>CM035147.1:50709272-53109272 GCA_020205605.1 Panax ginseng | reverse complement strand
CAATACGAGGCAAAGTTCGCGGAGTTATCCAGGTTTGCACCTCATTTGGTGGAGAATGAGGAACGTATGATGCGAATGTTTCTGAGAGGTTTGAAACCCGACATACGTCAGTATCTCATTTCTCATAAATTTTCTCTATATTTAGATATTGTCAACATGGCTCAATTATTAGAGTGAGATAACGAGTAATGCTCAATTTGAGGACCACAACCGTGGTCATATCGTGGTGATGCGATCATCGAGCAACGATAACCAAAGCAAGGAAAGAAAAATACAGGCAAAAGCGGTAACCACTCTGGTGGTAATCGTGGCCATGAAAATAGAAGAAGCGAGTCGGGGGGAGATTTTAAAAAGAGGAGATTCAACAATGACAATGTGAAGACGTCAGACCAAAGAAAGAATCGGTTTTAAGGGAGGAGAACGACCACCGGTCGTATGCTATACAACAGTTCAAGGTATGCTATAATTATGAAAAGAAAGGACATATCGCTCGAGATTGTACTGTAGCGAAACCAAGTCCAGCAGGGATGGTGACTCAAAAGGTTGTCCCAGAAAAGACAAAGTCAACGGTTCCTGGAAGAGCATTTGTCGTGACTGGTCAAAGTGCGAGGAACCCAAACGAGGTGATCACGGGTAAGCTAATTATAAACTCTTGTGAAGTTTATACCTTATTAGATACCGGTTCTACCCATTCTTTTATCTCTCCTGCTTGTGCTCAATATTTAAACTTGACTCCGGAGAAATTAGACCTTGACTTATCTGTTGAGACTCCGTTAGGAGAAACATTCATCTACTGTTTATAAATCTTGTTTGATTAAAGTTGGAACCATCACATTACCTGTCGATCTTATTTCGTTGAAAATACTTGCATTTGATGTGATTTTAGGGATTGATTGGTTAACCACTCATCATGCTAAAATTGATTGTTTTCGTAAGGTTGTTAGTTATCATATTCCTAACCAACCTGTTATGCGAATTCAAATAACCAAACCACTAAAGTAAATCACTATCATATCAAGCCATAAAGCTATTCGTTTATTGAAAAACGGATGTCAAGCTTTCTTAGCCCATGTCACGGACTTGAACAAAAATACGTCAGATTTGAATAATATTTCTATTGTTAGTGAATTTCCTGATGTATTTCCTGAAGAACTTCCCGGTCTACCCCCAGAACGTGAAGTTGAATTCTTTATTGACCTTGAACCTGGTACAAAGCCCATTTCTAAAATCCCATATCGAATGGCACCTATTGAACTTCAGGAGTTAAAGGTCCAACTACAAGAGTTGCTGGACATCGATTTCATTCGTCCTAGTACATCTCCTTGGGGTGCTCCTATTTTATTTGTAAAGAAGAGAGACGGGAGTATGCGACTTTGTATTGATTATCGAGAATTGAACCATGTCACCATCAAGAATAGGTATCCGCTACCTCGCATTGATGACCTGTTTGACCAGTTACAAGGAGCACAATTCTTTTCAAAGATCGATCTTCGTTCTGGATATCATCAGCTGAAGATTAGAACTGAGGATATTCCAAAGACTGCCTTCAGAACTCGGTACGGGCATTATGAATTCTTAGTCATGTCTTTCGAATTGACTAATGCTCCTACGGCTTTCATGGATATAATGAACCGAGTATTCAAGGAATATTTGGATCAGTTCGTTGTTGTCTTTATTGATGGCATCCTCATATATTCCAAAAGTCGTGAAGATCATGAGCACCATTTGAAATTTGGTATCGCAAAGGCTTCGTGATAACAAGCTATATGCCAAGTGAAGAAATGCGAGTTTAATTTGGAGGAAGTAGCATTCCTTGGGCACGTGGTGTCAAAACATGGAGTATCTGTTGACCCGACGAAGATTAAAGAAATAAAAAGTTGGGAGCAACCGAAATCGATGACCGAAGTATGTAGCTTTTTGGGCTTAGCTGGTTATTATCAGAGATTTGTGGAAGGATTTTCTCGAATCGCTACTTCATTAACTCAACTGACTCGTAAAGATACAAAATTTATATGGAGCGAGGAATGCGAGAAGAGTTTCCAAGATCTCAAGAGGAGACTCATTTTGATACTGTTCGACAATAACAAATCACAGTTCGGATGGATTTATTATCTATAGTGATGTTTCGGGCAAAGGGTTAGGATGTGTTCTCATGCAACATAGGAAAGTCATAGCCTATGCCTCGTGACAACTTAAAGAATATGAGAGGAATTATCCTACTCATAATCTAGAGTTGGCAGCAGTCGTTTTTGCGCTAAAGATCTGAAGGCACTATTTATATGGGGAGAAAATGGAGATATATTCAGACCATAAAAGTCTCAAATATTTCTTCACCCAAAAAGAACTCAATATGCGGCAACGACGTTGGCTCGGGTTGTTGAAAGACTACGACCATACCATTCAATACCATCCTGGAAAAGCGAATGTGGTAGCTGACGCATTAAGTAGAAGATCTTATGCAAGAACGAGTGTGATGTTGTCAACACAAAGGCCCATTTTGTATGATTTACAAACGTTGAAGATAGAATTCAAGACTCCGGGGACCCATGCGATGATGTCAAGTATACGCATAGAGCCAACTTTAATCAATAAAGTTAAAGTTGCTCAAGCCACAGATCTGGAGCTGATGCGTATGAAGAAGAAAGTACAAGAAGGTGCTATTCCAGAAAAAAGAATCGATGAAGAAAGAATACTTCGAGTTCACTCCAGACTTTGTGTTCCTAACGACTCTAATTTGAAATACAAGATCATGATGGAGGCACACAATACACCGTTTGCAATCCATCCTGGAAGTACCAAAATGTATCGTGATCTTCGACATACATTTTGGTGGAACAATATGAAGAGAGAGATCGCAAAGTTTAACTCGAGGTGTTTAACTTGTCAACGTGTAAAGGCGGAGCATCAAGTGCCGAAGGGTCCATTGAAACCACTTGAGATTAAAAAATGGAAGTGGGAACACATTACTATGGATTTCGTTACAAATCTTCCCAAGGTTTCTCAAGGCATACATGCGATTTAGGTTATTGTTGATACATTAACCAAGTCTGCCCATTTCTTGCCTATACGGGAGACTTATTCCCTTGAACGTCTTGCTAGTATGTATGTAAATGAGATTCTGAGATAGCATGGAATTCCAGTATCTATAGTTTCAGATCGTGACCCAAGATTCACTTCACAATTTTGGGTTAGCTTGCAAAAAGCTATGGGCACGGATTTACGATTTAGTTCGGCATACCATCCTTAAACGGACGGACAATCAGAGAGGACTATTCAAACTCTTGAAGATATATTAAGACTCTGTGTCCTAGACTTCAAAGGGAGTTGGGATAAGTATTTACCATTGGTGGAATTTTCCTACAACAACAGTTACAAGATAAGTATAGGTGTGGCTCCATTTGAAGCATTGTATGGATGAAAATGTCGCTCTCCAATATGTTGGGATGAGGTGGGTGAAGCAACATTGTTGGGACCAGACTTGGTACGTATGACTACGGAAAAGATCCAAATGATCCGACAACGTATACAAACGGCACAGGATCGATAAAAGAGTTATGCGGATCTTCATCGAAAGGACGTGGAATTTGATATTGGGGATCATGTATTGTTACGTATTGCTCCATGGAAGGGAGTTACAAGATTCGGGAAGAGAGGAAAGCTCAATCCACGATTTATTGGTCCATTTTAGATTCTTGACCAAGTAGGAAATGTGGCCTATAGACTCGCGTTGCCTCCAAGCATGTCTCGTGTTCATAATGTTTTTCATATATCTGTGCTTCGTAAATATGTGAAAGACCCAAACCATATTATTGAGTTAGAACCAGACGAGATAGCCGAAGACTTAACGTACGAGGATGTACCTATTAAGATCTTGGATGGAAAGGAGCATGTCCTACGCACAAAGGTCATACCACAAGTCAAAGTTTTGTGGAGGAACCATGTTATTGAGGAAATGACCGGGAGTTAGAAACGAAATGAAAGCTTAGGTATCCTCACCTTTTGAAAACACACTGCACGCACGTCAATTTCGAGGACGAAATTTCATAAGGAGGGAGGTTGTAAGACCTCAACTTATTATAAATGAAATTGAATTCTCTATTTATTATTTTGAAATAGTAAGGGTTGAATTTATTAATGTGGTTAGTTATGGGTAAATGCATAAATATTTTAAATAAGCAAGTGGTTATAAAATATTCATTATTGTCGGGAAAATATTCGTTTGGTCGTGGAATATTCTTCACACGCTTTGTAATATTCATTTATCGGCCCATAATGAAAATGATTGGATGAAGAAAACAACAAGTATAAGTTGTTTATAAATAAGCTGCAGTAGTTGTTACCAATTAATATTGTTGGAATACACGGTGGTTAAAACACGAGAATACGCGTTGTTGCAATACGATTGCACTACCAGTATTGCACCAATTATTGATTCTTACATAAGAAGACACTACTCAATAATTGTTACAGTAATTACTGTTCAATATTTTATTTTATTGATTCAATAATTGCTACGTTGATATTTTATATTATTGTTGTTTCAATAATTGTCACTACACACTATTTTCCATTATTAAATCAATAATTCATATTATTTGAATAATATTATTAGATAGCATTATTGGCAATGTCTAGAAAGTTCTGTCTAGGGAGATTTTTGGTCACCTAATTGCGCGCCAGTTAGGAGAAATCATTATTGGAAAGCCCCCTCTTTCCTGGGAACGGCCGGTTGTCAGTATTGTGATTTTGTAATATTATTTGTGAATAATTAATTATTGATTTATATGATAACGAAAATATTCATTTTATGTAGATATAGATGGAGAAAATTTTTTATGTGATAATTGTTGAAAATTGATATTTTTTATTTTCTGATAAAATAATTCAATTAAATATATTATTATATTATATTATAATAATATAATAATGGTGATATTTTTACAATGAATGTGGGATATATGAGTAAATGAGGAGGAAGAGTATTTTTGTTACTAAAAATATTTAAAACATGTTTTTCATGTTTGTGGACCCCAGTTCTTGACTGAAATTTGATTATAGCCTGTAAAATCGCCCGTATGTGGATTTCGATCAGTTTCTGTTTAGAATTCGGAAAAACTTAAAACTACAAAGTTGTAGAGAATTGAATTTCCTATGGAATGGACATAAGATTCAAATTTTTCTGATAAAAGGGCTATTTATTATGAATTATTGAAGTTCTGAAGTTCCGGAATAATTGATTATTGGAAGTTTTAATTGTTTTATTTAAGAAAAACGGTTTTCTTACTTTTATTGGGTGGATGGCTGATGTTTTGGGAATGGTGGTGTGCGTAGGAAGTTTAGGAAAAAATATATTATTATTTTATTAAATTTTTTGCTTTGGTGTTCTAAGCATTTTTCTATAAATAGGGTACTTAGGTTAGAATTGGGTTAAATGCAAAGTCGACCACTGAACTTTTCTGATATTTGGGTATTGAGCCACTTTCTTCAGGTCAACGCAAACTGAGCCCCTTTCTATTCAAAAATTTGGACTTTGAACCCCAGCGCTATACATGTGTGTTGAACTCACCGACGTGGTAAGGTGTGACATGGTATTTAATATTGTAATTTGACACGTGTAAGCTGCTGACGTGGCATCTTTTAAATATTCCCCAAAAATTTAACTCTATAAATATTCGAACTTGCAACCTCTTGTTTAGAACTTTGATCATATGACCACTAGAGCAACCAAGGTCAACTGTTAATATTTTGCAAGGAATAATCTTCATATCAAAACATGAGATTTTCCCTATATATTCATTTCTTCTCGTATATACTACAATAATAATAATAATAATAATAATAATAATAATAATAATAAAATAATAATAATAATAATAATAATAATAATAATAATAATAGTACTAATAACAATAATAATAATAATAATAATAATAATAATAATAATAATAATAATAAAATAAATAAATAACAATAATCTATATTAATAATAATGACAATAATAATAATAATAAATAAATAACAATAATCAACTATATTACAGTAGGCAGATTAATAAATTAATTACCATTCAAACTAAGAATCAAATAAGATGGATTTGCACTATTATTTTTTTTGAGTAAAGAATGAAACTTTACAAAGAATCGAGGAATTAGAACCAAAATATAAAGATACACTGCATGATATTAAATAAATTTCTCCCATATATTCCTTTCTTCTCCTCCTATATACTACAATAATAATAATAATAACAATAATAAAAATAAAAATAGTAAAAATAATAGTACTAATAACAATAATAATAATAATAATAATAATAATAATAATAATAATAATAATAATAATAACTGTGACGCCCCCAAATCTGGGTATCTTCCAACCCGACAGATGGTGCTCCACGATACTACATTTCATACAAACATTCCATTGAAACAACAACAAAATGATTGTAATTACTATCTTTATATTACATTCGTAATAAATCCTTTCCCAGGTTCATAACCGAATACATTCGTTGTTCTTCATAAGTATATTACGTACAATACACTAATCTATTACAGGACGATTAATTGTCCATCTTAGCCTTGCCCTTATCTCTCTTAGAACTCTCGATTCGTTTAAGCTTTATTTGCAAAACATATGGTTCAAGCAAGAATGAGCATAACTAGCTCAGCAAGTCTTAACACAGAATCATATGAATATCACATCAACAATTACATGCTTTATCTCCATATCTGAACAATTATTTACAAAGCATTATGAAATACTTGACTAATACTTCTCATACAACAATTCCTGAGTATATATAATAGCTTAGGAATGATGAACCGGTCAATAGACCATGAACATACTCTTTTCATTTTCATACTTGAAAAGGACATCCGGCACTAAGGCCATCCATCCGTCTTTACTTACGAGCACTTCTAGGTGATCAACCTATTGTACTCTATGTTGATCAACACTCTTACGTTAAACGTATTTATGTTCAACATTTGGCAACCTCGCGTGCCCATCGAATAATCGATGAAAATACTTTTGTTTGTACATAGACAAACTTACCTTCTCATCCGTACCAAATACTTGGCATAGGATAGCCTTAACAGTTCTATATCAACAGACTTGTAAACAAATCAATCAACTCTTCAATACTTGTCTAGCTAGAATAAAACAGGCATCGACTCTTTTCTATTTACCATTCATGCATTTTATAACATGCATCTCACGTAAAAACTTGGCTAACACGAAGGTCAAACAAGAGTTAAGAAAGACTTGCCTTCAAGCGTCTTCAAATTTACAATTCAACTATTCTCAGTCTTTACAAGATCTACATGATACATTCACATAGCACACTAAAATTAGTTATCACATAAACTATCTTTACGGTTCTAACCAACTTCTTTCTCTTCTATGTTTTATTTGAATTAACCTCGTTATTAAAGTCGATTCAACTCTTTATACTTCGTTACGTTTCATTAACGTTCTTACATCCTTAACCGTCATTCGATCATAAATGGTTAATTACCAATGTTGAACGTCATTCACGGTTCACTCATTACGTCTTTGTGTTCTTCGTTTAATTACTATTAAACCTTACTAGATCTTCTTACATTAACACCTTACAAGTGAGTTAAGGTAAGTCTTATAATGTGCATTAAGTACTTTCAATATCTTACATTAAGTCTTCATTCAAAATGGAACAAAAACTAACTTGGTCAACCTTTTTCTCATCTGGTTTGCTGGCACATGACATCCTATGCATTCAGTGCGCCACTCTCCAGAGGTTTTGTCGGACTTGGCACGGCAAGCAATGAGTCCATGTACAAACTCTCGCCACTGGCCATGAGTCTCCGATCTTTTATTTTCTCCTACCTAAAGTAGCGCTGCATCGTGACAAGGATGATAACACAATAAGGTTTGGTATCATGTGCACAACAACCTGCACCGATTATTAAAAGCAGTTTGGTTTCTTCTTGAAACTCCGGCTTCCTAATTTGTTCGTTTTATATCCGAATTGACCCATTCAAATTCCTAAAAGTCAGGAATTACATCCTTTATGTGTTCATATAAGAATTTCATATTTCCGAAATCGTTAACTCAGAATTCACCTTTAAGTTCATTTTTGAGCGTTCGTTTAACGTTTTCGTCCGTTCAATACTCGTTTTCTTCGTTATAATTCGGAATGCGACGATTCTTTCGCCAACGACTCTTAATTACTTTATCTCACGTGTTGACATTGGACACCAACGTTTTTAAGTCACATAGAAACTTTTGACCTTTAATCCGGACTTTATACGTTTCCGACGTTTAACGTCTATTTTCGTACAATTCGCCATAACTTCGTTACTAATGTTCTCTAAGCCAAATCACATGGAATACTCCATGGACTTCATATCTACATCCTAACCAATCAAGATGCACATACCTTAGCTACACCAGTTTCCAAAATGTTCAATTATAACTAAGTTAACTTTCAAGACTTTCTACGTTTTCAACTTACGTAAACACTTACGATTTCTATTTGGTCATGACTTATAGAGATTGAATCTATGGTAAGTCACTCCCATTCCACCCTACAAGCCATACCCCACCCATTTATGATTCTCCATGATAAAAGAAAACCAAAAGAGATGGAATTAGAATTGAAGAGTATTATCTTAAGAACTCTTAGTGTTCTTGTTGAACTTCTAATGAAAAAGCTTCAAGGTAGAAGAATAGTTTAAGTCTAGCTCTCTTTCTCTCTCAAATATAGTGGACAAGCTTTTTAAAACAACAAAAATCAAACCTAAGCCTTGTATATATAGAAAACCAAATGAGGGGCAAAATAGTCCAATTCTCCACCTCCTTACATATTTACCACTTTGTCACCAAGTAAAATACTTGGTGACCAAGTGTTAATCTTGCCTTGCACACCAAGTGGCCGGCCCACCATGCCCATGGGTCATCCCCATGGGTTGCCCCATGGGTTTTACCTATCCCACGACCCGTCGGTTCGACCCACAGTTTAATTCTTTGGATTGGGCTTGACTCTAATAAACATTGGGCTTTAACCAATCTAATATTGGGCCTTGACTTGGGCTTGTATACTTAATTTATTGGGCTTGTTATTAATCTAAGTCCAATAGGATTGGATAGAATCCTTAACTCATACTCTAATAATACAACTCGTATTCTACGCCAGATTACTCACGTATTTCTCTTCAGATAATATTCATATAATAATGCATTATTATACGTCGTCAGACTATTCTTCATACCATACTGCATTACACATACTAGTATAATACTCATATTCCATACGTATAATAATCGAAACGACTATACGCATTACATTTCCTTTTCGGAAACCTCTTTCATAAACCCTTAGGTTTTAAGTCCGCAGGCGAAAACTTCGTTTGCCATAACGGAAATATTATTGGATATTCCATAATATCGTCATATTCTAACATTACGTGTTTTTCAGAATTTCAAACCCTAGCTCCGAATGACATCGGATGAATAGTATTTTTACGCAAACAATCTCAGAAAAACTTCGTTCTCGTCTTGATAATTCACAACAAATAATTCTAGCACAAATCCAGAATACTAACCACATCCGTATATTATAGGTCATAGAACGACCTTCGAACATCTTACTCACATAATAAATCAGTTAATTTCATTTAATCCACATAATCAAATAAAAATTTAATTTATTAAAAATTAAAAATTCTTGGGCGTTACATTGTTCCGTCCTTATAAGGATTCTGTCCCCAAAATCTCGCTACTCTTACATAAACAAATGAGGAAACTTTTCCTTCATTTTAGTTTCGAGCTCCCACGTTGCTTCTTCAGCATCGTGGTTAGTACTCCAAATTACTTTTACTGAAGGTATCACTTTATTTCTCAAGACTTGTTCCTTCCTATCAATAATCTGAATTGGAAGTTCTTCATATGTTAAGTCTTTTTCTAGTTGAATAGACTCATACTCTATTACGTGCTTGTAGTCCGATTTATAAGGACGCAACACAGACACGTGAAACACATTGTGTATTCTTTCCATTTCTAGAGGTAAGGCTACTTTATAAGCTACCTCTCCTATCCTTCTCAAAATCTCAAAAGGTCCTACAAACCTTGGACTTAACTTCCCTTTCTTCCCAAAACGTATCTTCCCTTTCCAAGGCGATACTTTTAGAAACACATAAGACCCTACTTCAAACTCCCTCTTCTCTCGATGAGGATCTGCATACTTTCGTTGTCTATCTTTTCTTGAGCCGTTACTAATCGAGCTCTTATTAGCTTCACCATGTCTGCCGTTTGTTGTACCATTTTAGGTCCCAACATTCGACGTTCACCTACTTCATCCCAACCGAGCGGTGTTCTGCACTTCCTTCCATACAAAGCTTCGTAAGGCGACATGCCTATACTAGCGTGAAAACTATTGTTGTAAGCGAATTCTACCAAAGGTAGATGTTCGTCCCAACTCCCCTTGAAATCCATATCGCAAGATCTTAACATATCTTCTAGCGTTTGAATTGTCCGTTCGCTTTGTCCATCCGTCTGTGGATGATACGCCGTACTCAATCTCAACTGTGTTCCCATTTGCTCTTGCAAACTCCTCCAAAAGTTTGACGTGAATCGTGGATCACGATCGGACACAATCGAAACAGGTACTCCATGTCTAGAAATGATTTCCTTGACATAAAGCTTAGCTAACTGCTCTAGGTTATACCAAACTCCTATTGGTAGAAAATGAGCCGATTTATTTAACCGATCCACTATTACCCAAATAGCATCGTATCCCTTTCTTGTCGTTGGAAGTCCCACCACAAAGTCCATGGTGATATGCTCCCATTTCCACTTTTGTATCAATCCACTCGGTCTTTGGTGTTCAGCCTTAACTTTCTGACAAGTTAAGCACTTACTAACATATTTTGCAATCTCCCTCTTCATGTTCAACCACCAAAAGTTCTGACGAAGGTCTTGATACATCTTGGTACTACCGGGATGTATCGAGTACCTCGAACTATGGGCCTCACACATAATCTCTTCTTTCAACTCGAAATTATTTGGAACCCAAATTCTTCCTTCAAAACGAAGTAAACCTTCTTTATCAAGGTTATACTTAGTCTTCACATCATCCTTCATTATCTTCTTCATCTGCTCGCATTCTTCAATACTTAATTGTACTTCCTTAACTCGTTCCACTATCGTTGGTCGAGTTTCTATTGCAAATAACATCTCCCCCATTTCACTTGGTAACTTAACTTCTAATTCCATCCTCGCCATCTCTGTCATTAACTTGTTCTGAGTCGTTAACATTGACAGTTTCTCTCTACCCTTCCGACTCAACGCGTCAGCTACTACATTCGCCTTCCCCGGATGATATAAGATATCACAGTCATAATCTTTTAATAATTCTAACCACCTTCTTTGCCTCATATTCAACTCCTTCTGTGTAAAGATATATTTCAGACTTTTATGGTCCGTGTATATCTCACACTTTTCCCCGTATAAATAATGTCTCCATATTTTTAAAGAAAATACTACAGCTGCCAATTCTAGGTCATGAGTAGGATAGACCTTCTCATAATCCTTTAACTGACGTGATGCATACGCAATGACCTTGTCATGCTGCATAAGCACGCAACCTAGTCCTCTATGCGAAGCATCACTATAAACTACAAAATTTCCCGTATTATTTGGTAAAGATAATACAGGTGCCTCACTCAACTTCTTTTTAGTTCTTGAAAACTACGCTCAGACTTTTCTGTCCACTCGTACTTCACCGACTTCCTTGTCAGATTTGTCAGAGGAGTGACTAATTTAGAAAAGTCCTGAATGAACCTTCTATAGTATCCTGCTAACCCCAGAAAACTCCTAACCTCGGTTGGCGTTTTCGGTTTCTCCCACTCATTCACTGCTTCCACCTTCGCCGGATCTACAGATATGCCATCTTTGTCTATAACATGTCCTAGAAACTGCACTATTTCGAGCCAAAATTCACACTTAGTGAATTTTGCATATAACTTCTCCCTTCGTAGTGTTTCCAACACTATTCTTAAGTGTTCAGCATGATCTTCTGGCATCTTAGAATAGACTAGAATATCATCAATGAACACTACGACGAACTTGTCCAAATACTGTTTGAACACTCTGTTCATCATATCCATGAACGCGGATGGCGCATTCGTCAACCCAAACGACATAACCAAAAACTCGTAATGCCCGTAACAAGTTCTGAACGTCGTCTTAGGTATATCTTCCTTCCTCACTTTTAGTTGATGATACCCCGTGCGCAAATCTATCTTAGAAAAATACTTTGCCCCTTTCAACTAATCAAATAGATCATCAATCCTGGGCAACGAGTATTTATTCTTAATCGTTAACTTGTTCAACTCCCGATAGTCGATACAAAGTCGTAACGATCCATCCTTCTTCTTTACAAATAATATCGGTGCTCCCCATGGAGAAACACTCGGTTGAATGTACTTTCTATCTAATAGTTCCTGTAAGTGAACCATTAACTCCTTCATCTCAACTGGCACCATCCTATATGGTGCCTTTGAAACTGGTGTCGTACCCGGCAACAAATCAATCACGAATTCTACATCTCTATCTGGCGGAATACCAGGTAACTCCTCCGGAAACACATCCGTGAATTCTTTAACCACTGCTATCTGTTCCAATGATGTTCCAACCCTTTGGGTATCCACCACGTGACACAGATAACCCTTACACCCCTTCTTCAGCATCTTCCTAGCTTGTGTCATGGTTAGACAACAAGAACGTCCCGGTGATTTATTTCCATAAAACACCACCTCAGGTTTCTTAGGAAGCCTCAGGTTTACACTCTTTTTATGACAATCTATTATTGCTTTATGGTTAATTAACCAATCCATACCGAGAATCACATCGAATTCCCTTAACCTTATCTATAAAAGATCTACTGATAATCTATTACCCCTGATATCTACGAAACAATTCCTATGAATGTGTTCAATTGGAATTACCTCCTCATTTGCTACCTTAACGTCTAAAGGTATTTCTAACTTTTCAGGATTTAATCCCAATTGTTGAGCAAATCCGCATGCTATAAAAGAACAAGTAGCTTTTTGAGTCAAATAGCATGTAAGCATTTATTTCGTTATGCGGAATGATACTCGCCATTACATCCGATTGATGCAACCGCATCTTGGACTATCATATTAAACGTTCGGGCTGAGGGTCTACCCAATGACGGTGTTGGTCCAGTAATGACTAAATTACCACTACCAGAACCCTTATGACCCTCCGCCCCTTTCTTTGGGCAATTTCTTGCCATGTGGTCTACCGACCCATAAACAAAACATCCCCGACTTTTCTTAGGATTAGGACAGTTGGGAGATATATGACCCTCCTGCCCACAGTTATAACAACCGGTCTTCCCTTTCAAACAGACTCCCAGATGAGTCTTACCTCATGTCTTACATGCCTCCATCCTACGTTTAGGATCCTCTTGTTTTGCCCCAGTATTCCCAAGGTTAATGTTCTTCCTCTTAGGCATATTGCCACTTCCACTGGCAACCTCTGCCTTATTTCCTCCCTCTCCCTTACTCTTATTCTTCCTATCCTTGTGGTACTAGGTCAACGCCTCGCTACAACCCTCCGCTATTATCGCCTTCTCCAGAATGGTCCCGTAGGAAGCACTCTGAAAAACCGATATCCTACTATAGAGCCAGGGTTTTAGGCCCTGCTCAAACCTACGAGCCTTCCTCTCCTTCGTGTCCACTTAGTGTGGAGCGAACCTCGCCAATTCATTGAATTTGGCCACATATTGGGGAACATTCATGTCCCCCTGCTTAAGTTCTAAGAACTTAATCTCCATTCTCCCTTGCATGCTAGTAGGGAAATAGTTCTCGAAGAATACCTTCTTAAACTGTTCTCATGTAACAACTCCCGCTCCAGCCCCACCCCGGTGAGCCTCCCACCAGTAGTTGGCTTCCCCCTTCATCATATAGGTCATAAAAGAGGTCTTTTGCGCCTCAGCTATGTTTGTAATAACAAACGCCTTCTCTATTTCCTTGACCCATGTCTGGGCCTCCATTGGGTCCGTTGTTCCCTTAAATTCGGGTGGACCTACACTTTTAAATTCCTTAAAGGTAGTCGTTCGGGCTACCCTAGGTCCTGGGGGTGCTCTACCCCTAGCTTGGTTAAATGCAGCCGTTAATAAATTAACGAACTCTTGCATTGGGTTATTAGGACCCCCTCATTCTCATTATGCGATTCCGCTTCTTGGTTACGTTGTCTTCTTCTTGGCGGCATTTCTGATTAAATAAATAAATTTTCGTTATTACTTATTTACTTACTTCGTTATTAGTCGTCAAACAATTGGACGATAACTCATACACAACAAAGCAAATTAAAAATAAAAACTTCCTTATATTAAAATGCTTCTTTATAGTTCAAAACTATTTGCAAGTTGTTTTCCATAGCCCAAAAGCTATTAAATATTTATCCTGCGATTGACTTCTACAAAAATTGGGATTTATAAAAAGACTACCCTTTAATTATACAAAAGAGGGTTTTACGTCACTACACAAAAGTATTCAGCATACTACTCCTAATATTGTCTAACAGCATTCTCATGCTTCTGATTCGCTAGAATCGACACAATATCTCGACTTATTGTATGTCGAGTTTGTCCCGACTCAATAGAATAACAAGCTATTTTAAGCTTGAAATCCTTGTGCGCACTGTCATTTATATATGACATTCGTGCTATCTTCTAGTCTTTTTAAACCAGTTTCTTGCGAAGTTCTATGACCTCGTTCTTATAGTCCTGGGCCTTGTCAGTCATGAGCACTTTCTCATCGTGCTCTATCTCATAGTCTGACTCTGCAGACTCTTTTGCCCCATAGAGATCACTAATCTCTTCCTTCTGGTGCTGCACCATATTGTGCAGACATTCTATTGGCCAAGCACTGAGAGGTACATTGCCCTCATAGTCTAGGTAGTTATAGACTCTAGGGCAGGCATCACCGTATTAATCGATGTTACCTCCATATCATCCTCCACATCAATCATCATATTCAAATATGATGTTATCCCCATGGTCTCCTCGAATAGTCCTCCTCCGAGTAATATTCCTCCTGCTCGACTCCTCTAGAATCACTACTGTGTATGTCTCGCTTATAGGCACACGTCATCGTCTCAACTCGGTTCACGGACTCTCACGATCACATGTATATCCCTATACATCAAGCTATCAACCGACATCTACAATAACACATAACAAATTGATTAGTACATAATACACAATAATATAAGCACAAATCACATTTAATCCATTTAGGTTACTTTCCATCTTTTAAATCTTTTGGTATCTGAGTTTCCTCAATACCTTATTAACTCATTTGACTCGAGTTAACTTTCTTCGGACTCTTCCTTTCCTACGAGGTTATTAGCCTAAGGTTCTTCCCCCCTTAAGTTTTATAACCTAATGCTCTGATACCAACCTGTGACGCCCCCAAATCCGGGTATCTTCCAACCCGACAGATGGTGCTCCACGATACTACATTTCATACAAACATTCCATTGAAACAACAATAAAATGATTGTAATTACTATCTTTATATTACTTTCATAATAAATCCTTTCCCAGGTTCATAACCGAATACATTCATTGTGCTTCATAAGTATATTACATACAATACACTAATCTATTACAGGACGGTTAATTATCCATCTTAGCTTTGCCCTTATCTCTCTTAGAACTCTCGGTTGTTTTCGGCTTTTAGTCTCGCAAAACATATGGGTCAAGCAAGAATGAGCATAACTAGCTCAGCAAGTCTTAACACAGAATCATATGAATATCACATCAACAATTACATGCTTTATCTCCATATCTGAACAATTATTTATGAAGCATTATGAAATACTTGACTAATACTTCTCATACAACAATTCTTGAGTATATATAATAGCTTAGGAATGATGAACCGGTCAATAGACCATGAACATACTCTTTTCGTTTTCATACTTGAAAAGGACATCCAGCACTAAGGCCATCCATCCGTCTTTACTTACGATCACTTCTAGGTGATCAGCCTATTGTACTCTATGTTGATCAACACTCTTACGTTAAACGTATTTACGTTCAACATTTGGCAACCTCCCGTGCCCATCGAATAATCGATGAAAATACTTTTATTTGTACATAGACAAACTTACCTTCTCATTCGTACCAAATACTTGGCATAGGATAGCGTTAACAGTTCTATATCAATAGACTTGTAAACAAATCAATCAACTCTTCAATACTTGTCTAGCTAGAATAAAACAGGCATCGACTCTTTTCTATTTACCATTCATACATTTTATAACATGTATCACGTAAAAACTTGGCTAACGCGAAGGTCAGACAAGAGTTAAGAAAGACTTGCCTTCAAGCGTCTTCAAATTTACAATTCAACTATTCTCAGTCTTTACAAGATCTACATGATACATTCAAATAGCACACTGTAATTAGTTATCGCATAAACTATCTTTACGGTTCTAACCAACTTCTTTCTCTTCTATGTTTTATTTGAATTAACTTCGTTATTAAAGTCGATTCAACTCTTTATACTTCGTTACGCTTTATTAACGTTCTTACATCCTTAACCGTCATTCGATCATAAATGGTTAATTACCAACGTTGAACGTCATTCACGGTTCACTCATTACGTCTTTGTGTTCTTCGTTTAATTACTATTAAACCTTACTAGATCTTCTTACATTAACACCTTACAAGTGAGTTAAGGTAAGTCTTATAATGTACATTAAGTACTTTCAATATCTTACATTAAGTCTTCATTTAAAATGGAACAAAAACTAACTTAGTCAACCTTTTTTTTCTCACGGTATTAATGGCCATTGACATCCTATGACATCCTATGCATTCATGCAAATTTCCACTCTCTAGAGGTTTTGCGGACTTGAAGCCATGGCCATGAGTCCATGATAAACTCTCGCGCTACTGCATGCGAGTCTCCATTCTTTTATTTTCTCCCGCCATAAATGGCATGCATGGCGTGATGAGATAACTGGGGTTTGGCGTCATGGCACTAACTCCGGTGCACCGATTAATTAAAAGCAGTTTGGTTTCTTAATGAAACTCCCGGCTTCCTAATTTGTTCGTTTTATATCTGAATTGACCCATTCGAATTCCTACAAGTCAGGAATTACATCCTTTACGTGTTCATATAAGAATTTCATATTTCCAAAATCGTTAACTCAGAATTCACCTTTAAGTTCATTTTTGAGCGTTCGTTTAACGTTTTCGTCCGTTCAATACTCGTTTTCTTCGTTATAAGTCGGAATTCGACGATTCTTTCGCCAACGACTCTTAATTACTTTATCTCACGTGTTGACATTGGAAACCAATATTTTCAAGTCACGCGACAACTTTTGACCTTTAATCCGGACTTTATACGATTCCGACGTTTAACGTCTATTTTTGTATAATCCGTCATAACTTCGTTACTAATGTTCTCTAAGCCAAATCACATGGAATACTTCATGGACTTCATATCTACATCCTAACCAATCAAGATGCACATACCTTAGCTACAACGGTTTCCAAAATGTTCAATTATAACCAAGTTAACTTTCAAGACTTCCTACGTTTTTAACTTACGTAAACACTTACGATTTCTATTTGGTCATGACTTATAGAGATTGAATCTATGGTAAGTTACTCTCATTCCACCCTACAAGCCATACCCCACCCATTTATGATTCTCCATGATAAAAGAAAACCAAAAGAGATGGAATTAGAATTGAAGAGTATTACCTTAAGAACTCTTAGTGTTCTTGTTGAACTTCTAATGAAAAAGCTTCAAGGTAGAAGAATAGTTTAAGTCTAGCTCTCTTTCTCTCTCAAATATGGTGGACAAGCTTTTTAAAACAACAAAAATCCAACCTAAGCCTTGTATATATAGAAAACCAAATGAGGGGCAAAATAGTCCAATTCTCCACCTCCTTACATATTTACCACTTTGTCACCAAGTAAAATACTTGGTGACCAAGTGTTAATCTTGCCTTGCACACCAAGTGGCCAGACCACCATGCCCATGGGTCATCCCCATGGGTTGCCCCATGGGTTTTACCTATCCCACGACCCGTCGGTTCGACCCACAGTTTAATTCTTTGGATTGGGCTTGACTCTAATAAACATTGGGCTTTAACCAATCTAATATTGGGCCTTGACTTGGGCTTGTATACTTAATTTATTGGGCTTGTTATTAATCTAAGTCCAATAAGATTGGATAGAATCCTTAACTCATACTCTAATAATACAACTCGTATTCTACGCGTATTACTCACGTATTCTCTTCGTATAATATTCATATAATAATCGATATATCGTCAGACTATTCTTCATACCATACTCAGTATACATACTAGTATAATACTCATATTCCATAATTATAATAATCAAACGACTATACGCATTACATTTCCTTTAGGAAACCTCTTTCACAAACCCTTAGGTTTTAAGTCCGCAGTTAAAACTTCGTTTGCCATAACGGAAATATTATTGGATATTCCATAATATCATCATATTCTAACATTACGCGTTTTCGTAATTTCAAACCTAGCTCAAAACGACATCGGATGAATAGTGTTTTTACATAAACAATCTCGTAAAAACTTCGCTCGCTTTTGATAATTCACAACAATTAATTCTAGCACAAAGCCGTAATACTAACAACATCCAGATATTCTAGGTCATAGAAACGACCTTCAACATCTTACTCACATAATAAATCAATTAATTTCATTTAATCCACATAATCAAATAAAAATTTAATTTATTGAAAATTCGAAATTCTCGGGCGTTACAATAACAATAATAATAATAATAATAATAATAATAATAATAAATAAATAACAATAATCTATATTAATAATAATAATAAAAAAATAAATAAATAACAATAATCAACTATATTGTGTAGGCAGATTAATGAATTAATTACCATTCAAACGGGAATCAAATAAGATGGATTTTGCTCTATTTTTGTAAAAAGAATGAAACTTAACAGTAAATTTGAGGGATTAGAACCAAAATATAAGATACACTCGCATGATATTAAATAAATTTCCCCCATATATTCCTTTCTTCTCCTATATAATAATAATAATAATAATAATAATAATAATAATAATAATAATAATAATAATAATAATAATAATAATAGTACTAATAAAATAATAATAATAATAATAATAATAATAATAATAATAACAACAACAACAACAACAACAACAATAATAATAATAATAATAATAATAATAATAATAATAATAATAATAATAAATAATAATAATGGCGTGTGTCAATTTGTGTTTTCACATTTATGTTTGTTTTCATTAATAATAATAATAATAATAATAATAATAATAATTGTGACGCCCCCAAAATTATGTATACATCACCCATTCTGAGTTGTCAGATATATAGTACAAAATTCAGATACAACTTCATTTATATTAATTAAAAGGTATCAATATAGAATACGACCACGATTAATCTGTGAGTTTTAATACAAATGTATGTAACTCTCATGGTGCCTCGACCACAACCTTATAATGGTACTTTACATAAAAAATATAGTCAAAGATTGTTTTAGAAATTAAAATCTTTGGGAAGTGCTCAAGGAAACCTTCGTACATGGGAGGCCATGCGTCTAGGTTATAATAGATATCATATAGCCACAGAATTATCCTTGGTTGTCCCAATAGACCCCAAAGAAAAATGAGAAGATTACTATCATCTTCTTTCCAATGGTGAGTCTTCTCTTGACATATAACTATCTCCACTGTCTCCAAGTGAATATTATATCTCAAATAAACTCCAAGATCATATAGGTAGTGCCCGTAGATATACTCAGCAAGTGGATGCGCACAACCCTGTCTTATGATAACAAGAAGTTGTATGTCATTAGACATCTTGTGTGATAGTGGCAAACACCCTTCCAAAGTTGGGTTCGCCTCACCCTATTTGATTCACCAAATATAACTACTAAATGATGTATAGAATACAACACACTTTTCTATATTGTTTAGGGAGAACCTCCACGCCTAGAGACCATCATTTCTATTCCCCTGTTATCCCCGCCGCTCGACCCTTAAGAACACTATTACTAAGCAACACTCTTATTACGAAAAGGAATTGTGAGCGTAAAGGGTGAGCACAACTAGCCCAAAGAAAGAATATCATGACTAAAGATAATTAAATTATCAATAGCTTTCATCAATAATAAATCAGAGATTTAGAACATATGGTGGATGATAAAACTTTTCAACCATAGTTGCAGCGGAACGAGCAATCCATTAGATGAGTCAAATAGACCATCAGGTCTATTATCTTCTCCATGTTAAAAGTCCAACAATAATGTTTTATCCCTGTAACATCAATCAACAATTTCTGTCCACAATCATATGAATAACTCATAATCATAATTGTGATTCTGAATTCCCTTTCGCACCCAGGATGAAGATAATTTTCATCATATATTCTCACCTGAAACATCAAAAATCATTGTTATACCAAATCACAATTCATGCTCGTAATTATTAAATCATCTTCGCACTACGGCCAAAGATATTCATTATTATCACATCCATGAATTAATATTTCAGTGCTGAGACTCAGCTCAATAAATAATCCACGTAATGGAATCATCCATGAACTACGGCCAAGGATATTCGTTAGTAACACATCCATGAATTATCCATGCACTACGGCCAAGGATATTCATTATTATCACATCCATGAATTAATATTTCATCGCTGAGACTCAGCTCAATAATTAATCCACATCATCGAATCATCCCTGCACTACAGGCCAATGATATTCATTAGTATCATGACCACAAATTATCCATGCACTACGGCCAAAGATAACCGTGTTTTCATTAACGGTCCTGATCATGCCATAAAACAATTCATCTTTGCACCCTTGGCCGAAGAGAATCCATAGCCATAATCATACCAAAAATTGTTCATCAATGCACTACGGGCCAATGAGGACTTTTTCCACATCATTTGTAAATTATGGTCATGATTATACCGAATAATCCCTGGTCATAACCATACCAAGTCCATCAATGCACTATAGGGCATATATGACTTTCATCATAATATAAGTATGGTGATAATGACAATGATATAAAGAATCAATCAAATGAGATAAATGATAAATATCAAACATTTATAATATAATTTATCCAGTGTTCAAAAATAACCAAATTAGTCCCAGAAATATTTCTTTTCTGGAATTTAGCAGAATATAGTCTTATACTAAACATATATTTTTCTCGGAATTTTTAAAATTCATTTACTAATTTTCAAAAATTAATTTCTAATTAATTCCTTAAAAAATTAGCTACCTCAAGTTTAACTCTAAAAATTCTCAAATCTTGGCAGAATCTTACACATGTTAATGTGAACTTCTAGTTTAAATTTCATGGTCATCGGAGTTATAGAACTCCAGTTATAGCGTTTTTCGTCGAAAAAACCTAAATATTGAAATGGTCATAACTTGCTCATTTTCAGTCGGAATGAGCTCATTTTTGGACAGGATGTTTTTTATACCATATACTTTCATGTCCCGAAAGGCCAAAATTTTTCTCACAAATTAAGTTGCCGAAACTGCCCTTTTAAAATCTGGGCAGTAGCATTTTTGGTATTTGCAGCTTTTGACTCCTTTGCTAAAATTAGTCCACACGAAAATCTAAAACACCTTTTATAGTGATTCCACTTGGAGATGCTACAAAACTCATAGATCTAACTCTAGAACTTGACCACACTCAAAAATTTGAAATATAATAGGAGATATGGTCAATTGAATTTCATGTTCCGTTTTCACCAAAATCTGATTTTTCAACCCTTTATGATTTCTAATAACTTTCATGTTTTCACATAACAACCAAAATAACTCATCATAACACTTACTAATACTTCATATACCCATGATTTTCATCAGTCCAAAGTTTTTATTATGACTCTCATCATAAACAACATAAACAGATCTTTTCCACAATTTAATAAGGAATGAATACAAAGGATCATTCATCATGCATGTGGTAATTCACATAGATAGGTTATTCCAATAGAATAATAAAGAATGGAACCAGGTCAGGCGTGATATGCACCGATAGGATATTCCAACAGAATAATAAATAATGGAACCAGGTCCGGCGTAAATGCACAGACATGATATTATGACAGAATAATAAATAATGGAACCAGGTCCGGCGTAAAACGCACAGACAGGATATTCCGACAGAATAGTAAAGAATAGAAGAATAGAAGAATTTCATCATGTATGCAGTACTTTGTATATACAGGTTATTCCAACATAATAATAAAGAATGGACTAACAGAAGTTCTCTTCATGAATAAGAAAGAAATAATACCACTTACAGGTACAACAAATAATATCCCTTACCACAATAATGATATCCCTTACCTTAGAATAAAGTTGGATACTGGAATAGAGAGGTAGCAGACTTCTCTTCTTCTTTCTCTCTCTCTATAATTTCTCTCTATAATAATCGCTCTAAAGCTTTTGTGAATTGGTGAGAAATGAAGGAAGAATGAGCTTCTATTTATAGGAAAATATAGTTTCGATAATTGCATGTTTTGGGGCTCAAAAAATTACAGTACAATACCTCCAACTTTTCTTTCATTTTTAATTTAGTCCTGTAAGTATTATCAAACTTGCACCACCTCCCCTAATAGTAAATAATGTGAATCAATAGTTCATTCATGTGAATTAATAGTATAATCATATGAAAAATATGAATTACAATATAGTACCTCCATCTATACCTCAATTTTTAACTTAGTCATGCAAGTATTATCAATCTTGCACCAACTCCCCTAATAGTACAAGAATGTGATTCAATAGTACACACATGTGAACAAATAGTTATATAAGCATGTTAATTAGTAGCAATTAATTGCTCATTTATCCGATAAATTACCCGATTTATCAATATAACCCCCAGACATCAATTATCATCGGAATAGATGTCGATTTCCACTAACACTAATAATCCCAACACAATGGAACTATCAAAATTCATTTTTAATCAACATAACTTATTCATCATTAATATTATAACTCACAATATTTAACAACTGTGTCGTTCCTAGGAAAGAGGGGCTTCAGATAAGGATTTTTCCTTATTGGCCGCAATTAGGTGACCAAACCTCTCCTCGATGTAACTTCTAGACATTGTCAATATTATAAATAATAATATGAATAACTTTGTCGTCTCAATTATTGATTTAATAATAATAAATATTATTAGGATGATCTTTGTGACAATAATTGAATCAATAATATGATAGATGTAATGCAAAGAATTATCGTAGTAATAATTGAGTATAATTGAGTGACTTCTCACGTAAGCATCAATAATCAATACCGTGTGCTACTATGCAACCAATGCCAGACATTGTACTTTTAACACCGGTGTTTCAACAGATTAATTGTAAAACTTCCGCCGTTATTTTCATAAAGTATTTTTGTCGTTTTCTCAATCCGACAATAATTCCGTTGTGGGGGTCCACCAATGATTGTGTCGTGGTATGAATATTCCCTTTTAAAATGAATATTCCCCGATCAATCGAATATTACCCGGCACAACAAATAACAACTTGCTTACTTTGCAAAAAAATTCAAATATCACCCTTAACTTTAACCTTTTATCAATTTAACCATTTACGAAATAAAATAATAATTATATAAAAAATTGAATACTTTTATTTCATAAAATTTAGGATCTCACAATGAAACTTTCTGTTTGTTAGTTGCATATGTTAGAAAATATTATCTCTAGACAGATTATATGCTCAAATAGCTAGCTCTCCGCTAATATTATAGTAATAGTAATAGTCACATGAGATTTTCCCCCACTAAAATTATCTCTGGACAGATTATTGTTATTTATTTATTTATTTATTTATTTATTTATTTATTTATTATTATTATTATTATTATTATTATTATTATTATTATTATTATTATTATTATTATTATTATTATTATTATTATTATTGTTGTTGTTGTTATTGTTATTGTTATTGTTATTGTTATTGTTATTGTTATTATTGTTATTTGTACTATTATTTTTGTGACACCCCCAAATAGGTCTACATCACCCATTCTGAGTTGTCAATACTAGAATGCATGTAAACAACTACAACTTTATTATTACAATAGTAAAAGCGTGAGTTTAAATACGAGATATTGCCATCTAGACAATATCCACATACAAATAAATCCTCATCATAATTATTGATACATTATTATTTTACAACAATGGTGAGGACTACTAAACAACTCTCCCTAGAACTTTCATTCCATACCCGACTGCGTACTCGCTTATATTCTCGCCTCCCGAGAAGAAAAATGGAACAAAAAGGAAAAGGGTGAGCTCAACTAGCCCAATAAGAAGAATATTATGACTAAGATAATATACAACAAAATTATCGTTAGTCTTCAACAGGGAAAAATAAAATAGAATACAATAGACAACAAGTTTTAAATCAATATTCGCAACGGAAATAATAATTCATTAGAAGAGTTAAGTAGAGAATGCAAACTACTATCTTCTATTTATGAATTTTAAAGTTCATCGTCTATTTTATCCCTGTAACATCAATCAATATATATCCGGGATCAAATATTCATCCTTGCACTACAAAAGCCAAGGACATTCACCGATTGGTCATGTTCATCTAAACACTGCTCATCTTTGCACTACGGCCAAAGATATTCATCGAAATCATTCATCTTTGCACGACGGGCCAAAGATATTCATCGAAATCATTCATCTTTGAACTACGGTGCCAAAGATATTCAATAATATCATCATTTAAGACTGAGGATGATGAAAAATATTTTTTAAAGAAACGAATCCAAATTGAAACAAAATGACAAGGATTAAGGATTCGTACTTTGTTTTATCCACGTCCCAAAATACCTCAAAAATAATCATAGTGGTGTAAAAATTCAAGAATGATCAAAACATGGATACAATCAAAGCTAGTATCCGAATAGATATTTTTGACTAAAAGAAATTTTTATTTTTGATGAATAGTGCCGTATTCGTGAATAGTACCGTATACGTGAATAGTGTCGTATACGTGAATAGTAACTCCAACATCAAAAGTTCCAAATTTGATAAAAACTTCAGATCAATATTTCAGCATAATGATATTGAAGAAATAATATCATTACGAAAAAATAATATCCCTTACCTCGGAAAAAAGATTTAACCGGAATATTGGATATAGGCTATAACTTGAACTTTCACCGTATAGCAATACTCAAAGGATACTCAAAATACTCACGAGGAATACGCTTCGATAATATAGAGAGAAAACTTGAGTTACGGTGTGATTTTCAATTCTAACCTAAGCACCTATTTATAGGAAATTGCTTAGAACACCAAAAGGTAAAATTTATTATAATAATAATATATATAAAATTTTCTCGCCCATTCTTAGAATCTGAAAATCTGAATACAAACCACATGCTCCCTTCTAGAAGAAGTAAAAAACGTTTTTCATAAAATAAATAATTAAAACTTCCAAAAATCAATTATTTTGAGCTTCAAACTTCAATAATTCATAATAAATAGCCCTTTTGTGGAAAAAATTGAATCTCATGAGTTTTATAGGAAATTCAATTCTCTACAACTTTGCGTAAGAAAGTTTTTCCAAATTCCAAGCGAAATTGACCGAAATCCACAAGCAAGCGATTTTAGAGGCTATAATCAAATTTGAAATAATAAATGGGGTCCACCGACATGTTTAACATGTTTTAAACATTTATTACAACAAAAATACTCCTCTTCCACATATACTCATATATCCCACATTCACCGTAAAAATATCATCATTATTATATTATTAAAATATAATAATATATTTAAATGAATTATTTTATCAGAAAAAGATAAAATTTCAATTTTCAACAATTGTCACTATAAAAATTTTCTCCATCTATATCCACATAAAATCAATATTTTCCTCATCATATGAATCAATAATTAATTATTCACAAATAATATTACAGAATCACAATATTGACAACGCATAGCGGTTCGAGGAAAGAGGGGCTTTCAATAAGAATTTCTCTCCATCTTGGCGCGTAATTAGGTGACCAAACCTCTCCTTAGATGTAACTTTCTAGACATTGCCAATAATGTTATCTAATAATATTATTAGGATAATATAAATTATTGCTTCGATAAAGAAAAATCTTGTAATGACAATTATTGAAACAACAACAAAGAATATAAAATATCAACGCAACAATTATTGAATCAATAAAATAAAACACCTAATGAAAGTAATTCTGTAACCATTATTCAAGAGTGCCTTTTACGTAAGAGTCAATAATCGAAGGCAATACTGTGCTACCGTGGCAACAACGCGTAGACATCGTGTTTTAACCACGGTATTCCAACAAAGGTAAAAGCGGTAACAACTACGCCTGTTATTTTTAAACAACTTATATTTGTCGTTTTCTTCCTCCAATCGCTTTTACGTTATGGGGCCCACATGGTCGCTTGCTTGGTCGCATTTAATATTCTCGATAGTATTTAATATTCCACGACCAAACGAATATTCCTAACAACAATGAATATTTTATAACCACTTGCTTATTTTGAAATATTTGCGTATTTTACCCATAACTATCTACATTAATCACATCAACCCTTACTATTTCAAAATAATAATTAGAGGAAATTAAATTTCATTTATTAATTATTTGGGGTCTTACAACCTCCCCTCCTTATGAAATTTCGTCCTCGAAATTGACATACGTACCTGGTCCTTCCTCATACGTTAAGTCTTCGGCTATCTCGTCCGGTTCTAACTCAATAACGTGGTTCAGGTCTTTCACATATTTACGAAGTGCAGATATGTGAAACACATTATGAACACGAGACATACTTGGAGGTAACGCGAGTCTATAGGCTACATTTCCTACTCGGTCAAGAATTTGAAATGGACCAATAAATCGTGGATTGAGCTTTCCTCTCTTCCCGAATCTTGTAACTCCCTTCCATGGGGCAACACGCAACAATACATGATCCCCTATACTAAATTCCACGTCCTTTCGATGAAGATCCGCATAACTCTTTTGTCGATCTTGTGCCGTTTGTATACGTTGTCGAATCATTTGGATCTTTTCGGTAGTCATACGTACTAACTCGGGTCCCAACAATGTTGCTTCACCCACCTCATCCCAACATATTGGAGAGCGACACTTTCGTCCATATAATGCTTCGAATGGGGCCACACCTATACTTGCCTGATAACTGTTGTTGTAGGAGAATTCCACCAATGGTAAATACTTATCCCAACTGCCCTTGAAGTCTAGGACACAGAGTCTTAATAAATCTTCAAGAGTTTGAATAGTCCTCTTTGATTGTCCGTCTGGTTTGAGGATGGTATGCCGAATCAATCAGAATCCGCACCCTATAATTTTTGCAAGCTAACCCAAAATCTTGAAGTGAATCTTGGGTCACGATCAAAACTATATATACTTGGCATGCCATGCAACCTCACAATCTCATTTACATACATACTAGCAAGACGTTCAAGAGAATAAGTCTCCGTGATCGGCAAGAAATGTGCGGACTTGGTTAATCTATCAACAATAACCCAAATAACATTTATGCCTTGAGAAACCGTGGGAAGACCCGAACTTAAATCCATGGTAATGTGTTCCCACTTCCATTTCGGAATCTCAAGTGGTTGCAATGGTCCCTTAGGCACTTGATGCTCCGCCTTTTACACGTTGACAAGTTAAACATGTTGAGATAAACTTTGCAATCTCTCTCTTCATATTGTTCCACCAAAATGTAGGTCGAAGATCACGATACATTTTAGTACTTCCAAGATGGATTGCAAATGGTGTATTGTGTGCCTCCATCATGATCTTATACTTCAAATTAGAATCGTTAGGAACACAAAGTCTAGAGTGGACTCGAAGTATTCCTTCTTCATCAATTCTCGCTTTCGGAATAACACCTTCTTGTACTTTCTTCTTCATATGCATCATCCTCGGATTCGGTGGCTCGAGCAACCTTAACTTTTCTATTAAAGTTGGCTCTGTCGCGATACTTGACATCATCGCACTCTGCCTCTGATATGATCTTCTACTCAACGCTACTACCACTACGTTCGCTTTTCCAGGATGGTATTGAATAGTGTGGTCGTAGTCTTCAATAGCTCAAGCCAACGTCACGCGCGCGATGTTAAGTTCTTTTGAGTGAAGAAATATTTAAGGCTTTTATGGTCCGAAAATATCTCCACTTTCTCCCCATATAGATAGTGCCTCCAGATCTTTAACGCGAAAACGACTGCTATCAACTCTAGATCATGAGTAGGATAATTCCTCTCATATTCTTTAAGTTGTCGCGAGGCATAGGCTATGACTTTCCCACGCTGCATGAGAACACATCCTAACCCTTTTCCCAAGCATCATCAGAGATAACAAATCCATCCCAACCAGATGGTATTGTTAGAACAGTGCCGAAATAAGTCTCCTCTTAAGCTCTTGGAAACTCTTCTCGCATTCTTCGCTCCAAACGAATTTTGTGTCCTTCCGAGTTAGCTGGGTTAATGGAGTAGCGATTCGAGAAAACCCTTCCATAAATCTCCGATAATAACCAATTTAGACCCGTAAAGCTACGATTTCAGTCCACCGACTTGGTTGCTCCCAACTTTGTATTGCTTCAATCTTCGCTTCGGGTCAACAGATACTCCATGTTTTGACACCACATGCCCAAGAAATGCTACTTCCTCAAGCCAGAACTCGCATTTCTTTAACTTGGCATAAAGCTTGTTTTCACGAAGCCTTTGGAGTACTTCAAATGGTGCTCATGATCTTCACGGCTTTTGGAATATATGAGGATGTCATCAATAAAGACAACAACGAACTGATCCAAATACTCTTTGAATACTCGGTTCATCATATCCATGAAAGCCGCAGGAGCATTAGTCAATCCGAAAGACATAACTAAGAATTCATAATGCCCAGATCGAGTTCTAAAGGCGCCTTTGGAATATCCTCGATTCTAATCTTCAAATTTGATGATATCGTAAGCTAAGATCGATTTTTGAAAAGAATTGTGCTCCTCACAATCTGGTCAAACAAGTCATCAATACGAGGTAGAGGATACCTATTCTTGATGGTGACATGGTTCAATTCCCGATAGTCAATATTAAAGTCGATACTCCGCCTTTCTTCTTTACTTAATAAAACAGAGAGCACCCCAAGGAGATGTACTAGGACGAATGAAACCGATGTCCAACAATTCCTGTAGTTGGACCTTTAACTCCTGAAGTTCAATAGGAGCCATTCGATATGGGGTTTTAGAAATGGGCTTTGTACCAGGTTCAAGGTCAATAAAGAATTCAACTTCACGTTCTGGGGGTAAACCGAGAAGTTCTTCAGGAAATACGTCAGGAAAGTTAATAACAACATGAATATTATTCAATTTTGACGTGTCTTTATTCAAATCCATAACATGGGCTAAGAAAGCTTGACATCCATTTTTTAATAAACGAATAGCTTTATGATTAGATATGACAAAGTGATTGATTTTAATGGTTTAGTTGCTTGAATTGCATAACAACGGGTTGTTTAGGAATATGAAAGCTAACAACCTTACGAAAACAATTAATTTTGGCATGATGAGTAGTTAACCAATCAATCCCTAAAATCACATCAAAAGCAAGTATCTTTAAAGAGATAAGGTCAACAAGTAAGATAAGGGTGCCAACTTGGATTAGACAAGATTTATAAACAGTGGATGTGATGAAAGTTTCTCCTAACGGAGTTTCCACAGATAGGTCAAAGTCTTATTTCTCCGGAGTCAAGTTTAAACGTTGAGCACAAGCAGGAGAGATAAATGAATGGGTAGCACCGGTATCTAGTAAAGTATAAACTTCACAAGAATTTATAAATAGCTTACCCGTGATCACCTCGTTTGGGTTCCTCGATTTTGACCAACCACAACAAACGCTTCTTCCAGGAACCGTTGACTTTGACTTTTTCCGGGATATCTTTGGGTCACCGCCCCTCATTGAACTAGGTTTCGCTATGCGTAATCTCGAAAGCGATATGTCCTTCCTTTCCACAATTATAGCATACCGAATCACTTGGCGCTTTTGGTGATATGTCCCTCTTTCCCGATTTATAGCATATGACCGGTGGTCGTTCTCCTCCCTTGGAACCCGATTCTTGTCATTGCACTGCTGCCTTCACATGGTCGTTGTTGAATCTCCTCTTTTAAAATCTCCTCGACTCGCTTCTTCATTTTCATGGCCATGATTACCACCGGAGTGGTTACCATTTTGTCCGCCTTTTTCTTTCTCACTTGGTTATTGTTGTTTTGTTGATCGCCATCTCCGAAGATGATCCTCGATTGTGGTACCTCGGTTGACCATACTCGTTATCTCGCCTAATAATTGAGCCCTATTAACAACATCCGAATAAAGAGAAAATTTATGAGAGATGAGATCTTCGACGTATCTTGGGTTTCAAACCTCGTAAACATCCGCGTCATACGTTCCTCATTCTCCACCAAATGAGGTGCAAACTCGATAACTCGCAAACTTCGCCTCGTGATCGAGACACCGCCATGTTATTCTCGCTCAGCCTAATAAACTCCACTTCCTTCATATGACGAACACTTTCGTGAAAGTATTTGTCATTAAATATTTTCAAACGTCTCCCAAGACATGCCGATAGCAATTTGATGGGTACGCTTCACGATTCCCACCAAGAGTCCGGCCGCCACGAAACATAAAGGTGGCGAATGGAACCTTCTGTTCCTCCGTGCATCCCAAGACATCGAATATCTTGGTAATTTGCTTGACCCATGTTTCCGCTTATGATCGGATCAAAGCTTTCCTTAAATTTCGGTGGTCCCAACTCTTTGAATCGCTTATTTGTGACAACCCGTGAATTGCTATCATTTCCTCCTATGTTTTGAACACGAGTCTCCTCATCGATTTTTTTCATGAACGCAAAAAGCTTCTAAATATCCCTCGCTCATCATCTCGCTTTCATTGGTGTTGTTCATGGGGAGGAACATTGCTAGCTTTGTTGCATCGCTCTCCTCGTTGGTGAGTACAAAAGCGCTCCACTGGCCTCATTTCCATTGTTAATATTCTCGTTCGACATTCTTAAATACATCGCCATAAAACAAGGGTTAATTAAGGAAATCAATATATCACATAATATCCCTATATACCGACCAACTATCAAATAAGCTTAGGTAGGACACACTAGCGAATGATTTACCTGCTCTCCCTCCTAGTTCTATTCCCCAATCTCCGCCTTGGAGATCATATCCCTAAGCTCGATACCAACTGTGACACCCCAAAATAGGTCTACATCACCCATTCTCGAGTTGTCAATACTCGGTACAGAAACAACTACAACTTTATTATTACAATAGTAAAACTGTGAGTTTAAATATAGATATTGCCATTTAGACAATATCCACATACAAATAAATCCTCATCATAATTATTGATACATTATTTTACAACAATGGTGAGGACTACTAAAAAACTCTCCCTAGAACTTTCATTCCATACCCCAGACTCGCACTTCGTTATATATTCTCGCCTCCCGAGAAGAAAAATGGAACAAAAAGGAAAAGGGTGAGCTCGACTAGCCCAAAGAAAGAATATTATGACTAAGATAATATACAACAAAGTTATCGTTAGTCTTCAACGAGGAAAAATATAATAGAATACAATAGACAACAAGTTTTAAATCAATATTCGTGAATGAAATAATAATTCATTAGAAGAGTTAAGTAGAGAATGCAAACTACTATCTTCTATGTATGAATTTTAAAGTTCATCGCTCTATTTTATCCCCGTAACATCAATCAATATATATACGGGATCAAATATTCATCCTTGCACTACTGTGCCAAGGACATTCACGATTGGTCATGTTCATCTAAACACATATTCATCATTTGCACTCACGGGCCAAAGATATTCATCGAAATCATTCATCTTGCACACTCTGAAGCCAAAGATATTCAATAATATCATCATTTAAGACCGAGGATGATGAAAATATTTTTAAAGAAACGAATCCAAATTGAAACAAAATGACAAGGATTAAGGATTCAGTACTTTGTTTTATCCACGTCCAAAAATACCTCAAAAATAATCATAGTGGTGTAAAATTCAAGAATGATCAAAACATGGATACAATCAAAGCTAGTATCCGAATAGATATTTTGGACTAAAAAGAAATTTTTTATTTTTGATGAATAGTCGTATTCGTGAATAATAATCAAGATACGTGAAAAGTGTCATATACGTGAATAGTAACTCTACACCAAAAGTTCCAAATTTGATAAAACTTGAGATCAATATTTCAAAGATAATGATATTGAAGAAATAAAATCATTACGAAAAAATAATATCCCTTACCTCGTAAAGACAAGACTTAGCGGAATATCGGATATAAGCTATAACTTGAACTTTCACCGTATAGCAATACTCAAAGTATACTCAAAATACTCACAGAATACGCTCGATAATATAGAGAGAGAAAACTTGATTTCGGTGTGATTTTCAATTCTAACCTAAGCACCTATTTATAGGAAATTGCTTAGAACACCAAAGCGTAAAATTTATTATAATAATAATATATATAAAAATTTTCACGCCCATTCTTAGAATCTGAAAATCTGAATACAAACCACATGCTCCCTTCTAGAAGAAGTAAAAAAACGTTTTTCATAAAATAAATAATTCAAACTTCCAAAATCAATTATTTTGAGCTTGAACTTCAATAATTCATAATAAATAGTCCTTTTGTCAGAAAATTCAAATCTCGCGAGTTTTTATAGGAAATTCAATTCGCTACAACTTTTCAGAAGAAAGGTTTTCCAAATTCCAAACAGAAATTGACCAAAATCCACAAACGGGCAATTTTAGAGGCTATAATCAAATTTCAGTCAATAAATGGGGTCCACCGACATGTTTAACATGTTTTAAACATTTATTGCAACAAAAATACTCCTCTTCCACATATACTCATATATCCCACATTCACCGTAAAAATATCATCATTATTATATTATTAAAATATAATAATATATTTAAATGAATTATTTTATCAGAAAAAGATAAAATTTCAATTTTCAACAATTGTCACTACAAAAATTTTCTCCATCTATATCCACATAAAATCAATATTTTCCTCATCATATGAATCAATAATTAATTATTCACAAATAATATTACGTAATCACAATATTGACAACTGTGCAGCTTCCTGTGATGTAGGGGCTTTCCAATAAGAATTTCTCCTTCTTGCGCCGCAATTAGGTGACCAAACCTCTCCTTAGACAGAACTTTCTAGACATTGCCAATAATGTTATCTAATAATATTATTGAGATAATATGAATTATTGTCGATAAAGAAAAATATCTTGTAATGACAATTATTGAAACAACAAGCAAAGAATATAAAATATCAACGCAACAATTATTAAATCAATAAAATAAAACACCGAGCAAGTAATTCGTAACCATTATTGAGTAGTGCCTTCTTACGTAAAGAGTCAATAATTGGTGCAATACAAGTGTTATCTGGGTAACAACGCCAGACACGTGTTTTAACCACTGGTATTCCAACAAAGGTAAACCAGAATAACTACGCTGTTATTTTTAAACAACTTATATTTGTCGTTTTCTTCCTCCAATCGCCGTTATGGGGCCCACACATGGTCTGCTGTCATTGTCATTTAATATTCCCCGATATAGTATGTAATATTCCACGACCAAACTAATATTCCCTAACAACAATGAATATTTTATAACCACTTGCTTATTTTTGAAATATTTGCGTATTTTACCCATAACTATTTACATTAATCACATCAACCCTTACTATTTCAAAATAATAATTAGAGGAAATTAAATTTCATTTATTAATTATTTGGGGTCTTACAACTTTTATTATTATTATTATTATTATTATTATTATTATTATTATTATTATTATTGTAGTATATAGGAGAAAAAAGGAATATATGGGGAAAATATCATGTTTTGATATAAAGCTTATTCCTTGCAAGAAATTAACAGTTGAACTTGGTTGCTCTAGTTTTCATATGATCAAAGTCTTAAACAAGAGGTTGCAAGTTCAAATCTTTTTAGAGTCAAATTTTTGGGAAAAATTTAAAAGACGCCACGTCAGCAGCTGACACGTGTCAAATTACTATATTAAATACCATGTCAGACCTGCCACGTGTGCCACATTAGCAGGTTAATACACATGTGGCGCCTGGGGGTTCAAGTTCAAATTTTTGAATAGAAAGGGGCTCAGTTTCCGTTGACCGGAAGAAAGGGGCTCAATACCCAAATATCAGAAAAGTTCAGTGGTCGACTTTGCATTTAACCCGGTTAGAATTGAAAATCACACCAGAAACTAAAGTTTTCTCTCTCTGTAATATTGAACATATTTTTGTGAGTATTTTGGTACTTTGAGTGTTGCTATACGGTGCAACTTTCCTTCAGCACTATATCAAGTATTTTCAGTTAGAAGTACTGTCTTTTCGAGGTAAGGGATGTTATTTTTTTTATAAATGATATTACTTCTTTCAATATCATTATGCCGGAATATTGGTAAGATTTTTCTTATGAAATTCTGGTCTTTTAGTGTTGGGGTCACTATTCACGTATACGACACTATTCACAAATACGGCACTATTCACAGAAAAATAAAATTTTCGTTTTTTGTCCAAGATATCTATTATGGATACTAGCTTTGATTGTATCCATGTTTTGATCTTCATTCTTGAAGTTTACTCCACTATGGTTATTTATGAAGTATTTTTGAACTTGGATTGTTTAAAGTACGAATCCATAATATTTGTTCTTTTGTTTCACTGGATTCGTTTTCTTTAAAATATTTTTCATCATCTTCAGTCCTAAATGATGATATAACTGAATATCTTTGGCATGTAGTGCAAAGATGAATGATTTTTTGATGAATATCTTTGGCTCAGTAGTGCAAAGATGATGGTGTTTAGATGAACATGACCAACCCGATGAATATCTTTGCTTCAGAAGTGCAAAAAATGAATATTTGATTCCAAATATATATATTGATTGATTGACGCTGGGGATAAAATATTGACGATGAACTTTAAATTCATATATAGAAGATAATAGATTTCATTCTCTACTTAACTCTTTTAATGAATTATTATTTCCGCTGCGAATATTGATTTAAAACTGGTTGTTTATTGTACTCTATTAGATTTTTCCCTGTTGAGGACTAACGATAATTTATTCTATATTATCTTAGTCATTGTAGACACTCAAAATTTTCTGTACACCTGTCACTAACATTGCAAGAGGACAGATTTGTCTTTTAAGAGGGAACCCTGAAAGACAATCCATACCATACCGGATACTACCGGAAGCTCAGCATCAACCCCGGAGCCCACTCTGGGAGTAACAATTCCAACATCGGATGTAACCCCGAGGCATGCAGATCTAATATCGAACACACACCGGAGAAGACCGATTAATCTCGGACATAACCCCGAGGTATCTAGTCTTAGTCCCAACCATGGGAATAGCCACCAACCTCGGTGATAACCCCAAGGAATGCAGTTTCGGCGATAACCCCGAAAATGCTTGTTTCAAATGCGACCAGCTTCAATCTTGGCGCTCACAACGAGATACACTGTACCAACCCGGCGATAACATCGGGAAGACAGGCACACCTCAAAGATTACAATGAGGACCTTTAACAAATTGCAGCAGTCTAATCTCAACGAAGCCTGAGCAACGTCTGCTTTATCAGCCCAATCCAGCGATAACATCGGTGAGGGGCAACATTGTCATCTAGCCAACGCAATGTCATGCCACTTCGTCTCAACATCTCTATGCAATGATGTCCCATAAGACTAACCAATCCCGAGTGACTATTGTGCGGGGTAACGGATGAAAGTTGAAGCTTGAAGACCAGAGGGCATCGTCCCATCTTCAATGACTTCGTACAAACTCTAATCCCATGCTATCATATAACTCTCGACAACGGCGGTCCGAAATAGGTCATGTATACCTCAAACGGATGCCCGAATTGCACTTCTTAAAAGTTTGAGTGGACATTACAGTGTCTGAGTGCACGTACTTCGAGACGACCCGACCCAAAAAACCCGAGCCCACCCGGGTTGCCTCTGGTACATCTATGGCTAAATCGTCTATAAATAGAGGGCTTGGGCTGCCCATTTTGCAAGAGAAAACGGCGAGGAAGCCCTGCCCAATTTGCTCTGCACTCACCCCATGCAGTGTACTTTCTCATTTTAAACACCTATGAGCAAAAGCCAGTGTTTACCCACTCTAAAGATATAGAAGTCTTCTTTGGCAGTGTTTAACTGTGGTCGGACTCTATTCGATGAGCCTGGATTTTACATCCGGTGCGTTTATTCGCTTATATATATATATGAACTGTGGTCGAACTCTGTTCAATGAGCCTGGATTCTACATCCGGTGCGTTTACTCTTCTTTTGTATATATATATATATATATATATATATATGAACTGTTGTCGAACTCTGTTCGATGAGCCTGGATTTTACATCTGGTGCGTTTACTTGCTTTTTTATATATATATCTTTATATATATGAATCTGTTGTCGAACTCATTCGATGAGCCTGGATTTTACATCCATATGCGTTTATTGCTTATATATATATATATATATATATATATATATATATATATATATATATATATATATATATATATATATATATATTTAAATCCCACTCAAGTTCACTTGTGGTGGTTGATCTCTATTACAGCTTTCTTTAAATTTCGTCCTGCCTGGAGTTCACTTCGTGGCAGTTGATTGCTTTGTACAGCTTTATTTACATTTCGTCCCACCTGGAGTTTCCTCCATGGTGGTTGATAGCTTTACAGCTTTATTTATGTTTTGTCCCACCTGGAGTTTCCTCCGTGGTGGTTGATAGCTTTTACAGCTTTATTTACATTTTTTGATCCCCCATGGAGGTGCTTCGTGGTTGGAGATCATGTCTGTATATATATATTTATAGCTTTTATATATATACCTGCTTACTACTTTCATACAAATTGTGGTATCTTGTGCGCTTAGGAATCATGTGATCACAGATTCAGCCTATTGGATCTAGATTCGGTTCCCGTGATGGACATTTTCAGCTGTAAGCAGCTTGTAAATTATTCTACGATGTCTGAATTTCCTCAGATGGTTTCCATACCCACGAGGAAGTCGGCATTATTTTCCACATTATTTTCGTACGGATGCCTCGCATCTGTCAAATAAAATCAATCAAGTCGAACACTTAATAAAATGGGAGTGTAAAAGGTCTTAATTACTATTGAGCATCAAGGTTTGAAAAACCTTTTTATAAAACATCATTGCTTTATCTTTTTTTTTTTTTTGCTAAATATCATTGCTTTATCTTATTAAAAACTGAATTTTTACATAAATTCAAACCCTGTGTATATAGGTTCGAACGAGGCCTCGCACTACTTCCAAATAACAGCACATTAACCCACACACATACACATTCAGATAATAGTTTCTTGAAAAGAGGCGGTCACCGTAGTAAACACGGATGTCTGGGTGCCTAACACCTTCCTCCTCCGCATAACCAAGTCCCGGACCCTAATGAATCTCGGTTTCACCGACTTCGTTTAGCGATGTCTCATCTTTGGGTCAATGTACAAACCTTTTCTCGGTTGTGTTGGTACAACCATTTAAAAACCAATGGCGACTCATAATGGATCCATCGTCGACATTATACATGTCGGACCTTTTTCACTTGTTTTTTCAAACAAATCTCACCTAAAATGAGAACACCAAAGAACAAGTAACGGAAAGGGACATCTAAAAATCCCGACGTCGATAGGTGGCGACTCCGCTGGGGACTCCAGTAAGAGGACTTAAGCCGCTATTACAATCTTTTCAAAAACTGTTATCTGCTTGTGTGTGGATGTTGCATTTACATTTGATGAATGTGTACGAATACATTTCCTTATTGCACTTAGTGCTTCGCACCATAACTGCTTGGGATATTAGTGCTTCGCACCATATCTGCTTGTGAAATTAGTGCTTCGCACCATATCTGCTTGTGATATTAGTGCTTCGCACATGTCATCATTTTCATTCAGTGAGACGCGATGTATGTGAATGTATGTTGTGTGGTCCCTCCACCCGGAGGCTATCCCGTCGGTGTTTGATTACTAGACTCGTGAGAAGACTAATTCTCCGAGGCTCAGGAAAGGCACCACCCAAATTCGCTCCAGTTGAAAGACCGGATTAACTTCCCGTCAAGTAGATTGCGATGATTTGGGAACCTTCATGCCAAAAAGCCGCGAGAGTAACCTAAGATAGGTTAGCCTCTGATAAACCCAAAACGGAGGAAAGTCTCTTCATGCTCTCATTTCAAATTACTTGTAAACACAATTACTTGTAATTATATTCCATATCTATCTCCATGTAATGAGAAATATGAAGAAATGTGTACACATACATATTAACATGCTACAAACAGCTGACATCCGTTTTGCAGGATAAAATTCCTAAAATGGACACATCACATAGCATGCTATTATATACATTCCCTAAAGACTAAACTATGCAAGTCTTTCGCAGGGAGCCAATCGGACCTACTACCCGTTCAAAGTCCAAAAAGGCAACATGCCTACAGTCAACCATGTCGTCATCCACTGCATCGAACATAATCCGAGCCGCAAAGAATTCGATGAATTAAGCAAACAAATTACAGATTTGGCTATTCTATTCGAAGAATTACACCAGTCTACTCAGGGTCCAAAAATACCCATACATTCTGAATCCTCCACACGAGGGGGAACCAAGGTCATTACAATGCCTGAACTGCAGTTGGATACGACCAACAAAACTCATGATGCTGCCCATCCCACTGGTGATCCAGACACTGGTGACATCAAAAAGAAAGTCCTCCAAATGGAAGAGACCCTTCGTGCTATCAAAGGAATTGGAACACACGGGAGTGTTTCATTTGCTGATCTGTGTATTTTCCCTGGTGTTCATTATCCAAAAAAATTTAAAACCCCTGACTTTGAAAAATATGACAGGTTAGGAGATCCTTACACACATTTAAAGGTGTTTATTGGAGAACTAGGATCTTATGCAGAGGACGAAAAGATGAGAATGCAATTGTTCCAGAAAAGTCTAACTGGAGAAGCCCGGTCGTGGTACACAAGATTAGACAATTCAAAGATCCATAGCTGGGAAGAGCTAGCACATGATTTCCTCACTCAATCTGACTTTCAAACTCGGATGACTCTCGACTCCAGATCAAATTACCAAGATCAAGAAACAGTCTAACGAGTCTTTCAGAGAGTATGCTCAAAGGTGGAGACGCATGGCTGCCCATGTTAGTCCTTCCATGACAGAATCAGAGATGGTCATGACTTTCATAGACATACAAGAAGCTCCTTTCTATGAGAGAGTTTTAGCCGGCATCGGCAAACCATTTTTAGAAATGGTCAAACATGGGGAGATGGCTGAGATGGGATTGAAGTCCAGGAAAATTCAAGACCTAGTTGCACTCAAAGTTGTTGCTGATCACATCCAATCCGGAAATTTTGGAAACAACCCCCGAAGGGTCCATAAAAAGAAAGAGGAAGATGTTTCACACGATACTCTGAGGGCAAAAAGGCAATCAGAACATGCCTATTCAAAGGAGAAACTACACTCCCTTTCAAGCACAGTCTATGAACCCTCCAATACCAAAAGGTGGAGAAGTCAAATGCCCTTGAGTGTTTACACCCTTAGGGGATACCCTCGAGAACATTCTAACTGTTCTGACAACACAGAAGAAAATTACGCATCTTCTTCCACCAACCAGCCCTAATGGACGGGGTTTCAATGCTGCTCGGAAATGTGCTTATCATGCCGGGGCACCTGGACATGATACTCAGGATTATTGGGCCTTGAAACACAAGATCCAGGACCTGATAGACAATGGGGAGATCGTGGTCACTAAACCAGATCAACCTCACGTTCAAGACAACCCTCTTCCTCAACACAAAGAAGAAGAGGTCAACATGATAAATTGGAGTAGCGAACAGAATTCCAATTTCAGCTGGGAATCCTCCCAAACCCTCAAAGACGGTAATGACAAATGGGATTATGCCAAGTTTCAGTTCACAATGGAACAAAAGATAAAAGCTTTAGGCAAGCAAATTGAGCTAGTCACAATGGACCTTTTTCACTTGTTTTCTCAAACAAATCTCACCTAAAATGAGAACACCAAAGAACAAGTAACGGAAAGGGACATCTAAAAATCCCGACGTCGACAGTGATAATGTTCTTTACTGGGCTAGTTGAGCTCACCATTTTCTTTTTTGTTTCATTTTTCTTCTCAGGAGGCGAGAATGTAGCGAGTACTAGTCGAGGTGTGGAATGATGGTTCTAGAAGTTGTTTTAGTATTCCTCACTATTTTATAAAATAATGTATCAATAATTGTAATGAGGACTTATTTGAGTGTGGATATTGTCTAGATGACAATATTAGTATTTAAACTCACAGTTTATGTGTTGTCGTATTTTGCACAATAATTATATTAATTAAGTTGTAGTTGTTTTTGTACCATGTATTTGGCGACTCAGAATGGGTGTTGTATACTTATTTTGGGGGCGTCACATACACACACACTATAATTAGTTTTCTTCCTTTTAACTGAAATTAGCATACGAATTCATGCCTAATTACATACTCTAACATCATAATTATATGCAATCACCATAAACAGGTTATATAACAACAATTTGCAAAAACTGGAATTCACAAAATATAAGAATTTTGTCGTGAAACACATATACATGTATGTATGTGTTTATATATATATATATATATATATATATATATATATATATATATATATATATATATATATATTATCAAAGTTATGGAAATACCTTCTATTGTTCGGTAATTCTTGCTAGAACACCACGACTTTCTTTGAACTTCTCCAAAAATCTTACTCTCAACTCTCTCTATTCTCTGTAACTTTTCATCTCTTCTTCCTCGGTAGACTTAGGCCAAATGATTTTTACGTATAATAAAACTTTACCCAACGCACACACCCAAATGTCTGAAACCGACGTTATAATAATTAGAATAATAATTTATCAGTTATAATATATATTATTTATTATTTATTATTTTATTTATTATAATAAAATTTAAAAATTCAAAAGCCATAAGGCTTTGTTTGGCAAAAACTCTTTAAAATTAAAGACTTAATATATATTTAAGCCCTGTTTGGTAAAAACTAAATTAAATTCCTTTAATTTGTTTTAATAAATAACTTAGTTTATAATTTATAATCACATATTATTTATTGGGATTTCCATCTCCAACATTAATCAAATAAATAATTATACATACTATATTTTAAATAAATATTTCACTTAAACAAATATCACAAAATTACATTATCATTATAATTTTATTTAATAATTTAACATACCATCTTAATTTATCACATCACAACAACAATATAACATCTCATGTTATCTTACAACACAATAATTATAAATTAACTTAATTTAGAATATTATCTAATAAATATAATTTATAAATATTTACTAACAAAAATCACATATTCATTTAATTTAAGAAATATTTTAAATTATAAAACATCAACTTCATCAATAAAATATTTATTTAATTTAATAAATATTTTAAATTACAAATAAAATCTTGGATTGTTACATGTGACGCCCCCAAAATAACTATAATTGTCGTGCAAAATACGACAATACATATGCTGTGAGTTTAAAATACAAATATTGTCTTCTAGACAATATCCAAACTCAAATAAGTCCTTTACAATTATTGATACACTATTTTACAAAATAAAGAGGACTGCTAAAACTGTGACACCCCGAAATCCCGGTACTTTATTACGTCAAGATTTGGTGTTCACGTAATCAAAACATTCATATCTAGCTACCCAATTAAAATAAATTGAATAATAAAAACCTGCCCATACAGGATTACTTAAATAAAAACAGTATCTCCCATGTTCTCTAACCTTTAATACAATCATTCAAGTGCGGAAATAAAATTATTACATCACATCATTATTAAAAGTCTATCATCAATGATAAAACCAAAGTTACAAGTCTTCATCACTTGTACATTTTTCCCTTTCCTTTGTTAGTTGTAGGTTTATCTACCTTCTCATTTATAGCTGCAATAAATATATAAATATGCAAGAGTGAGCAAACAAAGCTCACTTGAGATAAGAATAAATATCTTTACAATATTTACAAATAATAGGCTCAATTGAATAATATGTTCTATTAACATTTCAATATGCCAACTCATAGGCTCAATAGAATGAATGATATGTTCTATTAACATTTTAACATTTGCCAACTCATAGGCTCTATAGAATCGAATGATTTGTTCTATTAACATTCTTAAATAAACTCATCGAGGGTCAAAATGACCATGAACCATGTCCACAAGTTATAAGTAATCTTTCAACTTTAACTTTAATAAATATATGACTATAAGGACTCCACGCACTCGTGGGGATCAATCCTTCGTACAATGTATTGTGCACAACAATTTCAACGCTAAGCGTAAACCCCTAAACATAGGGTTGTTCATCTCAGTATTTAGAGTACAAGTCCGCACCAAAGAAAGTTTGGTTTGGATAATCTTTCAAGGGTAATTAAAGTTTAATGATCATCAACTAGGGAACTAGTTGAATCCACAATGTTTGATAATATAACAGTTGTTTAATAACAACATAACTTAGAATATTTGAGAATCATAAATGAATTGATTCTATACATCTAACTCATGCTTGAAATAACTATAGAGCATAAGTATTCAATAGAATAAATGAAATGGTTAACCTTTACTTGAGTAGTAAAATAAGCTAGGTTAAAGTTTTATAATATTTAGAAATGAATTCCTGAACTTTAAGAAACTTGATTAACTGTAAACAAGTTGGAATGAATCAACAAATTGAGAATTTCCAATAATACTAGAGTTAGAATTTGTTCCGATGAATTTTGAAAGCTATTTGATATAAAAAGCTTGCTAAATCAAAAGCATGCATTTATAATAATAGGACTAACTCAACAAAAATGTAGAGTCAAAAGAATTGCATAATCATAACAAACTAACTCAATGAAAGTATGGAGTTAGAAAACTTGCCTCGAGCGTAAGCTAAAATATTAAACTCACGTTCACCTAAACACAGTATTAAAACCTTAACATCCATTAGACATACTAATATTCACGTTTCAATATAAAACGCATTACTAGCTAAACTTGTTATTTTAACACAAGTCTTGTGCTACGCTTTACATTTCAGAATTCCTAAGTGTTAATCATCATAACACTTCACTATCGTTCATTGTATAAACTATGTTATCACATAACACATTTTTGATTTATTAATCATTTTTGCAACTTTGATCATACTAACCACAACTCACTATGTTATGTTACCCTTTACATTACACATTTAACATGCTAACACAATTTTAGACTATGTTGTGACACTTTCCCAAGTCTGTTGAAATAGCAGAAGTTAGAATCTCAAACTGAGGGTATGGGCGCAGCATTCTTGCCATACAAAGGCTTGGGATCAAGTAGCAAGACTGCTTATTTTTTTTGTTTCAACACATAAGTAGCAATTGCTGAAGTGTTCAGATAGATGCATAGTCGGCTATGAACAGTAGCCGACTTTAGCCCAACAAACACAAATTTCACCCAATAGACAGTAATATTAACACGTAGAATATATACAACAATATCATAAACATGATTGCTCACATTTACAACCAACTAGCATAATTTAACACTAACTACAACTATTTTAATTTCTCAAAACTCATGTTTCTCAAACAAAAACTCCATTTTTGAGTTCCTTCACAAAATTGAACACTGTGATTTCAATTCTTGTCCAAATTACCTCATTCCAATTACGTTATACTCATACCTCATTGAACTAACATATGCAAGCCTCAATTTACAGTATAATACAAGAATTGACCCACTAAATTTGTACTTTTTATGAACACACGAAAACATATATATAAACATACACTGTCAAAACTTTTTCTTCCACTGTCAAACGAATTTAGCATACAATTGTTGTTTAAACAAAATCTCTAATCACTATATACTCATATAATCACAAGTACTCCATTGTAAAGCAACAATTCAAAATATGAAATTCACAAAACATGAAATTTTGTCGTCAAATATATATATATATATATATATATATATATATATATATCTAATACTAATGTTGTGTAAAAATACCTTGAAGTTGCTTGCAATCCTTGTTAAACACACTGAAATTGTTGTAAAATTCCTAGGTTTCTCTCCAATTCTCTCTCAATTCTCTGTATGTTCTTAGCAACTGACCAAAGAACTGAAAACCTTTAAGCGTAAAACAAATATAAAAACCTATATGGCCTTAATTCACCTATTAAGTATATCACTTAATACATATAACGTACATATATTATAATTATATTATAATAATTATTTTATATATTATATTTATTTTAAAAATCTAGAAATTCCAAAAGCCATAAGGCTTGTTTGGCAAACCTTTTATTTTATTAAAGAATTAATATATTAAGTCTTGTTTGGTAAACACTAAAATAAATTACTTTAATTTATTTTAACTAACTCTTTATAATATAGTTATTTATCACACTATATTAATCAAGCTTTCATATTTATTTTAATTAACTCAAATCACAATTAATTAAATAAATCCTTTAATCATATAACACAATACAACTAATATATCATTTAATTAAAATATCAATATAATAATCATTTACTTAATTTCTCAATTTTTTAATTAATAAATAATTATCCAAATAATATTAAATCAATTAGACAAATATTCATTTACCCATAATCACATCCATTAAATATTTATATAACTCAATAAATATTTAAAATTACATTTAAATTCTAGAATGTCACATCATTCCCTCCTTAAAAGGATTTTGTGCTCAGAATCATAATTCAAACAACCAAATCGTCACATTCTTCCCTACTTACAAAGATTTTGTCCCTAGAATCGAAGACATAGATTAAACAAATAACTCAGAGTAACTTTTCATCATTTCAGTTTTGAGTTCCCACGTTGCCTCTTCGATATTGTGGTTTCTCTATATCACCTTCACAGAAGGTATCACTTTATTTATGAGCACTTTTTCTTTCTTGTCGACTATTTGGATAAAAACTTCTTCATAAGACAAATCTTTATCGAATTGCAATGGTTCGTACTCCATTACGTGTTTGTAATCGGGTTTATACGGTCGTAACACCGAAATGTGAAAAACATTATGAATGTTTTCCAATTCTGGAGGTAGAGCTACCTCATAAGCCACTTCCCCCACTCTTCGTAGTATCTCAAACGGTCCAATAAATCTTGGGCTGAGCTTTCCTTTCTTGCCAAAATGAATTTTCCCCTACCAAGGAGAAACTTTTAGGAAAACTAAATTTCCTACTTCAAATTCGCGATTCTGCCTATGTTGATCGACATACTTTTTCTGGTCCAAACAATTGGCATTCACCGACTTCATCCTAGCACAGTGGAGTTCTGCACTTTCTACCGTACAATACCTCGTAAGGTGGCATACCGATGCTTGCGTGGTAACTGTTGTTGTAAACAAATTCTACCAACGGTAAATGTTCATCCCAACTTCCTTTGAAATCCATGATGCATGCTCTCAACATATCTTCCAACGCTTGATTGTTCGCTCACTCCGCTTTCGTCGGTTTTATGGGTGATATGATGTACTCATTCGCAACTGTGTTCCCATACATTCTTGTAGTCTCTTCCAGAAGTTTGATGTGAACCTTGGATCTCTATCTGACACAATTGACACGGAACCCCATGTCTTGACACGATCTCTTTAACGTACAGTTTCGCTAGCTGATCAAGATTAAATCTAATCTTTATTGGCAAAAAGTGTGCAGATTTTGTCAATCTGTCCACTATCACCCTTATCGCATCGTATCCCTTCTAAGTCGTTGGAAGTCTTACCACAAAATCCATTGTGATATGCCCCCATTTCCATTTCGGTATTTCCAACGGTTGAAGTAAATCGCTTGGTCGTTGATGTTCAACTTTCACTTTTTGGCACGTCAAACATTTTGCAACGCATTCTTCAACGTCTCTTTTCATATTCGGCCACCAAAAATGTCGCCGCAAATCTTGATACATCTTTGTACTTCCTGGATGAATCGAATATCTGGTACTATGTGCTTCGGTCAAGATTTCTTCTTTAAGCTCTGGTACTACTGGAACCCAAATTCTTTCCTCGAATCGTAGTAGTCCTTCGGTGTCGATCCTGTATTTTACATCGCTACCCTCAACCCCTTTCACTTTGATCGTTTCGCATTCTTTATCTTGTAGTTGAGCACTCTTCACTTTGTCCACCAAAGTTGGACTGGTATCTATCTGGAATAGTCGTTCATCGGATTCCTTTGGAAATTTGATTTCCAACTTTAGCTTCGTCATTGCTGAAATAAGCTCCTCCTGAGTAGTTATCAGCATCAACTACTCCCGGCCTTTCCTGCTCAAAGCATTTGCAACCACATTCGCTTTACCCGGGTGATAAAAGATCTCACAATTGTAATCCTTTATCAATTCCATCCATCTCCTTTGTCGCATATTCAGGTCTTTCTGTGAGAAAATATACTTCAGACTTTTATGGTCTGTGTAGATTTCATATTTCTCTCCATAGAGATTATGTCTCCACATCTTGAGAGCAAACACTACTGCAGCCAATTCCAAATCATGAGTCGGATACCCTTTCTCATAATCCTTCAGTTGTCTTGATGCATACGCAATTAGTACTTTGCCGTTCTGCATAAGAACACATCCCAACCCTTTATGTGAGGCATCACTATACACCACAAAGTTACATGTACTATCTGGTAATGACAACACAGGTGCCATACTTAATTTCTTCTTCAAATCCTGGAAACTTTCTTCACATTTCTCCGTCCAAACAAATTTCATAACTTTCCTGGTCAAATTTGTTAATGGAGTAGCTATCTTAGAAAAATCTTGAATAAATCGTCTGTAATAACTGGCCAGTCCCAAGAAACTCCTCACTTCCGACGGTGTTCTTGGTTGATCCCAATTGATTACAGCTTCCACTTTTGATGGATCCACGGAAATCCCATCTTTGTCAATCACGTGTCCAAGAAATTGCACACAAGCTAGCCAAAATTCGCACTTAGAGAATTTCGCGTACAACTTTTCTTTTCTTAGTGTTTCCAATGTCAAACGTAAGTATTCCACGTGTTCTTCTTGAGTTTTGGAATACACTAGAATGTCATCGATGAATACCACTACAAACTTGTCTAAGAATGGTTTAAACACCCTATTCATCAAATCCATGAATGCAGCAGGTGCATTGGTTAAACCAAAAGACATCACCAGAAACTCATAATGTCCATACCGAGTTCTGAATGCCATTCATGGTATATCCTCCTTCCTCACTTTCATTTGGTGATACCTACTTCTCAAATCTATTTTTGAAAATTATTTAGCACCCTTCAACTGGTCAAACAAGTCATCTATTCTTGGTAATGGATATTTGTTTTTAATAGTGACTTTGTTTAATTCTCTATAATCAATACAAAGACGCATTGACCCATCCTTCTTCTTCACGAATAACACTGGCGCTCCCCACAGTGATACGCTTTGTTGAATATACTTTTTGTCTAACAATTCTTGCAAATGTATTCATCGGGCCTTCATTTCTCATGGAGCCATTCTCAGACGGGCCTTCGATATCGGTGTTGTCCCTGACACTAAGTCGATCACTTAACTCAATTTCTCTATCAAAGTAAGTCCTGCAAATCCTCTGAAACACATCTTCAAATTCCTCACCATTGGTATCTCTTCCGATTTCACATTCTTTTTTCGAGTATCGACTATGTAAGCTAAATAGCCCACACAACCTTGACTCAACAATTTTTGGCCCGCATAATCGTCAGACATTTTATTTGTTCAGGCGATTTGTCGCCATAGAATACTACCTTCGATTTTGAGTCATAAGGTTTACACATTTCTTTTGGCAATCAATTACCGCTCCATATTTGAACAGCCAATCCATTCCCAAAATAACATCAAACTCTCCCAATCTAATCGGAATCAAATCTACCATTAGGATATTCTCTGTAATGTTCACCCTACAGTTCTTGTATACAAATCTAACAGGGATTATCTCTTTATTCGCAATCTCTATGTTCAAAGGGAAATTCAATTCTTCTCTAGGCAATTCTAACCTCTTAGCAAATTCATCAAAGATAAACGAGCAAGTAGCACCCGAATCAAATAATACATAAGCATCAATATCATTGATTGGGATAATACCTGACACGACATCCTTTGATTGCACAGCATCTTGCACAGTCATGTTGAAGGTTCTAGTTGTGGGTTTGTTTGATGTTGTACCTCTATTGTTACCTCCATTGCTTCTGGTTGTCACTCTATCCTTCTTCTTAGAGCATTCACGAGCAAAGTGATCCTTGGATCCGCACGTGAAGCATACATTCTTCTTAGGTTGTGTGAAATTTGGGGCGATGTGACCCTCCTGGCCACAATTGAAGCATACTCGTTTCCCCATCAAGCACGCACCCTTGTGAAACTTACCACATGTAGCACATGCTTCAAACTTCTTGATCTGCTGGTTACCCTGCTGGTTTCCATCACCCAAGTTTCCATTCCACTTCCTCTTCAAGTTGTTGTTATTATTGTTTCCACCACTACCACATCCATTCTTAATTTCCATCTCATTCTTCTTCTTCTTCTTCTGTTCCTGATTGAACTTTATCACCGCTTCGCCTCCACCTTCAGCGAGTATTGCTTTCTCCATCACTGCTGCGAAAGTCTTCAATTGAAATAGGGAAACCCTACTATACAACCAGGGATTCAGTCCCTGTTCAAATATCTTCGCCAAGGCTCGTCTTCAGATCGACTTGATAAGGCGCAAAACATCGCCAACTCGTTGAATTTAGCTAAGCATACTCGAGATATCGTCATCGCTCCTCGCTTTCGCCCGTAAATTGCACTTCCAAATTGACCCTTTGAACTCTCGGGAAAATAGGTCTCGAAGAATATCTCCTTAAACCTATCCCAGGTCATCATCCCTGGTCCTTCTCGAGTTTTATTGGCCTGTCACCAATAACTAGCTTCTGCTTTCAACATGAATGTTGCGAAAGCAGTCTTCTAATCATCTCCTACCCTAGCAACATTGAACACCTTCTCTATTTCCATAATCCAAGTCTGTGCCTCGACTGGATTCACTGACCCTCGAAATTTAGGTAGTCCAACCGCCTTGAACTCCTTAAACGTTGTTCCTTGGTTCTGTGGTTAATTCTGCAACGCTCCTATCAGTAACGTCACTAATTATTGAACTGGGTTAGCATCAACATTATCGTTATTGTTGGTTCCTTCGTTGGTTCTCTATCGTGGTGGTTGACGTCTGGGAGACATTTTCTTTTTAAAAATACACCCATTAAATTATTACTCAACTCTTTTAAGTAATTTCTACTTAACTTGCTTCTACAAAAGAAATAACCACAAATCACATAACACTTTGAATAAAATAACAACTTTTATTTATTCATAACCTCTTTGAAAACATAAAACCATAGCATTACTGCTATTTACATTACTTTCCTGAACTGCAACAGTTTCAGGACAACATCATCCTCATATCCCATAGGTTTCATAACACTTGGGATTTACAATTTATTTAACATTTTATTCATCGTACAACAACTACGATGTTCTACTAAGATACTGTTTAGCCTTACTACGTTCTTCCTCCATGACTCAGAACATTGTTCTATGATCTAATATGTACGATGGCAGTGTCTCGAACTGGATAGGATATTCCATGACTCGATCCTGAGCTCGATTAACCATGGTGTTGAATACTCTATTCATCTCTTCCATCTTCATTCCCTTTGCATGTGCGTCTTTTACTGCTATCCCGGCTCATTGAAATAGTACCTCATATACGTCCTCGGCTCATTTCCTCTTCATATCTTCTTCCCTTAGCTTATTCTTCAATTCAGCGACCTCCTCGATCAGTTGGTCTTTCTCTCCTTCAGTCCGTTCTAGCTTTTCCTCGACATTAGTCAGTCGTTCCTCACGATTTAGGATCTCATCGTCTTTCTGCGTCATTGCAGTCTGTTGTTCAGCTACTATCTCTTGCAATTCCTCGACTGTATCCTGAAGTTCCACGTTATGGTCGTAGACTTCATTGTACATTCGAGCAGCTATTGAGGTTAGTGGAGTCTCCTCCTCGTCCTCATCATCCCCATCTTCCTGTGGCAACTCAACGGGATCCTCATCATCCGTCTCCACATCATCATCCTCGTCTTCAACCACTGTGACCAACGGGGCTGACTCCCATGGCAGTAGTTGTTCCCAACTAACATGAATCTCTCGAGGCTCCTCCTCTATAGGCATCTGAGGTCTATCCTCCCTAGCCTGACTGGATTCTCCGACATTAGTCATCCTAACATCAAATATTTAAGTTTTAATCATTAATCAATAATACTTGAGACTCACGAGCACATAAGTATAAACACATAATCACATAAGTGTTTTATTATTTCTTCCTTAAAACTCTTTAGGAGTTAATCACCACTATCTTTTCAAAGGTTACTTGCTAAGGCTTTTCCCCACCTAAGGTTCATAACCTATAGCTTTGATACCAACTTGTGACACCCCCAAATCCCGGTATGTTCACGTAATCAAAACATTCATATCTTGCTATCCAATTAAAATAAATTGAATAATAAAAACCTGCCCATACAGGATTACTTAAATAAAAACATTATCTCCCAGGTTCTCTAACCTTTAATACAATCATTCAAGTGTGGAAATAAAATTATTACATCACATCATTATTAAAAGTCTATCATCAATGATAAAACCAAAGTTACAAGTCTTCATCACTTGTACATTTTTCCCTTTCCTTTGCTAGTTGTAGGTTTATCTACCTTCTCATTTATAGCTGCAATAAATGTATAAATATGCAAGAGTGAGCAAACAAAGCTCACTTGAGATAAGAATAAATATCTTTACAACATTTGCCAAATAATAGGCTCAATAGAACTGAATAATATGTTCTATTAACATTTCAATACTTGCCGACTCATAGGCTCAATAGAATTGAATGATATGTTCTATTAACATTTCAACATTTGCCAACTCATAAGCTCAATAGAACTGAATGATTTGTTCTATTAACATTCTTAAATAAACTACTGAGGGTCAAATGACCATGAACCATGTCCACAGTTATAAGTAATCTTTCAACTTTAACTTTAACAATCATATGACTATAAGGACTCCACGTACTCAGGGGGATCAATCCTTCGTACAATGTATTGTGCACAACTATTTCAACACTAAGCGTAAACCCCTAAACATAGGGTTGTTCATCTCAGTATTTCAAGTACAAGTCTGCACCAAAGAAAGTTTGGTTTGGATAATCTTTCAAGGGTAATTGAAGTTTAATGATCATCAACTAGGGAACTAGTTGAATCCACAATGTTTGATAATATAACAGTTGTTTAATAACAACATAACTTAGAATATTTGAGAATCATAAATGAACTGATTCTATACATCTAACTCGTGCTTGAAATAAATATAGAGCATAAGTATTCAATAGAATGAATGAAATGGTTAACCTTTATTTGAGTAGTAAAATAAGCTAGGTTCAAGTTTTATAATATTTAGAAATGAATTTCTGAACTTTAAGAAACTTGATTAACTGTAAACAAATTGGAATGAATCAACAAATTGAGAATTTCTAATAATACTAGAGTTAGAGTTTGTTCCAATGAATTTTGAAAGCAATAACATTTGATATAAAAAGCTTGCTCAATCAAAAGCATGCATTTATAATAATAGGACTAACTCAACAAAAATGTAGAGTTAAAAGAATTACATAATCATAACAAACTAACTCAATGAAAGTATGGAGTTAGAAAACTTGCCTTGAGCGTAAGCTAAAATATTAAACTCACGTTCACCTAAACACAGTATTAAAACTATAACATCCATTAGACATACTTATATTCATGTTTCAATATAAAATGCATTACTAGCTAAACTTGTTATTTTAACACACACGTCTTGTGCTACGCTTTACATTTCAGAATTTCCAAGTGTTAATCATCATAACACTTCACTATCGTTCATTGTATAAACTATGTTATCACATAACGTATTTTCGATTTAATAATCATTTTTGCAACTTTAATCATACTAACCACAACTCACTATGTTATGTTACCCTTAACATTACACATTTAACATTCTAACACAATTTTAGACTATGTTGTGACACTTTCCCAAGTCTGCTGAAATAGCAGAAGTTAGAATCTCAAACCATGGTATGGTAGCAATTGCTGCCATACAAAACTTAGGATCAAGCATTAATACATTGCTTTTTTTTTATTGCCGTAAGAAGAATTGCTTTGTTGTTAGTTCAGACAGACGATAGTCTGGCTATGAACAAGATGTGACTTTAGCCCAACAAACACAAATTTCACCCAATAGACAGTAATATTAACACGTAGAATAAATACAACAATATCATAAACATGATTGCTCACATTTACAACTAACTAGCACAATTTAACACTAACTACAACTATTTTAATTTCTCAAAACTCATGTTTCTCAAACAAAAACTCCATTTTCGAGTTCCTTCACAAAATTGAACACTGTGATTTCATTTCTTGTCCAAATTACCTCATTCCAATTACGTTATACTCATACCTCATTGAACTAACATATGCAAGCCTCAATTTACAGTATAATACAAGAATTGACCCACTAAATTGGTACTTTTCATGAACACACGAAAACATATATATAAACATACACTGTCAAAACTTTTTCTTCCACTGTCAAACGAATTTAGCATACCATTGTTGTTTAAACAAAATCTTTAATCACTATATACTCATATAATCACAAGTACTCCATTGTAAAGCAACAATTCAAAATATGAAATTTACAGAACATGAAATTTTGCCGTAAAACCCATATATGCATATATATATATATATATATATATAATACTAATGTTGTGTAAAAATACCTTGAAGTTGCTTGCAATCCTTGTTAAACACACTGAAATTGTTGTAAAATTCCTAGGTTTCTCTCCAATTCTCTCTCAATTCTCTGTATGTTCTTAGCAACTGACCAAAGAACTGAAAACTTTTAAGCGTAAAACAAATATAAAAATCGATATGGCCTTAATTCACCTATTAAGTATATCACTTAATACATATAATCTATATATATATTATAATTATATTATAATTATTATTTTATATATTATATTTATTTTAAAATCTAGAAATTCCAAAAGCCATAAGCCTTGTTTGGTAAACACTAAAATAAATTACTTTAATTTATTTTAACGACTCCTTATAATATAGTTATTTATCACACTATATTAATCAAGCTTTCATATTTATTTTAATTAACTCAAATCATAATTAATTAAATAAATCCTTTAATCACATAACACAATACAAATAATATATCATTTAATTGAAATATCAATATAATAATCATTTTCTTAATTTGTCAATTATTTAATTAACAAATAATTATCCAAATAATATTAAATCAATTAAACAAATATTCATTTGCCGATAATAGCATCCATTAAATATTTATATAACTCAATAAATATTTAAAATTACATTTAAAATTCTGAAATGTCACAAAAACAACTGTCTTGAAACATCACTCCACACCCCGACTAGTTCCCGCAATATTCTCGCCTCCTGAGAAGAAAAATAGAAAAAAAGGAAAAGAATGAACTCAACTAGCCCAGTAAAGAATATTATGACTAAGATAATGTAGAACAAATTATTGTTAGCCTTCAATAAATTAGTTAAATATAATGGACAACATGTTTTAGATCAATATTCGCAGCGGAAATAACAATTCATTAGAAGAGTTAAATAAAAGAATGAAGTCTACTATCTTCTATGATTTAAAAGTCTATCATCAATATTTTATCCTTGTAATATCAATCACTATACATCTTGAATCAAATATTCATCTTTGCACTACGGCCAAAGATACTCATTTGTATCACCAGCTGCTCATGTTCATCTCAAACACATGTCCATCTTTGCACTACAGGTCAAAGATATTCATCGGTAATCATTCATCTTTGCACTACAGGCCAAAGATATTCAGTTATATCACCATGTAGGACTGAGAATGATGAAAATATTTTAAAGACAACGAATCCAGTGAGATAAAAGGACAAAGATTAGGGATTCGTACTTTAGTTTATCCATGTTCAAAAATACTCCATAATAAACAATTGTGGAACAAAATTCAAGAATGAAGATCAAAACATGGATACAATCAAAGATAGTAACCATATTTGGACAAAGAAAAGAAAATTTAATTTTTTTATGAGTAGTATCGTATTCATGAATAGTGCCGTATACGTGAATACTTCCGTATACATGAATAGTAACCCTGACACAAAAAGATAGAAATTCAATAAGAAAAATCATACTTTGTGAATAGTACTCGTGAATAGTACTGTATTCGTGAATAGTCTCATATACGTGAATAGTGACGTATACATGAATAGTAACCTCGACATCATGAAAAGGTAAAAATTGCATAATAAAATTCATACCAATATTTTGGTATAATGATATTAAAAGAAATAACATCATTTACAAAGAGAATAACATCCTTTACCTCAAAAGACAAGTATTTCTGACTGAAATATCAAATATAATACTAAAGAAAACTTGCACTGCTTATCAACTGTCAAAGTATCTAAATACTCATAAAAATACGCTTGATATTATAGAGAGAGAATTTTTTTGATTCTGGTGTGATTTTCAATTCTAACCTAAGCACCTTATTTATAGGAAAATTCTTAGAATGCCCAAGCTGACTAACCTGCTATCGGTGGCTTCCAACCTTTGCCATTCACGCACACCACCTTCAAAATTCAACATTTTTCATAAAAAACAAAAGTGGGGCCCACCCATATTTTTAATAAAAACATTTAATTCTTAAACTTCAATAATTCATAATAAATAGCCCTTTTATCAGAAAAATATGAACCTTATGTCCATTACATATAAAATTTAATTCTCTACAACTTTGTAGAAGAACGTTTTTCCAAATTCCAAATAAAAAATGGTCGAAATTCACATACGGATGATTTTTAACACCTCCATTCCGAAAAAATACTGATAAAACACCTCAGCATTAATTCCTTCATTTATTTCCACATAAAATAAATATTTCCTTATCATATAAATCAATAATTAATTATTCACAAATAATATTATAGAATCACAATAATGACAACCAGGTCGTTCATAGGAAAGAGGGGGCTTACCAATAAGGATTTCTCCTTACTGGCGCGCAATTAGGTGACCAAACCCATTTTCTGGACAAAACTTTCTTAGACATTGCCAATAATGATATCTAATAATATTATTCAAATAATATGAATTATTGATCTGATAATGGGAAATACTGTGTAGTGACAATTATTGAAACAACAATAATATAAAATATCAACGTAACAATTATTGAATCAATAAAATAAAATATTAAATAATAATTACTGTAAGAATTATTGAGTAGTGCCTTCTTACGTAAGAATCAATAATCCAAAAATATTGTGCAATACCTGGTGTTATTCTTTGTGCAAACACGCCAGACATCTGCATTACTTTAACCACGTGTATTCAAACAGTGTTAATGGTAACAACTACGCCGTTATTTATAAGAAAACTCAAATTTGTCGTTTTCTTCATCCGATAGTTTTTCGTTATGGGGCCCACAAATGGCTGCGTCGTCGTACGAATATTCCCCGATAACAATGAGTATTTTTATAATCACTTGTTTACTTAAAATATTTGCACATTTTACCCATAACATACCACATTAATCAAATCAACCCCTTACTATATCAAAATAATAAATAGAGGAAATTCAATTTTTATTCATAAAAAGTTGGGGTCTTACAACCTCCCCTCTTTATGAAATTTTGTCCTCGAAATTGACGTACGTACCTGGTATTTCGAAAAGGTGAGGATACCTCGCTTTCATTTATGATTCCAACTCCCAGGTCATTTCCTCAATAGCATGGTTCCTCCACAAAATTTTAACTTGTGGTATAACCTTTGTGCGTAGGACATGCTCCTTCCTATCCAAGATCTTGACAAGTACCTCCTCGTACGTTAAATCTTCGGTTATCTCATCTGGTTCTAACTCGATAATGTGGTTTAAGTCTTTCACATATTTACGAAGCATAAATATGTGAAAAATATTATGAACACGAGACATGTTTGGAGGTAATTCGAGTCTATAGGCCACATTTCCTACTCTGTCAAGAATCTCAAATGGACAAACATATCGTGGATTGAGCTTTCCTCTCTTCTCGAATCTTGTAACTCCCTTCCATGGAGTAACATGTAACAATACATGATCCTCAATATTAAAATCCACGTCCTTTCGATGAAGATATGCATAACTCTTTTGTTGATCCTGTGCCATTTGTATACATTGTCAGATCATTTGGATCTTCTCTGTAGTCATACGTACCAACTCTGGTCCCAATAATGTTGCTTCACCCACCTCATCCCAACATACTAGAGAGCGACACTTTCTTCCATATAATGCTTTGAATGGAGCCACACCTATACTTGCCTGATAACTATTATTGTAGGAGAATTCCACCATGGTAAGTACTTATCTCAACTCCCTTAGAACACAGAGTCTCAATAAAACTTCAAGAGTTTGAATAGTCCTTTTCGATTGCCCGTCCGTTTGAGGATGATTTACATAACTGAATCGTAAATCAGTGCCCATAGATTTCTGCAAACTGACCCAAAATCGTGAAGTGAATCTTGAGTCACGATCCAAATCTATTGATACTGGCATGCCATGCAATCTCACAATATCATTCACGTACATACGAGTAAGACGTTCAAGGGAATAAGTCTCCCGTATCAGCAAGAAATGAGCAGACTTGGTTAATCTATCAACAATAACCCAAATCGCATCTATACCTTGAGAAACCTTGGGAAGACCAGTAATGAAATCCATGGTAATGTGTTCCCACTTTCATTTTGGAATCTCAAGTGGTTGCAATGGACCCTTTGGCACTTGATGCTCCGCCTTTACACGTTGACAAGTTAAACACCTCGAGATAAACTCTGCAATCTCACTCTTCATATTGCTCCACCAAAATGTATGTCGAAGATCATGATACATTTTAGTACTTCCAGGATGGATTACAAATGATGTGTTGTGTGCCTCCATCATGATTCTATGTTTCAAGTCAGAGTCGTTAGGAATACAAAGTCTGGAGTTGACTCGAATTATTACTTCTTCATCGATTCTTGCTTCTGGAATAACACATTCTTTTACTTTCTTCGTCATACGCATCAGCTCTAAGTCTGTGACTTGAGCAGCTTTAATTTTATCGATTAAAGTCAGTTCTACTCGTATATTTGATATCATCACGTGGGTACTTGGAGCCTTTAACTCTATCTCCATCCTTTGTAAGTCGTACAAAACGGGCCTTTGTGTTAACAACATCGCACTTGTACCTGCATATGATCTTCTACTCAATGCGTCAGCTACCATGTTCACTTTTTCAGGATGGTATTGAATGGTATGGTCATAATCTTTCAATAGCTCGAGCCAACGTCGTTGCCGGATGTTGAGCTTCTTTTGGGTGAAGAAATATTTGAGACTTTTATGATCTGTATACATCTCCACTTTCTCCCCATACAGGTAGTTCCTCCAGATCTTTAGCGCGAAAATGACTGCTGCCAACTCTAGATCATGAGTAGGATAATTCCTCTCATATTCTTTGAGTTATCGCGAGGCATAGGCTATGACTTTCCCATGTTGCATGAGAACACATCCTAACCCTTTGCTCGAAGCATCACTGTAGATAACAAATCCATCAGAACTAGATGGTATTGTCAGAACAGGTGCCGAAATGAGTCTCCTCTTGAGCTCTTGGAAACTCTTCTCATATTCCTCGCTCCATACAAATTTTTGTATCTTTCTGAGTCAGCTGAGTTAACAGAGTAGTGATTCGAGAAAATCCTTCCACGAATCTCCAACTACGTATTTCGGTCACCGACTTCGGTTCCTCCCAACTTTGTATTGCTTCAATCTTCGCCGAGTCAATAGATACTCCATGTTTTGACACCACGTGCCCAAGGAATGCTACTTCCTCAAGCCAAAACTCGCATTTCTTCAACTTGACATATAGCTTGTTATCACGAAGCCTTTGAAGTACCAGCTTCAAATTGTGCTAATGATCTTCATGGCTTTTGGAATAGATGAGGGTGTCATCAATAAAGACAACAATGAACTGATCCAAATATTCCTTGAACACACGGTTCATCATATTCATGAAAGAAGCAAGAGCATTGGTCAATCCAAAAGACATGACTAAGAATTCATAATGCCCGTACCGAGTTTTGAAGGCAGTCTTCAGAATATCCTAAGTTTTAATCTTCAGCTGATGATATCCAGAACGAAGATCGATCTTTGAAAAGAATTGTGCTCCTTGTAACTAGTCGAATAAGTCATTAATGCGAGGTAGCAGATACCTATTCTTGATGGTGACATGGTTCAATTTCTGGTAGTCAATACAAAGCCGCATACTCCCATCTTTCTTCTTTACGAATAAAATAGGAGCACCCCAAGGAGATGTACTAAGACGAATGAAACCGATGTCTAACAACTCCTGTAGTTGGACCTTTTACTCCAAAAGTTCAATAGGAGCCATTCGATATGGGGTTTTAGAAATGGGTTTTGTACCAGATTCAAGGTCAATAAAGAATTCAACTTCACGTTCTGGGGGTAGACTGAGAAGTTCTTCAGGAAATACGTCAGGAAATTCACTAACAACAGAAATATTATTCAAATTTGACGTATTTTTGTTTAAGTCCATGACATGGGCTAAGAAAGCTTGACATCTATTTTTCAATAAACGAATGGCTTTATGGCTTGATATGACAGTGATTAACTTTAGTGGTTTGGTTACTTGGATTCGCATAACAAGTTGGTTAGGAATATGAAAACTAACAACCTTACAAAAACAATCAATTTTGACATGATGAGTAGTTAACCAATCAATCCCTAAAATCACATCAAATGTAAGTATTTTCAAAGATATAAGATCGACAGGTAATGTGATGGTCCCAACTTGAATCAAAGAAAGATTTATAACTGTGGATGTAACGAAAGTTTCTCCTAACGGAGTTTCAACAGATAAGTCAAAGTCTAATTTCTTAGGGGTCAAGTTTAAACGTTGAGCACAAGTAGGAGAAATAAAAGAATGGGAAGAATCGGTATCTAATAAGGTATAAACTTCGCAAGAGTTTATGATTAGCTTACTCGTGATCACCTCGTTCGGGTTACTCGTATTTTGGGCAGTCACGACAGATGCTCTTCCAGGAACCACCGACTTTAACTTGTCCGGGGCAGCCTTTGGAGTCACCATCCCCGTTGGACTTGGTTTCGCTACAGGACAATCTCGAGCTATATGACCTTCCTTTCCACAGTTATAACACACCTTGAATTGTTGTGGGCAGTTTGGACTGATGTGTTCCTCTTTCCCGTATTTATAACATACGACCGACGGTCGTTCTCCTCCCCTAGAAATAGTTGATGTTGGTGTTGATGTCTTCACGTTGTCATTGTTGTACATTCTCTTTTTGAAATCTCCCCCTGACTCGCTTCTTCTACTATCATGGCCACGATTACCACCAGAGTGGTTACCTCTTTTGTCCAGATATTTTCCTCCCCGCTGGTTATCATTTCTCCGATGACTGCTGCCACCGGTATGACCCTAATTGTGGTCCCTCAGTTGAACAAACTCATTATCTCGCTCTAATAATTGAGCCTTGTTCACAACATCTGAATATAGAGAAAATTTGTGAGAGATAAGGTATTGACGAATTTCAGGTTTCAAACCTTTTAGAAACATCCGCGTCATACGTTCATCATTCTCTACCAAATGAGGTACAAACCTAGATAACTCCGCGAACTTAGCCTCGTACTGGGACACAGTCATGTTGTTATGTTCCAGTCTGATAAACTCTACTTCCTTCATACGACGAATACTTTCAGGAAAGTACTTGTCATTGAATAGTTTTTGGAACTCTTCCCAAGACATACTGAGTGCGACTGGCTGGGTACGCTTCACAGATTTCCACCAGTAATCTGCCTCACCACGGAACATAATGGTGGAGAATGGAACCTTATGTTCCTCCGTACATCCCAAGACATCAAATATCTTGGTAATTTGCTTAACCCACATTTTCGCCTTGATCAGATCCGGCTTTCCCAAAAACTCTGGTGGTCCCAACTCTTTGAACTACTTGGCTGTGATAAGTCGCGCATTGCTATTATTTCCACCCGTATTTTGTACACGAGTCTCCCTCGTCTGATTTTGCATGAACTGCAAAAAGCTTCTAAACATCACATCATTTATCGTTTGATCGGTGGTGTTGTTTATAGGAGGAACATTGTCGTCCTATTACACGTTTTCCTGGTTGGTGATTAAAAATGTCTCCGCAGTCGCATTCACTCCATTCTTAATATTTTCAGCTGCCATTCTCAAATACTGCCATAAAACAAGGGTTAATTAAAGAAATTGACATTCCACATATTATCCCTGTATTCCGACCGACCAATTAAACTACACAATTAAGCTTAGGTAGGACACACTAGCGAAGGATTTACTCGTCACTCCCTTCCTAGTTCCAACCCCAGATCTCCATCCGAGATCATATCCCTAAGCTCTGATACCAACTGTGACACCCCCAAAATAGGTCCACACAACCCATTCTGAGTCACCAAATACATGGTACAGAAAACAACTACAACTTCATTATTACAATTGTCGTGCAAAATATGAAAACACATATGTTGTGAGTTTAAAATACAAATATTGTCTTCTAGACAATATCCAAACTCAAATAAGTCCTCATTACAATTATTGATACACTATTTTACAAAATAGTGATGACTTCTAAAACAACTTCCTTGAAACATCACCCCACACCCCGACTAGTTCCCGCTATATTCTTGCCTCTTGAGAAGAAAAATGGAAAAAAAGGAAAAGGATGAGCTCAACTAGCCCAGTAAAGAATATTATGACTAAGATAATGTAGAACAAATTATCGTTAGCCTTCAATAAATCAGATAAAATATAATGGACAACAAGTTTTAGATCAATATTCGCAGCGAAAATAACAATTCATTAGAAGAGTTAAGTAGAGAATGAAGTCCACTATCTTCTATGATTTAAAAGTCCATCATCAATATTTTATCCCTTTAACATCAATTAATATACATCTTGAATCAAATATCCATATTTGTACTACAGTCGAAGATACTCATTTGTATCACTAGTTGCTCATGTTCATCTCAACACCTGTCCATCTTTGCACTACGGGTCAAAAATATTCATTGGTAATCATTCATCTTTGCCATGTGCATCAACTGCAAATGTATGATGCATATGTTCTATTGGATTGTTCACCAACATGGTGGGAAGATTGTCGGCTCCCTGTGGCTTCGACCAAGGATGGCAATAGATAAGCAGCCTGATGAACTGTCATGGACGTGCTATCCATAGCTACTAGGAATCTTTGGGATTTTTTGACATTGGGGTTATCACCAAAGTCTTGAATCCTTGATACAGACTTTACATTGAAGATGTATCTCTCACATACGACAGACTCTGTGTGGGTGTAGACTTTTTTATTTGAGGATGTGTATAACATATTTCATCATCGGTCCTCCCCGATGAGGTTGATCCTTGCTGGTTTGTATCGCTAAGATATATCAATGTTTTGTCGGATTTACTGCCAATAGTTGGTGTTGTCAAGGTTGTCTGACCTTCGCTGACATGTACGTCACCAGATAATATCCCTGTTGGGCAAACTGTCAAGGTTGCTTGACCTTCATTGACTTGTGCATCAATGGAAAATGTGTGATACCCCCGTCGAGGATCTATATTTGGACAGATGAAGATGCGTGATGCCCCGCCGGGGATCTGCTTGATCTTTGTTGACGTGTACATCAACGGAAAATGTGTGATACCCCCGTCTGGGATCTTCTTGAGAATGTGTGATGCCTCCGCCAGGGATATGTACTTCGACATATGAAAACGCGTGATACCCATGCCGAGGATTCTGTATGAGAATACGTGATGCCCCTGCCGGGGATTTTGAAAGGATTAGGGTGACGACCCTGAATTGGCGGCATTAGACCTGCGTAAGGTTTTGCCGAGTGTGATTTGTAATAGCTGAAATCATCGGCATAGTGTACCTTGTGTTCGGGCGAACACCAATGAGTGATGTGCAGACCCACGACTTAGTCTGAGAAAACCAGGATTGTAAGCTATTATGCTCAATCGCGTAGCATTTTTATTCCTAATTTGGCATTTTCAGCTTGTGAGAACTCCGTTGCAACTCGAACTAGACCGAGACAGAGGGGTGGGACCCACGTTGGGGTGCCATAAATACACTTGCAGCAGTCACAGATGGACTTGTGGCCATCCGTGAGCGGCTATTAATGTTGCAAGTTGCTTTCTCAAGTCATTTTATGTTGCGTCGCGAAGGAAATCTGAGAGCTCTTCTTCAGATATACTGAGTTCAGACGTATTTGCAAATTACATCACCGCATACAAGTGTTCTCAGACCGTTCCGTAACGTATGCATGTCTTCTTTTCCAGTTTTTATTCGTTGGAAAATGACTTATCACATAAAATGCATCTAAACAGATAGTAGTGAATATACATGCTCAAATGACTTGATAAAAAATATTCAACATATTAAATGTTAGTATTAAACCATGCTGAACATAATGATGTAAAAAAAATTTGACTTTTGCGACAGTTAAATTGGCACCTTTTCTGCTGTTTCTTATCCTATTTGAGGACAAATGAGCAAAAGGTAAAAATGTAAAGTAATCTTGGTAATTAAGCCACCCTTATGGATTGATGACTTTGACTTTTTAATGCATGTAGTATGTATATGACTTTGGGCAGGTGTGCTACTTAATGGCCACCTAGTCATGCCTATGTGCATGTGGATAGTCCTATTTACAAAGGGGACTATGGCAAAAAAAATTCAAAATGTAGGCGTTGAATAGTCATGCATTTTTAACTCTATTGTAGACATATGTTAAAGTAATGCATGCATGTAGTCATAAAATGCATTTTGAAAAGAAAGCTCCAGGTAAAAAATTACCACACCCTTTCTGAGGTGATTTGGAGACTTTTATCCAGATATTATGGATCCGGATTAGCCGAGTAGTTCCCGCAGGACCACTTCTGGTGTATGGAGGAGGGCTTCTAAAGTGCCTCAACCTCGTTCTGTTAGACAGCCTCGTCGGTTGGTGGATGCGGTGATACGTCTAGTCCAGGTTAATGTGCCGGGCGTCGAGGACGAAAAGGAGGATGTTCTGGTTGCGGACCCCGCTCCTGCTGCACATGTTCCCCGTAGGGACCTCCCGAGTATTCAGGTGACAAACCAAGAACTTCTGGGTTATTTAAGTTAACATCCCTCAATTTACTTGCACGCCAATAAGGTATCAAGTTAGATCTTTAATCTTCCTTCTTTCGTACTGATGAGGAGTAACGGATTTTGATGTCGATCTGCATTTCATGTAGGTTCCTGGCTTTACACAGCCTCAAGGGAATTGGTTCAATATTAACTCCATGTACCAGGCTCTGCATCATGACTATAGAGCGATTGTGCATGACTGGGGATTTGGGGTGTTCTTTTCCATCCTTCCCCGTCACTGTCCCTGGGGTTACCTCAGGACATTGTCTGAGCGTTGGTTTCACTAGACTCAGTCTCTCCATTTGTTGGACTATGATGTGATGATGACGCCGATGGATTGCCGGCTTATCACGGGTATGGAGTTTGGAGGGGCACCAGTGCCTTGTACGGTAGATATTACCCCCATTACCATCAGATCCTTGTTAGGAGTTCCAGACGGGGCGCTTAAGGGCAGGACTGTGCGTACAGGTCCTTTGAGCGTAGATGCTATGAGTGGGCTATTGAGTGAGCCCATACCAGCTGATGTCAGAGTCAGGGATCGCATTCTTCGACATTTGTTCCTGATAATCATTAGAGGCTGCTATATAGCCGATAACTCTTCTACGGTGTCGTTCACTTTGATCAGCACCACTCGACATGTGGACCGTATTGGAGAGTATAACTGGGGTTCCTATACCTTTGCCTATTTTCTCAGGGGCATGTGTATGCATTCACAGGGCTTGACCGAGGCTTGGTTAGGATTCTACCCATTTCTGCTGGTGAGTATTTCTCTTTTGATTTCCCATGTATAGGTTTAAGAGTGTTCACTGACAGCAGATGTTTTTCCTCTATGTTGACAGTTCTAGGCCTATAAGAGGCTTCAATGTTTGCGTCATGTGAGTGTGTTAGGTTTAGATACCTATCCATGAGGACGGCGATGGCATCTTTCCATGGCGAGATGTCCTCAGTGGTGAGGGTTTTACTCATTGCCGTCATATTTGGAGTTGTTGACGGTGGCGACGCCATTACATGGATTCCCTATTTTAGGGAGCACTTGGCCATTGGATTTGAGGATGGGTACCCGACTGGTGTCGAGTACGTGATTTCCACCCGTAGGGTTTTTCTCTTTACAAATGGAGGATGGGAGCTCTATTTAGGAGAGTGTGCTATTAAGAGCACCACAGGAGAGATACGTATACCGATCTTACCTCCTGTTAGGCGTTATTGGCCTGTGTCGTAGTCACCCGTCATTGATATCCCATTGTTGGGTGTTGACGGTTTTGCACTATCAGAGGGTCCATGCACTCAGGAGATATTCCAGCATTGGTGGTCCCCTCGTACCATTAGAGCCCAGACCTGCGGCACCCAGTTCATGGGGGATATGGTTCCAGGATCCGTGATGATGACGGATTGGCTAGCCTGTGTCCGAGATCTGACTCATTTGACACAGATTGACAGTTTGACCCAGCGACTAGATCGGGCACATTTCTTTATCCGGCATTTGGGCAGAGATCCAGCAAAGGCAGATACTTTTGATCCTTTTAGCTCAGGCGCTGGCCCCTCAGATGACCCATTTGGCTTTGTCGGGGCAGATCCTCCATTGTATAGGCCTTATATCCCTGTTGATAGAGATCCAGTGACTCAGGAGGAGTTACATCAGGTGGACAGTATTGATGATGTAGATATTGACACCATTGTTTTCTTCTGATGTGTATTCTTGTTATCTTTTTTGATAGGCCTCTGTTAGATATTGGGTGGCTGTGGCCCATTCTCGCTATATCTTTTGATAGGCCTCTGTTATCAGTAGGGAGTCTGTGCCCCATTTCCTTGTATTTTTAGCTGTACAGAGATGATGTATTAGATGATGATATACTTAGGAATGTATGTACAGTTTTTCATTCCCTATATCATATTGCCATCTATTATTTGTAATGCATGTATCATGTTATGCATATGTATGTATGTCTAGAGATATTCAGCATTGACCCCTAGATGGTCTTATGATACTTACACATGATTTCTTCTTGACACAAAACCAGATAGATCACACCCACCAAACTTGGTAGCATCCCGTCCGAGGTTCGGAATGATAGTATGTCACCCATGATAGGGTGACCGTAGATCTGCTACTACAAAGATTCTACGATGACCTTTTGATGTTTTGAGTTCCCACAGGTTTTGTGGAGGGTATGTTGGAGCGTTCGATACCAGAGAGACAGGTCTTCCGGATTGGTACCCAGGAGCTGACTCCTATATTCGAGGAGTATGAGCAACTGATGGCTTTGCCCTTTGACAGACCTTACGCTCATATATGGTTGTCGGGGATATGCTGTTTACGCAGTTCATGACCTCACCGAAAGTTACTAGAGAGTAGTAGAGGATGAGATTACATCCGATCATGTATTATCCGGCATTTTCGGTGGATGTGTTTGGCTCATTGGGATGCCTATGCACGTCATTCTGGGGATTTCACCACACCAGAGGATCAGTGGCATTTGGCCAGAGTGGGTGTATTTTTGATGTGCATAGAGGCGTATGTATACATGCCACGGTATATGGATGAGTTGGACATCGGTGTTATCATGGCAGTGAAAGCTCTCAGGGAGGGTCATACCATCATTCCGATGATTGTGGTGAAGTTGTTGAGGTCGGCCACGTTTTGCAGCACCTACCCTGCAAGGGTATTCACATGCAGTTTGGTCATGTTGTACGTGTGGTTTATGTCACACTTGAGACTGATTGGCACTTTCCGCCGACACGAGTACTACTTTACCCACGATATAGTTATGTCTTACTCCTTTCAGCCATTGGAGTGTACATACGCTATGTCTTGGTTGGTATTCTTGGCGAAAGATCAAAGATCCATTTTGCATCCTGCCATGCACAGGGCTCAACTCACCCTCTAGCTTTATTATTCATGCTCCGGGCATGGATTATCTCCTTCTGGCTAGTTTGAGGGGCATGACTACCTACCACCCACTGGTCGTGATGTCACAGTTTGACCAGTTCCAGGACTTCCATCCTTTTGTGGGGGCGTTAGGTCAGCGTTTAGCTTCTCGCCATGTATCAGCAGAGGACCGATCCCGGGTGTATTCATGTTAGGATCAGCGTGAGATAGTTGATTTTTCTGTTAGCCATCCGGGCTGTTCACCAGAGTATTCTGCGTGGATGGAGATAGAGACTTCATCAGCTGTGGCAGTATCCACAGTGCCGGAGATTGATTCAGACGGTGGAGAGTCCATGGAGGACATTAGTTCCCACGCCAAGGAGGAGACATCTACTGGGTTGCCATCAGTTCTATTAGATTCTCCCAGTACTACCACTGTTGTGATCCAACATTCAGCACAATACTTCGAGTAGAATCTTCATCTGATGACCTTCGAGAGAGATTAGGCTAGAGCCTTAATGTTGATTGCTCTTGATGGGAGAGACGCAGCTCTATTAGACAGAGATGAGGCATTAGCTCATAGAGATGTCGCTGTTGTTGAGCGGGATGAGGCTAGATCAGCCAGAGATGTCGTGACAGTTAAGAGGGATAGCGCCATATCTGCCCGGGATGTAACCATCACAGATAGTACTACAATGAGGTCCCTTACCACTGGCATGATTGCAAAGATGAGCACGTACATTGATGAGCATAGAGTCACCATGCAGATGGCTGTAGATATGTTAGATCATGTGGATACCCTTGTACAGGAGACCACATCGTTAACTCCTTCTGCTGAGAGGGATGCTATGTTGGGCTTGATAGCTCGCATATACACTGATTTGTAGATGGGCTTGTATTTTCCTATACAGACTAGCTTAGCCATTATGTCATGTAGAGTTTATATTGTATATATCAAACAGCATAATATATAGTAGGGAAATATATTTTTGATCATTTCCCTTTTAGTTATGCCTGGATATTTGCTTGATATTTTGCCTGCTTCTTCAGGGCTTGTGATCTTGATGTATTCTGAATTCCTCCTTGATGGATGGACATTGAGTTGTAACTGGATAGTTCAGAATGGATCATTGATCTATGTGTATTCCCTACCATCTTTTTGGTGTCTTGGAACTGGTTTCTGTATAGAAATGTGGAGAAGAGCGTGGCTTTTCCTCTCTGTGATTAACCGCACCACAGATGGTCGCCAGTACTCCTATTTAGGAGGAGCCTAGTTAATTCCATCTCTTATGGATTGAGGCACAACCGCAGCTTAGATGGTCATCGAATCTCCTATTTAGGAGGAGTTCAGGTAATTCCATCCCTTTGGTCTAAAGCCGATGAAATGTAGTGGATTGAAGTTTGATCCAGTGCGGATGACAAGTCTTTGTGTTTTGGAAGGGGTGAGATCGAAACCATGAATGGTCGCCACGTACTCTATTGAAGAGGAGAACAGGTCTGCATAGTTCGAACCTGGTGTAAAGGGTTCAACGTTGTATGTGGCAGAAATGGTGTAGGAATGTTTTTGTTGTTTTTTTTTGTAATGAGAAGGGTGTAAGATATTTTTTTGTTGTTTTTGTTTTATTGCGATCGGGCCATATAAAATGGTTGCCTACGTACTCCCGGGTATTGGGGAGATCAGGTCGACGTAGTTCGCCCCTTAGGACGATTTATAGCCGACGAAGAGGTTGATCCCATGTGCAGGACAGACTGCTGGGAAAAAGAAAGTTTGATCCTAATTTCAGGATAAACTGCAGGTGTGAAAAGTTTGATCCCATGTTTGGGACAAACTGCAAGTGTGAAAGGTTCAATCCCTAGTAGGATAACCGAAGTTGTATGAATGGAGTCTGCTGGCTTGAAGAGTATGTTTTCCTAAGGGGCAAAGTGTGAAAAAGAGTTGTATGTAGTGAAAGGTTAAAGAACCGAAATGACTGGTGATCTGATGATCCAACACCTAGATGTTTGCTTGATGGTAACCACAGACATAGTACCGTTTCACGGTGTCCGAGTTGATGAGTTATGGAAATTTATCGCCATCCATTTCCTATAATCTGAGAGCGCCTCCTGTAAATACCTCCTTGACAACAAACGGGCCTTCCTAGTTTGGAGCGAATTTTCCCTTGGACTGATCTTGGTTGTCAGTGATCTTCTTTAAAACCAAGTCATGTTGTTTAAACTGCTATAGCTGGACTTTCTTGTTGTAGGATCTGGCGATCCTTTATTAATATAGTTGACCATGGAAGATAGCCGTGGTTCGCCTTTCGTCTATTAGAGACAATTGGTGATACATGTCTTGTAACCATTGGTCCTCATCCAGTTGAGCATCTATCAACACTCTGAGGGATTCCATTTCCACTTCTACGGGTAGCACTACTTCCATCCCATAGGTTAATGCGTAGGGGGTTGCCCCAGTGGAAGTGCGCATTGATGTTCTGTAGGCTAACAGATTAAGAGGCAATAATTCAGGACAACTTTTGTGGTTGGCGGACATCTTTTGCATGATCTTCTTGATGTTTTTGTTTGACGCTTCAACAGCACCATTCATCTTTGGACGGTAGATGACGAAGTTAAGGTGTTTGATATAGAATTTGCTGCACAACTCCTCCATCATTCTGTTATTGAGGTTCTTAGCATTATCTGACACAATTAGCTCTGGTTGTCCATATTGACAAATGACATTATTTCTGATGAAAGTAATGATGACTTCTTTGGTAACCTTGGGGAAGGAGGCTGCTTCTACCCATTTGGTGAAGTAGTCGATCATGGTGAATATAAAGTGATGCCCATTACTGGCTTTGGGCTCGATGGGCCCGATCACGTCCATTATCCACATTGAGAAGGGCCAGGGAAAACTCATATTGTGGAGTTCCCTTGGAGGGCCGTGGATGGGCATTTCCATGAATTTGGCATTGTTAACACCTCTTGATGTAATCATCATAGTCAGCCTTGAGGGTAAGCCAGTAATGTCTTGTCCTGAGGATCTTCTTAACAAGTAGGGGGTCGCTCATGTGAGGGCCACATACTCCACCATGGACCTCATCCATGAGCCTCTGGGCTTGGTCCTTGTCCAGACATCTGAGAAGACCTTGTGACACCCCCAAATTTGGGTACTTCATTCCCTCAAGATTTGGTGTTCACTTGATAAAAACATTCATGTCTAACTACCCAATCATAATAAAATTGAATAATAAACCTTCCCATTAAAGGATTACATTAATAAAAATCTCCCAGGTTATCTAACCTTTAAATACAAACATTCATATGCGGAAAATTAAATAACTTCATTACAATAATTCAAATAAAGTCTGACAATAAAAATGTCAACATATTACAAGTCTTCAATACGTGTTCATCTTTCCCTTTCCTTTACTGGTGCTACGTACATCGACCTTCTCAACTTTAGATGTAATAGTTATATAAGCAAGAGTGAGCAAACAAGGCTCACTTGAAATAACAATGAATAAAACTTTACAATATTTGCCAAATAATAGGCTCAATAGAACTGAGCAATATATTATATTAATGATAATCAAAATCTGAAAAATATATCTGAGGGTCATAAGACCACGAACTATGTCTATAGTTATAAGTAATATTTCAACGTAAACTTTAACAGTCATAAGACTATAGGGACTCCTCGTGCTTAGGGGGATCAACCCTTCGTACAATGTATTGTGCACAAACATTTCAACGCTATGCGTAAATTATCCCCTAATAATAGGGTTGTTCATCTCAGCATTTAGAATACAAGTCTGCACCAAAGTAAGTTTGGTTTGCATACGTTTTAGGGTAATTTGGAATTCAACGAACATCAACTAAGGATTAGTTGAATAAAAAGGGTAATAATATTATACTATGAAATAATCATAACTGAATCAACATGGTATACTAAGGTCATGCTTTAGGAATAATCTACGAGCATAAACATTGAATAATTATAACATACCTTGCTTGAACAATATTAAGCCAAGGTTATTTAGAATTAAGTACTAAGCATGCATAACAAATAGTAAATTGAATGATAAAACTTGTTCAACATTAGTATATCAGGATATATAAACTTGCATGCTAAATAACAAGTTTAAGGATAAGATACTTCCATTCAATACACGAATTGAAAGAAGTTAAGAAACTTGCATAATTGTAATCGAACTAGAAACAATAAACTTGCTCAATATAAGAATAATGTTTAGAAAACTTGCTCAATAAAACAAGTTAAAGACAAGAATAACTTATTCAATATCAAAAGATAAGGTTTAGAAACTTGTACAATAATAACAATAGAACTAGCTCAACAAAAGTGTAGAGTTAGAAAACTTGCTCAATGTAACAATATATTTAGAGAACTTGCCTTGAGTATAGGCTAAACCGTAATAGTTTGATTCACAATATCCTAATCACATATCATTAGGATACAATTAGTCATTACGAATACTCTATAAGTATTCATTTCATGTATGGTTTGATGTTTAACCATATAATCAAGGTACATCAATAAAATAATAATAACACTAGTAAGGTATTAATAATATGCTCATTCATAGCACTTTAATACCACAATAATACAATCACATTTTTAACAATCATAGTATTGCATTACATTAAAAATTACAGAATTTGTGCAAAACAAAAGTCATTTCGGACATTACATTAATCGACGACATGGCGCCAGTTTATCTTGTCATGTATAAGGCTATGGCTTGATGATGGCGTTGTGGCGCGACTCACATGTTGTGGACTGGAGTTATGGCGCGACAGTGGCGCTGCGGCGCGATGCCTATACCAGGAAGTGGCGCTGTGGCGCGAGGGTCATGCTACAACTCTAACTTTGGCTCTGAGGCGCGAAGTTTAGAGTTGGGGCGCTGTTTTTGGTGTTGGGGGTCCGAGTTATAGAACCAAGCACGAAGAACAGAACAAAGTTAACTTTGTTGCTGTATCTTAATTTCTAACAACAATTTATAATGTATAACTTACATAAATTACACATAAACTTCATCAAGCATACATATACTAATTTAGCACAACTTAAACCACAATTTTAAAAATTAAATACTGGAATAGCATATTTTAAAACCAAAACTCCATGTTTGATATTATCTGAAAAAATTAACTGAAATTCCACGATTATAAACCAAATTGATTCATTCTAACTATATTCTCTTCGTTTCTTACCAAATTAATATATTCAATGTTCAATTTATCTATTAGGTCACAATCATATATATATTTATACCTATATTCAAACCATGTTCATACATATATGTTCATTTGTAAAACCATTCTCTTTCTTTTAAATGTAATTTAGCATACTATCATATATATATATATATATATATATATATATATATATATATATATATATATATATATATATATATATATATATATATGTTCTAGCTATAACCATTAAATATACACATAATTTCATAACCAACTATAAAAATATGGATTACGTAAATTTTTGTGACAACTTTATACACAGTGAAATTCAAGAATATAAAAACTTAGAAATTTTAGCGTAACACATATACGTTAAGGTTATGTAACATACATTTTGTTGCTTAAGAAATCCTTGCTAAAAGACTTGATATTCACAACACCTTTCTCTCATCTCAATTCTCTGACAACCTTCTTTTTCTTTTTTTTTTCTCTATAACTTTCTTCTTAGGCTTAGGTTTAGACCAAATACACTATACGTAATATTAAAACAAAACCAACGCCCGCTTTTCAAACGTTAAAAACCGACGCTACTAATAATTTATCAGCCCTCCTTACAAGGATTCTATCCCCAGAATCACAACTCAAACAAATCATTCGTCACATTCTTCCCTACTTACAAAGATTCTGTCCCCAGAATTGAAGACACCGATAAAACAAATAACTCAGGGTAATTTTTCATCATTTCAGCTTCGAGTTCCCACGTAGCTTCTTCAGCATTGTGGTTCCTCCATATCACCTTCACAGAAGGTATAACTTTATTCCTGAGCACTTATTCTTTCTTGTCAATTATCTGGATAGGAACCACTTCATAGGACAAGTCTTTGTCAAACTGCAATGGTTCGTACTTGATCACGTGCTTGTAATCGGGTTTATATGGTCGTAACACCGAAACATGAAAAACATTGTGAACGTTTTCCAACTCTGGAGGTAGAGCTACTTCATAAGCCACTTCTCCTACTCTTCGCAGTACTTCGAAGGGTCCAATAAACCTCGGGCTTAACTTTCCCTTTTTACCGAAACAAATTTTCCTCTTCTAAGGAGAAACTTTTAAGAACACGTAATTTCATGCGTCGAATGCACGATCTAGTTTGTTTTGATCAGCATATTTTTTTTGTCTGTCTTGGGCAGCTACCAATCTTGTTCTGATGAGTTTGACAACCTCAACAGTTTTTTGAACCAGATTTGGTCCTAATAGTTGGCGTTCACCGACTTCATCCCAGCACAGTGGAGTTCTGCACTTCTTGCCGTATAATGCTTCGTAAGGCGGCATGCCGATGCTTGCGTGGTAACTGTTGTTGTAGGAAAATTCCACCAATGGTAAATGTTCATCCCAGTTCCCTTTGAAATCCATGATGCATGCCCTAAGCATATCTTCCAATGTCTGGATTGTTAGTTCGATTTGGTCATCTGTTTGCGGATGATAAGCCGTACTCATTCGTAACTTTATTCCCATACATTCTTGTAGTCTCTTCTAGAAGTTTGACGTGAATCGCGGATCTCTATCTGACACAATTGACACTGGCACTCCATGCCTCGAAAATGATCTCTTTAACGCACAACCTTGCCAACTGATCAAGATTGAACCTAATCTTTATTGGAAAAAAGTGTGCTGATTTTGTCAGTCTGTGCACTATCACCCAAATCGCATCGCATCCTCTTTGAGTAGTTGGAAGACCCACCACAAAAATCCATTGTGATGTGTTCCCACTTCCATTTCGATATTTCCAACGGTTGAAGTAATCCGCTTGGTCTTTGATGCTCGGCCTTGACTCTTTGACATGTTAAGCATTTTACGACACATTCTGCAACATCTCTTTTCATGTTTGGCCACCAAAAATGTCTTCGTAAATCCTGATAAATCTTCATACTTCCTGGATGAATCGAATATCTTGAATTATGAGCTTCGGTCAAGATTTCGTCTTTAATCTCTGGTACTGCTGGAACCCAAATTCTTCCATCGAACCTTAGTAGTCCTTCGGTATCGATCTTGTATTTCACATCACTACCCTTAACCACTTTCTCTTTGATTTTCCCACATTCTTCATCTTGTAGTTGAGCAATCTTAATTTTGTCCACCAAAGCTGGACTAGCTTCCATTTGGAATAGTCATTCATCGGATTCTTTTGGAAATTTTATTTCCCACTCTAGCTTTGTCATTGCTGAAATAAGCTCCTCCTAAGTGGTTATCAGCATTAACTTTTCCCGACCTTTCCTGCTTAAAGCATCTGCAACCACATTCGCTTTGCCTGGATGATAAAAGATCTCACAATCGTAATTTTTATCAATTTCATCCATCTTCTTTGACGCATGTTCAGGTCCTTCTAAGTGAAAATATACTTCAGACTCTTATTATTTGTGTAAATCTCACATTTTTCTCCATAGAGATAATGTCTCCATATCTTCAGAGTAAATACTACTGCAGCCAACTCTAAATCATGAGTCGGATACCCTTTCTCGTAGTCCTTCAGTTATCTTGATGCAAATGCAATAACCTTGCCGTTCTGCATAAGAACACAACCCAATCCTTTATGTGAGGCATCACTATATACCACAAAGTTTTCTGTATTATCTGGTAATGACAACACAGGTGCCACACTTAACTTCTTCTTTAAGTCTTGAAAACTTTCTTCACACTTTTTCGTCCATACAAATTTTACAGCTTTCCCTGTCAAATTTGTTAACGGAGTGGCTATCTTGGAAAAATCTTGAATAAATCGTCTATAATAACCGGCTAGTCCCAAGAAACTCCTCACCTCCGAAGGTGTTCTTGGTTGTTCCCAATTGATTACGGCTTCAATGTGATGCCCCCAAAATAGGTATACATCACCTATTCTGAGTCGCCAAATACATGGTACAAAATACAAATACAATCTTTAATATACAACAAGAGAGCTGTGAGTTTTAATACAAATACTATCTTCTAGACAATATCCACTCTCAGAATAAGTCCTCATTACATTTATTGTCACACTATTTAATAGAATAGTGAGAACTACTAATGCTATCATCTGGTCCATCACTCCGTTCCCCAACTCGTCCCAACTATATTCTCATTTTCTGAAGAGAACAGTAAAAGAAAGGGTGAGCTCAACTAGCCCAGTAAAAAATATTATGACTAAGATAATGCAGAATAAATTATCATTAGCCTTTAACAGTGTTAAACTGATAAAATATAACAAACATCAAGTTTAACTGCTAGTGAACAAGCAATCCATTAGAAGAGTCAAGTAGAGAATAAAATCTACTATCTTCTATGATTTAAAAGGTTTTCATGACTTTTATCATTGAGACTCACTTTTAAATAAATAATCCACATCATCCCTCAAGACTTCTGACCAAGGATATTCATTAGTATCACAACCACAAATTATCCATGCACTCTGACCAAGGATATTCGTGTATTTATCAATGGTCATGATCATACCAACAACTCGTCCATCAATGCATTACGGGCCAATGAGGACTTTTACCACATCATTTGTAACATTACTTACCATGATTACAATCGAATAATCCTCGGTCATAATCATACCAAGTCCATCTATGCACTACAGCCACAAATGACTTTCAACAAAATATAAACATGAGGATGATGACAATGATATAAGAATTCAATAAAAACAAGTTCAAGAATTAATTTATCCAGGAACTAATAACGTCCAAATTGTCAACATGATACTCTTTATAGAGTAAAATTCAAGAATGCTCAGAAGAATATTTCCATAAAAAGATACTGGATGAAGAGCAAATATCAAGGATATTCCACTAATTTCAAGGAGTATAGAAGTCAAAGTTTTAACCAACTGAGTATAATAAAGAATGGAATAACAAAAGAAATCACGTGCATGTGATAGACCATGATGCAAAAGTTATTCCAATGTAATAATAAATAACGGAATCAGTCGGCGTAAACGCATGCAGATGTGATATTCCAATGAATAATAAAGAATGGAACTGTGTCTAAGGCGTGAAACGCACAAATGCAGGATATTCCAAATGTAATAATAAAGAATTGAATTGAAGTCCGGCAGAAACGCATGCGTATACATGATATTCAATAGAATAATAAAGAATGGAATAATGTAAGAATTTCACCAAGTATAGGTAGCCCAGCGATATGTAATAATAAATAATGGAATAACAGAAGTTCTCTTCATGAATACAAAAGAAATAATACCCCTTACGAGTACAATAAATAATATCCCTTACCGTAAAAGAAACTGAATATAAGAGTAGGGAAGGAGCAGAATACTTTTCTATAGCTTCTCTATAATTTCTCTCTCTAAAGTTTCAGTGAATTCGTAAGAAATAATGAAGGAATGAGCTTCTATTTATAGAAAAATGGACTGCATAGTAACTAACTCATGAACGGTCCGGAATGATTTACTTTAATCTGACGGTCCATATTTAAAGCAAAATCTTTTAAATAAAATATAATATATTCTATATATAATCTAATATACCGAATAACTTTATAAAAGGTTTTACTATGCAAACACTATGCAGGCACTATGCAAACACTATGCATAATAAAATATAATATATTCTAATTATTGTCTAATAAAATAGATAACTTTATAAAAGTATTCTATTTTATATAAAAAGGTTTTCTATTTTATTACATTAATAATACCAATAAAACAAAACTGAGTGACTTATCAAATAAGCATCAATAATCAATACCGTGTGCTCATCGCAAGTAACTACGGCAGACATCGCATTTCTTTAACACCGTGTGTTTCAACATAAGCTGTAAAACTTCCGCCGTTATTTTCATATAAAGCATTTTTGTCGTTTTTCTCAATCCGACAATAATTACATTGCTGGGGTCCACCAATGATTGTGTCATTGCATAAATATTCTCTGTTAAAACAAATATTCCCCACCAATCGAATATTATATAACAACTTGCAGACTTTTGCAAAATTTATAAATATTACCCATAACTATAACATTATATCAAATTCATTCCATAATATTCAAAAATGATATTTATAGAAAATTCATCTTTATTCATAAAAGTTGGGGTCTTACATTCAACCTTTGATGGATCCACTGAAATATCATCTTTGTCAATCACATGACCCAAAAATTGTACACGATCTAACAAAAATTCACACTTAGAGAATTTCGCGTACAACTTTTCTTTTCTTAGTGTCTCCAACGTCAAACGTAAATGTTCCACATGTTCTTCTTGAGATTTGGAGTATACCACGATGTCGTCGATAAATACCACCATAAACTAGTCTAAGAATGGTTTAAACACACTGTCATCTATTCATGGCAACGAATATTTATTCTTAATAGTGACTTTGTTTAGTTCCCTATAATCAATGCAAAGACGCATTGACCAATCCTTCCTCTTCACGAATAACACCGGTGCTCCCCACGGTGACACACTCGGCTGAATGTATTTTTTATCTAACAACTCTTGTAGTTGTACCATCAGTTCCTTCATTTTTACCAGAGCCATTATATATGAGGCCTTCGATATCGAGGCAGTTCCTGGCGCTAAGTCGATTACAAACTCAACCTCTCTGTCAGGCGGAAGTCCTGGAAAATCCTCTAAAAACACATCTATAAATTCTCTAACTACTGGTATCTCTTCCAGTTTCACACCTTTCTTCTGTGTATCAACTATGTAAGCTAAATAACCCACACAACCTTGACTCGACAATTTCTTGGCCTGCATAATAGTCAGACATCTCGCATGTCTAGGCAATTTTCTACCATAGAAAACTACCTTTGATGGAGTCATAAGGTTTACACATTTCTTTTGGCAATCAATTATCGCTCCTTAATTTAACAACAAATCCATTCCCAAAATTACATCAAACTCTCCAAGTTTTATCGAGATTAAATCTACCATAAGACATTTCTCTTAATGTTCACCCTACAATTCTTGTATACGAACCTAACAGGAATTACTTCCTTATTCAAAATTTATATGTTTAAAGGGAAATTTAATTCTTCACTAGGCAATCCTAACCTCTTAGCAAATTCATCAAATATAAACGAGCAAGTAGCACCGGAATCAAATAATACATAAGAATCTATATCATTGATTGGGATAATACCTGACACAACATCCTTTGATTGCACAACATCTTGCACAATCATGTTGAAGGTTCTGGATGTGGGTTTGTTTGATGTCGTTGGTTCAGCAATGGCCCATGTACCTCCACTGCTACCTCCCTTGCTTCCTGTTGTCTCCCCAGCTTTCTTCTTAGGGCACTCACGAGCAAAGTGATCCTTGGACCCGCACGTGAAGCAAACATTCTTCTTGGGTTGATTGCAATTTGGGGCGATGTGACCCTCCTGGCCATAGTTAAACCATACTCATTTCCCCATTAACCATATACCCTTGTGAAACTTCCCGTATGTAGCACATGCTTTTGAACTTCTTATTCTGCTGGTTACCCTGCCGATTTCTAGCACCCACATTTCCATTCCATTTCCTCTTCAGGTTATTGTTACCATTTCCACTACCGCCACCACCACCATTCTTAACCTCCACCTCATTCTTCTTAATTTTCTGTTCTTGATTAAACTTCGTTACTGCCTCGCTTCCACCTTCAGCGAGAATTGCCTTCTCTGTTACTGCTGCAAATGTCTTTCGCTGGAACAGGGAAACCCTACTGTACAACCGAGGTTTCAGTCCCTTTTCAAACCTCTTAGCCTTGCGTTCATCTGTGCTGACTTGATATGGCGCAAACCTCGTAAACTCGTTAAATTTTGCGGCATACTCCGATACCATCATTGATCCCTGCTTCAGTTCTAAGAACTGTACCTCCATCTGACTCTTCAAACTCTCTGGGAAGTAAGTCTCAAAGAATATCTCCTTAAACCTATCCCAAGTCATAACCCCTTGACCTCCTCAAGTTTTATTGGCCTACCACCAATAAATAGGCTCTGCTTTCAACATGAAAGTTGCAAAAGAAGTCTTCTGATTCTCCCCTACTCTCACAACATCGAACACCTTCTCTATCTCCATGATCCAGGTCTGTGTCTCAACTGGATTCATGGACCCACGGAATTCTGCTGGTCCAACCGCCTTGAAATCCTTAAAAGTTGTAGCCTGATTCTGTGGTTGATTCTGGAATGCACCAGTCAGTAACGTCACTAGTTGCTGAACGGGGTTAGCCTCAACATTGTCGTTATTGGTAGTTCCCTCAGTAGTTCTTTGTCGGGGTTGATGTCTTGGAGGCATTTTCTATTAAAATATATTCATTAGATTATTACTCAACTCCTTTAAGTATTTTCTACTTAACTTGCATCTCATAAAAGAAATCATCACATAACATATAACACTTTGAATTAAATAAAATAATAACTTTTATTCATTCATAATCTTTTTGAAAACATAAGAAAAATAGCATCACCGCTATTTACATTACTTTCCTGAACTACTAAAGTTTAGGGATAACATCATCATCATATCCCATAGGTTACATAACACTTGGGATTTACATATTATTTAACATTTATTAATCGCATATCAGGTACATTCCCTACGATGTCCTACTAAGATACTGTGTAGCCTTACGACGCTCTTCCTCTATAATTCGAAACATTGTTCTGCGATCTAATATATACGATGGCAGCGTCTCGAACTGAATCGGATAACCCATGACCCGATCTTGAGCTCGATTAATTACGGTGTTGAATACGTTATTCATCTCCTCCATCCTCATCCTCTTTACTTGTGTGTCTCTCTCTGCTATCCCGGCTCATTGATAAGCTTCCTCGTACGCGACTTCTCCTCTTGCCCTCTTAGTAGATTCTTCCTGTAACTTGTTCTTCAGCTCTGCAATCTCCACTGTCATTTGTTCATTCTCTTCTTCAGTGTGGACCAGCTTCTCTTCTTCATTATTCAGACGTTCCTCTCGATCCTGGATCTCGTCGTCCTTTTATTCCATCGAGGTCTGTTGTTCAGCTACTATCTCTTCCAACTCCTCGACGGTATCCTAAAGTTCCACATTGCGGTCGTAAACTTCATCGTACATACAAGCAGCGATGAAGTTCCACATTCCTCCTCGTCATCCTCATTCGACTATGGCAGCTCAATGGGATCCTCCTCATCCATTTCTACATCATCATCCTCATCAGGTAAACTCTCCTGTTCAACCACTGTGACCATCGGGGCTGACTCCCATGGAAGTAGTTGTTCTCAAACCACCTGAATGTCACGAGGCTCCTCCTCTCTAGGGATCTGAGGTCCTTCCTCCCTAGCCTGACTGGATTCTCCTACATTAGTCATCCTGACAACAAAAATTTTAAGTTTTAATTACTAATCATTACTACTCGACACTCACGAGCACATAAGTTGTAATCACATAAGCACATAAGTGTTTTACTACTTCTTCCTTAAAACTTGATAAGAGTTTATCATCACTATCTTTTCAAAGGTTACTTCATAATGCTTTTTTTTCCCCACCTAAGGTTCATAACCTAAAGCTTTGATACCAACTTGTGATACCCCCAAATCCGGGTACTTCATTCCCTCAAGATTTTGGTGTTCACTTGATAAAAACATTCATGTCTAACTACCCAATCATAATAAAATTGAATAATAAACCTTCCCATTAAAGGATTATATTAATAAAAATCTCCCAGGTTATCTAACCTTTAAATACAAACATTCATATGCGGAAAATTAAATAACTTCATTACAATAATTCAAATAAAGTCTGACAATAAAAATGTCAACATATTACAAGTCTTCAATACTTATTCATCTTTCTCTTTCCTTTACTGGTGCTAGGTACATCGACCTTCTCAACTTTAGCTGTAATAGTTATATAAGCAAGAGTGAGCAAACAAGGCTCACTTGAAATAACAATGAATAAAACTTTACAACATTTGCCAAATAATAGGCTCAATAGAACTGAACAATATGTTCTATTAATGATAATCAAAATCTGAAAAATATATCTGAGGGTCATAAGACCACGAACTATGTCCATAGTTATAAGTAATCTTTCAACTTAAACTTTAAGAGTCATAAGACTATAGGGACTCCTCACACTTAGGGGGATCAGTACTTCGTACAATGTATTGTGCACAAACATTTCAACGCTATGCGTAACTTATCCCCTAATAATAAGGTTGTTCATCTCAGCATTTAGAATACAAGTTCGCACCAAATTAAGTTTGGTTTGGATACGTTTCAGGGTAATTTGGAATTCAACGAACATTAACTAAGGATTAGTTGAATAAAAAGGGTAATAATATTATACTATGAAATAATCATAATTGAATCAACAATGTATATACTAAGGTCATGCTTTAGGAATAATCTAAGAGAATAAACATTGAATGATTATAACATACCTTGCTTGAACAATATTAAGCCAATGTTATTTAGAATTGGGTACTAAGCATGCATAACAAATAGTAAATTGAACGATAAAACTTGTTCAACATTAGTATATCAGGATATATAAACTTGCATGCTAAATAACAAGTTAAGGATAAGATACTTGTGTTCAATACACGAATTGAAAGAAGTTAAGAAACTTCCAAAATTGTAATCGAACTAGAAACAATAAACATGCTCAATATAAGAATAAGGTTTAGAAAACTTGCTCAACCAAACAAGTTAAAGACAAGAATAACTTATTCAATATCAAAAGATAATGTTTAGAAACTTGTACAATAATAACAATAGAACTATTTCATGTATGGTTTGATGTTTAACCATATAATCAAGGTACATCAATAAAATAATAATAACACTCGTTAGGTATTAATAATATGATCATTCATAGCACTATAATACCACAATAATACAATCACATTTTTAACAATTATAGTATTGCATTACATCAACAATTACAGACTTTATGCAAAACAAAAGTCATTTCTGGACATTTTGTTAACCAAATACAGGCTATATGGGCTTATACGATTTGTAATGTGGTATTGCACATGACGCTAAGATGATGGCGTTATTGGTGCGCGACTCACATGCAGTGGACTGGCATTGTGGCATGACAGTGGCACTACGGCATGTTGCCTCTTTTTCAGTTCTAACAAAAGAGTTCTAACTCATGCAAGCTTACATGTGTCAACAAGTAATACAGAGTAAGTAAAGTATCGATCCCACAGAGAAAGTTGTCTAATTCAAATCACTATGCATCAATTAAATCGCTATATTTATATGCTCAAGCTAATGAATATAATTGGTGAATTACTCTAATTGCAAATAACGACTAAAACAAGAATAAAAGTGTAATAAATCAAATCTAAAAGTAATGGGATCCTAACTTCATTTAATACTTCATCTATTCACCACTATCATGCAAGAATTGTTCACATATCACAGGAAAGTAGCCAAGAGCACTAATAGAGTCATAGTCATTTTTCAATGTACTATGACCTACTTACACAGCATCCACAAGCGATAGACTCCATGTAATCATCAATATAACCAAAATCACTATATGTCTATGTGAAATTGCAACCATATTGAATTTAAGCACAAGCCCTTATTCTAACTCATACGGTGAAACAGTATATGTCTATCTGGTTCACAAATAGCTCCATATACGTATGCTATCATGATTACAATCCATACTTGAATGTTCATTGTTAATTCCATACAAGTACTAAAAACGAATGGTGATCAAGCATTCATACATGCAAAACAACCATGATAGAAATCTCATATGATATATAAAACAGTCCAGCATTCAAGCATGCAACTAAACTACATATTAAAATCTGTTAGAATCCCATAATGGAGTTTATTTCATGACTGAACCAAAAGCCATTATGGGATCAAAGCTAAACATGGCTAATAAGCGAACAATTGAAAGATGAAGGATAGAAATGATCAAACCCAATTGCTGATTATAATCCACTAGTAACGTTCAAATCCTCATATAAATCCAGCAAAATACTAATAAATATCCACAATGATAGAAAATCCCAAGAAGAATTGAAAAAGTTGGAGTTTAGGCTTCGTTCTACGTTAGAATCTCCCTCAGAGTGTAAACCCTAGTTACCAATATGAAAATACGTAAAAACTAATGAATGATACCCTTGACACCAATCAGAAATCGTTTTTAATTAATTACAACCCTTAAAATTAGAAATTAAAATAAACAACTCAGCAGCAGCAGTCATCACGCGTGGGCATGCCCTGCCCCTTAGTAATTCTCGCGCGGGCACGCGACTTTCAATGTGCCATGTCTGGTCTAGCTAGGTGGTCACATCGCCAGCTGCAGATAAGGTCGGGCTGTATCAGATAGTGTGGTGGCGCTGACTTCCGCAACTTTGAGTTCGGTTCTCACACAAGAATCGATCTGCTCACGCTTTCATTCCTTTGTCCATCCATGCTTAGTCTCCTGCTCCACTTGATCCTCATGCCATGCATCCACAGCCTCATGCCATTTACATCACCAAATTATGCCATATCCTGCACTTTTACACCAAATGAGTTTTAAGTAAATGCAATGCAAAATTAACAAAATGCAACTAAAAACACATTAAAATGTACTCTAGTTGCGCACAGTTCGCATGAATTGCTATCTAATAAGTAGGTATAAAACCCACTTATCAAATACCCCCAAACTTGAACTGTTGCTTTCCCTCGAGCAATGCATACTAATGAACAATGAAAATGCAGCTATATTACTATGCAACTAAATTATGATGCAACTAGTCTCACATTGATCCAGCTATCACAGAAATTCAGTCCAAAATGCCTCAGCGAATTTTTCCAAATTCAAGAATTCAGATTCAAACCAAAATGTAGGCATAATGTCATACACTCAGATAATTCATAAATGCTATAGAGATGTTGTGTGTGTGTTGTGTTCACCAAAACTTGATTTAATCAAAGAATACACATGCTAAATTGCTCAAAACAGAAAATTACAGTCTAAATCAAGACTCATGTATACTTATGCAACAAAGATTGTTCCAACATATTAAAACAAACTAAGGTTCAACAATGGGTTTAACTGCTTTATTTCTACTCACGAGGGCGATTTTTGCTCTTTCCCGCGGTGTTTATTGCTATTTTTCTTTTCTTTTTTTTTTCTTCACATGACTGTGCAATGCTTCATTCCATTAGGCAAACACTGCTACCCCTTAGCGAGCTTTCAACCAACGACTCCCAGATCATGAAAGACCTTAGGGCGCTAGGTGTTAAGACACCCCTACGGGCGTACTTACTCAAGTAGCTAGGGCCCCGAAATAAGACTAGCCACGTTATTGCTATTTGTTTTTTTTATACATAGCATACCCATGTTTTCTAAAAGTTTGACAATCAATGTTTTATACAGTCTAAATTCACTTTCCACATATTCCTCTTTTTACAACTACATTTTCTATTGAGCAATGCAACACATAGTTCTTATACCTACAAGTGATTGTGAACACGTCCGTGCAAACCAAAAGCATTTAAACAACATTATGAATTACATTGTGTAAAACATTATATCTCAGCTCATGTTATCCCAAAATACTCAAAAATCTTCAAAATTCACTATCATCATCGGCTAGACAAAATTTCCATAAGGCTAGGCTTTGTGAGACATGCAAACTAAACTTGAACATGCAAATAAACATGAAACTATATGCAAAAATAAACTATATGATGCAAAAATTTAAACTAATCATGCAAAAACTATATGCTACTATACTACTACCCAATACCCCCAAACTTATAATATTCAATGTCCCAGTGAATGAAGGTAAAGGGTTACAGAAAACTCCCCTAATGATCAGCCGAACCACCCTGTGCGGGTGCTGAATCTGGAGGTGGATATGGCACAGCTGTCCCGAACTGAGGTCACTCAAGCGTTGTCTCTTGTAGTGCAAATGCCTCCGCCAATGACATCGTGAGACCCATAGAAAAAGCTGCGAAGTTATCGTACATGGCATCAACCTTACGCTCCAACCTTCGGAGCTGTCAATCCCCAGTCGCAGTAGTAGCTCGAGTAGATGGTCCTGCTTCATCTGGCTGAGAGGGCTGTTGTGGTGGCTCTGGGAAAGTGGCCTAGATAATAAATCCTCGTTCGCGCGGGTGTGGTACACCGCCTGTCTAATCCTTGAACTCGGCAATAGTTGCATGTGTGATGTCTTGGCTTGGTTTCTGCATCTGCTCGTTATCCCACTGGACTCCTTGTTGGGCACAAAGCATGGCTACCACAGACGCATGTGGAATACCCCCTGTAGTGCTCCCCCGTAAATAACGCAGCATGTTTTGATGAATTGGGTGGTCTACATCAATGTACTTTCCTTTGATGATGCCCCACAAAATGATAGCCCGCTCAGTGGTTATTTCATGCTGGTGAGATGATGGAACTAACTTGGCATAAATAAACAGAATCCATGCTTTTGCATATCGATTCAAGGTGGACGCTGGGAAAGTTTTAGGCTCATTCGTTCCACCTTTATAATTCCACCTTGTTCCTGGAATGCACAATTCAGCAATTACTAAGTTCAAATCTGTTTCTAAATACGCACCTTTGACCCAATTAGCAGACCCAGTCGATGGTGCGTCATTGATTCTAAAAGTTGCTCGGATCGCTGGGGGTCGATAATCCACTTGCACTCCTCGAACCAGCGTTATTCCTCCCATTATGTCATTAGCATTCGCGTAGAACTCTCGAACAACCCCCATTGGAATAGGCATAGGAGTTGCAGCCAAACCAACCCACCCTTTTTCTCGTATCATATTCCATAGTTGGCCATCTTGCTTGTCAGGCTTAAATCCCCGTTCCTTCACGAACGATTTGTCCACGATTCGAGTATATTCTATGTGTGCCTCCCAACTGATAAATTTTGTGTGGTTTATGGCATCCTCTTCTTGGTTACTAGAGGACGACGAATCGAAAGAAGAGAAAGAGACGGGGCATGCTCTTTTTGGATCCATGTGCAGATGATAGAGAGAATACAGATTCTTTTCTTGATAATGATTAAGAGCTACTGATGAAAGTACCCCCAAACTTGTTGCTGCACAACCCAAGCAGAACCCTAGATTTATGCCAGTGGATGAGATTGTGGGTCTGAGCTTTGAATGTGGAGAGAATTGAGGATATGAACTTTGATGAGAGTTGAGGAATTATGCGGTTATGGGAGAGCAGAAGAATACGCTGCTATTATGACAAGTGAGAGACCGAATAAACCACGACTCGGTTTTAAAATTTTCAATTCTTAGTATCGCGCGTGGCCGCGCGAGTTATTAATGAGTATGTTGCGTGGGCGTGCGAGTGATTTGACCTGCTCGGATTCCTTTATACGCGGGCGCGTGAGTTCTCAAGCTTATTCATGAGCGGCCGCGCGATGCAAAGTCCTGTACTGCTAACTCTTACTTCCAATACTACAAGTCAGTGATGAATTCAGGTTAAGGTACCTACATAGACATCAAGACACATTGTTAATGCATGAAATACTGAGTACGCATGACTGAGTACATAAACTCTATACTACATCAAACACCTCTCAGTGCAAATTTAGCCACACACTCACTTATGCAAACATAACAATTTATCGAAAACAAACTAAAGCTGAACTAGCTAAAGCATCCTAAACTGAATGAATAAAAAGAGAATAGAGATAGAAAGAATGGGTTGTCTCCCATCAAGTGCTAAGTTATAGTCAATCAGCTTGATTATTTCTGAATCTCATGTTGAAGAAAGAATTGAGGTGATTTTCTGTCTGTCCACCTCGCCACCAAAATAATGCTTCAATCGCTGCCCATTTACTTTAAAAGGCTTGTCCAGAAAATTGTCAAATACTTCAATTGCACCATGCAAAAATACAGTCTTTACTGTAAATGGTCTTGACCATCTCGATTTCAGTTTCCCAGGAAAAAGTTTAAGTCTGGAGTTATAAAGCAAAACCCTTTGTCCCGGTTCGAATGTTCTATAAATTATCTTTCGATCATGCCATTTCTTCACCTTCTCCTTATACAGCTTTGAATTCTCATATGCTTGTAATCTAAATTCATCCAACTCGTTGAGTTGGAGTAAGCATTTCTCCCCTGCAGCTTTTAAATCAAAATTGAGCTTCCAAATCGCCCAATATGCCTTATGCTCGAGCTCTATAGGAAGATGACAAGCTTTTTCATACATGTCGTGAAAAGGTGACATGCCCAACTGAGTTTTGTATGCGATCTATAGGCCCATCTTGCATCATCCAACATTAAACGATCAATCCTTCCTCGTGGATTCACAACCTTTTCAAGGATTCTTTTTATTTCTCGATTCGACACTTCAGCTTGGCCATTCGTTTGTGGGTGATAAGCTATCCCAATGCGATGGTTCACCCCATACTTAGACAACAAAGCTGTAAACTGCCTATTACAGAAATAACTGCCTTCGTCACTGATGATGGCTTTTGGAGTCCCAAACCTAGTGAAAATACTCATGTGTAAAAACCTGAGGACTACCTTGGCATCATTTGTCGGAAGAGCTGCCACTTCTACCCATTTCCAGACATAATCCACTGTGAGCAAGATGTAGAGATTTCCGCAGGAAGAAACAAAGGGTCCAATAAAATCAATCCCCCACACATCAAAAATTTCTACTTCGAGGATAGTATTCAATGGCATTTCATTTCTTTTTGAGATGTTTCCCACTCTCTGGCATCTATCACACTGCTGGACGAAACTATAGGCATCCTTGAAAATTGTCGGCCAATAGAATCCTGCTTGTAGCACTCTAGCCGATGTTCACTCTCCACCATAGTGACCACCATACACCGAAGAATGACAATCCTGCAAAATTCCCTCGGTCTCACTATACGGGATACACCTTCTTATCATTTGATCAGCACATTGTTTAAACAAATAAGGCTCATCCCATATGTACCATTTGACATCATGTAGGAATTTCTTCTTTTGATAATCCACCAAGTCAGAAGGTACCATCTTACTCACCAAATAGTTCGCGTGATCCGCAAATCATGGCACTTTCCTTTCACCACAAACAACCGCTCATCATCCGGAAAGGATTCATTGATTAAAACCTTGTCGCCCCGCCTCCCTTTCCAGATTCTCAAGTCGTCGAGATAAGTGGTCCGCCACTTGGTTTTCAAAGTGTTCTTCCCATCCTTGATCTCCAAATCAAATTCCTGCAGTAATAAAATCCATCTGATCAACCGGGGCTTTGCATCCTTCTTTGTTACTAAATGTCAAATTGCTGCGTGATCCGTATACACTATCACCTTTGTGCCAATCAGATATGCTTGAAATTTATCAAAGGCGTACACCACTGCCAATAACTCTTTCTCTGTGGTGGTGTAGTTCAATTGTGCATCTGTAAGGGTCTTACTGGCATAATAAATCACATGAAACATCTTCTCTTTCCTCTGCCCCAAAGCAGCCCCTACGGCATAATCACTGGCATCACACATCAACACAAATGGCAAATCCCAATCTGGTGCAGTAATAATTGGTGCTGATGTTAATTTCACTTTTAGGTGCTCAAATGTCGACACGCAAGCCTCATCAAAGTTAAACTGTGCATCCTTCTCCAATAAACTACATAGTGGTTTAGTTATCTTGGAGAAGTCCTTGATGAATCTGCGGTAAAAACCTGCATGTCCCAAAAAGCTGCGAACACCTTTTACCGAAGTAGGTGGTGGCAATTTCTCAATAGTTTCGACCGCCTCTATCTACCTCGAGTCCTTAAATCGACGACACTTTGTGTCCCAAGATGATTCCTTCTTGTACCATAAAATGGCACTTTTCCCTGTTCAGCACTAGATTTGTCTCAACACACCTCTTCAAAACCATCACCAAATTCTCAAGGCATAGATCAAACGAGTCCCCGAAGACTGAGAAGTCATCTATAAATACTTCCACATTCTGCTCCACCATATCTGAAAATATAGCCATCATGCATCTCTGAAAGGTGGCTGGAGCATTACACAACCCGAAGGACATCCTTCTGAAAGCGAAAGTGCCGTAAGGACATGTGAATGTTGTCTTTTCCTGGTCTTCTGGAGCTATCATAATTTGATTATAGCCCGAATATCCGTCCAGAAGGCAGTAGTACTCATGACCTACTAATCTGTCCAACATCTGATCAATGAATGGGAGTGGAAATGATCTTTCCTTGTAGCTTTATTGAGCCTGCAGTAGTCCATGTAGACTCTCCACCCTGTCACTGTTCGTGTTGGAATCAACTCATTATTCTCATTAGTCACTACTGACCATGCCACCCTTTTTCTAAGACACACTACACCGGGCTCTCACCCATGAGTCAGTTCGAGATCGAGATAGATTATGCATGCATCCAAACCATTTCAATACCTCTTTCTTAACCACTTCTTTCATTATCGGATCAAGTCTCCTTTGCTGCTCAACCGACGGCTTACTCCCATCTTCCATCAGAATCTTATGCATGCAAAACGAAGGGCTGATCCCTTTGATATCTGTTATGGTCCAGCCAATAGATGATTTGAACTCTCGAAGCACTTCGTAGCAGCTTTTCTTCCGAAAAGATGTTAAGCAGAAGAAATAATCACGGTGTAGCTTTGAATCTTTATTTAAAAATGCGCACTGAGATGTTCTGGAAGTGGTTTTAATTCAAGTTCTGGAGGTGTCTCAAGAGATGGCTTTAATTTTACTGAGGATTCTCCAGCTTTTGTCAATGGCTCGACAGGTGTTCTGAATTTTCTGACTTGTGGAGTGATATCCAGATATTGTACAAGTTTGTCAAGTTCCTCGTCCTCCAAATCTGAATGTTCAGAAATTACACTCCTCAAGGATTTTCTCGAATCGCTACTCCGTTAACTCAGCTGACTCGTAAAGATACAAAATTCGGTTGGAGTGAGGATTATGAGAAGAGTTTTCAAGAACTCAAGAGAAGACTCATTTCGGCACCTGTTCTGACAATACCATCTGGTTCGGATGGATTTGTTATCTACATCGATGCTTCAGGCAAAGGGTTAGGATGTGTTCTCATGCAACATGGGAAAGTCATAGCCTATGCCTCGTGACAACTCAAAGAATATGAGAGGAATTATCCTACTCATGATTTGGAGTTAGCGCAGCTGATTTTATGCGTTGAAGATCTCCGAAGACACCACCAGATGGGGAGAAAGTGGAGATCTATACAGATCATAAAAGCCTCAAATATTTTTTCACCCAAAAGGAACTCAATATGCGGCAATGACGTTGGCTCGAGCTGTTGAAAGATTACGATCATACCATCCAATATCATCCTGGAAAAGCAAACGTGGTAGTTGACGCATTGAGTAGAAGATCATATGTGGGTACGAGTGCAATGTTGTTAACACAAAGGTCCATTTTGTATGACTTACAAAGGATGGAGATAGAGGTAAAGGCTCCAAGTACCCACGTGATGATATCAAACATACGAGTAGAACCTACTTTAATCGATAAAGTTAAAGCTGATCAAGCTACGGATATGGAGCTGATGCGTATGATGAAGAAAGTGAAAGAAGATGCTATTTCAGAAGCAAGAATCGATGAAGAAGGAATACTTCGAGTCAACTCCAGACTTTGTGTTCCTAACGATTCTGACTTGAAGTATAGAATCATGATGGAGGCACACAACACACCGTTTGCAATCCATCCTGGGAGTACCAAAATGTATCATGATCTTCGACATACATTTTGGTGGAGCAATATGAAAAGAGAGATCGCGGAGTTTATCTCGAGGTGTTTAACTTGTCAACGTGTAAAGGCAGAGCATCAAGTGCCTAAGGGTCCATTGCAACCACTTGAGATTCTAAAATAGAAGTGGGAACACATTACTATGGATTTCGTTACAGGTCTTCCCAAGGTTTCTTAAGGCATAGATGCGATTTGGATTATTGTTGATAGATTAACCAAGTCTGCTCATTTCTTGCCAATACGGGAGACTTATTCCCTTGAATGTCTTGCTCATATGTACATGAATGAGATTGTAAGATTCCATGGCATGCCAGTATCCATAGTTTCGGATCATGACCCAAGATTCACTTCACAATTTTGGGTTAGCTTGCAGAAAGCTATGGGCACAGATTTACGATTCAATTCGGCATACCATCCTCAAACGGACGGGCAATCAGAGAGGACTATTCAAACTCTTAAAGATCTGTTAAGACTTTGTGTCCTAGATTTCAAAGGGAGTTGGGATAAGTACCTACCATTGGTGGAATTCTCCTACAACAACAGTTATCAGGCAAGTATAGGTGTGGCTCCATTTAAAGCGTTGTATGGACGAAAGTGTCGCTCTCTAGTATGCTGGGACGAGGTGGGTGAAGCAACGTTGTTGGGACTAGAATTGGTACGCATAACTATAGAGAAGATCCAAATGATCCGACAACGTATACAAACGGCACAGGATCGATAAAAGAGTTATGCGGATCTTCATCGAAAGGACGTGGAATTTAATATTGGGGATCATGTATTGTTACGTGTTTCACCATGGAAGGGAGTTACAAGATTTGGGAAGAGAGGAAAGCTCAATCCATGATTTGTTTGTCCATTTGAGATTCTTGACCGAATAGGAAAGGTGGCTTATAGACTCGCATTACCTCCAAGCATGTCTCGTGTTCATAATGTTTTTCACATATATGTGCTTCGTAAATATGTGAAAGACCCGAACCACATTATTGAGTTAGAACCAGACGAGTTAGCCGAAGATTTAACGTACGAGGAGGTACTTGTTAAGATCTTGGATAGGAAAGAGCATGTCCTACGCACGAAGGTTATACCACAAGTTAAGGTTTTGTGGAGAAACCATGCTATTAAAGAAATGACTTGGGAGTTGGAATCAGAAATAAAAGCGAGGTATCCTCACCTTTTCAAAACACCAGGTACGTACGTCAATTTCGAGGATGAAATTTCATAAGGAGGGGAGGTTGTAAGACCCCAACTTATTATAAATAAAATCGAATTTCCTCTATTTATTATTATGAATAATAAGGTGATAATTTGATATAATACTTTTGGTTGGTGAGAAATGTGCTAGAATTTTTATTCAAATGTGGTGGGTGGGAATAGTAGCAGGTAAAGCCATCAGGTTGCAGGTCAAGTCTGCTTTGGCGTGCTAACATTTTCCTATAATAGAGGGCTAAGTTAGAATTAAAAATCACACCAGAAACAAGTTTTCTCTTTTTCTCTCTCTATATTATTGAGCGTATTTTGTGAGTATTTTGATACTTTGAGAGTTGCTATTCAGCACAAGTTTCATTCAGCCTCATATCCGATATTCCAATCAGAAGTACTGTTCGTTTGAGGTAAGGGATGTTATTTCTTCTTAAATGATATTATTTTCTTCAATATCATTATGCCGAAATATTGGTTTGAACTTTTTATCAAATTTGGAACTTTTTGTGTCGAGGTTACTATTCACGTATACAGTACTATTCACGTATACGACACTATTCATGAATACGGAACTATTCATCGAAAAATGAAATTTTCTTCTTTTTATCTAAGATGTCTATTATGGTTACTATCTTTGATTGTATCCATGTTTTGATCTTTATTTTTGAATTCTGCTTCAAAATTGGTTATCATGGAGTATTATTAAACTTGGATAAAACTGTAATACGAATCCTTAATAATTATTCTTTTATCTCACTGGATTCATTTTCTTTAAGATATTTTTCATCATCCTCAGTCCTAAATGATGATATAACTGAATATATTTGGCATGTTAGTGCAAAGATGAATGATTAACTGATGAATATCATTGGCCCGTAGTGCAAAGATGAACAGATGTTGAGATGAACATGACCAACGGGTGATACAAATGAATATCTTTGGCTCAGAGTGCAAAAGATGAATATTTGATTCAAGATGTATATTGATTGATGTTACAGGGATAAAATATTGATGATGGACTTTTAAATCTTAGAAGATAGTAAAATTCTTTCTCTATGTGACTCTTCTAATGGATTGATGTTTCCGCTGCAGTTGTTGATCTAAAACTTGTTGTCTATTATATTTTATCAGATTATTCTCTATTGAAGACTAATGATACTTTGTTGTATATTATCTTTAGTCATGATATTCTTTGTTGGGCTAGTTAAGCTCACCCTTTTCCTTTTTGTTCCATTGTTCTTCTCAGGAGGAGATAATTTAGCGAGAACTAAATGGGTATGGAGTGATGATTCAAGATAGTTGTTTTAGTAGTCCTCACTATTTTGTAAAATAGTGTATCAATAATTGTAATGAGGACTCCTTTTGAGTTTGTATACTCTCTATTAGACAATAGTTGTATTCAAACTCAAAGTATATGTGTTGTTGTATTTTGCACGACAATTGTATTACTAAAGTTGTATTTGTTTCTATACCATATATTTGGCGACTCAGAATAGGTGATGTATACCTATTTTGGGGGCGTCACAATAATATTTTCTTCTATACTTTGTAGTATGTGAGTAATATTATTTTGTCTCGTAATCCTGATTATACCCTCATTTTGTTAATGTATTGCTTCTATACTCCGTGAAATTAGTAGAATATCCTTGAAATTTGCGTTTCATCTAGTATCGTTTAACAAGGATATTTTCTGCACATTCTTGTTAAATTTTAAGCTTTTCATGCCAGAGTACTGTCCATGAGTAGTATTCATTTATATGGTATTATTCACAAAGTACTATTCACAGGGTACTATTCACAAAATACTATTCATGGGTACTATTCACAAAGTACTATTCACGAGTACTATTCACAAAATACTATTCACGGGTACTATTCACAAAGTACTATTCACGAGTACTATTCACTCTGGTACTATTCACCCGGGGAATTATTCATGACAACTATTGATTTCTTTGATGTCCAAATCATTTTTGATACAATATTATTCTTGAATTTTACTCCACAAAGCAGTATCATGTTGACAATTTGGACATTATTGAATTCTGGATAAATTAATTTATAAATCTTTAAAAATTTATCATTTGCTTTCTTTTAATTGAATTCTTATATCATTGTCATCATCCTCATGCTTATATTATAATAAAAGTCATATATGGCTTACGTGCATAGATGTACTATTGATTGGTATGATTATGACCAGGGATTATTCGGTATAATCATGACCGTAATGTTACAAATGATGTGATAAAAGTCCTCATTGGCTCGTAGTGCATTGATGGACAGTTGTTGGTATGATCATGACCATTGATGATTACATGAATATCATTGGCCCGTAGTGCAAGGATGATTCGATGATGTGGTTTATTTATTAAGCTGAGTCTCAGCGTTAAAGTTGATGAAAAACTTTTTAAATCATAGAAGATAGTAGATATCATGCTCTACTTAACTCTTTTAATGGATTGTTTGTTCCGCTGCAGTTAAACTTGATGTTTATTGTATTTTTATCAGTTTAACATTGTTGAAGGCTAACGATAATTTATTCTGCATTATCTTAGTCATAATATTTCTTACTGGGCTAGTTGAGCTCACCATTTTGCTTTCATTGTTCTCTGAGTGAAATGAGAACGTGGCGGGACTAGTCGAGAGAGCAGTGATTTTATCAGAGATGGTGGCTATAGTAGTCCTCACTATTTTATAAAATAGTGTGATAATAAATGTAATGAGGACTTCATTTGAGTTTGAATACTGTCTATGAGACAATATTCGTGTAAAAACTCTAAGCTACATTGTTGTCGTATTGTATAAAAGAAGTTTGTATTTGATTTATGTACCATGTATTTGGCAACTCAGAATGGATGATGTATACCTATTTTGGGGGCGTCACAATATATTTCGTAGGTTTGGAGTGGAGAGAGTTTTTGTTGAGTGTGATGAACAAATGAGCTAAAATATGATCTTTTCTCTCTCTTAATCTATATATAATATGATACAATGCTCAAGGATGATGTATTTGGCTGATTGCTGGAGATTTTAGTGCATGAGTAAGTCAACGGTTGGTTTACCAACTAAAGCTTTGGCCAAATCTACAAGTTATCTCATAAATAATGCAAGAAGGGCATTTAGGTCATTTTGCTTTTAATTTTAATGGAAATCTTATCATTTAGCTAACCCTTAGGGTTTGACCCTTAGGGTTTAACCCTAAGGTTCTATGATTTGCTTTTCTAGAATTTTTCAATTAGGGTTAAGTTTCTAAAAAAAATATAAATTAGGGTTCCCTAATTAAATTAGGTTTCCTAATCACTTATGTCTTGAATATAAGGATTTAAAAATTACTACTTATCATTAAGCTTTCTAATTTAGCGATTAGGGTTTCTAATTTGACAATTAAGATTTTCAATTAGTAATTAAGATTTTCTAAATAATAATTAGGATTTCCCTAATTAACATTAAATCTATAATAATTGTCATTAATCACATAACACAAGAACTTAACAATTCTTACAGTCGTAATTGACTTTTGTATTAGGGTTTATCAGTAATGCTAGGATTTTGTCATGTTACACCATAATTGACCAATTATTATCAGTATACACATAAAGTACATATTTATAGCACTGAAATATAATTAATATTATAATATTATTCTCATGCCTTATTCAAACTCTGTAATTAGGATTTCGAATCCATATCTGACTTATTAATTAAGTTAAAATAATTAACATCACTAATATGAATAAATTCATATAATAAAATATTTATTGTAATAATTCTAATAATTATATCATATATTATTTAAATAATACAATATTCATATTGTTCATGGAAAATAAATAATAAAATATTTTTACTACAAAATTAATTTATAATAAGAATATAATTTATAATGATCAATAATTCTAACATAAAATTATTTGTAATTATTCATGTAATAAATATATTTTATTTATCACATATATACATACTCATTACTTTGCACATATTTCCACCTTTATTTTAAAAAAAATTATACACAAAATTTCTTATTTAATTATATCAAAAATATTGGGTTATTACAGAACTCATCTTCTTCCTCTTCCTCCCCAGCTCGACTAGATTCTCTAACATCCTGACAACATAATTTTAAGTTTTAGTTATTAATTGATACTCGCGAACACATAAGTTTATCACATAAGCACATAAAGTCTTTTATTATCTTCAATGAATTAAGGAATTCATTTCTTAGAACTCGATAAAAGTTTGTCACCACTATGTTCTCGTTCTTCTATAAGGCTACTACCTAAGGTTTTTCCCCCCACCTAAGGTTCATAACCTATAACTCTGATACCAACATGTGACACCCCCAAATCTGAGTACTTCAATTTCCACGGTATTTGGTGTTCACTGTCCAAACATCATGTATCTATCTACCCATAATAAATGAAAACCCATAAATAGATAGAAATAAATCCCCTCCTTATGGAGTTATAACATCTGAATTTAAATACATCAATCCCAAGTCATACTAACCTTAAATCTCAAATGCGGAAACATAAACAAATAATAAGTCTTACACAACTTTAAATTAAGTCTGAAATATAAATACATCAAATAAACAACAAGTCTTCACTACTTGTTAACTTTGCACTTGCCTTTTCTAGTAGAAGGCTCGTCGAACCTTTCGTTCTTAACTACAATGTTATTATTACGCAAGAATGAGCACGATTGCCCACAAGTATAATAATATAACAATAAAATAATAACATTCGAATGAATTAAAGACTTCTGAAATAAGAAAACTAGACTTTTGATTCAAGAAAGTTGGTTATAATCTAATTACGCACAGCACGCAAGTATATGTGGTCAACAAGTAATATAATAGTAAGTAGAGTATCGTTCCCTCAGAGACTATAAATAGAATTTAAACCTCACAATTACCAATTTCCTATTAATCCTAATTTTATTAAACTAATCAATTTCCAGTTTATAACTAAAAGTATTAAAAATAGTAAAATCACCAAACAGTCAATAAACGCTAAAAACTGAATTTCCAAACAATAACGGAGAATTAGGCTTTCGACTTCACTCTAAGCATCACTCTGATTATTTCACCTTTATTCCAGTTTAATTCACTATCCCAGTTTATTAATCAAGAACACGAATGTATCACTAGCCACCTCTCGATGCACTAATATCGTATTAACCCAAATCCATAATTAAGATAGAATTAAGTTAAACACCTTCATCAACTAACTCACTATATCTCTATGTGAATTACAATAAGAAGGTTGAAGTTCAAGCTCTTTATCTAATTACATGGGATGTCAAGCATATATCTACCCTAACATTCATCAAGATTCTGTTCATTCACATAAATCAAGAACACATGTTATATTAACTAAGTCTAGACTCGTATTTCATCTCTCGAGTTCATACAAGTCCACAAAGAATCGTTGATCAGGCAATTCATAAATTCAACCTCAAATTAATATAGATAAACCGGATAATAGCTTATTAAACCGAAATCACAGATTACATAATCATCGTTCCACTTAAAGCTCAATCTTAAGCCTAAAAAGTAATTAGTTCATAATAAATGAAATAATAACTGAATAAATTAAAGATAACATCTTCTCAATTACAAATATAAAACTAAAGTAGAAGAATAACGCAGAACACCCTTCACTCTAGCTTTAATTCGCAAGCGATATGATCATTCTTCAAAGTAATCACTCCGTTGCTCGCTATAAAATTCTGCTCTCAATCTTCGTTAATTGTTTTGCATGATCATTATTTCGTTGTTTGTTGCTCTTATTTATCCCCCCAAACCAGTCTTGGTCGAAATCCCTTGTCATATAGAGTCCAAACACCATCCAATTGCTCAAAATCCATGTCTCACCAGTATTTACGCACGGGTAGGACACTCGGTTCGGCACCCATAGCGTGCAGGGGTATTTATATAGAATAGTTCACCTAGCGTGGCATCATCTAATCACGAGAGACATGAAGACCCCCCTCCCTGGCAGGGGTACAAGGCTAAAAGAGGCCCGCCCTGGCGGGGGTTCGGAACTTTTGCTGATTTTATTTGATCCTCTTTTGCTGCTAAATTCTTGCCACTTTGGTGCCACGAATGTACTCCTTTCATGCTCAAATGCCACACCACCACACCTACACATAAAATAACAAGAAACAAGTAGAAACAAACATGAAAGCAAGAAATTAACAACGAATAAGCTTGAAATGGACATCGATTCGTGAATATAAAATCCACTTATCAACTACGTTCTAGGTTGTCAAGTGTTTATACTTAAAACCTTTAACAGTCATAAGACTATGGACTCTTCTTCTCGTACTTAGGGGGATCAGCCCTTAGTACCATATTGTGCACAATATCTTAACGCTAAAGCATAATTAATTCCCTATAACATGGTTGTTCATCTCAGTTTGACATTAGAGTCCACACCAAAGGAAGTTTGGTTTGGATAAGCTCAATAAAAGTTCTAGAATTTAGAACGATCATCAACTATGGACTAGTCAAATCAATAAGGGTTCGTTAGTCTTACAAGGTTCCAAAATAAACTGATACTCAATTCGAATAATAATTCTCAAAAGGTATACAATCGAATAAGTATTATATAACTGAATTCATGATTTAAAAGAATTATAGCATCTAATATGAAGTCTTGAACTTGAACAATTAAGAACAAGAACTTACTCGATATAGAATACAAGTCTAAGACTTGATCAATGAATAATTTAGAATTTAAGGAACTTGCTTAACAACAATAATTTAGGAATATAATATTTGCTCAATGTAAAAGTAAGGTTTAGAAACTTGCCTCTTGCACAAGCTACGATTAATTCACGTTCCTTATTAAATCCTACATATCAATACATTCACAATACCCATTAATCAATAGTTCGATATACCTATCGAATCACAACATTGGTCTTTGAATAAGTTATTGGACTTTTTAGATAATGGTTTAAGCCGTGTAATTTACTTATTAACTAATCACATAATATAAGTTAATTAACATATTATTATATGTTTGACATGTCTTCATATTCATTACATTAGGTTTTAAAAACACATTTTTGAAACTTGAACACTTAGAAAAATTTCTAAAATTTTGCGGGAGGCGGCTACTTGCTGGCTCCATTTGTTCTTTGAGCTGCACGACGGCCACACAAGGACACTTAGCAGAACCAGCATTCTCAGTAGTTAGCGAAGAACACACAGTAATGCATTCAATAAATCCCAAATTAAACTAACACAATGAATTTTAATGCTACCCATAAAGTATAGACTTCACAAAAACATCACACAAAACCTTTAGCATGATTCTAACACTTTAATTCACGTAATTTCATAAACTAAAACATTTAATTATACTATTTTTCATATTTTGTACAGTTTTGATGAAAAATATGAATTTTAACATTACAGATTCGTTAATTCACCAAATCCATCCTTTTAAATTCTGTTTTTTTCGTTTCAACATACATAAGCATATTCAAGTGTCATTTTGATACAAACATATGATTAAAGCATTTAATTTGTACGTAAGGGCCATATGGGCCATATATACAACTTTCATACTCTGTAACTTCACAAAACCCAATTAACACATAATTACATGAATTTAATCATTGTGATTCATGTATACATGATATATAATATATTATGAATAATTTGTAATACATATATAGACATAATCCAAAATTGTAAAATTTCTCATTCACAGAGAACTTTTAGAACACGTAATAGAAAAACTCTGTAGCTTTTCCAAATTCTAATTTAGATATGCTTTCGTGGATCAATTAATTTAAAACAGATATAAATCACATATAATTGAGTTATGCATTTTAATAGACATCTAACATTAAGTAATAAATAAGAACTCATGAAATCTCATTATCAGAGAACTCAGTTAGGAGAAAATATAATACGTGAAATATAAAACTTAGATTAGGGTTTACCCTTGCTTTCTCTGTTTGAAGGTGATACAAACTTGAATTCTGCAATTCCTCTCTAATCAATTCTCTCAATTTTCTCTCTAGTTTTTCTCTGATGAAAGTAGGAACTGATATGGCATATAATATAAGATATAAGTATAATGCGTATAATATATAATGGGTGAGTAATGGGTGAGTTAGTGACGTCAGTTAATCCGTAATAGGTTAACTGGTGCAATTCCCCTTAGGGCCTTGTTTGGCTAATCTTTTATTCTCCCTTTCTATTTATTTTAATTAACTCTTATTATATATTTAATGGTCACACATCTAATTAATCAATTAATTTTATTTAATTTAATTTAATAAAATAGAATTAAAACACATAAATTCACAGAGTCACATAATTAAAATTCTTATTTATTAATTATGCCAAATTATTGAATCTCTAATTAATTATTAAATTAATTAGAATAACATTATGCTTATTAATTAATTCATTTAATCAAATAAACTCAATTAAATACATACTTTGAATATAAAAATTCTCCACATTAATTTAATCAATGTAACACATATAATTAAATTAATCTACCATAATTTCATCAATTAATTATTAAACTCAATAATTAAATCATCGAAAAATATTTATTTAATTCAATAAATATTCAAATTAAATTATAAAAATCTCGTTTGTCACAAGTTCTGAATTTCTCCGGATAATTAACACTGGGGAAGATGCAAAGGTCTGAATAGGAAACACTTTTGTGTGTTTCAATCCCTTTGATGGACCGAATGGTCTCTTCCATTTGTAGAACCTTCTTCCGAATATCACCGGCGTCTTGATCTTCTTTAAGATGGGTGATTTTGGGGGTTTTGTTGGACTTCTCATTTTGAGACTCAGGTGTTGGGACTTCTCTGTCCGGACCCTGGATTCCTCCATGTGCAGAGGATTCTGTTTGGATGGGTATTTGTGGACCCTGAGGTTATTTGTTTAGTTCTTTCAAGAGAACATCCAACTCTGTTATTTGATTCATCAGGTGGGGCACTTGCAGCCATGTCTGACTGTGGGCTTAGTGCCTTTTTGGACTTTAAACGGGTAACGGGACCAATCGTTTCCCTACAAAAAGACTATGTAGTTTAGTCTAGAAAAATGGGGAAATGCTATGCAATGTGTCCATTTTTTAGGAGTGTTTTAATGTTCTCCTACAAAATGGATGTCAGTCATTTTGATGACAGGATAGCATGACAGGTGTTGATATGAAAAAGGAATGCATATTTACATACTCCTTTCTATTTTACATTACATTGAGATTGACATGGAACTGAAATTATAAGTAATTGAAAGGGGAAGGTATGAAGAGACTTCCCTTCGCATTTGGTTTATCAGAGGCTAACCTATCTTAGGCTACTCTCGTGGCTTTTTGGCATGAAGGTCCCCAGATCATCGCAATTTACGAAATGGGAAGTTAATCCGATCTTTCAACTTGAGCGAATCTGGGTGGTGCCTTTCTCGAGCCTCGTAGAATTAGTCTCCCTTGAATCCAATAATTAAACACCGACAAGTTAGCCTCCTAGTGGAGGAATCACACAACATACATTCACATACATTGTGTCTCACCGTATAGAAATGATGACATGTACAAAGCACTAATATCACAGACAGATATGGTGTGAAGGACTAACGTTCAGTAAATAAAGCATTAGTATACATCCATTCAATATAAATGCAGTATTCACACATAATCAGATAAAAGTTTTTGAAAAGCTTGAATAGCGACTTAAGCTCTTTACTGGAGTCCTAAGCAGAGTCGCCACCTGTCGACGCCGGGATTTTTATTTGTTCCTTTCTGTTCTTGTCTTTTGGTGTTCTCATTTTTAGGTGAGATTTTTTTGAAAAAATATGTTTGAAAAGGTCCGACGTGTATATATTGACGATTTGACTGTTAGAGTCACCAGTTGGTATTTTTAAATAGTTGCACCAACTCAACCGAGAAAAAGTCTGCACAAAGACCTAATGATTTGACACTGTATAAATGGTCTGAGAAATTGAGATTCGTTAGGGTCCGGGGGCATGATTAAGTGAAGGGAAGGTGTTAGTCACCCCCCGACTTCCATGATAACATGGTTACTGCCATGTTTCATTAAACTTTTATCTGCGTATATGTGTGTGTGTAGGGCCTATGTGTAATTGTCTGGAAGTAGTGTTATACCTCGTTTGCACCTATGTACAAAGGGTTTTACTTTTGTATAAAAATTCAGTTTTAACAAGATATATTAGTGGAGTTTTGTAAAACAGGTTTTTCAAACTCTTATGCTCAATAGTAATTGAGGCCTTTGATACTTCCATTTTATTATGTGTTCGGCTTGATTGCTTTTATTTTCGAGATGTGAGGCATCTTCGAGAAGATAAGATACATAGCAGTGCCAAACTCCTGGTGGGCATGAGAGCCATCTAAGGATATTCAAACACCATAGATAATTTACAAGTTAGTTGCAGCTGCAAAATGTCCATCACGGGAACCGAATCTAGATTCAGAAGCTGAATTTGTGATCACATGATTCCTAGGCTCACATGAAAGAGTAATATGTACAACAGCTAGAAAAAGAACTAGATTTGAGTAAATCTAAATCATTCTAGCTTCAACATTTCCAGTTTAGTCACTTTGAACTGGTTAAAGTTGGAAGTAGCCAGATAGAGGCAAATCCAAATTTACAATCGAAAAGATTAAATATCTACATTATGAAAGCGTTAAAGCAAATATTTATATAAAAGCGGTAAAAATATATATATATATATATATATATATAAAGAAGTAAAAGGCCACAAAGTAAACTTCAAGCAGATAGAATGTATATATATATATATATATATATATATATATATATATATATATATATATATATATATATATATATAATAATATAAAATGGCCATGAAGTAAACTCTGTGTCTAACTGAAATGTAATATATATATATATATATAAGCAATAAACGCACCGGATATTCTATCCAGGCTCATTCGAGTTCGACAATATATATGTATATATATATATATAAGTAATGAAAAGCCACGGATCGACGATCCGGGCATACCCACTCAACGCGACTCTCAATGTTAGTATATATAAATATATAAAAGTAGTAGAAAGCTTAAAATTTTGAAAAATCTGACAGTGGGCTGCCAAGAAGACTTTAGATAGCTTTTGATGCCTAAAAACTCGGTTTCCACCGGTTAAACTTCAGTATGTTACAAAACACGAGCTTACAAGTGTTTAGAAAGAAGAATCACTCAGTTTAGAGCACTCTATCAGGGGTTACAAACTGAAATGGACAGAGTTTTCTCTCTTTTTCTCTTTTTTTCAAATGAGCTTCCTAGAGCTCATATTTAAAAACCACTAACCACAGCAGCCACGAGTCTAATTGCGGATGCCCGGGCTGCCCCAGGCCACACGGGTCTTGTCGTCTCAAAGTACGTGCACTTGGGCTACGCGTTGTCCGCTCGAACCTTCATAACTTTTAATCTGGGCATCCGAGTGATGTACCTTTTTGAAATGTTGTTGTCGAGAGCTACACAATGACATGGGATTAGAGGTTGTAAGAAGCAAGAAAGATGGGTCCAGGACTAGATCTCCAAGTCTTTAAAGTCTATCCGTTGTATTGTCTTGAACAGTTGTCACTCGGGATTTTGAGCTATAGTTCTTGTGGACACCTTGATATGGAGTATGGATTGAAATGTGTTGAGATGACGTGAATGTGATGTTGAGGTGGCAAAATGATGATTTTCCCCCACCGGGGTTATCTCCGGCTTTTGCGCAGATGTAGTAGTTGTTTCTCAAAGTTATCTCTGAGATTGGGTTGTTGTGAATGTTGAATGTCCTCAGTCTCTGAGGTGGCTTGACCTCCCGGGGTTATCTCTGGAGTTGAACTGAACATCCCAGAGTTGTCTCCGGGGTTGAAACTGACTTTTCTAGGGTTATCTCTAGAACTTGGACTAAATCCCTCGGGGTTATCTCCGAGGTTAAAACTGAATCTCTCGGGGTTATCTCTGGGATTGAAACTGAGTCTCTCGGAGTTATCTCCGAGATTGAGAACTGGGCTTCCTGGGGTTGTCTCCGGAGTTGAAACTGATATGACTTCAAGGATTATCTCTGGAAGATGATTCTGCCCTCTTACAGGCTTAGTAACAGGAATAAAAAAATATGAGTGTCTACAGTATTAGCATGATATGAAGTTATGATAATAAATTTTAGGACTTTATGTCATTTTATTTACTAACTAATCCGACCCAAAAGAGATTCTTAATTAAAATGGGATTCGCGGGAGATATAGAAAGAGAAAAACTTTATATCTATATTTTCATTTTCTATATTTTAATTATATATACGTACAAAACCCTATTTTAAGTTGTCAAGTTGCAAATAGTTAGTTATCAGGATCTGAGATTATTATTTTTTAAGCAAATGAGGCTATTGTGGGACTAGACTGCTTATACCTAATTATGTGGTCGTTTTGAGGAAGGCGGGAAGGATGACCCACCGGACCCCAATTAGAAGGGCCCCAATTTACATATATATATATATATATATATATATATATATATATATATATATATATATATATATATATATATATATATATATATATTTCTAATACATGGCAACCGGTTGCTGGAATAGTGTTAGGAGAACTATTCCAACAACGTACCATGATCCATATAATTAATATAATTATATGTGTTAGTTCCCGGAGGCACAATAGTTATCTAGAAGGGGGGTTGAATAGATATTTAAAAATTCTTTTCGTTTTAACTTATTAGTTGCTAATGAGTAAAACACAGCGGAATTAATATTTGTTTTAATATCCCTTAAGACAGTGAGTTAATGAGAGTGAGGCAGTTATTGCAAGAATGTAATAGACACAGTCGTTTTAAGTGGTTCAGAGCACTTAAAGCTCCTAGTCCACTCTTCTACTCCTCGAGTAGGAAATCCACTAAGGATGTCTTTTACACTCTTTGAATCTCATAGATTCCTTCTAGACCAGCAGTCTAGGAACTTCTTAGTTCACTCTTGAACTCTTCAAGTCCAGCAGACTTGGCTCTTCACAGTTCACTTAGAACTCTTCAAGTCCTTCTGACTTGGAACTCTTACTTCAGTTGATTAGTAGTTGTTGAGTTCTTAGTTGTTTCTACTCAGTTGCTGTTAAGCACTTGTTCGAAAGAACTGAGTAGCTAAGTAAGCTTTTCTTTTTCTCAGATCGTAGAGTTAAGCGTTGAGTGTTCTTGTGCGTTTTGTTCAATGCTTGATTGTCTCTCTCATCTGCATATGTTTTGTATATATGTGATCTTTGAAATCTATCCGTTGAAGCCTTTTGTTAAAGCATTAAATGCGTTTGACATTTCTGAACTTTGATGGAGACTTTTCTGCATACCTTCTGAATTGCATTATGGCCCACTGACACAGCAGACTGCTTTCTCACCTAACACCTAAAAATGTGTTTTTCCTCTGTCCTATGGCCCTTTCCTTAGCTTCTTGAATATGTTTCTTTGGTTGCATACTAAAGATATCTTTTGTGTCATTGGGACTGGTGCGGACTTCAACGTTTAAAACTCATTCCACATTTGTTGGAATTTGTCTCCAAACACAAGGTAGGGCTCGATGCTTCTGACAATGGCAGATGATACTCTATGATCCACATCGTGGTGTCTTGTCACCTTGGTGCTTGGTCTGATGCTCTCAAATAAGAGCACTATGATTTCTCTTAAAGTCTTGCACACTACGATCTTCGAGTTGCTTTACTTGCAGATTCTACGTTTCCAAGAGCACACTACAATCTCTGAGTTGGCTTGACAAATGTTGGGACTACTCTACGATTTTTGACGAGGTCCGTCAAGGTAGGCACACTACGATCCTTGATGCTCTTCATTTTTGCCTTGGCTTCTGTAATCTTGATAAGCTTGATACACTAAAATTTCTTCGAAGCCTATCTCTTACATCTCAAGATCAACCTAATAAGTTTGATCTTCTTTTCTATACATTCATTTACAAAATGATACACATTAAGAGCTTAGATCAACCTAACAAATTTGATTTATCACTAAGTCCTTATACAAATATTCCTTGAAGGACTTTACAAATAATCATGAGCATTTACATTTAAACATCAAATCAAAATATGCACTCTCCCAACAATCTCCCCCTATTTGATGTTGACATAACCAAGGAGATTTGTTGTTATGATTATTAGTTTCTAGATGCAATTGCAGGAAAGTAAACATGACTTAATATTTCAGTGAGCAGCTGAAATTTCTAGAGAATAAGCATGAATTTATTGATGTTCGAAGAATATTATAATTTAGCTTTACATCAATAAGAATTTAAACTTTCACTTATCTCTATTTCCTTGATTTTTTGCGAGGTGGATTGGCATACTCCTCAGCTCTTCTTTTCATGCTTGCTTCATCCCACCTGGCTAGATCTTCTAGCTCACTAGGACTTAGCCTAGGATTTTGATCATGCATGTTCATGAATGTAGGATCTCCAGTTGGCATTCTAAGGCCTGTGGTGGTGACATTTTGTGAGCTGGTAGCTGGCCCTATACTCCTTATTGGTTGAGCCATTAAAATTTCCTGTTGATCAAATCGTTGAGTCTGATGGCTGGATCGTGGAGTCTGTTAGTGGAATTTACTTGTAGGAGGACTCCTTGAAGATTGTCTTTGAAGTTGTCCTTTGCCTCTGTCCTTGCCTTGAACTCCTTTCCCTTTATTCTCCCCCTTTATGTCAGCATCAAGGGTTCGAATGTCTTCGGATAGGCGAGTCACTCCTTGGACGAACTCGTTGAGTTGGCTTTGGGTTTGAGCAATGTCCTCTAGATTTTCCTTGATCAAAGCTTCAGATTAAGCTTCCCTATTTTTGAGGACGGCTAGAACATTGTCAGTTTGTTGTCCTTGGTATACGTATGATTGTTGAAATTCTTTGACGGCGGTTTTCAAATTGATGATGTTCTCCATCATAGTTTATTCTGGGCTTCTTGAGTGTTCTGTAATGCAAGAACAGCATCTCTGTGTCTTTTAGTTGCTAGGAAGTGAATATCATCCATGTCCTTTATGTTTTTAATCATTTCCTTGATGATCTCCCTCAGCTTCTTATTAAGCTCAGCATTTAAGGTGCCTGGGAGATTGTTTGCAGCAGTGATCATTTTTGTCAGTCTGAGATGAATGAGTTCTGAGTGAGCTTTAAGGCTATCATCGATGTCCTTGATCACTTTCTTGGACACTTCTGTCAACTCAGCCTTGGTGGGCAGATCTGAGAGTAGTTCGCTGAGTTTTGGCTTGTTTAAAGGAGGGGATGTTTTCTTGTATTGATCTTACAAGGAGAAGAGGGCAAGATCAAGGTTGAAGTATTCATTAGTGGATGAAGAGGGAATATCTGATGGAGGAGACTTTGGTTGGGAGTCTGAAGAGGGTGGCTCTATGAATTGTGCCTGGGACTCTACGACTGGGCTAGAGTCAGCACTCGTAGAGATGATGGGAGTTGAGATTAATATGAAGTTTGACACATTTGGTTCATTAGTTACAGAATTTTGAGATTCTGTAACTGGGGATTGACTTGGTGGATTTAGAACTACTTCCAACCAGCTTGGAAATTCATAAAACAGGCTGGCAAAAGACAGTGGATAGTGATTCACTCTAAAAAGGATTGGGATAGTTAATACCTCATGCACCAATCTTGAAGAGGGACCATTCGTTATCAGCTTCTTGGAAAAGTTGACGTTTCCTGGGAATCCATGAGCTAGCACAGAGATGGTTGGATATTCTTTAAAGCTCCAGAACATGTGATTCTAGGAGTTTAGAATTTGAGCTTGATGAAAAGGCATGCCCACTGCAGCCCACAACTATGATCTCAACTTCATCATCTTTGTCCTCTTCCCTGTCTTCGTTCAAAGATTCCACTATATCAATGGCTTCATTTTGTTCCTGCTCTGGTTCTCCCTCAATTTTTGCAGGAAGATCTACTTCTGTAGTAGGGATATCATGAGGCTCCCCCTCAGCATGATCATCCATCTGTAGGACTAATAGCTCCCCCTCAGCTGGAGCATTTTATATCATGAAAGCAACAGGTATCTCCCCATCAGCTTAAGCATTTTCTAAGGTGAGAATTTTAGGTATTTCCCCCTCAGCTTGAGCTATGTTCTTTTGGCTTTCTTTGGATAGTTCCTTTTCAGCAGCCATCTTCTTGTCTTCCTCCTTGAGCACTCCTTCATTTATAAGGATGTACTTCTTGACTAATTTTCATCTTGGTTTTCTAGGCTGAGCCAGAGCCTCAGGACTTTCTTCAGCTTCAGCTCTGTCCTGTTGATCAAGCAAACCATCTGGTGCAGCAACTTCTTTGCTTGAGGTGTTCAGTCTGGTCTCTACGATCGGTAGAGACTCTACGATCAAAGAGACAAATGGCCTCTTGGACTTGTGGCTGATTTTGTTCTTCTTCAGCAGCTGTGAGATGGTGGCTCTATCTTCATCTGCCTCAGCTTACTGTTCGTTTCTTTTTAGGATCCTCAGATTCTCAAGGTCAGAGGACTCTATAGGTATATCAGTGGTAGACCCTTGAGGTTCTTCTACCATCCTAGTCTTTAGCTTCCTCTTGCCCTTGCTTTTTCTGATGAGGGCAGTAGGTTCTTCTTTGTTGATCCCTTCCTCTCCTTCTTTAGTCTCTTTGACGACTGACATGTTTCCTGGAATCCCTGATTCCTTTAGATCACCAGTTTTTCCACTGGACTCAGACATCATACGAACATTTTCTGCCGGATTCCTTTTCCAATTTTCAAACAGTTACTGGGTTATCCGTTTGTTTGGGTTGATGGACTCTCCTTCATTGTCACCAATTTTGTCACCCAGAGCAAACTGTAGGATGATACTTATAAAATGCCCGCAGAGCATCTTTTGAGGGCTCTTTGTCTTCTTCGAGCTTAGGATCCATTTTCCTATCCACTCAAGCAGTAGAGCTCCATAGTTGAGTTGTATGCCACAACTTATGGCAGTCATGAGTTTTAGTTGCAACTCATTTACAGAATCGTGGCCGGAGCTTTTACAGCATATACACTTCCTAACAATATCAGCCAAAAATTCATACCTCTGAGGAAACTCCTTCTTCTTGTATCCTTTGACATTGGGGAATTTCTTGTGATGCATCTTCTTAAGTCCTACATGGAAATCGATGTCGTCTAAAAACCAGAAGCCTTCGGATTTGAAGCCTACGGCTAGGTTGATGTTCTCAGCCTTTAGTTTGATTTCCACGTCCTTGACTCTTGTCGTTAGGACTTCATTTTCGAATGCCCCATTTCTGTAAAACTCCTTTATTAAATTTAGGTAGATCCAGGTGCTTGTACCCAAAGTGTCTTAGAGACTTGCCTTATTTATCAATGTTAGAGTCTTTTAAAATTTGGGTTCAGCGATTTTGAACTCATCGAAACATAGTCTGTAGCCAGAGACGACGTCGGAGGCTGCTATTGATTTCTTTGCAAGGAGTTTGGTTATCTAAACTCTCTTAAGGGTTAAGGTTTCTGCTTGTAGAGAGAGAGAGGAGAGAGATAAACTTTTTTGAACTTCTGATTTTAAAAAGGCATTTTCAAACTGTACTTGTAACTTCCCTCTCTCCATTTTTGTTTAGTGGGGCAGGTGTCAAATTCTGCTTGGCTCTACGAATTGACTGAGGAGGATTGTACTGATTTTCCCTTAGCTCCTTCTGAGCTCATGTGTCCTTAGGGAGGACTACGATCGTTGAGGTGGCCTTTGTGATCGTCGAGTCTGAACTACGATCGTCGAGTCTGCTCAGCATTTGTCATGTTTGCTCAGCAATCTTCGTGTCTGAACCACGATCGTCGAGTCTGACCGAGTCCTTGTGATGAACTCTTGACTTAGCATTCTTCTCGATCTTAAGGTGACTCAGGAAGGGCCAACCTCCTGGAGTGAGTCAGGGGTTAGGTTTGTTCTTGAGGCGCTTATCAGAGAGATTGCTTTGTTTTGAACTTTGTCATCATAGGATGCTCCTTTGTTTTGTTGATGGAACTCTCCTATCGTTGAGTCTTTACTACGATCGTTGAGTCTGTACTACGATCGTTGTCTTTTATGTCACTACAGCTCTGCGATCGTGGACTTTCCTTGATCATGTTTACGATTTCAACCATAGCCTTTATATCTGTATGGTTAGCACACATTAGAGCATATATTTCATGGTTATAAATTAAACATGCCTAGCTCACTTATTAACTTGTTAAATCTGGATTCATCTAGAGGCTTTGTAAAGACATCAGCAAGTTGATTTTTAGTAAGGATATATTGTAAAGATATAGTTCCATTTTGCACATGATCCCTAATGAAGTGATACCTTATTTCTATATGCTTAGTCCTAGAATGCATGATAGGATTATGAGTTATTGCTATGGCACTTGTATTATCACAATGAATAGGTATAGATTTGAATTCAAACCCATAGTCTGCTAGCTGATTTGTCATCCATGAGGATCGAAAGACAAAGAATGCCAAAGAAAGAATGTATTCAATTTCTCCGCAGTTGAAGTAGATACTGAATTTTGCTTCTTGCTAAACCAGGACACAAGTTTATTTCCTAGCAATTGACAGGTGCCACTAGTACTCTTTCTATCTATTTTGTAGCCTGCAAAATCAGCATCTGTGTATCCTGTTAGTTCAAATGAGGACTCCTTGGGATACCAAAGTCTCAAGTGAGGCGTACCCTTGAGATACCTGAAAATCCTCTTTACAGCAGTTAAATGAGATTCTTTAAGATTAGCCTGAAATCTAGCACATATGCATGTTGCAAACATTATATCTAGTCTACTGGCAGTTAGATATAGAAGAGAGTCTATCATACCTCTGTATTGAGTTATATCTATACTTTTACCTTTTTCATCTTTGTCAAGCTTGGTTGCAAGAGCAATAGGGGTTTTCATGGGAGAGGCTAATTTTTTGTCATATTTCTTAAGTAAATCTTTAATGTACTTGGCTTGGTTTATGAAGATTCCTTCATCAGTCTGCTTTACTTGCAGTCCAAGGAAGAAATTCATCTCGAACTTGCTCTGCATAAGCTTGGAAATCTCTTACATAGCTTTTCATCAGTAGAACCAAAGATAATATTATCAACATATATTTGAACCAATAAGACTTTGTCTTTATGCTTTCTAAGAAATAGTGTGGTATCTACTCTACCTCTAGTGAACCCATTTTCAATAAGAAAGTTAGTCAGTGTCTCATACCATGTTCTAGGTGCTTGTTTAAGACCATATAAGGCTTTGTCTAATCTATAAACATAATTAGAAATAGATGGATTGATGAAACCTGGAGGTTTCTCTACGTAGACTTCTTCTTGAAGTTCACCATTCAAGAATGCACTTTTGACATCCATCTGAAAGACCTTGAATTTCATGTGAGCAGCAAAGGCAAGGAATATTCTGATGGCTTCTAGTCTGGCAACAGGTGCAAATGTCTCATCATAGTCAATGCGCCCTTGACCACTAGTCTTGCCTTATTCCTGGTTATTACTCCATCTTCATCCATCTTGTTTCTGAAGACCCACTTGGTTCCAATGACAGGATGACTCTTTGGTCTTGGTACCAATCTCCATATTGTGCTTCTTTCAAATTGGTTAAGTTCTTCCTGCATGGATTCTATCCAGCTGGAGTCTTCCATATCATCTTCTATCTTCTTAGGTTCCATTTATGACAAGAAGCTTAGATAAACATTCATTCTGGGTGGCAGCTCTTGTTTTGACTCTTGCACTTGGATCTCCAATGATTAGATCTTGAGTGTGATCTCTTGCCCATCTGTTTCCTGTTGGGACATATGTCCTGATGCCTTCTTGTCTTAGGCCTTTAGGATCTATTTCTTCTTATTAGTGTGGAGGTTCATTATCTGGCATAGGCCTCTCTATGATCTCATTTCCTTGCTCAACGATTTCACGGTCTGGCGCTACGATCATAGTGTTGCCAACTTTGGACGACCCGTTCGCTCAGTAGTGTCTCGAACCGGCTTCGATTCGTAGTGTCTTGGAGCACTGTTTTGTCTGAGTCTGACTCATCAAAGATGATGTGAATCGAGACTTCAACACTCAGTGTGTAACAACCCGATATTTTCTATACAAATAAATTAGAAATTTTGCGTATAAATTTTTTTTAAAAATAAATATGGGGAATATGTGCCAAGATAATGTGTATATGTATTTATGTGATAAATAAAAATATGAATAATTACAAATAATTTTATTTTAGAATTATTGATCATTATAAATTATATTCTTATCATAATTAATTTTATAATAGAAATGCTTTATTAATTATTTTTCATGAAAATATAATCATATATTATTTATATAATATATGAAAAGATTTTTAGAATTATTATAATAATTATTTTATTATATGAATCTTTGTACAGATTATTAAGTTAATTATTTTAACTTAATTAAATAATGTTAGGTATGACAGATAAATCAAATATGGAATCCAAACCCTAATTTTGGATTTTGACCAAGGAATGAGAACAATAATATAATATCATTTATACTTTGATTTTTCAGTGGTATAATTATATACTGTATGTATATGGATTGGCAATGATTGGTCAGTTATGGTGTTTTATGTCAAACCCTAGTTTACTGTGGAAAACCCTAATTTGAAACTCAATTGTGAGTTTAAGTCTATTATATAATTGTGTTGTATGATTTTGCGATTAACAAGGTTAACCCTAATTAGCATTTATATATTAAATTCTTGAAATCCTAACAATTAAGTACAAACCCTAATTATGATTTGGTAACCCTAATTACCAAAATTATAAACCCTAATTGCTAAATTAGCAAGGATAATTATAATTATTATATAATAAACGTTAATGTTCATGTATGATTAGAACCCTAATCAAATTAAGAAAACCATAATCATAAGTTTTGCAAACTAATTGTATTTTAATTTAAACCCTAAATAAACAATTTGGGTAACATATATTAAAATTGTTAGACTATGATTATTACATGGCCCAAAACAATTATGGGAGAAGCCCAAAAGAAATCAAATTCAAGCCCAAACTTAGCCCACATAATTAAGGGTATTTTAGACCTTTGATTTATTTAATTTATGCATTAAAATAAAAGCTAAATAAAGGAATTAGGGTATATATTAGGTATATATATATATATATATATATATATATATATATATATATATATATATATATATATATAGCTGCCACAATAGGACTTTTAAGGCAACAAATTAGGCTAATCAAGTTTCCTTAAATAGCTAATCACCTTACTTTTCCTAATCTCTTACGCAAAGGACATTGTTGTCTTCTCCTCATTGGTTGGGAATCTCATTAAGCATACGTAAAGATAAGATAAGGGATTTTGTCTAATGGACAACACAAATATGGGGGGAAATAGCTAAATCCCACATTCATTTGCTAGACTTCTATAAATAGATTAGAGAGAGAAACTAAGTCATTTGCTAGCTCATTTTGTATCAACTCTCAACCTAGACTCTCTCTCTCTCTCTCTTAAACCAATGAAATTTCTTAGCATACCCCAAAATTCATACAATTTAATTCTCGACTTTGTCGTTAATAATACATTCAACCTCTAATTTTACATCATTAAGCGATAATACAACCATTGAAATTTGCGGAATAATTAAAATTTTCTATTACAAACTATCCTCTCGTTCCCAAAACCTTCAACCTTTACATCTAAATATCTAGAATCATTTTAATACTACAATAGTTTACATTAGCAAAAAACAATATTACAATTCAACATTAATACATTATTGAAACATTAGACATGGTTTACAAGAATAACAACTTAGCTAGGATATTAAATCTTCATATATCACTTTTGATCCATAACAATCAAGTAGCACATAGCGTTACCTTCAATTCTTGAATCTGCAAAAATGGTTATTTGCAAGAATGAGCTCGACATGACTCGGCCAAAATCTAATGAGTTTTCATGCATCACGTAGCACATAATAAACATGCTCAACATACTGAAGAATAATCATAAACAAACATAGCATACATGTTGTAGTTCACATAACAACTATAAAGATTGAGTTCCTTACTCGATCAACATTCATAGTTCAATCATCATAGTCATAGATTGACTTTCACATTTCATACTTTTGACATATATAATACATCATACACTAAAATTTTAAAAGCGGATCATCATCAAGTTCACATAGCAAAAAGGCTGAAAGACTTGCCTTTCTTGGCGTTTTACCAACACGCTAATACTTGGCGTCCTTGCACAACCTACTTGTATGTGAGATTGATAATAAATAAAATCAATACTCAATCTCATGGTCAAATTTATTCTAAGACCTTACTTTATCTTATTATCCTTTATAATGTCTTTATAGACATCTAACTATTTTATATGCAACTTCGGTTTTTTATTTTCATTTTCATCACCACACATGCTAGACTATCACACTTGTAGTTTAATAATGCGTATATCACACCATTTTATTATACCACTTTGGTTTCAAAAATGCATATTCAACACATTGTTTACATGTTTAATTTTCCTTCATAAATCAAAAATTACCCTTTTCGATTTCTTTCCATTATTATTCTTGTATTATCATCTTTTCATACTTAGATATCAATATTAGCCATTAGTTAGACACTTTGTATACCAAAGTTTAGAAAACACTATTACTCTTAGGCATTTTATCGAGCACGTTATGTGCACACATTAACTTATCTCAACTCTTGATCTTAAATGGTTAATTATGCATAGAATATGATAACACATATCTATACTCATTACATATGTCAAAACATATTTTTAATCATCAAAATATATCATCACCCAAAATCTTAATTCAAACAGAATTATAAAACTCATCTTCACAATTTCTTTAACAAAACGTTGTTTTCGTTTTTAACGTAACTCGTTCGTTACATGTCCGTTTTGTTCCTTCTTATATAGAATTAACCCTTACTCGGTGTACTACAACCTCATCTAGGCCTTAAAGTCAGACCCTTATCCATCTAAACCAGATTACGTAATTCATCAACTAGTCTAGAAAATTTTTTTTTACGGACATCCTTACTAAACAATTTATTTTGGACATGATCCGGTCCATAAAATGGCTCAATCTGAGAGTCTAGCTAGTAAACTTCCATATCTACAACTTTGCGGTTTTAAGTTTCTTGATTCAAAACACACGAATTTATATGAATTTTTCAAAGTCGAAACCGTGCTTGATTTTGATTTTTACGGAATGATTATTTTCCCTTCGGACGACCTTACTAAAAGCAGACATTGCAAGAAATCTACAAAAAGAGTTTTCATGTGATTCCACTTTCAGAATATAGCTTACTTCCATATCTTGATTTGATATAAGGCTCACTTTCTAACTCATTATACCCAAAGAGGTATGAATTTCACAAGATATGTCCACAATTACTAAAAACCTACAATTTTGTTCTTCAAATTTTCTTTCCATTTCATTTTCTTTCTTGAATCCTCTTGTTTGATTCTTGATAATCCAAGATTAAACCAATACAAACAGATTAAGCATGATCTACTACCCTAGAACATAAATCTACCCAAAAAAAAATCAAAGGATTAAATAAGAGTTTAGAAGTTACCTTCTTACTTTTTTTTTTTTTTTCTTCTTTTTCTTCTTCTTCTTCTAGCTCATCTCAATTCCTCTATTTCTCTCTATCTCTCTCAATTTCTCAATACAACTTCTACATAACAATTATCTACATTATGAAGAACATAAAAATATAATTAAAACAAGAATTTAGATTATAACTTTATTAGTATGAATTTAAGAGAGAGAGATGATGATGATGATGATGATGGGGCTTGTTTTGTCTTCTCAAAGCTTTTCCCTTCTTCTTCTTTTTCTTTCTCTTCTTCTTCTCCTACAACTCTCTCTAACTCTCTTCTTCTTTCTTTGGTTTGTTTTCTAAAACTAATATACTTACTTGTAGTATATACATATAATATACAATACTAGTAATATATAATATATGTAACTCCTAGTAATTATTAGATATACTAATTACTAGTTAATACATAAGTTACACCAATTTGAACTTGAAAAGCCTAAGACCATGTTTGGCAAATACTCATTATTTTAATTAATCAATAGCTTAACATCAATCAATCTCATCAAATTGTCACATAATTATATTTACTTGTTAATTATAATTTTGTGTAACAATCATCACATAACTCATCTAATTTAATTATCTCAATTAAATTAGAACTATAACTTATAAAATTATTATATTAATTAAATTAAATACTAAATATTCATTTAATTAATCTGCTACACTTAATTACATTACTCTATAATCAAAACAAAATTTATTTATTTAACTCGATAAATAATTCAATTAAATATTTATATATATTAAAATTAATATATAACATTCTCTTCACATCAATTCACATATTCTACAATATATGACATACACATACTACACACCCAACATATCTCATAAATAATACTTTTTTTATAAAATTCTCATTTATAATTTCTAAAAATGCGGGATGTCACATCCTTCCCTCCTTATATAAGGATTAGTCCTCGGAATCTTGAAACCCTACCTTACTGGGGTTTTCCTCAAATCTATTCATTGAATAACTTCAACACATTACCTTAATATAGGTTTTATATTTTCTACTCTCACTATTCTTGATAATAAATTCTTATAAGTTTTATTTCATAATATTTACTTAGACTCAATTATATTTGAGTATTACATATTCTTTGACCCGTTCATTATCTTTCTCTAAGGATCATTATCATATATTATATGATCAAACTCTCGGGACATTACATTCACCCCCCTTCTTCTAAAAATTTCGTCCTCGAAATTTTTTTTTTTTTATTTATTAATCTTTATTCATTCGATCTATCAAAGTAGATTTTTCGTCACTACTTCATTCATTCATTGGTTTCTATAACCACTTTCTTTCCCACAAACATCATTCTACAATTATTAAACTTTTCTATTAAAAGTTTCACATTATTCTTTGATAACTCACATCCTTCTCACTTCAAAATTTCTTTTCTCACTTATTCAACATATCCATCATTCGATTGTAGCATTTTCGACTTACTTCTTTCTAAGGAATACTTTCCTTTTCACTTCCATCTTGCGAATAACAAGAATCCTCCACAATTGTTCAATAATTGGGAAGTAGTATGAATAACTTCGAGAATTTAAAAGATTCCAAATCATCTTTGAGGTCACAAGACCATGAACTCTATTCTCTAGGTTTAATAGTGCTTCACCCCAGGTTCTTCACACTTTAAACCCTCTTTGGCGAGAATGTTTATCAATCACAAAGGTGAAAACACCCTCACATAAGTACTCTAGGTGATCAACCTATTGTACATGTATTGTATACAAACATTTCGGTATAAAGTATAAAACTAAGCATGACCCCTAATAATAGGGTTGTTCATCTCGACTTTTCAACATACGAATCCGCACCAAAACAATTTGGTTTGGGCATAACTTCTCAAGAAACTCTTGAATTTCATGAACATCTTTCAATATTTGTCTAATTTGAATCAAATAGCATAGACCTCTACAACAATTAGGACATCAACAAAAAAATATATATATACATACATACATATGTATTCTCATATCTCAAAGAAATCTCAAAAATCTTTTTATGGCGTCATGATACTGCACTTGTATTTACGGTCAGTTGAGGATTTCGTCATTTGGTGATTTTATCATACTACATCATACCATAGTGGGGTGGCGATCCTTAGATCACATCAACACTAAGTAATCTTGCATTGATGACTCCATTTTTTTATCATCTTTGCACGGGTTACATGATGCATTAATGATATAAAATACATTTTGATATATTGCAAATCATTTTTGTCTAAGTGAAACAATTAGCATAGACATATCGAATAATGATATTGTTGTTAAAACTCATTGGTTCCATCATTTGATCAATGTTTTTCAAGAAAATAGAAGTGTAAACATCGTACGAAGTCGATAAATTTTGAAAGTCTAGCATAGCTAGTAGATTTAGAATACCTATGCTTCCACCATCAGCTCCACTTTTTGTACTGATCAATTGCTTAAAAGATCTATCTATTCCTATCATCCTCAATACTCCATTCATAACTTAATTATACCCCAGTTCATCAAACTTACCGCACATTGGAAGTTCAGGACTTGCCACAATAATATGAGTTTAAGAACTTATCCTAGTCAGACCATAGGCGTCCATTCGCTGAGGGGTTCAAAACATAACATATTATTATGAGTCACGAACTTACCATATGCATTAGTTTTAAAACGCGCCTAATCCTAATAATATATCATCTAATCTTAATAGTTTCTAACTATCAAACATACACATGAGAAAAGAATCACCTTTTCGCCACATATACATAGATAGCGCGACACCAACATTCCAATGATTATCAATATGATAAACTGAGTGCAAGCACAAAACCCTCGCCCATACAAAGATTTGTACAACTCAGCCATCACATGAGTCCTCAATTGAAATCCCACCTAACTCTATCTTACTCTTAACTTGCTCTTTGCTCGATACGAATTCCTCGTATCACATTATCTATAACTCCTCATGAGTTATCTCGTACTTTTTCATAGTACACCATCTTCATAGCATTAAGCTATAATTATTCAAACATTATAGACCATCTTTCTTTTATAACTTAAGCAGGACCACGTCGTGATCTTATTCTATAATCATCTCTCCTTAAAATTCTTTTCTTAACTTCGTGATCGTTTTGTTTCACGATCCTCTTTCTTTCTCTTTTTCATCATTTACGACATTATTCGTTATCTTGGCTTTTGGAGTTAGGAAACTCCCATTTCTTATCTTTATATCTCTTCAAGATTCTTCTTTGAATCTTCTTGTTTATATAACAATTCTTCCTTTAAAATTTCTAACTTCATTTACATTGCTCAACATTTCATTCAAGTTCTACACTTTCATCATCACGTATCCACTTTCTATACTTGGTACATCGAGTCTCTACCGGTTTCAATATAGTGCATTTGGTGGTTTCCCACAAACAACCAACAAACTAGGTTCGAGTTGCTAGTTAGTATATACCTCAGCTCTATGAAGGAATCGTTTAGCCCAGATACCATACATCAACTACGAAAGAGTACAATTGCACCACTTAGATATAACTCTCTATTCTTAACTTCTTTATCATTCTCTTTTTTTATAGACATTGTCTATTTATTATCACCTTACATCCTTATTATTGGGTTGGGTAACCCCACATTCATATTCCTTATAACTCTGCGAGATTCTTCTTTGAATCCTTTCACATGCAAGTTTTAATCCCTTATTGTTCAAACTCTATTTGAGCTTATTCTTTCCTTATTTTCACCTCTCTTCTCTAAGGTTATAGCCTAAGGTACTCTTACCTAAGGTTTCTAACCTATCGACTTTGATACCAACTATGTGACCCCAAAATTCATACAATTTAATTCTCGACTTGATTCGTTAATAATACATTCAACCTCTAATTTTACATCATTAAGCGATAATACAACCATTGAAATTTGCGGAATAATTAAAATTTTCTATTACAAACTATCCTCGTTCCCAAAACCTTCAACCTTTACATCTAAATATCTCAGAATCATTTTAATACTACAATAGTTTACATTCGCAAAACAATATTACAATTCAACATTAATACATTATTCGAAACATTAGACATGGTTTACAAGAATAACAACTTAGCTAGGATATTAAATCTTCATATATCACTTTTGATCCATAACAATCAAGTAGCACATAGCGTTACCTTCAATTCTTGAATGCAAAAATGGTTATTTGCAAGAATGAGCTCGACGACTCGGCCAAAATCTAATGAGTTTTCATGCATCACGTAGCACATAATAACATGCTCAACATACAAGAATAATCATAAACAAACATAGCATACATGTTGTAGTTCACATAACAACTATAAAGATTGAGTTCCTTACTCAATCAACATTCATAGTTCAATCATCATAGTCATAGATTGACTTTCACATTTCATACTTTTGACATATATAATACATCATACACTAAAATTTTAAAGTAGATCATCATCAAGTTCACATAGCAAAAAAAGGGCGAAAGACTTGCCTTCTAGGCGTTTTACCAACACGCTAATACTTGGCGTCCTTGCACTGACCTACTTTGTATGTGAGATTGATAATAAATAAAATCAATACTCAATCTCATGGTCAAATTTATTCTAAGACCTTACTTTATCTTATTATCCTTTATAATGTCTTTATAGACATCTAACTATTTTATATGCAACTTCGGTTTTATTTTCATTTTCATCACCACACATGCTAGACTATCACACTTGTAGTTTAATAATGCGTATATCACACCATTTTATTATACCACTTTGGTTTTCAAAATGCATATTCAACACATTGTTTACATGTTTAATTTTCCTTCATAAATCAAAAATTACCCTTTTCGATTTCTTTCCATTATTATTCTTGTATTATCATCTTTTCATACTTAGATATCAATATTAGCCATTAGTTAGACACTTTGTATACAAAGTTTAGAAAACACTATTACTCTTAGGCATTTTATCGAGCACGTTATATGCACACATTAACTTATCTCAACTCTTGATCTTAAATGGTTAATTATGCATAGAATATGATAACACATATCTATACTCATTACATATGTCAAAACATATTTTTAATCATCAAAATATATCATCACCCAAAATCTTAATTCAAGCGAGAATTATAAAACTCATCTTCACAATTTCTTTAACAAAGCGTTGTTTTCGTTTTTTTTAACGTAACTTCGTTTCGTTACATGTCCGTTTTTGTTCCTTCTTATATAGAATTAACCCTTACTCGGTGTACTACAACCTCATCTAGGCCTTAAAAGTGGGACCCTTATCCATCTAAACCAGATTACGTAATTCATCAACTAGTCTAGAAAATTTCATTTTCTGGACATCCTTACTAAACAATTTATTTTGGACATGATCCGGTCCATAAAATGGCTCAATCTGAGAGTCTAGCTAGTAAACTTCCATATCTACAACTTTGCAGTTTTAAGTTTCTTGATTCAAAACACACAATTTATATGAATTTTCAAAGTCGAAGCCGTAATGATTTTGATTTTTACGGATGATTATTTTCCCTTCGGTACCAGCCTTACTAAAAGCAGACATTGCAAGAAATCTACAAAGAGTTTTCATGTGATTCCACTTTCAGAATATAGCTTACTTCCATATCTTGATTTGATATAAGGCTCACTTTCTAACTCATTATACCCAAAGAGGTATGAATTTCACAAGATATGTCCACAATTACTAAAACCTACAATTTTGTTCTTCAAATTTTCTTTCCATTTCATTTTCTTTCTTGAATCCTCTTGTTTGATTCTTGATAATCCAAGATTAAACCAATACAAAGCAGATTAAGCATGATCTACTACCCTAGAACATAAATCTACCAAAAAAAAAAAAATCAAAGGATTAAATAAGAGTTTAGAAGTTACCTTCTTTAGCTTTTTTTTTTTTTTCTTCTTCTTCTAGCTCATCTCAATTCCTCTATTTCTCTCTATCTCTCTCAATTTCTCAATACAACTTCTACATAACAATTATCTACATTATGAAGAACATAAAAATATAATTAAAACAAGGAATTTAGATTATAACTTTATTAGTATGAATTTAGAGAGAGAGATGATGATGATGATGATGATGGGGCTTGTTTTGTCTTCTCAAAGCTTTCCTTCTTCTTCTTTTCTTCCTCTTCTTCTTCTCTACAACTCTCTCTAACTCTCTTCTTCTTTCTTTGGTTTGTTTTCTAAAACTAACATACTAACTTGTAGTATATACATATAATATACAATACTAGTAATATATAATATATGTAACTCCTAGTAATTATTAGATATACTAATTACTAGTTAATACATAGGTTACACCAATTTGAACTTGAAAGCCTAAGACCTAAGACCATGTTTGGCAAATACTCATTATTTTAATTAATCAATAGCTTAACATCAATCAATCTCATCAAATTGTCACATAATTATATTTACTTGTTAATTATAATTTTTGTGTAACAATCATCACATAACTCATCTAATTTAATTATCTCAATTAAATTAGAACTATAATATAAAATTATTATATTAATTAAATTAAATACTAAATATTCATTTAATTAATACGCTACACTTAATTACATTACTCTATAATCAAAACAAAATTTATTTATTTAACTCAATAAATAATTCAATTAAATATTTATATATATTAAAATTAATATATAACATTCTCTTCACATCAATTCACATATTCTACAATATATGACATACATACTCACTCACATGACATATAATATCTCATAAATAATACTTTTATTTATAAAATTCTCATTTATAATTTCTAAAAATCAGGATGATTTTGTTTGTTGTTGGATCTTGTAGTCTTGTATTAGTACTACACGATCGACCAAAAATAAGTCCAAAGTAACACACATCGATTGGCATCTCGTCAAACCCACCCACTCTAGAATCGGCGAAAGATCCGGGTTTGTATGAAGAACACGAAGAACACCTACAATGACGGTTACGTCGCTATAGTGGTCTTTATTGATAATTTAATTTAAAAATTATATTTTATTAAATAATTATGTGAAATTAGTTTTTAATTATTAAAAATACATATTAAATTACAAAAATTATTTTAAAGTCCGAAAAATTATATTTTAATTATTTTAGATATATTTCACAAATATTTAATATTTTAGGAATATAAAAGGTATTTAATTTATTTAATTATATATTAAATAAATTATTTAAAAATGGTTTTAATACTTTTAAAAATTATATTATGGAATGAGAAAATATTTTAAGTTATTTTAATGACTTTTAATATTTTGTGATGAATTTCATTAATTTATTATTATTAATGATATTTTAGTTATTTAATAAATGAATTAAATAAATAGATTAAAATGATTTTATTATATTAAAAATCATTTTAAATAATAATAAGGTATTTAAAAATATTTTAAGTTATAAAATATAACTTTTAATATTTAAAGGATAATTTCATTAATAATTTAATATTAAAGATATTTATTTAACATTAATGATATTAAATTTATTTAATAATTCTATTAAATAAATAATTTTAAAATAGTTTTATTGATTTAAAAATCATTTAAAAGGGATATAAATGAATTAAAATATTTTAAGTTATAATTAATGACTAGATAAATAACACATTAATATTTTAATATTAATGGTAATTGATTATGAATGATTTTAAATGTTTTAAAAATCATTTAAGGGTAATATTAATACTTTAAAAATATTCTAAGTTATTATAACTAACTTTAATATTTTGGTAATGGTTTCATTAATAGTTTAATATTAATTAAATATTAATGATAATAGAATTATTTGATATTTAAATCATGTAATAATGATTACGGTGTTTGAAAATTCATGATAAATTATGATAAATTTTAAAATTATTATAAGTTATTTAAAAGAAATAAAACCGGTATTTACGGATATTAAGTTACAAAATAGAGTCTTAGACTCGATAATTACTCGATAAAGTCGTTTAATTACACCACATATTTTAAATTGATCTAAACTTAGATATTTTGATTGTATTAATGTTTTGTTTGTGATGCAATATTCATTGAACATGTGTGATAATGTGATTAGGTTTGTGTCGATCATGCGAAATGCAAGATTATATGTTATAGTATGTTGTTCTAATCGAACGAATGATCCGATTAATGATAGTCGTGATATAAGAGATAAAACTAAGTCACAGTATTATAAGCAAATTGCATCGTGCAAGTATCCTACCTTTACATTTTCTTTATGCAATGGACATGAGTAAGAATGTTTCGTAATTATATTATTATTATTATCTGATTATTAACCCTATGTTATATATGCTCATTGATTATCAACATGTTAGTATATGGTAATTCAGATATATATATATTATGTTCATTAATTTCTATAAATGGTTATACAAGTGTCCCCACTTGGATAATCATTGCATTTAATCACATGTTGATACACCTTCATCAATTACCCGTATATATATATATATATATATATATATATATATATATATATATATATATATTGAATTATAGATTATTGTTGAACAAGATAAAACGTTATTATTATCCAACCGAATTGCTTTGGTTTGGAACCCGACAAATATGAACATCTCTTACATCGAAAACTTTTATGCGCTTCAAGGAGGGCAGTGAACGATCCTATCGTTCTTGTAATGTAGTATTGATCAATACAGGGTCCATGGGATGTACACCCTCGTGCCCGTAAGTTATGATGGTTTACAGATGAAGTTTTGTTTAACCTTTTTCAAAAATGAAAACAATGTTCATAATATGTCCCCTTAATCCTATTTATAGTCAGTACGTAGTTTCAAAATTTTGAAAGAGGGTTGTTATGTTATTATTATCGGTTCAGATTACTTCACAACTATTGATTTGTTGTAGAAGGGTAGTATAAAGAAAATATTTAAATTCTTTCAGCTTATATATATATAATTGTTATTACTTGCTGGGCACTCAAATGTTCATCCTTGCTTAATTTAAATGTTTTCAACTAAGTGTGAGCAATCTGAAGGCTCTACTAGAAACAAGGGAAAGGGAAAGGTTGCTGAATGATTTCAATGTTATCTTGTGGGATAGTTTAATATTATTAAGACAATGTTATATATTTATTATCATGTATTGTAAGGAATGATTAAAGGTTACGTACTTGGGAGCTAGACTTTGATAGATATGTAAATTAAGTTTAATATTTATATTATTGTTAGTATTATTTTTCATAGAAATGGTATCGTTAATAACCGAATTCGGGTTTCAAGTACACGGATTTGGGGCTTTACACGTTGTCTTCTTATTGAACACTCGTGAGGCCTTCATCGTCGCTGGCATATCCAAGAAAGATTCATTAAATCGACTTGGGTTGAAACTTTGTCAAGTACTACTTTCCATTGTTAAGAATGCAACATGCACAGCCGAATACATGAAAGTAGCTGACACTTGGCTTTTTTCCTTTCCATAGTTCGTAGGGTGTCTTCTTGATCGTAGAGTGTATCAGTGATCTGTTCTGCGTGTAGCATGCAGTGTTGATGACTTACGCTTCGAAGTATTCAGCAAATGGGTCTGCTTGCTAGTAGAGTTCTTCCACCTCTATCAGGGTTACGTTTCTTTCTCTCAGCTACTCCATTTTGTTAAGGAGTTCATGGAGCTGAGAAGTTATGACTGATGTCATTGTCTGTGCAGAACTGGTCCATTTCTAAGAAGTCGAATTCTCTGTCATGATCACTCCTTATAGCCTTGATTTTCTCTCCTTTCTCGTTCATCACAAGCCTGAACATTTTGATCAGTTAGGGGATTGTTTCATCTTTAGAGGTTAGGAAGAATACCCATGTGAACCTGGTGTAGTCGTCGACTATGACCAGTGAGAATCTCTTCCCTCCGAGACTTGTTGGAATTGGCCCGAATAGATCCATGTGGAGCAACTGCAGGGGCTTGTCAATTGAGTTGACAGTTTTGCTCTTGAATGAGCTTCTGGTCTGCTTTCGAAGCTGACAGGCATTGCATGGCCTTTCTTTGACGAAGCTGAACTTGGGTAGGCCTTCAACAAGATCTTTTGAGGCTATTTTGGACATGCTTTTGAAGTTGAGATGGGACAATCTTCTATGCCATAACCAGCTCATTTCTTCAGATGCTTTAGCCAAAAAGCATATTTCCTCGTCTGAGCTTAGTTGTCCAAGATTTACTGTGTAGACATTTCCTTCTCTTGTTCCGGTTAGCTTTACAGCAGATGTCTTTAAATCTCTGACTTGACAGTGATTGTTGAGGAATGTAGGTAGTTGGTGCAAGCTTTGTTGGAATGTAGGGTCCATTCTGAACAGTTTTGAATAGATCTTCATCTATGGAGTCCATGTATGCTTGCATCCGAACTTTCCAGTTTGCAAATTTATCTTTGTTGCACATTGGTGGCTTGCTGCCTCCTCCAGTCCTTGATTCTCTTGGTAAGTGTGCCATTGGATCTACTTAAGCTTTGTAGGCTATATAATAGAACCTGCTTTGATACCAATTGTTAGTTCTCGAAGACACAATAGTTATCTAGAAGGGGGGTTGAATAGATATTTAAAAATTCTTTTTGTTTTAACTTCTTAGTTGCTAATGATTAAAACACAGCGGAATTAATATTTGTTTTAATCTCCCTTAAGATAGTGAGTTAATGAGAGTGAGGCAGTTATAGCGAGCTTATAAAGACATACAAATTGTTATTGCAAAAATGTAATAGACACAGTCGTTTTAAGTGGTTCAGAGCACTTAAATCTCCTAGTCCACTCTTCTACTCCTCGAGTAGGAAATCCACTAAGGATGTCTTTTACACTCTTTGAATCTCACAGATTTCTTCTAGACCAACAGTCTAGGAACTTCTTAGTTCACTCTTGAACTCTTCAAGTCCAGCAGACTTGGCTCTTCACGGTTCACTTAGAACTCTTCAAGTCCTTCTAACTTGGAACTCTTACATCAGTTGATTAGTAGTTGTTCAGTTCTTGGTTGTTGATACTCAGTTGTTGTTAAGTACTTGTTCAAAAGAACTGAGTAGCTGAGCAAGCTTTTTATTTTCTCAGATCGTAGAGTTGAGTGTTGAGTGTTCTTGTGTGTTTTGTTCAATGCTTTCTTGTCTCTCTCATCTGCATATGTTCTGTATATATGTGATCCTTGAAATCTATCCGTTGAAGCCTTTTGTTGAAGCATTAAATGCGTTTGACATTTCTGAACTTTGAAGGAGACATTTCTGCACACCTTCTGAATTGCATTCATCGCCCACCCGACGTGCAAACAGATCGCTTTCTCACCTAACACCTGAAAAGGTGTTTTTTCTCTGTCCTATGGTCCTTTCCTTAGATTCTTGAATATGTTTCTTTTGTTGCATACTAAGGATATCTTTTGTGCCGTTGGGACTGGTGAGGATTTCAACGTTTAAAACCCATTCCACATTTGTTTGAATTTGTCTCCAAACACAAGGTAGGGCTCGATGCTTCTGACACAAGGCAGATGATACTCTACAATCCACATTGTGGTGCCTTGTCACCTTGGTGCTTGGTCTGATGCTCTCAAATAAGAGCACTACGATTTCTCTTAAAGTCTTGTACACTACGATCTTCGAGTTGCTTATCTTGCAGACTCTACGTTTTCGAGAGCACACTACAATCTCTGAGTTGGCTCGACAAACGTTGGGACTACTCTACGATTTTCGACGAGGTCCGTCAAGGCAGGCACACTACGATCCTTGATGTTCTTCGTTTCTGCCTTGGCTTCTGCAATCTTAATCAGCTTGATACACTACGATTTCTTCGAAGCCTATCTATTACATCTCAAGATTAACCTAACAAGTTTGATCTTCTTTTCTATACATTCATTTACAGAATGATACACATTAAGAGCTTAGATCAACCTAACAAATTTGATCTATCTCTAAGTCCTTATACAAATATTCCTTGAAGGACTTTACAAATAATCATGAGCATTTACATTTAAACATCAAATCAAAATATGCACTCTCCCAACAATATGGATTAATATAATTAAGGGCTGAGTTTATAAAAAAAAAAAGATCTCTGCCGCTACAAGTTGTAACGGCAGTTACATCACTTGCTTTGTCAAACGGTTAAATAATATTAATATTATTATAATTATTAACTATTATAATAATGAAAGACCAACCTGTCGCTACAACATGTATCGGCCGACTTATTATTTAATTGATTGTTGTCACTCTCTCTCCTCTTTATATATTATATTCTACAATTATTACAATATTCTTTTAACATTATTGATATTATCATAAGAAAAATGATTTTATTAAAATATTAAGTGTCATTTAAAATATTAAGATGTAATAATTTAAAAATATTAATAAATATTTTGGAATGAGAATATTTTTATTATAACAATACTAATAGTCTTTTTTAATGTATCTAGTATGAAATTATAATTTTTAAGACATATTAAAAATATATTTAAGTATTATAATTATTAAAATATTATATATATCTTAAAATATATTTTAATATCTTTTAAGATTTATATATAATATTTAAATAAGTATAATATTTAAATAAAATTTTAATATATTTTAAATAGTAGTAGCATGATATGAAGTTATGATAATAAATTTTAGGACTTTATGTCATTTTATTATATATATATATATATATTTGCCAATGAAGAGACTATTATTTTTTAAGTAAATGAGACTATTGTGGGACTAGACCGATTATATCTAATTCTAGGGCCGTTTCTAAGTACGGGTTGGAGGGTCGACCATCCTGAACCCCGATTAGAGGGGCCTCAATATATATATTATTTTAAATATTTGATTGAAGATTTTGTCTCTAGGAATACTAGAAAATGTATTTTTCAATGAATGTATTCTCATATATTTTGATGTAATCGAACTATTATATTTTAAACTTCGGAAAGACACTTTTTTTAATACAGTTTTTATTTTTTATTTATTTTTACTTTTTTTGTGAATACAATGTTTCGAAAAATATCTCATTTTTATTTTTCGTCATGGACTACCAAAATTTCAGAACGACCATGCCTAATTCTCCCAGCTATACTTAAAAGATATGTAAATCTTAGCACTTATATTATTGATAACATTTATTCATTTTTTACTTCATTTTCCAAATTATTCAATACATTGTCTAATTACTCATTTTGTAGTGGAGAAATTGAGGGAAAGTTGTAATAATAAAACTAAAATAAATTAAATTTTGGCTCAAATTCTAACAATATCTTATATAATTTTAGAGAGTTGAGTAGGACATTGTATATCTCATAAGTGACAGTGATGTCTTCTCCATTGATGCATGCGAACAATATTTTATATTGTTAAGTGGAAGATATTATTTGTTTTCTTTCACTTCCTCCGTTCTTTTATGCATTACAATTTGGAGTGTAAATGAATCGAGTCGAACTGAGTATTGAGTTATTCAGATTTAGTTCACAAAATTTATCAAGTATGAAATAAGGTTTGATTGAGACTTATTTAGCTACCGAGTCGAGTACGATCTCGAATCGAGTCCGAGCAATTTGAACTTTTCGAACAAATATGATCCGAGTATCAATATAAAATTGTAATTTGAAAAGGTTGAGTTATTTATCGAACTTTAAAATTTGTGCATATTTGAATAATTTATATTTTGAGTCGAGCTCGAATTAAAGTTTTAATCGAACGAGTACGAATCAAGTCCAAACTGTCACAATAAGTGTTTCACAATATACTTATTTTGTTATTGTACAATTTACAACATTTTCAAATAAATCTTCATCTAAACCTATGAACAACATGTTCTTGGCTTTCTTATGTACGTAGTCCAAACAATTTCTTGTCATTCTCACTCCATTCAGCTCTTATTGTTCCCATCCTTTTGCTTGGATAATTAGAGGCAGAGCTTATGTTTGATGGAATGAATGGTTTATCCGGACAATCTCGAATGGTTCATCTTCTATGACATCCATATATGCATGCACACGAACCTTCCAATTAAAAAATTCATCTCGTGTAGCGTGATATTGTTTTTACTGCTTCAGTATCTGAATTTTTTTCTAAGCCTCTACTATTTATATAATTATTGGGCTTATATATTGTATTAATTTAATCACTTTATTTATTGGTTTGGTAATTAATTATGTGGCCTATAAATAATATTTCTAATAGTATTTGGCATAATGGGCCCTAGGATTTCATAATCTTGATGAACGATTTTGACCCTTAGCTACAATAAATAAAACAGTTAGGGTTTGGTTTCAATTGTCGTCTCAAGAACTTTATACACACCTACACATCCATCATAAGATTGAGAGAGACAATTGAAGACCTTCACTCTTAAGCGTAGCGGAAACGTGATACACACAAGAGGTCTTCTCTCAATTTATGTAAGTACTTATTATTATGATTAATTTATTCTATGCAATAACACGTTCATGTATAATTTATTCAACATCTGGTATCAGAGCAATGGTTACGTTATTGAATAGAATAAAATTAACTACGTTGTTGTGCTAGAAATTTTATTTCCACATAACCTCTTTATTGGGTGTGTTTCATGAAAAGGAATTTCTAAAAATAACGAAAATCTATTTTCGTTCGTTTATTGTAATTATGATTTCCCATGTTGTATTTACGAATTCATCAAGTACTCTGCCAATTTCCGCTCCTTTTGTTTTATGAATTATGATGATGGCGCATGTTGTATTTTCGCTCTTTTCTATTTTAAAGATTTCAATTATAAAATTATGGAAAGATTGGTAAATCATGTTGTCTGTCTGGATGGAGTACGTTATATAACATTAATATATAATGGATGAGAATTCCTTTAGCAAGCCAAAGAAGGTATCTCTGACAGATCCTTGGTTTTTATATCACACATAAAAAAAAAACTATTGTTTATATTTCTGTTATAGCATCCATTTTTATTTACTGGGCAGATGCAATCTATTATATGTTAAATTTATTATTTATTATTTATTATGCGTGGATAATATTATGATGCCCTCATGTATTCATGTTAAAATTAACGTGATTATTTTATAATTAATTCATGTTCATAATTATATATTTTAATTTAAAACTTTGAACATGATGTGATATATTATTAGGGCTTTTAAGTTGTTACATGTAAATTTTAAATAATGTTAATTTTCAAACTTGATTAATATGTTGTTTAAAGAAAATTGAGTTTGATTATAATAATTTACATGTATGCGTGACTCTTTTATTGTTAAAATTAATAATCATTAACGGGATTATTAATTGAAACAATTAAAGATTAAGAAAAGTCACATAATGTTACATTTAATAAATAAAGATTTTAATTTTGCCCAACGAAAAAATTAGAATTTATTAAATGGAATTTTATTGCATAAGTAACATGTTTATTTCGTTTTCTGCCCAACGGTGATGCGTGGATAAATGTGTTGTGCATTATTTTATGGAGATGTTATTAGTATATTATTAATTGGACCAACGAAAAATTAATAATTATGCACCAACATCTCATTAAAATTTATTTTGGGTGTTGTAAATAAATTTTATGTAACTAACTGCTTGCCCTACAGTTGGTTTTTATTATGATTAATTATTAATTATTGTTGTACATTGTGGATTTCTTTTAGTTTTTTTGTAAGCATGTTTATGAGCTTGACTCCAACTAGTATTTATGGGTATCTCTGGAATTGAAGCCTTGAATGGAACTAATTTTACTGCTTGAAAAGTGTAAGTGAAAATTGTTCTCGGCACTATGGTTTTGGACTATGCACTACGAGTGGATAATCATGCTCCACTTACAACTACTAGCTCAATTGAGCAAAAGGTTATTTATGAAAAGTGGGAGCGATCCAATTGCATGTCCCTTATGATTATGAAAAACTCTATCACAACAGCCATTCGAGGAGTCATTCTTGACTTTGAGAATGTTAAAGAGTACTTAACTTCAGTCGAGTAACAATTTAAGGGTTCTTCTAAAACTTATGCAAGTACCCTTATTTTGAAAATGTTTACTAGCAGGTATGATAGGTTTAGTGGGGTGCGCGAGCACATTATGATGATGAGCGACATGACTTTTAAATTAAAGGGTATGGACATGGCGATTTCTGAGGGTTTTCTTGTTCACTTCATTGTGACTTCTCTTCCTACACAGTTTGATCTATTTAAGATCAATTATAACGCGCAAAAAGAAAAGTGGAAGATGGGAAAATTAATCTCCATGTGCGTCCAAGATAAAGAACGGCTTAAGGTTGAAAAACCTAATGTTGCTCATTTGACTACCACTGGATCCTATAAGAAGAAGGCTTATAAAAAAAATGGCAAAGGTTTTAAGAATAAGGATAAACCAATTTCTACCAAAACAAATAAGGCAAATCATTCAGGTAACAACTCTGAGGCATGTCCTAAATGTCACTTCTGTAAGAAGCAAGGACATATTCAGAAAGAATGTCCTAAATTAAGAGAATGGCTTGAAAAGAAAGGTATATCGTCCTTCAATTATGTAAATTATGAATCCTTTCTAATTGATGTTCCTTCTAATACATGGTGGTTTGACACTGGTGCTATGGTTTACATTACTAATTTATTGCATGGATTTTTTTTCAAAGAAAACACTCTAAAAGGGGGAAAGAACCATTAAAGTTGGCAATGGAGAGTTTATACAAGTTGAAGCTGTAGAAACTCTTCCTTTAGTTTTGGAGAGTGGTTTCATCTTGTATTTATATGATACTCTTTATATTCCCAGTATGACACAGAATTTAATTTTTGTATCTAAACTTGACGTTGATGGATTTTTGTTTAAGTTTGGGAATAATAAAATAATTATTTATCATTACTCTCATGTTATTGGTTCTGGCTCTTTAGAGGGAAACCTCTATAAGATAAATTTGGATAATGTATTTACTGAATCCTTGTTAACAATGAATGTGACAGAAAGTACCTCTAAAAGTGAAAATAAGAGAAAAACTAGATAATGAGAATTCTTCAAAATTGTGGCATTAACGCTTAGGCCATATTTCAAAAGACAGAATGCAACATCTTATAAAGGATGGAATTCTTCATTCACTAAATTTTTCTAATTTTGACCATTGTATTGAATGTATAAAAGGAAAATTTTGTGAAAGGTAATAAGAAAGGAGCAACAAGAAGTAGTGCACTTCTTGAGGTGATTCACACTAATATATGTGGACCATTTTCTCCAAGAATTGGTGGACACAAATCTTTCATTACGTTCATTGATGACTATTCTCATTATACTTATGGCTACCTGATTAATGAAAAATATGAATCACTAAATATGTTTAAAGTTTTCAAGGCTGAAGTTGAAAATCAACTTGACCGAAAAATTAAAGTAGTGAGATCAGATAGAGGCGGAGAGTATTATGGTAAACACTCCGATACAGGTCATAGTCCTGGCCCATTTGCCTTATTTTGTCAAGAAAATAGAATCGTCACTCAGTACACAATGCCTGGTACACCGCAGCAGAATGGTGTAGCTGAGAGACGAAATCGTACCCTTATGGATATGGTACGTAGTATGTTATGCAATTCTAGCTTACACGTGTTTTTGTGGACTGAGGCATTAAAGACAGTTGTTCATATTTTAAACCGGGTTCCTAGCAAATATGTCCCTAACACTCCTTATGATATTTTGACAGGTAGGAAACCTAGTTTAAAATACTTACGGGTGTAGGGCTGTCCAGCCGAGGCTAAGATTTTTAATCCACAAATAAAGAAATTTGACTCTAAAATAATTAGTTGCCATTTTATTGGATATCCTAAGAGATCTAAGGGTTTTCGATTTTACTGTCCCTCACATACCACTAGAATTGTTGAGACTAGGCATGCAAAATTTTTAGAGAATGGTGATTTAAGTGGGAGTGGTGAGCCTAGAAAAATTGATCTTGAAAAACAGGTTTTATGTTTTTAATCCTGTAATTCAAGAGGGTAAGACACAACAACCTCCTATTGAGGTGAATGATGCCCATGAGATAGCTGAGCCACCCCTAATGTTGAACCTTACATTATTGAAAATCATATTCCTGAAATTGTGCAGCCTTTATGTAGGTCTGAAAGACCAAAAAAGCCTATTAATTTTGATGATTTTATAACCTATCTTAATGAGATTGACTATGATTCAAGTAAGATTAATGATCATATCTCCTATAAAGAGGCCATTACGAGTACTGAATCAACTCAATGGCTTGAAGCCATGAATGATGAGTTGAAATCAATGGAGCTTAATAACGTTTGGGATCTTGAAGAATTACCAAAAGGTTTTAAACCTGTTGGTTGCAAGTGGGTCTATAAGACCAAATTAGATCCTAAAGGGAACGTTGAAAGGTATAAAGCTCGATTGGTTGCTAAGGGTTTCACTCAAAAGGAAGGTGTGGATTATAATGAAACTTTCTCTCCAGTATCCAGGAAAGATTCATTTAGAATAGTCATGGCTTTAGTAGCTCATTATGATTTAGAGTTACATCAGATGGATGTTAAAACTGCATTCCTTAATGGTAACTTGCATGAGAATGTCTATATGACACAACCAGAAGGTTTTTTTGGCTAAAGGCAAGGAACATATGGTATGTAGACTTAAGAAGTCCATATATGGGTTAAAATAAACTTCTCGACAATGGTATCTTAAGTTTCACGAGGTGTTGAGTAATTTTGGTTTTAAGAAAGAAAAAAAATATAGTGGATCAATGTATATACTTGAAGGTCAATGGGAGTAAATTTGTTATTCTTGTTTTGTATATTGATGATATACTACTTGCAAGTAATAACTTAGACATGTTGTATGAGACCAAACGTTTCCTTTCTGGAAATTTTGATATGAAGGATCTCGGTGAAGCCTCTTATGTTATAGGTATTGAAATTCATCGAGATAGGTCTTGTGGGATATTAGGATTGTCCCAAAGAGCTTATATTGACAAAGTTCTTAACAAATACAACATGCAAAATTGCTCCTCTACTGTCGCCCCTGTTGTTAAGGGTGATAACTTTTGGCTCATATCAATGTCCTAAGAACCACCTTGAACGTGATCAAATGAATCTTATTCCCTATACTTCTGTGGTTGGGAGTCTTATGTATGCTCAAGTTCGTACACGTCTAGATATAGCGTATGTAACTGGCATGCTTGGATGTTACCAGTTAAATCCAGGTTTGGTTCACTGGAAAGCAGCCAAAAGGTTTTATGCTACTTACAGGGTACTAAAGATATTATGCTTACATTTAGAAAAAAACAGATAACCTTGAAGTTGTTGGTTATTCTGATTCTGATTTTTCAAAGTGTAAATATGAAAAGAAATCTACATCAAGGTACATCTTTATGCTTTCAGGAGGCCTTATTTCGTGGAGAACTCATAAGCAGGAATTAACTACCACTTCCACGATGATGGCAGAATATGTGGCTTGTTATCATGCTACTTGTCACGCCATATTATTAAGGAATCTTATTTCAGGACTTACGGTTGTAGATTCCATTTCAAGGCCATTGAAAGTATTTTGTGATAATAATTCTAATGTTAAATTAGTTTGTCCAACAGCACCATTTCGAGTTGTGCTGGACAATACCTCGACACTAAGTACTTATTTGTCAGGGAAAGAGTTGAAGATCAAAACGTTGTATATTAGTACGCATGATATGTTAAGCGGATCCACTTTTTAAAGGCTTACCACCCAAGCTCTTTTAGAGCATGCATGTTGTAAACATGGGTTTAAGCTGGTAGTCTTAATTAGTAAGTTATTTTGAGGTAAGACAACAATTTTGAGCTCGTTGTTTTGTACTTCACATTATGTTTATGGTTCTTTATTCTCTTTATTGTGCACACTTGAGAACTTGTGAAGCAAACCAGATCTTCATTATATTTTGGACCATATGAATGAGTTTAATCTATTACCACTTATGTAAACTCTATTCATACTTGTTATGCTTAATGTTAATCTTTATTTTAATAAAAGTACTAATTGTGTAACTAATGGAGATCTTGTGTTAATAGTGACACAAAGATTGTATTAATTCGCATTGGCACTTTTATTTGAACAAGATGTAGATATTAAATTAATACTTGGCCAAATTAATGAGTGTAAGCGTTATGTTTTGTATATAAATAGTATTTCAGCCAAGTGGTAGAATGTTGGAATATTTTATTCCTTATGTGGCCTCTACTATTTATGTAATTATTGGGTTTACATATTGTATTAATTTAATCACTTTATTTAGGTTTGGTAATTAATTATGTGGCCTATAAATAATATTCCTAATAGTATTTGGCATAATGGGCCCTAGGGTTTCATAATCTTGATGGACGATTTTGACCCTTAGCTACAATAAATAAAACAGTGAGGGTTTGGTCCCAATTGTCATCTCAAGAACTTTATACACACCTACACATCCATCATAAGATTGAGAGAGACAATTGAAGACCTTCACCCTTAAGCGTAGTGGAAGCGTGATACACACAAGAGGTCTTCTCTCAATTCATGTAAGTACTTATTATTATGATTAATTGATTCTATTTATTTTATGCAATAACACGTTCCTGAATAATTTATTCAACATTGTGAGGCCTAAATTAATAGAGAATAAAATTGATACTGAATTAAGTAAGATGTAAGGTCACATATATAAAACATATACAAGTTCAAACATCACATAAAACAAATATAAGAAAGTAACTGAATAAGGTACAATGATTATATTTGGGATAAGACTATTAATCCCAAATATTTTGTTTATTTTCAAATTTAGACTTGGGACTATTAGTCTGATTATTATAAAATAACTTAATAATCTTGACATTATAATTATAATCCCGGGATTATAATTCTAGGATTAAAATTCAAGGATTAATAGTCTTAGGATTATATGGAGATTATAATCCCAAGATTATAATCATTGCAAACAAACATAGTCAAAGCCCAAAGGGCATTAAGTAGTTTGGGATAGAGTAATTCTCTAGGTTATATTTATTTGCAAGGATTACACTTGGGATAAGACTATGAATTCCAAGTGTCTTGTTTGTTTTTAAATTTGAGCTTGAGACTATTAGTCCTGAGATTATAAATAGCTTAAGATGAGGGATTATTTAATACCATGTTCTACCTGGTATTATAATCCCTAGCATTTGGGATTAAAAATTACTAGACAAAATTAACCTCAATCTTTTTCTAAATTGACTATCATATCCTACAATTTCTGTTATTATTACTGGCAACTTAAAACTTACTGATACAAAGACTAAATATTTTTTTATTTTTTATTTTATTTTTTTTGGGGAGGGGGGTGGACAAGGTGGGGTGTGATGTGTATATATAATCAGTGAATATTATTTTTTTGGAGAGGGGGGTGGGGTGTATACATGATCACTATATATATATATATATTTGGGGGAGGGCCGTTGTAAGACCCCAACTTTTATAAATAAAGATGAATTTTCTATAAATATTATTTTTGAATATTATGGAGTAAATTTGATATAATGTTATAGTTGTGAGTAATATTTATAAATTTTGCAAAGTAAGCAAGTTGTTATAAAATATTCGTTTGGTTTGGGAATATTCTTTTTTGTCTGGGAATATTCATACGATTCAAGACAATCATTGGTGGACCCCTATTAACGAAATTATTGTCGGATTGAGAAAACGACAAAAATATTTTTATGAAAATAACTATGAGGTGTTACCGTTAAAACTGTTGAACTACCCGGTAGTAAAAGTACGATGAATGGCATGTGGTTGCATAGTAGCACACCAGATTGATTATTGATGCTTACGTGAGAAGTCACTCACCTATACTCAATTATTGCTACAGAGAATCACGATCATATCTCTTATATTATTTATTCAATATTGTCACAAGATCATCTCAGATAATATGTTATATTATTAAATCAATAATTGAGACGATAAGTTATAAATGATTAATAATTGTTGAAAGATTAAATATGTGTTGATTAAAAATAAAATGATTTGTGGTAATATTTATTCAATCCTTGATGTATATAAAGAGTCTATTATGAGACGTTTGTGGTAAGTTTGGTTATTTTATGGGGGCCCATATGTCATCATCTAAGAGTCTCTTCGTCAATAGTAATTACCTTCGTCAATAGTAACTACCTTTACCAGACGTCAATCCACTTGCCATTTCATATTACAGGCGTCGAACCAATTGTCGTTTCACATTACAGGCGTCAAACCACTTTTCTTTTCACATCACCAGTCGTCAAGCCACTTTCCTTTTCACATTTCAAGTGCTAAGCTAGAAATCTTCTATAAATAGAGGCCTAGTGCTTCATTATTTTTCACTTAATTTATTCAAGCTATAGAGAGAGAAAGTATAGAGAGAATAAGAGAGAAAGAAGAAGAGTATTACATTATTACTACCATCTGCAGATATTCAATCTACTACTAATGTAAGGGGTGTTATTCTTTCTTATTCATGAAGAAAAGAACTGTTGTTATTCCATTGCTTATTATTTCATTGGAATAACTTTGTATACATGGTTTACCCTATACTTGGTGACATTCTCCTATTATTCTGTTGGAACATCCTCATGCGTGGTGTTTTACACGGACACTGGTTAAAATTTTTATTATTATTTTGTTGGAACATCATGTCTGCGTGTTTTTTAACAGGACTGGTTAAAATCTTTATTATTATTCGATTGGAACATCCTGTCTCGTGTGTTTTACACAGGACTGGTTAAAATCTTTATTATTCTGTTGGAACATCTTGTCTTGCGGCAAATTTTGTCCGACTCGGTTCCGTTATTATTATTCTCGTTGGAATAACTCTGCATCTATCGCGGCAATACCGCATGCATGGTAATTTCTTTTGTTATTCCATTCTTTATTATACTCGGTTGGTTAAAGTTTTGACTTCTATACTCCATGAAATTAGTAGAATATCCTTGATATTTGCGCTTCATCCAAAGATCTTTTCATGGAAATATTCTTCCGATCATTCTTGAATTTTACTCTACAAAGCGAGATCATGTTGACAATTTGGACATTATTAGTTCTCGGATAAATTAATTCTTGAACTTGTTTTATTGAATTCTTATATCATTTTCATCATCCTCATATTTATATTATATTGAAAGTCATCTCGTGGCCCTGAAAGTGCATAGATGGACTTGGTATGATTATGACTGTGGATTATTTGATTGTAATCATGACCGTAATGTTACAAATGATGTGGTAAAAGTTATCATTGGTCCGTAGTGCATTGATGGATTGTTGTTGGCATGATCATGACCATTAATGAATACACGAATGTCCTTGGTCAGAAGTGTATGGATAATTTATGGTCGTGATACTAAAGAATATCCTTGGCAGAAAGTGCATGGGTGATTCGATGATGTGGATTATTTATTAAGTCGTGTCTCATCGATAAAAGTCATGAAAACCTTTTAAATCATAAAAGATAGTAGATTTTATTCTCTACTTGACTCTTTTAATGAATTGTTTGTTCATTGCTGATTAAACTTGATGTTGTTATATTTTATCGCTTAACTTTGTTCAAGGCTAACAATAATTTATTCTGCATTATCTTAGTCATAATATTTCTTCATTGGGCTAGTTGAGCTCACCCTTTCTTTCCCGTTTCTTCGTGAAATGAGAACATAGCGAGGGACTAGTCGGAAAGCGAGTGACGGTCGAGAGGATAGCATTAGTAGTCCTCACTATTCGTGAAATAGTGTGTTAATAATTGTAATGAGGACTCCTTTTGAGTTTGTATAATCTCTAGTAGACAATAATTGTATTCAAACTCAGAGTTATGTTTTGTCGTATTGTACACGACAGTTGTATTAGTAAGTTGTATTTGAATTTTGTACCATGTATCTGATGACCCAAGATGGGTGATGTATACCTAATTTTGGGGGCAGGATGGGTGTATACATAATAAGTAAATATCATTTTGGGGTGGGGTGGGGTGGGGATGGGGGTGGGGGTGGGAGGGTGCGGTTGTATACATAATCAATAAATATTAATTTTTCTGAGAGGGCGAGGGTGATGGTGGGGGTGGGGTGAATATATATAATTACTGAATATTATTTTTTTTGGGGTAGTGGGAAGAGTGGAGCGTGGGGGTGGTGGGGGGAATATTATTTTTTTTGGGTGGAGTGGGGGTAGGGGTAAGGGTGGGGTGGAGGGGGTAGGTGTGAGATGAAGGGGTAAGGGTAGGGGTGGGGTGGGGTATATATAATTAGTAAATATTATTTTTTGGGGTTGGGGTTGGGGTTGGGGTTAGGGGTGTGGGGTGGGACGAGGTGGGTAGGGGTGGGGGTATACATAATCAATAAATATTACTTTTTTGGGTTTGGGTTTGGGTTTGGGTTTGGGTTTGGGTTTGGGGGTGGACGGGGTGGGAGTATATATATAATCAGTAATATTATTTTTGGAGGATTGGGTTAGGTGGGGTGTATATATAATCGATAAATATTATTTTTTTTTCAGGGTCGGGGGTGGGGGTTGGGGTGGGGTGGGATGGGGTGGGAGTGTATACATAATCATAAAATATTATTTTTTTGGAGTGGGAGGTGGGCGGGGTGAGAGTGTATACATAATCAAAAAATATTATGTTTTTGGGGTGGGAGTGGGGGTGGGGGTGGGGTGGGGTGGGGGTGGGTTGGAGGATGTATATATAATCAATAAATATTATTTTTTAAATGTATAAATAAGTTTAAAATATGTTATTATTGGTAAGGGTATAATAGTGCAAATGATATTTTTAAATTCAATACTTTAATTAATCCTAAAAAAACAAACATAACATGAGATTAATTTAAGTTAAAAACAAACACGTAACTAGAATTATTTAATCATAAGATTAATAGTGTTGAGATTATAATTCTTCTCCTCTTGATCCAGTAAAGGTGATATGTGATTCACTAAAATCAATTACAAGTTCACAAATAACTTAATACAATGTTTCACTAAGAAACTAGATGGACACTTATAATATTTAGTTTTAAACAATTATAAAGGGCATTAAGCACTTGTTCTTCTTGACAGCTTTTGTATGCACATAAAATGAGAGCTTCAGCTTAAGATGATTTCGCCAAAGTTGTTCTTGATTTTGTAACTCTCTTCTTTTATATCTCTGCTTTGACATTTGACCTTTTGAGAAATTATCTGGTGAAAAGGATTGAAACTGCATGTGTAAATTATCTGTGACAACCCGAGAATTTTGAATATTTTTTAAAATTTTAATTATTGATTTAAGGTTCAAAATTAGAACCTAGACTGAAAATTAGTATATGCATTTGATATTTTTAAGATGGAATTTTGAGGATTTCAAAATTCTGTGAAGGATTTAGGTGAATTATTCAGGATTAAGGAAATACGTGAATATGTTCTGTGTTTATGTGTGCATGATTTGGTTAAGGGTCAAGGGTTGACCAGATAAACGATATCTGTAACAAACCCTAATTATATATTAAGAACTTTAACGTTCGGTTAGAAAACCCTAGTGATTAATAAGAAACCTTAGAAACCGATTCTGGAAACCCTAATTTCAGTTCTGGGAATTCGAAACTCTAATTCGGTGCATGAAATCCTAAATCGGGAACTTAATTGCGTAAGTGTTAATAATTATAGGATTAATTAGGGTTAATCTTAACAAATTGGTTACAAAACACTAATTCCAAATTTGAAAACCTAATTACGGATTTGAAACCCTAATTTGTAAATAGGAAAAAACCTAAGTGTTAATTTAATACTTTTAATGTTAATTAGGATATATTAATTCTAATTTTCAAGTTAAGTAATTAGAAAATCCTAATCTAATTACGAAATCTAATTTTTAAATTAGAAATTGTTTTTCTATTAGAAACCCTAATTAGTGGTTTATAAACCCTAATAACCATTTTGACCCTAATTGCTTAATTAGTAATTTTAATTAGGAAATACTAATCCTAATTAGTAAGATTTAAAGTATGATTAAGGAATTTTAATATAATTAGTAAATCCTAATTATAATTTAGAAATATTAATTTTCTATTTTTAAAACCTAAATTGGAAGTTTTAAAAATTAAATTGCAAACCCTAAATGCTCCAAACCCTAAACCCTAAGGGTTAAAACCTAAACCCTAAGGGTTTGCAACAAATGGAAATTCTAGAAATAAAAGGAAATGACATTTATGCCCTTTGCCACATTATTTTTTTTATTAGCTAGAGTGCAAATCTTTGTATATTGGTGGTAGGTGACCAACTATGTGGACTTTGTGACTCATAAACTCTACCAGATCTGTCCCAAATCAACAGCCATATACATTGTGTCTACTTATAAGAGATTAAAGAGATAGAAATGTCTAGCATTTTGCTTATTTTGCATCTAAGCTCTCAACAACTCTCTCTCTCTCTCCTAACCTCCGAAATTCTAAAGTATATCAGTCCCTAAAACAGCCCCTAACAACAATAAGATCAGACTGGAGAGCTAGATCAAAGATTGGAATCAAGAAGGTATAACCCTAAATTAATTTTTGATCTTGTATGCTAAGATAGAGTTAGTGTTTATGTGTTTAGATGTTTGCTAGAAGGTGTTTTATGATGATCTATGATGATCTATCATAGACCTATAACATCAAAGTGGAGAAAAATCAAAGTTTTTAAAAACTGTCCAAGAACACTAAAAGTCGTCTGACAAGCTAATGTCAGTCGCTCTAGATCTTTATGTGTTAATTATTTATCTTGTTTTAAGGGTTACATTCATAGTCTGGTAAGAGGTCTTTGATCTGGAAGTTGAATCACAACCATCCCATGTCCAGATCGTGAATTATTATCGATCAAAGTGAGTTGACCGACGTTGACCGGATAAAATCTGGGTAACCCAGAACGTGTAAAACTGGGTCTAACAAGTTTTTATATTGCCTTGATCTATCAGATTCTTGACGTTTTAATGTTGGTTTTCTAACTAGATTGTAGCTAGTTATATGTACTTGAGATATATATCCTTATATCGCTTAAAGAGCAAACATGTAAGACATAGTGGGTGGTCAAACGGACCTATTCGATCACAGTAAGCGTTTCTGGAATTTCCAGAAATCGCATGAGCAGGCCCTTTGACAGGGTTTGACCAGATCATATCTGGTGATTTAGTTGTTTATGGACTGAGTTGTTGTTACGAAATTGTTCCTTGGTATGTGTACTAAAGATATGAACCACGAACCCACTTGTTTGATGATCGGAACGTCAAAATAATCGAGCATGAAACTGGACCCTCGAACTACCTGGGTTTCTGGAAAACCCAGGTGACGTCTGACAGAGACTGTGGGGGATCAGATCTCCTTGTGTGTTTGTGTTATGACCAAGTTGATGATTTCTAGTTGTAGTATTACATTTCAGCTATACGTTCACGGTTCAAGATGGTCCAGAAACTGATTACACTAATAATTAATCTTGGTCAAACGTTGACCCTGGAGCACTGACTGTCAGTGTTCTTGAGGCTCAAGAACACCAACAGCGACACTTTGTGTCGCTATAGCCCTTTAGCGACGGTTATATTAATTTTAAATTTTTGATTTTCCAGAAATTATTAATAAATAGAAAAAAATGGTTTTTAATTATTAAAAATACTAAATAAATTCTGAAAAATTATTTTAAATTTTGAAAAATAGTTTTTAATTATTTAGAGTATATTTCATAAATATTTAATATTTTTGGAATATAAATGGTATTTAATTTATTTAATTATAATGTTAAATAAATTATTTAAAAATGATTTTAATACATGAAAAATTATGAAGAAATAATATTATGGTATAATAAAATAAAGTTATTTTTAGTGACTTTAAATATTTTATGATGAAATTCATTAATAAATCAATATTAATGATATTTAGTTTATTTAATAAATATATTAAATAAATTAAGGAAAAATAGAATTAGTGATTTATAAATCATATAAAATGATTTAAGTGTTATAAAAATATTTTAAGTTATAAAATATAACTTTTGATATTTTGTCATGAAAATATTAATATTTTAATATTAATAGTAATTACTTGGATAATGGATTTAATGGTTTAAAAATCATATAAAGGTAATTTTAAAGTATTAAAAATACTTAATGATATTATAAATATATTATAATATTATGACATGTATTTCATTAATATATAATAATAAATAAATATTAATAATAAAAGAATTAAGTGGTATTTAATTTATTTAAATACGTTTTAATGATTGAAAATTCACGATAAATAGTAATAATTATTTAAAAATTATTACGAGCGTACGAAAAATATTTCGACGGTTATTAAAATTATCTGAGTTAATTGTTATGTATTAAGTCAGAGTTTAATTGAACTTAGACTCGATAAAAGTCCGACTGGATGTCAGATTTTTGTCGAACTCAAGTTAGATTGCAATAGTTTGACTAGATACCGAGTCTTATGTGTGTTATAGACTGATAGGGTTATGTGTTATGTGTTTAGGTTATTCTATATATATCTATATATATAATAGTATTATATTGTGATGATATTATTCTAATATGGGAGATCTATATTACTAATATTAGGTCTTCGGATAAAGCGTTATAAATTGCATTGCGGTAATCAACGGTTCAAGCAAGTTTGTTTTACTTAACTCTATTAAGAGTGTTTCATTCGGATAAGCTTATGGTTAATCATTACTGGTTGCCATGAATTGTACTCTGTATATATTGCATGTATAAGTCAGGTATGAAAGGCTTATCACCTTCATTACCAGTTGGTTTAGATATATTTGTTCATGTATAATACTTGTTCAGTCATAAATTTATTCCTGTTAGTTCACAATTATATTATTGAATTATAGCCAGCTTATTATTCAGATTCTTTCAATCATGATATATCGTTATATTATTGAACTTAAACTTGTTGGGCAATCCTCATGCTCACCCTTGCTATATCATGATAAAACATTGCAGATTAAGGCGAATACGTCGGATACAATGAAAGGTCCAAGACAGTTCCAGCTTTAGTAGACGCGTGCAGTTAGATTTGTATTGTATGATATTAATGTTGTTATATGTTAGAAAAGTTATGAATTATGTATAAGTTAAGGTTACTCGACCTTGGGAAATAGTGTGTAATGTATTGTATAAACAATTTATGTTTAAATCTTCCGCAAATAGTAATAGTGGTATAGAAAGATCGAACCGGATCCGCGGTGATTCGGGACCTCGGATTCGGGGCCGTCACAGTTGGTATCAAAGCTGTAGGAATACCTAAGACTAATAACCGCAATGATTAGGATAAGTACTAACTCAAATAGAGTTAGTCGGTCGATAAGATTCAAAGACGAATCTCGGCGAAGTTATAAGATCTGAGAGTTCCCTAACTCGATAATAAAGTTGAACGGTAGTGAAAATAGATAGAGTCTAAAAGACTAAAAGTGCAGTGATAGAAGATCGTAAAACAAAACGATCAAGACATAGAAATAAATCGTAATATATGTGATAAGATCACCCCGTGATCTGATAAGGTGATAGCAGGGAGAAGAATCAATCTAATGATTGAACAGTTTACAGGAAGATTGTTGTGTGGCAGTTGTACTATGAAATTGTACTATGAAAACTCATGAAAGAGTTATGGATTATGAATACAGATTAAATGAAATTCGTATTGAGAAGGGTGTTAGTGGTAGGTGGGGATTCAATTGAGGACTCGTGTCAGCAGCTGAGTTGTATGATTCTTCGTATGGGAGCTGAATTGTATATGGTGTAAAAACCACTTAGTTTCTGGCAATGATAATCATTGAAATGTTTGTGTCGCGCTATTTTCTATATGTGTGTTAAGAGGGTGATTCCTTTCTCATGTGTATAACAAATAGATAGGTCATAGGTAGAGGATATAAGGTTAAGTACGAGTTCTTAAAACTCATACTTATGTGACATACTTGACTCATAGTTATATGAAATGTTTATGAACCCCTCAGCGAACGGACGCCAAAGGTCAGACTAGGATAAGTTCTTAAACTCATATGATTGTGGCAATTTATGGACTCATAAGTGTGGTTTTACGAACTGGGTATAGTTGTGTAAACGAAATATCGAGGATAATAGGAACAGATAGATGGTTGAGAAAATGATTATTAGTGGAGACATAAGTTTTCCAAACTCCTAGCTATGCTAGACTTGAAATGTTGACATCAAGCTAAATCACGACCGTGCTTTTGAAAAAAAAATGTAGACTAAGTAATCATTTTTGAAGCGGTTTAAAAAGTATAGTCTATGCTACTTATTTTAGCTAGACATAAAATGATTTGAAATATCAAAATAAATTTTATTTATCACTCATGTACCATGTAAACTCAAAAGAGATGATAAAATTTGATGGAGTTGTAAATCTGAGGAATACTTAGTGTGAATTTGATCTAAAATCGTTATTCCACTATTGTATGATGATGTGTTATGACAAAGTCATACAATGGCGGCATCCTCAAACGGATTTATTATGAAGATGCGGTATCATGGCGTCATTCTAGAAAATATTTTCAAAATTTTAATTTGCCAACGGGGTTTGGCTACACCTAAATAATTCGATTGAATTGAATTATTGATATGAGTCTATGCTATTCGATTCATCTAGACTAATGTTATGAAAACTCTAAGTGTTCATTGAAAGAAATTTCCTGAACCAAATTGTTTTGGTACGGAATCCTATGATAAGACTGAGGTGAACTATGTTGTTTGGATAAATAATCCAATCAAGTAGCGTAAATATTCGCTTGACATGATTAATACGTTATGAATGACGTAAGAGTACGATAGGCTAATCACCTAAAGTACTAACAACGGTAGTTTACCTTCTTCGTGATTGTAAAAATACCAAGTACTGTATTTTTTTTGCGGTATGAATACCGTTAAAACTATGTGTTCATGGTCTATATGACCCCTCAGCACAATTTGAAAACTTTTACTCTTATAGGTGGTGTATTGGGTAGCATGTGATGATATGTATGAATGGTGTAAGCATTATGGTGTAAGGTGTAATGTAAATTTCGGGGACGAAATTTTTAGAAGAAGGGGTGAATGTGACAACCCGAGAATTTTGAATATTTTTAAAATTTTTAATTATTGATTTAAGGTTCAAAATTAAAACCTATACTGAAAATTAGTGTATGCATTTGATATTTTTAAGATGGAATTTTGAGGATTTCAAAATTCTGTGAAGGATTTAGGTGAATTATTCAGGATTAAGGAAATACGTGAATATGTTCTGTGTTTATGTGTGCATGATGTGGTTAAGGGTCAAGAGTTGACCAGATAAACGATATCTGTAACAAACCCTAATTATATATTAAGAACTTTAAGGTTCGGTTAGAAAACCCTAGCGATTAATAAGAAACCTTAGAAATCGGTTCTGGAAACCCTAATTTCGATTTTAGAGAATGAAACCCTAATTAATGTATGAAACCCTAAATCGGGAACTTAATGGCGTAAGTGTAAATAATTATAGGATTAATTAGGGTAAATCTTAACAAATTGGTTTACAAAACCTAATTCCAAATTTGAAACCCTAATTACTTAATTTGAAACCCTAATTTGTAAATAGGGAAAACCTAAGTGTTAATTTAATACTTTTAATGTTAATTAGGATATATTAATTCTAATTTTCAAGTTAAGTAATTAGAAAATCCTAATCTAATTACGAAATCAAAATTTTAAATTAGAAATTATTTTTCTATTAGAAACCCCAATTAGTGGTTTATAAATCCTAATGACCATTTTGACCCTAATTGCTTAATTAGTAATTTTAATTAGGAAATACTAATCTTAATTAGTAAGATTTAAAGTATGATTAAGGAATTTTAATATAATTAGTAAATCCTAATTATAATTTAGAAATATTAATTTTCTATTTTTAAAACCTAAATTAGAAATTTTAGAAAATTAAATTGCAAACCCTAAATATTTTAAACCCTAAACCCTAATCCAAACCCTAAACCCTAAGGGTTAAAACCTAAACCCCAAGGGTTTGCAACAAATGAAAATTCTAGAAATAAAAGGAAATAACATTTATGCCCTTTGTCACATTATTTTTTTTTATTAGCTAGAGTGCAAATCTTTGTATATTGGTGGTAGGTGACCAACTATGTGGACTTTGTGATTCATAAACTCCACCAGATCTGTCCCAAATCAACAGCCATATACATTGTGTCTACTTATAAGAGATTAAAGAGAGAGAAATGTCTAGCATTTTGTTTATTTTGCATCTAAGCTCTCAACAACTCTATCTCTCTCTCCTAACCTCCGAAATTCTAAAGTATATCAGTCCCTAAAATAGCCCCTAACAACCATAAGATCAGACTGGAGAGCTAGATCAAAGATTGGAATCAAGAAGGTATAACCCTAAATTAATTTTTGATCTTGTATGCTAAGATAGAGTTAGTGTTTATGTGTTTAGATGTTTGCTAGAAGGTGTTTTATGATGATCTATGATGATCTATCATAGATCCATAACATCAAAGTGGAGAAAAATCGAAGTTTTTAAAAACTGTCCAAGAACACTAAAAGTCGTCTGACAAGCTAATGTCAGTCGCTCTAGATCTTTATGTGTTAATTATTTATTTTGTTTTAAGGGTTACATTCATAGTATGGTAAGAGATCTTTGATCTGGAAGTTGAATCACAGCCATCCCATGTCCAGATCGTGAATTATTATCGGTCAAAGTGAGTTGACCGTCGTTGACCGGGTAAAATCTGGGTAACCCAGAACGTGTAAAACTGGGTCTAACAAGTTTTTATATTGCCTTGATCTGTCAGATTCTTGACGTTTTGATGTTGGTTTTCTAACTAGATTGTAGTTGGTTATATGTACTTGAGATATATATCTTTATATCGCTTAAAGAGCAAACATGTAAGACATAGTGGGTGGTCAAACGGACCTATTCTATCACAGTAAGCGTTTCTGGAATTACCAGAAATCGCATGAGCAGGCCCTCTGGCAGGGTTTGACCAGATCATATCTGGTGATTTAGTTGTTTATAGACTGAGTTGTTGTTATGAAATTGTTCCTTGGTATGTGTACTAGAGATATGAACCACGAACCCACTTGTTTGATGATCAGAACATCAAAATAATCGAGCATGAAACTGGACCCTCGAACTGCCTGGGTTTCTGGAAAACCCAGGTGACGTCTGACAAAGACTTTGGGAGATCAGATCTCCTTGTGTGTTTGTGTTATGACCAAGTTGATGATTTCTAGTTGTAGTATTACATTTCAGCTATACGTTCACGGTTCAAGATGGTCCAGAAACTGATTACACTAATAATTAATCTTGGTCAAACGTTGACCCTTGAGCACTGACTGTCAGTGTTCTTGAGGCTCAAGAACACCAACAACGACACTTTGTGTCGCTATAGCCCTTCAGCGACGGTTTTATTAATTTTGAATTTCTGATTTTCCAGAAATTATTAATAAATAGAAAAAAATGGTTTTTAATTATTAAAAATACTAAATAAATTTCGAAAAATTATTTTAAATTTTGAAAAATAGTTTTTAATTATTTAGAGTATATTTCATAAATATTTAATATTTTGGAATATAAATTGTATTTAATTTATTGAATTATAATATTAAATAAATTATTTAAAAATGATTTTAATACATGAAAAATAATATTATGGTATAATAAAATATTTGAAGTTATTTTTAGTGACTTTAAATATTTTATGATGAAATTCATTAATTAATCAATATTAATGATAATTAGTTTATTTAATAAATATATTAAATAGAATAAGGAAAAATAGAATTAATGATTTATAAATCATATAAAAATGATTTAAGTGTTATAAAAATATTTTAAGTTATAAAATATAACTTTTGATATTTTGTCATGAAAATATTAATATTTTAATATTAATAGTAATTACCGAATAATGGATTTAATGGTTTAAAAATCATATAAAGGTAATTTTAAAGTATTAAAATACTTAATGATATTATAAATATATTATAATATTATGACATGTATTTCATTAATATTTGATAATAAATAAATATTAATGATAAAAGAATTAAGTGGTATTTAATTTATTTAAATATGTTTTAATGATTGAAAATTCACGATAAATAGTAATAATTATTTAAAAATTATTATGAGCTTACGAAAAATATTTCGACGGTTATTAAAATTATCTGAGTTAATTGTTAAGTGTTAAGTCAGAGTTTAATTAAACTTAGACTCGATAAAAGTCTGACTAGATCGTTGGGATGTCAGATTTTTGTCGAACTCAAGTCAGATTGCAATAGTTTGACTAGATACCGAGTCTTATGTGTGTTATAGACTGATAGAGTTATGTGTTATGTGTTTAGGTTATTCTATGTATATTTATATATATAATAGTATTATATTGTGATGATATTATTCTAATATTGGAGATCTATATTACTAATATTAGGTCTTCGGATAAAGCGTTATAAATTGCATTGCGGTAATCAACGGTTCAGGCAAGTTTGTTTTACTTAACTCTATTAAGAGTGTTTCATTCGGATAAGCTTATGGTTAATCATTACTGGTTGCCATGAATTGTACTCTGTACATATTGCATGTATAAGTCGTGTATGAAAAAAGGTGATCACCTTCATTACCGGTTGGTTCGAGATATATTTGTTCATGTATAATACTTGTTCAGTCATAAATTTGTTCCTGCTAGTTCACAATTATATTGTTGAATTATAGTCAGCTTATTATTCAAATTCTTTCAATCATGATATATCGTTATATTATTGAACTTAAACTTGCTGGGCAATCCTCATGCTCACCCTTGCTATATCATGATAAAACATTGCAGATTAAGGCGAATATGTCAGATACAATGAAAGGTCCAAGACAGTTCCAGCTTTAGTAGACGCGTGCAGTTAGATTTGTATTGTATGATATTAATGTTGTTATATGTTAGAAAAGTTATGAATTATGTATAAGTTAAGGTTACTCGACCTTAGAAAATAGTGTGTAATGTATAGTATAAACAATTTATATTTATATTTTCCGCAAATAGTAATAATGGTATAGAATGATCAAACCGAATCCGTAGTGATTCGAGACCTCGGATTCGGGACCATCACATTATCATAACACCTTCCCAACTAAAAGCTTTACACTTGATCAAATAGCATTTTAGCAAGTTACAAAATGAAATCATATCTTAAACCTTATTTGTCCCCACACTCCTTATCAACTCATAATTTCTCTTTTATATTTAAATATTCTTTTGAATTGCACAAGGACTAGTGTATACTTAAATACTTTTTTAAAACATTTCAATATTCTTTTTAAACCATATAGCAAAATACTGCATCCTCTATAATTTAATTTTCAGGTATTTAACTCCCCCAATACTGTTAACCAAAATTTTAATTCATTTTTAACCAATTTAATATCATAGACATTGATTTGTAAGATATTTTCATTTAATTTCCATTTTACATGGACATTGAGATATAATAATAATGTACATCACATTAAAAGTTCTCTCTTCCGAAAGCATCAGAACTACATGCATTTTGTGCTGGCTGAATGATATGATCCCATAAAAATCTATGCACAGATAAAATAATTGTTCATAACCACGGTTCACTTGATATAAACCTTGTAAAGCTAAAACATTGCAACAAGTACAATATACTTCCTGGTCAACTTCGAATTCACAAACACGAAAGTGCCCGTCTGCACCAAGGGGAAAAGCTCGGTGATCATGGTACAAATGAAAAGATCAAGTCAGTGTTCAAGAACCGATTGATGGTACATATCATAGAGCCAATAGGCAATTTATTTCACTAACCAAGGTTCACTTGATATAAACCTTGTAAAGCTAAAATGTTGCAACAATTACAATATTCTTCCTCATCGACTTCTAATTCACACAAAAGTGCCAGTCTGCAACAAGGGGAAAAGCTCGACAATCATGGTTTAGCCAAGCGGGGCATTTGGTGATGGCCAAGCATAAATAAGCATCCCCACAACAAGTACAATGGCACCTGCTACAAAGCCTGACGGTAGGGAGGATGCAACACCAAGGTATGGCAGCGGCAGCGTGAACAGAAACACAGATATTGGCACTGCATTGTAAACACCAAAATGACACCAATGATCGGTATTCAGTAAGACTATATCAATACACTAGTACGGACTAAAGGACAAGTAGTTTCCATTTCCCAGTTGACTAGTTGAGAATATTTCCAAGAAATTTGTTGCTCGTTATGGTCACTTTACCAATTCATCTTCACTCTAGATGGCAATTATTTGGTACATTATGCTTTCAAATGACCAGTATAATTCTTATTCTTGAAGGTTTGAGTTCTTGTTTTCTTAAACAGACCTTATAGGATGTCGTTATTTCTGTCACGGGCCACCATTCTTTTGCAATCAAAGCATGACCAAGTCAATTATAGGTTTGAATTTGTTTCAGAGTAAAAAGTTTATAATAGCACAAGTTTCATTACAGGACTTTCTGCGCAACAACCTAGGATCCCTGTCAAGAAAATTTTAAGCATGCCAGACCCCACTACAAAATATACAAAACAAAATTTATAGATACAATAATATATATTTTCCTTTACATCTCAAACTCTATTACAAAATTGACTATGTATATGCCTGTCCCAAGAAGTCATCAATCCCAGGAACTAATAAACTTTCGGAAATTCTTGGCAGCTCCATTTTAATCATATATTTTTTGACCCAACACGACGGTTATATTTAAATGAATTATTTGAATAGATGGATCTACGCAATCCCTCAAATAAATCCTTGGTTTAGAACTTGAAACCCAACTTCAGTATCCAATCCTTAAATTGAAATTCAAAATGCAGCGATGTAGGATAGCCGTGGTATAACTGGGAGTATGAGTTGTAGAGTTAAAGAAGGTAGTAAGGAAGAGCAGTTCAGAGGAGATACTTAAGAGAATAGTCTTATGATATAATATGGCAAGAAGGAAAAGAAAAAGAGCAAAAGAAGAGGGAGAATCTTATGTGGCATCATTTTGGAATTTCACCACAGTAACTCTGCTTAATATTTACAAAATCATACTAATTTGATAAATCTCATGACAACGTAAAATGAAAGTAACTATTCTATATGCCTTGAGAAGATTTTAAGGGTTAAATGAAACATCTTCAGTGACAAGGAGATAAGTTGGTGAATTACTAGCAGGTCAAAAGTAGATAATAGGCTATAAATCTGGTTAGTGACAACCCTTGTAAGACTAGGGGGAGTAGTTCTTGGGTAGTAGGTAGCTAAACGCTAAGAAAGTAGAATTATCTAGAGGCCCCTAGCAACAACATACTTCCCAATTACAGCTAACAAGCAATTACAAATATCAAACCCTTCAAGTTGTCCAATGCTCTTTATTTCCCAACCATGAGCCAGTTTTTGCTGTTATGACCTAACCTTGCCACAGAGGCTATTCTACATGCAATCGAGTGCTTGGAAAGCTCCTTAATGAGATTCGTATAATTTAGCTAGTGAAACTCAATATTTTGCAACATAATTCATTTGACCTCTGTTAGATTTATTTGAGGAATAAAGCAAAATCAAATTACCTGAGAATGTGGACGCAAGGCAAGATACCACAGCAGTGGAGATCTTCAGCGTATGCAACAATGATATGTTGAAACCCATGTTGACAATGACAAAAAGCAGAGGTAGCAATGGTGCACCATCACAACCTGTGGGCATCCAACCAATGATAAAAAAGATAAAATTAAAATCTCCGTCTTTTCAATGACGCTAGAAGTATTACACAATTTTCATAAATCAGGATGCCAATACAAGCCATACTTATCATTTGTGCCTTTACTTGTCCATAGACTACATCACGTTCAATTTGAAACATATAGCCTCAATTATCCAATTATAATTATCATTATGAACAAATCAGACAGGGTTATGTATATATTTGGTCCACAGTCCACTGAATGGAGTTGCCCTTTCATCAGTTAATCCTACCATTTAAAACACAGCTCAGTCAAAAGGGACTAACTAAATGCTAATGTATACATCTACATCTCAAATTCATGGTAGACTTTGCAACATAATATTATTTATATTTGGAAAATCAACCTCACTGACAATGTTCACAGGGGTTTGAATTTTGAAAATTCACTTAAAAGTTAAAATGAACAAGCTCTCATGGCCATTATGCTACTGTCAAGCCATCTTGATTCTATTTGTGATCCATCAAAAGAACCTGTATCAACAAGTTGAGAAAGAAGAGCTATTGTGATTGTTCGAGTCTTTCAGATAATTATCCATTCAGATGTATAATTACTAATTAGAGCTCCTTTGGCCTCTTTTAGCACTTGGGACTCAATAAAATTGTTCCTACCATAAGATATACTGTACTTGAAGGCCTTATGTTTATTGTCTTTCTTTTAAACTTTCTCCAGATTGCTTTACTGAAATGAGGAGAGGAGAAACGGATCATACCCCACTTGCATTGTCTAGTGGTTCAAAAATTCACATTAAAGGAATACGGTAGAGACTAGAGAGTCCTCACTCTTCCAGATGGCTCCAGATTTCTGATCTTGGAGCCCAACTAATCAAACTTCATTCCGTTTTGCATTAAACTCCTAAAGATATTAAGTTTCTATTTAACATATTTTACAATTGAATTTTTACCCCTAGAGAACAGTCATAGACTCTTCACAATTCAAAAACTCGAGGTTTGCTTCTTGTTGGTCCTTGCCACTTTAGTTCATGATGATAAGCTCATGTTTTCACTAGACTCTCCACCCATCCATATAATCAATACTCAAAAGTAATATAAAGTAAATTATTAGAAACTGAAGGGTAAAATGCAATTTACCACCTGTAGTTTAGGGGGTTTTGCAAGTTACCACCTGTGGTCTAAAAACTACCAAATTACCACCTGTGATTTACAAAAAGTTGCACATTACCTATTCTCCATCCAATATGACGGCAAGTGTGCTTCACTCACCCACAAGCAAGTGATCCATGAGTGGTTTTCTATATACAAAAGTCTAAACTACCCTGTGCTCATATATAACTTAAAAAGGTAAATTGAATTATTTTGAACTTCTTACTTCTTTCTAATTTATCGCCAACTAAACAATACTTGAACCAAAGTAAAAATAATTAAACTAAATAAAAACTAAAAGAAACTCAACCACTTATTAAAATTAAATAAAATAAAAAACACTATAAAATTTAATAATCATCATCTCTCATCTACATCATCGAAAAAAATTAATATTAAAAATTATTAAAGGTAGACATTTTAATATGTTATCAAAATACATATATTAAAAGGTAAACATACTAATAATGCTTGTACTCACATTTTATTTATTTCTTTCTATAAAAAACTAGCGTGCGTGGGATTTTCTATACTTATTATTTCAATTTTAATTATTCTTTTTGTTTTAAAATATATAATTAATTTTAATTTATTAAATTAAATTTGAATTTTTATTAAATTTCAAATTGAAATAAGCACATTTAATTTTTCTCCTCGCCGTTCTACTATTATTTCTAAGCGTTGTTGAGAGTTGAGAACGGTACTAATCTTATTTGTTTATGCTACTCACCCCATAGTCTGCACAAATCAGTTGATACCATATAACTGAAGTTTAATTATTTAAGAAAAGAGGGTGAATAACTGAAACACAGGTAGACCTAATAATAAAGATAAAATTGTGCTTTTATATTATTTATTTCCATCTATTTGTTCTTGCTGTTTTATTTTATTTATTTTCTTATTTTTATTTTTTTCTCCTTGCCGTTCTACTATTATTTCTAAGCGTTGTTGAGAGTTGAGAACGGACTAATCTTATTTGTTTATGCTACTCACCCCATGGTCTGCACAAATCAGTTGATACCATATAACTGAAATTTAATTATTTAAGAAAAGAGGGTGTATAACTGAAACACAGGTAGACCACCTGATATTGTGCCGATGTTTAAAAAGCAAGCTGCACCATCCATCAGATAGTTTGGCAGTTGATTAAATGGAATACCCCATAACTTTGAGAGGAAAGGTAGGAGGATGCAAATAAAAAGTGCCTGAAAGAAACAAAGTTTAAGCATATCATGCTTCTACTTAGAGAGTATGGAACATGCATAGCTATAATATTAGAAAATCTATATTTAAAAAAGCCTGCTCACTGAAGGTTACTAACCTGGAAAGCAGATCCAAAGGAATTTACAACAAATAGATCCACTGAACCTCCCTGTAAATAATGAAAGCTATGGTATAGTTATCATCTAGCTTTCAAAAATTAAGATGAAAAAGAAATTGCAAGTTTCATGAACTAAAACCTGACAATGACAGAATTTAACATACATGGCAACAAATCAGTTTGTTTGGTTTTTACATCGAAGGTTAATGGATGTTTAAAATGTAGAATCTTTATACCTTATGCTATGTACCACATGTGGCGAAATAACATCTACTTGACACTACCTAGTTTCAGTTTGCTGGTGGCTTATTTGTACAACAATCTAATAAAATAAAAGTCCTTTTTTCTTGTCGACACTTTTCCAGACTGAGGTAGTATTCATGTTTCTCATCTTGCCTTTACATATTGCTTTCATAAGGATTGATCAAGGCTTTAACCGTTTCTTATGAGGGAAGATACTGAATTATATCGTTTGCTTCAGCAACTTCAGCTTTTTCCTGGAAGATCAGAAAACCATTGGCGTGTAATCATTGCCAGCCAGGAAACAGAAAGAACTTTAGTGTTTGTGGGAGAAAAAAAAATCGAGGAAGAAGAAGCCAGGCAGGATCTCGTTCCACCTTGCTTTTTTCCTAGAAAATGGATCTATCTTTTTTCGATCACATTTCCTTTCCATCGTCCCAGTAAGTAAGTTAATCGTTGGAATGCCATATTATTAATATCAAGCATAGAAGCAGGAAAGCTAGCCCCTTAGAAAGCAGTGTCAAAAAGCTTTCTATAGGAGATCAAATGGGTCACCCCACAACTGTAGATGAGAAGCAATATCACCAAGCATATACATATGTCTCTCTCTCTCTATATATATATATACAAGCTTATCAAGTCGTGGCCTAGTCGACGACTAGTCGACGCTTAGTCGTCCGAGCGGTATAAAATTTCAAGACGTCGGGGCGACTTGGGTGCAGATTCGAGAGGCGAGCGACTAGGCTGCGACTTGGACGACTTGGACGGCTGGCGAGCGACTTGGACGCCTACGTAGCTAAGCGGTCGACTTGGTAAATACTCTCCTCATAGCCCTGAAAGTGGATCGACAACAATTGCGACCACAATCGGCTGTGAATTAGAAAGAAAGAAAGGAGAGATTAGCCATGCCACTGCGAATCGTCGTAACTCTCCCTTCTTCTCTTCCGAGGTTCGCTTCAGCCTTCTATTGCTCTAGGTGAAGCTGATAAGGTCTGCTCTGTTTGGCTTTTGTTTATTCGTTAGGTATTTTGTTAACCCACTAACAGGACCCACTAGTTAAAGAGCAGGTAACCCGTGTTATTCTATCCATTCATGTAAATGAGACACCTGTTACTTGGCAAACAAAGCACTCAGCACACATAATAATGAATGTTGTATAGTTGTATACAACTACTGTACTAAGTATTATATATTTTATATATACGGTAAATTCAAAAGATATAGTTTATATGAATATTATATTATATGCATGATAAATAAATATTAATATTATATATATAATAGAATAAATTAGTTTTATATGTTTTATTATTATACTTTATTATATTAGTATAATATTATATTTATCTTTTCACTTATATAATAAAATATTTATTTATATTCATGAAATATAAATTTAATATAATCAATAAACATATTTATTTATTATTCATGAAAATTAAATTTAACATAATCAATAAATATTTTAACTTTCAATTTTAATTTTTTATAAGTGATTTAATTTTTAGTGTTTTATTTTACTATTGAAGTTAAATTTACCAATGTATCTACTTGTTATATTTGTTCAAGTATATGTTTTTTGTCATGAATCTGTAATGTAGTGTTAGTTATATATAATATATTTGTAAGTAATTTTTTTATGTTTAGTGTACTGTGAATTGAGCTATATATATAATATTTATTTATAAAATGCACATTGTAAATAATTCATCGCTTTATGGACGACTAGTCGGGCGCCTAGTCGACTAGTCACTTAAGCGGCCGGCCACCGACTCGCCTCGACTTAGCGCCTTAACAACTATGTATATATATATATATATATATATATGCACACACAAAAATAAAATATATACAAGAATAAATCATGTATATATACACAATACACAAATCAAACAGCAGTTAATATTCTTAAAGCATGCAAATAGTGCAGCTCTGCCAAGAACATACCTTCAATCGCCGACCAGCATCCAAGAAAATCATTTCCTATGAATAAATCAGTGCACCCTGTAAGAGAAAAGTTATACAAGCCACAAAACTGAAAAACTGTAACACTCGGATAGTACAGCTACCAACCTTCAATATTGTGTCAGCAGCTTGAAACAAAAATGAAACTATCATTAAGAGACTCCAAAATATTCCAGCTTCCATTAATGAACCAGCACTAGATCCGCTGAAGGAGTAAAGCATGAATGAGAACCAATACATAATAGAATATATGTTATGCTATTTCCATACACTAGTCGAGTTTAATTGGTGAAATACCCTGTGAGACTATTGAATACTAAAAACTTATAATGTTTTCTTTCTGAGTTGATTGCAGCGTGCCTTATAACAACTGGTAAAACAAGTTAAAAGTATTTCTATTATCAGACAAACAAGGGTATGAGATTCTCAACAAAAATAATTCGAAGTGGGATCAGAAATCAAAAGATTGCATCTGAAATACCAGCTCCTCTTCAATACTGACTTAATCACAAACTAAACAGGGTAATTGCCACCCAATAAAAATAAGATGTTTGGTGGCCACCCTTAAGTTCACTTTTCTGCATGTAAGTTAGTGTACTAAATACTATAACATCTCTCAAATTCCTTTGCTGCTACACAAAATTTTGGATGCACTCTTTTTTCAAAGATAAAAGTAAGATTTTACCAAGTATGAGAGAAAGAGATCACAATGAAGGTGAAAGGACAAGAAATCATATCAAGAGATATACAAAAGAAGGCAAAGAAAACAAGTGAAAAAACCATCCAGACGTTAGTGACATACCACACACCCATCTTTGTATGGATTTTGGATACTCATACTTAACTTTTCATACAAAAACTTAATATACAACATGATTATTTTATAAAGATCAAACCATCACTTTTAAGGGGAAAGAATCACCACAGAAAGAATAAAATGTGGTGCAACTTATTTTGCATGATTACATTAACTGAGAAACATCAGAGTAAAGTAAGCAGGCCTTAGAACGCTTAAGGTTTGAAGCACAGAAACTACTTGCCATGAGTTTTTAGGTCTGAATCTAATCCCTAACATTTAAAGGCACTTGCTTTTCAGAGGGATAAAATTGGTTGAGGTTTTTTAAGATCTACTACTCCAAAAATTGCAACAATTACCTGGCTACTGTTACGACCACCCCAACTGCCACAAGGAAGCAGCCAAGTAATTGATTGAATTTATATCTCCTCCCAAGGAAAATATATGACAGGATAAGTTGCCAAACAAGAAAGCTCTGCAAAAATAATAGCATATAACAAATTAATTCTTCAACTTCAGAGGCACCATATTAGAAATGATGCGACTGTCATCAATATCAAGCACACAACTACAGAACAAAGTTAGTATAAAATAACTCCTTCATCTGGAAAAGAGAATCCTTTTATTTTGTAGGTATTTCTTTATATTAAGGTTTGCCTAGGGACACTTTGATTTGATTTTCTTCAATGATTTTTTACAGAGAGAGTAGTATATTTATATGGTCTACGTTCACAAACATGCAAAGCAAATGAGGATGGCCAATTTAATTGTTCTAACCCAAGTCCAATTTTCATGGATCTTAGTATGGGCATCTCATTAAGTGCTACCTTTTAATGAAAGAAAAAGAAAGAAAAAACAAAAAGCTGCAGATTGTCTAATCTACTAAAAGGTCCCTAGAAATAGAGCTGATCGAAAAAGGTTTCATGAACCCTTAACCAGCCTAACCTGTCTTTAATTCTTATTAGCTTGGTTGCAACAAAAATTAAATAAATAAATAACAAGTAATCATTTCATGTAAAAAGACTTTACACAGTTTTGCTCTAAGAAAGCTATGATCTAGTTTAGGAAATTTAGTTTCTCAATTAATTCATCCTCATTCTATTATGTAAGTTCATCAAACACTAGTTCTTAACCTGGGCAGAAGAATAAATGGAATGATGATTATTGTAATAAATTATTCAGAACTCTCTTTCTAAAGTTCAAGTAAAAGTTGAAGAAAAAACTATAATTTATCATATCCTAGCCAAATGATGTTACCTGAGACAAAATGGGAATTGCTGCCCCAGAAAGAATAGCTGTTTAAAAAGACAACAACTGAATGAATCAGGGTCAAATAAATAAACAAATTAATAATGAATAAATGAATCAGATTACTGGTGAAGTTCTTGTACAACATAAGAAAGTTGAAGGTTATTATATGAAATAATCTATTGATTTTTGCTATTGCAAATTAAAATAATAAACATTGGTAGTTCAGTGACTTCAGTCAATAATATTAATTAAGAAGCAGGTTGAGGTCAAGGGTCCAACACTTGATGCCAACAAATAAACTACATATTAGCTTACTGTTTTATTATCTATTAAAATGCTTTCAGTAAACTTGGAAAGTTTTGAACAATTAAGTACTGAAAATTTCGGAATTACTTCTCATATTTACTTGATCAATAAGAACCTCCTTTAATCTCATCTTCCTCGTGAGCATGTGATCCAAGACTGCTAAACTGGTGATTATGGTAATCACTTGCTACATTATTCCTTTCCAACGGATTACACTGCATACACAGTCTTGCTTAACTTGAGACCTCAGAATGCAGAGCATCTCATCATTATTTCTAACTTGAGTACACCCTATTACACTTCTGGCAGGCTATCGGCTAGTGTCTTGTAAAACAGTAAATAACAAGGACATACTCCAAAATATCTTTTGTATGATACTTCTAGTACTTATGCTTGTTCTCTCTTCTTTAAGATGCTGAACATCATGGCTAGTGAGGTGGCAATTAATACGATTCTTCATATAGTACTAGAAACAAAAAAAATAGCAAAAATTATAGTACGGAAAGATAAAACGTGTAAATACAATCAATGTGATTTAGATAAATTGTGGGAATTTCCTCTTTGCCAGCTGAACAAATGAAAAGACAGAGAGAGGGAGGGTGTAAGTAATATATATGTTACCTCCTGCTGCCATTCCAGAAACAGCACCAAGAGCTTCCAGGAAACCAACAGCAAGATATGGAGTTTTTGGCAAGGAAAGCATTTCATCAGTAACGAGGCCGCCATGATAACGAAGATACAAGATAGAGAAGTATACAAGTACATATCTGCCATAAAAAAGGAAAGGAAAATAAAAATTAAAGATGGGCATGTGAGTCAATCTTAAATAGAATGAAGAAAAACGTAGTTATAAGTAGATGATCTAACGAATATGTATGGGCTGAGAGTACAACTTGTACAATTTTATAGCAAACATTTTCAATCTCTTGTCAGTGTCTACAAATCTCTAAAATTAATTAGTTATGGGAAGTAGTACCACGTAATTTATATAATGTATCATTTCCAATGAAATAACTGTTTAAACTATACAAGTTAAGATAAAACATAGAAAATATGAAGAGCATATAAACAATACAACAAACTTGCCTTTATGGAACTTGGAAAAAACATAAATCCAAATCATTCTATGATCTCAAACTTAAAACAAATCTCTTGATGTGAAACAATGATGACCACATCCTAGGATACCAATAAACCATCCATAATGCAAGCGGGCGAAGAGCTGATGATATCAACCATCCATAATGAGGCTTTTCACTTGCTTGTACCCTCGGTCACCTACACTAACAGTCTTCCACATTCCATTAGATTATCTCTATATATCAAAAGCCCATTTAGAGCACCAAGAATGCAATCCCGCCACCCCAAATCCCACGGCTCCAAAAAATATTCTTAGAAAGGCAGTCTAATGGAAGACTGGTATTTTATCAAGGTGGCAGGGTGTTCAAGCAAGGGTAAAGTCTTAGTGTAGGTTAACCACACCTGTGGTTGATATCATTGTTCTTCCCTCACTTGCAAGCTCTAGCATTGGAGGGGGAGGGGGAGGGGGAGGGGGAGGGGGAGGAGGGGAGGGGAGGGGGTGTGGGAGAGAATAATTGGGTAGTTGTGAATCGAGATCTGTAGTGCAGAGACTTGAAGGAACGTTTTCTGATGTAGTCATGCACTAGACAAGCATTTCAAATATTAACAAACGGCTATTTATTATAACAGCTAGTTCCTAGTGGACAATATTCCAACTGCTAGTTTCTAATGGCAAACCCTGCAACAGCTAGTTTTATCCTTGACCTTGCTTTTAAGTCCTCAACAATATTTATGAAATATTTAGTAAAATTGTCCTTGTTTTTCAATTTTACTTTATTTAATCACATCTTTTTAAAGTTTGTGATGATGGGGTGATTTGGATTTTGTGGATTTAAGAGCAATTCCTCAAATGGTATAGAAAAGTCCAATGAAGAAAATCTATGGGTCAAACTAATTTGCATTCATATAAAACTATGCACAGAACTTGGACATTAATGAAACTAATTTGCATTCATATAAAACTGTGAAGATAGATTAAATAAATCACTCATAAGGCTCACCACAAAGTCCAAATTTTGTTTAATGGGACATTTATGAAATAATTTCTGCTTTTGGAAATATCAAATTTTAATTTACCTGGGGATATTTATGAACCTATTTCTGCATGTGTATTTATACACTCAAATAGAGATAGAGGTGAAGAGAGAGAATATAGAACTTACAGTGAAAAACAAGACTATAATCAAAGAGCAGTATATTTAAGATGTTTGAAGAGCATAGGGATTTCCCGACTAATTTTGAATTCTTAACAGAAACTATGTCTGTATCCATAAGCAAATGCTGGTTGAATTATGTATGCTTCCTATATCACATAAAGACCTTCTCATAACATGGGATAGATTCAAGTGGTCCCATCAAATGAATATGTATCACATATTGCCTAGCCTTTTGCAACTACAAAAAACACATGGCAGGTTCGGAACTACACAGGGGCAGGTTTGGGCCATGCTCCCCACCCCCCCACCCCCCAAAAAAAACAAAAAAAATGATTGTTTAAAAATCTAAATTTAGTTATACATTCCTATTGTACTTTGTCCCACCTATCAATTTTATCTTTTGATAATATTCATTGAACTTTTACAAGATTTTCTTTACTTCTACTTTGGGGGCTACTATATTATCTGTCTCAAAATGAGATTGCAATTTAATTTTTTTCTGGACGTCCCAAAGTACAATTCCAGGTAAGACAAAGAGGGTGTTTGATAAAAACTGAATGAATCTGAATATGAATGAGCTGAATCTGAATGGAAAAAGTTGTTTGATAGTTGACATGCCTTAAACATCTAAATAACAAATTTTTTCTTATTTTACCCCTCTAAAAAAATTCAAAATTGTTGTAAATTTATTTAATAATACTTAATATAATAGTTAATATTGTAAAAAAAACAAACTTCATTCAGCCCTCATTCAACCAAAAAAATGACACTAAACCATTCAAATAAATAAATCGAATGGTCAATCGATTTAGCCATTCAAACAATTTTTTTTCCAAAAAAAACGCACTGAATGGCTGATTGATTCAACCAATCAGTCCTAAACAAACAACCCCTAAGAGCATTTTATGAAACAACCCGGGTCAAATCCCGAATCCGGAACAAATCTCGGGTCAAATTTCAAGTCCGAATCGAATCAAATCTATCCAAATAAGGTCTTAAACCACTGATCTAATAGTATCTTCTTGGGTCATCTTAGTACACCACAGACTCACCCAAAATATCACGACTGAAGGTACTATTGTGACGTCCCCGTCAAAACTGATCACACACACGATCCACTGATCTTTATCTCCCTAGTCATTGTGGGATAATATCGGTTGGCTTTATGTCTCCACCTTCGGACATCCCTCCCTTCATTGTGGGATAATACCATCAACCTTCGTGTCCCCATCTTCGGAAATCGAATGACCCGACCCGAGCTTTCGAGAGTCGACTTTGATACCATCTCTGTAACACCACGAACCCGTTACAGGGCCCGAAGTGCTACACTCTGCAAGCCCAAAGGCCCACAAGGCGACTAAAATCCAATTGCGCAGCTCAAAACAATTACAAAACCAAATAAATAATGTAACTATAAAAAAAACCTCAATAAAATTTTCATCAAATAAGCAAATTCTCAAGTCTAAAACAATACCAATGGAGGTACTGTAACTCCTCTAAATCAAAGTTCAACAAAATTTTAAGGATTGGGTGATGTACTAGGTAGTTTATATGAAGACTGGGGATTTTGGAGCATTATTTAGATATGGACCAAGTGTTAGAGATTGTTTGTAATTAACCTTAAGAACTGTCAATTTGGAGGACCAAATTTTTTTAAAAAAGAAAAGAATGTTATAACCCTAATTTTTGTTAATAATTAAATATTGATTTAATTAAAATTGAGGAGTCCATTAAGGTTTTGGTAACTCCTATATTGTTTCCTATTTATATTTAAAGAGTGGACATATAATTCTATTCTTATTCTAATTTGGTTAGTTGAATTCACGAGTAGAATACTTATACGCACTGTAGTCCATTAAAAAAATCATAATTAATTTATCCAATATCGGAATCAAGTGAATCCAAAGCCTACTTCTTTAGTTTTTCATTCTCTACATTTATGAAGAGGAAGACAAGTTATTTGACGTCATCTTCATACCTTAAATTGCTGAAAAACGCAACCTATCCTGATTCCCGTTACTATTTTTAGCCCTAAATTTAAAAATTCGTAACTCGGTCATATTAACTCTGAATCGAGTGATTATTGAGCCTATTTCGTGTATCTTTTCAAGAGCTACAATTTTTGTGAAGACATGAAGAGATGTTGAAGCATCTAGAAGACCCGAAATTCATATTCTTTATTGTTGCGTATTGAAGAATGGCAAATAAGGAAGATAAATATTATCTTATATTTTGATTTTAAGTTTAGTTATGAGGATTTTTAAATTAGATTTTATTTTTAAATAAATATAGACATGGAATTAGATATCATAATAATCAGAAAGAGGCGGTAAATTTATATAAACATATATAATTTGATTGAATGTAAACGTTAAAATATGAAAATTAGTTTCTATATTTTAAGGTATATTGTGTGGGTTATATCTCTTAATCCAACCGTTTGATCGTTATAATTTTTAGATATATTATACATATATAAACTGGGAATATGTTCACCAATTTTGAATCGTTTAAAAATAACGTATGATTTGTTATAAATTTTAAGAAATGGTTGATCTGAATGTATAACTTAATGATTTTAAATCCGATTTGTTTGATTCTTGAGGCTAAATTAGAATATTTGAAGTCTAATTTGTGTTTATAATTTTTGATTTAGAAATAAGTTAAATATGAGGGAATTTTGGTAAAAACTATTGACTTGAGGTCTTGATGATATTTGGGCAAGTTCGGGAATTAGATATTTAGGATTTACGATTAATGATTAAAACTCTAATTACACAGGAGTGTTACGAGGTGAAGTTGATGAGGACATGACTAGTTGGACTCAAATGGAGGTCGTGGATCAGACCCAGTGTAAGTTGGGCCTGTGACGAGACTCGAGAGGATGAGCTAAACGTTTCAAGGAAGGATTTATGGGTTTGGTGCAAGCAATGTGGAATGAGAATAACATGACAACTTGGTCCAGGGAGGTTGAAATTATGCCCAAGTTCATCAACATAGTCCAAGGTTGTGTTTCAAATTGATTCGATGCAAGCCAGGAAAGTAAAATTCAAAGTTGGAAAAACAGCCAATCCTTTTGGCTTTTGAATTCGAGGTGAATTCCTCTCTGTCCAAATGCGCCCCAACGAGTATTAAACCAACCCTGGCAAATTGTTCTCTATATCTATCCGCCCCGGCACATTCCATAGTGAAAATGAGCTCGCCCCGGCGCCCAATCCGCCCTGGAGGATTCCCAAAGTGCATTTGAATTCACCCCGACGAATTCGTCGATTTCAGTTAGATTTCTTTACGCGTTTTGGCATATTGGGTTGCTGATTTACTTTCTAAATTTGATCTTTTTCGTATATTTCCAGACTTCTAATGTAATCAGGATACTTTTACCTTAGAGATTTGATTCCAAAACACTTGAAATTCTTTATTGGAATTTTAGGGTTTCAATTAACAGTCATTATTGTTCAGATTATTAATATACTTGTGAATTTATTTTCTACTTTTAGTTTTTTTGAAGAATTCCCAAGTTAATTCTTTAGTTTTTCTTTGAGATTCAATTTGACTTATCATACAACAATACATAGGTGTGTGTGGCGTTTTCTACTGCATCAATCGTCGATTGTACCGAGATTACCGCTTCAATATAAGCGAGGGGTCAAGGCGTGACGTTGGTGTCCATTCAACGATATTCCTAACGCTAGCAATTCAGATTACCATGATTACCGTGTCACATATGAGCGAAGGGTATTATGTGACCAAACAGGTGTTAGTTCCATTTACTATTGGTTGATATGTTGATAAGATTTTGTGTGATGTGGTGCCTATGTAGGCGGGTCATATGTTATTGGGTAGACCATGGAAATTTGATAGGAGGGTTAAGTATGATGAGTTTACTAATGAATATTCCGTTCACCGCAAGAAGAAAATCACTTTATGTCTTATGTCACCACAACATGTGCATGAGGATCAAATTCATTTGCAGAAAAATCATGTACAAAGAAAAGAGAATGAAGAAAAGAAAAATCAAGAAGGAAAAAATAAGAGAGAAAAAGAAAGAGAGAAATATGAGGAAAACAAACATTTTTGCAAAAAAGAGCGATGTGAGAAAAGCTTTGGTTTCAAAACAGTTGATGATTATACTTCGGTATAAAGAAGCGCTTTTGAATACTAACGCTAACAATTCTTCTTTGCCTAGTGTTGTTTTATCTCTTTTGCAAAAAATTGTTGATGTATTTCCCGAGAGCTTCGACAAGGATTACCACCAATGCGGGGAATCGAACATCAAATTGACTTTGTTCCTGGTGCGACCATTCCAAACCGTCTAGCTTATCAGAGTAATCCTGAGGAGACGAAGGAGTTTCAAAGACAAGTTAACAAACTAATGGAAAAAGGGTTCGTGAGGGAGAGTATGAGTTCATGTGTAGTTCCGGTGATCTTGGTACCCCAAAAGGATGGAAAATGGTGGATGTGCATCGATTGTCGAGCGGTGTATAACATTACCGTAAAATATAGACATCACATCCCTCGTTTAGATGATGAATTACATGGGTCTTTTATCTCTTCAAAAATTGATTTAAAAAGTGGTTATCATCAAATTAGAATACAAGAGGGTGATGAAGGAAAAATAACGTTCAAAACTAAATATGGTCTTTATGAGTGGTTAATATTACCTTTTGGTTTAACTAATGCACCCAGTACTTTCATGAGATTGATGAACCATGTCTTGCGTCCATTCATTGGAAAATTTGTCGTAGTTTATTTTGATGGTATCCTGATTTACAGCAAAAACTTGGAAGATAATGCATTGCATTTAAAATCTGTTTTAGAAGTACTTAGAAAGGAAAAGTTGTTTGCTAATATGGAAAAATGCACATTTTGTTCGAATAGAATTGTTTTTTTTGACTTTGTTGTGAGTTCATAGGGAGTCCAAGTTGATGAGGAGAAAATACGTGCAATCCGAGATTGGCTGAGTCCAACAAATGTGAGTCAAGTGCGAATTTTTCACGGGCTCGCAAGTTTTTACCGGCGCTTTGTTCGGAGTTATAACGAAATTAAAGCACCATTAACTGATGTTATCAAGAAAAGTGTGGGCTTTAAGTGGGGTGATGAACACGAAAAAACATTTCAATTGATCAAAGATAAATTGACTAATGCTCCTTTACTTATTTTGCGTAACTTTGCTAAAACTTTTGAAATTGAATGTGATGCTTCATGTTTGGGAATAGGGGTTGTTTTGATGTAAGAAGGAAAACCAGTGGCATATTTCAGCGAAAAATTGAGTGGGACAGCTTTGAACTATCCTACTTAAGACAAGGAGATATACGCATTGGAGACATGGCAACATTACATGTGGCCCAAGGATGAGTTATTGAAATATTTGAAGGGTTGACATAAGTTGAACAAAAGGCATGCGCGATGAATGGAGTTTATCGAGACATTTCCATGTCATCCGATATAAACAAGGTAACGAGAATGTCGTTGCAAATACTTTATCTCGGAGGTATGTGTTGTTGAATACTCTTAATACGAAATTGCTTGGTTTTGAACGAATCAAAGAATTATATGCTAATGACCTTGATTTCGGTGAAGAGTTTAAAACTTATGAAAAGAATATTGTAGGTAAATACTTTAAAATTGATGGATTTTTGTTTCGTGAGAATAAATTGTGTATACCTGCATGTTCTTTACATGAGTTATTGGTTAGGAAATCACATGGGGGTGGTTTGATGGGACACATTGGTGTTGATAAAACCTGGGCCGTTTTGAAAGAATATTTTTATTGGCCTCACATGAAACGAGATATTGAGCGAATTTGTGATAGATGCATTACCTGTAAACAAATTAAATCTCGTGTTCAACCCCATGAACTTTATACACCATTGCCTATACCTGTTGAACCTTGGATTGATTTGTCAATGGATTTTGTTTTAGGTTTACCTAGGTCTAAGCATGGTAATGATTCTATATTTGTGATTGTGGATAAATTTTTAAAGATGGCAAATTTTATTCCATGTCACAAAACTGATGATGCATCCCATATAATTGATTTGTTCTTTAGGAAAATTGTACATTTGCATGGTATGCCTAGAACAATTATTTCTGATAGAGATGCTATAAGCTCTTAAGCTATTTTTGGAAGACTCTGTGGTGTAAGTTGGAAACTAAACTGTTATTTTTTACTACTTGTCACCCACAAATCGATGGTCAAACTGAAATAGTAAATAAGACTTTATCTGCTTTGTTAAGGGCTTATCATTAAAAAGAATATCAGTCATTGAGAAGAATGTTTACCGCATGTTGAGTTTGCTTATAATAGATCAGTTTATTCTGCTACTAAATTTTCTCCATTTGAAATTGTTAATGGTTTTAATCCTTTAACTCCATTGGATTTATCACCATTACCTATTTCTGAATTTACTAACATGGATGGAAAGAAAAGTCTGAATTTGTTAAGAAGATACATGAGAAGACGAGACTCAACATTGAAAGAAGGACGAAACAATATGCTAAACAGGCCAACAAGGGTCGACGTCAAGTCATATTTGAACTAGGAGATCGAGTGTCGTTACATATGCGAAAAAAAAGATTTGAGCTCAAAGATATCAAAATTGTTTCGATGGGCAAATGCTAGAACGCATTAAAGAAGAGGAATGATGAGTATAATGTTAGTGACTAACTTTCAATGTCAAATGGAGGTCGTGGATTGATGAAGGTGATGCAAGTTTGAGGGAGGATCCTTTTCAAGAGAAGAAGAATGATGAGGGACTAGCTTCAGTACTCAAACGTTTCAAGGAAGGACTTATGGGTTTTGTTGGCAAGTGATGTGGAATGAGAATAACATGACGGACTTATGGGTTTGGTCAAGCAATGAGGTGAGAAATTATGACTTGGTCGGTGAAAGTTCATCAACATGGTCCAAGGTTGCGTTTCAGATCGATCCGATGCAACCAGGAAAGTAAAATTCAAAGTTGGAAAAACAACAATCCGCCACCGATTCCCCAAGCCTTTTTGAATTCACCCCGACGAATTCCTCTCTATCTGAATGTGTCCCGGTGAGTCTTGAACCACCCTCGCAAATTGTTTCTGATTCTATCCGCCTTTAGCACATTCCTTAGTGCAAAATGAGCTTGCCGACGACGCCTAATCCGCCCGTGATTTCCCCATAGTGCATTTGAACGGCGTCGATTTCAGTCAAATTTCTTTACGCGTTTTGGCATATTAGGTTGCATATTTACTTTCTAAATTTGATCTTTTTCGTATATTTCCAGACTTCTAATGTAATCAGGATACTTTTAGCTTAGAGATTTGATTCCAAAACACTTGTAATTCCTTATTGAAATTCTAGGGTTTCAATTACAACTATTTAAGGTTTATGGATGTAATTCACATTAACATTCATTATTATTCAAATTATTAATATACTTGTGAGTTTATTCTCTACTTTTTGTTCTTTGAAGAATTCCTAAGTTAATACCTTAGTTTTTCTTTGAGATTCAATTTGACTTATTATACAACAATACATAGTTGTGTATGGTGTCTTTTACCGCATCAATCATCGATTGTACCAAGATTACCGCTTCAATATAAACGAGGGGTCAAGGTGACAGTGTCCATTCAACGCATATTTCCGAACGCGAACAATTGTATCAAGATTACCGTCTATATATAAACGAGGGGTTAAGGTGTTGCAAGCAATTCACCCAACAACTTCGTTAAAAAAGATCCGGGCGACGACCACCTCACGCAAGCGTGTCGTGGAGTCCATCAGAAGTGGTAATTGATTCTCTAGTAGAGACGACGTTTTGTATCACGAGATTAATCTTTTGGGTACTTGTACAGTAAGTGGTTTTCCGAACTATTTAGTATTTTTAAATTATCGTTTATTTTTATGTATACGTTAGTAATTACTCGGATGTCTAAATATACTGTATTAAAATTTGTTTAATGCTTCCATTTAAATTAAAATGTTATGTTCTTCTATTTCAAACTTCGGATCAGTATTTATTTTTGAACTATGAAATGAGATTATATGATTTTGAACTGTGAAAAAGTATCGTTTAGAATATCAATAATATTGAGAAAGATTTTGAAATCCTCAACCTAACTATGTATTCCGAGCTAATATATGACCTACTAAGGCGCACAACTTTTTGATGCCCTTTGGGGGCGTGCAAATTAGGATACCTTAGTAGGGTTCGTGATCATTGACGGTATCAAACTTTTGAGTCGTGCTACAGGGCTATTGTAACCTTAGTCGCTAAGGTTGTGGATTAAAAGATATATTGTATATATTGAAATCATTTTTTAATGTGAATTCACTTTGTTATTATTGTTTTAGTTTTGAAAGTATATTACTATTGTTATTGAAATGAAAGTAATTTCGAAAAAGTATTTTTGCAAATTGTAATTGATCCGGCTAGATAGGAAAGATTGCTACTTGATGGGCTTCATCGCTCACCCCTTACAATATTACAGGTTACCTTGTTTCAAGAGTTGGGACGTCATGGGTCAAGTCAAAGATAAACATGAGATGATAATTTAAGTTTGGGTATAGTATTATGGTATGATTTTGTTGGACTTTGATTTAGAGGAGTTGCAGTACCTCCGTTGGTATTGTTTTAGACTCAAGACTTTTGCTTATTCGATGAAAATTTTATTGAGGTTTTTTTGATAGTTACATTACTTATTAGGTTTTGTTATTGTTTTGAGTTAGTCGCCTTGCGGGCCTTTGGCTTGCGAAGTGCAGCATTTCGGGCCTTTAACGGGTGTTCAGGGTGTTACATTTTATTTTGTTTAATATTTCCTCGTTCAACATACTATTTAGTCAACAATATGATCATGAAGACGAAAAAGCCGCACAAAATATGGCTGGAGTAGATTCAATGAACCAATTTTAAATTGAGACATACATAATTTCAAGTATTGCAATTTCGAAGGTAGTGAATAATATGGTTCTACAAATGGATTTTTGGAGGACAACTGCTTGTCATATTAACCAGTGATCATCATGTTAAAATAGTGACAGGTCTTTTTATTCAATTTTTATGGTTGTGTTTGTTTTGGTTGGGATGGGAATGAGTTATATTGGTCCCTTTTTTCCGACTGTTTGTTTTGAACGAATAAGTGTAGCATTGTATGATTTACTATTTTAGCCCTAATATGTAACTTGACAAACAAATTAAGAATCAACAAGGAAACTTTTCATGCTTTCCTAATCCTCATTTTTCCAGATGGAGTTGTGGCTAAACCTCATGCAAATTTATCTCTCAACCAGGGATTAAATCACCCTACAACATAAAGTCATCAACTATACATTGAAAAACTAAGTGAACATGAAAATTAGACATAAATGTATTTAAATTTAACCTATTTGTATTTTGACACCCCCAACGGGGATAAAAATATAAATATGTGAAATTCAAATGCACTCATGTTCAATTTTCATGTTCACCTAGAAGAGTTCCTATACATTAGATTTCGGGCCAAATTATTAAAAAAGCCCTTTATTCCCATATACTCCGACCAAACAATCCCTAGAGTAATAAATCTGCCCTTTTCAATTTAAGTGTCACTAAAAATTGGATCTTTTATTCCAGACCACATGCCAAAAGGTTAATTAAAGGACAATATAGTGACATTTGAGAACATGTAGAGAGGCCCAACACAAACTACAGGTTTGAAAAAAGAAGCAATAAAAAAAGGTAACAAACTCACTGCTACTTTTCTCCCCTAAAAGTAGGAATCTGAAAGAGAACCCCTGCGGGCCATTGGGCCTGTGGGAACTTTCTTTGGTAACAAAGACCTACTTTAGATCCATTATAATGAATGATTATCATTCAAATTGGACCCACCACATTCCCCTTAAAGTTTGCAGCGTCTCTCAGCATAAAATAAATGTGTAGAAAAAGGGAAAATGATTTATAGCATGAAAATTTTCATTAATACCCATTCATATTTATTCAAATGAAAATTAGATTCCATTCATAACATTATGTAATAAAAATAATGACAGTGTTTAAGCTGTACGTTATTTATGAAATTTAGATATATATATATATATATATATATATATATATATATATTTAAACATATAAATATATATATATATAAAATATTTAATTTGTAATTTTTTATTTTGGAAATCTCCTTTTCATTATAAAAAATAAACAATCCATCATTGTTTAATTTTTAATCCTATCTCATTTTACAAATAGCATCTTTAGTCGGTCGTGAAATGTTATTACTTACTGCAACTGAAGAATTGTTCATCTCAGTTGTTTTACAATCCCTAAAATAAGTCTGCATTTAAAACAAACAACTTCAGATGCTAAGGACTCTTGGTTTAAATGAGTTTGCAAACAAAAATGCAAATATATTTTAAAGCAGGGATACTTCCAAATGGATGATGAATATTCTCCCTCCACAGCATATATACACACACACAGACTCATATATTATAAATCTTACCATCTATTTTTTTTTCCAGATAATTTGGATTGCAATAGACACACTTTAATTTTAACGTCGAACTTCAAATAATTAAAATTAATTATTTATTGAAAAGTATGTTTAAATATGTCTTGTATGTAAATTCCTATATTTGAAAAAACAAAAGTAACTATAAAAATTTTAAAAAAAATCCCACATGTATTTTATTTCCAAATTAATTTATCAAATATCACGTTATATACATGCTTCATACCCAAATTAAAAATTAGATTAAAATGAAATAATTGAAACTAAGAAGATACGAAGAAGTACCCGAATGTAGCGAGTTGAGCGAGGAAGAAAGGGTAATGCTTGAGAGGAACCAAAGCCAGCTTATACAGCACCCGATTCCCTACACCCATCACCACCGTAACCGCCGCTGCAACCACCACCTCCACCGTCCGATCACGGCTCTCATCTTTCTTCACTTCCAACTCCTCTTTCTCCACCTTCTGATCCTCAACCGCGTACGAACAAACCGTCCCCACCTTCTTCTCCTCATCCCTACCGTCCGATCCCATCGGCACCGCCTCGATCACCCACAACCGCCTCGATTTGTTCCATGACCTCAACACAATCCCTCGCTGTTGTCGATCAACCCTAGGCATGACCAAAAAATCACCCGAACCTTGAAATTCTCGGGTTGAAACCTGAACGCCAGATGCCGACGATTCGCCGGCTCCGGCGATGGTTATCCGGCGACAACACGCCGCCATAACGGGTGTCTATCGTTAATGGTAACTACTGATTATACGAATCAAATGGGGCAAAAATGAGGGGAACCAAACAGAATTGAAGTTTTTTTTATGGGTGTATATATATAGTATATATGTATCTGTAGACAGAGAAAATGGTGATTTTGATAGTGAGAGTCGATTTGAGAGGAACTTTTTAAGCCTTTTGGTGTTCCCGAGGAATATAGAAATGGTAATTTTAATAATGGGGAAGAACAGAGGCCATGGATTGTGGGTTGGTGTTGGTGCGAGGGAGTGTCTTTTTTGGGGAAAATGAAATGATAGCAGCCTTGTCTCAATCTGCAGTGTCTAAATTAATGAGCTAATAAGAACGAGAGAGAAAGAGAACTTTACTACTACTACAATTACAAATTGGGAATCGAAGGAGTTTGAAAAGTTGAATTACTATTACTACTATTTTGGTCGGGAAATTGTTGGAGATGTCAAGTGTAACTATCAATGATTATTACTACTTGTCAGGATTGCCATTTCATTTGCTTGAGGGTTTCGATTTGTTACGTAACTGATGTTTCCAAATTTGATTTAAAAATATTTGAGCATTATTATGGTTAGAAAAAAATTTATACAAATTAATTTATAAAATAATATAATTAGTTGTTGGTATATGAGTAAGTCTACTTAGAATAATCAATCATAACAAGTCACATCATATTATATTTATTTTTTATAACTATTCTTTTATCATCAAAGTTGTAAGACCCCAATTTTTTATAAATAAAATTAAATTTATTTTAATTATTATTACAAATAATAATGTGTTAATTTGATATAATGTTTTAGTTATGGGTGAAATGTGCAAATTTTGTAAAATAAGGAAGTGGTTATAAAATATTCATTGTTGTCGGGGAATATTCGTTTGGTCGTGGAATATTCTTGTTGTCGGAGGAGAATATTAAATGCGATACAAGAACTATTTGTGGGCCCCATAACTAAAGCAGTCGGATGAAGAAAGCGACAAGTTTGAGTTTTTATAAATAATTGGCGTAAATCGACACTGTTAAACTGTTGAAATACCCTTGATAAAAGTATGCATGAATACACGTGGTTGCATAAGAATATTACCAGTATTGATTATTGATCTTACGTGAGAAGTCACTCAATTATACTCAATTATTGCTACAATAATTGTTGCATAGTATCTCACGTTATTTGATTCAATTATTGTCACAGTATCATCTGCATAATATTTTATATTATTTAATCAATAATTGAGACGACAAAGTTATTCATATTATTATTTGCAATATTGACGATGTCTAGAAAGTTCTGTCGAGGAGAGGTTTGGTCACCTAATTGTGCGCCAATAGGGAGAAATCCTTATCGGAAAGCCCCCTCTTTCTTGGGAATAATCTGGTTATTAAATATTGTGAGTTATAATATTAATGATGAATAATTTTTAGTAGATTAAAAATGTGTTTATTAAAGATAAGTGATTTGTGGTAATTATTTATTCAATTTTTGATATAAATAGATGGGTTTGTTATGAGGTATTTGTTATAAGTTTGGCTTATTATTCCATGAGGGGATGTGCTAATTTTTCAGACCGTTGGTTGAAGATATTATTGTAAATCAATATGGATCGCTGGTTTAAAGTTTTAATAGTAAATCAGTATGGACTGTTGCTTTAAGTTTTAATAGTAAATCAATATGGACCGTCCGTTTAAAAGTAAATTAATATGGGTCGTTCATGAATTAGTTACTATTCAATCCTTTTTCCTATAAATAGAAGCTCATTTCTTCATTATTTCTTACTTAATTCAATTTGAAACTCTAGAGAGAAACCATAGAGCAAGCAAGAAGAAGAGTATTATGCTATTACTCTACTTCTGTATTCAATCTTCTACTAAGGTAAGGGATATTAGTTGTTGTATTCGTAAGGGGTATTATTTCTTTCGTATTCATGAAGAGAGTTATTTTCTTTCAATACTCGTAAGGGTTGTTATTCCATTCTTTATATTACATTGGAATAAACTGCTCACGCGATCACCTGCATGCGTGGTGAAATCTTTTTCGTTATTCCATTTTTATTATTTCATTGGAATAACTTTGTCTCACGCGACTACCGCATGCATAGTGAAATCCTTTTGTTATTCCATTCTTTATTATTCTGTGAGAATAACCTGTCTACGTGGACTACCGCATGCCTGGTGAATATATCCTTTCGTATTCAATTGTTATTAAATTGTGGAAATGATGCATCTCACGCGGACTACCGCATGACGATTGAAAATTCATTTCTGATTTCTTATATTATTCATTTTGATTCTAACTCTAAACTTACTACTAGTAAGTATTGCTTCTATAATTCTGAAATGATCAGAAATTCCTTGAGTTTTCTTTTCTATATCCAAGTTGTCTGTTATGGTTCTTATCTTTGATTGGATCTATGTTTTGAACTTTATTCTTGAATTTTGCTCCACAATTGATTATTATGGAGTATTCTTGAACTTGGATAAACTAAATTATGAATCCCTAATCGTGTCCTTTATCTCACTGGATTCGTTCTTTAAAATATTTTTCATCATCCTCAGTCTTAAATGGTGATACTTGATGAATATCTTTGGCATGTAGTGCAAAGATGAATGATTACCTGATGAATATCTTTGGCCCATAGTGCAAAGATGAACAGGTGTTGAGATGAACATGACCATCTGGTGATACAAATGAATATCTTTAGCCCGTAGTGCAAAGATGAATATTTGATTCAAAATGTATATTGATTGATATTACATGGATAAAATATTGATGATGGACTTTTAAATTCATAGATGATAGTAGATTTCATTCTCTACTTAACTTTTCTAATGAATTGTTATTTTCGCTGCGAATATTGATCTAAAACTGGTTGTCCATTATATTTTATCTGATTTGTTGAAGGCTAACGATAATTTGTTGTTCATTATCTTATTCATAATATTCTTTACTGGGCTAGTTGAGCTCACCATTTTCCTTTTTTTCCATTTTTCTTCGCAGGATGAGAGAATATAGCGGGAACTAGTCGGGGTATGGAATTATGGATCAAGATAGTTGTTTAGCAGTCCTCACTATTTTGTAAAATAGTGTATCAATAATTGTAATGAGGACTTATTTGAGTTTGAATAATGCTCTAGAAGATAATATTTGTATTTAAACTCACAAGATATGTGTGTTGTAAATATATTTTGCATGACAATTGTAATAATAAAGTTGTAGTTGTTTTTCGTACCATGTATTTGGCGACTCGAATGGATGATGTATACCTATTTTGGGGGGCGCCACGGTTGGTATCGAGCTTAGGATATGGTCTCAAGTGAGATAGGGAATAGAACTCAGAGGGAGAGGCGAGTAAATCCTTCGCTAGTGTGTCCTACCTAAGCTTATTTGTTGGTCGGTCATAATATAAGGGTATTATGTGGTATGTCAATTTCTTTAATTAACCCTTCTTTTATGTCAGTATTTGAGAATGGCAGCTGAGAATATTAATAATGGAGTGAATGAGACCGTGGAGATACGTTTAATCATCAACTAGGGGAACGTGCAACAGGAAGGCAATATTCCTCCTGTAAACAACAGTAACGAACAAACGATGAATGATGGGATGTTTAGAAGATTTTTGCAGTTCATGCAAAATCAGACGAGAGAGACTAGTGTACAAAATACGGGTGGAAATGATAGCAACGCGCGGCTTGTCACCGCTAAGATATTACCAAGATACCAAGGCGAAAACGTGGGTTAAACAACTTACCAAGATATTTGATGTCTTGGGATGCACAAAGGAAAAAAAGGTTCCATTCGCCACCTTTATGTTCCGTGGTGAGGCAGACTACTGGTGGGAGTCTGTGAAGCGTACCCAGCCAACCGCACTAAACATGTCTTGGGAAACGTTTCAGAAACTATTCAATGACAAGTACTTTCCTGAAAGTAGTCGTCATATGAAGGAGGTAGAGTTTATTAGACTAGAACAAAACAACATGACGGTGTCCCAGTACGAGGCGAAGTTCGCGGAGTTATCTCGGTTTGTACCTCATTTGGTAGAGAATGAGGAAGTATGACGCAGATGTTTCTGAGAGGTCTGAAACCTGAGATTCGGCAATATCTTATTTCTCACAAAATTTCTCTATATTCAGATGTTGTCAACAGTGCTCAATTATTAGAGCGAGATAATGAGTATGTTCAACCAAGGGACCAAAACCAGGGTCATACCAGCGGCAGCAGCCATCAGAGTAATGATAACCAGCGGGGAGGAAAGAATACGGACAAAAGCGGTAACCACTCGGGTGGTAATCGTGGCCATGATAATAGAAGAAGCGAGTCGGGAGGAGACTTCAAAAAGAGAAGGTACAACAATGATAACATGAAGACGTCATCACCAACTGTTTCTAGGGGAGGAGAACAATCACCGGTAATATGTTATAAATGCGGGAAAGAGGGACACATCAGCCCAAATTGTCCACAACAATCCAAGGTGTGTTATAACTGTGGAAAGGTGTGATGCCCCCAAATTCGGGTATCTTCCAACCCGACAGATGGTACTCCACTGTATTAACATCCATACAATCATTCCATTGAAATACAACAAAATGAAGGTAATTACTATCTTCTTATTACAATCAAAGTATAATCCTTCCCAGGTTCATAAACCGGTTACATCGTTCATTGTTCATAATGTATAATACATACAAACTTACTAAACTATTACACAATGCTTAAGCATCCCTCTTAGCTTTGCCCTTATCTCTCTTGGCATTCATAGTACGTTCATCTTTAACTGCAGTTATATAATTCACGCAAGAAGTGAGCAGGACAGCTAAGCAAGTTTAATCAAGGATAGCAGAATACCACATTCATGAATTAAAATACAAATTCCAACATAACGAACAATAGTTATGAAGTATTATGAATCAATAATACTCTAACAGGTTCATAACATCAATTCCCAAAGTATAGAATAGATTAGGAATTCTGAACCGGTCAATAGACCATGAACAATAAATTTCAATTTTCATATTTAAAAAGGAGTCCACAGCACTAAGGCCGTTCATCCGTATAACTTACGTGCACTTCTAGGTGATCAGCCTATAGTACTCTATGTTGATCAACACTCATTCATTAAACATATTTACGTTTAATATTTTTGGCAAACTCGCGTGCCCATCGAATAATCGATGAAAAATACTTTTGTTTGTTCATAGACAAACCTTACCTTCACGTCCGTACCAATTACTTGGCATAGGATAGCGTTAACATTACTTTATAGAATGATATGAATAATAATCAATCTATATCTTACGAATAGTCTAGCCGAGTTAAAATCTGGCATCGACCCTTTCTTTAAAACAAGTTGTCAGGAATAAACATGTGAATGATATTCCTATTTAATATATGATTTGATTATAATATATATGAATGAATATGCAAGTATGCTTGCATTAAGAAAAGTTGTAAAGTCCTTTGATAGATAATAGAAACATATGTACAAGGACTTAAAATGAATTGATCAAATATGTTAGGTTGATCCTACATAAGTAAAACAGCTTTGTAAAGTCCGTAAAAAGAAATGATGTACAAGGACTATAAATATAGAAAGATCAAGCTTGTTAGGTGGATCTTATGATGTAATAGATAGGCTAGTCTGATCGTCGTTAATCGCACCACGTAAGTCGTGAGTCCGCCAGTGAGTCAAGGTTAACTCGAGAGCTATCGAGGCGTAATAGGAGTATGCAAGATAGTAGATCTCGGAGTTCGTGAGACCGCTGGGGGAAACGAAGAAGGATCAGAGTGTATCGAGTAGAGCTTCCTGAGATCGTAGTGTCCGAGGAAGTCATGTTCAGAATCGTAGAGATAGCCTGCCTACAAGAAGACCGATCATCTGCCGAAGCCAAGACAGAAACGTAGACTACACTCAGAGTCGTAGAGTCTACTGATGCCAAAGCAAAGTCAAGAATCGTAGATCACACTCTGAGTTCGTAGAGCCTGTGGATTACATGTAGAGATCATAGTCAAGAAAGATCAGATGAAGAAAACAAGCACAAGGCATAAATCGTAGTGTCAAGATCTGATCTCGGGATCGTAGTGTTTGCCTGACAAGTCAAGTAGAATCGTAGAGTGCGAACTACGACCTAAGAAGAAGTGCTCACAATGCCAATGATGAATCGTAGAAAGCATATATGATTCTCAACAAATGAGCACTCCTGAATATCCAAAGGAACGAAGCCTCGTGGTAATCGCAAAGCCGCAAGCTACATCCAAGGAACCAGAGAGCACTCAACGAATGGCATGCAAAGCTAATGTAAGATCTAAGCACCAACCCAATCAAGATCAAGATTGAGGTAAAGGCCATTCGAGATGAAGTCTTCCACAAGGAGATTCAAAGAAGACTTCTTTGGTGACTAAGGAAAGTCGGTTTAATGCAGTAGCTATCAAGTGAGCAGAAGACAACGATCTTGGAAGCAACCAAGATCGTAGTGTTTGCTGAAAACAAAGAAAGAACCGATGGAAGGTGAACCGAGATACTTCGGTCACCTCCGAAGAGCAAGGCTAAAGTGATTAAGTGCGTGGTCGGCTTCATTAATGATAAGTGAACGGGGAGATCACAAGGAGAAAGCAAGTCGGACGCGCCACAAATCAAGTGTCTTGATATTGAGAAGGGGACCAGAGCAAGGAATTAGGCCATGGGCCTCCGAGAACAAATGAAGCAAAATGTAAGTATTCAAGCATCGCACAATACAAGGAAGAGGTGTTCTACATTGAAGATCCAATCAACACTATTCAAGATCGTAGTGTTAACTCAACCAACCAATGAGCAACACTCAACAAGACACTACGATCAAGTCCTTGAAGACGCATGCATTAGAATCGTAGAGTCCAGAATAATCAAGATCAAGCATTGGCAAAGGTTCAATCAAAGGTAATATTCAACAAGTGCCTATTGAGAGCATCGATGCAATAGACAACCTCGATCGAGAAATCAAGAAGAGGTAATAAAGTCTTCGACCTGCCCAAGACATTAAAGTGATACATCCGACAGGTAGGTGAAACAAGAGATCGCAGCGTACGTAAAAAGTATGAGAAGTCACATCAAGCAGTCTACATCAAGCAACTTGAGATCTGTGAAGATATTTGAATTGTCTTCAACGGCTACTTTCCAATGGAATGATTGGGAAGGAGTATAAATAAGGAAGAGCTTCAAAGATCAAAGGTTGCTGGAGTTATCGAGTTTGGAGAGAAGGTGGACTGATCTAAACCATGTGAAACAGTGAGTCAGAAGGCTTACTTTACGATCCACCAAGAACACTCAGAAGTCAGATAAAGAAAGAAGTAGAAGTGTGAGTTCTACTATGTAGAAGTGAGAGTTCTACCACATGAAGAGTGTTCAGAACTGCCGAGAGAAAGAAGAGCATTATGTCATCTTGATGTCCATCATGGGAAGACACTAAGTATAATAGAGAAGAGCCTACAGTCATCTTAGCAAGTCCATCATGAGAAGGCATCAAGTAGCAAGAAGGAAGATCACAAATGCCATCTTGGTGTCAAGCATGATAAAGCTTCTAAGTACCTAATGTAAGAGCTTATCGTCATCTTAGAAGCCTATCATGTGCAAACCATCAAGTACCAAGGAGAAGGATCTTCAAGGTAATTCAACAAGGGGTCATCCAAGTGGTTGAGTAACCATAGAAGTTTCGAAAGCATCATGAAACACTCAATTTGCACTTCAAGGATGATCAAGCCAAGTCGCTAAGTATAGAAGATGTTCAGAGCATGAAGACATCTTAATAGGCTCAAGACCGACTCCAACAACAACAAACAAACAACTCAACAAAGCCGTGGATTCGAGGGGTCCTTGTCCAGAGGGACTAAATGAAGCAGTATGTAAGGGTCCTTGTCAAGAAGGACTAAACAAAGCAAGGCTGTAAGGGTCCTTGTCCCGAGGACTAAACAAAGTTCCAAGCCTCATTGGGCTTGAAGAGTTCCTAGGGAACTAGAGGAGTCCCAAGGTCGCTGGCCTTGAAGAGTTCTTAGTGAATAAAGTCCCAAGGTCAGCCGCCTGAAGGAATCTTAGTGATTGTGGTGCCGCCTTCCTTAGTGGAAATCCTCGCTAGTTGAAAGCAGTAAGAGTGGATTAGAGCTTGAGTCTCCGAACCACTTAAAACCCCTTGTGTCTTTTACATTATTTCATTTACATTATGTACTATAACCGCTATAATCGCTATGTATGTTTAGAATCGCTTATAACTAAACTTACTCTACGAACAATGTATGTATGATTATAAATATATCAATGAAGGGGATCTTTTACTTATTCCGCTGTGCTTGAAAAGATTCTCATGTTTGTCATATGTTTATTATGAACAATATAATATAAACCAAAAAAGTATTTGAAATAAAAAGGATCTATTCAACCCCCCCTTCTAGATCTATTGTGCCCTTTGGGAACTAACAATTGGTATCAGAGCAGGTTCTCAGCATATTCAAAAGCTAATCGCTTTGAGTCTGATCCCAAGCACTAACATTGTTCTAAATTAGTTTAGTAGTAAGTAACTTGTTATATGCAGAAGAGCTCACACGTTGGAAATATTGTGTATAGGTAAATATGTGTATACACAGAAAGTCGCTTCAGATTGGTCCATATCCTCGATTGTTATATCAACAAGACCAATCCTAGCCCAGTAGTCAATCTTGTAGTCCAAGACCAAAAAGAGAGAGAGAGCACAAGAGACATCAATGACAAAGAGTAAAGCATCCACCAGTCTGAAAGATGAAGAGGTCATACATGCTAAGAAATGCTGATCAAGAGGAGAAAGAAGATCTTCTCAAACTTAAGAGTGACCAACCAACAACTAGGTGCTATCTTTGTAAACTCAAAGATGTCAAGGATCTTAATGCTGAGATTCTCTTGACCTACATCTTCAAGACCACGACTGATTGATTAAAGGCCAACAAGAGCAACAAGCTGTAAGGAGCAAAAGTAAAAGCTATGCACATCAATACCTGAACTCAATATATCTAAGGTAAATGACTGTTAAGTAACTGACAGTAAAAAGGTACGGTTCCTCACCATTATAAATGTATACATCATAATTGCACCATCTTATGAACTATAACAGTATTCTATCAAGAAGTCATAATCTACCTAAAAAGGTGAAGAGAGAAAGTAGCCTGAAGATGGAAAACTCAAATGACTATAAACCTTCTCTCCATCCAAGTTTTAGGCTGAAGATGACATCTTGAAGGAAATCTGAAATGGGTCATAAGAGCATCACAAGCCTAGTAAATTTTATGAGTAGTAATCTCTGCTGGTGGGTTAGTATGTATGTACAAACCTATGTTCTAAGTGTTTAACAACTCATAGAGTATGATCAGTTCTACAAGAGGATCTTGCTGATTTGTAGAAACTGATCACCTCCATGAATCAACTAGACACTCATAAATTGGAGAGTTGATTCCCATTCTATGAACACTTAAACACTGTGAACATAACCCAGTAAATGATGAAACCATCATAGATAAAGAGTGTGTTACTAAATGTTAAATCTCACACACTCACCATCATGCATCTAAAAATGTATTATCTCAAGATAGTTGCATGCATGAATATGTTTGTTGGTGATAAATATGATGATTATCAAGTTAAGAGGAACAGGGGTTTAGAAAACTAACCTAGCAGGACCCATTTAACTATGGGTACCAAAAATAGAAACATATTTAAACCTGCAGTACTTGGTCATTCCCGACCACACTAAGGAATGATGAAAGCGTAAGACTTCATTCAAGAAGACTCAACCTAATAGAAGGCTAAGGACAATTTAGAGATAATTCCGATAAAGTTCCTATATGTCCAAGCTCGTCCCTTGAAGACCCTCCGAGCTAACTAGAATGGAGCTCACATGGTCGCTAATCAGATATGGAAGCATGCCATGCAAAAAGAAGATAAAGAGGATTATATATGCTCATATCAAGAAAGAGAATGCTATATGAAAAGGATCCTCAAGGAATCTCACAATGTAAGATTATCGAGCTTCAGACAAGAGGAAGTTATCAAAAGATCGTAACTTCTCAAAAAGATTGTCAAAAGAGACTACGTCAGAAGTAGTTATCAAATGATCGAGAGTGATCAATCCCGAAAATACTCATCTCTACGATACAAGAAAAATCCGAGTAATGATGGAGATTCCAAATGAAGGAGATATGCAAGGCTATCTTCAAATGAACTCAAGAAGAGGGAATCACATCTATCCGGAAAGACAACATCAACAACGGAGGAAGCAAATGATCTATTAAGGAACAACAACACCGAGATATACTATGAAAAGTTGTATCACCTACAGAGTCCCAAAACTTTGTGGTCGATGAACCAAATGAAGATCCATAGTCAAGAGGAACGCCTCAAAATGTATTATCGATAACCCTTCACCACCCAACCCATAATCGTGAAGTGCCTACGATCAAACATATGATCGTAATGTAAGAAGCAGGAGGACACCACGATTTCAAAGAATGCGCTTTCTAAAGTCGGTAGAAGACCTCCCAATCGTAAGAGGTCGAATGAGATGTCATTACAAATCATCGCTATAGTATTCCATCCGAAAGCGCCTCGTGGACAAACCCGACCCTTAGCTCACTCTAAGAGGTTGGCCCTTCCCGAGCTACCTTAACCTAGAAGGAATGTTTGATCAAGTTCATCTCAAGGATCAAGTCACCAACGATCGAGAGTCGAAGTTTTGAAAGAACTAAACGATCGCAAAGCAAACTCAATCGATCAAGTGCTACTCAACGATCGTAGCACAACCTCAAAGAATCATAGAATACAACTCAACGATCGTAGTCCTACCAAAGGGTACTCCAGTTCACAAGAATCTTGGAAAATGAGACACTTGCTAAACCATTCAAGTAGAGGAGATAAGTTTGAATACTACAGTGAGTGAGCTATGCTGCATCAAAGTAAGGATAAAAGACAAAGTCATCCACCGCAAAGATCCCTCGTAAAAGTTGATCGTTGAGTCAACAAAGGAAATCGTAGAGTCTATAACCGACTCATCATGCTACTCTATTTAATCAAAAGGTCAATCGGTCAAAGCCACGTCGTTTAAACGACTACTCTTCTAAAAGGAAACATCTAACTAAAAAGTTATGGGGAGTTACAGCTCATTACTGGGCATCGTGCAACCAATGGATGGTTGACACATCACTGAGTATGCAGAGTTGGAAGGAACTGCCTTAAAGATAATTTTAAATTTGCAGACAGTTACCAAAAACTATCGAACCTCTCTCCTCCCATTTTCAAAACCCTAGAAAGCTTTTCAAGAGTAAAATCAATTTACCCTCCAGAGCCTTACCAAATCCCTGCATACCATCTCGCATAAACCTCTCTAAATCAAACACCCACATTCTTTAACTATTCAAATGGAGAATCGGCAAGTTATCACCGACATTCAATTTCGGAACCAAATCGTTTGAGAAAATCGAGAAGAAGTTCAGGACATTCTTGAACTCGTAAAGAAAGTCGGGTTTTCGTAATGTCTTGAGACAAGTACTCATGTGTACATTGACCTGGTTAAAGAGTTCTACTCAAACGTCTCCATAAACTCTAGTACTCTATCTACCAAGGTTAAGGTCAGACTCTGAAGCTGAAATCTTCTGACCTAAATCAATGCCTAGGTTTTCCTAACCAAGGGCTAAAGAACCTTGAAGATGTCAACACTGAACAAGCAAAGGAGTTGATGGGGTACCAAAGGAACCCTAGTTTCAAAGACATGAAGAAGAAGGAGTTTCCTGAAGAATATGAGTTCCTAGCTGAAATTGTTGGAAAGTGCATATCAGCAAAAAAACACCGCATATGATACAATGTTGAATGACCAACAATTGAAGATAATGTCAGCTATAGTTCTGAAGAAACAATTTGACTTTGGAGCTATCTTGTTCGATCAAATCTCCAAATGGGTAGAGAAGGATGAGAAGAAGAAATCCACTGAAAAGCATCTGACCAAAGTATTTCATGGAAGGATCTTTGAGTATTATAATCAAGAAGAAACTAGAGAGGAAAATCAAGGATGATGAAGGAGAAACATTGAATGTGCACAAAGTAATGTCTCCACAATTATTTGAGAACTGGAAGAAGAACCCTAAGGAGAAAAAAAGGCTGACAGCTGGGAGCAGCAGTAGAGCCTCTGCAAAGAAGAGAAAGATAGTAGAGGCAGAGAACTCTGAGTCTGATGACTCTGAAGCAGCAAAAATCACACCAGCCAAGAAGAAATTAAAAGCTGTGAAGAAAGCTGGTGATGTGAAGAAAGCCCAGGCCACACCAAGGAAAGTCTCCTCCCTGAACAAGGACAAAGAAGAAAAAGTCCTAACTACTGAAACAACAAAAAGAAGAAGCAGCAGGTTGCTTCAAGGGCCAGTTAACAAGAAAGCTAAGGTGGAATACACACCAACCTTAGCTTCCCAAATCAAAGACATCTCACAAGAAAGGGACGAGAGTCACAGAAGAAAAAGAAACAGATGTCAAGGTCCAAATTCCCACAAACAACATCCAAAAATAAAAATGAAGCTAATGATGGAAGAAGAAAAAGAAGATCTCACGACAAAGAAGAATGCTCAAGCCCCATGGCTAATTCTCAGAGTAGTCACACCGATGATAAAAAGAAATCAAAGATGACCAAATTGCATCCCCAAATGCAATCGCCCAATGACCCAAGAGAATAGGTCAAAAATGTTGTTCAAGAAGAAGAAGAATGTCCCCTCCAATCCGAGAAAGCCCTCATGATGAATCAAGAAATTGATGAGTCCAAGAAAGAAGAATTTGTTCTCGCCAAGGTTTGAACCTCAAAGAAGTCTGTCTGCTGAGCAAGAGGAGTCTCGAGTCCCAAGAAGAAGAAGAGTCTTACTCTCCAATAGTTGAACCTCCAAGAAGAAGGAAGAGCTATGATCGCAAGCCCAGTTTGCCTTCAAAAGGAAAAAGTGGCCAATCAAATGCCATCATTGAATTGAGTGATGATGAGTCTCAGATCCCCGTAAGAAAGTGCTAATAATGAAACCAACAATGAAGAAGAAGAAGAGTCCGAGGAAATGCTTGTCAAGAAAGTTCTCGACATGAAATGCAAGAAGAAGGATTCTCTCCGTGAAGTCGATCAAAATGGTTCTCGGTTCCGAGAGAGAAAAAGTAGAAAATGACTCCAATTCAAGATCAGAACAAGATGAACCGTAACTCTACCCCCGCCCTCTCACCGCAAGATTCACCAGAGAATAGTGGTAGAAGTTCCTAATGAACCATCGAGACTCCCACCGCTAGATGGGTAAACTATGGAGATGAAGCAATTTCAAGAGTAGTAAGAATGACTACTTTTAACTTAGCCAAGAACTGGAACAATATGGAGCTAGATTGCTCAACCATTCTCTACAACCCTGATGATCTGCTGATGAGATGGTTGTTCCAGTGGATGCCATGGCTAAAGGCCTTTACTAAAAAAGATGGAAGCTACTTCAGTTAGTGTTACAAGTAGTTTCCAAGCATGGAACTGGTGGCTTAGAACTTTCCAAGAGTAAAGAAGTTTGCCACCAAACTGATCAAAGACCAGCCCCACTTCAAGGTCTATCGACATGCTGGAAATCTCTACATCCCCTACGATCGTAGAGTGGACTCTGAAGGACAAAGAGCCATGACCAAGGAACTGGTCGTAGAGTTTTTTCACTCTACTGCTGATGATGATCAAGCTCAAAACAAGAAGCCACCTTATGCTTAAGCACTACTATCAGACATTCCCTCATCCTCAACCTCAACCAGTGATTGGAACTCAACGATTATCCAGATTATCCAGACCTTTGAAAATCTGTCCAAAGATGACGATCGTAGAGTCCAATCCATTGCTCAACTTGAAGTCGCCAACCAAAAGGATCAAACTACTTTTGGAGCAGAACTATCAAGAGTTCTCGATGATCTAAGCAAGAAGATATCTATGCTCATCAAGAATCATGTAAGCGATAGAAGTAGCAGAGATGATTCTTTCCAAAGACAAGCTTCAAGCTATCTTGGCTGATGTATCTCTCAAACTCCAAGAGAGAGATAACATCTATCAGAAGGCCATCCAAGATCAAAAGGCTGAAGCTCTACAAGTTCAGAAGGCAAATGAAGAACAAATCCAAGCCCTCTCTCGACAAGATTGACGACCAAGCAATCATTCTAGTCGCAACTTGAGCTAGCTAGGCAACAGAACTCAAGTTTGAAGTTGCCAACACCTCCTACCTAATGGAGTAGCTTAATTCCGACATGGAGCAGCTCTCTCAAATGATTGATGACAAAAAGGGGGAGAAAAAGAGGCATAGAAAGAAGAGGAGCAAGAGGCACTCGAGGAAGAATAGAGGGACAAGAGAGAAGCAGTCAAAGAAGAAGACAGTAGCTACTGAAAGAGTATCATCATCTGAGGGGGAGCCGAAAGATGATGATCCCATGATCGCAGAGTCTAAGGGGGCGTGATCAGAAAGATGATGAAGGGGAGCCAAGCAAAGACAGAAGGTCATCATCCCAGGGGGAACAAGAGCAAGAAGAAGAAACAGATTAGTAGCTGATCAACAAGCATCCTGGAAACATACATGAAGCCAAGGAGGTACATCTCTAAACTGTTAGGTATGTTTTGGATCCAGGATGTAGAATGTCTGAATATATAAATTTCCATATCAATATAAATGACATTCATGATTATTTGTTTAGAAATACAACCGCCATCGATATAAGATTCATTCATAACATGCATATGCACTTATTGTTTTGTCATAATCAAATAGGGGGAGATTGTCAGGAATAAACATGTGAATGATATTCCTATTTAATATATGATTTGATTATGATATATATGAATGAATATGCAAGTATGCTTGCATTAAGAAAAGTCAGAAAGTCCTTTTGATAGATAATAAAACATATATACAAGGACTTAGAATGAATTGATCAAATATGTTAGTTGATCCTACATAAGTAAAAACAAATTTTGTAAAGTCCTTAAAAAGAAATGATGTACAAGGACTATAAATATAGAAAGATCAAGCTTGTTAGGTTGATCTTATGATGTAATAGATAGGCTAGTCTGATCGTCGAGCACTGCACCAGAAGTCATAGTCTGCCAGGTGAGTCAAGGTTAACTCGAGAGCTATCGAGGCAGAATAGGAGTATGCAAGATAGTAGATCTCGGAGTTCGTAGACTGCCAGGGGAAACAAAGAAGGATCGTAGTGTATCGAGTAGAGCTTCCTCGGGATCGTAGTGTGCTGAGGAAGTCATGTTCAGAATCGTAGAGACAACATGCCTAAGAAGACCGATCATCTGTCGAAGCCAAGACATAAACGTAGACTACACTCAGAGTCGTAGAGTCTACTGATGCCAAAGCCAAATCAAGGATCGTAGATCACACTCTGAGTTCGTAGAGCCTATGGATTACATGTAGAGATCGTAGTCAAGAAAGATCAGATGAAGACAACAAGTACAAGGCATAAATCGTAGTGTCAAGATCTGATCTCGGGATCGTAGTGTCTGCACAAGTCGAAGTCAATCGTAGAGTGCGTAACTACGACCTCTAAGAAGAAGTGCTCACAATGCCAAGGATGAATCGAGAGCATATATACGGCTCTCAACAAATGAGCACTCCCTAATATCCAAAAGGAACGGCTTCTAGTTCAAGCCGCAAGCTACATCCAAGGAACCAGAGAGCACTCAACGAATGGCATGTAGGCTAACAGAAGATCTCAGCACCAACCCAATCAGCATCAAGATTGAGGTGTAAGGCCATTCGTGATGAAGTCTTCCACAAGGAGATCCAAAGAAGACTTCAGAAGCTGACTAAGGAAAGTCAGTTTATGCAGTAGCTATCAAGTGAACAGAAGACAACGATCTTGGAAGCAACCAAGATCGTAGTGTTTGCAAAACAAAGAAGGAACTGATGGAAGGTGAACCGAGATACTGGTCAGCCTCTGATTAGCAAGGCTAAAGTGATTAAGTGCAGGGTCAGTTCATTAATGATAAGTGAACGGGAGATCACAAGGAGAAAGCAAGCTGGACGCGCCACAAATCTGAAGTGTCTTGATATTCAGAAGGGGACCAGAGCAAGGAATTAGGCCATCAGTCTTTGAGACAAACAGAAGTATTGAAGCACAACACAATACAAGGAAGGGGTGTTCTACATTGAAGATCCAATCAACACTCTTCAAGATCGTAGTGGTAACTCTTCTAGTCAATGAACAACACTCAACAAGACACTACGATCAAGTCCTTGAAGACGTGCATCAAAATCGTAGAGTCCGAATAACTGAAGACTGAAACATTAGCAAAGGTTCAATCTGAAGGGTAATATTCAGACAAGTGCCTATTGAGAGCATCGATGCAATAGGACAACCTCTGATCGAGAAATCAGTAAGAGGTAATAAAGTCTTTGACCTGCCCAAGACATTAAAGTAATACAGATGTAGTAGGTGAAACAAAGAGATCGCAGAACGCTTAAAAAGTATGAGAAGTCACATCAAGCAGTCTACATCAAGCAACTTGAGATCTGTGAAGATATTTGAATTGTCTTCAACGGCTACTTTCCAACGGAATGATTGGGAAGGAGTATAAATAAGGAAGAGCTTCAAAGATCAAAGGTTGCTGGAGTTGTCGAGTTTGGAGAGAAGGTGGACTGATCTAAACCATGTGAAACAGTGAGTCAGAAGGCTCACTCTACGATCCACCAAGAACACTCAGAAGTCAGATAAAGAAAGAAGTAGAAGTGTGAGTTCTACTATGTAGAAGTGAGAGTTCTACTACATGAAGAGTGTTCAGAACTGTCGAGAGAAAGAAGATCATTATGTCATCTTGATGTCCATCATGGGAAGATACTAAGTATAATAGAGAAGAGCCTACAGTTATCTTAGCAAGTCCATCATGAGAAGGCATCAAGTAGCAAGAAGGAAGATCACAAATGCCATCTTGGTGTCAAGCATGATAAAGCTTCTAAGTACCTAACAGAAGAGCTTACCGTCATCTTAGAAGCCTATCATGCAAGTACCATCAAGTACCAAGGAGAAGGATCTTCAAGGTAGTTCTCAAAAAGGGTCATCCAAGTGGTTGAGTAACCATAGAAGTCGAGCATCATGCAACACTCACCGCACTTCAAGGATAATCAAGCCAAGTCGCTAAGTATAGAAGATGTTCAGAGCATGAAGACATCTTACAAATTTCAAAGACCGACTCCAATAACAACAAACAAACAACTCAACAAAGCTAGGATTCGATGGGTCCTTGTCCAAAGGGACTAAATGAAGCAGGCTGTAAGGGTCCTTGTCTCAAGGACTAAACAAAGCAGGCTGTAAGGGTCCTTGTCAGGAAGGACTAAACAAAGTTTCAAGCCTCATTGGCTTCAAGAGTTCCTAGGAACTAGAGGAGTCCCAAGGTCGCCGGCCTTGAAGAGTTCTTAGTGAATCTAAAGTCCCAAGGTCACGGCGGCCTCAAGGAATCTTAGTGATTGTGGTGCCGCCCTTCCTTAGTGGAAATCTCGCTAGTTGAAAGTAGTAAGAGTGGATTAGAGCTTGAGTCTCGAACCACTTAAAACCCCTTCTGTCTTTTACATTATGTCATTTACATTATGTACTATAACTGCTATAATTGCTATGTATATTTTAACTACTTAAAACTAAACTTACTCTATGAATAATGTATGTATGATTATGAATATATCAATGAAGGGGATCTTTTACTTATTCCGCTGTGCTTGAAAAGATTATCATGTTTATCATATGTTGATTATGAACAATATAATATAAACTAGAAAAGTATTTGAAATAAAAAGGATCTATTCAACCCCCCCTTTTAGATCTATTGTGCCCTCTAGGAACTAACACAAGTCTTGCAATTCAGTTCAACGAATCACATAAAACTTGGCTAACATGGAAGTTAGACAAGCGTTAAGAAAACTTGCCTTTCAGCGTCTTCAAATAACTTACTCGACTGACCACAACCTTTATAGAATCTACATGATATATTCACATAGCACACTGTAATTAGCCATCAAATAACTATTCACATTGTTCCTACAAGCTTCTTTCTCTTCTATGTCTTTGTTAACTTAATATATTTATTAAAGTCAACATGACTTATTACCCTTCATCCCGGTTTATCACTCAACTGATGTTTATTAACCGGACTCAACCATCGTTGATAAGGTACCAACTTTGTTCATCATACATATCTTGTTAACATGCATTACATTCCTAGGTTTCATACCATATACCTTAGTATAGGTAATATAGGATTAGTCTTAGTACATTCATTGAGTATATAAACTCAACTCAGGTAGGTCTCAAAATAACTGAAGTTCAAAACCTAAGTTACTATCAAAGTTCTAAACTCGTATGCATGGGCTGACATCATAAGCATTCTAGTGGCACTGCGGCGCCACTCTCCAGAGGTTTTCCTCGGACTTGGCCATGCACATGAGTCCATTTATAAACTCTCGCCACTGCCATGAAGTCTCCAGACCTTTTTATTTTTTCCTCGGCCATAACTGGCTCTGCAGCGTGGATTTTTACACTACGATTGGCGCCGCGGCGCCAGACCTCAGTACCAGATTCTCAGTAGTTTTGAAAATCTGTGTGAAATTCCCGGGGCCGTAACTTCTTCGTTATCAGCCCGATTTGGTCCGTTCAAAAGCCCACATGTCATAAATGACATACCCTATGCGTTCATATAATAATTCAACACTTTCGAATCCGTTAACACAAAATTCACTATTAAGTTCATTTTATAGACGTTCGGAAACGTTAATGAGCGTTCAATGCTCGTTTTCTTCGTTTTAAGTCGGAATCCGACGATTCTCGAACCCACAACTCTTAATCACCCTATCTCACGTGTTGACATTGAAAACCAATGTTTTTGAGTCTCACGGCAACTTTTGACCACCATTCCGGAATTTTTACGTTTTCGACGTTTAACGTCTATTTTCGTAAAATTCGCCATAACTTCGTTACTAATGTTCTCTAAGCCAAATCACATGGAATACTCCATAGATTTTATATCTACATCCTAACTAAACAATATGCATATACTAACGAATTGATGGAGCTCAATTGTTTATCAACAATCGATCTCAACTATCAATGTTTTCATGGTTCAAAACTATATTAAACCTTATGATTCTTATAATCTCATGACTTATAGAGATTGAATCTATGGTAAGTCATCTTTAAATCCTCACACAAGACATATTCCACCCATTCTATGATTCTCTAAGATGAAAGAAAATCTAAAAGAGATGGAGATGAAAGGTAAGGATTATACCTTAAGAACTCTTGGTTTCTTTTCTTGGAAAACTCTAAGATCAAGCTTCCAAAGTGTATGTTTTGCAAGAATAGCTCTCTTTCTCTCTCAAATAATCTAGGTTGGCAAGTTGAAAACTCCCAAATGAATCAACCTAGCTTTCTATTTATAGAAAACTAGAATGGAGGGCAATTTGGACTATAAACCACCACCTCCTTACTATTCATGTGTGGTTACCAAGTAAAACACTTGGTGACCAAGCCTTATGCTTGGCTTCCACACCAAGGAGGCCGGCCCACCACCCCATGTGACATCCCATGGGTTGCCCCATGGGTTTTACCCATTCAGTGATCCACCGGTTCGACCCACGGTTCGGTTTTAATGAATTGGGCTTAACTAAATTAACATTGGGCCTTGATCATTCAAATGATTGGATTAATTAATAATCCAACTCAAATGAATAGTCATTAAGTCTTAACTTAATTCTATAATACTAATCGTGCCACATACGTACAATTCACGTATTTATCTTCGTATACTACTCGTACAATAATCGTATTGTACTTCGTATTTACTCAACGTATTATACATAGATACTAAATAGTATCACCTAATGTACAACACTCGCATTAACCCTAACGCCATTCCTTCTACGCATATTATTTCCTTCTCGGAAATCAATATACTCAACCCTTAGGTTTTAAGTCCGCAGACGAAAACTGCGTTTGCCATAAATGAAATATTATCAAATATTCCATCTCATCACGATATTCTATCATTACGCGTTTCTCGGAATCTCAAAATAATTCACCGAACAGAAACGGATGAATAGTGTTTTTACGAAAATTTCTCGGAAAACAATTATTTTCGTCTTGGAAATTCCAAACAATTATTTCTAACACGTAGTCAGAATACTAACCACGTTGGCACATTCTAGGTCATAGAACGACCTTCACATAGCTTACTCACAAAGAAATCAATTAAATTCATTTAATTCACATAATCAAATAAAAATTTAATTGTCATAAAAATTCAATTTTGTCGGGCGTTACATTCTCTCCCCCTTATAAGGATTCTGTCCCCAGAATCTTAGTTTATAATTACATAAACAAATGAGGAAAATCTTCCTTCATTTTACTTTCGAGCTCCCACGTTGCTTCTTTAGCATTGTGGTTTCTCCATAACACCTTTACTGAAGGTATTACCTTATTTCTTAAAACTTGTTCCCTCCTATCAATAATTTGAATTGGAAGTTCCTCATAGGACAAGTCTTTCTCTATCTGAATAGATTCATATTCTATCACGTGTTTATAGTCCGGTTTATAAGGACGCAACACTGACACATGAAACACATTATGAATGCGTTCCATCTCTGGAGGTAAAGCTACTTCATAAGCTACCTCTCCTACCCTTCTTAAGATCTCAAAAGGTCCTACAAACCTTGGACTTAACTTCCCTTTCTTTTCAAAACGTATCTTCCCCTTCCAAGGCGATACTTTCAGAAAAACAAAAGATCCTACATCGAATTCTCTATTATCTCTGTGAGGATCTGCATACTTCCTCTGCCTATCTTGAGCAACAACTAATCGAGTATGTATTAACTTCACCATGTCCGCCGTCTGCTGTACCATTTCAGGTCCCAACATCCGACGTTCACCCACCTCATCCTAACATAATGGAGTTCGACACTTCCTCCCATACAACGCTTCGTAAGGCGGCATGCCTATACTAGCGTGAAAACTATTGTTGTACGAAAATTCCACCAATGGTAGATATTCGTCCCAACTCCCTTTGAAATCCATAACGCAAGATCTTAACATATCTTCAAGCGTTTGAATTGTCCGCTCACTCTGACCATCCGTCTGAGGATGATCATTATTGGCTTCGCACGTAAATGCACAAATGAAATTAAAATTTTAAAGCAATTTCCGAAACCCTAAAACAGGATCCATGCGAAAATTAATTAATTCAGAGGTTTAGAGATTATACCAGATATAAACAAAAACGAGAATCAAACCGATGCGCCTCGAATCTCCAACGCAATACAAACCGATTGCGCTCTACTACAGTATCCACATTTAACGCCGCATCTAACCGTCGAACGATTTCGCAATAAGAAGGACTTCATGTACTAGCCACCAAAAGGAATGGATTTTTGAAATCGCTTTTCTCTCTAGTCTCTCTCTAAGAAGCGGCTAGGTTTTTCAATTATGACATCTTACCCTAAGTAGGCTGCTATATATCATATATATAGTAGTTAAAAGGAATTAATCAAATCAAAACCTAATTTTATAAAATCCAATTTATATATATATATCTCTTAATTAAGTCTTACTTAATTAATATACATATATACAATTATCCTTTTAATTTAAATTAAGTGATTTAAATACTATTAATCATATTAATATATTTAAATCCTTAAAATTTAAATTAATTCCCTTTTAAATAATGTTCTATGTGTGTGACCTTATAGGTTATTATTACGTTGGCAATAATTTTAAAATCATATTATAAAATTATAAAAAGTGAATGGCATCTAGTAATGCATCATCGCTACCCAAGTAATAATAAGATCGATGATTCGATGCAACCTTTTTGTGACCAATGTTTCAATGTAATTTAATCCTTTTAACCTTAATATCCTAGATTAAACTCGAGTCATGGAATGTGTCATACTCTTCATAATTTAATCTGAGTTTTCTTGATCAATGAGTAGACTATATGAAACAAATCACTATTTGAGCATGGCCATGCATTTCATAGTCCTACTCAATCAAGAGGCCTATGGATATCACCCATAATATATAGGATGGTTAAATTCCATCTAGATCACTCATATTTCTCACACGATTAATGATGAACCCAATAATCACCTTTATAGTCCACCCTATTAAAGGTGACATTTGATGATATCAAAGTACATAAATTCTCGTGTAGTAATATAGCGATTTCAGTCAAGAAGACCATTACATCATTATCACTATGAGAATTGCTAATGACACTTCGCATAATGCTCCATATAGAATTCTCATGGTGGGTCTGTCCAGTACATCGTTCTCTAACATGTACCTATGCATTGACTTAATATCTCATATATTTTTATGACCAATGAGATTTGGTCATCAGTCAATCCACATACTAGTCTCAATGCATCATTGTTGTCCCATCAACAATGATACTCGACTAGGGACATTTAAGAACACTGATACTAATGGTAATATATAATCTCATGTTCAAGTCACATACTTGAAACTATATAATTTGTATCACTATTCTAAGGAATTTTATTATGTTAACAATTATATTACGCAGTAAATAAAACCATAATAAAATCATATATTTATTCAATCAAATATAATATCAAAACGTTAAGAAATTATATCAAATAATTGGCCTCTAGGGCATAAACTCTAACAGATACGCTGTACTCAATCTTAACTGCGTTCCCATTTGCTCTTGCAAACTCCTCCAAAAGTTTGATGTGAATCGTGGATCACGATCTGACACAATCGAAACAGGTAGTCCATGTCTGGAAATAATTTCCTTGACATACAACTTAGCTAACTGATCTAGGTTATACCTAACTCCTATTGGTAGAAAATGAGCCGATTTCGTCAATCGATCCACTATCACCTAAATAACATCGTATCCTTTTCTTGTTGCTGGAAGTCCCACCACAAAGTCCATCGTGATGTGCTCCCACTTCCACTCTGGAATTTCTAACGGTTGTAACAACCCACTCGGTCGTTGATGTTCAGCCTTAACTCTTTGACAAGTTAGGCACCTACTAACATATTCTGCTATCTCCCTCTTCATGTTCGGCCACCAAAAGTTCTAACGAAGGTCTTGATACATCTTCATACTACCGGGATGTATCGAGTACCTCGAACTATGGGCCTCCATCATAATTTCTTCTTTTAATTCAGGATCATTAGGAACCCAAATTCTTCCTTTAAAACGAAGTAATCCCTTCTTATCGAGGTTATACTTAGTCTTTTCTTCATCTTCTATCCTCTTCTCATGATCCGTTGCACTCCTCGTTGCTTTCGCTTGTACTCCCCCAACCCGCTCCACTATGGTAGGTTGGGTTTCCATGGAAAATAACATCTCCACCGCTTCCTCCCAGAATTTAACTTCTAACTCTATTCTTGCCATCATTTATTACCAACTCATTCTGAGCCGTTAACATTGATAGTTTCTCTCTACCCTTCCTACTTAGCGCATCGGCTGTGACAACCCCAAAATAGGTCCATTCCATCCAACCCATTCTGAGTCGCCAAATACATGGTACAGAAAGCAAACTACAACTTCAATAATACAATTGTCGTGCAAAATATGACAACACATACTGTGAGTTTAAATACAAATATTGTCCTCTAGACAATATCCACACTCAAATAAGCCCTCATTACAATTATTCAAACACTATTTTACAGAAATAGTGAGGACTGCTAAAACATCTTTCTAGAACCATCACTCCATACCCCGACTAGATCCTGCTATGTAAAGAATATTATGACTAAGATAATATACAACAAATTATCATTAGTCTTCAACAGGGAAAAATCTGATAAAATATAATAGACAACAAGTTTTAGATCAACAAACTGCAGCGGAAACAACAATCCATTAGAAGAGTCAAGTAGAGAAAGAATTCCGCTATCTTCTAAGATTTAAAAGTCCATCATCAATATTTTATTCCTGTAACAACAATCAATATACATCTTTAATCAAATATTCATCTTTGCACTACATACCAAAGATATTCATTTGTATCACCAGTTGGTCATGTTCATCTCAACACTTGTTCATCTTTGCACTACGGGCCAAAGATATTCATTAGGTAATCATTCATCTTTGCACTACAGGCCAAAGATATTCATCAGTTAATCATTCATCTTTGCACTATAGGCCAAAGATATTCAGTAATATCATCATTTAGGACTGAGGATGATGAAAAATATCTTAAAGAAAATGAATCCAGTGAGATAAAAGATCAAATATTAGGGATTCGTATTACCTTTTATCCAAGTTCAAAAATACTTCATAATAACCAATTTTGAAGCAGAATTCAAAATAAAGATCAAAACATGGATACAATCAAAGATAGTAACCATAATAGACACCTTGGATAAAAAGAAGAAAATTTCATTTTTTGGTGAATAGTGCCGTATACGTGAATAGTATCGTATACGTGAATAGTAACTCCGACACCAAAAGAGAGAAATTCCACAAGAAAAATCATCATGCTTCGTGAATAGTACTCATGAATAGTAACTCATGAATAGTAACTCGTGAATAGTAACTCATGAATAGTAACCCCGACATGAAAAGTTCCAAATTTGATAAAAAGTTCCAACCAATATTTCGGCATAATGATATTGAAGAAATAATATCACTTACGAAGAAAATAACATCCCTTACTATCCCTTACCTCAAAAGAGCAGCACTTCTAACTGGATATCGGATATGACGCTGAAGAAAACTTGCACTGATGAATAGCAACTCACCAAGTATCTAAATACTCACAAAATACACTCGATAATCTAGAGAGAAAAAGAGAGAAAACTTATGAATTATGGTGTGATTTTCAATTCTAACTTAGCCCTCTATTTATAGGAAAATATTAGCACGCCGAAGCAGACTTGACCTGTAACCTGATGGCTTTACCTGCTACTATTCTACCCACCAAAAATCAGCCATCTTCCCCAACAACCAAAAGTGGGGCCCACCCATTTCTAGAATTTTCCACCAAAATCATTTATAAACCTAATTTCCGAATCAATCACCTCTTAAAATTCATAACAAATCATTCGTTCATTTTTAACGGTTCAAAATTTGTGAACATATACTCAATTTATATATGTATAACATATCCAAAAATCACAACGATTCAACTACGATTAAAAATTATAACTCACACAATAAAAGTCGTAAGAACACTGATTTGATCTTTTAATACCTCCAATTCGACAAAATGCTGATAAAATACCTCAACATTAATTCCTTCATTTATAACCACATAAATAAATCCATCATTTATATCCACATCAAATAAATATTTCATTATCATATAAATCAATAATTAATTATTCACAAATAATATTACAGAATCACAATAATGACAACCAGGCAGTTCCCAAGAAAGAGGGGGCTTTCCGATAAGGATTTCTCCTTATTGGCGCGCAATTAGGTGACCAAACCTCTCCTTGACAGAACTTTCTAGACATTGCCAATAATGCTATCTTATAATATTATTCAAATAATATGAATTATTGATCCGATAATGAGATATCTTGTCTAAATGACAATTATTGAAACAACAATAATATAAAATATCAACGCAACAATTATTGATTCAATAAAATAAAATATTGAACATTAATTATCGTGAACAATTATTGAGTAGTGCCTTCTTACGTAAGAATCAATAATTTAAAAATACTGCAATACCGTGCTATCGTGCAACGACGCCAGACATCGTATTTTAACCACCGGGTATTTCAACAGTGTTAACGGAAACGATTACGCCGTTATTTATAAAAACTCAAACTTGTCATTTTCTTCATCCGACGGTTATTCAGGTTATGGGGCCCTAACTAGTCATTTGCTGTGTAAATGCATTTAATATTTCCCTAGCAACAAGAATATTCTATAACCACTTGCATGTATTTTGAAAAATTTATATATATCACCCTTAACTTTAACTTTTTATCAATTTAACCATTTACTAAATAGAAAAATTGAATACTTTTATTTCATAAAATTCGGGGTCTTACATCTTTTCCCGGATGATATAAAATATCACAGTCATAATCTTTTATTAACTCTAACCACCTTCTCTGTCTCATGTTCAACTCCTTACGTGTGAAGATATATTTTAGACTTTTGTGGTCCGTGTGTATATTTCACATTTCCCACCATAAAGATAATGCCTCCATATCTTTAGGAATAAAACTACATTTGCTAATTCCGTGTCATGAGTAGGATATACCTTCTCATAATCCTTCAATCGACGCTGACGCATACACAATGACCTTGCCATGCTGCATGAGCACGCAACCCAGTCCTTTATGCGAAGTATCGCTATACACTACAAAATTTCCTGTATCGTCTGGTAAGGACAATACAGGTGCCTCACTAAACCTCTTCTTAAACTCTTGAAAACTGTTCTCATATTTTTAAGTCCACACATACTTCACTGACTTTCTTGTCAGATTTGTTAACGGAGTAGCTATTTTAGAAAAGTCCGAAATGAACCTTCTATAGTATCCCGCTTAACCCTTAAAAACTCGGTTGGCATTTTCGGTTGCTCCCATTCATTAACTGCTTCTACTTTTGTCGAATCTACGGAAATGCCATCCTTATCAATAACATGCCCTAGAAACTGCACCCTCTCAAGCCAAAATTCACACTTTATGAATTTCGCATACAACTTCTCCTTTCGTAGTGTCTCTAACACTATTCTTAAATGTTCTGAATGATCTTCTAGCATCTTTGAATAGACTAGAATATCATCAATGAACACTACGACAAACTTGTCCAAATATTGTTTGAACACTTTGTTCATCATATCCATAAATGCGGCTGGCGCATTAGTCAACCCAAACGACATTACCAGAAACTCGTAATGACCATAACGAGTTCTAAACGTCGTCTTACGTACATCTTCCTTCCTCACCTTTAACTGATGATACCCCGTGCGCAAATCTATCTTAGAAAAATACTTTGCCCCTTTCAACTGATCAAATAGATCATCGATCCTGGGCAAAGGGTATTTATTCTTAATCATTAACTTGTTCAACTCTCGATAGTCGATACAAAGCCTTAACGACCCATCCTTCTTCTTTACAAACAACACTGGTGCTCCCCAAGGAGACACACTTGGTTGAATGTACTTCCTATCTAATAGTTCTTGTAATTGAACCATTAACTCCTTCATTTCGACTGGCGCCATTCGATATGGTACCCTTGAAACTGGTGCAGTTCCCGGTAACAGATCAATTACAAACTCCACCTCCCTGTCCGGTGGAATGCCCGGTAATTCCTCCGAAAATACATCCACGAACTCTTGCATAATAGGTATCTGATTCAAGGATGTTCCCACTCTTTGGGTATCCACAACATGGCATAGATAACCTACACACCCTTTTCTCAACATCTTCCTAGCTTGTGTCATAGACAGACAACAAGAGCGTCTCGGTGAATTACTACCGAAGAACACTACCTTGGTTTTCTTAGAAAGCCGAATATTTACACTTTTCCTATGGAAATCTATAATCGCCTTATGGTTAACCAACCAATCCATACCAAGAATTACGTCGAATTCTTTTAGCCTTATCGGTACCAAATCTATCGATAACTTATTCCCTCTAATTTCCACGTAACAATCCTTATGAATATGTTCAATGGGGATTATCTCCTCGTTTGCTACCTTAACGTCTAAAGGTATAGGTAACTTCTCAGGGATTAAACCTAATCGCTTAGCAAATTCACATGCTATAAAAGAACAAGTAGCACTCGAGTCAAATAGCACATAAGCATTTATCTCATTAACCGGAATGATACCTGCTACCACATCTGTTGATGCAACCGCATCTTGATCAATCATATTAAACGTACGAGCTGAGGGTCTACCCACTGATGGTGTTGGTCCAGTAATGGCTAATTTACCACTACTAGAACTCTTATTCCCCTCTAAACCCTTCTTCGGGCAATTTCTTGCCATGTGGTCCATTGACCCACAGACAAAACACCCCTGGTTCTTCTTAGGGTTGGGACAGTTGGGTGACAAATGTCCCTCCTGCCCACAGTTGTAGCATACTGCTTTCCCCTTTAAACAGACTCCCATGTGAGATTTTCCGCATGTCTTACATGCTTCCGTCCTCCGTTTGGGATCTCCCTGCTTTACCCTCGGTATTCCCAGGGGTAAAACTCTTCCTCTTTGGCAAGTTGCCACTCACCGTGGCAACTTCAAATTTTATTACCTCCTTCTAACTTACTCTTAATCTTCGCTCTTTGTGGTAATCTGAGACAAAGCCTCACCACCACTTTCCATTATTATCGCCTTCTCCAGAATGGTCCCGTAGGAAGCACTCTGGAAAACCGATATCCTACTATAGAGCCAGGATTTTAAGCCCTGCTCAAATCTGCGCGCCTTTCTTTCTTCTATATCCACCTGATGTGGAGAAAATCTCACCAATTCGTTAAACTTGGCGGCATACTGGGGAACTTTCATATCCCCCTGCTTAAGTTCTAGGAACTTAATTTCCATCCTACCCTGCATGCTAGTAGGGAAATAGTTCTCGAAGAAAACTTTCTTAACCTGTTCCCACGTAACAGCCTCTGTCCTAGCCCCACCCTGGTGAGCTTCCCACCAGTAGTTGGCTTCCCCCTTCATCATGTAAGTCACAAAAGAAGTCTTTTGCGCCTCACCTATATTTGTTATCACAAACGCCTTTTTAATCTCTCTAACCCATGTCTGGGCTTCTAGTGGATCCGTCGTTCCTCGGAACTCGGGGGGGGACCCACACTTTTAAAGTCCTTAAAGGTAGTTGTTCTTGCTACCCTAGGAGCTAAAGGAATCCCACCCCCCACTTGGTTAAATGTAGCCGTTAATAAATTAACGAACTCTTGCATAGGGTTGTTAGGACCCCCCTGATTTTCATTATGAGACTCGGCCTCTTGGTTCCGTTGTCTCCTTCTCGGCGACATAATTCTGATTAAATAAATAAAGCTTCGTTATTATCTATTTAACTACTCGGTTATCATTCTAAATCAACAACAACCATTCATACCACAACGAGCATATTAAATAAAAACTTCATTATATAAATATGCTTTCATAGTCAAAACTATTTACATCATGTTCCCTTAGCCAAAAGCTATTACATACTATCCCGCGATTGCCTTCTACAAAAATTGGGATTTACAAAAAGACTACCCTTAGTTATACAAAAGAGGGTTTTACGTCACTACTCATATACAAAAAGATCTAGTGATCTACTAACACTGTTGAACGACATTCTCATATTTCTGATTTGCCAGAATCGATACTATATCTCGGCTTATGGTATGTCGAGTCTGCCCGGACTCAATAGAATAACAAGCAATTTTTAGCTTGAAATCCTCATGAGCGCATTCATGGATGTATGACATCCTAGTTATTTTTTGGTCTTTCTCAACCAGTTTCTTTTGTAGCTCAGGGACCTCATCCTTATAGTCACGAGCCTTATCAGTCATAAGCACTTTCTCATCATGCTCTGACTCAAAGTCTTCCTCTGCAGATTCTTTCGCCTCATATAAGGCAGTTATTTCCTCAATCTGTGCCTCTACCACAGTGCGCAAATGCACATTCCTATCCAACACTGCCAGATACACTGCTCTAGTTGCATCCGGAGATGTTGGCTCCTGAGTAGGTAACACCGTGTTAATCGATGTCACCTCTATCTCCTCCTCCACATCTAGCATCTCGTTAAGGTATGATGCTAATCCCATGGTCTCCTCAGAGTATTCCTCCTCAGAGATGTACTACTCAATGTCTGAGTTGTCTAGTACAACTACCGGTACCTCCGCCATTGGCATTGGTACAACCTCAACTTGGTTAACTGAGTCCTCACTTATCATTTCCACGTTTCTAAACATCAAGCTATCGGTTGACATCTACAAACACATAACACGTTGATTAGTACATAATACACAATAGTCTAAACATAAATCACATTTAATATCTTTAAGATTAATTTTCATCTTTTAATCCTTTCGATACTGAGTTATCTCAATATCTTTTTAATTTAATGGACTTGAATTTTATTCCTCGGACTTTACCTTTCTTACGAGGTTATTAGCCTAAGGTTTCCCCCCCTTAAGTTTTATAACCTAAGGCTCTGATACCAACCTGTGACGCCCCCAAATTCAGGTATCTTCCAACCCGACAGATGGTGCTCCACTGTATTAACATCCATACAATCATTCCATTGAAATACAACAAAATGAAGGTAATTATTATCTTCTTATTACAATCAAAGTATAATCCTTCCCAGGTTCATAAACCGGTTACATCGTTCATTGTTCATAATGTATAATACATACAAACTTACTAAACTATTACACAATGCTTAAGCATCCATCACAGCTTTGCCGTTATCTCTCTTGGAATTCACAGTACGTTCATCTTTAACTGCAGTTATATAATTCACGCAAGAAGTGAGCATGACAGCTCAGCAAGTTTAATCAAGGATAGCAGGAATACCACATTCATGAATTATATAACAATTCCAACATAACTGAACAATAGTTATGAAGTATTATGAATCAATAATACTCTAACAGTTCATAACATCAATTCCCAAAGTATAGAATAGATTAGGAATTCTGAACCGGTCAATAGACCATGAACAGTAAATTTCAATTTTCATATTTGAAAAGGAGTCCACAGCACTAAGGCCGTTCATCCGTATAACTTATGAGCACTTCTAGGTGATCAATCTATAGTACTCTATGTTGATCAACACTCATTCATTAAACGTATTTACGTTTAATATTTTTGGCAAACTCGCGTGCCCATCGAACAATCGATGAAAAATACTTTTGTTTGTTCATAGACAAACCTTACCTTCACGTCCGTACCAATTACATGGCATATGATAGCGTTAACATTTCTTTATAGAATGATATGAATAATAATCAATCTATATCTTACGAATAGTCTAGCCGAGTTAAAATCTGGCATCGACCCTTTCTTTAAAACAAGTCTTCCAATTCAGTTCAACGAATCACATAAAACTTAGCTAACATGGAAGTTAGACAAGCGTTAAGAAAATTTTCCTTTCAGCATCTTCAAATAACTTACTCGACTGACCACAACCTTTACAGAATCTACATGATATATTCACATAGCACACTGTAATTAGCCATCAAACAACTATTCACATTGTTCCTACAAGCTTCTTTCTCTTCTATGTCTTTGTTAACTTAATATCTTTATTAAAGTCAACATGACTTATTACCCTTCGTCCCGGTTTATCACTCAACTGACGTTTATTAACCGGACTCAACCATCGTTGATAAGGTACCAACTTTGTTCATCGTACATATCTTGTTAACATGCATTACATTCCTAGGTTTCATACCATATACCTTTGTATAGGTAATATATGATTAGTCTTAGTACATTCATTGAGTATATAAACTCAACTCAGGTAGGTCTCGAAATAACTAAAGTTCAAAACCTAAGTTACTATCAAAAGCCACGAACTCGTCGTCATGGCGACATCATAAGCATTCTAGTGAGCACTGCATACCACTCTCCAGAGGTTTTGCCCGGACTTGGCGCTGCAGCGCGAGTCCATGTACAAACTCTCGCATTGCGGCACTAGTCTCCACACCTTTTTATTTGTTCCCCGGCCATAATTGGCGCTGCGGCGTGGCTTTTTACACTACGCCCCGCACCGCATGACGCGCGGACCTCGATGCAGCATTCTCGATAGTTTTGAAAATCTATGTGAAATTCCCGGGGCCGTAACTTCTTTGTTATTAGCCCGATTTGGTCCGTTTAAAAGCCCACATGTCATAAATGACATACCCTATGCGTTCATATAAGAATTTGACACTTTTGAATCCGTTAACACAAAATTCACTATTAAGTTAATTTTATAGACGTTCGAAAACGTTAATGAGCGTTCAATGCTCGTTTTCTTCGTTTTAAGTCGGAATCCGACAATTCTCGAACCCACAACTCTTAATCACCCTATCTCACGTGTTGACATTGAAAACCAACGTTTTTGAGTCTCACGACAACTTTTGACCACCATTCCGGAATTTCTACGTTTTCGACGTTTAACGTCTATTTCCGTAAAATTCGCCATAACTTCGTTACTAATGTTCTCTAAGCCAAATCACATGGAATACTCCATAGATTTCATATCTACATCCTAACCAAACAATATGCATATACTAACGAATTGATGGAGCTCAATTGTTTATCAACAATCGATCTCAACTATCAATGTTTTCATGGTTCAAAACTATATTAAACCTTATGATTCTTATAATCTCATGACTTATAGAGATTGAATCTATGGTAAGTCATCTTTAAATCCTCACACAAGACATATTCCACCCATTCTATGATTCTCTAAGATGAAAGAAAATCTAAAAGAGATGGAGATGAAAGGTAAGGATTATACCTTAAGAACTCTTGGTTTTCTTTCTTGGAAAACTCTAAGATCAAGCTTCCAAAGTGTATGTTTTGCAAGAATAGCTCTCTTTCTCTCTCAAATAATCTAGGTTGGCAAGTTGAAAACTCCCAAATGAATCAACCTAGCTTTCTATTTATAGAAAACTAGAATAGAGGGAAATTTGGACTATAAACCACCACCTCCTTACTATTCATGTGTGGTCACCAAGTAAAAAACTTGGTGACCAAGCCTTATGCTTGGCTTCCACACCAAGGTGGTCGGCCCACCACCCCATGTGACATCCCATGGGTTGCCCCATGGGTTTTACCCATTCGATGACGCACCTGTTAGACCCACGGTTCGGTTTTAATGAATTGGACTTAACTAAATTAACATTGGGCCTTGATCATTCAAATGATTGGATAAATTAATAATCCAACTCAAATGAATTAGTCATTAAGTCTTAACTTAATTCTATAATACTAATCGTGCCACATAATGCATAATTCACGATTATCTTCAGATACTACTGCATAATAATCGTATTGTAGAGATCAGATTTACTCAACGTATTATACATAGATACTAAATGGTATCACATAATGTACAACACTCGCATTAACCCTAACGCCATTCCTTCTAGGCATATTATTTCCTTCTTAGAAATTAATATCCTCAACCCTTAGGTTTTAAGTCTGTAGACGAAAACTGCGTTTGCCATAAATGAAATATTATCAGATATTCCATCTTATCACGATATTCTATCTTATCACGATATTCTATCATTACGCGTTTCTCAGAATCTCAAAATAATTCCCCGAACAGAAATGGATGAATAGTGTTTTTACGGAAATTTCTCGGAAAACAATTATTTTCGTCTCGGAAATTCCAAACAATTATTTCTAACACGTAGTCAGAATACTAACCACGTTGGCACATTCTAGGTCATAGAACGACCTGCACATAGCTTACTCACAAAGAAATCAATTAAATTCATTTAATTCACATAATCAAATAAAAATTTAATTGTCATGAAAATCCGATTTTCTCGGGCGTTACAAAAGGAAGGTCATATAGCTAGAGATTATCTTGTAGCGAAACCAAGTCCAACAGGGAGGGTGACTCCAAAGGCTGTCCCGGATAAGTCAAAGTCGGTGGTTCTTGGAAGGGCGTTTGTCGTGACTGCCCAAAACGCGAGGAAGCCAAACGAGGTGATCACGGGTAAGCTAATCATAAACTCTTGCGAAGTTTATACCTTATTAGATATCGATTCTACCCATTCTTTTATCTCTCCTACTTGTGCTTAACGTTTGAACTTGACTCCTGAGAAATTAGACTTTGACTTATCTGTTGAGACTCCGTTTGGAGAAACTTTCATTACATCTACTGTTTATAAATCTTGCTTGATTCAAGTTGGAACCATCACATTACCTGCCGATCTTATTTCGTTGAAAATACTTGCATTTGATGTGATTTTAGGGATTGATTGGTTAACCACTCATCATGCTAAATTTGATTATTTTTGTAAGGTTGTTAGTTTTCATATTCCTAACCAACCTGTTATGCGAATTCAAATAACCAAACCACTAAAGTCAATCATTGTCATATCAAGCCATAAAGTCATTCGTTTATTAAAAAATGGATGTCAAGCTTTCTTAGCCCATGTCATGGACTTGAACAAAAACACGTCAGATTTGAATAATATTTCTGTTGTTAGTGAATTTCCTGACGTATTTCCTGAAGAACTTCCCGGTCTACCCCCAAAACGTTAAGTTGAATTCTTTATTGACCTTGAACCCGGTACAAAACCCATTTCTAAAACCCCATATCGAATGGCTCCTATTGAACTTCAGGAGTTAAAGGTCTAACTACAGGAGTTGTTAGACATCGGTTTTATTCGTCCTAGTACATCTCCTTGGGATGCTCATGTTTTATTCGTAAAGAAGAAAGATGGGAGTATGTGACATTGTATTGACTACCGGGAATTGAACCATGTCACCATCAAGAATAGGTATCCGCTACCTCGCATTGATGACCTATTCGACCAGTTACAAAGAGCACAATTCTTTTAAAAGATCGATCTTCGTTCTGGATATCATCAGTTGAAGATTAAAACTGAGGATATTCTGAAGACTACTTTCAGAACTCGGTAAGGGCATTATGAATGCTTAGTTATTTCTTTTGGACTGACTAATGCTCCTGCTGCTTTCATGGATATGATGAACCGTGTGTTCAAGGCATATTTGGATCAGTTCGTTGTTGTCTTTATTGATGACATCCTCATCTATTCCAAAAGCCGTGAAGATCATGAGCGCCATTTAAAGCTGGTACTTTAAAGGCTTCGCGATAACAAGTTATATGCCAAGCTGAAGAAATGCGAGTTCTGGCTTGAGGAAATAACATTCCTTGGGCACGTGGTGTCAAAACATGGAGTATCTGTTGACGAAGCGAAGATTGAAGCAAAGACAAAGTTGGGAGCAACCAAGTCGGTGGATCAAGTACGTAGCTTTACGGGCTTATTTGGTTATTATCGGAGATTCATGGAAGAATTTTCTCGAATCTCTACTCCGTTAACTCAGCTGACTCGGAAAGATACAAAATTCGTATGGAGCGAGGAATGCGAGAAGAGTTTCCAAGAGCTCAAGAGGAGGCTCATTTCGGCACCTGTTCTGACAATACCATCTGGTTCGGATGGATTTGTTACCTATAGCGATGCTTCAGGCAAAGGGTTAGGATGTATTCTCATACAACATGGGAAAGTCATAGCTTATGCCTCACGACAACTCAAAGAATATGAGAGAAATTATCCTACTCATGATCTGGAGTTGACAACAGTCGTTTTCGCGTTGAAAATCTGGAGAAACTACCTGTATGGGGAGAAAGTGGAGATCTATACAGATCATAAAAGCCTCAAATATTTCTTCACCCAAAATGAACTCAACATGCGGTAACGACGTTGACTCGAGCTGTTGAAAGATTACAATCATACCATCCAATACCATCCTGGAAAAGTAAACGTGGTAGCTGACGCATTGAGTAGAAGTTTATATGCGGGTACGAGTGCGATGTTGTTAACACAAAGGCCTATTTTGTATGACTTGCAAAGGATGGAGATAGAGGTAAAGGTTCCAAGTACCCACATGATGATATCAAACATACAAGTAGAACCGACTTTAATCGATAAAGTTAAAGTTCCTCAATCTACGGACCTGGAGCTGATGCGTATGAAGAAGAAAGTGCAAGAAGGTGTTATTCCAGAAGAAAGAATCGAAGAAGAAGGAATACTTTGAGTCAACTCCAGACTTTGTGTTCCTAAAGATTCTGACTTGAAGCATAGAATCATGATGGAGGCACACAACACACTATTTACAATCCATCCTGGGAGTACCAAAATGTATCATGATCTTCGATATACATTTTGGTGGAGCAATATGAAGAGAGAGATCGCGGAATTTATCTTGAGGTGTTTAACTTGTCAACGTGTAAAGGCGGAGCATCAAGTGCCAAAGGGTCCATTACAACCACTTGAGATTCCAAAATGGAAGTGGGAACACATTACCATTGATTTTGTTACGGGTCTTCCCAAGGTTTCTCAAGGCATAGATGAGATTTGGGTTATTGTTGATAGATTAACCAAATCTTCTCATTTCTTGTCGATACGGGAGACTTATTCCCTTGAACATCTTGCTCGTATGTACGTGAATGAGATTGTGAGATTTCATGGCATGCCAGTATCCATAATTTTGGATCGTGGCCCAAGATTCACTTCACGGTTTTGGGTTAGTTTACAGAAAGCTATGGGCACAGATTTATAATTCAGTTCGACATACCATCCTCAAACGGATGGGCAATCAGAAAGGACTATTCAAACTCTTGAAGATTTATTAAGACTCTGTGTCCTAGATTTCAAAGGGAGTTAGGATAAGTACCTACCATTGGTGGAATTATCCTACAACAGCAGTTATCAGACAAGTATAGGTGTGGCTCCATTTGAACCATTATATGGACGAAAGTGTCGCTCTCCAGTATGCTGGGATGAGGTAGGAGAAACAACGTTGTTGGGACCAGAGAAGATCCAAATGATTCGACAATGTATACAAATGGCACAGGATCGACAAAAGAGTTATGTGGATCTTCATCGAAAGAACGTGGAATTTAATATTGGGGATCATGTATTGTTATGTGTTGCTCCATGGAAGGGAGTTACAAGATTTGGGAAGAGAGGAAAGCTCAATCCACGATTTGTTGGTCCATTTGAAATTCTTGACTGAATAGGAAACGTGGCCTATAGACTCGCATTACCTCTAAGCATGTCTCGTGTTCATAATTTTTTTCACATATATGTGCTTCGCAAATATGTGAAAGACCCAAACCACATTATTGAGTTAGAACCATACGAGATAACCGAAGATTTAACGTATGAGGAGGTACATGTCAAGATCTTGGATATGAAAGAGCATGTCCTACGCACAAAGATTATACCACAAGTTAAAGTTTTGTGGAGGAACCATGCTATTGAGGAAATAACCTGGGAGTTAGAATCGGAAATGAAAACTAGGTATCCTCACCATTTCAAAATACCAAGTACGTACGTCAATTTCGATGACGAAATTTCATAAGGATGGGAGGTTGTAAGACCCAAACTTTTTATAAATAAAATCGAATTTCCTCTAATTATTATTCTGAATAATAAGGTGTTAATTTGATATAATGCTTTGGTTATAGGTGAAATGTACAAATTTTGCAAAATAAGCAAGTGGTTATAAAATATTCATCGTTGTCGGGGAATATTTGTTTGGTCGTGGAATATTCTTGCTGTCGGAGAATATTTGTACGATGGCGTAGTCATTTGTGGGCCCCATAATGGAAAACGGTCGAATGAAGAAAATGACAAGTTTGAGTTTTTATAAATAACATCGTAATTAATACCGTTAAACTGTTGAAATACCCGGTGATAAAAGTACAATAATACGCGTGGTTGCATAGTAACACACGGTATTAATTATTGATGCTTACGTGAGAAGTCACTCAGTTATACTCAATTATTGCTACAATAATTGCCGCATAGTATCTCACGTTATTTGATTCAATTATTGTCATAGTATCATCTGCATAATATTTTATATTATTTAATCAATAATTGAGACGACAAAGTTATTCATATTATTATTTACAATATTGACGATGTCTAGAAAGTTCTGTCGATGAGAGGTTTGGTCACCTAATTGCGCTCTAATAGGGAGAAATTCTTATCGGAAAGCCCCCTCTTTCTTGGGAATGATCTGGTTGTTAAATATTGTGAGTTATAATATTAATGATGAATAATTGTTAGTAGATTAAAAATGTGTTTATTAAAGATAAGTGATTTGTGGTAATTATTTATTCAATTTTTGATATAAATAGAGGGGTTTGTTATGAGGTGTTTGTTATAAGTTTGGCTTATTATTCCATGAGGAGATGCGCTAATTTTTCAGACCGTTGGTTGAAGATATTATTGTAAATCAATATGGATCGCTGGTTTAAAGTTTTAATAGTAAATCAGTATGGACCGTTGCTTTAAGTTTTAATAGTAAATAAATATGGACCGTTCATTTAAAAGTAAATTAATCTGAATCGTTCATGAATTAGTTACTATTCAATCCTTTTTCCTATAAATAGAAGCTCATTCTTTCATTATTTCTTACGAATTCACTGAAACTCTAGAGAGAGAAACCATAGAGAGCAAGAAGAAGAGTATTCTGCTACTACTCTACTTTCGTATTCAATCTTCTACTAAGGTAAGAGATATTAGTTGTTGTACTCGTAAGGGGTTTTATTTCTTTCGTATTCATGAAGAGAGTTATTTTCTTTCAGTACTCGTAAGGGTTGTTATTCCATTCTTTATTATTCTGTTGGAATAACATGTCTACGTGGACTACTGCATGTATGGTGAAATCTTTTCGTTATTCCATTCTTTATTATTACATTGGAATAACTGTCTCATGGACTCTGCATGCATGGTGAAATCCTTTTGTTATTCTATTCTTTATTATTCTGTGGGAATAACCTGTCTAAACGGACTACCGCATGCCTGGTGAATAACCCTTCGTATTCAATTGTTATTAAATTGTGGAAATGATGTAACGCCCCCAAAACAGGTATACATCACCCATCTTGGGTCGCCAAATACATGGTACATAAATCCAAATACAACTTAATTATACAACAGTAGGGTAATATATGTCAATCCGTTCCCCGACTCGTCCCAGCTATATTCTCATTTTCTGAAGAGAACAGTGAAAGAAAGGGTGAGCTCAACTAGCCTAGTAAAAAATATTATGACTAAGATAATGCAGAATAAATTATCCTTAGCCTTTAACAATATAGCAACTGATAGAATACAATAGACAACACATTTTAGATCAACAACTGCAGCGAAATAAGCAATCCATTAGAAGAGTCAAGTAGAGCATAAAATCTACTATCTTCTATAATTTAAAAAGTTTTTCATCAACTTTATCATTTGAGACTCAAACTTAATAAATAAAATCAAATCATCCTCGCACACACGACCAAGGATATTCATGTAATCATCAATGGTCATGATTATACCGAATAATCTCGGTCATAATCATACCAACAACTCGTCCCATCAATGAACTACGTGCCAATGAGGACTTTCACCACATCATTTGTCACATTACGGCCATGATTATACCGAATAATCCCTCGGTCATAATCATACCAAGTCCATCTCTCGCACGTAATTAAAGATGACTTTCATCACAATATAAGCATGAGGATGATGACAATGACATAATAATTCAATAAAACAAGTTCAAGGATAAATTTTAAAGATTTAGAATTTAATTTATCCAGAATTCAATAACGTTCAATTTATCAACATGATACTGCTTTGTAGAGTAAAATTCAAGAATAATATTCATGTACTAAAAATAATTTGGACAGAAAAGAAATATATTTTTTGGGTGAATCGTACCCCGTGAATAGTACTTCGGAAATAGTACCCCGTGAATAGTATCCCGACACGAAAAGTGTCCCGAATACCCGAGTGAATAATACTAGAGTGAATAGTAATTGGGTGAATAGTAACTCGTGAATAGTACTTCAGCACGAAAAGTGTCCCGAATACCCGAGTGAATAATACTAGAGTGAATAGTAACCGGGTGAATAGTAACTCGTGAATAGTAACTCGTAAATAAAATACCAAAGGAAATGATATTTCATACGAGTATAATAGAATATACGAAACTGCAAATGGATTTTCATCCGCCATACGGTAATCCACGTGGACAGATCATTTCCATAATTTAATAAAGAGTGAATACGAAAGATCATTCACCATGCATGCGGTAGTCCGCGTAGACAGGTTATTCCAACATAATAATAAAGAATAGAATAACAAAAGAATTCACCAGGCATGCGATAGACCGCATAGACAGGTTATTCCTAACAGAATAATAAATAATGGAACCAGGTCATGCGTAATACGCACAGACAGGATATCCCAACAGAATAATAAAGAATGGAATAACAGAAGAATTTCACCATGTATGTGGTACTCGCATAGACAGGTTATTCCAATATAATAATAAAGAATAGAATAACAGAAGAATTTCACCATGTATGCGGTACTTCGCATAGGTAGGTTATTCCAACATAATAATAAAGAATGGAATAACAGAAGAATTTAACCATTTATGCGGTACTTCGCATAGACATGTTATTCCAACATAATAATAAAGAATGGAATAACAGAAGCTCTCTTCATGAATACGAAAGAAATAATACCCCTTACCTTAGAAGAAAACTGGATACTGGAATAGTGAGGTAGCAGACTTCTCTTCTTCTTTCTCTCTATAATAATTGCTCTAGCTTTAGTGAATTGGTGAGAAATGAAGGAAGAATGAGCTTCTATTTATAAGAAAATATAGTTTCGATAATTGCACGTTTTGGGGCTCAAAATATTACAGTATAATACCTTCCTCTTTTTCTTCATTTTTAATTTAGTCCTGCAAGTATTATAAAACTTGCACCACCTCCCCTAATAGTAAATCATGTGAATCAATAGTAATCATGTGAATCAATAGTTTTAGACATGTAAAAATATTAATTACAGTATAGTACCTCCATCTATACCTCCATTTTTAACTTAGTCATGCAAGTATTATCAATCTTGCACCACCGCCCCTAATAGTACAAGAATGTGAATCAATAGTACACACATGTGAACACATAGTTATAATCATATGAATCAATAGCAATCAATTGCTCATTTATCCGATTAATTACCCGATTGGTCAATATAACCTCCAGACATCAATTATTATCGAAATAAATGTCGATTTCCACTAACACTAATAATTCCAACACTATGGAACTATCAATTTCATCTTTAATCAACACGAATTTATTCATCATTAATATTATAATTCATAATATTTAACAACCAGGTCATTCCCAGGAAAGATGGGGCTTTCTGATAAGGATTTCTCCCTATTGGCGCGCAATTAGGTGACCAAACCTCTCCTTGACAGAACTTCTAAACATTGTCAATATTACAAATAATAATATGAATAACTTTGCCGTCTCAATTATTAATTTAATAATATAAGATATTATACAGATGATACTGTGATAATAATTGAATCAATAATATGAGAGATATGATGCAGCAATTACTGTAGCAATAATTGAGTATAACTGAGTGACTTCTTACGTAAGCATCAATAATCAATACCATGTGTTACTATGCAACCACGCCAGACATCGCATTACTTTTACTACGGGTAGTTCAACGGTTTTAACGGTAATACTTTCGCATGATTATTTTTATAAAATGATAATTACGCTGTTTTCTTACTACGACAATACTTTCCGTTCATGGGTCCACTAATGATTGTGCCGCCGTAAATTTAATATTCCCGACAAAAAAGAATATTCCCCACCAATCGAATATTATATAACAACTTACTTACTTTACAAAATTTATAAATATTACCCACAACTATAACATTATATCAAATCCACACCATAACATTCAAAAAAAATATTTCGAGAAATTTAAATCTTTATTCATAAAATTTGGGGTCTCACAATCTCCCCTCCTTATGAAATTTTGCCCTCAAAATTTACGTACGTACCTGGTATGTCGAAGAGATGAGGATACCTTGACTTCATTTCAGATTCTAACTCTTGAGGTATAACCTTTGAGTGTCGAATAGGATCCTTCTTATCCAAGATTTTAACATGAAACTCTTCATACGTTAAATCTTCCTCTATCTCGTTTGGTTCTAATTCAATAAGGTGGTTTGGGTCTTTCACATATTTACATAACATCGATACATAAAAAACGTTATGAACACGCGACATACTTGGAGTAAAAACGAGTCTATAGGCCACAGTTTCTACTCGATCGAGGATTTCAAATGGGCCAATTAAATCGAGGGTTGAGGTTTTCTATCTTCATAGAGTTTTGCTTATAGAATAATGCCTCTTGAACCTTCTTCTTCTTCACATTCATCATCTCTCGAAGTGCGTAGCTTGAGCAACTTTAACTTTATCGATTTAAAGTCGACTCTAATCGTATATTTGTTATCTTCACGTGGGTCACTAGAGTCTTTAACTCTATCTTCATCATTTGTAAGTTATACGAAATGGGTTTTTGTGATAACAACGTCGCACTTGTAAACACATACGATCTTCTACTCAACGTGTCAACTACCACGCTCGTTAAGCCCTTCCTGTAATAGAGAAAATCGGATATTTGAGAATTAAATTATTATTTTTATTAAATGAATTTAATTGATTATTTATGGAGCAAGCTAATCGAAGGTCGTTCTATGACCTAAACATATCAGAACGTCGTAGTATTTTGGCTACATGGTAGAATTAAAGTGTTTGAATTTTAAAGACGAAAATAAAAGCTTTCCGAAAATTTTTCCGAAAAACACTATTCACACATTCTGCTCGGGAATTATTTTTGAACTTCCGAGATATACGTAACGATAGAATATCGATGTGAGATGGAATATCCAATAATATTTCAGTTATGGAAAACGTAATATTTCGCCTGTGGACTTAAAACCTAAAGTTTAAGGAAAATGATTTACGAGAAGGAAATGTAATGCGATTAATGAATTAAGCGATGGTTGTATAATACGTAGGTATTGTACGAGGTAGAGAATACGAGTATGATACGAGGTATTATACGAGTACATATGAATGATGGTATATCGTATATATTGAATAAATATACGAGGGGAATACGAGATGAATACGTAAATTATACGTTATAAGGCTTTAAGCCAAATGTGTTGGATATGTAGGATTTGATAAGGCCCAAATGCAAGAATGGTTAAGTCCAATGTGAATTAAGGTGAAGTCCAATATAAGTGAATGAACAAAGCCCAAGTGTTTGTTAATTGCAAGCCCAATTTATGAATTAAAATTTGTGAAGCAAATTATGTTAGAAGCCCAAGTAATTAAGTATGTTAGTTAACCTAAGCTCAAGCCTATGATCCAATGGGTAGTATGAACCATGGAGCAAATCATGGATGATCCAAAGTAGGAAGAAAGTACACTTAGAGGCTAAGTTAGTGTGGTGATCACACAAAGTGTTTATAAGTGATGACAAAGTAAACTTAAGGACTAAGTGTTGTGGGGAGCAAGTATACTTAATGATTAAGTAAGTGTGGTGACCAAGTGTTGTGATTAGCAAAGAGACTTAATGGCTAAAGCAATGGATAACTTATGTTGTGAGCAAGTAAATGTGGGGAGCAAGTTTACTTAATAAGCTAAGCTTTGAATAGTAAGGAGGTGGATTAAGGAGGTGGAGTGGCTTTTTATGACCAAACTACCCTCATTTTAGAAATCCTATAAATAGAGGAGAGTGGGCTCATTATTTGGTTGTTAGTTTTCATCCATTTCAAAGCAACTTATTTGTTGAGAGGATAAGCACTATGATGTTAGACTTCTATTATTAGATTTTCCACCTATAACTTATAAGTTGAGAGCTTAGTGGCTTGAGGGAAAAAGCTAGAAAGCTAGAGTTCTTATTTCAAGAGGCAAGAAGAAGATTAAGGATTAGTCAAGTGATCATCAAAGGGTAAGAACTTAAACCATGATTTCTTTTCTTCCTTTTGTAGAGAAGGGGTATTGGTAGAATAGCATGCTAAGAAGAAGTTGGAATGATAAACCAAAGGGCTTAAGTCTTAATAAAGTAGGATAAGTCATGAATAAGTAATTCATTCATAAATAAGTTATGAACTTATAATGGAAGTATAGGAACTTGTTAGAACTTGTAACATGTTTACATTAATAAAGTTAGCATGATTAATAAGATGTAAGAATAAGTATTTAAGGACTTAACTCATTAATAAGTCATATGAAAAGAAAACATAAGTTAAATGGAAATATAAGTAGTTTATATTTTCATAAGTTACAAATTCACAATGAACTAGTAATAACTTATCATGGTTATAAGTTAACAAAGCATGTATGTCAAGATGTTGGTATAATGGATTGAATCCAAGTGAAATGGTCTAAAATCTCAAGTGCGAAGTTTTATCAGAATTCACACGATTAGGCGGCGATCGTCGAATTCGTGAAATTCTCGGAATGGAAGTGAATTTTGATATTGAGCTTGGAAACATTGGTTTTCAATGGAGACAAGTCGTATTTGTCATTATAGAGTTGTGGACTCGAAAATGGCGGATTTCGACTTAGAACGAAGAAAGCGGCGTTGAGCGTTCACGAGCGTTTATCGTTTTCGTTAAAAATGGACTAATAGGTGAAATTTTAGCAAACAAAGTCGAATAGATAAAATTCTTGCATGAACACATATAAAGTACGTAATTTGTGAACCGTAGGCTCTTGAATGAGCCAATTCGGACTTATAACGAAGAAGTTACGAGTCGGGAATCTCACAAAGTTGAAAATCTGTCAAAACTATATGTGGCTCGAGTCGCGCGCGCTGTGCGACTCAAGCTTAAATGGCCGTAGTGCCACAGTACGCAAAGTGAGCTCGAGACATTGCAAACTCGTGTCTGCTGGCGTGATAGTTAGTTAAAGGGACTCGCCGCTTGTTGCGTGCCGAGTCCGATCTCAAGCCCTAATAGGCGGATGTTGTATTGTGACAACACAAAAAAAAAATTTGGTGGCCTTATGGCCCGCCCGGTCTTAAAAGCTAGACATGAAGATTGGTTATGAAGATAAAAAAAAATGAATGGGAATTGATACAAAGTTAATGAAACTTAATCAAACATTGTTAAGTTATAATTAAACCCCAAGTATGATCATCTTAGGGTTAAAGAAAGTCGATTGAAGATGAGCGTGAACTATGTCGTAATAAGCGTACTTAACCAATGACGATCGAGTTGGGATTAATAACGTAAGGACGTTAGTAAGCGTGAGGAAGGATGATTAACGAGCCGAGTTGTATTAATGAAATAACTTCACTTAAGTTATGGAAGAGACAAAAGGCGGTAAGAATGATGTAAAGAATAACGGAAAGCCGGAACCAATAATAACAAATCTAATACGAGATTAGATTGAGAAGTAGGGTAAGATTCTTTAGGAACTATGTATGTTCATTCATGACCTAATGTGGTATATTATGTGATTATGTATTGTAGAGATTGTAAAGACTCAAAGGAAGCGTAATTATTTGGTAGCAGAAGATTTGAAGGCAAGTTTTTCTTAAACGCTTGTCTAACAACCGTGTTAGCGAGGTTTTCAAATGATTCAAATTATGAGATCGCATGTATGGTTTTAAAGAAAGAGTCGATGCGGTTTTAACTCGGCTAGACTAATCTTGATAGATTGATTGATTTCTTTACAAGTCTTTCAATATAGAATTGCTAACGCTATCTACACCAATCTTTTGGTGCGGATTCAAGGTAAGCTTTGAATATGTATAAACAAATGTATTTTCATCGAGTATTCGATGGGCACGTGAGAGTTGCCACAACTTAAAGCGTACACACGTTTAATGGATGTAGTGTTGATCAACATAGGGTACTATAGGGTGATCACCTAGATGTACTAAATAAGCTATTCGGACTTACGGACTTCGTGTCGGGTTGTCCTTTTCAAAGAAACTATAAGGCGTTCACGTCTTGAACGAAATTGATGAATTGATGAATATTGTTATTGTAAAATGTTTTGAAGGAAAAAGAAAGCTATTTTGAATTATTGATAGTACTTACGTAACTATCATCCGGTTATTGAAGATATCTGATTCCTATGTTTCAAGCATGCTTTTAAAATGAAATTGTTGTACTTGTTGAGCTTGTTATGCTCACTCTTGCTTGAACCATATGAATGCGACTTAGGCAAGAATGGATGAAGGATTCTACAAGGATAAAAAGAAGGCTAAAGTGAGCGTGTAGATTGCCTATGTAATAGTATAGGTTTGTAATGATAATATTTGATATTATGACAAGAACAAATGTAGCAGTTATAAAGAACACAGGGAATGGTAGTATTGTTTTGGATATATATATAAGACATATTCGTTCTTTTGAGGCATTTCAATTGAATGTTTGTGTGAACTGTAGTACCGTGGAGCACCATATGTCGGGCTGAAAGAGACCCGGATTTGGGGGCGTCACAGGTTGGTATCAAAGCATTAGGTTATAAAACTTAAGGGGGAAGAACCTTAGGCTAATAACTTCGTTAAGGAAGAGAAGTTCGAAGGAAGAAAAACTCGAGCTTTACTTAAGTTGAATGAGTCAATAAGGTATTGAGGAAACTTAAGTATCAAAAGATTTAAAAGATGGAAAGTAACCTAAATAAATTAAATGTGATTTGTGCTTATACGATTACGTGTTATGTACTAATCAACATATGTGTTATTGTAAGATGTCGATCGATAGCTTGATGTATAGAGATATACACGCGGTGAGCGAAGAGTTTGTGAACCAAGTAGAGCTTGTACCTATCTTGGGTGGCGGAGGTACCAATAGTGATTCTAGAGAGAGTTGGAGGCGGAGGAGTACTTTTACGAGGAAGACTACTCGAGGAGGGAGAGATGGATATAACGTCATACCTTAGTATAATGAACGATGTGGAGGAGGAAAGAGAGGTAGCATCGGTTACTACGGTGGTACCTATATTGGAGTCATCACCTCTAGATGCAATGGAAGCATTGTATCTGGCGGCGCTAACGAGGAATGTGCTGGCTGGGTGCGGTTATGCGAGAATCGAGTGAAGAGATTAGTTATCTCCATGAAGCTAAGATGTCTGCTGAGCTGATTTTGAGTTAAACACGATAAGCGGTGCTTATGGCGAGAAGCATGCTAGGAATTTTAAAGGAGAGGTAGATGAAGCCGTGAGAAGGCGGGGAGAAGGAATAGGAAGATATCACGGATGTCTTACATCCATGAGAGTGCACATAAGGATTTCAAAAGTGAAGGTTGCTTGTTATTCCATTGAGTCGAGGACAAACCCGTCTATATGATTAGTCGGGATCTGTAGCAATGATTGCGAATGAGAAACACGAGGATCTTTGTTATGCATTATTAGAAATCTAAAGTTATAAATATGTGTGTAATGACGTAAAACCCTCTTTTAAAGGGTAGTCTTTTGTAAATCCAACTTTTGTGAAGTTTAATTGTGGGATAGAAAATGTAATAGCTTTTGGCTATAGAGAACAAGTTGTAAATAGTTTCAAACTATGAAAGAGCATATGAATATAAATAAGTTTTCATTGAGATGATTTGTTCTGGTGCGAGTTGGTATGTGGCGATTAATAACGAAGTAAGTAAATAGATAATAATGAAATTTTATTTATTTAATCAGGAAATGCCGCTAAGGAAAAGATAACGTAATCAGGAAGCGGAATCACATAATGATAATTAATGGGGTCAACACAACCCTATGCAAGAGTTCGTTAATTTATTAATGGCTGCATTAACCGAACCGGGGGTAGAATACCTGCGGAACCTAGGGTAGCTAGAACGATTACCTATAAATAGTTTAAAAGCGTGGAGGTCATGGGAGTTCAAAGGAAGCGACCGGACCTAATAGAGTCCCAGACATGGGTAAAAGTAAATAGAAGGCATTTTGTTATTACAAGCGTGGGTGAGCCGCATAAGTTTTCTTTTGTGACTTACCTAAGGGAAGAGTAAAGCCAACTTTTGGTGGGAGGCTCACCGAGGTGAAATTTGGAATAGAGGTAATGCGTGGGAACAATTCAAGAAGGTTTTCTTTGAGAATTATTTTCCTATAAGACATGTGAGGAGGATAGAGATTGAATTCTTAGAACTTAAGCAAGGGGATATGATATTTTCCCGATCTGCGACCAAATTCAAATGAATTGGCAAGGTTTGTTTCACATCAAGTGGACACGGAGGAGGTGAAGGCTCGTAGGTTGGGCGGGGCTGAGACCTAGCTCTATAGTGGGATTTTGGTGATCTAGAGTGTTTCCTATGGGATCATTACGGAGAAGGTGATTATAGCATAAGGTGATAGTGAGTTGTAGACTCAATACCACAAAGAGGAAAAGATGAGAGCAAGAGAGAGGGAGGAACCAAGGTAGAGAATGGTAGTGGCGGTATGCCAAAGAGACATAAATTTTTAACTCCGAGAATCTTGAAGTGGGATGAGGGGATCCTAAGTGAAGGATCGAAGGTGTGTAAGACATGTGGAAAGACTTATCTAGGAGTGCATATAGAAAGGGATTATAAATACCTTTAAAACATTAAGGTAGAGAAGAGGAAATAACTTTTCGTTAAATTATATTCGTGAAAATTATTTCATGGATAATAGAAGTAAGTAGGTATCGGTAGATAAATCTTTGTTCATGTTGAGAGAATTTGAGGAAATTCTCGGTATGAATGGGTTGATTAACCATAGAGCTATAACAAATAGTTATAAGTAAAGTGTGAACCTTTAGTTTTCTCAGAAAATCTAAGGTAGTAATTTACAGTAATAAAATACCGCGACATTATTATTGTCGAACCATGACACACGTTAGGTTGGTGTTAAGGAAGAGGATGAGTTGTTACGGTTGCATATCGACTATTGTAATAGGAGTAAGATAGCGGTTAAGGATAAATACCCATGGCCCAGGATCGATGATCTATTTGATTAGTTGAGAGGGGCAAAGAATTGTTATAAAGATAGATGTAGGTATGGGGTAGAATCGGTTGGAAGTAAGGAAGAAGGAGGAGGTACCTAAGATGACGTTCAGAATTCGTTATGGTTATGACAAGTTTCTGGTTATGTCATTTAGGTTAACTAATGTGCGGAAGTAGGTTTTTTTTTCCGTAAGGCGCCTTAATCAAGTCGGTGGCCAATTTGATAGTTACCCTTGTGGGATGCTATGGTTGAAGGTACCATTAGCGTCACGAGGATTTAAAAGAAAGGTTGATTAAGGCACTGTATTATCTTTATCGGATGATCTGAGGAAGTTTTGTAGTGTATCTCGATGTTTGCATAGATGTTATGATTGCGTGCTCTTATAGCATGGCAATGTCATTGTGTATGCATCACGCCCGATTAAAGGGTTATGAGGAGGTCTATCCTACTTATTATCTATAATTAGCGTGATAGTTTTGAATTAAAAATATGAAGATAGTATTTATACGGAGAGAAGCGTGAGATATACAAGGACTCTAGAAGTGCGAAATATATCTCCCCACGGAAGAGTTGAATATGTAGTAGAGAGGATTGTGATATCTTATATCATTAGGGGAAGGTAAGCGTTGTGGCCAAAGCGCGTTAAGTAGGAGGGTAGGAAAGCTATCGATGCTAACGACTCGAGAATGAGTTAATAATGGAAATGGTAAGATCGAGTTAGAAGTTAAATTAAGGAATGAAGGGGTAGAATTGTTATTCAAAGCGTAGACTCAATCCACGATAATGGAGTGAGTTAAGTAAAATACAACTAAATGTGAGGGATGCAAGCGAATGAAGAAGATGATGCGAGGATAAGTAGAAGACTAAGTATAGTCTTATTTTGAGGGAGGAATTTGAGTTCCAGGATAAATATAAGTTAAAGAAGAATTAATACTAAAAGATGATCGCGTAATGTGTTAGTAAGTGTTTAACTTCCAACTCAAATTATTGATAGGAAGTGATAAGTCATGTGTGAAAGATAATACCTTCGATGAAAGTGAAATAAAAGAACCCCAATGTCGAAGAAGCATTGTGGGAACTCGAGATTAAAATAAAGGAAAAATTATCCTCTGTGGTGTAGGTATTATTAGCGAGATTTAGGGGACGAGAATCCTTATAAGGAGGAAGAGTGTAGCACGCGCCAGAAAATCGGATTTTGAGAATTAAATTTTTATTTTTATTAAATGAATTTAATTGATTATTTATGGAGCAAGCTAATTGAAGGTCGATTTTATGACCTAAACATATCGAAACGTCGTAGTATTTTGGCTACGTGGTAGAATTAAAGTGTTTGATTTTTCAAGGCGAAAATAAAAGCTTTTCGAGAAATTTTTGAAAAAACACTATTCATGCATTTACGCTTTCGGGAATTATTTTTGAACTTCCGAGAAATACGTATAAATAGCGATAGAATATCGATGTGAGATGGAATATCAATAATATTTTGAGTTATGGAAAGCGTAATATTTCGCTGTGGACTTAAAACCTAACGTTTAAGGAAAATGATTTACGAGAAGGAAATGTAATGCGATTAATGAATTAAGCGATGATTGTATAATATCGTATGTATTATGCGAGGTAATGAATACAAATATGATACATGAGGTATTATACGAGAATGTATGAATGATGGTATATAATATATATGAGTAATAAGTATACGAGTTAGAATCTGAAATTAATATGGAGTATATAATTATAAGGCTTTAAGCCGAAATGTAATGGAAGCCAAATTGTGTAGGAAATATATTATTGTCAATGGGATTAATGATAAGGCCCAAATACAAGTAATGGTTAAGTCCAATGTGAATTAATGTGAAGTCCAATATAAGTTAATGAACTAAAAGTAAAGCCAAGTGTTTGTTAATGCAAGCCCAATGTATGTTTAATTACAAAAAGTAAAAGTTAAGCAAATTATGTTAGAAGCCCAAGTAATTAAGTATGTTAGTTAATGGGTAAGCTCAAGCCTGAATGATCCAATGGTAGTATGAACCATGGAGCAAACCATGGATGATCCAAAATAGGAAGCAAGTAAACTTAGAGGCTAAGTTAAAGTGTGGTGAGCACACAAAGTGTTTATAAGTGATGACAAAGTAAAACTTAAGGACTAAGTGTAGTGGGGAGCAAGTATACTTAATAATTAAGTAAGTGTGGTGACCAAGTGTGGTGATTAGCAAGAGACTTAATGGCTAAGAGGGTGTGATAACTTATGTGGTGAGCAAAAAAAATGTGTGGAGCAAGTTAACTTAGTTAAGCTAAGTAGTGAATAGTAAGGAGGTGGATTAAGGAGGTGGAGTGGCTTTATGACCCTTTTACCCTCACTTTGAAATCCTATAAATAGAGAGCTTCAATTCATTTTGTTGGTTGTTCATTTCCTCTCATCCATTTCAAAACAACTTATTTGGTTGAGAGAATAAGCACATATAAGTTAGACTTTCTATTATTAGATTTTCCACCAATAACTTATAAGTTGAGAGCTTAGTGGCTTGAGGAAAAAGCTAGAAAGCTAGAGTTCTTATTTCAAGAGGCAAGAAGAAGATTAAGGATTAGTCAAGTGATCATCAAAGGGTAAGAACTTAAACCATGATTTCTTTCTCTTCCTTTTGTTAGAAGGGGTATTGGTAGAATAGCATGCTAAGAAGAAGTTGGAATGATAAACCAAAGGGCTTAAGTCTTAATAAAATAGGATAAGTCATGAATAAGTAATTCATTCATAAATAAGTTATGAACTTATAATGGAAGTATAAGAACTTGTTAGAACTTGTAACATGTTTACATTAATAAAGTTAGCATGATTAATAAGATGTAAGAATAAGTATTTAAGGACTTAACTCATTAATAAGTCATATGAAAAGAAGACATAAGTTAAATGGAAATATAAGTAGTTTATATTTTCATAAGTTACAAATTCACAATGAACTAGTAATAACTTATCATGGTTATAAGTTAACAAAGCATGTATGTCAAGATGTTGGTATAATGGATTGAATCCAAGTGAAATGGTCTAAAAATCTCAAATGTGAAGTTTAGGAATTCACACGATTAGACGACGATCGTCGAATTCGTGAAATTCTCGGAATGGAAGTCGAATTTTGATATTGAGCTTGGAAACATTGGTTTTCAATGGAGACAAGTCGTATTTGTCATTATAGAGTTGCGGACTCGAAAATGGGTGGATTCGACTTAGAAGCGAAGAAAGCAGCGTTGAGCGTTCACGAGCGTTTATCGTTTTCGTTAAAAATGGACTAATAGGTGAAATTTTAGCAAGCGAAGTCGAATAGATAAAATTCTTGCATGAACGCATAGAGTCGTAATTTGTGAACCGTAGGCTCTTGATGAGCCAATTCGGACTTATAACGAAGAAGTTCTGAGTCCGGGAATCTCAAAGTTGAAAATCTGTCAAAACTATTCGTGGCTCGAGTCATGCGCCATGACACGACTCAAGCTTAAATGACCGGCACCAAGCATGGCACCAAAGTGAGCTCCGAGACTCTGCAAACTACTGCTTGAAGTGCGACGATAGTTAACAAAGGGACTCGTGCCGCATGGCCGAGTCCGGTCTCCAAGCCCTAATGGGCGACAAGCAGTATGCTTGACACAACAAAAGGATCACCGTGTATGCATAGCCAGGATCTTAAAAGCTAGACAATGAAGAATGGTTACAAGTGGAAATGAATGGTAATTGTTTAGCAATGAGTTAAGGAACTTAATCAAACATTGTTAAGTTATAATTAAACCCCAAGTATGATATCTTAGGGTTAAAGAAAGTCAATTGAAGATGAACGTGAACTATATGTAATAAGTACACATAACCAATGACGATCGAGTTTGGGATTAATAACGTAAGGACGTTAATAAGCGTGAGGAAAGTTGATTAACTCGAACCGAGTTGTATTAATGAAATAACTTCACTTAAGTTATGGAAGAGACAAAAGTCGGTAAGAATGATGTAAAGAATAATGAAAGCCGGACCGATAATAACAAATCTAATACGGGATTAGATTGAGAAGTAGGTAAGATTCTTTAGGAACTATGTATGTTCATTCATGACCTAATGTGGTATATTATGTGATTATGTATTGTAGAGATTGTAAAGACTCAAAGGAAGCGTAATTATTCTTTCAGTGAGATACTTTGAAGGCAAGTTTTTCTTAAACGCTTGTCTAACCTTCATGTTAGCTTGAGTTTTCAAATGATTCACGTTATGAGATGCATGTATGGTTTTGAAGAAAGAGTCGATGCGGTTTTAGCTCGGCTAGACTAATCTTGATAGATTGATTGATTTATTTATAAGTCTTTCAATATAGATTTCTAACGCTATCTACACCAACTATTTGAGTGCGGATTCAAGGTAAGCCTGAATATGAATAAACAAATGTATTTTTATCGAGTATTCGATGGGCACGTGAGGTTGCCACAACTTAAACGTACACACGTTTAATGGATGTAGTGTTGATCAACATAGGGTACTATAGGCTGATCACCTAGATGTACTCGTAAGCTATATGCGGACTTACGGACTTCGTCTTGGGTTGTCCTTTTCAAAGAAACTATAAGGCGTTCACGTCTTGAACCAGAATTGATGAATTGTGAATATTGTTATTGTAAAATGTTTTGAAGGAAAAAGGAAAGCTATTTTGAATTATTGATAGTACTTTCGTAACTATCATCCGGTTATTGAAGATATACGATTCCTATGTTTCAAGCATGCTTTTAAAATGAAATTGTTGTACTACTTTGAGCTTGTTATGCTCACTCTTTCTTGAACCATATGAATGCGACTTAGGCCGAATGGGATGAGAAGGATTCTACAAGGATAAAAAGAAGGCTAAAGTGAGCGTGTAGATTGCCTATGTAATAGTATAGGTTTGTAATGATAATATTTGATATTATAACAAGAACAAATGTATGAGTTATAAAGAACACAGGGAATGGTAGTATTGTTTTGGAAATATATATAAGACATATTCGTTCTTTTGAGGCATTTTAATTGAATGTTTGTGTGAACTGTAGCACCGTGGAGCACCATATGTCGGGTTGAAAGAGACCCGAATTTGGGGGCGTCACAGATTTTGTACTGGGGTCAATACAAAATTCAATTTCATGCTATAGGGGTAGGCTAGGAATTTCTTCGAGAATACGTTAGGAATTTATTAACAATAGAAATATCATTCAAAACTGTGACTCTCATCCAAGACTTGGATAGTACATCACATTGATACCTATCAACTTGCCATCGTCATTCACGATGTTGCCTACAGAACATATGGCTTCGGTGCATTCCACACATGAAGTCAACAACGAAAGGATCAGGGCTCTTTACTTATGGCTTGATATGACAATGATTGACTTTAGTGGTTTGGTTGCTTGAATTCTCATAACAAAGTTGGTTAGAATATGAAAGCTAACAAATTTACTTAAAAGCATGATGAGTAGTTAACCAATCGATTCCTAAAATTACATCAAAGCGCCAGATTTTCAAAGAGATAAGATCGACGGTGTAACGTGGAAGTGTCGATTTAAATCAACAAGATTTATAAACAAGTGGAGGTAACTAAGGTTTCTACTAACGAAGTTTCAACCAATAAGTCAAAGTCTAACTTCTCCTGGGGTCAAATTTAAACGCTGAAAAGCAAGAGAGATAAAAATGGGTAGAACCCAGATTCAATAAGGTATAGACTTCGCGAAGAATTTATAATTAACTAACCCGTGTTAACTTCGTTTGTTACTCGCTGAGAAGTCACGTAAAAACGCCTCCCGAAAAAAACCACCGACTTTGTTTTTTGTCCAGATTCCGCCTTTGGTGCCACCGCCCCCAATTGGACTTGACTTTGGTGCATGATAAAATTGGGCTAGTGATTTTCTTTTCCACAATTGTAACATGCTTTGATCGCATCGCGTACTTGGATCGATATGTCCCTCCCCTCGGCATTTGAAGCATACAATTGGTGGTCGTTCTCCTTCCTTAGAAATGGGTGTTGGTGTTGCTATCTTTCCATCGTTGTTGAACCTTCTCTTCTTGAAATTTCCACTCCTATTATCTTAGCCATGATTACCACCGAAGTGGTTACCATTTTTGGCATGTTAATTTTCCCCACGATGGTTATCATTGTTCCGATGGCCGTTGCCACCGATAAGATAATTATCGTGTTGTTGCTTGTTATCCTTTCGTTGGCCTGGCTCATTATCGTGCTCCAATAACTGAGCCCTATTCACTACATCTGAATATAAACAAAGTTTGTGAGAAATGAGGTATTGACGTATATCAGGTTTCAAATCTCTTAGAAATATTCGCGTTATTCGCTCCTCATTATCGATAAATGGGATGTAAACCGATAACTCCGCAAATTTAGCCTCGTAGACATGCGCTACATACCATATTGTTTTGCTCCAACTTGATAAACTCCACCTCCTTCATGTGACTTAATACTTTCGGAAAGTACTTGTCGTTGAACAACTCTTCGAACTTCTCCCAAGACATCTTGAAGGCCAGTCAAGTAACGCTTTTACGATTTCCACCCCAGAATCGCCTCTTCACGCAACATAAAGGTGGCAAAGGAACCTTTGCTCCTTCTGGAGCATCCCAAGACATCAAATATCTTGGTGATCTTCTTTAACCACGCCTCCGCCTTTAAGTGGTTTTGGCTCTCCAATAAACTCGTGGTCCCAGCCTCCTTGAACTGCGTTTAGCGTTGACCACTGTGGGTTGCCATTGTTTCCACCGCATTTTGAACAGGAGTATCTCTCGCCCGATGTTGCATGAATTGCATAACGCCTCTGATCATCCCATCATTCATCATCTGATCGGTGTTGTTGTTTACCTGAGGATTATTGTCTTCCTATTGCACATTATCCTGGGTATTGATCGTTGGTGACTCAACGGTCTCATGTGCTTCATTGCTGATCTCAACATTTTCAGATGCCATTCTCAAACACTGTCACAAAACAAGGGTTAATTGACATATCACATATTATCCCTATACTCGGCTGCACCAATTAAATACCAAATAAACTTAGGTAGGTCATACTAGCGAAGGAATTCCGCTCTCCCTCCTAGTTCTTGTCTCACATCTCACCAGGATCATATCCCTAAGCTTTGATATTCAACGTGACGCCCCCCAAAACAGTATACATCACCCATCTTGGGTCGCCAGATACATGGTACATAAATCCAAATACAAACTTAATTATACAACAGTAGGGTAATATACGACAAAACATAGCTGAGAGTTTAAATAAGAATATTACCTTCTAGACAATATCCACACTCAATGGAGTCCTCATTACATTTATTGTCACACTATTTTATAGAATAGTGAGGACTACTAAAACAACATTCTCGACCGTCAATCTGCTCCCCTGGCTCGTCCCACCTATATTCTCATTTCAAGAGAATAAAGAAAGAAAGAAAGGGTGAGCTCAACTAGCCCAAAGAAAAAATATTATGACTAAGATAATGCGTAATAAATTATCCTTAGCCTTTAACAAAGATAAAGCAACCGATAGAATACAATAGACAACACGTTTTAGATCAACAATCGCAATGGAATAAGCAATCCATTAGAAGAGTCAAGTAGAGAATAAAATCTACTATCTTCTATGATTTAAAAGTTTTTCATCAACTTTATCACGAGACTCACCTTAATAAATAAAATCAAATCATCCCCGCACCACGCCCAAGGATATTCATGTAATCATCAATGGTCATGATTATACCAAATAATCCCTCGGTCATAATCATACCAACAACCGCCCATCAATGAACTATGTGCCAATGAGGACTTTCACCACATCATTCGTCACATTACTGGCCATGATTATATCAATAATCTCTCGGTCATAATCATACCAAGTCCATCTCTCGCACGTAAGCCAAAGATGACTTTCATCACAATATAAGCATGAGGATGATGACAATGACATAATAATTCAATAAAACAAGTTCAAGGATAAGTTTTAAAGATTTAGAATTTAATTTATCCAGAATTCAATAACGCTCAATTTGTCAACATGATAACCGCCAGAGAGTAAAATTCAAGAATAATATTCATGTACCAAAAATAATTTGGACAGAAAAGAAATATATTTTTCAGGTGAATCGTACCCCGTGAATAGTACTTCGGGAATAGTACCCCGTGAATAGTATCTCAACACGAAAAGTGTCCCGAATACCCGAGCGAATAATACTAGAGTGAATAGTAATTAGGTAAATAGTAACCCGTGAATAGTAACTCGTGAATAGTACTTCGACACGAAAAGTGCCCCGAATACCCGAGTGAATAATACTAGAGTGAATAGTAACCTGTGAATAGTAACTCGTAAATAAAATAGCAAATAAAATGATATTTCATAACGAGTACAAAAGAAATGATATTTCATAATACAGTATAATAGAATATACTTAAATCAAGAATGGATTTTCATCCGCCATGCAGAATCCACATGTATGCATCATTTCCATAATTTAATAAAGAATGAATACGAAAAATCATTCACTATGCATGCGGTAGAGTCGCGTAGAGACATGTTATTCCAATAGAATAATAAAGAATGGAATAACAAAAGAATTCACTAGGCATGCGATAGATCGCACGCATAAATGTGTTATTCCCAATGTAATAATAAATAACGGAATTCAGTCATGCATGTAATACGCATGCATGTGATTTTCCAATGTAATAATAAAGAATGGAATAATGTAAGAATTTCACCATGTATGCGGTATCAGATAGACATGTTATTCCAACATAATAATAAAGAATGGAATAATGTAAGAATTTCACCATGTATGCGGATCAGACAGACAAAGTTATTCCAATATAATAATAAAGAATGGAATAATGAAGAATTTCCCCCATGTATGCGGTACTTCGATAGACAAAGTTATTCTAACATAATAATAAAGAATGGAATAATGTAAGAATTTCACCATGTATGCGGTAGATTCAGACAGACAGCTTTATTCCAACATAATAATAAAGAATGGAATAATGTAAGCTCTCTTCATGAATCTGTAAAAAAATAATAATACCCCTTAACTTAGAAGAAAACCTGGATATTGGAATAGTGAGGAGGTATCGACTTCTCTTCTTCTTTCTATATAATTTCTCTCTATAATAATTACTCTATAGCTTTAGTGAATTGGTGAGAAATGAAGGAAGAATGAGCTTCTATTTATAGGAAAATATAGTTTAGATAATTGCACGTTTTGGGGCTCAAAATATTACAGTATAATACCTTCATCTTTTTCTTCATTTTTAATTTAGTCCTACAAATATTATCAAACTTGCACCACATCCCCTAATTGTAAATCATGTGAATCAATAGACGTAAATCACCATGCATGCTAAGATTTCAGACAGACAAAGTTATTCCAATGTAATACTAATAAGGATGGAATTAGGTCCGACGTAAAACGCATAGACAGGATATTCCATCAGAATAATAATAAAGATTTTAACCAGTCCTGTAAAACGCATGCATGTGATATTCCAATGTAATAATAAAGACGGAATCAGTCTCTGCAGAAACGCACAAACAGGATATTCCAAATGTAATAATAAAAGATTAATAATAGAAGAATGTCACCAAATATAGGGTAGCTCACAGATATACAAAAAGTTATTCCAATGTAATAATAAAGAATGGAATAACATAAGTTCTCTTCATGAATACAAAAGAATAACACCCTTATTTAGTACAACAAATAATATTCCTACCTTAAGAAGAAGAGTAACTTGGATATATAAGTAGTGAAGTAATGTAATACTTTCTTCTTTCTCTCTATAGTTTATCTCTCTAGAGTTTCAGTGAATTCGTAAGAAAATAATGATGGAATGAGCTTCTATTTATAGAAAAATGGACTGCATAGTAACTAACTCATGAACGGTCCAGATTGATTTACTTTAATCTGACGGTCCATATTTAAAGCAAAATCTTTTAAATAAAAATATAATATATTCTATTTATAATCTAATAAAACGAATAACTTTATAAAAGATTTTACTATGCAAACACTATGCAGGCACTATGCAAATACTATGCATAATAAAATATAATATATTCTAATTATTGTCTAATAAAACAGATAACTTTATAAAAGTATTCTATTTTATATAAAAAGATTTTACTATGCAAAACACTATGAAACACTATGCATAATAGAATATAATATATTCTATTTATAGAATAACTTTATAAAAGTATTCTATTTTATATAAAAAGATTTTCTGTATTATTACATAATAATACCAATAAAACAAAACTGAGTGACTTATCACATAAGCATCAATAATCAATACCGTGTGCTACTATGCACCCACGCGTATTACTGTACTTTTACTACCAAGTTGTTCAACAGTTTTAACGGTAAAACTTCCGCCGTTATTTTCATAAAGTATTTTTGTCATTTTCTCAATCCGACAATAATTCCGTTGTGGGGTCCACCAATGATTGTGCCATTGCACGAATATTCCCTGAAAAAACAAAAATTCCCCAACTAATCGAATATAATATGACAACTTACATACTTTGTAAAATTTATAAATACTACCCACAGCTATAACATTATCTCAAATCCACACCATAATATTAAAAAAAATATTTTGAGAAAATTAAATCTTTATTTATAAAATCCGGGGTCTCACAATCTCCCCTCCTTATGAAATTTTTCCCTCGAAATTTACGTACGTACCTGGTATGTCGAAGATGTGAAGATACCTTGACTTCATTTCAGATTCTAATTCTTGAGGTATAACCTTTGAGTGTTGAATACGATCCTTCTTATCTAAGATTTTAACACGTATCTCCTCATACGTTAAATCTTCTGCTATATCGTTTAGTTCTAAATTAATAATATGGTTCGGGTCGTCCACATATTTACGCACATCGATACGTTAAAAATGTTATGAACACGCGACATACTTGGCGTAAAAACGAGTCTATAGGCCACAGTTTCTACTCGATCGAGGATTTCAAATGGGCCAATTAAATCGAGGGTTGAGGTTTTCTATCTTCATAGAGTTTTGCTTATAGAATAATGCCCTCTTGAACCTTCTTCTTCTTCACATTCATCATCTCTGAGTCTGTAGCTTGAGCAACTTTAACTTTATCGATTTAAAGTCGACTCTAATCGTATATTTGTTATCTTCACGTGGGTCACTAGAGTCTTTAACTCTATCTTCATCATTTGTAAGTTATACGAAATGGGTTTTTGTGATAACAACGTCGCACTCGTAAACACATACGATCTTCTACTCAACGTGTCAACTACCACGTTCGCTCTTCCACGATGATATTGAATGGTATAGTCGTAGTCTTCAACAGCTCGAGCCAACATCTTTGGCACATGTTATGTTCGTTCTAGGTGAAAAAATATTTGAGGGTTTGAGAAATGGATTTTGTACTGGGGTCAATACAAAATTCGATTTCACGCTCTAGGGGTAGGCTAAGAAGTCTTCAAGAATACGTCAGGAAATTTATTAACAATAGAAATATCATTCAAAATCGTGACTCTCATCCAAGACTTGGATAACACGTCACATTGATACTCTATCAACTTGCCATCGCTCATTCATGACGCCGCCTACGTAAAAGTCCGCTTTGGTGCATTCCACACAAGAAAGTCAACAACGAAAGGACCGGGGCTCTTTACTTATGGCTTGATATGACACTGATTGACTTTAGTGGTTTGGTTGCTTGAATTCGCATAACAGGTTGGTTAGGAATATGAAAACTGACAACCTTACGGAAATAATCAATTTTGGCATGATAAGTGGTTAACCAATTAATCCCTAAAATCACGTCAAATGCAAGTATTTTCAATGAAATAAGATCGACAGGTAATATGAGGGTACCAATTTGAACCAAACAAGACTTATAAACAGTGGGCGTAATGAAGGTTTCTCCCAATGGAGTTTCCACAGATAAGTCAAAGTCTAATTTCTCCGGAGTCAAATTTAATCGCTGAGCGTAAGTAGGAGAAATAAAAGAATGGGTAGAACCGGTATCAAATAAGGTATAGACTTCACTAGAGTTTATGATAAGCTTACCCGTGATAATTTTATTCAGTTCCTCGTCACAAAAAAAAATGCTCTCTTAAACTACGGGCTTTTAGCTTGTGTCGGGACATCCTTTGGCATCACTATCCCAAATTGGACTTGACTTCACCATACGACAAAATCGAGCTAGGTGACCTTCTCTTCCGCAATTAAAACACGCTTTTGGATTGTTTGCAGACGATTTGGACTCGATGTGTCCCTCCGTCCAAGATTTGAAACATATGACCGGTGGTCGTTCTTCTTCCTTTGAAACGGGTCTTTGTGCCGACGCGTCTTCACATCATTGTTGAACCTTCTTCTTGAAATGTCCATTCTTATTGTTTTGACCACGATTACTACCGGTGGTTACCATTTTCGACATGTTGATTCCTCAATGCTTATTATCACCGCTTTGATGACCGTTATCACCAGATTATCATTTCTTTACCGCTTCTTTTTTGGTTTGGTTGACTCATTATCACGCTCTAATAATCGAGCCCTATTAACAACATCCGAATACAAACACGCTTTATGAGAGATAAGATATTGACGTATCTCAGGCTTCAAACCTCTTAGAAACATTCGCGTCATTCTCTCCTCATTATCAACCAAATGGGACGCAAATTGGGACAACTCGGTAAACTTGGATTTGTACTGCGACACGGTCATGTTGTTTTGCTCCAACTTGATAAATTCAACCTCCTTCATGTGACGAATGCTTTCGGGGAAGTACTTATCATTGAATAGCTCTTAGAACTTCTCCCAAGACATCTTGAGTGCGTCAGGCTGGGTACGTTTTACAGATTCCCACCAGTGATCTGCCTTTTCACGCAACATAAAGGTGGCAAAAGGAACCTTTTGCTCCTCGGAGCATCCCAAAACATCAAATATCTTGGTGATCTTCTTTAACCACATCTCCGCCTTAAGTGGTTCTGGCTTTCCCAAAAACTCCGGTGGTCCCAGCTCCTTGAATTGCTTAGCGGTGACCAACCGCGGGTTGTCATTGTTTCCTCCTGCATTATGAATAGGAGCCGCCTTCGCCTAATGTTATATGAATTCTAAAAAGCTCTTAAACGTACCGCTGTTCGTCAATTGATCAGTGTTGTTGTTTACAAGAGGATTATCGCCATCCTGTTGCACATTGTCCTGATTACTGATCTGTGGAGACTCAACAGTCTCCTGTGCTCCATTGCTTATCTTAACATTTTTAGATGCCATATTCAAATACTGCCACAAAACAAGGGTTAATTAATATATCACATATTATCTCTATACTCTGACCGACCAATTAAATACCAAATAAACTTAGGAAGGTCATACTAGCAAAGGAATTCCCCGTCTCTCCCCTCCTAGTTCTATTCTCACATCCTAGCCAGGGATCATATACCTAAGCTTTGATACCAACTGTGACGCCCCCAAAATTAGGTATACATCACCCATCTTGAGTCGCCAGATACGTGGTACAGAATTTAAATACAACTTAATAATACAACCGTAAGGGTACAATACGACAAAACATAAATCGTGAGTTTGAATACAAATATTGTCTACTAGAGAGTATACAAACTCAAAAGGACTCCTCATGACAATTATTATCACACTATTTCACGTAATAATAATGGGACTACTAATGCACCATCGAGGACCATCACTCCGCTCCCCGACTGCTCCAAATTTATATTCTCATTTCTCAAGAGAACAAAGTGAAAGAAAGGGTGAGCTCAACTAGCCCAAAGAAGAAATATTATGACTAAGATAATGCAGAATAAATTATCATTAGCCTCAAACAGTGTTAAACTGATACAATATAACAAACATCAAGTTTAACTGCAGCGGAACAAGCAATCCATTAAAAGAGTCAAGTAGAAAATAAAATCTACTATCTTTTATGATTTAAAAGGTTTTTCATCACTTTTATCGCTGAGACTCAGCTTAATAAATAATTCACATCATTGAATCACCCCTGCAGTACAGCCAAGAATATTCTTTAGTATCATGACCACGAATTAACCATACACTACGGCTAAAGATAATCATGTTTTCATCAACGGTCCTGATCATGCCATAAAATAATTCATCTTTGCACTACGTCCAAAGAGAATCCATAGCCATAATCATACCAAAAACTATCCATCAATGCACTACGGGCCAATGAAGACTTTTTCCACATCATTTGTAACATTATGGTTATGATTACACCGAATAATCCCTGGTCATAATCATACCAAGTCCATCTATGCACTACAGGCCACAGATGACTTTCAAAAAAATATAAACATGAGGATGATGACAATGATATAAGAATTCAATAAAACAAGTTCAAGAATTAATTTATTCAGGAACTAATAACGTCCAAATTGTCAACATGATACTGCTTTGTAGAGTAAAATTCAAGAATGCTCAGAAGAATATTTCCATGAAAGACATCGCATGAAGTTTAATTATCAAGCATATTCCACTAATTTCATGGAGTATAGAAGTCAAAACTTTAACCAACCGAGTATAATAAAGAATGAAATAACAAAAGAAATCACCATGCATGCGGTATTAAGCGCAGACAAAGTTATTCCAATAGAATACTAAATAATGTAACTAGGTTAGGCAAAATTCACAATAACAGGATGTTCAAATGTAATAATAAAGAATGGAATAACAATGTAAATCACCATGCATGCGGTACTTGACGACAGATGCAAAGTTATTCTAATGTAATACTAATAAGGACGGAATTAGTCCCCATGTAAAACGCACGCATGTGATATTCCAATGTAATAATAATAAAGATTTTAACCAGTCCCGCCGTAAAATGCATGCATGTGATATTCCAAATGTAATAATAAAGACGGAATTAGTCCGCGTAAAATGCATGCATATAGGATATTCCAATGTAGTAAAAAAAAGACTAAATAATGAAGAATGTCACCAAATATAGGTAGCTCCTGCAGATACAAGTTATTCCAACATAATAATAAAGAATGGAATAACATAAGTTCTCTTCATGAATACAAAAGAATAACACCCCTTACGAGTACAACAAATAATATTCCCTACCTTAAGAAGAAGAGTATTGAATATATAAGTAGTGAAGTAACAGAATACTTTCTTCTTTCTCTCTATAATTTATCTCTTTAGAGTTTCAATGAATTCGTAAGAAAATAATGAAGGAATGAGCTTCTATTTATAGAAAAATGGACTACATAGTAACTAACTCATGAACGGTCCAGATTGATTTACTTTAATCTGACGGTCCATATTTAAAGCAAAATCTTTTAAATAAAATATAATATATTCTATTTATAATCTAATAAAACGAATAACTTTATAAAAGATTTTACTATGCAAACACTATGCAGGCACTATACAAATACTATGCATAATAAAATATAATATATTCTAATTATTGTCTAATAAAATAGATAACTTTATAAAAGTATTCTATTTTATATAAAAAGATTTTACTATGCAAAACACTATGCAACACTATGCATAATAGAATATAATATATTCTATTTATAAAATAACTTTATAAAAGTATTCTGTTTTATATAAAAAAGATTTTCTATATTATTACATAATAATACCAATAAAACAAAACTGAGTGACTTATCACATAAGCATCAAATCAATACCGTGTGCTACTATACAACCACGCGTATTACTGTACTTTTACTACCAAGTAGTTCAACAGTTTTAACGGTAAAACTTCCGCCGTTATTTTCATAAAGTATTTTTGTCATTTTCTCAATCCGATAATAATTTCCGCTAGGGGTCCACCAATGATTGTGCCATTGCACGAATATTCCCTGATAAAACAAATATTCCCCGACCAATCGAATATAATATGACAACTTGCATACTTTGCAAAATTTATAAATACTACCCACAGCTATAACATTATCTCAAATCCACACCATAATATTAAAAAAATATTTCGAGAAAATTAAATCTTTATTCATAAAATCTGGGGTCTCACAATCTCCCCTCCTTATGAAATTTTGCCCTCGAAATTTATGTATGTACCTGGTATGTCGAAGATGTGAAGATACCTTGACTTCATTTCAGATTCTAATTCTTGAGGTATAACCTTTGAGTGTTGAATACGATCCTTCTTATCTAAGATTTTAACACGTATCTCCTCATACGTTAAATCTTCTGCTATATCGTTTAGTTCTAATTTAATAATGTGGTTCGGGTCGTCCACATATTTACGTAACATCGATACGTTAAAAACGTTATGAACACGCGACATACTTGGCGGTAAAATGAGTCTATAAGCCATAGTTCCTACTCGATCGAGACTTTTAAATGGGTCAATTAAATCGAGGGTTGAGATTCCCTCTCTTCGTCGATTCTTACTTCTAGAATAATTCCCTCTTGAACCTTCTTCTTCACATTTATCAGCTCCGAGTGTGTAGCTTGAGCGGCTTTAACTTTATCGATTAAAGTCGATTCTACTCGTATATTCGTTATCTTCACTTGGGTTCCTAGAGTCTTTAACTCTATCTTCATCATTTGTAAGTTGTACGAAATGGGCCTTTGTGTTAACAACATCGCACTCGTAAACGCATACGATCTTCTACTCAACGCGTCAGCTACCACGTTCGCTTTCCCACGATGGTATTGAATGGTACGATCGTAATCTTTAACAGCTTGAGCCAACGTCTTTGGCGCATGTTATGTTCATTTTAGTTGAAGAAATATTTGAGGGTTTAAGAAATGGATTTTGTACTGGGGTCAATACAAAATTCGATTTCACGCTCTAGGGGTAGGTTAAGAAGTCTTCAAGAATACGTCAGAAAATTTATTAACAATAGAAATATCATTCAAAACTGTGACTCTCATCCAAGACTTGGATAACACGTCACATTGATACATATCAACTTGCCATCGTCATTCATGACGTCGCCTACAGAAAGTCTGGCTTCGGTGCATTCCACATAAGAAAGTCAACAACGAAAGGACCGGGGCTCTTTACTTATGGCTTGATATGACACTGATTGACTTTAGTGGTTTGGTTGTTTGAATTCGCATAACAGGTTGGTTAGGAATATGAAAGCTAACAACCTTACGAAAACAATCAATTTTTGCATGATAAGTAGTTAACCAATCAATCCCTAGAATCACGTCAAATGCAAGTATTTTCAATGAAATAAGATCGACAGGTAATATGAGGGTACCGATTTGAACCAAACAAGACTTATAAACAGTGGACGTAATGAATGTTTCTCCCAATGGAGTTTCCACAGATAAGTCAAAGTCTAATTTCTCCGGAGTTAAATTTAATCGTTGAGCGCAAATAGAAGAAATAAAAGAATGGGTAGAACCGGTATCAAATAAGGTATAGACTTCACTAGAGTTTATGATAAGCTTACCCGTGATAATTTTATTCAGGTTCCTCGTCACAAAAAAAAATGCTCTCTCTTAAACTACCGGCTTTAGCTTGTCTGGGACATCTTTTGGCATCACTATCCCAGCTGGACTTGACTTCACCATACGACAAAATCGAGCTAGGTGACCTTCTCTTCCGCAATTAAAACACGTTTTGGATTGCTGCGTACAGTTTGGACGGATGTGTCCCTCCTGTCCGCATTTGAAACATACGATCGGTGGTCATTCTTCTTCCTTTGAAACGGGTGCTGGTGCCGACGTCTTCACGTCATTGATGAACCTTCTCTTCTTGAAATGTCCATTCTTATTGTTTTGACCACGATTACTACCGAAGTGGTTACCATTTCTGACATTTTGATTCCCTCAATGCTTATTATCACCGCTTTGATGACTGTTATCACCGGTATTATCATTTTGCCGGCTGCTCTCTTTTGGTTTGGTTGACTCATTATCACGCTCTAATAACTGAGCCCTATTAACAACATCTGAATACAAACACAGTTTATGAGAGATAAGATATTGACGTATCTCAGGTTTCAAACCTCTTAGAAACATTCGCGTCATTCTTTCCTCATTATCAACCAAATGGGACACAAATCAGGACAACTCGGCAAACTTGGCTTCAGATCTTTGCGACACGGCCATGTTGTTTTGCTCCAACTTGATAAATTCCACCTCCTTCATGTGATTTAATGCTTTGGGAAAGTACTTGTCATTGAATAGCTCTTAGAACTTCTCCCAAGACATCTTGAGTCAGTCGGGTAACGCTTTTCTGATTCCCACCCGGTGATCTCGCCTCTTCACGCAACACAATGGTGGCAAAAGGAACCTTTGCTCTCCGGAGCATCCTAAGACATTAAATATCTTGGTGATCTGCTTTAACCACGTCTCCGCCTTAAGTGGTTCTGGCTTTCCCAAAAACTCTGGTGGTCCTAGCTCCTTGAATTGCTTAGCGGTGACCAACCGTGGGTTGCCATTGTTTCCTCCTGCATTATGAATAGGAGCTGACTTCGCGTGATGTTATATGAATTCTAAAAGCTCTAAACGCATCACTGCTCACAATCGATTGATCGTTGTTGTTGTTTACAAGAGGATTATCGCCATCCTGTTGCACATTGTCCTGATTACTGATCTGTGGAGACTCAACAGTCTCATGTGCTCCATTGCTTGTCTTAACATTTTTAGATGCCATATTCAAATACTGCCACAAAACAAGGGTTAATTAATATATCACATATTATCTCTATACTCTGACCGACCAACTAAATACCAAATAAACTTAGGAAGGTCATACTAGCAAAGGAATTCCCCGTCTCTCCCCTCCTAGTTCTATTCTCACATCCTAGCCAGGGATCATATACCTAAGCTTTGATACCAACTGTGACGCCCCCAAAATTAGGTATACATCACCCATCTTGAGTCGCCAGACACATGGTATGTAATTTAAATACAACTTAATAATACAACCTGTCACGGTGTAATACGACAAAACATAAATCGTGAGTTTGAATACAAATATTGTCTACTAGAGAGTATACAAACTCTAAAGGAGTCCTCATGACAATTATTATCACACTATTTCACGTAATAGTGAGGATTACTAATGCACCATCTAGGACCATCACTCCGCTTCCCACTCTGCTCCAAGCCTATATTCTCATTTCAAGAGAACGTTGAAAGAAAGGTGAGCTCAACTAGCCCAAGAAGAAATATTATGACTAAGATAATGCGAGAATAAATTATCATTAGCCTCAAACAAAGATGTTAAACCGATACAATATAACAAACATCAAGTTTAATCATAAATGGAACAAGCAATCCATTAAAAGAGTCAAGTAGAAAATAAAATCTACTATCTTTTATGATTTAAAAGGTTTTTCATCACTTTTATCGTTGAGACTCAAATTTTAATAAATAATCCACATCATTGAATCACCCCCTGCAAAGACGGCCAAGGATATTCTTTAAGATCATGACCACGTAATTATCCATACACTACGGCTTAAAGATAATCATGTTTTCATCAACGGTTCTGATCATGCCATAAAACAATTCATCTTTGCACTACGTCCAAAGAGAATCCATAGCCATAATCATACCAAAAACTATCCATCAATGCACTACGGGCCAATGAGGACTTTTTCCACATCATTTATAACATTATGGTTATGATTACACCGAATAATCCCTGGTCATAATCATATCAAGTCCATCTATGCACCATGTGCCATGGATGACTTTCAAAAAATATAAACATGAGGATGATGACAATGATATAAGAATTCAATAAAACAAGTTCAAGAATTAATTTATTCAGAACTAATAACGTCCAAATTGTCAACATGATACTGCTTTGTAGAGTAAAATTCAAGAATGCTCAGAAGAATATTTCCATGAGAAGATCTTTGGATGAAGCTCAATTATCAAGCATATTCCACTAATTTCATGGAGTATAGAAGTCAAAACTTTAACCAACCGAGTATAATAAAGAATGAAATAACAAAAGAAATCACCATGCATGCAGACTTTGATAGACAAAAGTTATTCCAATGTAATACTAAATAATAACGGAACTAGGTCGTGCAAAATTGCAAGACCGGTGATGTTCCAACGAGTAATAATAAAGAATGGAATAACAACAGTAAATCACCCATACATGCGGTATTATTCCACATGACATGTGTTATTCCAAATGTAATAATAATAAAGACGGAATTAGGTCCCAAGGTGAAAACGCATGCATGTGATATTCCAATAGAATAATAAAGACGGAATAATAGAACAATGTCACCAAATATAGGGTAGCTTGCAGATACAAAAGTTATTTCCAATAATAATAAAGAATGGAATAACATAAGTTCTCTTCATGAATACAAAAGAATAACACCCCTTACTTAGTACAACAAATAATATTCCCTACCTTAAGTAAGAAGAGTAATTGGATATATAAGTAAAGAAGAAGAAGAATACTTTCTTCTTCTCTCTATAGTTTATCTCTAGAGTTTCAATGAATTCGTAAGAAAATAATGAAGGAATGAGCTTTATTTATAGAAAAATGGATCGCATAGTAACTAACTCATGAACGGTCCGCATTGATTTACTTTAATCGATGGTCCATATTTAAAGCAAAATCTTTTAAATAAAATATAATATATTCTATTTATAATCTAATAAAACGAATAACTTTATAAAAGATTTTACTATGCAAACACTATGCACACACTATGCAAAACACTATGCATAATAAAATATAATATATTCTAATTATTGTCTAATAAAAAATGTATAACTTTATAAAAGTATTCTGCTTTATATAAAAAGATTTTTTACTATGCAAAACACTATGCAACACTATGCATAATAGAATATAATATATTCTATTTATAGAATAACTTTATAAAAGTATTCATTTTTATATAAAAGATTTTTTCGTATTATTACATAATAATACCAATAAAACAAAACTGAGTGACTTATCACATATGCATCAATAATCAATACCGTGTGCTACTATGCAACCACGCGTATTACTGTACTTTTACTACCAAGTAGTTCAACAGTTTTAACGGTAAAACTTCCGCCGTTATTTTCATAAAGTATTTTTGTCGTTTTCTCAATCCGACAAAAATTCCGTTGTGGGGTCCACCAATGATTGTGCCATTTGCACGAATATTCCCTGATAAAACAAATATTCCCCGACCAATCGAATATAATATGACAACTTGCATACTTTGCAAAATTTATAAATACTACCCACAACTATAACATTATCTCAAATCCACACCATAATATTAAAAAAAATATTTTGAGAAAATTAAATCTTTATTCATAAAATCTGGGGTCTCACAAACACAATGGAACTATCAATTTCATCTTTAATCAACACGAATTTATTCATCATTAATATTATTATTCATAATATTTAATAACCAGGTCATTCCTAAAAAAGAGATTTCCGATAAGGATTTCTCCCTATTGGCGCGCAATTAGGTGACCAAACCTCTCCTTGACAGAACATATAGACATTGTCAATATTGTAAATAATAATATGAATAATTTTGCCATCTCAATTATTGATTTAATAATATAACATATTATACAGATGATACTGTGACAATAATTGAATCAATAATATGAGAGATATGATGCAACAATTACTGTAGCAATAATTGAGTATAACTGAGTGACTTCTTACGTAAGCATCAATACTCAATACCGTGTGCTACTATGCAACAACGCGTATTATTGTACTTTTACTATCGGGTAGTTCAACAATTTTAACGGTAACACTTTCGCCGTTATTTTTATAAAATGATAATTCTGTCGTTTTCTTACTACGACAATACTTCCGTTGTAAGGTCCACCAATGATTGTGCCGTCGTACGAATATTCTCCGACGAAAAGAATATTCCCCGACCAATCGAATATTATATAACAACTTGCTTACTTTGCAAAATGTATAAATATTCCCCGACCAATCTCTGATTCATTACTGACGAAGGCTATTGATAATTTAATTATCTTTAGTCATGATATTCTTTACTGGGCTATTTGTGCTCACCCTTTTGCTTCACAATTTCTTTTAAGTAATAAAAGTGTAGCTGGGTCGAGCGGGGGTAACAGGGAAATAGAACGGTGGTCTCTAGCTGTGGAGGTTCTCCCTAAACAGTATGAAAATAATTTTATTGAGAACTTTAGAATAGTGTGTTGTATTTTATACATCATTTAGTAGTTATATTTGGTGAATCAAATAGGGTGAGGCGAACTCAACATTGGAAGGGTGTTTTGCCACTATCATACAAGATGTCTAATGACATGCGACTTCGTGTTATCATAAGACAGGGTTGTGCACATCCACTTGCTGAGTATATCTACGAGCACTACCGATATAATCTTGGAGTTTGGTTGAAATATAATTCTCAATTAGAGACAATGGAGATAATTATATGTCAAGAGAAGACTCACCATTGGAAAGAATATGATAGCAATCTTCTCATTTTTCTTTGGGGTCTATTGGGTCAACCAAGGATAATTCTCGAGTCATATGATATCTATTATAACTTAGATGCATGGCCTCCCATGTACGAAGGTTTCCTTGAGCATTTTCCAACGATTTTAATTTCTAAAACAGTTATTGACTGTACCTTTATGTAAGGTACCACTGTAAGGTATCAATGTGAGGTGATATCCAAGTAAAGGGAGTCACCGTTGGTATCTATTTGTATTAAAACTCACAACATATGTGTTGTCGTATTTTGCACGACAATTGTAATAATGAAGTTTGTTTTTGAAAATTGCATTGAGTGTATTTCGTGGCGACTCAGAATAGGTTGGGTGGAATGGACCTATTTTGGGGGCGTTACAAACATGATCAACTGGTGATACAAATGAATATCTTTAGCTTGTAGTGCAAAGATGAATATTTGATTCAAAATGTATATTGATTGATGTTACAGGGATAAAATATTGATGATGGACTTTTAAATTCATAGATTATAGTAGATTTCATTCTCAACTTAACTCTTCTAATGAATTGTTATTTCCACTGCGAATATTGATCTAAAACTGGTTGTCCATTTTTGTCTGATTTGTTGAAGGCTAACGATAATTTGTTCCTCATTATCTTAGTCATAATATTCTTTACTAGGCTAGTTGAGCTCACCCTTTTCCTTTTTGTTCTATTTTTCTTCTCAGGAGGAGAGAATATAGCGACAACTAGTCGGGGTTTGGAATGATGAATCAAGATAGTTGTTTAGCAGTCCTCACTATTTTGTAAAATAGTGTATCAATAATTGTAATGAGGACTTATTTGATTTTGAATACTGTCTAGAAGACAATATTTGTATTTAAACTCACAGTATATGTGTTATCGTATTTTGCACGATAATTATAATAATAAAGTTGTAGTTGTTTTCTGTACCATGTATTTGACGACTCAGAATGGGTGATGTATACCTATTTTGGGGGCGTCACAAAAGTTCTATTAAAAATATTTTTATTCTATAATTTCACAAATTGCAAATAAATATTTGTTTTAAAATTTTATTTAAAAATGTTTTGGTTTTATCGTCCATTTTTAATAAACAAACTCTTTAAATTGAGGGTTAAATGCTTTTTTGGTGACTGTAATTTAAGTCAACTTAGAAATAGATAACTGAACCTTTTTTCTTACAGTTAACTATTTGTACTCGACTTTTCTAACACTAAGTTAAAAAAGCTGTTAAGTCCTTTGACTTTAAACGGAAAATGACACTTAAGCTGCTGATTTATAAAAAAAAAGCTGACGTGACAGTAATTATGCAACATGGCAGTGATAATGTGGATTTGGAGGAATTTTTTTATGAAGAAAATGAGAACAAATATTTTAAAGTATAATATAAATTTAAAAAGTTAGTCAAAAAACAAGAAAATAAATAAATAAAATGTATGTAATTATTTTGTGTAATTAATATCAAATAAATTTTTATTTATAATTAAGCCATTTATAAAACATAAAAACTAAAAATAAGCTAATTAAAATTAAGGGAATATGAAATACATTTAGGGAAAAATGAAAGAAAATTATAATAAAATCAAAAAATTTAGCAACAAATATATGGTAGAAATTAAAAAAAAAAGAGTTATTTAGTTATTTTTGTAATTAATAGCAAATGTTTTTATATAATTAATAACAAATATAATTAAGGAAATTATAAAATTAAAAATATTTTAAAATTAAAAATCTTTTCAAAATAATTTTTTTACATAAATGTTTATATATGTTAAGCAAAGAATTATTAATTATTGAAAGTAAATATTATGGTATATTAACAATTTATTAATATATTATACTTAAACAAATTAAACAAACCCATCTTCATCTTCACCTTCACCTTCAATCTTCTGTTCCACTACCGCCGTCGCTTCCACCCTTCCACCCTTCCACCCTTCCACCACCACTACCATACTACTGCCATCAACACGAGTGATGAATTAAGTAGCGAACAAACTATAAATTGGTCAATCCTCATTGACATTAAACTCTCGAAAATAGAATTGCCAAATGAAATACTCCCTCGGTTCCATATTAACAGACGTTGGAGGCCAATGCACAATTATTAAGAAAAGTAATGACATTACATTGTGAAGTGTAAAATTAAACTCAAATGACTAAACTGGCCTTTTTTACTAGACACCCTTCTTCTTTTCCTCTCTTTCTTATCTTTAGTATCACATTCTCCAACAACAATCTTAGAAAAAGAGGAAAAAGAAAACCCAATGTCAGAATCTTTCTCAAAACCCAATGTCCCACATTGATACTATCCCATTAACCCCAAAAATCCCCATACTTTCCCAGATTGAGATGACATTCTTCTCTTGCCAATCTAACCTTTTGGTCCTTTGTGTTCTTGAACTTGATCTTTGTCTTCTTTAGATCACCATCTTCATCCACCTTATTGCCCTTAGATCTCTCTTGTCGTTCTCTCAGAAGTCAGAACACATGGGTTTTTCTAGCGCCACCCTTTTTGTTCCTCACCAACACGCGGACAGTGAAAATCACATACATCCTCCCCGGAGCAGTCAGAAAAAACCCATGTGGCCCGTCCACCAAAATCACATCTCACCCCATGGATGAGGTCGGAAATGAGGAAATTATGTGGGCGGCCCAGCGGCGATGGTTTTGTTGTCAGTGGCGGACATGTGGGAATGGGTCGTGGAGTTGACAGAGACGTAGTGGACAAGCGCATCAAAAATGGGGTTGGGGAGTGGGGAATTGGGGGCGATGGCAGAGGAAGCAGTGGTTATGGAGGTGGAAATGATGACGCGTTTGGTGGCGAGTAGAGCGAGAGCGGATGCGAATGTGAATAAGGAAATGAGAATGAAAAGGGATTTGCGGCGGTGGGGGATCTGGGTTGTTTGTGTAAGGAAGGGTGCAAGTGGAGGAAAAGAAGAGTATTCAGAAAAAAAAAAATTCGAAACGTAAGTTGAAATTAAATAGGAGTATGAAGATGAGATAGTTTAGGGGTAAGTTAGGAAGATAAGAGAAAAATTCTCCTAAAAATATGAAAAAGACAGTTAATTAGGAATGATATTTTTTCCTAAAATGTCTGTTAATACGGAATCGAGGGAGTACTTATCAGTACCACATTTGGGTAATTTTCCTTCCTCATCTGAAAAAGTGAGCCCTAATTGAATCAATTTCAACATGTCTACATTGTCCTTTATGTCTGGTAACGAAAATCATTACTGTTATTGAAATTACCAATAATACAGAGAACAATTCCTGGAAATTCAGTGTCCATGGAAATATAAGGAAATTCTTCAACAATGTCACAAATTAAAGCAAACTCATCATCGAGATTGTCATTCCACACCACTCGAATTTGAATCGAATCACTTTTGGGCAAAAGCGACATTTTTTCAAAAATAAATACAAATTTGTATTCAAGAGTAGAACGAAACCATACAAATTTCCAAATTGTGACGATACAATTCGGAATTCCCCTGATTTTCACCAAATCTGCAGAAAAAATAGAATAGATTAAGCGATAAACTGAATTAAAAAACCCGAAATCAGAAGAAATTAGCAAAACTAAATGGCCAAAATAATAAAATCTCACATGAAATTAAAAAAGATTCAGGCTTTGAACCATGTATATATTACCGAAATATTTGACCATGATATAGATTGTAGAGAAGATGTATAGACACAGAGCTAGGGTTTCAACGAAGGTAATATAGGCGGCAAAGAGGAAGAGAGTACTTTAGATAAATAATAGGAGATATTACGAAAAGGTAATTAATATTTGTGTGTTTATATATAAAAATATATATTTTTTGTCTGTATTTTTTTAACAGATTATAGTAGTAATAGATGGTCGGGTTGGGTCGGATCGAATATTTATAGGTTTGGATAAGTACTTTATTTTTATGGGTGGATTTTAGATGAAATGTAAAAAATTATTAAAAGAATATTCCAACTAGGATTTGGTGCATATATTCCCACTGACAGAAATTCAAATTTATGTTAGAAAAGTTGAGTACAATTAGTTGACTATATAAAAAAAGTTTAGTTATCCATTTGTAAGTTGACCTAAAGTACAGTGACCAAAAAATCATTTAACCCTTTTAAATTGATGATATATAACACTTCCTTTCTTCTTAAAAAGTCTCACCTGCAATTATAAATTTTAGGCTTAAATATAATATAATTTAATATCCTAAACTATATGTCATATTTAATTTCGGTGATCTACATTTCAATTTTGTCAATTAGATGATTGAACTATCAATTTTTTCAAATTCCATTCAATTGAGTTTGCCACGTCAGAAATTGCTGACGTGGCTGTCTAGGTGGGGCATAATTAAGTTGATGTGTGTTAGAAAATAATTTTTTATTTTGTGATTAAACATTTTTGATATATTAAAGGGTAAAATCATCACACCACTTTCTTTAATACATTTAGACTAATCAAAAAGCATCAAAAACTATAAAACAATCAGAATCGTTCAAAGAGAACGCCCCAAAATGGATCAAAGGAAACCTTAGGTCTGAGAATAAAATATTGTTCAACAATTCCAGTGAAAAACGACTGAGATCGTCAATCAATACTTAATCGGCGTGGATATTGTGTTTCGATGAAGTAAGTATTTGATTTAGCTCTTCTCTGTTGCAACCCCAAAATTAAAAAGCCTACTTAGATCCCCAAAAAAGTCCTAGTGTAAGACCCCAACTTTTATGAATAAAGATTTAATTTTCTCTAAATATTATTTTGAATAGTATGGTATTGATTTGATATAATGCTATAGTTATGGGTGATATGTGTAAATTTTTGCAAAGTAAACAAGTGGTCATAAAATATTCGTTTGGTCGGGAAATATTCTTTTGATCGGGGAATATTCGTACGACGACACAATCATTGGTGGACCACATAACGGATTAACTGTCGGATATAGAAAGCGACATAAATAACCTTTTCATACAATAAATGCAAGACTTTTACCATTAAACTATTGAAATACCCCAGTGGTAAAAGTAAAGTAATACGCGTTATTGTACAGTAGCACATGGTATTGCATAGTATCTCTGATTATTGATGCTTACGTAAGAAGTCACTCAGTTTTATTCAATAATTGTAGAACAGTAGTTACTGCATAATATCTCATATTATTGATTCCATTATTGTCACAGTATCATCTGCACAATATTTTATATTATTAAATCAATAATTTAGACGACACAATTATTCATATTATTATTTTCATTATAGACAATGTCTAGAAAGTTCTGTCGAGGAAAGGGGTTAGGTTATTTTATTGTGCGCCAATAAGGAGAAATCTTTATCGGAAAGCCCCTTCTTTCCTGGGAAGGATCTGGTTGTCAATATTGTGAGGAATAATTGTTGATAAAAATATTTCCATTGTGTTTGGAATATTAATGTTAGTGGAAATCGACATTTATTTTGATAATAGTTGATTTCTGAATGTTAAATTGACCAAATGGGTAATTAATCGGATAAATAAGCAATTAATTGCTATTAGTTCACATGTAAGGAACTATTGATTCACATGCAAGTACTATTGGGGGAGGTTATGCAAGATTGATAATACTTGAGGAACTAAATTAAAAATAGAGGCAAAGATGAAGGTACTAAAGTATAATTAATCTTGTAATTTACCACCTCTTCCTAGCCTATAAATACTCCTCCATCCATTCATTATTTCCTACCAATTTGAAGAGCAAAGTTATAATCACAAGTTATAGTGAGAGAAACTATAGAGAGAAAGAAGAAGAGTATTTTGCTGCTACACTATTGCAATATTCAATCTCTTACTAAGGTAAGGGGTATTATTTCTTTCGTATTCGTAAAGGATATTATTTTCTTCATATTCATAAGGATTGTCATTATATTCCTTATTAATCTGCGGGAGTAATCTGTCTACGCGGATTACCGCATACATGGTGAATGACCCTTCGTATTCATTCTTTATTAATCTGCGGGAGTAACCTGTCTACGTGGATTACCACATGCATGGTGAAAAGTCCTTCATATTCATTCTTTATTAATTTGCGGGAGTAACTTGTCTATGTGGATTACCGCATGCATGGTTAATAACCATTCGTATTCATTCTTTATTAATCCGCAGGAGTAACCTGTCTACGCGAATTACCGCATGCATGGTGAATAACCCTTCATATTTATTCTTTATTAAATTGTGGAAATGATCTGTCTACGCGGATTACCGCATGACGAGTGAAAATCCATTTGCAGTTTCGTATATTCTTTTATACTCGTATGAGATATCATTTCTTTTGTACTCATCAATGGATATTATCTTCTGTCATTTTTCTCCATTTATGGTACAAATTTATTGTTTGTTTCCATAACCTTATTATTAAATTGTGAAAACCCTTGAAATTAGTGGAATATTCTTAATAGTTTATGCTTCATCTAGTATCATTCCACTATTGGTATGAACTTTCTTATTGATTGACGGGATACTATTTATGTCGGAGTACTATTCATTTAGAATGCTATTCATTCGGGGTACTTATCATTCGAGTACTATTCATTCGGGGTACTATTCACGGGGTACTATTCATGACAAAATTGATTTCTTTTCGGTCCAAATTATTTTTGATACATGAATATCATTCTTGAATTTTACTCCACAATTAATGATCTTGTTGACAATTTGGACATTCTTGAACTCTGGATAAATTGAATTATAAATCTCTAATATTTATCCTTGATCTCACTTGATTGATTCTTTATGTCATTGACATCATCCCCATGCTTATATTGTGTTGGAAGTTATCTTTGGCCTATAGTGCAAAGATGGACCGTTGATTGGTATGATTATGACCAAGAATTGTGTATTGGTATAATCATGACCTTTAATGTTACAGATAATGGTTTGTGGTGAAAGTCATCTTTGACCCGTAGTGCATAGATGGACAGGTGTTTGACATGATCATTACCACTGGTGATAGAAAGGATTATCTTTGGCCCGTAGTGCATAGATAATTTTTTGATTGATGTTACAGGGAGAAAATATTGATGATGGATTTTTAAATCATAGAAGATAGTAGACATCATGCTCTACTTGACTCTTCTAATGGATTGCTATTTCTGCTGCAGTTGTTGATCTAAAACTTGTTGTCTATTGTATTTTATCAGTTTTTTCCCTGTTGAGGACTAATGATAATTTGTTTTACATTATCTTAGTCATAATATTCTTTACTGGGTTAGTTGAGCTCACCCTTCTTCTTTTGGTTCCATTGTTTTTCTCAGGAGGCAATAATGTAGCTGGGACTACTCGGGGAGTGGAGTAATGGTCCAAGATGGTTCTTATAGTAGTCCTAACTATTTTGTAAAATAGTGTGACAATAATTGTAATGAGGACTTTATTCGAGTTTGGATATTGTCTACAAGACAATAATTGTATTAAAACTTTCAGCTTGTGTGTTGTCATATTTTACACGACAGTTGTATAAATGAAGTTTGTATTTGAATTATGTACCATGTATTTGGCGACTCAGAATGGGTTGTGTGGACCTCTTTTGGGGGCTTCACAGTTGGTATCAGAGCTTAGGGATATGATCTCTGGTGGAGATCTGAGGTTAGAACTAGGAGGGGAAAGACGAGTAAAACCTTCGCTAGTGTGTCCTACCTAAGCTTATTTGTTATTTAATTGGTCGATTAGAATATAGGGATAATATGTGGCATGCCAATTTCTTTATTTAACCTTTGTTTTGTGGCAGTATTTGAGAATGACATCTAAATATTTTGAGATAAGTAATGGAGCACGTGGGACCATTGAGACACTGCCAATCAATAACCAGGATAATATGCATTAAGAAGACAATATTCCTCATGTAAACAACACCACCGACCAAATGATGAACGATGGGATGTTTAGGAGCTTTATACAATTCATGCAACACCAAATGAGAGAGACTCCTGTTCAAAATGCAGGTGGAAACAATGGTAACTCTTGGCTGGTCACTGCTAAGCAATTCAAGATGTTGGGATGACCAGAGTTTTTGGGAAAGCCAGAGCCACTAAAGGCAGAAACTTGGATTAAGCAGATCACCAAGATATTTGATGTTCTGGGATGCACAGAGGAGCAAAAGGTTCCCTTCGCCACCTTTATGTTGCATGGAGAGGCAGATTACTGGTGGGAATCTGTAAAACGTACGCATCTTTTCGCACTTAAGATGTCTTGGGAGAAGTTCCAGGAATTGTTCAACGAAAAGTATTTTCCAGAAAGTATTCGTCATATGAATGAGGTGGAATTCATCAAGCTGGAACAGAATAATATGAATGTATCACAATATGAGGCTAAGTTTGTTGAGTTATCCCAATTTCCATCCCATTTGGTACATAATGAGGAGCGAATGACACAAATTTTTCTGCAAGGTTTAAAACCTAAAATTCGTCAATACCTCATTTCTCTTAAACTTTGTTTGTATTCATATGTTGTGAATAGGGATCAGTTATTGGAACGCGATAATGAGTCAGCTCAACCAAAAGACAACAACCAATAACACAATGATAATCGTACCGGTGGCAACGACCATCGGAACAATGATAACCATCATGGAGGAAATTATCATGCCAGAAATGGTAACCACTTCGGTGGTAATCATGGCCCAGATAATAGGAAAGGTGAATCAAGTGGAAATTTCAAAAAGAGAAGATTCAACAATGACGGAAAGACAGCAGCACCAACACCCATTTCTAGGGAAAGAGAGCGACCACCAGTTAAATGTTACAGGTGCAGAGAGGAGGGACACATCAGTACAAACTGTACACACTCTTCCAAGGTGTGTTTCAGTTGTGGAAAGAAAGGTCACATAGCTCGATTTTGTCCTGTAACAAAGTCAAGTCTAGCTGGGACGGTGACACCAAAGGCTGTCCCGGACAAGTCAAAGTCGATGGTTCAATAGTAGAGCGTTTCTTGTGACTTCCCAAAAAGCGCAGAACTCGAACGAAGTTATCACATGTAAGATAATCATCAACTTTTGCAAAGTCTATACCTTATTCGATACTAGTTCTACCCATTCTTTTATTTCACTAACTTGTGCTCAACGTTTGAACTCGACTCCGGAGAAATTAGACTTTGACTTATCGGTTGAAACTCCATTAGGAGAAACCTTCGTTACATCCACCATTTATAAATCTTGTTTGATTCAAAACGATTCCCTCACATTACTTGTTGATCTCATCTCTTTGAAAATACTTACATTTGATGTGATTTTAGGAATCGACTGGTTAACTACTCATCATGCTAAAATTGATTATTTTCGTAAGGTTGTTAGCTTTCATATTCCTAACCAACCTGTTATGCGAATTCACGCAACCAAACCACTAAAGTCAATCACTGTCATATCAAGCCATAAAGCCATTCGTTTATTGAAAAATGGATGTCAAGCTTTCTTAGCCCATGTCATGGATTTAAATAAAAAGACGTCAGATTTGAATGATATTCTTGTTGTTAATAAATTTACTGACGTATTTTTCCGAAGAACTTTCTGGCCTACCTCAGAGCGTGAAATTGAATTTTGTATTGACCTTGAAACCAATACAAAGCCCATTTCCAAAACCCCATATCGAATGACTCCTATTGAAATACTGTGCAGTGACAATTATTGAAACAACAATAATATAAAATATCAACGCAACAATTATTGAATCAATAAAATAAAATATTGAACAGTAACTACTGTAACAATTATTGAGTAGTGCCTTCTTACGTAAGGATCAATAATTCATCAATATTGTGCATCCACGCGTATTACTGTATTTTAACCACCGGGTATTCCAACAGTGTTAACGGTAACAACTACGTCGTTATTTATAAAAACTCAAACTTGTCGTTTTCTTCATCCGACAGTTATTCTGTTATGGGGCACACAAATGATTGCGCCGTCGTACGAATATTCCCCGACAACAATGATGATTTTATAACCACTTGCTTATTTTGCAAAATTTGCACATTTCACCCATAACCAAAGAATTATATCAAATTAATACCTTATTATTCACAATAATAATTAGAGGAAATTCGATTTTATTTACAATAAGTTGGGGTCTTACAAAAGAAGTAACCACTCTGGTGGTAATCGTGGTCATGAGAATAGAAGAAGCGAGTCGGGAGGAGATTTCTAGAGGAGAAGGTACAACAATGATAACGTGAAGACGTCAGCACAAACATCAGATGTTTCTAGGGGAGGAGAACGAGCACCGATCATTTATTACAAATGCGGGAAAGAGGGACACATCAGCCCAAACTGCTCACAAAAATCCAAGGTGTGTTATAAATGTGGAAAGGAAGGTCATATAGCTAGCGATTGTCTAGTTGCGAAACCAAGTTCAACGGGGATGGTGACTCCAAAGGCTATCCCAGATAAGTCAAAGTCGGTGGTTCTTGGAAGGGCGTTTGTCGTGACTGCCCAAAATGCGAGGAACGCAAACGAGGTGATCACGGGTAAGCTAATCATAAACTCTTGCGAAGTTTATACCTTATTAGATACCGGTTCTACCCATTCTTTTATCTCTCCTGCTTGTGCTCAACGCTTAAACTTGACTCCGGAGAAGTTAGACCTTGACTTATCTGTTGAGACTCCGTTAGGAGAAACTTTCATTACATCTACTATTTATAAATCTTGTTTGATTCAAGTTGGTACCATCACATTACCTGCTGATCTTATTTCGTTGAAAATTCTTGCATTTGATGTGATTTTAGGGATTAATTGGTTAACCACTTATCATGCCAAAATTGATTATTTCCGTAAGGTTGTCAGTTTTCATATTCCTAACCAACCTGTTATGCGAATTCAAACAACCAAACCATTAAAATCAATCACTGTCATATCAAGCCATAAAGCTATTTGTTTATTAAAAAAATGGATGTCAATCTTTCTTAGCCCATGTCACGGACTTGAACAAAAACACGTCAGATTTGAATAATATTTTTGTTGTTAGTGAATTTCCTAACATATTTCCTGAAGAACTTCCCGGTCTACCCCCAGAACGTGAAGTTGAATTCTTTATTGACCTTTAACCTGGTACAAAGCCCATTTCTAAAACCCCATATCGAATGGCTCCTATTGAACTTCAGGAGTTAAAGGTCCAACTACAGGAGTTGTTGGACATCGATTTCATTCGTCCTAGTACATCTCCTTGGGGTGCTCCTGTGTTATTCGTAAAGAAGAAAGACGGGAGTATGCGACTTTGTATTGACTACCGAGAATTGAACCATGTCACTATCAAGAATAGGTATCTGCTACCTCGCATAGATGACTTGTTCGACCAGTTGCAAGGAGCACAATTCTTTTCAAAGATCGATCTTCGTTCTGGATATCATCAGCTGAAGATTAAACCGAGGATATTCCAAACGCGCCTTGTAACTCCTGCAGACGAGCATTATGAATTCTTAGTCATGTCTTTTGGATTGACTAATGCTCCTGCTGCTTTCATGGATATGATGAATCGTGTGTTCAAAGAATATTTGGATCAGTTCGTTGTTGTCTTTATTGATGACATTTGAAGATCATGAGCACCATTTGAAGTTGGTACTGCAAAGGCTTCGTGATAACAAGTTGTATGCCAAACAGAAGAAATGCGAGTTTTGGCTTGAGGAAGTAGCATTCCTTGGGAACGTGGTGTCAAAATATGGAGTATCTGTTGACCCGACGAAGATTGAAGCCATACAAAGTTGGGAGCAACCAAAGTCGGTGACCGAAGTACGTAGCTTTCTGGGCTTAGCTGGTTAATATCGGAGATTCGTGGAAGGATTTTCTTGAATCGCTTCTCCGTTAACTCAGCTGACTCGTAAAGTTATAAAATTCGGTTGGAGCGAGGATTGTGAGAAGAGTTTTCAAGAACTCAAGAGAAGACTCATTTTGGCACCTGTTTTGACAATACCATCTGGTTCGGATGGATTTGTTATCTACAGCGATGCTTCAGGCAAAGGGTTAGGATGTGTTCTCATGCAACATGGGAAAGTCATAGCCTATGCATCGCGATAACTCAAAGAATATGAGAGGAATTATCCTACTCATGATTTGGAGTTGGCAGCAGTCATTTTCGCGTTGAAGATCTGGAGACACTACCTGTATGGGGAGAAAGTGGAGATCTATACAGATCATAAAAGCCTCAAATACTTCTTCACCCAAAAGGAACTCAACATACGGCAATGACGTTGGCTCGAGCTGTTGAAAGATTACGATCATACCATCCAATATCATCCTGGAAAAGCAAACGTGGTAGCTGACACATTGAGTAGAAGATCATATGTGGGTACGAGTGCAATGTTGTTAACACAAAGGTCCATTTTGTATGACTTACAAAGGATGGAGATAGAGGTAAAGGCTCCAAGTACCCACGTGATGATATCAAACATACGAGTAAAACTGACTTTAATCGATAAAGTTAAAGCCGCTCAAGCTACGGACATGGAGCTGATGCGTATGAAGAAGAAAGTGCAAGAAGGTGCTATTCCAAAAGAAAGAATCGATGAAGAAGGAATACTTCGAGTCAACTCCAGACTTTGTGTTCCTAACGATTCTGACTTGAAGCATAGAATCATGATGGAGGCACACAAAACACCATTTGCAATCCATTCTGGGAGTACCAAAATGTATCATGATCTTTGACATACATTTTGGTGGAGTAATATGAAAGGAGAGATCGCAGAGTTTATCTCGAGGTGTTTAACTTGTCAACGTATAAAGGCGGAGCATCAAGTACCAAAGGGTCCATTGCAACCACTTGAGATTCTAACATGGAAGTGGGAACACATTACTATGGATTTCGTTACGGGTCTTCCCATGGTTTCTCAAGGCATAGATGCGATTTAGGTTATTGTTGATAGATTAACCAAGTCTGCCCATTTCTTGCCTATACGGGAGACTTATTCCCTTGAACGTCTTACTCATATGTATGTGAATGAGATTGTGAGATTGCATGGCATGCCGATATCCATAGTTTCGGATCGTGACCCAAGATTCACTTCAAGATTTTGGGTTAGCTTGCAGAAAGCTATGGGCACGGATTTACGATTCAGTTCAGCATACCATCCTCAAATGGACGGACAATCGAAAAGGACTATTCAAACCCTTGAAGATCTATTAAGACTCTGTGTCCTAGATTTCAAAGGGAGTTGGGATAAGTATTTGTCATTTTTGGAATTCTCCTATAACAACAGTTATAAAGCATGTATAGGTATGACTCCATTTGAAGCATTGTATGGACGAAAGTGTCGCTTTCCAGTATGCTGGGATGAGGTGGGTGAAGCAACGTTGTTGGGACCAGAATTGGTATGCATAACTATAGATAAGATCCAAATGATCCGATAACGTATACAAACGGCACAGGATCGACAAAAGAGTTATGCGAATCTTCATCGAAAGGACGTGAAATTTAATATTGGGGATCATGTATTGTTACGTGTTGCACCATGGAAGGGAGTTATAAGATTTGGGATGAGAGGAAAGCTTAATCCACAATTTGTTGGTCCATTTGAGATTCTTGACCGAATAGGAAATGTGGCCTATAGACTCGCATTACCTCCAAGCATGTCTCGTGTTCATAATGTTTTTCACATATTTATGCTTCATAAATATGTGAAAGACCCGAACCAAAATATTGAGTTAGAACCGGACGAGATAGCCAAAGATTTAACGTACGAGGAGGTACCTGTTAAGATCTTGGATAGGAAAGAGCATGTCCTACGCACGAAGGTTATACCACAAGTTAAGGTTTTGTGGAGGAACCATGCAATTGAAGAAATGACATGGAACTGGAATCAGAAATGAAAGCGAGGTATCCTTACCTTTTCGAAACACCAGGTACGTACGTCAATTTCGAGGATGAAATTTCATAAGGAGGGGAGGTTGTAAGACCCCAACTTATTATAAATAAAATCGAATTTCCTCTAATTATTATTGTGAATAATAAGGTGTTAATTTGATATAATGCTTTGGTTATGGGTGAAATGTGCAAATTTTGCAAAATAAGCAAGTGGTTATAAAATATTCATTGTTGTCGGGGAATATTCGTTTGGTCGTGGAATATTCTTTACGCTTGGGAATATTAAATATGACCACAATAGCCATTTCAGGGCCCCATAATGGATAACGATCGGATGAAGAAAACAACAAATTTGAGTTTTTACAAATAGCTGGCGTAGTTATTACCAATTAACCTTTGTTGGAATACCCGGTGGTTAAAATACGATGAATACGCGTGGTTACAAGAAGATAGCACACCCGGTTTTGCACAGATATTTTGAATTATTGATTCTTACGTAAGAAGGAACTACTCAATAATTGTTATAGTAATTCTTATTCAATATTTTATTTTATTGGTTCAATAATTTTCTGCGTTGATATTTTATATTATTCATTGTTTCAATAATTGTCCTTTACAAAGATTTCCCATTATCGGATCAATAATTCATATTATTTGAATAATATTATGAGATAGCATTATGGGCAATGTCTAGAAAGTTACATCAAGGAGAGGTTTGGTCACCTAATTGCGGCGCCGAGAAGAAGAGAAACCTTTATCGGAAAGCCCCTCTTTCCGAGAATGGCACTCGTTGTTATAATTGTGATTCTGTAATATTATTTCTGAATAATTAATTATTTATTTATATGATAAGGAAATATTTATTTTATGTGGATATAATTGATGGATATATTTATTTTATATAGATATAATTGAAGGAATTAATGTTGAGGTGTTTTTTGTGGAATGGAGGTATTAAAATTAAATAAGCATATTTGAGATATATTGAATGAGTTATAATTTTAATCAATAGATTGGATCGTTGTGATTTTTGGATATGTTATACATATATAAGTTGAGTATATGTCCACAAATTTTGAACCGTTAAAAATGAACGTATAATTTGTTATGAATTTTAAGAGGTGAGTGATTCGAAAATTAGGTTTATAAATGATTTTGGCGGAAAATTCTAGAATTGAGTGGGCCCCACTTGTGGTTGGTGGAGAAATGTGCTGAATTTTATTTCAAATGTGGTGGGTGGCAATAGTAGCAGTGTAAAGCCATGTGGTAGCAAAGTCAAGTCTGCGCTTGGCAAGGCTTACATTTTTCCTATAAATAGAGGGCTAAGTTAGAATTGAAAATCACACCAGAAACATAAGCTTTCTTTCTCTATATTATCGAGCGTATTTTGTGAGTATTTAGATACTTTGTGAGTTTCTATTTATCAGTGCAAGTTTCCTTCAGCCTTATACCAATATTTCGATCAGAAGTACTGTTATTTTGAGGTAAGGGGTGCTATTTTCTTCCTAAATGATGTTATTCTTTGAATATCATTATACCAAAATATTGGTATGGATTTTATTGTGGAATTTCTACCTTTTTGTGTTGGAGTTACTATTCACGTATACAACACTATTCACGAATACGACACTATTCACCAAAAAATGAAATTTTCTCCTTTTTGTCCAAGATGTCTATTATGGTTACTATCTTTGATTGTATCCATGTTTTGATCTTTATTCTTGAATTTTGCTTCAAAATTGGTTATTATGGAGTATCATTGATCTTGAATAAACTGTAATACGAATCTCTAATATTTGTTATTTTGTTTCACTGGATTCGTTCCTTTAAAATATTTTTCATCATCCTCGGTCCTAAATGATGATATTACTAAATATCTTTGGCCTGTAGTGCAAAGATGAATGATTATCTAATGAATATCTTTGGCCCGTAGTGCAAAGATGAACAGGTGTTGAGATGAACATGACCAACTGGTGATACAAATGAATATCTTTGGCTCAGTAGTAAAGATGAATATTTGATTCAAGATGTATATTGATTGATGTTACTGAGGATAAAATATTGATGATGGACTTTTAAATCTTAGAAGATAGTGGAATTCTTTTCTACTTGACTCTTCTAATGAATTGTTGTTTCCACTGCAATTGTTGATCTAAAACTTGTTGTCTATTATATTTTATCAGATTTTTCCCTGTTGAAGACTAATGATAAATTGTTGTATATTATCTTAGTCATAATATTCTTTACTGGGCTAGTTGAGCTCACCATTTTCCTTTTTTTTTCCATTTTTTCTTCTCAGGAGGTGAGAACATAGCAGGAACTAGCCGGGGTATGGAGTGATGGTTCAAGATAGTTGTATTAGTAGTCCTCACTATTTTATAAAATAGTGTATCAATAATTGTAATGAGGACTCCTTTTGAGTTTGTATACTCTCTATTAGATAATAGTTGTATTCAAATTAACAATATATGTGTTGTCGTATATTGCACGACATTTGTATTACTGAAGTTGTATTTGTTTATGTACCATGTATTTGGCGACTCAGAATGGGTGATGTATACCTATTTTGGGGGCGTCACAGTTTACGCTTAGCGTTGAAATGTTTGTGCACAATACATTGTAAGAAGGGCTGATCCCCCTAAGTATGAAGAGTCCTTATAGTCTTATGACTGTTAAAGTTGAAGTTGAAAGATTACTTACAACTGTGGACATAGTTCGTGGTCTTATGACCCTCAGTTTTATATACTCCATATTTTGATTCTAGTCGTGGGTTATTATTGATAGAGTACTATTCCGTGTTGATGAGCCTATTTGTTGGCAGTTATTTCATCCATGTTGATTCATTTCTATATCTAGTGAGCAATTATTTTGCTCACTCTTGCATATTTATACACTTATTGCAGCTAAGGTTGAGAAGGTAAATGAACCTACAACTAGAAAATGAAATGAAAAAATGTGCAAGTGATGAAGACTTGTAATTTTATTTTATTGTTATAATGATAGACTTTTATTAATGATGTGATATAATAATTTAATTTCCGCATTTGAATGATTGTAATTAAAGGTTAGATAACCTGGGAGATAATTTTTATTAACGTAATCCTGTATGGGCAGGTTTTATTATTCAATTTTATTATGATTGGGTAGTTATGTGACGCCCCCAAAATTAGGTATACATCACCCATCTTGGGTTGCGGATACATAATGTAATTCAAATACAACTTACTAATACAACTGCCGTAGGTGTACAATACGACAAAACATAAAGCGTGAGTTTGAATACAAATATTGTCTACTAGAGATTATACAAACTCAAAAGGAGTCCTCATTACAATTATTATCACACTATTTCACGAGAATAGTGAGGACTACTAATGCTATCCTTTGGACCATCACTCTAGTTCCCAGGCTCGTCTCTCACTATATTCTCATTTCACGAAGAGAACAGTGAAAAAGAAAGGTGAGCTCAACTAGCCCGAAGAAATATTATGACTAAGATAATGCAAAATAAATTACCATTAGTCTCCAACAATGTTAAAGCGATAAAATATAATAGACATCAAGTTTAAGCTGCGGTGAACAAGCAATCCATTAAAAGAGTCAAGTAGAAAATAAAATCTACTATCTTTTATGATTTAAAGGTTTTTCATCCTTTGTTATCATTTGAGACTAAACTTAATAAATATTTCACATCATCGAATCACCCCCGCACTACTACTGACCGAGGATATTCTTTAGTATCACGACCACAATTATCCATGCATTACGGGCCAAGAATATTTGTGTATTCATTAATGGTCATGATCATGCCAACAAGCTGTCCATCAATGCACTACGGGCCAATGAGGACTTTACCACATCATTTGTAACATTACGGTTATGATTACAAAGAATAATCCTGGTCATAATCATACCAAGTCCATCTATGCACCTCACAGGCCACAGATGACTTTCAAAAATATAAATATGAGGATGATGACAATGATATAAGAATTCAATAAAACAAGTTCAAGAATTAATTTATCCAGGAACTAATAATGTCCAAATTGTCAACATGATACTGCTTTGTAGAGTAAAAATTCATGAATGATCGGAAGAATATTTCCATGAAAAGATCTTTGGATGAAGCGCAAATATCAAGGATATTCTACTAATTTCATGGAGTATAGAAGTCAAAACTTTAACCAACCTGAGTATAATAAAGAATGGAATAACAAAAGAAATCACCATGCATGCGGTGCCGCGCAGAAGCGAAGTTATTCAACAGAATAATAATAACGGAACGAGTCGAGGCAAATTTTGCAAGCAGGATGTTCAACAAAATAATAAAGAGCGGAACTGAGTTGATTGTAAAACACATGGACAGGATGTTCCAGCAGAATAATAATAAAGAGCGGAACGGTCGGTGGGTGTAAAACACCTACGAGATGAGGATGTTCCAACAAAATAATAGAAGAATGTCACCAAGTATAGGGTAGAGCCAGCGTATACGAGTTATTCCAATGAGAATAATAAGCAATGGAATAACAACAGTTCTCTTCATGAATAAGAAAGAATAACACCTTACTAGTAAAAGAACCTGAATATAAGAGTAGTTAAGTAGCGAAAACTTTTCTTCTTTCTCTTTATAATTTTCTCTCTCTAGAGTTTCAGTGAATTCGTAAGAAAATAATGAAGGAATGAGCTTCTATTTATATTAAAATGGAATGCATAGTAACTAATCCATGAACGGTCCAGATTGATTTACATTAATCTGACGGTCCATATTTAAAGCAAAATCTTTTAAATAAAATATATTATATATATATATATATATTATATATGTATAAACTAATAATAATTGAACTTCCCTCCCACTTTGTCAATAAAGTCATAATAATTATACTCCCCCACGTTTCCAAAATCAAGCATCATATATTATATATATATATATATTAACATTACATTACCTATCAAATAAAAGAACTCCCGTGGAAAACATCAGACAACTTCCCTCTTCAATTTCAAACATGGGCCCCACAGTGGGCCCCACCTAATATATAAAATAATTTTCTACGATTATTTTGAAAAAATAGGTAAATGAAATTCGATAAAATAAGCAAAATTGAGTGACTTCTCGCTTAAGCATTAATAATCAATACTGTGCAGTGTACTATGCAACTACGACCAGCAGCGTATTCTTTGTACTTTACTACTAGAGTAGTTCAACAAATATCAGCAGTAAAACTTATAGTTATTTTCTTACAAATATTTTTGTCATTTTCTCAATCAAGCCAATAATTACATTGTGGGGTCCACCAATGATTGCTTGTTAATGCGAATATTCTCTCTTTAAAACAAATATTCCCCGACCAATCGAATATAATATAACAACTTGCATACTATGCAAAATTTATAAATATTACCCACAACTATAACATTATATCAATTTCACTCTATAATATTCAAAAATAATATTTATAGAAAATTCATCTTTATTCAAAAAAGTTGGGGTTTTACAATCTCACCTTCTTATGAAATTTCGCCCTCGAAATTAGGGTACGTATCTGGTATGTCGAAGAGGTAAGGATACCTTGATTTCATTTTAGATTTCAACTCCCAAGTCATTTCCTCAACATCATGGTTTCTCCACAAAACTTTGACTTGAGGTATAACCTTGGTGCGTAGAATATGTTCCTTCTTATCCAAGATTTGAACATGAACCTCTTCATACGTCAAATCTTCCTCTATTTCGTCCAATTCTAACTCAATAATGTGGTTCGGGTCTTCCACATATTTACGTAACATGGATATTTGAAAAACGTTATGAACACGAGACATACTTGGCGGTAAAGTGAGTCTATAGGCCCAGATTCCTACTCGATCAAGGATTAAAAATGGTAGATGAATCGAGGATTGAGCTTTCCTCTCTTTCCAAATCTCGTAACTCCTTTCCATGGAGCAACACGTAACAACACATGATCTCTATATCGAATTCCACGTCCTTTCGATGAAGATCAACATAACTCTTTTGTCGATCTTGTGAGATTTTTATACGTTCTTCGGATCGTTTGAATCTTTTTCGTGAGTCATACGTACCAACTCCGGTCCCAACAACGTTGCTTCACCCACCTCATCCCGAAGATCTTTGGAGAATGACATTTTCTTCCATACAGCGCTTGAATGGAGCCATGCCAATACTTGCTTGATAACTGTTGTTGTAGGAAAACTCCACCAATGGTAAGAACTTGTCCCAACTTCCCTTGAAATCAAGGGTTTGAATAGTTTGAATAGTAAGAACTTATCCCAACTCTTGTCCCATCTTCAAGAGTTTGAATAGTCCTCTCCGACTGTCCGTCCGTCTGAGGATGATATGCCGAGCTAAATCATAAATCTGTGCCCATAGCTTTCTGCAAACTAACCCAAAATCGTGAAGTGAATCTTGGGTCTCGATCAGAAACTATGGATACTGGCATACCATGCAGTCTTACAATCTCGTTTATGTACATACGAGCAAGACATTCAAGTGTATAAGTTTCTCGTATCGGTAAGAAATGAGCAGACTTGGTCAATCTATCAACAATGACCCAAATCGCATCTATACCTTGAAAAACCTTAGGAAGGCCGTGCTTGAAATCCATGGTAATGTGCTCCCACTTCCATTCGGAATTTTAAGTGGTTGCAATGGACCTTTTGGTACTTGATGCTCGCCTTGACTCGTTGACACGTTAGACACCTTGAGATAAACAGAGCTATCTGTCTCTTCATATTGCCCCACCAAAATGTATGTCGAAGATCATGATACATTTTGGTACTTCCAAGATGGATTGCAAACGGTGTGTTGTGCGCCTCCATCATGATTTTATACTAAAAATCGGTCGTTAGAACACAAAGTCTGGAGTTGACTCAAGTATTCCTTCTTCATCGATTCTTTCTTAGATATAGCACCTTCTTGCACTTTCTTCCTCATCGCATCGGCTCCAGTGCAGTAGCTTGAGCGACTTTAACTTTATTAATTAAAGTCGGTTCTACTCGTATATTTGCCATCATCACATGGGTCCCTGGAGTCTTTAACTCTATCTCCATCCTTTGCAAGTCACACAAAATGGGCCTTTGTGTTGACAATATCGTACTCGTACTTGCATATGATCTTCTACTCGATCATCGGCTACCACGTTAAGCTTTTCGAGGATGGTATTGGATGGTATGATCATAATCTTTCAACAGTTCAAGCCAACGTCGTTATCGCATGTTGAGTTTCTTTTGAGTGAAGAAATATTTGAGGCTTTTATGATCCTTAAAGATCTTCACCTTCTCCCCATACAAGTAATGCCTCCAAATTTTAAGTGCGAAGACCACAACTGCTAACTCTAGTTCATGAGTAGGATAATTCCTCTCATATTCTTTGAGTTGTCGTGAGGCATAGGCTATGACTTTACCATGTTGCATGAGAACACATCCTAACCCTTTGCCCGAAGCATCACTGTAGATGACAAATCCCTCCGAACCAGATGGTATTGTCAGAACATGTGCTAAAATGAGTCTCCTCTTGAGTTCTTGAAAACTCTTCTCACATTCCTCGCTCCAACCGAACTTTGTATCTTTCCGAGTCAGCTGAGTTAGTGGAGTGGCGATTCGAGAAAACCCTTATACGAATCTCCGATAATAACCAGCTAAGCCGAGAAAGCTACGTACTTCGGTCACTGATTTAGGTTTTCAATAGCTTCAATCTTTGCTGGGTCAACAGATATTTCATGACTTGATACCACGTGCCCAAGGAATGCTACTTCCTCAAGCCAGATCTTGCATTTCTTCAACTTGGCATAAAGCTTATATTCACGAAGCTTTTGGAGTATCAGCCTCAAGTGTTGCTCATGATCTTCACGGCTTTTGGAATAAATAAGGATGTCATCAATAAAAAGCGACCACAAAGTGATCCAAATATTCCTTGAATACTCGATTCATCATATACATGAAGGCGGAGGGCATTAGTCGATCAAAAGACATGACTAGGAATTCATAATGCCGTCTTAGGAGATTACGAAAAAGTCGTCTTTGGAATGTCAGCCGGTTCTAATCTTCATTGGTGATATCCGGAACGAAGATCGATCTTTGAAAAGAATTTGGCTCTTTGCAAGTGGTGTCAAGCGGATCATCAATACGTGGCAATGGGTACCTATTTTTGATGGTGACATGATTGACTCCCGATAATCAATACAAAGTCGCATACTCCCATCTTTCTTCTTCACAAATAGAACAGGGAGCACCCCAAGGAGAAGTACTAGGGACGAATAAAGCGATGTCTAACAATTCTGCGGTTGGGTCTTTAACTCTTGAAGTTCAATAGAGCCATTCGATATGGGGCTTTTGAAATGGGTTTTATCTGGGTTCAAGGTTGATACAAAATTCAATTTCACGCTCTGGGGTAGGCCGGGAAGTTCTTCGGGGAATATGTCGAGGAAATTCATTAACAATAGAAATATCATTCAAAATGACGCATTTTTGTTTAGATCTGTGACATGAGCTAAGAAAGCTTGACATCCGTTTTTCAATAAACGAATAGCTTTATGGCTTAAGATGACAGTGATTGATTTTAATGGTTTGGTTGCTTGAATTCACATAATAGGTTGGTTAGGAATATGAAAGCTAACAACCCTACGAAAACAATCAATTTTTGCATGATGTGTAGTTAACCAATCAATCCCTAGAATTACATCAAATGCAAGTATTTTCAATGAAATAAGATCGACAGGTAACGTGCGGGTGCCGATTTGAACTAAACAAGACTTATAAACAGTGGATGTAATGAAGGTTTCTCCCAACGGAGTTTCAACAGATAAGTCAAAGTCCAATTTCTCGGAGTCAAATTTAAGCGTTGGCGCAAGTAGGAGAAATAAAAGAATGGGTAGAACCGGTATCAAATAAGGTATAAACTTCGCTAGAGTTTATGATAAGCTTACCCGTGATGACCTCGTTTGAGTTCCTTACTTTCTGGGATGTCACAACAAACGCTCTCCCTTGCACTACCGGCTTTGACTTTTCTGGGACGGCCTTTGGTGCCTCCATCGTAGCTAAACTTGTCTTCGGTGAACGACAAAATCGGGCTAGGTGACCTTCTCTTCCACAATTATAACATGCTTTGGATGACATCGCGCTAGATTTGGGTGATGTGTCCTCTCCTCGCATTTGAAGCATATGATAGGTGGTCGTTCTCCTTCCTTAACAATGGGTGCTGGTGCTGACCGTCTTTCCATCATTGTTGATTCTCCTCTTCTTGAAATGTCCATTTTCCTGTCTTGGCCATGATTACCACCAAAGTGGTTACCATTTCTGGCATGTTGATTCCCTCCACGTTTGTTGTCGCCGTTTTGATGACTAATACCATTGGTATTTTCATGCTGCCGGCTGCTTTCTCTTAGTTGCGTTGACTCGTTATCGCGCTCCAATAACTGAGCCCTATTTACAACATCTGAGTACAAACACAGTTATGAGAAATAAGATATTGGCGTATCTCGGTTTCAAACCTCTTAAAAACATTCTTGTCATTCGCTCCTCATTATCGACCAAATGGGATCTGGCCGGGATAACTCATAAATTTAGCCTCGTATTGCGACACGGTCATATGTGTATTGTTCCAATTTGATAAACTCCACTTCTTTCATGTGACGAATACACTTGGGAAAGTACTTTTCGTTGAATAGCTCTTGGAACTTCTCCCAAGACATCTTGAGTCGTCAGTGAGTCGCGTTTCTGATTCCCACGATGGTAATTTTCCTCTTCACATGATATGAAGGTGGCGAAGGGAACCTTTTGCTCCTCGGAGCATCCCAAGACATCAAATATCTTGGTGATCTGCTTTATCCATGATTCTGCCTTAAGTGGTTTTGGCTCTCCTATAAACTCCGGTGGTCCCAACTCCTTGAACTGTTTAGCAGTGATCGTCCGAGAGTTTCCACCTACATTTTGGACAAGAGCCGTTCTCGCCTGATGTTGCATGAATTGCATAAAGCCTCTGAACAGTCCATCATTTATCATTTGGTTAGTGTTGTTGTTTGCATGAGGATTGTCGCCTTCCCGATGCACATTCTCCTGATTATTGATATGTGGAAACTCAACGGTCTCTTGTGCTCCATTGCTATTTTCAACATTCTCGGATGTCATTTTCAGATACTGCCACAAAACAAAGGTTTATTAACATATAACATATTATCCATATACTTTGACCGACCAATTAAATACCAAATAAACTTAGGTAGGTCATACTAGCGAAGGAATTCCCCGTCTCTCCCCTCCTAGTTCTAGACTCACATCTTAGCCAACGATGATATCCCTATGCTTTGATACCAACTGTGACGCACACAAAATTAGGTATACATCACCCATCTTGGGTTGCCAGATACATGGTACAGAATTCAAATACAACTTACTAATATAACTGTCGTGAACAATACGACAAAACATAAACTGTGAGTTTGAATACAAATATTGTTTACTAGAGATTATACAAACTCAAAAGGAGTCCTCATTACAATTCACACTATTTCACAGAATAGTGAGGACTACTAATGCTATCCTCTGGACCATCACTCCGTTCCCAGGCTCGTCCCATTTATATTCTAATTTCACGAAGACACAACGGTGAAAGAAAGGGTGAGCTCAACTAGCCCAAAGAAGAAATATTATGACTAAGATAATGCGAGAATAAATTATCATTAGTCTCCAACAATGTTAAACCGATAAAATATAATAGACATCAAGTTTAAGCTGCGGTGAACAAGCAATCCATTAAAAGAGTCAAGTAGAAAATAAAATCTACTATCTTTTATGATTTAAAAGGTTTTTTCATCTTTATTATTCTTTGAGACTCGACAATAAATATTCCACATCATCGAATCACCCCCCGCACTACTGGCCGAGGATATTCTTTAGTATCACGACCACAATTATCCATGCACTACGAGCCAAGAATATTTGTGTATTCATTAATGGTCATGATCATGCCAACAAGCTGTCCATCAATGCACTACGGGCCAATGAGGACTTTTACCACATCATTTGTAACATTACGGTCATGATTACAACCGAATAATCCACGGTCATAATCATACCAAGTCCATCTATGCACTACAGGGCCATGATGACTTTCAAAAAATATAAATATGAGGATGATGAAAATGATATAAGAATTCAATAAAACAAGTTCAAGAATTAATTTATCCAGGAACTAATAATGTCCAAATTGTCAACATGATACTGCTTTGTAGAGTAAAAATTTAAGAATGATCAGAAGAATATTTCCATGAAAAGTTACTGAATGAAGCGCAAATATCAAGGATATTCTACTAATTTCATGGAGTATAGAAGTCAAAACTTTAACCAACCGAGTATAATAAAGAATGGAATAACAAAAGAAATCACCATGCATGCGGTACTTCGCGATGTAGGCAAGTTATTCAGCAGAATAATAATAACGGAACGAGGTCGGACAAAATTTTGCAAGCGGGATGTTCCAACAGAGAATAATAAAAGCGGAACCCGGGTTCGTGTAAAAACATGCACGAGCAGGATGTTCCAACAGAATAATAATAAAGAGCGGAACCGGTTAGGTGTAAAACACACAGACGGGATGTTCCAACAAAATAATAGAAGAATGTCACCAAGTATAGGGTAGACCAAGTATCTGAGTTATTCCAACGAGAATAATAAGAAGAATAACAACGATTCTCTTCATGAATAAGAAAGAATAATACCCCACTACTAGTAAAAGAGGCTGAATATAAGAGTAGTTAAGTAGCGAAAACTTTTCTTTTTCTCTCTATAATTTTCTCTCTCAGAGTTTGATGAATTAGTAAGAAAATAATGAAGGAATGAGCTTTATTTATAGAAAAATAGAATGCATAGTAACTAATCCATGAACGGTCCAGATTGATTTACTTTAATCTGTCGGTCCATATTTAAAGCAAAATCTTTTAAATAAAATATAATATATATATATATATATATAAACTAATAATAATTGAACTTCCCTCCCACTTTGTCAATAAAGTCATAATAATTATACTCCCCACGTTTCCAAAATCAAGCATCATATATATATATATATATATATATATATATATATATATATATATATATATATATATATATATATATATATATATTAACATTACATTACCTATCAAATAAAATAACTCTCGTGAAAAAACATCGACAACTTCCTCTTCAATTTCAAACATGGGCCCCCTGTTGGGCCCCACCTAATTATATAAAATAATTTTCTCCGATTATTTTGAAAAAATAGGTAAATGGGAAATTCAATAAAATAAGAAAAATTGAGTGACTTCTTGCTTAAGCATTAATAATCAATATAGTGTGCTACTTATTTAACCACCGCCAGCGTATTCTTTGTACTTTACTACTAAGTAGTTCAATGGTATCAACGGTAAAACTTCTACCATTATTTTCATAAAAATATTTTTGTCGTTTTCTCAATCCGACAATAATTCTGTTATGGGGTCCACCAATGATTGCGCCGTTGTACGAATATTCCCTGCTAAAACGAATATTCTCCGACCAATCGAATATAATATAACAAATTGCATACTATGCAAAATTTATAAATATTATCCACAACTATAACATTATATCAATTTCACTCCATAATATTCAGAAATAATATTTATAGAAAATTCATCTTTATTCAAAAAAGTTGGGGTTTTACAAGTTAGACATGAATGTTTTGATTAAGTGAACACCAAATCTTGAGGTAATGAAGTACCGGGATTTGGGGGTGACACAGATAGATTTAAAGACACCAAGGACCCACGTGATGATGTTGAATATACGTGTAGAACCGAATTAAATCAATAAAGTTAAAGCTGCTCAAGCTATAGACCCGAAGCTGATGAATATGAAGAAGAAAGTACAAGAATGTGCTATTTTAGAAGGAAGGATCGACGAGGAAGGAATACTTCGAGTCAACTCTAGACTTTGTGTTCTTAACGACTCTGATTTGAAGTATAATATCATTGGTGGAATTCTCCTACAACAACAATTATCAAGTATGTGACGCCCCCAAAACAAGTATACATCATCCATCTTGAGTCGCCAGATACAAGTTACTGAATACAAATACAACTTAATTATACAACAGTCATGTAAAATACGACAAAACATAGGCTGTGAGTTTTAATACAAATATTGTCATCTAGACAATATCCACACTCAATGGAGTCCTCATTACATTTATTATCACACTATTTCACAGAATAGTGAGGACTACTAATGCACCATCTAGGATCATCACTTTGTTCCCCGACTAGTCCCAGCTATGTTCTAATTTCCTGAAGAGAACAGTGAAAGAAAGGGTGAGCTCAACTAGCCCAGTAAGAAATATTATGACTAAGATAATGAAGAATAAATTATCATTAGCCTTCAACGGTGTTAAACTGATAAAATATAATAAACATTAAGCTTAACTGCAGCAGAACAAACAATCTATTAGAAGAGTCAAGCAGAGAATAAAATCTACTATCTTCTATGATTTAAAAGGTTTTTCATCACTTTTATCGCTGAGACTCAGCTTAATAAATCAAATCGAATCATCCCTGCTCCACGGCCAAGGATATTCATGTAATCATCAATGGTCATGACTATAAGAATAATCCACGGTCATAATCATACCAACAACCGCCCACCAATAAACTCTGGGCTAATGAGGACTTTTACCACATCATTCGTCACATTACGGCCATGATTATACCGAATAATCCCTGGTCATAATCATACCAAGTCCATCTATGCACGTAAGCCAAAGAGGACTTTCAACATAATATAAGCATGAGGATGATGACAATTCAATAAAACAAGTTCAAGAATAAATTTTAAAGATTTATAAGTTAATTTACCACGAACTCAATAACGTCCAAATTGTCGACATGATATCTTTGCTGCATGCGGTAAAATTCAAGAATGCTCGGAAGAATATTTCCATGAAAAGATCTTTGGATGAAGCGCAAATATCAAGGATATTCCACTAATTTCATGGAGTATAGAAGCCAAAACTTTAACTAAGCGAGTATAATAGAATATATGAAACTAAAATGGATTTTCACCGCGTGATGCGTAATCCCCGATATATAGATCATTTCCACAATTTAATAAGGAATGAATACAAAGGATCATTCACCATGCATGTGGTAATCCACATAGGACAAAGTTATTCCAACAGAATAATAAAGAATGGAATATGAAGGATTCACCATAAATGCGATAGGCTGCAGACCCCAAAAGTTATTCCCAATAGAATAATAAATAATGGAACCAGTCCGGTAATAAGCGTGATGCAGACGGGATATTACGATATAATAATAAATAATGAAACCAGTCCGCGTAAGAACGCTACGCATGAGGATATTCGGACGAATAATAAAGAATGGAATATTAGAAGAATTTCACCATGTATGCGAACTTAGATGATAAGCAAAAGTTATTCCAACGAGAATAATAAGAATGGAATAATGTAAGAATTTCACCATGTATGCGGTACTTCGCATATACAGGTTATTCCAACATAATAATAAAGAGTGGAATAACAGAGGTTCTCTTCACGAATAAGAAAGAAAGAATACCCCTTACGAGTACAACAAATAATATCCCCTACCTTAGAAAAACTGAATACTAGAGTAGTGAAGTAGCAGAATACTTTTCTTCTTTCTCTATATAGTTTCTCTCTCTAGAGTTTCAGTGAATTCGTAAGTAATATAGAAGGAATGAGCTTCTATTTATAGGAGAATGGACTGAATAGTAACTAATTCATGAACAGTCCAGATTGATTTACTTTAAAACGGACGGTCCATATTGTTTTACTATTAAAATTTAAAGCAACGGTCCATACTGATTTACTATTAAAACTTTAAACCAGTGATCCATATTGATTTACTATTATAACTTTCCACCAGCGGTCCATATTAATTTACTATTATATCTTCAACCAACGGTCTGAAAAATTAGCACATCTCCTCATGGAATAATATTGTACCCAAAAATGATTTGGACCGAAAAGAAATATATCTTACGGGTGAATACTACCTCGTGAATAGTAACTCGTGAATAGTAACCCGTGAATAGTAACTCGTGAATAGTAACTCCGACACGAAAAGTGCCCCGAATACCCGATTGAACAATATAACCTCCAAACATCAATTATTATCGAAATAAATGTCAATTTCCACTAACACAAATAATTCCAACACAATGGAACTATAAAATACATCTTTAATCAACACGAACTTATTCATCATTAATATTATAATTCACAATATTTAACAACCAGGTCGTTCCCAGGAAAGAGGGGGCTTTTCGATAAGGATTTCTCCTTATTGGCGCGCAATTAGGTGACCAAACCTCTCATTGACAGAACTTCTAGACCTTGTCAATATTGCAAATAATAATATGAATAACTTTGCCGTCTCAATTATTAATTTAATAATATAACAAATTATGTAGATGATACTGTAACAATAATTGAATCAATAATATGAGAGATATGATGCAGCAATTACTGTAGCAATAATTGAGTATAATTGAGTGACTTCTCACGTAATCATCAATAATCAATACCGTGTGCTACTATGCAACCACGCGTATTAATGTACTTTTACTACCGGGTAGTTCAACAGTTTTAACGGTAACACCTCCGCCGTTATTTTTATAGAAAGATAATTTTGTCGTTTTCTAACTACGACAATACTTTCTTTGTGGGGTCCACCAATGATTGTGCCGTCGTACAATATTCCATGTTAAAACGAATATTCCTCGACCAATCGAATATTATATAACCACTTGCTTACTTTGTAAAATTTATAAATACTATCCACAACTATAACACTATATCAAATCCACACCATAATAAAAAAATTATTTTGAGAAAATTAAATATTTATTCATAAAATCTGGGGTCTCACAAAGCAAGTATAGGCATGACTCCATTCGAGGCGTTGTATGGATGAAAGTGTCGTTCTCTAGTATGCTGGGACGAGGTGGGTGAAGCAACATTGTTGGGACCAGAATTGGTACGTATGACTACGAAAAAGATTCAAATGATCCGGCAACATATACAAACCTCACAAGATCGACAAAAGAGGTATGCCAATCTTCATCGAAGGGACATGGAGTTCAATGTCAGAGATCATGTATTGTTACGTGTTGCTCCATGGAAAGGAGTTACGAGATTTGGAAAAAGAGAAAAGCTCAACCCTCGATTCATTGGTTAATTTGAAATCCTTGATTGAGTAGGAACTATGGCCTATAGACTCGCCTTAGCACCTAGTATGTCTCGTGTTCATAACATTTTTCACATATCTATGTTACATAAATAGGTGAAAGACCTAAACCATATTATTATTTAAGAGCTCAAAGGTTATACCTCAAGTCAAAGTTTTATGGAGAAACCATGATATTGAGAAAATGACCTGGGAGTTAGAATCTGTAATAAAAATAAGGTATCCTAACCTCTTCGACATACCAGGTACGTACATTAATTTTGAGAACAAAATTTCATATGTTGTAAGACCCCAAATTTTATGAATAAAGATTTAATTTTCTCTAAATATTATTTTGAATAGTATGGTGTTGATTTGATATAATGCTATAGTTATGGGTGATATGTGCAAATTTTTGCAAAGTAAGAAAGTGGTCATAAAATATTCGTTTGGTCGGAGAATATTCTTTTTGTTGGGGAATATTCGTACGACGACATAATCATTGGTGGACCACATAACGGATTAACTGTCGGATATAGAAAGCGACAGAAATAACCTTTTCATATATTACTGTTGAAATACCCGATGGTAAACATACAGTAATATGTGTTGTTGCACAGTAGCACACAATATTGCACAATATCTCTGATTATTGATGCTTACATAAGAAGTCACTCAGATTCATTCAATAATTGCCACAGTAGTTGCTGCATAATATATCATAATATTGATTCCATTATTGTCACAATATCATCTGCACAATATTTTATATTATTAAATCAATAATTGAGACGATACAGCTATAAATATTATTATTTGCATTATTGACGATGTCTAGAAAGTTCTTTCAAGGAAAGGGGTTATGTGACGCCCCCAAAACAGGTATACATCACCCATTCTGAGTCGCCAGATACGTGGTACAAAATATAACTACAAACTTAATTATACAACTGTCGTATAAAATACGACAAAATATAGCTGAGAGTTTAAACAAGAATATTGTCTTCTAGACAATATCCACACTAAATGGAGTCCTCATTACAATTATTATCACACTATTTTATAAAAATAGTGAGGACTACTATAGCAACCATCTCGGACCATCGAGTCCATTCCCTGACTAGTCCCAGCTATATATTCTCATTTCCTGAAGAGAACAATGAAAGAAAAGGGTGAGCTCAACTAGCCCAGTAAGAAATGTTATGACTAAGATAATGCAGAATAAATTATCCTTAGCCTTCAACAATATAACAACTGATAGAATACAATAGACAACAAGTTTTAGATCAATAACTGCAGCGGAACAAGCAATCCATTACAAGAGTCAAGCAGAGTATGATATCTACCATCTTCTATGATTTAAAAAGTTTATCATCAATTTTGTCGCTGAGACTCAGCTTAATAAATAATCCACATCATCGAATCATCGTTGCACTACGGGCCAAGGATATTCATTAGTATCACGACCACGAATTATCCATGCACTACGGGTCAAGGATATTCGTGTTTTCATCAATGGTCATGATCATGCCAAACAACAATTCATCTTTGCACCCTTGGCCGAAGAGAACGCATGGTCATAATCGTACCAACAACTGTTCATCAATGCACTACGGGCCAATGAGAACTTTTACCACATCATTAGTAAGATTATGGGTCATGATTATACCGAATGATCCATGGTCATAATCATACCAATCAACAGTCCATCTATGCATGTAAGCCAAAGATGACTTTCATCACAATATAAGCATGAAGACGATGACAATGATATAAGAATTCAATTAAAAGAAACAAAGGATAAAATTTTAAAGATTTATAATTTAATTTATCTGGAATTCAATAATGTTCAAATTGCCAACATGATACTTCTTTGTGGAGTAAAATTCAAGAATGATATTGTATCAAAAATGATTTGGACCGAAAAGAAATCAATTTTTGTCATGAATAGTACTCAGGGTGAATAGTACTCGGGTGAATAGTACCAAGTGAATAGTTCTTCAGGAATAATATCCCGTGAATAGTACTTTGTGAATAATACTCATGAATAGAACTTCATGAATAGTACTTTATGAATAGTACTTTATGAATAGTACCTGTGAATAGTACTTTTGTGAATAGTACCATATAAATGAATAGTACTCATGGACAGTACTCCGGCGTGAAAAGCTTAAAATTTAACAAGAATGTGCAAAAAATATCCTTGTAAAACGATACTAGTTGAAGCGCAAATTTCAAGGATATTCTATTAATTTCACGGAGTATAGAAGCAATACTTTAACAAAAGGAGGGTATAATCAGGAATACGAGATGAAATAATATTATTCACATACTACAGAGTATAGAAAAAAATATTATTCCTTATGAATACTGAACAAAAATAATATCCTTTACGAATATTGAACGAAAATAATATTCCTTACGAATATTAAACGAAGACAATGAATATTGAACGAAAATGATATTCCTTATGAATATTGAACGAAACTAATTTTTATACTAATACAAAAAATAATATTTCTTCAGAATATGAAATAAATAATACCCCTTACCTCAGAAGAAGACTAGATACTGGAGTAGTGAAGTAGCATACTTCTCTTCTTCTTTCTCACTATAGCTTCTATCTCTATAATTGCTCTTGTGAGTCTTAGTGAATTGGTGAGAATGAAAGAAGAATGAGCTTCTATTTATAGGAAAATATAGTTTCGATAATTGCACGTTTTGGGGCTCAAAATATTATAGTATAATACCTTCATCTTTTCCTTCATTTTTAATTTAGTCCTACAAGTATTATCAAACTTGCACCACCTCCCCTAATAGTACATGCATGTGAATCAATAGTATATGCATGTGAATCAATAGTTCCATACATGTGAAAAAATAGTTACAGTATAGTACCTTCATCTATACCTCCATTTTTAATTTAGTCATGTAAGTATTATCAATCTTGCACACCTTCCCTAATAGTACATGCATGTGAATCAATAGTACATACATGTGAACAAATAGTTATAAGCATGTGAACTAATAGTAATTAATTGCTTATTTATCCGATTAATTACCTGATTGGTCAATATAACCTCCAGAAATCAATTATTATCCAAATAAATATCGATTTCCATTAACACTAATATTCCCAACATAGTGAAAATATCAATTCCATCTTTAATCAACACGAACTTATTCATCATTAATATTATAACTCATAATATTTAACAACCATATCATTCCCAGGAAAGAGGGGGCTTTCCGATAAGAATTTCTCCCTATTGACGCGTAATTAAATGACCAAACTTCTTTCCTTGACAATAATTGAATAACTTTGTCGTCTCAATTATTGATTTAATAATATAAAATATTATGCAGATGATACTGTGACAATAATTGAATCAATAATATGAGAGATATTATGTAGCAATTACTATAGCAATAATTGAGTATAACTGAGTGACTTCTCACGTAAGCATCAATAATCAATACCGTGTGCTACTATGTAACCACACGTATTACTGTATTTTTACTACCGGGTAGTTCAACAGTTTAACGGTAAAACTTTTGCCGTTATTTTTAAAAATATTTCAGTTGTTTTCTAACTATGACAGTACCTCCGTTGTGGGGTCCACCAATGATTGTGCTGTCGTACGAATATTTCCTGTTAAAATGAATATTCCCCGACAAATCGAATATTCCCTGCCACAACGAATATTTTATATAAACTTGGTTACTTTGCAAAATATTCAAATGTCACCCTTAACTTTAACTTTTATATCAATTTAACCATTTACTAAATAAAATAATAATTATAAGAAAATTGAATACTTTCATTCCATAAAATTCGGGGTCTTACAATCTCCTCTCCTTATGAAATTTCGCCCTCGAAATTTATGTACGTACCTGGTATGCCAAAGAGGAGAGGATACCTCGTCAGATTCTAACTCTTGAGATATAACCTTTGAGTGTAGAATATATTCATTCTTATCCAACATTTTAACAAGTATCTCCTCATATGTTAAATCTTCTGATATCTCGTTTAGTTCTAATTCAATAATGTAGTTCGGGTCGTCCATATATTTACGTAACATAGATATGTGAAAAACATTATGAACATGAGACATACTTGGCGGTAAAGTGAGTCTATAGGCCACAGTTCCTACTCGATCGAGGATTTCGAATGGCCCAACTAAATCGAGGGTTGAGATTTACACTCTTCGTCGATTCTTGCTTCTAGAATAACGCCCACTTGAACCTTCTTCTTCACTCGTATTATTTGACATCATCACGTGGGTCCCTAGAGTCTTTAACTCTATCTCTATCATTTGTAAGTCATATGAAATGGGTCTTTGTATTAACAATATCACACTCATAAATGCATACGATCTTCTACTTAATGCGTCAGCTACCATGTTTGCTTTTCTAAGATGGTATTAAATCATATTATTGTAATCTTCAACAGATCGAGCCAACGTCTTCGGCGCATGTTACGTTCATTTTGGGTGAAGATCTATTTGAGGGTTTTAGAAATAGGTTTTGTACCGGGGTCAATATAAAATTTGATTTCACGCTCTAGGGGTAAGCTAGGAAGTTCTTCAGGAAATACGACAAAAATTTTATTAACGATAGAACTATCATTCAAAACTGTGACTCTCATCCAAGACTTGGAGAGTACGTCACATTGATACCTATCAACTTGCCACCGTTATTCACGGCGTCTCCTACGGAGAGTCTGGTTTCGGTGCATTCCAAGACTTGGAAGTCACCAGAGAAAGGCTCGGGGCTCTTTACTTATGGCTTAATATGACAATGATTGACTTTAGTGGTTTGGTTACTCGAATTCGCATACCAGCTTGGTTAGGAAGGCTAACAACCTTACGGAAATAATCAATTTTAGCATGATGAGTAGTTAACCAGTCGATTCCTAAAATCACATCAAAGGTAAGTATTTTCAAAGAGATAAGATCGACAGGTAACGTGAGGGTGCCAATTTTAATCGAATAAGATTTATAAACAGTGGATGTAATGATGGTTTCTCCTAACAGAGTTTCAACAGATAAGTCAAAGTCTAATTTCTTAGGAGTCAAGTTCAAACGTTAAACACAACTAGGTGAAATAAAAAAGTGGGTAGAACCGGTATCGAATAAGGTATAGACTTCGCAAGAGTTTATGATTAGCTTACCCGTGATAACTTTGTTCGGGTTCCTCGTCACGAAAAATGCTCTCTCTTAAAGTATCAAATTTGACTTGTCTGGGACATCCTTTGGCATCATCATCCCAGCTGGACTTGACTTCGCTACACGATAAAATCGAGCTAAATGACCTTCTCGTCCGTAATTAAAACACGCTTTGGAATGCATCGTGCAGCTTGGACTGATGTGTCCCTTCCCTCCGCATTTGAAGCATACGATTGGTGGTCGTTCTCCTTCCTTAAAAAGGGTGCTGGTGCTGCTCTCTTTCCATCATTGTTGAACCTTCTCTTCTTGAAATTTTCACTTCTATTATTGTGGCCATGATTACCACCGAAGTGGTTACCATTCTTGGCATGATAATTTCCCCCACGATGGTTATCATTGTTCCGATGGCCATTGCCATCGGTATGATTATTATCGTGTTGTTGGTCATTGCCTTTTGGTTGGGCTGACTCATTATCGCGGTCCAATAATTGAGCCCTATTCACAAAATCAGAATATAAACAAAGTTTGTGAGAAATGAGGTATTGACGTATTTCGGGTTTCAAACTTCTTAGGAAAATCCGCGTCATACGCTCATCATTATTTACCAAATAGGATGCAAACCGGGACAACTCAGAAAACTTAGCCTCGTACTGCGATACGGTCATATTGTTTTGCTCCAGCTTGATGAATTCAACCTCCTTCGTGTGACGAATACTTTCGGGAAAGTACTTGTCGTTAAACAATTATTGGAAATTCTCCAATGATATCTTGAGGGCGACAGGTTGAGTACATTTTACAGATTCCCACCAGTAATATGCATCTTCACACAACATAAAGGTGGCGAAGGAAACCTTTTGCTCCTCTGAGCATTCCAAGACATCAAATATCTTGGTGATCTGCTTTATCCACGTCTCCGCCTTAAGTGGTTCTGGCTTTCCCGAAAAACTCCGGTGGTCCTAGCTCCTTGAACTGCTTAGCGGTGACCATCCATGAGTTGCCAGTGTTTCCACCTGCATTTTGAACAAGAGTCTCTCTCGTTTGGTTTTGCATAAATTCTAGAAAACTTCTAACCATACCATCATTCGTCATTTGGTCGGTGTTGTTGTTTACACGAGGATTATTGCCTTCGTGATGCACATTATCATGGGTATTGATCGTTGGTGACTTAACGGTCTCATGTGCTTCATTGCTTATCTCAATATATTCAGATGCCATTCTCAAGCACTGTCACAAAATAAGGGTTAATTGACATGCCACATATTATCCTTATACTCTGAACTACCAATTAAATAACAAATAAACTTAGGTAGGTCATACTAGCGAAGGAATTACCCGTCTCTCCCCTCCTAGTTCTAGTCCCACATCTCAGCCAGGGATCATATCCCTAAGCTTTGATACCAACTGTGACACCCCCAAAACATGTATACATCACCAATTCTGAGTCGCCAAATACATGGTACAGAATAGAACTACAAACTTAATTATACAACTATCGTGTAAAATACGACAAAACATAGCTGAGAGTTTAAACAAGAATATTGTCTTCTAGACAATATCCACACTCAATGGAGTCCTCATTATAATTATTATCACCCTATTTTATAAAAATAGTGAGGACTACTATAGCAACCATCTCAGACCATCACTCTATTCCCTGACTAGTCCCAGCTATATATTCTCATTTCTTGAAAAGAACAATGAAAAAAAAGGGTGAGCTCAACTAGCCCAGTATGAAATATTATGACTAAGATAATGCAGAATAAATTATCCTTAGCCTTCAACAGTATAACAACTAATAGAATACAATAGACAATAAGTTTTAGATCAATAACTGCAGCGGAACAAGCAATCCATTAGAAGAGTCAAGTAGAGTATGATATCTGTAACAACCCGATATTTTCTATATAAATAAATAAGAAATTTTGCGTATAAATTTTTTTTATTTATTTTAAAGATGAGGATTTGTACAAGATAATGTGTATATGTATTTATGTGGTAAATAAAAATATATTTATTGCATAAAGGTTTACAAATAATTGTATTTTAGAATTATTGATTTTTGTAAAGTATATTCTTATATTAATTACTGTTATAGCAGAAATGTTTTATTGATTATTTTCCATGAAAATATAATCATATATTATTTAAATAATATATGGAGTGACTTTTAGAATAATTATAATAATTATTTTATTATACTGAATTTTAGTACAAATTAATAAGTTAATTATTTTACCTTAATTATTAAGGTTAAATATGAAAGAATAAATCGGATATGGAATCAAACCCTAATTTGGATTTTTATCAAGGAATGAGAATAATAATATAATAATATTATATTTGAATTTTGATGCTATTAATATGTCTTTGTATATACATTATAGATAATGGTTGGTCAATTATGTTGTACGTGGCATGTTAAAACAGTAGCATTAATTCGTAAAACCCTAAATTTACTATGTTAAATCGTAACTTGAAACTCAAACCGGAGTTTGTGATTGGGAGGAAATTGTGGTACGTGAATTATGACCATTATTATAAAAAATATTTAGGTAAACCCTAATTAAAAATCTAGAAACCCTAATTATAAATTAGAAACCCTAATTTCTAATTTGAAACCCTAATTGCTAAAATGGTAACTCTAATTATTATTTTAGTAAGTAATTATGTTCATTAAGAAACCCCAATTCATAATTAGAGGAACCCTAATTAGATCAAGAAACCCTAAGTATTTTTAAAACCCTAATTTTCTATTAAAAAATCCTAATTTTAATTAGTAAGTTATAATTAAAATTTTATTAAACTTTAAAATAAAAATTTTAAACCCTAGAAATTATTTGGGAAACCTTAAGGTTTAAAATCTATTGATTAAAACCTAGATTCAAATGCCATGGACAAGAATACCCTTAAAATATTTTATTAGTTTACTAAAATAGCCTTTTGGTATTTATTTAATAAGCTAGATTGCAAGTCACCACTCTAGATTTATAGCACATGCCTAAAACTCCTCCAATGTTATCCTCTTTGACACCTTGCAAGTTAAATTCATTGAATCTAAGTCATATAAATAGGTTAAGAGAGAGAAAAAGTTCATATTTTTGCTCATTCATGCATCTATACTCATCCAAGACCCTCTCTCTCTAAAAACTACAAAATATAGTAGTGGACCAGTCTCTAAATCAAGCCCCACGAAATCCATAACCAAATCAGAAGCACATAATCAAGGATTATTCATAAGAGGTATAAACCCTAAAACGAAATCTGACTTTTTATCCTATGTTAGATGTTAATTTTTTTGGTTAAATATGTTGTATATAGTGTGTAATGATGATCTGGGTTGCTAGATGTTGGATCCATAACATCTAGAGGCTCGGATTTGGTGTTTTTCAAAATCTGGATATTTTCTTTTATGTGATTGTGACCGTATGTCAGGTCTTCTAAATCTTTGTTTGTTAATGATTTTTGTGTTTTTAATGTTTGATCTGGTAGTATGATATGAGATCTTTGATCCGAAACTAGAATCAAAAGTCGGATCATAAAAGTAGGTTGAAAGTTATTAGTGGTCGAACCCGTTGGCCAGACGATTAATGAAACGTTTACGGGTAGCGAGAACGTGCCCTGAAAAGTCTGTGCATGTTAAATGCGTTTAAATCTTGCTTGTGTTTACGTTTTAGACCTGTTATTGTTGTAATGTTGTTGTTATCGACATGTAGGCTACATGACCATGCTTCATAATCATTAGATCCTTCTCTCGAATCAAAGTAATCGGTGGTCAAAGTAGTGTGAATTAAATCGGGATGAAGTATCTGGGTAACCCAGAAACCTTCATAATGGTATTTCGAACCACTACTTTGACCGGTCCATATCTGCTTGATGTGATGTTGTTAAACTATTTTTATGACATGGATCGATTGTCTTACATATGGTCTACATACTGAAGCTTTTCAATCACTAAAACATCAGCGAATTGCAAGTTGTGGAAGCCCGAAATGGGATGTGTCGAATTGTTCTTCATTTACAGGTAACCTGGAAAATGTAGAAACGACTCGGCCGAAACTAGTTTGTGGGCCTAGATCTACATTGGTTTTATGTTGTTTGGCCATGTTTGTTGTTGAATCGTGTAGTGCGACATTACTACTACAACCTCTAATCATTTACTTACCCGAAACACGATAATAGAGAGAGCTTGGTCAAGCGTGCTCACTTGTTAATTAGCTAGCTATGAATGTTCTTGAGGGCTCAAGAACACCTAAAGCGACAGATTTTGTCGCTAAAGGCTATAGCGACAGTTTTATTTATTTTAATTAATTATTTCTGAAAAATCATTTAAAAATAGTTATTAATTTCTAAAAATTACAAAATTATTTTAAAATTATTTTTAAATTATAAAATTAACTTTTAATAATTTGAAATATTTTTCATAAATATTAGTATTTATTTAAATATTATTGATAATTAATTTATTTATTAAATACATTAAATAAATTAATTAAAAATGATTTTATTATATTCAAAATCATTTTAAATGATAATAAGTTATTTAAAAATATTTTAAGTTATAAAATATAACTTTTAATATTCTAAAGCAAATTTCATTAATTATTTAATATTAATGATCATTAAGTTATTTACTAAATGAATTAAATAAATTAATTAAAAATGATTTTATTATATTAAAATCATTTTAAATAATAATAAGGTATTTAAAAATATTTTAAGTTATAAAATAAAACTTTTAATATTTAAAGATAAATTTCATTAATTAATTATTATTAATGATATTGAAGTTATTTAATAATTATATTAAATAATTTAGTTTAAAAATGATTTTAATATTATAATAATCATTTTAAATGAAAATAAAGTGTTTAAAGATATTTTAAGTTATAAAATATAACTTTTAATATTTAAAGGATAATTTTATTAATAATTTATTATTAATGATTATTAATTTATTATTAATGATATTAAATTTATTTAATAATTATATTAAATAAATAGTTTTAAAATGGTTTTATTAACTTAAAAAATCATTTAAAAAGAATACAAATGAATTAAAAATATTTTAAATTATAATTAATGACTTTTAATATTTTGATAAATAGTACATTAATATTCAAATATTAATGGTAATTATTTAAAAATAATTTTAAAAATCATTTAAGGTAATATTAATATTTTAAAGGTAGTTTAAGTTATTATAAATAACTTTAACATTTTGAAAATGATTTCATTAATAGTTTAATATTAATTAAATATTAATGATAATAGAATTATTTAATATTTAAATCATTTAATAATGATTCTGAAGATTAAAAATTCATGAGAAATTATAATAAATGTTTTAAAATTATATTAAGTCATTTAAAAATAATATGACTAATACTAAGTTACAGGACAGAGTCTTAGACTCGATAATTACCCGATAAAGTTGTCGGTACACCGACGCCTTTCAGAAATTGATCTGGACTTAGATAATTTAATTAGATATGTGATTATTTATGATTCAATGGTTAATAAACATATGTGACAATATGATTAGGGTATGTGCTGACTGCAATAAACAGTGCTATGTGTTATAGTATGTTATTCTAATCGAACGGACGATCTTATTAATGATAGGTCGTGAGATAAAAGATAAAACTAAGTTGCAAACTGTAAGCAGCGCATCAGGCAAGTATCTTACATTTGCATTTCCTTTATGCAATGGACATGAGTATGAAGTTTCAGAATTATATTATTATTATGCTATATTATTAACCCTATTGTGATATATTCTATATCCGATCATTGATTATCAACATGTTAGTATATAGTAATTCATATTTATATTCTATTCGTTAATTTTGAAATATAGTTATACAAGTGTCCCCACTTGGATATATATATATATATATATATATATATATATATATATATATATATATAAGCTATCTAAGCTATTTGATCATTTAGACACAAATTTTGAAATGTCGTTGAATATGATAAAACCTTTTTGTATCCAATCAAATTATTTTGGTTGGATTCGATCTGAAATATGAACATCCCGATCACGGAGAAACTTTTTATCGCCTAGGATGAGAGTGAACGATCATATCGTTCTTGTAATGTAGTATTGATCGTCTACAGGGCACATTAGGCGAGATCACCCTCGTGCACGTAAGTCATGGCCGGTTTTGCGGATGGAGTTCTGCTAAACCTTAACGAAAACTAAAAATAATGTTCATAGTATGTCGACTACCCTATATATATATATATAGTCAATACGTAGTTTCAAAAATTTGAGATAGAATTGTTATGTTATTATTATAGGTTCAGTTGACTTCACAACTATTAATTCGTTGTAGAAGTGATGTACAAAGAAAACATTTAATTCTTTTTCATTAAATATAATTATAATTGTTATTACTTCTTTGGGCACTCAAATGCTCATCCTTGCTTAATTTAAATGTTTTCAGTTAAGCGTGATCAACTGAAGGGTTCAGACAAGAACAAGTGAAAAGGAAAAGCAAACAGAATATGTTTAATGGTATCTTTTGTAATAGTTAGACGTATTTAAGGCAATGATATATATTATCTATCATGTAAGGAATTATAGTAAAAAGGTTGCGTACTTGGGATTAGACTCGATATATGTAAACTAAGCTTATTATTTATTATTGTTATTATTATTAGTATTATTTCGCTCATAGAAATGGTATCGTGAAGCACCGAGTTCGGGTTTCAAGTATCCGAATTTGGGGGCGTCACATCTACCATCTTCTATTATTTAAAAAGTTTATCATCAATTTTGTCGTTGAGACTCAGCTTAATAAATAATCCACATCATCGAATCAACGTTGCACTACGGGCTAAGGATATTCATTAGTATCACGACCACGAATTATCCATGCACTACGGGTCAAGGATATTCGTGTTTTCATCAATGGTCATGATCATGCCAAACAACAATTCATCTTTGTACCCTTGGCCGAAGAGAACGCATGGTCATAATCATACCAACAACTGTCCATTAATGCACTACGGGCCAATGAGAACTTTTATCACATCATTAGTAACATTACGGGTCATGATTATACCGAATGATCCCTAGTCATAATCATACCAATCAACAGTCCATCTATGCACATAAGCCAAAGATGACTTTCATCACAATATAAGCATGAGGATGATGAGAATGATATAAGAATTCAATTAGAAGAAACAAAGGATAAATTTTTAAAGATTTATAATTTAATTTATCTGGAATTCAATAATGTTCAAATTGCCAACATGATACTGCTTTGTGGAGTAAAATTCAAGAATGATATTGTATCAAAAATGATTTGGACAAAAAAGAAATCAATTTTTGTCATAAATAGTACTCCAGGTGAATAGTACTTCGGGAATAGTACCCCGTGAATAGTACTTTGTGAATAATACTTCGTAAATAGTACTTTATGAATAGTACTTTTATGAATATTACCGTATAAATGAATAGTACTCATAGACAGTACTCCGTCATGAAAATCTTAAAATTTAAAAAGAATGTGCATAAAATATCCTTGTGAAACGATACTAGATGAAGCGCAAATTTCAAGGATATTCTACTAATTTAACGGAGTATAGAAGCAATACTTTAACAAAATGAGGGTATAATCAAGAATACGAGATGCAATAATATTACTCACATACTACAGAGTATGGAAGAAAATATTATTCCTTATGAATACTGAACAAAAATAATACCCCTTACGAATACTGAACAAAAATAATATTCCTTACGAATATTAAATGAAGACCATGAATATTGAACGAAAATGATATTCCTTACGAATATTGAACAAAAATAATATTCATACGAATAAAAAAAATAATATTTCTTCAGAATATGAAATAAATAATACCCCTTACCTTAGAAGAAGACTGGATACTAGAATAGTGAAGTAGGAGACTTCTCTTCTTCTTTCTCACTATAGCTTCTCTCTCTATAATTGCTCTTGTGAGTCTTAGTGAATTGGTGAGAATGAAAGAAGAATGAGCTTCTATTTATAGGAAAATATAGTTTCGATAATTGCATGTTTTGGGGCTCAAAATATTATAGTATAATACCTTCATCTTTTCCTTCATTTTTAATTTAGTCCTACAAGTATTGTCAAACTTGCACCACCTCCCCTAATAGTACATGCATGTGAATCAATAGTTCCATACATGTGAAAAAAATAGTTACAGTATAGTACCTTCATCTATACCTCCATTTTTAATTTAGTCATGCAAGTATTATCAATCTTGCACCACCTCCCCTAATAGTACATGCATTTGAATCAATAGTACATACATGTGAACAAATAGTTATAAGCATGTGAACTAATAACAATTAATTGCTCATTTTTTTGATTAATTACCTGATTGGTCAATATAACCTCCAAAAATTAATTATTATCGAAATAAATGTCGATTTCCATTAACACTAATAATCCCAACACAATAGAAATATCAATCTTATCTTTAATCAACACGAACTTATTTATCATTAATATTATAACTCACAATAGTTAACAACCAGAACATTCCCAAGAAAGTGGGGGATTTCCGATAAGGATTTCTCCCTATTGGTGCGCAATTAGATGACCAAACCTCTTTCCTCGACAAAATTTTCTAGACATCGTCAGTAATTCAAATAATAATATGAATAACTTTTTCGTCTCAATTATTGATTTAATAATATAAAATATTATGCAGATGATAATGTGACAATAATTGAATCAATAATATGAGAGATATTATGCAGCAATTACTATAGCAATAATTGAGTATAACTGAGTGACTTCTCACGTAAGCATGAATAATCAATATCGTGTGCTACTATGCAACCACGCATATTATTGTACTTTTACTACCAAGTAGTTCAACAGTTTAACGGTAAAACTTTCGCTGTTATTTTTAAAAATATTTCAGTTGTTTTCTAACTACGACAATACCTCCGTTGTGGGGTCCACCAATGATTGTGCCGTCGTACGAATATTCCCTGTTAAAACGAATATTCCCCGACCAATCGAATATTTTATATCAACTTGCTTACTTTGCAAAATTTTCAAAAGTCACCCTTAACTTTAACCTTTATCAATTTAACCATTTACTAAATAAAATAATAATTATAAAAAAATTGAATACTTTCATTCCATAAAATTCGGGGTCTTAAAGGTTATGTTATTTAATTGCGCGCCAATAAGGAGAAATCCTTATCGGAAAGCCCCCTCTTTCCTGGGAAGGATCTGGTTGTCAATATTATGAGGAATAATTGTTGATAAAAATATTTCTATTGTGTTGAGAATATTAGTGTTAGTGGAAATCGACATTTATTTTGATAATAGTTGATTTCTATATGTTAAATTGACCAAACGGGTAATTAATCGGATAAATGAGCAATTAATTGCTATTAGTTCACATGCAAGGAACTATTGATTCACATGCAAGTACTATTATGGGAGGTTACGCAAGATTGATAATACTTGAGGGACTAAATTAAAAATAGAGGCAAAGATGAAGGTACTAAAGTATAATTAATCTTGTAATTTACCACCTCTTCCTAGCCTATAAATACTCCTCCATCCATTCATTATTTCCTACCAATTTGAAGAGCAAAGTTATAATCACAAGTTATAGTGAGAGAAACTATAGAGAGAAAGAAGAAGAGTATTCTGCTGCTACACTATTGTAGTATCCAATCTCCTACTAAGGTAAGGGGTATTATTTCCTATTATATTCGTAAAGGATGTTATTTTCTTTATATTCATAAGGATTGTCATTCTATTCCTTATTAATTTGCGGAAGTAACCTGTCTACGCGGATTATCGCATGCATGGTGAATGACCCTTCATATTCATTCTTTATTAATCTGCGAGAATAACCTGTCTACGCGGATTATCGCATGCATGGTGAATGACCATTTGTATTTATTCTTTATTAATCTACGGGAGTAACCTGTCTACGCGGATTACCGCATGCATGGTGAATAACCCTTCATATTCATTCTTTATTAATCTGCGGGAGTAACCCATCTACGCGGATTAGTGCATGCATGGTGAATAACCCTTTGTATTTATTCTTTATTAAATTGTGGAAATGATCTGTCTACGCGGATTACCGCATGACGGGTGATAATCCATTTGCAATTTTGTATAGTCTTTTATACTCGTATGAGATATCATTTCTTTTGTACTCATCAAGGGATATCGTCTTCTGTCATATTTCTCCATTTATGGTACGAATTTATTGTTTGTTTCCATAACCTTATTATTAAATGGTGAAAACCCTTGAAATTAGTGGAATATTCTTAATAATTTGTGCTTCATCTAGTATCATTCCACTATTGGTCTGAACTTTCTTATTGATTGACGGGATATTATTTATGTCAGAGTACTATTCATGTAGAATATTATTCATTCGTGGTACTTTTCATTCGAGTACTATTCATTCGGGGTACTATTCATGATAAAATTGATTTCTTTTCGGTACAAATTATTTTTGATACATGAATATCATTCTTGAATTTTGCTCCACAATTAGTGATCATATTGACAATTCAGACATTCTTGAACTCTGGATAAATTGAATTATAAATCTCTAATATTTTATCCTTGATCTCACTTGATTGATTCTTTATGTCATTGTCATCATCCTCATGCTTATATTGTGTTGGAAGTTATCTTTGGCCCATAGTGCAAAGATGGACCGTTGATTGGTATGTTTATGACCGAGAATTGTGTATTGGTATAATCATGACCTTTAATGTTACAGATAAAAGTTTGTTGTGAAAGTCATCTTTGGCCCGTAGTGCATAGATGGACATGTGTTTGACATGATCATGACCACTGGTGATAGAAACGATTATCTTTGGTCCGTAGTGCATAGATAATTCATTGATTGGAAATAATTATTGATTGGTGTTACATGAAGAAAATATTGATGATGGACTTTTAAATCATAGAAGATAGTATACATCATGCTCTATTTAACTCCTCTAATGGATTGATATTTCTGCTGCAGTTGTTTATCTAAAACTTGTTGTCTATTGTATTCTATCAGATTTTTTCCTGTTGAGGACTAAGGATAATTTGTTTTACATTATCTTAGTCATAATATTTGTTACTGGGCTAGTTGAGCTCACCATTTTCTTTTTGGTTCCATCGTTCTTCTAAGGAGGCGAGAATGTAGCTGGGACTAGTTGGGGAATGGAGTAATGGTCCAAGATGGTTCTTATTGTAGTCCTCACTATTTTGTAAAATAGTGTGACAATAATTGTAATGAGAACTTTATTTGAGTTTTGATATTGTCTACAAGACAATATTTGTATTAAAACTCTTAGCTTGTGTGTTGTCATATTTTGCACGACAGTTGTATAAACGAAGTTTGTATTTGAATTTTGTACCATGTATTTGGTGACTCAGAATGTGTTGTGTGGACCTATTTTGGGGGCGTTACACCTAGCATCATTGATTGCCTATAAATATTTAACGAAAAAAAGCTAGCTAGGGTTTCATACATCTGCCCCCCTAAAAAATATCTTAGTGAAAATGAAATTTACTGGTATGGAAGATTAACTGGAGTTGGGCGAGCCTTTTGATTCGATGGGTGAGTCTCCAAGGTGTTATTGTGGGTATATAGCTAGAATGAAGATATCTTGGACTAAGAGTAGTCCAAGAATAAGGTTCTTTGGTTGTCCACAATGAAGCAAGGTACTTGTTCTATAGTTTTTGGTTGGCTGAGTTTTCTCTTATTTCTGAAAACATTAGAAATACACTTTTGTTGGAATTGTATTATTTTTTGATGTTTTGAATTGGTTTTTATCAACCACCACAAATTGACAAGCAAACATTGCAACTTCTTTTGTTGGTATGACCAAGAGATTTGTAAAAGGTCTAAAGAAGTTTTACATAAGTTAAAACTTATGATAAGTGGTCTGAATTTGGAAATAGAAAGGAAGAAGTATGAAAGTGAGAGATGCACTGAAAAATAATTGAATTGGAAAAAAAATAATGAAAAGTTTCAAATTGAATGTGCAAAGAAAAGTGAAGAGGTTTGAAGACTGAGAAAGGTGATTGCATTGTTGAGAATGAAGGATAAAATGTGTACTTCTTCAATTAAAATCATGTTGTTAGGCATGATATTTGTATTCATGTTAGAACAACTTTACGTGAATGATAGTGGTGAATGATTGTAATTTATAATTTGAATTATGTATAAAGGAACAAGTTTGTAATGAATGGTCCAAGTTGGTTTTAACCTATGAAATTAGCAAGTTGTTTGTAAGTTTGCAATTGTTTGGAATGGTAAAAATTTTTGGAATTTTTTTGTACGTAGTGCCTCTTAAATTTATTGATGACAAAAGTTGTTTTGGAATGAATGGTGCAACTTAAGCTGCAATTTGTAGTGACATAAAAGTTCATAACAGATGCATAATATTAACATCACTGTTGCACTTTGCAGTGATATATAACACAAAGCACTGCTGCTCCAAAAAAATGCATTGCTGCACTTTGTAGTGATATATAACACAAAGCACCTTCAGTTAGTGGAGCCTGAGGTTGTACTTAAAAATATTTGTCGAATACATACTTTGAACACATTAGACTCATTTTTGGGACAGTGCAAAACACCTAAAAACAACTATTATTTTCATTAACACCAAACACCAACATATGCATAATATTAAAATCACCAACCAGATGCATACAAATATAATAATATTTTCAAAAACAAGAACTTTTGCATTAAAGCACTTTGTTCAACATATACAGACAATGTCACATAGCTGTCATAGATAATGTGCACCACTTACATAAAGTAACCCAATTGTCATTGTCATAGTTTGCCAACAATTTTTCAAAACATAAACCAAAATCAGTATTTAGTTTGCCAACAATGAGAATGTAAACTATTTCAACAACAAATACTACATGATGATTACTTAGTTAAACTCCTACATAATCCATAAACACACACAACAAATACTATTTATAATTCCTATCATGCACAACTTGAACTAGATATCCACAACTTTCTCTTTTGCCTTTGCATCTTGCCTTGCATTCCTTCCATTAATTAGATGATTTGCAGAAATCCAATTTCTTCCCCTAGATTGGAATGTAGATGGCCTCATGGATGAAATGGATGTTGTTAAACTTTAAGTATTCCCTTAGCTTTGAGGATTCATTATGGTTGGAGTACTTGTTTGACTTTAAGGATTTCCTTGACTTACATTAGAACTAGTTGAAATATCAAATATCTAGAAAAATCATTAAATAAAAACAATTATTTGTTAAGCATTGTCAATAAGAAGTTTTACCGTTAACTGTTAAAACACCCGGTGTTAAAAGTACAGTAATACGCGTGGTTGTATAGTAGCACATGGTATTGATTATTGATGCTTACGTAATAAGTCATTCAGTTTTGTTTTATTAGTATTATTAATATAATAAAACAGAAAAGCTTTTTATATAAAACAAAATACTTTTATAAAGTTATTCGTTTTATTAGGATAATAGTAAAATCTTTTTATATAAAAAAGAATACTTTTATAAAGTTATCTGTTTTATTAGATAATAATTAGAATATATTATATTTTATTATGCATAGTGTTTGCATAGTGCCTGCATAGTGTTTACATAGTGCCTGCATAGTGTTTACATAGTAAAATCTTTTATAAAGTTATTCGTTTTATTAGATTATAAATAGAATATATTATATTTTATTTAAAAGATTTTGCTTTAAATATGGACCGTCAGATTAAAGTAAATCAATCTAGAGCGTTCATGAGTTAGTTACTATGCAGTCCATTTTTCTATAAATAGAAGCTCATTCCTTCATTATTTCTTACGAATTCACTGAAACTCTAGAGAGAGAAACTATATATAGAAAGAAGAAAAATGTTCTGCTACTTCACTACTTCTATATTCAGTACTCTTCTTTCTAAGGTAAGGGATATTATTTGTTGTACTCGTTAGGGGTATTCCTTCTTTCTTATTGGTGAAATTCCTTTGTTATTCCATTCTTTATTATTCTGTTGGAATAACCTGTATACGCGGGATACCCTATACTTGGTGAAATTCTTCTGTTATTCCATTATTATTATTATTACATTGGAACATCCCCGTCTGCGACGTTCACGCATGACACGGGTTACTCGTTATTTATTATTTACATTGGAACACATCACATGCATGCGCTTACGCATGACCTTGTTCCATTATTTATTATTCTCGTTGAATATCCTGTTTGTGCGTTTCGCATGACCTAGTTCCATTATTTATTATTTTGTTGGAATAACTTTATGCATGCGATCTATCGCATTCACGGTGATTTCTTTTATTATTCCATTCTTTATTATACTCAAGTTGGTTAAAGTTTTGACTTTATACTCCATGAAATTAGTGGAATATCCTTGATATTTGCGCTTCATCCAAAGATCTTTTCATGGAAATATTCTTCTGAGCATTCTTGAGTGTTACTCTACAAAGAAGTATCATGTTGACAATTTGGACATTATTAGTTCCTAGATAAATTAATTCTTAACTTTTTTTATTGAATTCTTATATCATTGTCATCATCCTCATGTTTATATTATGTTGAAAGTCATCTGTGGCCTGTAGTGTATAGATGGACTTGGTATGATTATGAGGTATAATCATGACCGTAATGTTACAAAAGATGTGAAAAAAGTCCTCATTGGCCCGTAGTGCATTGATGGACAGTTTTTGGTATGATTATGGCTATGGATTCTCTTCGGCCAAGGGTGCAAAGATGAATTATTTTATGGCATGATCAGTAACGTTAATGAAAACACGATTATCTTTGGCCCGTAGTGCATGGATAATTCGTGGTCGTGATACTAATGAATATCCTTCGTCAGTAGTGTGGGGGTGATTCGATGATGTGGATTAATTATTGAATTTGAGTCTCAAATGATGAAATATTAATTCATGGATGTGATAATAATGAATATCTTTGTCCAGTAGTGCATGGAAAATTCATGGATGTGATACTAACGAATATCCTTGGCAGTAGTGCATGGATAATTCGATGATGTGGATTATTTATTAATTTGAGTCTCAAATGATAAATTATTGGTTATACACTTTTAATTTGTAGAAGATAGTAGATATCATGCTCTACTTGACTCTTCTAAAATATGACTTGTATGTCTTTGGCTTGTAGTGCAAAAGATGAATTGTTAATGAATATCTTTGGTAGTAGTAAAAGATGAATTTATTAGTATGATTATGAACAAGAATTGTGATTTGGTATAACCATGATTTTTGATGTTTCAGGTGAAGATAGGTGATGAAAATTATCTTCGTCCTGGGTGCGAATAGGAATTTAGAATCACAATTATGATTATGAGTTATTCATATGATTGTGGACATGAATTGTTGATTGATGTTACAGGGATAAAACATTATTGGTGGACTTTTAACATGGAGAAGATAATAGACCTGATGGTCTATTTGAATCTTCTAAATAATCCACATCATCGAATAAGTCACTCAGTATAGTAGCACACAGTATTGATTATTGATGCTTACGTAATAAGTCACTCAGTTTTGTTTTATTAGTATTATTAATGTAATAAAACAGAAAAGCTTTTAATATAAAACATAATACTTTTATAAAGTTATTCATTTTATTAGGCTAATAGTAAAATCTTTTTATATAAAACAGAATACTTTTATAAAGTTATCTGTTTTATTAGACAATAATTAGAATATATTATATTTTATTATGCATAGTGTTTGCATAGGGCCTGCATAGTGTTTGCATAGTAAAATCTTTTATAAAGTTATTCGTTTTATTAGATTATAAATATATTATATTTTATTTGAAAGATTTTGCTTTAAATATGGACCGTCAGATTAAAGTAAATCAATCTGGACCGTTCATGAGTTAGTTACTATGCAGTCCATTTTTCTATAAATAGAAGCTCATTCCTTCATTATTTCTTACGAATTCACTGAAACTCTAGAGAGAGAAACTATAGAGAGAAAGAAGAAAAGTGTTCTGCTACTTCACTACTTCTATATCCAGTACTCTTCTTTCTAAGGTAATGGATATTATCTGTTGTACTCGTTAAGGGTATTCCTTCTTTCTTATTGGTGAAATTCTTTTGTTATTCCATTCTTTATTATTCTGTTGGAATAACCTGCATACGCGGGATACCCTATCCTTGGTGAAATTCTTCTGTTATTCCATTATTTATTATTCTGTTGGAACATCCTGTCTGTGCGTTTACGCATGACCTGGTTCTGTTGTTAATTATTCTGTTGGAACATCCTATCTATGCATTTACGCATGACGTGGTTCCATTATTTATTATTCTGTTGGAATATCCTGTCTGTGCGTTTACACATGACCTGGTTCCATTATTTATTATTCTATTGGAATATCTTGTCGGTGCGTTTACGCATGACCTTGTTCCATTATTTATTATTTTGTTGGAATAACCTGTCTGTGCGGTCTATCGCATGCCTGGTGATTTCTTTTGTTATTCCATTCTTTATTATACTCAGTTGGTTAAAGTTTTGACTTCTATACTCCATGAAATTAGTGGAATATCCTTGATATTTGCGCTTCATCCAGTATCTTTTCATAGAAATATTCTTTTGAGCATTCTTGGGTGTTACTCTACAAAGAAGTATCATGTTGACAATTTGGACATTATTAGTTCCTAGATAAATTAATTCTTGAACTTGTTTTTATTGAATTCTTATATCATTGTCATCATCCTCATGTTTATATTATGTTGAAAGTTATTTGTGGCCTGTAGTGCATAGATGGACTTGGTATGATTATGACCAGGAATTATTCGGTATAATCATGACCGTAATGTTACAAATGATGTGGAAAAAGTCCTCATTGGCCCGTAGTGCATTGATGGACAGTTTTTGGTATGATTATGGCTATGGATTTTCTTCGGCGAAGGGTGCAAAGATGAATTGTTTTATGGCATGATCAGGACCGTTGATGAAAACATGATTATCTTTGGCCTGTAGTGCATGGATAATTTGTGGTCGTGATACTAATGAATATCCTTGGCCGTAGTGCAGGGGTGATTCGATGATGTGGATTAATTATTGAGCTGAGTCTCAACGATGAAATATTAATTCATGGATGTGATAATAATGAATATCTTTGGCCGTAGTGCATGGATAATTCATGGATGTGATACTAACGAATATCCTTGGCCGTAGTGCATGGATAATTCGATGATGTGGATTATTTATTAAGCTGAGTCTCAGCGATAATTCGATGATGTGGATTATTTATAGAAGATAGTAGATATCATGCTCTACTTGACTCTTCTAAAATACAGTTGTATGTCTTTGGCTTGTAGTGCAAAGATGAATTGTTAATAAATATCTTTGGCCGTAGTGCAAAGATGAATTTATTAGTATGATTATGAACAAGAATTGTGATTTGGTATAACCATGATTTTTGATGTTTCAGGTGAAGATAGGTGATGAAAATTATCTTTGTCTTGGGTGCGAATAGGAATTTAGAATCACAATTATGATTATGAGTTATTCATATGATTGTGGACAGGAATTGTTGATTGATGTTACAGGGATAAAACATTATTGGTGGACTTTTAACATGGAGAAGATAATAGACCTGATGGTCTATTTGACTCTTCTAATGGATTGGTCGTTCTGCTACAACTATAGTTTAAAAGTTTTATCATCTATCATATGTTCTAAACCTCTGATTTAGTATTGATGAAAGCTATTGATAATTTAATTATCTTTAGTCATGATATTCTTTACTGGGCTAGTTGTGCTCACCCTTTCTACTTCACAATTCCTTTCAAGTAATAAGAGTGTTGTCGTAAGAGTGTTGCTTTTGGTCGAGCGGGGATAAGGGGAATAGAAGTTGGTCTCTAATTGTGGAGGTTCTCCTAAACAAGTATAGAAAAGTGTGTTGTATTCTATACAACATTTAGTAGTTATATTCGGTGAATCAAATAGGGTGAGGTGAACCCAACTTTGGAAGGGTGTTTTGCCATTGTCATACAATATGTCTAATGACATACAACCTCGTGTTATCATAAGACAGGGTTGTGCGCATCCACTTACTGAGTATATCTACGGGCACTACCTATATGATCTTGGAGTTTATTTGAAATATAATATTCACTTGGAGACAGTGGAGATAGTTATATGTCAAGAGAAGACTCACCATTGGAAAGAAGATGATAGTAATCTTCTCATTTTTCTTTGGGGTCTATTGGGTCAACCAAAGATAATTCTGTAGCCATATGATATCTATTAGAACCTAGACGCATGGCTTCCCATGTACGAAGGTTTCCTTGAGCACTTCCCAAAGATTTTAATTTCTAAAACAGTTTTTTGACTATACTTTTATGTAAAGTACCATTGTAAGGTTGTGGTCGAGGCACCATGAGAGTTACATACATTTGTATTAAAACTCACAGTTAATTGTTGTCGTATTCTATCTGACTGACTCAACAGATTAATATAAATGAAGTTGTATTTGAATTTTGTACCATGTATATCGCATTTACTCGTAATGGGTGATGTATACCTAATTTTGGGGGCGTCACATTTGGTATCAGAGCTTAGGGATATGGTCGCTCGCGGAGATAAAAGTCTAGAACTAGGAGGGGAGAGACTAGTTATATACTTCGCTAGTGTGTGACTTACCTAAGCTGAAATTGTTTACTTGATAAGTTGATAAATTATGATATGTCAATTAACCTTTGTTTTGAAGATATATTCTAGAATGATATCTGAAATACAGGAGATGAGCAATGGAAAAATATGATACAGAGGATATAACCGGGAAGGTACAATCCGAAAAGAAAGTAAGGTGTTCTCATCTCTTTGAATATCAGGTACGTACGTAAATTTCGAGGGTGAAATTTCATAAAGAGGGGTGATTGTGAGACCCCAAAATTTATGAAATAAAAGTATTCAATTTTTCTATTTTGGTAAATAGTTAAATTGATAAAAGTTTAAAGTTAAGGGTAATATGCGAATTTTTTTTTTGCAAAGTAAGCAAATTGATATCAAATATTCGTTGTGTCGGGGAATATTCGATTAGTCAGAGAATATTCTTTTTGTCGGGGAATATTCGTATGACGATACAATCATTGGTGGACCCCATAACAGAATTATTGTCGGATTGAGAAAACGACAAAAATATTTTTATAAAAATAACGGCGGAAGTTTTACCGTTAACTGTTGAAACACCCGGTGTTAAAAAGTCTGATGAATACGGCGTGGTTGTATAGTAGCACACGGTATTGATTATTGATGTTTACGTAATAAGTCACTTAGTTTTGTTTTATTAGTATTATTAAAGTAATAAAACAGAAAAACTTTTTATATAAAACAAAATACTTTTATAAAGTTATTCGTTTTATTAGGCTAATAGTAAAATCTTTTTATATAAAACAGAATACTTTTATAAAGTTATCTGTTTTAGTAGACAATAATTAGAATATATTATATTTTATTATGCATAGTTCCTGCATAGTATTTGCATACTGCCTGTATAGTGTTTGCATAGTAAAATCTTTTATAAAGTTATTCGTTTTATTAGATTATAAATAGAATATAATATATTTTATTTAAAAGATTTTGCTTTAAATATGGACCGTCAGATTAAAGTAAATAAATCTGGACCATTCATGAGTTAGTTACTATGCAGTCCATTTTTCTATAAATAGAAGCTCATTCCTTCATTATTTCTTACGAATTCACTGAAACTGTGAGACCCCAGATTTTATGAATAAAGATTTAATTTTCTCGAAATATTTTTTTAATATTATGGTGTGGATTTGAGATAATGTTATAGTTGTGGGTAGTATTTATAAATTTTGAAAAGTATGCAAGTTGTTGTATAATATTCGATTGGTGGGGAATATTCTTTTTTTGTGGGAATATCCGTGCAGACGACGCAATCAATCATTGGTGGACCTCATGAACGGAATTATTGTCGGATTGAGAAAACGACAAAAATATTTTATGAAAATAACGGCGGAAGTTTTTACCGTTAAAACCGTTGAACTACTCTTGTTATAAAAGTACGATGAATACGTGTGGTTGCAGTAGTAGCACGGTATTGATTATTGATGCTTATGTGAGAAGTCACTCAGTTTTGTTCAATTATTGCTATAGTAATTATTGCATAGTATCTCACGTTATTTGATTCAATTATTGTCGATATTTTATATATTATTAAATCAATAATTGAGATGACAAAGTTATTAATATTATTATTTGCAATATTAACGATATACAGAAGTTACATCAAGGAGAGGTAAAATATATTTATATATATATGTATGTGATGTGTGTGTATATATATATATAATATTGTTAGTGGAGGATGGTGGAAAAGGTGGAGTGTATTATATATATATATATATATATATATATATATATATATATATATATATATATATAATGTGTGTGTGTAAGAGAATGTGTTATATATATATGATGATGACAGGTGGGGACCGCATATTGGTGGAAGTTAAAAAATGGGGTGGGGGGAGGAGACGTATTAAGGAGGAAATATATATATAACATGTGTGTGTTGGATGTATATATATATATATATATAATATTGAGTGAGTGGAATTATATGGAGATGTTTGTATGATAATAGTAATGTGTGATTGTATGAAAGTGATGGGTTTGAGTGGGTTGCATTGAAAAATCAGTCCGTGTTTCTTCTTAATACATCCGTGAAATCATCACTCAGTGCACACGGATCAAACAGTACCCTATAAATTGAAGTTCATTCCTTAATTATTTCTTACGAATTCACTGAGAGAGAAAATTATAGAGAGAAAGAAGAAAAGTATTCTGCTACTTCCCTACCCTTTTATCCAGTTTCTTTTACGGTAAGGGATATTATTTGTTGTACTCGTAAGGGGTATTATTTCTTTTGTATTCACGAAGAGAACTTCTATTATTCCATTATTTATTATTCTGTTGGAATAACCTGTATACGCGGGCTACCCTATACTTGGTGAAATTCTTCTGTTATTCCATTCGTTATTATTTTGTTGGAATATCCTGTCTGTGCGTTTTACGCCGGACCTGGTTCCATCTTTATTATTCTGTTGGAACATCCTGTCGGTGCGAATTTCACCTGACCTGGTTCCGTTATTTATTATTCTGTTGGAATAACCTGTCTATGCGAAGTACCGCATGCATGGTGATTTCTTTTGTTATTCCATTCTTTATTATACTCAGTTGGTTAAAGTTTTGACTTCTATACTCCATGAAATTAGTGGAATATCCTTTATATTTGCGCTTCATCCATTATCTTTTCATGGAAATATTTTTCCGAGCATTCTTGAATTTTACTCTACAAAGAAGTATCAAGTTGACAATTTGGACGTTATTAGTTCCTGAATAAATTAATTCTTGAACTTGTTTTTATTGAATTCTTATATCATTGTCATCATCCTCAAGTTTATATTTTTTTTTGAAAGTCATATGTGGCCTGTAGTGCATAGATGGACTTGGTATGATTATGACCAAGGATTATTCGGTGTAATCATGACCGTAATGTTACAAATGATGTGGTAAAAGTCCTCATTGCCCAGTAGTGCATTGATGGACAGTTGTTGGCATGATCATGACCATTGATGAATACACAAATATTCTCGGCGCATGATGCGTATAGATAATTGTGGTCGTGATACTAAAGAATATCCTTCAGTAGTAGTGCGGGGTGATTCGATGATGTGGATTATTTATTAAATTCGAGTCTCGCCGATAAAAGTGATGAAAACCTTTTAAATCATAAAAGATAGTAGATTTTATTCTCTACTTGACTCTTTTAATGGATTGCTAGTTCTCACCGCAGCTTAAACTTGATGTTTGTTATATTGTATCGGTTTAACACTCAATTTAAGGCTAATGATAATTTATTCGCATTATCTTAGTCATAATATTTTTCTTCCTGGGCTAGTTGAGCGCACCCTTTATTTCACTATTCTCTTCAGGAAATGAGAATATAGCTGGGACGAGTCGGGGAACGGAGTGATGGTCTAGTGGATAGCATTAGTAGTCCTCACTATTATGTTAAATAGTGTGATAATAAATGTAATGAGGACTTATTCTGAGAGTGGATATTGTCTAGAAGATAATATTTGTATTAAAACTCACAGCTCTCTTGTTGTATATTAAGATTGTATTTGTATTCTGTACCATGTATTTGGCGACTCAGAATAGGTGATGTATACCTATTTTGGGGGCGTCATAAAAACTCTAGAGAGAGAAACTATAGAGAGAAAGAAGAAAAGTGTTCTGCTACTTCACTACTTTATATCTAGTATTCTTCTTTCTAAGGTAAGGGATATTATCTGCTGTACTCATTAGGGGTATTCCTTCTTTCTTATGGTGATATTCTATTGTTATTCCATTCTTTATTATTCTTTTGGAATAACCTGTATACGCGGGATACCCTATACTTAGTGAAATTCTTCTGTTATTCCATTATTTATTATTCTGTTGGAACATCCTGTCTGTGCGTTTACGCATAACTTGGTTCCGTTATTTATTATTTTGTTGGAACATCCTGTCTGTGCATTTACGCATGACCTGGTTCCATTATTTATTATTATGTTGGAATATCCATGTCATGACGTTACGCATGACGATTCGTTCCATTATTTATTATTCTCGTTGGAATATCCCGCTTTTGCATTTACGCATGACTGGTTCCATTATTTATTATTCATTGGAATAACTCGTCATGTAAGGCGGTTTATCGCATGCCTGGTGATTTCTTTTGTTATTCTATTCTTTATTATACTCAGTTGGTTAAAGTTTTGACTTCTATACTTAATGAAATTAGTGGAATATCCTTGATATTTGCGCTTCATCCAGTATCTTTTCATGGAAATATTCTTTTGAGCATTCTTGAGTGTTACTCTACAAAGAAGTATCATGTTAACAATTTGGACATTATTAGTTCCTGGATAAATTAATTCTTGAACTTGTTTTATTGAATTCTTATATCATTGTCATCATCCTTATGTTTATATTATGTTGAAAGTCATCTGTGGCCTGTAGTGCATAGATGGACTTGGTATGATTATGACCAGGAATTATTCGGTATAATCATGACCGTAATGTTACAAATGATATGAAAAAAGTCCTCATTGGCCCGTAGTGCATTGATGGACAGTTTTTGGTATGATTATGGCTATGGATTCTCTTCGGCCAAGGGTGCAAAGATGAATTGTTTTATGGCATGATCAGGACCGTTGATGAAAACACGATTATCTTTGGCCCGTAGTGCATAGATAATTCGTGGTCGTGATACTAATGAATATCCTTGGCCGTAGTACAGGGGTGATTCGATGATGTGGATTAATTATTGAGCTGAGTCTCAGCGATGAAATATTAATTCATTGATGTGATAATAATGAATATTTTTGGCCGTAGTGCATGGATAATTCATGGATGTGATACTAACGAATATCCTTGACCGTAGTGCATGGATAATTCGATGATGTGGATTATTTATTAAGCTGAGTCTCAACGATAAAATATTGGTTATACACTTTTAATTTGTAGAAGATAGTAGATATCATGCTCTACTTGACTCTTCTAAAATACAGTTGTATGTCTTTGGCTTGTAGTGCAAAGATGAATTGTTAATAAATATCTTTGACCGTAGTGCAAAGATGAATTTATTAGTATGAATATGAACAAGAATTGTGATTTGGTATAACCATGATTTTTGATGTTTCAGGTGAAGATAGGTGATGAAAATTATCTTCGTCCTGGGTGCGAATAGGAATTTAGAATCACAATTATGATTATGAGTTATTCATATGATTGTGGACATGAATTGTTGATTGATGTTACAAGGATAAAACATTATTGGTGGACTTTTAACATGGAGAAGATAATAGACCTGATGGTCTATTTGACTCTTCTAATGGATTGCTCGTTCCGCTGTAACTATGGTTAAAAAGTTTTATCATCTACCATATGTTCTAAATCTCTGATTTATTATTGATGAAAGCTATTGATAATTTAATTATCTTTAGTCATGATATTCTTCTTTGGGCTAGTTGTGCTCACCCTTTTGCTTCACATTCCTTTCGTGTAATAAGAGTGTTGCCGTAAGAGTGTTCACGGTCGAGGCCGAGGGGATAATAGGGAATAGAGCGTTGGTCTCTAAATGTGGAGGTTCTCCTAAACAAGATAGAAAAGTGTGTTGTATTCTATACAACATTTAGTAGTTATATTCGGTGAATCAAATAGGGTGAGGTGAACCCAACTTTGGAAGGGTGTTTTGCCACTATCATACAATAAGTCTAATGACATACAACCTCATGTTATCATAAGACAGGGTTGTGTGCATCCACTTGCTGAGTATATCTACGGGCACTACCTATATGATCTTAGAGTTTATTTGAAATATAATATTCACTTGGAGACAGTGGAGATAGTTATATGTCAAGAGAAGACTCACAATTGGAAAGAAGATGATAGTAATCTTCTCATTTTTCTTTGGGGTCTATTGGGTCAACCAAAGATAATTTTGTGGCCATATGATATCTATTATAACCTAGACGCATGGCCTCCCATGTACGAAGGTTTCCTTGAGCACTTCCCAAAGATTTTAATTTTTAAAACAGATTTTGACTATACTTTTATGTAAAGTACCATTGTAAGGTTGTGGTCGAGGCACCATGAGAGTTAGATACATTTGTATTAAAACTCATAGTTAACTGTGGTCGTATTCTATACGACAGCTCAACAATTGTATAAATGAAGTTGTATTTGAATTTTGTACCATGTATCTGGCGACTTAGAATGGGTGATGTATACCTAATTTTGGGGGCGTCACAATAATTGCTACGTTGATATTTTATATTATTGTTGATTCAATAATTGTCACTGCACAGTATTTCCCATTATCAGATCAATAATTCATATTATTCGAAGAAAGTTCTGTCTAGGAAAGGGGTTTGGTCACCTAATTGCGCGCCAGTAAGGAGAAATCCTTATCGGAAAGCCCTCTCTTTCCTGGGAACGACTTGGTTGTCATTATTGTGATTCTGTAATATTATATGTGAATAATTAATTATTAATTTATATAATAAAGAAATATTTATTTTTATGTGGATATAAATGAAGGAATTAATGTTGAGGTGTTTTATCAGTATTTTGTCGGAATGAATGTATTAAAAATCATCCATATGTGGATTTCGTTCATTTTTTGTTTGGAATTTGGAAAAACTTTCTTCTACAAAGTTGTAGAGAATTAAATTTCCTATGAAATAGACATATAATTGGTATTTTTCTAATAAAATGGCTATTTATTATGAATTATTAAAGTTTCTAAATATTGTTCAAATTTAAAACATTTTTGGAAATTTTCTAGAATGGGTAGGCCCCACTCTTGTCCTTGTTGGTGTGCTGAGAATTTTTTTCAATGGTTGTGTGCGTGAATAGCATCTGGTAAAGCCATGAGGTAACAGGTTAAGTTTTCTTTGGCGTTCTAACATTTTTCTATAAATAGGGTGCTTAGGTTAGAATTGAAAATCACACCGAAAACTGAAGTTTTCTCTCTATAATATCGAGCGTATTTTTGTGAGTATTTAGATATCTTGAGTGTTGCTATTCAGTGCAAGTTTCCTTCAACATTGTATCCGATATTCAAGTCCGAAGTATTGTTCTATTGAGGTAAGGGATAGTAAGGGATGTTATTTTCTTCGTAAATGATGTTATTTTGTTCAATATCATTATGCTGAAATATTAGTATGAATTTTATTATGAAATTTTTACCTTTTTATGTCGAGATTACTATTCACGTATATGACACTATTTACGAATACGGTACTATTCACGAGTACTATTCACAAAGTATAATTTTTCTTGTGAAATTTTTACCTTTTCGTGTCGGGGTTACTATTTACGTATACAATACTACTCACGTATACGGCACTATTCACGAATACGACACTATTCACAGGAAAATTAAATTTTATTTTCTTTGTCCAAGTTGTCTATGTTGGTTACTATATTTGATTGTATCCATGTTTTGATCTCCATTCTTGAATTTTGCTCCATAATTGATTATTATGGAGTATTTTTGAATTTGGATAAACTGAAGTATGAATCCCTAATCTTTGTCCTTTTATCTCACTGGATTCGTTTTTTTAAAGATATTTTTTATCATCCTCAGTCCTAAATGATGATATAACTGAATATCTTTGGCCTGTAGTGCAAAGATGGACAGGTGTTGAGATGAACATGACTAACTGATGATACGAATGAATATCTTTGGCCCGTAGTGCAAAGATGAATATTTGATTCAAGATGTATATTGATTGATGTCACAAAGATAAATCCATGTTTTGATCATATTGTTTTTATTATCATATGTAACATTTTTATAACCCTGGTGATGAAATTTCTCTTTCACTTGAGTGTAAAGGTGGGTAGTTTATTTGTATGATCGTGACTATGAGTTCTCTTTGGCCAGTAGTGCAAAGTTGATTTTTTACTGGTATGATCATGACCATTGAATTTACAATTGAATATCTTTAGCTTAGAAAACTTCTCACTTCCGACTGCGTTTTTGGCTGATCCCAGTTCATCTAGCTTCGACTTTGGAGGGATCTACTGAAATTCCGTCCTTATCAATAACATGCCCAAGAAATTGTACTCGCTCGATCCAAAATTTGCATTTCAAAAACATGGCATACAACTTCTCTCTTCTCAACGTTTCTAACGTCACCTTCAAATGCTCTATGCGTTCTTCCTTGGTCTTCAAGTATACCAAAATGTCATCGATAAATACCACTACGAATTTATCCAAAAATGGTTTAAAAACTCTGTTCATCAGGTCCATAAACGCTGCAGGAGCATTCGTTAGACCGAATGACATCACCAGAAATTCGTAGTGACCATATCGAGTTCTAAATGCTATTTTTGAAACATCCTCTGGCCTTACCTTTAGCTGATGGTAACCACTCCTCAAGTCTATCTTGTTAGTTCCCGGAGGCATAATAGGTATCTAGAAGGGGGGGTTGAATAGATATTTAAAAATCTTTTCGTTTTAACTTGTTAGTAGATAATGATTAAAACTTTAGCAGAATTAATATTAGTTTTAATCTCCCTTAAGATAGTGAGTTTATGAGAGTGAGGCGAGATATAGCGGTTATAGCGAGATATACTTGATTATAGTAAGAATGTAAGAGAGACAGATCGTTTTAAGTGGTTCGAGCACTTAAAGCTCCTAGTCCACTCTTCTACTCCTCGAGTAGGAAATCCACTAAGGATGTCTTTTACACTTCTACGAATCACTTAGATTCCTTCTAGACCGGCGATGCTAGGAACTTTTTAGTTCACTCTTGAACTCTTCAAGTCCAAAGCAGAGACTTGGCTCTTTTTTGATTCACTTAGAACTCTTCAAGTCCTTCTGACTTGGAACTTTTTCTTTAGTTGATTGGTGGATGTTGAGTTCTTGATGGTTAGTACTCAGTTGCTGTTTAAGCACTTGTTCGAAAGAACTGAGTAGCTGAGCAAGCTTTTCTTTTTCTCAGATCGTAGAGTTGAGCGTTGAGAGTTCTTGTTCGTTTTTGTTCAATGCTTGGATTCTTTTCTCTCATCTACTTGATTTGCATATATGTGATCTTGAAAACTATCCGTTGGATCCATCCATTGAAGCATTAAATGCGGTTGACCTTTCTATTCTTTGATGGAGACTTTTCTGCACATCTTCTGAATTGCATTCTGGCCCACTGACACAGCAGACTGCTTTCTCACATAACACCTAAAAATGTGTTTTCCCCCTTACCAATGGTACTTTTCTTAGCTTCTTCAATACGCTTCTTTGTTGCATACTAAGGATATCTCTTATGTCTTTGGGACTGGTGAGTACTACAACATTTAGAATCCATTCCTCATATGTTGGAGTTTGTCTCCACATAAAGCGTAAGGCTTGATGCTTCTGACACAAGACATATGATACTCTACGATTAAGATTGTGGTACTCTACGATTCAGATCGTGGTTACTTGTCGCCCTAGTGCTTGGTCTGATGCTATCAGCCGAGAGCACTACGATTTCTCTTAAATACTTGCAGACTATGATCTTCGCTTGCTTGAGTTGTAAACTCTATGTTTCCGAGAGCACACTACGATCTCTGAGTTGGCTCGGCAAACGTTGGGACCACTCTACGATTTCCGAAGAGGCCCTTCAAGGCAGGCACTCTAGGATTCTTAAAGCTCCACATTTTTGTCTTGACTTCTGCAATCTAGATTAGATTTATGCACTACGAATTCTTCGAAGCCTATCTATTACATCTCAAGATCAACCTAACAACTTTGATCTTTCTATCTATACATTCATTTCCAGGATGATACACATTAAGATCTTAGATCAACCTAACAAATTTGATCTATCACTAAGTCCTTGTACATATATTCCTTGAAGGACTTTACAAATAATCATGAGCATTTATATTTAAACATCAAATCAACATATGCATTCTCCCAACAATCTCCCCCTATTTGATGTTGACATAACCATGGAGATTTGTTTTCATGATTATTAGTATCTAGATGCAATTGCAGGAAAGTAAACATGACTTAGTTTTTCAATGAGCAGCTAAAATTTCTAGAGAATAAGAATGAATTTATTGATGTTCAAAGAGTAATACAATTTAGCTTTATATCAATAAGAATTTAAACTTTCACTTATCTCTATTTCTTTGGTCTTTCGCGTGGAGGATTGGCATACTCTTCAGCCCTTCTTTTTCTGCTTGCTTCATCCCTTCTGGCTATCTCTTCCAGCTCACTTCGGCTTATCCTTGGGTTGTGATCATGCCTATTCATGAATGCAGGATCTCTAATTGGCATTCTTAGGCCTGTAGTGGTCACATTTTGTGAGCTGGTAGTTAGCCCTTGACTCCTTATTGGCTGAGCCATTAAAACTTCCTGCTGATTAGATCGTTGAGTCTGATTGCTTGATCGTGGAGTCTGTTGATGGCTTCTTGAAGCTTAAGTGTGGAATTGTCCTCTGCCTCTTCCCTGGTTTCCTTGACCTCCCCTCCCTCCTTGACCTCCTCTGCCTCCGCCCTGGGCTCCTTCTCCTTTCTCTTTATTCTCCCCCTTTATGTTAGCATCAAGGGTTCGAATGTCTACTGAGATGCGATTCAATCCTTGGACAAGCTCGTTGAGCTGACTTTTAGTCTGAGCAATGTCCTCTCGATTTTCTTCGATTAGAGCTTCAGAACGAGCTTCTCTTTGTTGAAGAACTGATAGAATGTTGTCAGTTTACTTGCCACTATTGACATAGAATTTTTGGAATTCTTTGACGGCAGTTTGTAGATTGAGGAAGCTTTCCAACATGTTTTTATTCTGATTTTCTTGAGTTGTCTGTAGGGCAAGGACAACTTCTCTGTGTTTCTTGGCTGCTAGAAAGTGAATGTCAGCCCGGTCCTTTATGCTTTGAATCATTGTCTTGACAAACTCCATACGTGTCGTAGAGAGCGTAGAGCTTATGGATTGTGGGAGTTTATTGGCAGCATTGATTATTGTTGTTAAAAGCAGCTGAATGAGGTCAGTGTGTTCTTTAAGACTCTCATCGAGTTCCTTGATCACTTTCTTAGACATTTGTTCTAAGTCAGCTTTTGTGGTCAACTCTGAAAGAATTTCATTCAGTTGGGGAATTTGTGAGGAAGGGGTTTGCCTCTGGTATTGATCTTGTAGTGAGTAGAGGGCAAGATCGAGATTGAAGTATTTGTTGCTGGATGAGGAGGGAATATCTGATGGAGGGGCCTGGGTTTGGATGTTTGGGTTTGGTGACTCTACGATTTGAGGTGGAGACTTTGCAATGAGGCTAGAGTCCGTGATCGTAGAGATGATGGGTTGTGGGAGCATTATGAAGTTGATCGCATTTGGTTCCTCAGTTACAGAATTTTGGGATTCTGCAACTAGAAATTGATTTAGTGGATGAATAATTACTTCCAACCATCGTGGGAATTCAAAAAATTGATTAAATGAGGATGATGGCAAGTGATTAACTCTTAAGAGGGTTGGGATAGACAATACCTTAGGTTTATACTTTAAGGAAGAGTTGTTTGTGAGTAACTTCTTGGCAAAGTTGAATCTTCCTGGGAATCCATTGGCTAGTACTGAGATGGCTGGATACTCTTTGAAGCTCCAAAACATGTGATTCCAAGAATTTAGAATTTGAGCTTGATGGAAAGGCATCATGGGTAGATATGAAAATAGTTGCTCATAGTTAGCTCTTCTGTACCCATTTATACCCACAGCTGTGATCTCGACCTCATCATCTTCTTCCTCTTCTCTGTTTTCGTTGGAGGATTCCATTATCTTAATGGCCTCATGGTGTTCTTGCACTGGTTCTTCTTCATTTCTTGCAGGGACCTCTTCTTCTGCCATGGAGATGTCATGAGCCTCCCCCTCAACTTGATCATCTTCTTGTACGATCAATAGCTCCCCCTCAACTACAGCATCTTCTAGGATGGGAGCTTCAGGCATCTCCCCCTTAGCTGGTGTATTCTCTATCATAAGAACTTCAGGGATCTCCCCCTCAGCTGGAGCATTGTCCTCTTGGCTTGCTTTGGACAGTTCCCTTTTGGCAGCCATACTCTTGTCTTCCTCCTTGAGCACTTTTTCATTTTCAAGGATATATTTCTTGACCAGTTTTCTTCTTGATTTTCTAGGCTAAGCCACAGCCTCAGGACTTTATTAAACTTCAATTTTGTCCTGTTGATCACCCAGACTATCAGGTGTGGCAGCTTCTTTGCTCGAGGTGTTTGGTCTGGTCTCTACGATCAAGAGACTCTACAATTGAAGAGAGAGATGGCCTTTTGGGTTTGTGGTCGATCTTATTACCTTTCAAAGAAATTTGAGATATGGTAGCACTATCTTCTTTACGCTCTCACCTGTCTTTTGCTTCTTTTTCAGGATCCTTAGAGTCTCAATGTCGGAGGACTCTCTTTGGTTTATCGATTGTGGATCCACAGGGTTCTTCTTCCATCCTAGCCTTAAGCTTCCTCTTGCCCTTGCTTTTTCTGATAAGGGCAGAGGGTTATCCCTTGTTTATTTCTTCTTCTTCTCCTTCAATTTCTCTGACAACTGACATATTTTTTGGCACTCCTGATTCTCTTATTTCACCAGTTCTTCCACTGGATTCAGACATCATTCACACATTTTCAGCTGGATTCCTTTTCCAATTTTCGAATAGTTGTTGGGTCATTCGCCTGTTTGGATTAATGGCTTCTCCTTCGTCGTCCTTAATCTTGTCAGCCAAAGTAGCTTGTAGGATGATGCTTATGAATCGCCCGTAGAGCTTCTTTTGAGAGCTCTTTGTCTTCATTGAGCTGACTAACCACTTCCCAATCCATTCAAGCAATAGAGCCCCATAGTTAAGTTGTATTTCATAACATATGGCCGTCATGAGCTTGAGTTGCACCTCATTTACAGAGTCATGACCAGAGCTCTTGCAACATATACATTTTCCAACAATATCAGCTAGAAATTCATACCTTTGTGGAAACTCCTTCTTCTCGTATCCTTTGACAGAGGGTGATGTCTTATGATGCATCTTTTTGAGTCCCTTATGGAAGTCTATGCCATCTATGGATGGATACCCTCCAGGTTTGAGACCTAGGGCTAGATTGATGTCCTCAGCCTTTAGTCTGATTTCTACGTTCCTGACTTTCGTAGTGATAGTGTTGTTTTCAAATACACCATTATTGTAGAATTCTTTTACCAGCATCGGGTAGATCAATGTGTCTGTACCCAAAGCTTCTTCGAGACCCGCCTTCTTTAGTAACGACATAGTTTTGTGAAACTTGGGTTCAGCTATTTTGAACTCGTCAAAGCAGAGTCTGTAGCCAGAGATAACACCGGAAGCCGCCATTGATTTTCTTGCAAGAAGTGTGATTGACTGAGCTTTCTTCTGATTTAGGGTTTCTGTTTTGAGAGAGGATGAGAGAGATAATCTTTTGAACTTCTGATTTCAAAAAAAACGCTTTCAAATAGTACATGTAACTTCCCTCTCTCCATTTTGCTTAGTGGGATAGGTGTCGAATTCTGCTTGGCTCTACGAATTTGACTGAGAAGGATTATACTGATTTGCCCTTAGCTCTTACAGAGCTGATGTGTCCTTAGGGAGGACTACGATCGTTGAAGTAGCTTTGTATTCGTTGAGTCTGAACTACGATCATTGATTTTGTCTAGCAATCGTCGTGTCTGAGCTACGATCGTCGAGTCTGTCCAGCATTCGTCGTGTCTGAGCTACGATCGTCGAGTCTTACCGGATCCTTGTGATGAGTTTTTGACTTAGCATTCTTTTAAGGTAGCTCAGGAAGGGCCAACCTCTTGGAGTGAGTCAAGGGTTAGGTTTGTTCCTGAGGCGCTTATCAGAGAGATTGCTTTGTTTTGAACCTTATCATCACAGGATGCTCCTCTTGATGGTGGGGTCTCGCTTATCGTTGAGTCCGCACTTCACGATGGTTGAGTCCCATGCTACGCTTCGTTTTCTTTTATGTCACTTCAGCTCTACGATCGTGGACTTCTCTTGATCATGTCTACGATTTCAACCATAGCCTTTGTATCTGTATTGTTAGCACATACTAGAGCATATATTTCATGGTTGTAAATTAAGCATTCCTAGCTCACTTATTAACTTGTTAAACCCGGATTCATCTAGAGGTTTTGTAAAAACATCGACAAGTTGATTTTAGTAGGGATATATTGTAAAGATATAGTTCCATTTTTTCACATGATCCCTAATGAACGATACCTTATTTCTATATGCTTAGTCCTAGAATGCATAACAGATTATGAGTTATTGCTATGGCACTTGTGTTATCAAAGTGAATGGGAATGGATTTGAAATCAAACCCATAATCAAATTTGGTGATTTTTCATCCATAGGATCTCGAAAGTACAAAGAATTGCCAAAGTAAACAATGTATTCAAATTTACTGCTGATTGATGTAGATCTTGAGTTTTGCTTTTTGCTAAACCAGACACAAAGTCTGCTTTCTAGCAATTGGAAAAAGCATTGGTACTCTTTCTATCTATTTTGCAGCCTGCAAAATCAACATCTGTGTATCCTGTTACTTCAAATGAGGTTTCCTTGGGGTACCTGATGAGTGAGTTTTATACACATGAATTGGATACATTCGGGCTTAATTTATTATTGTTCTCAAGTCTTTTAGAATAGTTTTTAAGTGTTTGTATCATTCATGCATGTTTTACATTGTTTTTTAGGATTTGGGACAAAAGTTACTTGGATCGACGTTCGGGGTGGCTAAATTCGCGTTTTTGGCTTGTCATTTACACAGCAGTCACTTCAGAGCCAATTTGAGTATTTTTATGGACCTTATTTCGAAAACCTTAAAGAACGAAAGTTATAGACCTACTTCTCCTCTTTCTGGATCATCTTGAATCATCGAAATTAGAGTTCGGATGAAGAGGTTATGGCCATTTTCCCAAAGGACGTCGGAGCAGAAAATGTCAGAACATGTGGCGTGTAGGCGCCCATTTTTTGGCCTATGCCAATGGCCGGGTCTTTGGGGAGCGATGTTTGGCGTCGTGCCCGACCTTTCAAGGCCGGGGAAGAGGTTGGTGCGGCCTGGACGCGTTTTGGAGCGAATTTTGACACCTTTTTGACTCCAAATTGGATTGGGTTTGTTCCTAAGCTAAAAATTGGACTTGTACCCTATAAATACACGATGTAAGGCATATAATAAAGGGAGATTACATAGATTATATTAGAGATACACTCCATTAGATTAGACATTAACCCTAGTTCTTATTAGTTTTAGAGATTGAAGCAACTTGGAGATCACTGAAGATCAAGAGCAAGAGCAAGAGGGGAGCATCAGATTTGCTGACAACAGATTCTATTCTCTTCTCTTATCATACTTTTATCTTTTAATGTCTATTCAGTTGTGGATTCTTGATTTTAATTCAATGGTTATGAACTAATTCTTTTATTAAGATTTCAATTGAACCTTTTATGTCTATAAATTAGTTATTCAATTTATTCCAATTATTTGTGTCAAAGTGAATTGTTTATCTTGTCTTGAGCTTATTGATTAATTATCTGGCCAATAATTACCTTGTTACTCTAGAAGGAATTGGGAAAGGAATTCTAGGGTTAGAACTGGGCTTGGTGACATATGACTTAGTTATTTGCACAGTGAAAAATTAGGTTTGTGAATAGAATGAGAATATCTATTTGCCGCATGTAACACATAAGGAATTGGAATTGAAAGAGTTTAATTCACTTATTTTGCATAGGAATATAGCAAGATTAATCTGGATTAAATAGAAGTCAGTTGATTACTTGGAAAAGGACTTTTGACAATTGAGAATTCATGTTAACAATTCAGTAGACATAATAATTGGGATAATTGGGTAATTGAGTTATAGTTCATAATTGGGGATATTGAAGTCTTAATCCTTATTTATCGGAAATCAATCATTCAAATATGCGTTTATTTATTTGCTTATTTTAGAATAATATCTTTAATTGTTTAATTTAGTTTTAATATTTCAGAAAATTATAATTTATCATTGTTTAAATAAAATTGGGTTGATATAGTGCTAGTAGTTGGAATTTATTAATTAAGATTCTCTGTGGGAACGATACTTTTCTTATCACTTTATTACCATATACTTGGTGAAATTCTTCTGTTATTCCATTCTTTATTATTCTCATTGGAACATCACGTAAATGCGTTTCTTGGGACCGGTTCCATTATTTATCATTATGTTGGAACATCCCGCCTATGCTTTATGACGTGACTGGTTCCATTATTTATTATTCTATTGAATATATCACATGCATGCGTTTTACGCCGCACTGATTAAATCTTTATTATTTTGTTGTAATATCACGTGCATGCGTTTTTCTGGGACTGGTTCCGTTATTTACTATTTTGTTAGAATAACCTGTCTGTGCGGTCTATCGCATGCCTGGTGATTTCTTTTGTTATTCCATTCTTTATTATACTCAGTTGGTTAAAGTTTTGACTTCTATACTCCATGAAATTAGTGGAATATCCTTGATATTTGCGCTTCATCCTGTATCTTTTCATGGAAATATTCTTCTGAGCATTCTTGAATTTTACTCCACAAAGAAGTATCATGTTGACAATTTTGGTTCTTGGACAAATTAATTCTTTAACTTGTTTTATTGAATTCTTATATCATTGTCATCATCCTCATGTTTATATTATGTTGAAAGTCATCTGTAGGCCTGTAGTGCATAGATGGACTTGGTATGATCATAATTTATTTATATATTTTTAGGTACCATGGATGACTTTGCGTATCAATGGCCATACACGAACATGACTCAACCAAGGGGAGCGGAGATTGACAGAGTCGAGAAACTTTCTGCATTGTCAGCACAGATGGAGACACTTTTGAGGATGTTTGAAGCTTTTGAAGCTCAACGTCGTCAAAGTGTGGCGGTTACTTGTGATTATTGTGCTGGAAATCATATGAGTCATCAATGCTCCATCGGGCCGAAATGCAGACAAAGTATAGTGGTGATTACCCTAACAGTTATCTCTATCCCAACAACTATCATCAGGATTGGAGGTATCACCTGGATTTTTCATGGAGTAACAATCAAGATCAATTTTATGCTCCAAGTCCAACATACCCACCGGATTTCTCGTGTCCACCTCCACTACAACAGGAAGAACATTCAAATTGGGAGGAAGCCTTGGAAAAATTTATTAAAGCTTCTGAAAAAAGGAACGAGGAACAAGACAAGAAAATGAATCAAGTAGAGTTGAATTTGCAAAGCCAAGGGCGTCGATCAAGAAACTGGAAAATCAATTGGGGCGAGATAGCACATCGTTGAACAACCGAATCCTCAATACACTTGGCTCTATGACATGGATGACGAGACTGATGATGAGCCCGAACCAAATCTGCAATCGAATGTGCCAAATGATATAGATGTTGAAAGAGAGGAAAGACTTGGAGACCAACAAAAGGAGATCGACAAAGATTTGACTTTGAGTACCAACGAAGATGAGCCTATTTTGATAGTGTCCCATTGTGACGCCCCCAAAATAGGTATACAACACCCATTCTGAGTCGCCAAAATACATGGTATAGAAAGCAAACTACAACTTTGACAATACAGATGTCGTGTAGAATACGACAATACAACTGTGAGTTTGAATACAAATATTGTCTTCTAGACAATATACACACCCAAATAAGTCCTCATTAATTATTCATACACTATTTTACAGAAATAGTGAGGATAAGCTAAAACATCTTCCTAGAACCATCACTCCATACCCCGACTCGATCCTGCTATGTTCTCACCTCCTGAGAAGAAAAATGGAACAAAAAGGAAAAGGGTGAGCTCAACTAGCCCAGTAAAGAATATTATGACTAAGATAATATACAACAAATTATTGTTAGTCTTCAACAGGGAAAAATCTAATGAATACAATAGACAACAAGTTTTAGATCAACAAATGCGGTGGAAGCAAAGAATCCATTAGAAGAGTCACGTAGAGAAAGAATTCTACTTGTCTTCTAAGGTTTAAAAGTCCATCATCAATAGTTTATCCTGTAATAACAATCAATATACATCTTTAATCATCTTTACACTCTGAGCCAAAGATATTCATTTGTATCACCGGTTGGTCATGTTCATCTCAACACTGTTCATCATCTGCGTACTACGTGCCAAAGATATTCATCGATTAATCGTTCATCTTTGCACTACTGGTGCCAAAGATATTCATTTATATCACCATTTAGGATCGAGGATGATGAAAAACATTTTTAAAAAGCGAATCCGGTGAAACAAAATGACAAGGATTAAGGATTAAGGATTCGTACTTATTGTTTTACCCAAGTCCAAAAATACTTTGAAAATAATCATATTGGTGTAAAATTCAAGAATGATCAAAACATGGATACAATCAAAGCTAGTATCGAGAATAGATATTTTGGACAAAAGAAAAATTTTTATTTTTGATTGAATAAGTGTCGTATTCGTGAATAGTGTCGATATCGTGAATAGTGCCGTATACGTGAATAGTAACTCCCAAACACAACAAGTTCCAAATTTGATAAAAATTCACCAATACTTCGACATAATGATATTGAAGAAAAAATATCATTTAAGAAGAAAATAATACCCCTTACCTCAAAATAACCGTACTTCTGACTGAATTTCGGTATAGTGCTGACAGAAACCCGCACCGTATAGCAACACTCAAAGTATACTCACAAGAATACGTTCGATAATTTAGAGAGAGAAAGAGAGAAAACTTTGTTTCTGGTGTGAATTCTAACTTAGCCCTCTATTTATAGGAAAATGTTAGAACGCCAAAGGAGACTAAATTAATAAATTAATATTATTACAAAACTTATTTCTACGCATGCCTAAAGACTAATTCAGCCACCAGCCAACCTTGACCCAATTTCCAGCAGCCCACATGTTCAAACAAGAGTGGGTCCCACCCATTATTTAATAAAAATTATTTTATCTTTCGAAACTTCAATAATTCGTAGAAAATAGCTCGTTTATCAGAAAAATTCGAAACTCATGACTTTCCATGGGAAATTCCATTCTCTACAACTTTGCAGAAGAAAATATTTCCAAATTCCAAACAGAAATTGACCGAAATCCACAAACGGGCGATTTTACAGTCTATAATCAATTTTCGGTCAAGAATTGTGTCCACCGACACACAAAACATATGTTAAACATTTAATGCCACAAAATACTCTACCTCCTCATATACTCATATATCCCACATTTATTATAAAAATATCACGTTAATATATTATTAAAATAATATATTTAAATGAATTATTTTATCGAGAAAAAGATAAAATATTAATTTTCAACAATTGTCACATTAAAATTTTCTCCATCTATATCCACATAAAATAAATATTTTCTTTATCATAATAATCAATAATTACTTATTTAAAATAATATTACGGAATCATGATCTTGACAACCAGTAGTTTCTAGGAAGAGGGGCTTTCAATAAGGATTTCTCCTTCATGGTGGCATGCAATTAGGTGACCAAACCTCTCCTTAGATGAACTTTCTAGACATTGCCAATAATGTTATCGATAATATTATTTAAATAATATGAATTATTGATTTGATAATGGAAAATCTTGTGTAATGACAATTATTGAAACAACAAACAATACAAAATATCAACGCAAGCAATTATTGAATCAATAAAATATAATATTGATAAAGTAACTCTTTGTAACAATTATTGAGTAGTGCCTTCTTACGTAAGGATCAATAATTCAATAATCTTTGTGTAATCCGGTGTGCTTCGTGCAACCACGCCAGCGTATCGTATTTTAACCACCTGGGTAACCCAACAGTGTTAACGGTAACAATTTACGTCGTTATTTATAAAACTCAATCTTTGTCGTTTTCCTTCATCCAACCGTTTTCCGTTATGGAGCCCACCAATGACTGCGTCGCCGTCAAACGGAGATTCCCGACAAAAAGAATATTCCACGACCAAACGAATATTTCCCGACAATAATGAATATTTTATAACCACTTGCTTATTTTGTAAACTTTGCACATTTCACCCATAACCAAAGAATTATATCAAATTAACCCTTATTAATTTATAATAATGAATAAAGGAAAATTCAATTTTATTTATAATAAGTTGGGGTCTTACAACCTCCCCTCCTTATGAAATTTCGTCCTCGAAATTGGACGTACACATCACAGTATATCGAAAAGGTGAGGGTGCCTCGGTTTCATCTCCGATTCCAACTCCCATGTCATTTCCTCAATTGCATGGTTTCTCCACAAAACCTTAACTTGTGGTATAACCTTCGTGCATAAGACATGCTCTTTCCTATCCAAAATCTCAACGGTATCTCCTCGTGAGGTTAAATCTTGACTATCTAAATGCGGTTCTAATGCAATAATGTGGTTCGGGTCTTTCACATATTTACGAAGCACATATATATGAAAAACATTATGAACACGAGACATGTTTGGAGGTAACACGAGTCTATAGGCCACGTTTCCTATTCGGTCAAGAATCTCAAATGGACCAACAAACCTTGGATTGAGCTTTCCTCTTTTCCCAAATCTTGTAACTCCTTTCCATGGAGCAATACGTAATAATACATGATCTTCAATATTAAACTCCACGTCCTTTCTATGAAGATCAGCATAACTCTTTTGTCGATCTTGTGAAGTTTGAATACATTGTCGAATCATTTGGATCTTTTTACGTCAGTCATGCGTACTAATTACGGTCCCAACAATGTTGCTTCTCCCACCTCGTCCCAAAGATCTTTGGAGAACAACATTTTCGTCCATACAACGCCTCAAATGGAGCCATGCCTATACTTGCTTGATAATTGTTGTTGTAGGAGAATTCCACAGTGGTAGGTACTTATCCCAACTTCCTTTGAAATCTAGGACACGAGTCTTAATAGATCTTCAAGGGTTTAAATAGTCCTCTCTCGATTGTCCGTCTGGTTTGAGGATGGTATCTTTGAATCGAATAAATGAAATCCGTGCCCATAGTTTTCTGTAAGCTAACCCAAAATCTTGAAGTGAATCTCGGGTCACGATCCGAAACTATGGATCTTGGCATGCCATGCAATCGCATAATCTCATTCACGTACATACTGAGCAAGGCGTTCAAGGAATAAGTCTCGCGATCGGTAAGAAATGGGCGGACTTGGTTAATCTATCAACAATAACCCAAATTGCATCTACGCCTTGAGAAACTTTGGGAAGACACGTAACAAAATCCATAGTAATGTGTTCCCATTTCCATTTCGAAATCTCAAGTGGTTGCAATGGACCTTTTGGCACTTGATGCTCGCCTTTACACGTTGATGAGTTAAACATCTTGAGATAAACTCATAATCTCTCTCTTCATATTGTTCCACCAAAATGTATGTCGAATATCATGATACGTTTTGGTACTCCCAGGATGGATTGCAAACGGGGTGTTGTGTGCCTCCATCATGATTCTATGCTTCAAATCAGAGTCGTCAGGAACACAAAGTCTGGAGTTGAATCTAAGTATTCCTTCTTCATCAATTCTTGCTTCCGGAATAGCTCCTTCTTGCACTTTCTTCTTCATACGCATCAGCCCCAGGTCCGTAGCTTGAGCAGCTTTAACTTTATCGATTAAAGTCGGTTCTATTCGTACATTCGCCATCATTATGTGGGTCCCTGGAGTCTTTAATTCTACCTCCATCCTTTGTAGGTCATACAAAATGGGCCTTTGCGTTGACAATATCGCTTTTCGTATTTTGCATATGATCTTCTACTTAATGCGCTACACTACTACGTTCGCTTTTCAGGATGATATTGAATAGTGTGATCGTAATCTTTTAATGACTCCGATAGCGTCGTTGCTTGCATGTTGAGTTCTTTTGGGTGAAGAAATATTTGAGGCTTTTATGATCCGTATAAATCTCTACTTTCTCCCCGCACAAGTAGTGTCTCCATATCTTTCAACACGAACCACATTGCTTTGCTAACTCCGGATCATGAGTAGGATATTCTTTGAGTTGTCGTGAGGCATAGGCTATGACTTTCCCATGTTGCATGAGAACACATCCTAACCCCTTGCGGAAGCATCATTTGTAGATAACAAATCCATCCGAACCGGATGGTATTGTCGAAACAGTGCCAAAATGAGTCTCCTCTTGAGCTCTTGGAAGCTCTTCTCGCATTCCTCGCTCCATAAGAATTTTGCATCCTTAAGTCATTTGAGTTAATGGAGTAGCGATTCGAGAAAATCCTTCCACAAATCTCTCGATAATAACCATTAAGCCCGTAAAGTCTGCGACTTGGCCACCGACTTGGTTGCTCCCAACTTTGTATTGCTTCAATCTTGCCGTCAGCAGATACTCCTTGTTTTGACACCACGTGTCTAAGGAATGCTACTTCCTCAAGCCATAACTTCGCATTTCTTGACTTGGCATAAAGCTTGTGTTCACGAAGTCTTTGTAGTACCGACTTCAAATGGTGCTCATGATCTTCACGGCTTTTGGAATAGATGAGGATGTCATCAATAAAGACAACAACGAATCGATCCAAATATTCCTTAAATACACGGTTCATCATATCCATGAAAGCGCAGGAGCATTAGTCAATCCAAAAGACATGACCAAGAATTCATAATGCCCGATCGAGTCACGAATGCCGTCTTTGGAATATCCTCGGTTTTAATCTTCAATTTGATGATATCCGAGCTAAGATTGATCTTTGAAAAGAATTGCGCTCCTTGTATGGCTGGTGAAACGGGTCATCAATGCGAGGTAGCGGATACCTATTCTTGATGGTGACATGGTTCAATTCTCGATAGTCAATATAAAGTCGCATACTCCGTCTTTCTTCTTTACTGAATAAAACAGGAGCACCCCAAGGAGACGATTTAGGGCCGAATGAAACCGATGTCTAATAACTCCTGTAGTTGGACTTTTAACTCGAAGTTCAATAGGAGCCATTCGATATGGGGTTTTAGAAATGGGCTTTGTGCGGTTCAAGGTCAATAAAGAATTCAACATCACGTTCCGGGGTAGACAAGGAAGCTCTTCAGAAATACATCGGGGAATTCTCTAACCACGAAATATTATTCAAATCGACTTGTCTTTATTCAAATCCATAACATGGGCTAAGAAAGCTTGACATCCGTTTTCAATAAACGAATAGCTTTGTGGCTTGATATGATGATGGATCGATTTTAGTGGTTTAGTGGTTTGAATTGTATGACAAAGTTGGTTAGGAATATGAAAACTAACAACCTTACGAAAACAATCAATTTTGGCATGATGAGTGGTTAACCAATCAATTCCTAAAATCACATCAAAAGCAAGTATCTTTAAAGAGATAAGATCAGCGGTAATGTGATAGTGCCAACTTGGATCATGCAAGATTTATAAACCGTAGATGTAACGAAGGTTTCACCCAACTGGAGTTTCAACGAGATAAATCAAAATCTAATTTCTCCTGAGTCAAGTTTAAGCGTTGAGCACAAGCGGAGAGATAAAAGAATGGGTAGAACCAGATATCTAGTAAGGTATAAACTTGTAAAGAATTCAAGATTAGCTTACCCGTGATCACCTCGTTTGGGTTCCTCACGTTTTGTCCGATCCACGATAAACGCTCTTCCAGAACTGGCCGATTTCGACTTATCCGGGATGACCCTTGGAATCACCACTCTGCTTGAACTTGGTTTCGCGATAGTACAATCTCGAGCGATGTGGCCTTCCTTTCCACGGTTGTAACATACCTTGGATTGTTGTGGGACGGTTTAATGATATGTCCCTCCTTCCCGCATTTGTAACATCTAAGCGGCGGTCGTTCTCCTCCCTAGCATTTGTTGTTGGTCTTTGGGCCTTGTTGATATCTTCCGTCATTGTTGAATCTTCTCTTTCGAAATTTCCACTTGAGTCACCTCTCCTATTATCATGTCCACGATTACACACGAGTGGTTACCGCCTTTGTCCGTATTCTTTCCTCCTCATTTGGTTATCATCGTTACGATGACTACCACGATTGTGGTCCCTCGGTTGAGTATACTCACTATCTCGCTCTAATAATCGAGCCATGTTGACAACATCCGAATGAGAGAAAATTTATGAGAGATAAGGTATTGACGAATCTACGGTTTTAGACCTCTCTCGAAACATACGCTGGCGTCATTCGTTCCTCATTCTCCACCAAATGAGGTGCAAACACGGATAATTCTCGCAAACCTTGCCTTGTCTTTGAGACACCGCCATGTTGTCTCATTCGAAGTCTAATAAAGTCTACCTCCTTCATATGACAAATACTTTACGGAAAGTACTTGTCATTGAATAATTCTGAAATCTTTCCCAAGACATGTTAAGTGCATCTGGTCAGTACGCTTCATGATTCCCACCAGAATGTCTGCTTCACCACGAAACATAAAGGTGGCGAATGGAACCTATACATTCCTCCGTGCACCCCAAGACATCGAATATCTTGGTAATTTGCTTGACCCACGTTTACGCCTTGATCGGATCCGGCTTTCCATGGAAATCTGGTGGTCCCAACTCTTTGAATTGTTTCACGTGACAAACCTTGACGTTACTATCATTTCCTCCGTATTTTGTACACGAGTCTCCTCGTCGATTTTGCATGAAGCGCAAAAAGCTTCTAAACATCCCGTCGTTCATCATTTGCTCGATTGGCGTTGTTCACGGGAGGAACATTGCCGACCTATTGCACGCTTTCTCCTCGTTGGTGAGTACCCAGGCGTCTCCACGGTCTCATAAACTCCATTGTTAACGTTCTCAAGAACCATTCTTAAATCACCGCTTATAAAACAAGGGTTAATTAAACAAATTAACATATCACATAATATCCTATATTATGACCGACCAACAAATAAGCTTAGGTAGGACACTTTAGCGAAGGATTTACTCGTCTCTCCCTCCTAGTTCTATTCCCGATCTCCGCCAGAGATCATATCCTAAGCTCGATACCAACTGTGGCGCCCCCAAAATAGGTATACAACACCCATTACGAGTCGCCAAAATACATGGTATAGAAAGCAAACTACAACTTTGACAATACTGGATGTCGTGTAGAATATTTACAATACTGTTGTGAGTTTGAATACAAATATTGTCTTCTAGACAATATACACACCCAAATAAGTCCTCATTAATTATTCATACACTATTTTATAGAAATAGTGAGGACAGCTAAAACATCTTCCTAGAACCATCACTCCATACCCCGACTCGATCCTGCTATGTTCTCACCTCCGAGAAGAAAAATGGAACAAAAAGGAAAAGGGTGAGCTCAACTAGCCCGAAAAAGAATATTATGACTAAGATAATATACAACAAATTATCGTTAGTCTTCAACGAGGAAAAATCTAATGTAATACAATAGACAACAAGTTTTAGATCAACAAATGCGTGAAGCAAACAATCCATTAGAAGAGTCACGAGAGAAAGAAATTCTACTGTCTTCTAAGGTTTAAAAGTCCATCATCAATAGTTTATCCCTGTAATAACAATCAATATACATCTTTAATCATCTTTGCACTACAGGCCAAAGATATTCATTTGTATCACCAGTTGGTCATGTTCATCTCAACACTGTTCATCTTTTTTTCTGTGCCAAAGATATTCATCGATTAATCGTTCATCTTTTGCACTACGAGCCAAAGATATTCATTTATATCACCATTTAGGGTGAGGATGATGAAAACATTTTTAAAAAGCGAATCCAAATTGAAACAAAATGGCAAGGAATAAGGATTAAGGATTCGTACTTTGTTTTACCCAAGTCCAAAAATACTTCGAAAATAATCATATTGGTGTAAAATTCAAGAATGATCAAAACATGGATACAATCAAAGCTAGTATCCAGAATAGATATTTTGGACAAAAAGAAAAATTTTTATTTTTCGGTGAATAGTGTCGTATTCGTGAATAGTGTCGTATACGTGAATAGTGCCGTATACGTGAATAGTAACCCCGACACAACAAGTTCCAAATTTGATAAAAAAAGTTCACCAATACTTCGACATAATGATATTGAAGAAAAAATATCATTTAAGAAGAAAATAATACCCCTTACCTCAAAATAACCGTACTTACATTTGAATTTAGATATAGTCTTTGTGTAAAACCATGACCAGATATAATAACACTCAAAGTATACTCACAAGAATACGTTCGATAATTTAGAGAGAGAAAGAGAGAAAACTTTGTTTCTGGTGTGAATTCTAACTTAGCCCTCTATTTATAGGAAAATGTTAGAACGCCAAAGGAGACTAAATTAATAAATTAATATTATTACAAAACTTATTTCTCACGCATGCCTAAAGACTAATTCAGCCACCAACCAACCTTGACCCAATTTCCAAAGAGCCCACATGTTCAAACAAGAGTGGGTCCCACCCATTATTTAATAAAAATTATTTTATCTTCTTAGAAACTTCAATAATTAAGTAGAAAATAGCTCGTTTATCGAGAAAAATTGAAACTCGAGACTTTCCATGGGAAATGCCATTATCTACAACTTTGCGTAAGAAAATATTTCCAGATTCCAAACAAAAATTGAAGAAATCCACAAAGCAGGCGATTTTACGATCTATAATCAATTTTGGTCAAGAATTGTGTCCACAAACACACAAAACATATGTTAAACATTTAATGCCACAAAATACTCTACCTCCTCATATACTCATATATCCCACATTCATTATAAAAATATCACCGTTAATATATTATTAAAATAATATATTTAAATGAATTATTTTATCATAAAAGATAAAATATTAATTTTCAACAATTGTCACATTAAAAATTTTCTCCATCTATATCCACATAAAATAAATATTTTCTTTATCATAATAATCAATAATTAATTATTTAAAAATAATATTATAGAATCACGAGATCTTGACAACCAAAGCCGTTCTAGAAAAGGGGCTTTCAATAAGGATTTCTCCTTCTTGGCAGCGCAATTAGGTGACCAAACCTCTCCTTATGCAGAACTTTCTAGACATTGCCAATAATGTTATCTCGATAATATTATTCAAATAATATGAATTATTGATTTGATAATGGAAATAATCTTGTGTAATGACAATTATTGAAACAACAAAGAATACAAAATATCAACGCAAACAATTATTGAATCAATAAAATATAATATTGAGCGGTAAATTCATCGTAACAATTATTGAGTAGTGTCTTCTTACGTAAGGATCAATAATTCAATAACATCATGCAACCACGCGTACATCAGTATTTTAACCACCGGGTAACCCAAATGATGTTTAAAATAACAATTTACGTCGTTATTTATAAAACTCAATCTTTGTCGTTTTCCTTCATCCAACCGTTTTCCGTTATGGGGCCCACCAATGACTGCGCCGTCGTACGGAGATTCTCGACAAAAAGAATATTTCATGACCAAACGAATATTCCCCGACAATAATGAATATTTTATAACCACTTGCTTATTTTGTAAACTTTGCACATTTCACCCATAACCAAAGAATTATATCAAATTAACCCTTATTAATTTATAATAATGAATAAAGGAAAATTCAATTTTATTTATAATAAGTTGGGGTCTTACACCCATGTACCTTCTCCACCAAAGTTCAAGAATCCGAGCAGTTTTGCAAAACCATGCCCAATCGGCAGTCATGTCGTCGGCAAAGCTCTTGGTGACGTAAGAGCTAGTACAATTGTGGAGTCATGGTGGGATGAAAAGGAGAAGATAGAGGAAGATTCCATTATGTTTATTAAGTTTCAATGCCCCAATCTGATCATCGACATAATGGAGGAAACACCTAGTGGTTTGCCATACTTAATGGGGATCCTATCTAAAAAGATCATGCTAGGTGACTTAAACGTTGATGGCCATTAAAATTGGGAACCTCCCAAAAGAGACATTATTCTTGAAGGATGGAGGTTCCTCAATTTTGAAGGGAATTGGATAGAGAATTGAAGAAGTCAAACCGAGACTATAAAACAAGCGCTTATTGGGAGGCAAACCCAAGTTTAATTTTTATTTTTAGTTTTTATTAAGTTTTATATTAGTAGTTTTGAATTTGCATTTATTTAGGATTTAATAAAAGTGCTTCTATCATGGTTTTACAGGTTATTCAAGTCAAATTCAAGTGTGGTGCCCAATTTGTTTCATGTGCTTAGCCTATTCTCCAAACTTAATGGACAAGGACGAAGATTGCTATATTTTCAGGGAAGTCCTCTGCTTTACTTTTTTATATTTCATCCATTGAGGACAATGTCTAATTTAAGTTTGGGGGCATTTTAGTGTCGTATTGCATATAGTTAGTTATCTGCATAGTAGTCATTTTTTTATGTGTTAGCATTGTATTTTTTTAGGTTGCATATAATACATGGTAGTTATTTGCATATTCATATATGTGTTTCATTACTATATGTTTATGTAGTATAATTGCATTTTTTATTTATTTTTTATTTTTTTGCATGAATCTGTGTGATAGGTTGGTGTGGTCTTAGCTCGGCCTATGATAAGATTGGTATTAAATGTTAACTTGAATAGTGTTGATAATTGATGATGAGTTCTAATTTAATCATGATGATAATCTGAGCCTGCCTGAAACTTATGTAATAGCACGTAAAGTTTAACTGTTTTAATCTACTTGGTTCAAGGGTTTCATAATTTGTTTCTAAGGAAAAATCTTTGTTAAAATTTAAAGAAATTAGTGAACTGGCGGTAAAGGTTGGAATGACGTAAAAGCTTGAGTTTGGGGGAATCTATGGGATATATATATTACAAAAAAGAAAAAAAGGAATGATGAAAATAAAAATCCAAAAAAAAAGAAAAAAAAAAGAATAAACACCGTGGCATGCTTGTCTAGTTTTGTGGCCTTTGTTACTTGAGTAAGTAACCCCAAGGGGATTGTCTTTACACCTAGCGCCCTAAGGTCTTAATGGTCTGGGAGTCGTTGGTCGAAAGCTCGTTAAGGTAGCACTGAAAAGCCTAAGGGAATAGAACATTACACAGCCATGAGAAAAATAAAAAAAAAGAAGAAAAAAAAAACACGAGAAAGAGCAAAAATGCCCTCGTGGTTGAATAAAAGTATAAATAAATCCTGTATTTACTCTTAGACTTGGTAATTGCTTAGTTTTAACTGGAATTGTCATGTTCACAAAAGTAATTGAATTGGAACTGAAATTTTCCTTATAAGAAGTTTGTTATGTGATTATCTTGAATTGTGGTTGGTTAGAATGGTTAACAAGCACACACACACAACATGGGTGATGACAGGTTTGGATTGGCTAATTGGTTAGAGTTATGGATTTTGACTTGATTGGATATATTGTTTGAGTACCAATGGTATCTTTGAGGCCAGTTGCTATATATCATACTGATTTATTACTGGGTTCGTAGGTATATTAGGAAGTAGATCATGCATATGCATTCATGTAGTTGAGTTAGTTTGTTTATTTTTAGTTCTTTTGTGTTTTTGCTTGAGGACAAGCAAATGTTTAAGTTTGGGGGTATTTGATGAGTGAGTTTTATACACATGAATTGGATACATTCGGGCTTAATTTATTATTATTCTCAAGTCTTTTAGAATAGTTTTGAAGTATTTGTGTCCATTCATGCATGTTTTACATTGTTTTGTAGGATTTGGGACAAAAGTAACTTGGATCGATGTTCGGGGTGGCTAGATTCGCGTTTTTGGCTTGCCATTTATACAACAGTCACTTCAGAGCTAATTTGAGTATTGCTACTGACCTTATTTCGAAAAACGTAAAGAATGAAAGTTATATATCTACTTCTCCTCTTTCCGGATCATCTGGAATCATCGAAATCAGAGTTCGGACGAAGAAGTTATGTCCATTTTCCCAAAGGACGTTGGAGCAGAAAATGTTAGAACATGTGGCAGCGCCGGGGCACCCATTTTTGGCCTATGCCCATTATTTGAGGTCTTTGGGAGCGATGTTTGGCGTCGTGCCCAGTATTTGGGTCTTCAGGGAAGAGGTTGAGTGCGGCTCGACGGCGCTTTTGGGGCAAATTTCGACACCTTTTTGACTCCAAATTGGATTGGGTTTGTTCCTAAGCTAAAAATTGGACTTGTAACCTATAAATACATGATGTAAGGCATATAATATAGGGAGATTACATAGATTATATTAGAGATACACTCTATTAGATTAGACATTAACCCTAGTTCTTATTAGTTTTAGAGATTGAAGCAACTTGGAGATCACTGAAGATCAAGAGCAAGAGCAAGAGGGGAGCATCAGATTTGCTAACAACAGATTCTATTCTCTTCTCTTATCATACTTTTATCTTTTAATGTCTATTCAGTTGTGGATTCTTGATTTTAATTCAATGGTTATGAACTAATTCTTTTATTAAGATTTCAATTGAACCTTTTATGTCTATAAATTAGTTATTCAATTTATTCCAATTATTTGTGTCAAAGTGAATTGTTTATCTTGTCTTGAGCTTATTGAGTAATTATCTGGCCAATAATTACCTTGTTACTCTAGAAGGAATTGGGAAAGGAATTCTAGGGTTAGAACTGGGCTTGGTGACATGTGACTTAGTTATTTGCACAGTGAATAATTAGGTTTGTGAATAAAATGAGAATATCTATTTGCCGCATGTAACACATAAGGAATTGGAATTGAAAGAGTTTAATTCACTTGTTTTGCATAGGAATATAGCAAGATTAATCTGGATTAAATAGAAGTTAGTTGATTACTTGGAAAATGACTTTTGACAATTGAGAATTCCTGTTAACAATTCAGTAGACATAATAATTGGAATAATTGGGTAATTGAGTTATAGTTCATAATTGGGGATATTGAAGTCTTAATCCTTATTTATCGAAAATCAATCATTCAAATCTGCGTTTATTTATTTGCTTATTTTAGAATAATATCTTTAATTGTTTAATTTAGTTTTAATATTTTAGAAAATCATAATTTATCATTGTTTAAATAAAATTGGGTTGATATAGTGCTAGTAGTTGGAATTTATTAATTAAGATTCTCTGTGGGAACGATACTTTTCTTATCACTTTATTACTTGTTGACCGTGTATACTTGCACGTATTCTTTGATTGCGAAATCAACCAACAAGTTTTTGGTACCAAAGCCCCAAGTAAGGTGTACCCTTGAGATACCTGAAAATCCTCTTTACAGCAGATAGATGTGATTCTTTAGGGTTAGCCTAAAATCTAGCACATATGCATGTTGCAAACATTATGTCTGGTCTACTGGCAGTTAGATATAAAGGTGAGCCTATCATACCTCTGTATTGAGTTATATCAATACTTTTACCTTTTTCATCTTTGTCAAGTTTGGTTGCAGGAGTAATTGGGGTTTTCATGGGAGAGGCTGATTCCATGCCATACTTCTTAAGTAAATCTTTGATATACTTGGCTTGGTTTATGAAGATTCCTTCATCTGTCTGCTTTACTTGCAGTCCAAGGAAGAAATTTAGCTCACCCATCATGCTCATTTCAAACTTGCTCTGCATTAGCTTGGAGAATCTCTTGCATAACTTTTCGTCAGTAGAACCAAAAATAATATCATCAACATATATTTGAACCAATAAGACTTTATCTTTTTGCTTTCTAAGAAATAATGTGGTATCAACTCTACCTCTAGTGAACCCATTTTCAATCAGAAAGTTAGTTAGTGTTTCATACCATGCTCTAGGTGCTTGTTTAAGACCATATAAGGCTTTGTCTAATCTGTAAACATAATTTGAAAGAGATGGATTGATGAAACCTGGAGGTTGCTCTATATAGACTTCTTCTTGAAGTTCTTCATTCAGGAATGCACTTTTGACATCCATCTGGAAGACCTTGAACTTCATGTGAGCAGCAAAGGCAAGAGAGATTCTGATGGCTTCTAGTCTGGCAACAGGTGCAAATGTCTCATCGTAGTCAAAGCCTTCTTCCTAAGAGTAGCCCTTGGCCACTAATCTTGCCTTATTCCTGGTTATTACTCCATCTTCATCCATCTTATTTCTGAATACCCATTTGGTTCCAATGATAGGATGACTCTTTGGTCTCGGTACCAATCTCCATACTTTGCTTCTTTCAAATTGGTTGAGTTCTTCCTGCATGACTTCTATCCAGTTGGAGTCAAACATAGCATCCTCTATCTTCTTTGGTTCCATTTGTGACAGAAAGCTTAGATAAAAGCATACATTTTGGGTGGCAGCTCTTGTTTTGACTCTTGCAATCGGATCTCCAATGATTAGATCTTGAGTGTGATCTCTTGCCCATCTATTTTCGGTTGGAACATTTGTCCTGATACCTTCTTGTCTTAAATCTTCAAGATCTATTTTTTCTTCTTGGTGTGGAGGTTCGTTGTATTGCATAGACCTCTCTACGATCTCATTTTCTTGCTCAACGATTTCACTATCTGGCACTACGATCGTAGTGTTGAGCTCGACGACTTCATTCGTAGTGTCTGCACTATCGGTCGTAGTGTCTTGAAGCACTGTTTTGTCTAAGTCTGTTTCATCAAAGATGATGTGAATCGAGACTTCAACACTCAGTGTCTTCTTGTTGAACACTCGATAGGCCTTACTGTCTGTGGCATATCCAAGAAAGATTCCTTTGTCTAACTTGGGTTGCAAATTTGTCAAGTACTGCTTCCCATTGTTGAGAATGTAGCATGCACAGTCGAATACATGAAAGTAGCTGACATTTGGCTTTCTTCCTTTCCACAGTTCGTAGGGTGTCTTCTTAATCGTAGAGTGTATCAGTGATCTATTCTGTGTGTAACATGTAGTGTTGACGGTTTCTGCCCAGAAGTATTCAGGTAGATGAGCTGCTGCTAGTAGAGTTCTTCCAGCCTCTATCAAAGTTCTGTTCTTTCTTTCAGCTACTCCATTTTGTTGAGGAGTTCGTGGAGTTGAGAAGTTATGACTGATGCCATTGTCTGTACAGAACTGGTCCATTTCTGAGAAGTCGAATTCTCTTCCATGATCACTCCTTATAGCCTTGATTTTTTCTCATTTCTCGTTCATCACCAGTCTTAACATCTTGATCAATTGGGAGCTCGCTTCATCCTCTGAGGTTAGGAAGAATACACATGTGAATCTAGTATAGTCGTCGACTATAACTAGAGAGTATCTATTTCGTCCAAGACTTGTTGTTGGAATTGGCCCAAATAGATCCATGTGGAGCAACTGCAGGGGCTTGTCGATAGAGTTGGCAGTTTTGCTCTTGAATAAGCTTCTGGTTTGCTTTCAAAGCTGACAGGCATTGTATGGCCTTTCTTTTACGAAGTTTAACTTAGGTAGGCCTGCAACGAGATCTTTTGATGCCAGTTTGGACATGCTTTTGAAGTTTAAGTGGGACAACCGTCTATTCCATAGCCAGCTCATTTCTTCAGATGCTTTTGCCATAAAACATATTGTCTCGTCTGAGCTTAGTTGATTAAGATTCACTGTGTAGATATTTCCTTCTCTTGTCCCGGTTAGCTTTACAGCAGATGTCTTCAAATCTCTGACTTGACACTAGTTATTGAGGAATGTTACTTGATGACCCTTGTCGCAGAGTTGGCTGATGCTTAGAAGGTTGTGTTGGAGACCTTCCATATATGCTACTTTGCTGAAAGACACTGCACCATTACCAGCAGAACCATATCCTTTTGTCTTGCCTGAGCCATTGTCTCCAAAGATGACTGAGGGACCCTTCTTCTCTATGTAGTTAGATAGAAGGGCTTTGTTCCCAGTCATGTGTCTTGAGCATCCACTGTCCAGATACCAGGTTGTGATCGTGGAGCTCTTTTCCTATCATAACATTGAACCTTCATTTTGGTACCCATATTTGCATGGGTCCTATTTTGTTAGTACCCTTGGGGAACCAAATCTGCTGATCTTGGGTCTCACATGCATGGAATTATAATAGCATCTTGTAGCCCTGTGACCTACTCTATTGCACACAAAACACTTAGTGTGATACATGCCTGTGTGTGTGTGTGAAAGTTCATTCTCCATTTGGACTTTTGTGGTTATTTAGTCATTCTTCTGTTAAACTGATTTTCCTTCTTCCACATGTCCTTGGGTCTCATGAAATGTGAGGAGGGTATCTTACCTCTACTGTACCTTCGCAGTTGGTTCGTAGAGTTGGTTTTATTTAACTCTACGATCCTTAGAGGTTGGTGAGTAGAGGATGGGTTACTCTTCTCTTTTCTGAAGCCCAGGCCAGCATGAGATCCTTTACTCCTTGGAGTATGGTTGGAAATAGTAGAACAAGGTTGGGTTGGTTCTTCCTTCTGTGAGGATTTCACAAAGGTAATGCTTCTACTAAAACATGAGGCATTACTAGTGGTAGTTTCCTTTGTCTTTTCCACACATGGCTCTGAAGTGGATTCCCCAAAGCCTAGGCCTGTTCTGTCAAATGCATTTCTCTAACTGGAGAGCAGGGAGTCCATGGATGATGAGGATTTGTTGCATGTAGAGATAGTCTTTTTTAGTTCCTCAATTTTAGAGGTTAGATTAGACTCTCTTTGTGCATTGAGTTCATTTGTCTGTTTTAAGATCTCATTTTCAGGCTCAAGCTTGGAGAGAAGGTTAGCACTTAGAAGAGCTGTTTCAAGCTCCTCTTGAACTTTCTTTTTCTCCTCTTGAAGAAGTGAATGATCCTTAGGCAGAACTCTGAACCACTTCATGTATTGATGTAGATCAGTTGTTATGCCATGCAATGCAGTTCTCATATCATTAATGTCTACATCTGGAGAGTTGAAGTTAAATACCTCATCGAGACTTACTTCATGTATGTTGGAATTTTGTTTGTCCTTTGCATGTTTGGCCATTAGGCACAGATTAGCCATTTGTGGTTCTTCATCATCTCCAAAATCAAGGTTGGAGTCATTGTCTGAATCACTCCACGATCCTCCAGCTACCAGGCCTTTGTCTCTCTTATGAGGCCTTTTGTTGCCTTTGTATTCCTTCTTTGCATGTGATTTCTTCTTTAGTTCTTCTCTGAGAGGTTTGTTGTAGTTGGCAATAAAGTGTCCAGACTTCTTGCAGTTGTAGCATAGATCATTCATTTGCTCTCTCGTCTCAGAAGTTGTCGACCTTCTTTGGCTTGCTGGTTTTGCCTTGACGCGTGAACCTTCTTAGTCTTTTTACCAGCATAGCAAAGTCTTCATCATCATCTTCGTTATAGTCAGAGTCAATCTCAGTGTTGACCTTGGATGCACTTTCAGTTGCTTTGAGAGCAACACCCTTATCCTTCTTTCTTCCTTCTGATAGGATTTCAGCTCGTTGAGTCAGCTCTAGTTCGTATGTCAAGAGATTGCCATATAGCTGTTGAACTGTCATCTCATGAAGATTCTTTGACTCTCTAATAGCGGTGGTTTTGGCATCCCACCTGCTTGGTAGGGCTCTCATGAACTTTATGATCAGATCTTTGTTTGGATAGATTTTCCCATATGCTCGTAGAGAGTTGAGCAGAACATTGAATCTCTCATAGGTGGCAGTTACGTTTTCTCCTTGAACATGAGAAAACATTTCATACTGCTGTATCAGGAGTGATTGTTTATTTTCTCTTACTTCTTCCATTCCTTCGTGCATGATAAGCAGTGCTTCCCAAACCTCTTTCGTTATTTTGTTGTTGACAACGTTTTCGAACAGATCGTCTTCTAAGGATTGAAACAAAATGTTCTTGGCCTTCTTGTCAAGTTGGACATCTCTCTTCTCGTTGTCGGTCCATTCTTCTTTGACTTTGATTTGTATTCTGTTTGGATCGTCTGTAGTTGATGCAAGCTTTGTTGGAATATAGGGACCATTTTGAACGGTCTCAAATAGATCTTCATCTATTGAGTCCATGTATGCTTGCATTCGAACTTTCCAGTTAGCAAATTTATCTTTATTGCACATTGGTGGCTTGCTGCCTCCTCCAGTTCTTGATTCACTTGGTAAGTGTGCCATTGGATCTACTAAAGCTTTGTAGGCTGTATAATAGAACCTGCTTTGATACCAATTGTTAGTTCCCGGTGGCACAATAGTTGAATAGATATTTAAAAATCTTTTCGTTTTAACTTGTTAGTAGATAATGATTAAAACTTTAGTAGAATTAATATTAGTTTTAATCTCCCTTAAGATAGTGAGTTTATGAGAGTGAGGCAGATATAGCAGTTATAGCAGATATAGCAGTTGTAGTAAGAATGTAAGAGACACAGTCATTTTAAGTGGTTCAGAGCACTTAAAGCTCCTAGTCCACTTTTCTACTCCTCGAGTAGGAAATCCACTAAGGATGTCTTTTACACTTTCTAAATCACTTAGATTCCTTCTAGACCAACAGTCTAGGAACTTCTTAGTTCACTCTTGAACTCTTCAAGTCCAGCAGACTTGGCTATTTTACAGTTCACTAGAACTCTTCAAGTCCTTATGACTTGGAACTTTTTCTTCAGTTGATTGGTGGATGTTGAGTTCTTAATGGTTGCTACTCAGTTGCTGTTTAAGCACTTGTTCGAAAGAACTGAGTAGCTGAGCAAGCTTTTCTTTTTCTCAGATCGTAGAGTTGAGCGTTGAGAGTTCTTGTTCGTTTTTGTTCAATGCTTACATTCTTTTCTCTCATCTGCTTGATTTGCATATATGTGATCTTGAAAACTATCCGTTGGATCCATCTATTGAAGCATTAAATGCGGTTGACCTTTCTATTCTTTGATGGTGACTTTTCTGTACATCTTCTCAATTGGATTCTGGCCCACTAACACAGCAGACTGCTTTCTCACCTAACACCTGAAAATGTGTTTTCCCCCTTACCAATGGTACTTTTCTTAGCTTCTTCAATACGCTTCTTTGTTGCATACTAAGGATATCTCTTATGTCTTTGGGACTGGTGAGTACTACAACGTTTAGAATCCATTCCTCATATGTTGGAGTTTGTCTCCACATAAAGCTTGAGGCTTGATGATTCTGACACAAGACATATGATACTCTACGAGTGGTACTCTACGATTCAGATTGTGGTGACTTGTCGCCCTGGTGCTTGGTCTGATGCTATCAGCCGAGAGCACTATGATTTCTCTTAAATACTTGCACACTACGATCTTCGCTTGCTTGAGTTGTAAACTCTACATTTCTGAGAGCACACTACGATCTCTGAGTTGGTTCGGCAAACGTTGGGACCACTCTACGATTTCCAAAGAGGCCCTTCAAGGCAGGCACTCTACGATTCTTGAAGGTCCACGTTTTTACCTTGACTTCTGCAATCTAGATTAGATTTATGCACTACGAATTCTTCGAAGCCTATCTATTACATCTCAAGATCAACCTAATAGCTTTGATCTTTTTATCTATACATTCATTTCCAGAATGATACACATTAAGAGCTTAGATCAACCTAACAAATTTGATCTATCACTAAGTCCTTGTACATATATTCCTTGTACATATATCCCGTCCTTCTTCTTCATAAATAACTAGGACTGATCATTCGATTATAACCGAACTGAATAGGCTATTCGGTTATAACCAAAAACCGAAATATTCATATTTTCAATATCCGAACTAATAACCGAATTTTGGTAATAACCGAATAACCAAATACCGAATTACTGAATTGTAAATTCGGTATTTCGGATAATAACCGAATTTGGACTTAAATTCATAGTTAATATGCTTTGACATCAAAACAGCCCCTTCTTGATCATTTAATTAAACAAGTAGTGTGCAGTTTATATACATACCTATAGTACATATATCTTTAGCCATTTTGATCCAGCCTTATGGCATTAAAACAACCATAAGCCAGCTATATTACCATATCCACACAAAGTAAAAATCACAATAGTAGTTAAAGCTTTTAACAATTTACATAACAGCTGATTTTTGCACATATATTGCTGAGTTTCTCAAAGCCTCCCTCTTTACGTATTTAAAAGCTACTCCAATATTGAAAATAAGCGAGTCTCAAAGCTCAAAGGGATCAACAAAAAGAGTGGCGTTCTTGGCCCAAATTCTCATAAGAACTTACTTTCAAAATTCGAGGCGATGAGGGTTGACTGGTCGAGGGAGGCGATGCCGTCGGCCGAGGTGATGACTGATGAAGAGCCACTGAAGGCGATGAGGGTCGAGGGAGGCGATGCCGTCGGCACTCGGTCGAAGGGAGATTGAGAGTTCGAGATTTTGATTTGAGATGAGAGATTTAGAATTGAGGGTTTGAGATCTGGCCTCTATGTAGACTGTGTGTCTGTGTTTGGGAATTTGAGAGAATGAGAATGAGATTTAGAGTTACGACTTCTCACTTTAGAGTTCAGACTTCAGACTTCAGAATGAGAATGGCCTCTGTATTTGGGCTACTGTAGTGGGCTGATGGGCTCCTGTCATTCGATTCATATTATTATTTTAAGTAGACTAGTAGAGTAAAGATTTGTTCGGTTATTCGGTTAAACCGAATAACCCAAAAGTAATACCCGTACAAACTAACCAAAAACCGTAACAAAATTCGGGTATAACCGAACTATTGAAAATAACCGAATTATCAGAGAATTTCGGTTTAATTATTTCAGTTCGGTTCGGTAATTCGGTTATATCCATTTTTTGCTCACTCCTACAAATAACACCAGAGCTCCCCAGGGCGATACGCTCGGTTGAATGTACTTCTTGTCCAGTAACTCTTGCAGTTGTATCATTAATTCTGTCATCTCTGCCGGAGCCATCCGGTACGGTGCCTTCGATATTGGAGTCGTTCCTGGTGCCAAATCGATTACAAACTCGACCTCTCTGTCTGGCGAAAGTCCTGGCATATCATCTGGAAATACATCTGCGAAGTCCCTCACTACTGGTATCTCCTCTATTTTTGGATTCTCCTTACGATTGTAGACTATGTAAGCCAAATATCCTACACAGCTTTGTCTTAACAACTTCCTGGCCTGCATCTTCGTCAGATAACTCGCATGTCTAGGCGACTTGCTACCATAAAACACAACCTTTGACGGAGTCAAAAGGTTATTACATTTCTTCTGGCAATCAATTACAGCCCCGTAATTGAATAACCAATCCATTCCCAGAATGACGTCAAATTCCCCAAGTCTGATAGGGATAAAATCTATGTTCATAATTTTACCCTTAATATCCACCCTACAGTTCTTGTGTACGTACATGACAGGGATTATTTCTCTATTCCCAATTTCTATGTTTATGGGGTATTCTAACTCGTCCTTAGGTAATTCCAAGTTCTTATCAAAGTCATCGGATATAAATGAAAAAGTAGCACCCGAATCAAATAATACATAAGCATTAACTTTATTGACCAGAATGATACCTGACTCCACATCACGAGACTGCACCGCATCCTGCACTGTCATGTTGAATGTCCTGGCGGTCGGTCGGTTGGTTGCGGTTGGTCCCGTGATAGTTAGAGCATTGCTACCGCTGTTTCCCTTGTTCCCTCCTGTTCATGTCCCTCCAGATCCTTTCTTGGGACATTCCCTAGCCAAGTGGTCCTTCGACCCACAAGTGAAGTAGGCGCCCTTCTTTGGTTTAGGGCAGTTAGGTGTTATGTGGCATTCCTGACCACTTTTGTAGCAGACTCTTTTCCTTTTCATACAGACCCAGGTGAGCTTTCCCGCAGGTCGGACATGCTTCAATCTTCTTCTTCTGACCTCCTTGCTGATTTTCCAGTTGACGAGTTGTCAGTCCACCTTCTCTTCTAATTTTTACTTCCTCCCGTGTTGCTGCCATTGACCTTGTTATTTCCCTCATTTTCACTCTTCTTCTTCTTCTGATCCTGATTGTACTTGGTCACCGCATCACTCCCACCTTCAGCGAGGATGGCCTTCTCCAGTACTCCAGTAAAAGTGTTCAACTGAAACATTGACACTTTGTTATATAACCAAGGCTTCAGTCCCTGTTCAAACCTTCTTGCTTTCCTCCCATCCGTGTGTACTTGGTACGTGGCGAACCTAGCCAACTCATTGAATTTTGCTGCATAGTCTGATATGGACATATTGCCTTGGTTCAATTTAAGAAATTGTACCTCTATTTGGTTCTGCGAGCTTGTCGGGAAGTACATCTCGAAGAACATCTCCTTAAACCTCTCCCAGGTGATCACACCTTTTTCTCAATGGACCTTATTTGCTTGCCACCAATAACTGGCTTTTGATTTTAGCATGAACGTAGCGTAGCGTAGGCGGTTTTCTGATCCTCTCTGACTCTGGAGACATCAAAAACTTTTTCCATCTCCATAACCCAAGTTTGAGCTTCTATCGGGTTCATGGAGCTTTAAAACTCTAGCAGTCCCACCGCCTTAAAGTTCTTGAACATTGTTTTTGGTGGAGCTTGGGGTTGATTGTTAATTGCTCCAGCTAGTAAATTCACCAACTGCTGAACGGGGTCAGCATTGGCGTTGTTGTTGTTCGTCGACCCTTCTTGGGCCGGTTGACGGTTTGGCCTTCTTCTCGGCGGCATATTTCTGTTAAGAATATACGCTTATTAGGTTTTTATTCAATTCCTTAAATATTTAAGGCTTAATTAAAACATTTAAACATAATCACCTAACACATTATCTCAAATAAACTCTGATATTTTATTTAAATCGAAAGTTTTAACATCAGACAATAGCACCACAGCTATTTACATCATCTATCCCGAGATAAAGAATCTTCATGATTAAATCATCATAATATTCCTTTATTTATAAGCACATCGCAATTTACATTTTTAACTAACATAGATATTCACATAATTCATATTGTTCCTATCACGGCCTATTAAGACGTCGAATAGCTTCTCTGCGCTCTTCTTCCATGATACAAAACATCGTTCTGCGATCCGACATGTACGAAGGTAAGTCCTTGAACTGAATTGGATAGTACATAACTCGATCATGGGCCTTGTTCACAACAGTGTTGAATGAATAATCCATCTCCACCATCTTGACCTTCTTTGCTTGTACCTCTTCCTCGGCTACATCTGCTCGCTGGGAAGCCTTCTCATAAGCATCTTCAGCTCTGGCTCGTTTGGCAGATTCCTCTCTCCGATCATCCTTCAGCTTTGCAACCTCTGCCACTAGCTCTTAATTATCACCCTCTAGGTGAACCAATTTCCACTCCATATTTCCAAGACGTGCATCAAGACCTTGGATTTCCTCATTCTTCTGTCCTATAATGGCCTGGCGTTCATCTGCCAACTCTGTGACTCTATCCCGAAGGTCGATGTTACGGTCATATACCTCGTTATACATCTAAGATGCAATAGAGTTCGATGGGAACTCATCTTCTTCCTTGTCCTCCTCAGGATCCTCCTCTGGATCATACTCAGGCTCATGCTCCTGACCAACAACAGTGATCAACGGAGATGGCTCTCTCTGTACCAACTGCTCCCGGATGACATGAATGTCTCGGGGCTTCTCCTCTCTAGGTACTCGGGGTGCCTCCTCCCCAGCTAGACTAGATCCTCCAACATCCAGCATCCTGACAACACAGTTTTAAGTTTTACTTATTAATCGATACTCGTGAGCACATAAGTTTATCACATAAGCACATAAAAGTCTTTTATTATTTTCAATGAATTATGGAATTCATTTCTTAGCACTCGATAAGAGTTTACCACCACTATGTTCTCTTTCTTCTATAAGGCTACTACCTAAGGTTTTCCCCCCACCTAAGGTTCATAACCTACAGCTTTGATACCATTCTGTGACACCCCCAAATCCGGGTACTTCAATTCCCATGGGATTTGGTGTTCACTGTCCAAACATCATGTATCTATCTACCCATAATAAATGAAAAACCATAAATAGATAGAACTAAATCCTCTCCTTATGGAGTTACAACATCTGAATGTAAATACATCAATTTAAGGTAATACTAACCTTAAATCTCAAATGTGCAAACATAAACAAATAATAAGTCTTACACAACTTTAACATAAGTTTGAAATATAAATACATCAAATAAACAACAAGTCTTCATCACTAATTAACTTTGCCCTTGCCTTTGCTTGTAAAAGGCTCGTCGGACCTTTCGTTCTTAACTGCAATGTTATTATTATGCAAGAGTGAGCACGATTTCCCACAAGTATAATAATGTAACAACAATATAATAACATGCAAGTGAATCAAAGACTTCTGAAATAAGAAAACTCGGCTTTTGAATCAAGAATAAATAACAAGAATCAAAAGGACTTCTGAGGGTCATAAGACCTTGTAACTATGTCCTAGGTTGTCAAGTGTTTATACTTGAAACCTTTAACAGTCATAAGACTATGGACTCTTCTTCTTGTACTTAGGGGGATCAGCCGTTAGTACCATATTGTGCACAATATCTTAACGCTAAAGCATAATTAATCTCCTATAATAGGTTTGTTCATCTCAGTTTGACATTAGGGTCCGCACCAAAGGAAGTTTGGTTTGGATAAGTTCAACAAGTGTTCTGAAATGTAAAACATTCATCAACTATGGACTGGTCGAATCAAAAGGTTCGCTAGTCTTACAAGGTTCAATAATAAATGATATTCAGTTTGAATAATAAACTCAAGAGGTATACAATGGAATAAGTATTGTATAACAAGAATCATGCTTTAAAAGAATGATAACATCTAATATGAAATTTTAAACTTGATCAATAAATAACAAGAACTTGATCGATATAGAATATAAGTCTAGAACTTGCTCAAATAAAGTTTAGGGTTAGAAAACTTGCTCAATGTAAAGAGGTAAGGTTTAGAAACTTTCCTCATGCGTAGATTACACGTTAACTATTCACGTTCTTCAATTTAATCCTACATACCATTTACATTCACAATACTAGTTAATTATAACGTAACTAGCATCACAAGTTCATTCTCTTCTCACTAAACTCTGATCATGATTATACTAATCAAATCACAACACTTGTTTTCACATAATATTAGACTTCACAAACGACGAGCTAACTATGTGTTCGACAAATCAATTAAACATGTAAATGCCTTATTAACATGTTAAGAATCTATTTTAACATCACATTATATGTCTAATACATTTTTATGTTCATTAGATTAGGTTACAATTACATTTCCTGGACTTGAACGATTAAAATTCTCATTTCTGGGAAAAAGTGCAGAGTGGCACTGCAGCTCCACCATTTGAACTGTATCTGGCGTTGCAGCTCCACCAAATATTCTTAGACTGGCACTGCAGCGCGGAATGCCAGTTCCAAAATTTGAAGTTGGCAAAAAACACAGAACAAGGCCATAAACTTCCAATTTCTTTGTTCATATATTAATTTAAGCATACCCAGATACTAAAATATATATATATATATGATCATTACCCAACCTTTCTAGCATGATTTTAACAACTTAAATCATACAATTACTTGAATCAAATCACATAATTTCACTGTTCTTGGTGTTTTTTGAAAGTTTTGAAGCAAAACATGAGATTTGGCATTATGGGTTTGTTATAACTCAGAATCTGTCCATTCAAAGTTTGTTTTCTTCTTTTTAACATGTATTATCATAATCTACTGTCAAAATATAAGTCAAACAACAATTCCTGGCATACAATTTCTCATAAGGGTCATATATATGCAACTTTTATACTCTGTAACTTCAAAAATCTAATTACGACATATTTATATGAAATTGATGTTTTGAAAACATACATAGATGGTAGAAAACATGTTATGATTATATATTATCATGTATATACACATAAATCATCAATTCATGTATTGATCATACAATATTTGTACTTACAAGCCATATTCATATATTTTTCTCTGTAACACTATAAAACTCCCATTTGAACATGATTTCATGGATTAATTACTCTAAAACACATATAGATCATATATAATTGAATTATACAGGTTAATAAACATATACAACATCATAGATTTAACAATTAGCATGAAAATTCAATTACAGAAAGTTAAAAGTCAATTTTCATGAAAAACTTTAATAACGTAAATTAAAACTGAGATTAAAGGTTTACCCTTGATTACTCTATTATGATAAAGCAAGATGATGGAATGATCTTCTTAACTCTCAATTTTTCCTTCCCAATTAACAAATCCTCTTAAAGTTTCTCTCTAATTTCTTTATTTTTCTCTCTGAACTTTCCCAGACTTGTAAAAAAAATATGCATGAACGAAGAACTGAAGGCGTATAAACTGACGTTGTTATGGTCAGTTAATCCCTTTGTGGGTTAACTGGCCAACTCCCCTTAGGGTCCTGTTTGGCTAGCCTTTAAAAGGCTCTTTCCCATTTAATTTAATTAAATTCTTATTATATAGTTTAATAATGTCACACTCATTTAAGAAATTAATCAAATCTCTTATTTAATTTAATTAAATAAAATAGAATAAATCCACATTAAATTACATAGTCACATAATTAAATTCTCATTTATTAATTATGTCAAATCATTAAATCTCTAATTAATTATTAAATTAATTAGAATACCATTATGCTTATCAAATAATTCATTTATTCAAATAAGCTCAATTAAATACATACTTTGAATAAAAAAAAATCTCCACATTAATTTAATCAATGTAATACATATAATTATTTTAATCTTCCATAAATTCATCAAATTATTTAACCCAATAATTAAATCATCGAAAAAATATTTATTTAATTCAATAAATATTCAAATTAAATTACAAAAATCTCGTTTGTCACACATGGTCTTTAGTCTTTACAGGAGATCCCTAATCACTTGATCAGTTTTAACTAACTAATGTGAAAATTGTCACCCACTATTAACAATTTGCAAATTATTCTTGACTGCGGTAACACACCCATCACATTTCACATCCACCATAAACTTTCTGTCATAGATCAACACCAAAATATCAAAATATAGATATAGCCTATTTCACCATGATAATTTGACTCAATTTTAACTTAGGTAAGCCCAAAATTAAGTTTTAAAATGTAATTTTCCAATAAGGAAAAGGAAGACAATACCTACATACAACTAATTTCAAACCATATATATAACATTCATACATTTCTAAAGAAATGCAGATAGAATCATCATATATCCAGCTGCTAACGAATTGTATCAGAATAGTGCAATCAATGAATCATGAAAGGTTCAAGTACATGTATAACATAATCCGCACCTATTAAACTACGGAGTAATTACAGGGTCCCAAATTGGATCCCAAATTTTGTGTCCCATACACACACATCATCATTACATTGTTGCCTAATATCTACATTAATTATATATGTCCACCATTATGTTGAGCAACCAATGTCATAACAACATCTATTTTTTTAACACAAAAGTTAGGATTGTAGCATTACTTTAAACCTAGCTTTCAAGGAGTTACGAAGAAAAAAAAAAACCCATGAAAAAAAAAAGAGCTACAGAATAAAAGAAGAACATGAAAGTTACCGTATTATCAAGCATGGCTACAACTTTATCGCTAGCTTTGAAGTTTTTGACATTAGATCCAAACTCCACCACCTCTTCTATTACATCAGTAAATGTTCCAACAAAGAAAATCTTGAGTAAAAATATAATACGAACAATTCCAGCAAAACATCGCCCTTCACATTTCATATCCACCAAACTATCAGAATATAGATATAGGCAATTTCACCATGATAATTTGAGTCAATTTTAACTTAGTTAAGCCCAAAATTAAGTTTTAAAATGTAATTTTACAATAAGAAAAAGAAAGACAGTACCTACATACAACTAATTTCAAACCATATAACATTCATACATTTCTAAAGAGAATCTAGATGGAATCACTATAAAAGAAGCATAAAAATTTATATATTAATGGTTAAAAGAAGAGGGGGAAGGAATGCAACTTATGAACAATTCCGACAAAACATTGCCCTTCTTCGAATTAAAGCAAAGAAATTTGTCAAGATTAATATAGAAATTCACGGGAATACAACAAAATTAGAGAAAAAATAAAATTGATAACATGATGGATATATAACAAAAATGAACCTGGTGTGAGGGTTATTGAGAGTTGTGACGAGGCCCAGATGATTGACTGGAGTAAAAATTGAATTTTTTGAAAGGGGGGGGGGGGAATTTTAGGGTTTTGGGAAGATGAACCTTAAGGTGAAGATGAAGATCTGAGATCTGAAGCGTCGAGGACTCAGACTTTGACTGAGACCTTTTGACACTTCAATCGAGGTTGCTTGAACTTAATACAAAGTCGCCTTCAAGTATTGCGTGGAAGCAAAACCATTCTCAACTTCCCTTTAGAAGTAGCTAAATCCGATGGGGCATCTGTCACTGCCATTGCCGTGGCCGGAAAATACAGAGAAGTCGAGAAGGGTTGAGAGGGAGAAGATGATTTAATGTGCCAACGGTACCTTTGCTTCTTGACTTTGGGCGGGATTTTTTTTTATTAGATGAAATGTGAGCCTTTAGATTAAGTTAAAATGAATATGAGCCGTTGTTGTGCTTTCTCAAATTATAGAATTCAAATTGGGTTCTGTTTTATTATATAGATATTTATTTTAGCTTAATATTATAATTATACCCCAAGTCTATTCAAAATATTATTTAATGTATATTTATATAGTTTAAAGTATAGTATTAATTCTAATTATAATATTTATGTATAATTATAATATTCAAGTTATTATAGATATTTATATGTTTGATACGTTTGGGTTATTATAATATGTTTGATACATTTGAATATATTATAAATAATAACTTGATACGTACGAGCCATGTTGTGCTTTCTCAAATTATAAAATTATAATATTTATGTATAATTATAATATTCAAGTAACACGTGCCTTCTACATAAATATTTAATATTCAAGTTATTATAGATATTTATATTTATTTAATGAAAAATGTGTCATACACGTGCCTTCTATATATTTATGTATATTCAAGTTATTATTTAAAGTAAACACAAGGAGTGTTAAATTAATTATGGATTAATTCCATAATTTAGAAGATAAAGTGACATGTATGCTGGGAGCAATATGTATAAAATACATATCAATTCGAGCCATAATGTTCTGTGAGAACATAATCATGACTGGTATTTTTCTCAGTGTCGATGAAGTCTGCTGAAAATGAAACAAAGCTGTTACAACGTCAATACATAGTAATATAATAGATCTTTAATCTATTGTTTTAATTTAATGCACGAATAATAGATTTTGAATAGATTATACTGTTATACTATTTTATACATAGCAGTATAATAGATTTTGATTTTTTTAATCCTTACCAATTTTATTTTAAAGCAAGACTCACATTAAACATAAACCAAAACAGTCTGAAATAAACTTGGTTCTTGATAAAAACAAAATCTACATAACTAACCTTGAGCTTCTTAATAAGTTCATATCCAATCATTATCAGATTCACCTTCAAGCCGTATCACAAATCCAACAGAAAAAACTAACACATTTAAACAAAAAAAATAGCATCACATAGGTCTGTTTGTTTTAGCATGTCTCTTATCAATCTTAGCCAAATAGAGTTTTTTTTACTTGCTTCTTAATCTTAGCCAAGTATTCATCATTTAAGAAAGACCTATCACTCAAAGTTTCCTTCTACTTTGTATCCTAAACCAAAAACATAACATAGGTGTTGTGTGAAACAAATTTGTGAAATATGAAAAAATTAATAATGATATGCTTATTCACTACAACTTCATTAATTGATGTAGTGAAAATTGCACAAATTTCAAAAAAATCACCATAGTTCAAAAAATTCGCCATAGTTCTTAAAATTCGAAAAAATACAACATTACCTAAAGACACATACCACTACAATTCACCATACGACCACAAAATCTCATACCTTCTTCTTCTTTATTATTATAAATTTCTATTTTTAATTTTTTGATTAGTAGATCTCATAGTTCTTAATAGGTGCATCTCTCATCCATTATATACTTAATGGCTTTCATTACTAGTATTGGGTTCTGTTTATGATAACCTCAACCTTATTAATTGTTGTGATATTACAGAACCTTAAGCATTCTCCTTTTTCATATTTTCTTAGCATAAAATAAAGTAAGATCAAACGTAACAGAAAAACACAATTCGACATCAAACCTTAATTTCTGATATTAAGTAGAAAACCATCCAATGTAGAATAAATTTGTCTCCACAAAACTAAGCTAAACATTGCAATTGTCCATTATTAAAACAATGAATATCCCACTCTAAATCAACCAAACAGACAGGAAATTCATAACCAATCAACTAACAAAAACTCAGGCCTATTTGGAAGCTACCAAAACATTAAATTGATTAAACATTAACATCTCCAATCCCATTAATTCAATTTTAAATTACCCAAGCAAACAAAAAGCTCCACCATAAACGAATCCAAATTCCTAACACACTGAGTGGATTTATTCAGTACTATTATTAATACCAAAAATGTCTTTCTCATGTATATATAAATATTCTAGGGCGTCAAAAAAGGGATGAATAAAACAATTTTATACCTCCATGTAGCGAAGATGCTTATAGATCAGAGACGCAAAACACGTTTTCGCGAACCGGCTTCTGAGCAACATTCTTTTTCACCGTCTTCTTTAATTTGGGTTCAGTATTCTGATTTTTATCAGCAAAATCCAATTCAACAACTGAGTTAGTGAGCTCACCCAATACAAATCACTTCTTCGTGGATTGAAGTTCTTTATTGACGGTGGAGATTGCTTCTTTCGTCGGATTGAGAAGAGTTGGGGTTTTGGTTTTTGGGAAATCGGGAAGAGAAAGGAATATAGAAGTTAGAGAGTTAGGGTTTTGATTTTTATTTTGGGGACCGGTGAACAGGAGAGAGAGTTGATTTGGGTGGGATTTTTTTTTGTTAGATGAAATGTGATCCTTTAGATTAAGTTAGAATGAATTTAAGCCATTGTTGTGCTTTCTCAAATTATAGAATTCAAATTGGATTCTATTTTATATTATAGATGATAAACCCATAGTTTTAAGCAATGATTTTAGAATCTTGATGATGATCATGCAAATGAGATCTAATTTCGTAGATAGCTTAAAATAAAAATCGTTCCTAATCGTTGGAGTACTAAAAAGGGGATTAGTGAATTCGGATAGATTGGTACATCTTTGCTTGCTCTTAGGAAGAGTATGATTGATCTCACAACCATTTGTGTGAAAGTAGTATGCACACAAGCCAATCATGTTTGATGATAAAGCATATACTTTGTAACAATCTTATTCATTTATTAATAAAAAGTACTAATTTATTAAAGGCTTTTAATTATCTACATGATGTTGTTTTATAATATGTGATAAACCCATAGTTTTAAGCAATGCTTTTAGAATAATGATGATGATCATTCTAATGAAATCTAAATTCTTAGAAAGCTTAAAACAAAAATAGTTCCCAAACGATGGATTACTAAATTGGGGATTAGTGAATCCAGATAGATTGGTACATACGTTGCTTGCTCATTGGATGAGGATGATTGATCTCATGATCATTTATATGGAGACACTAAAGCAAGTTTATAGGTGCTTATTAGAGAATAAGTTCACTGAACGTGGTTCGCTAAGGAATACCTAATGGAGTTTTACTTGCCTGTCAATAGGAATTCCTGTAGTGATAGTAGTACAAGTGATCCTTGGACTTGAGATCATCATAGATGAGTTATACTTTGACTTATTCCTTAAGACCCTTAGGGTATATCAAATGGTATGCTTGGGTATAATAAGTTGTAATGGAGATAATGTAAGATCAATAAAGAATCAACCACTTCTAGTAAAAAAGAGAAATGTCATATGTGATTTGATAAATGACAACCCAGTAGTCCTTGGCCAATGTAGAATAAAATTAGAAAGGAGTTTCTAATTTGCATTATTTGGAGTTGTGTATTTAAGAGTCGAAATATATATAATTAAATAAAATAAGACTTGACAGTAATTTCATATCTTATATTTAATTGAGACATTGTATGGTGGAAGGATTGAATTGTACGGTAACTATTTACTCAAAGGTTCTTTTATGATTAATGTTGAAATCTATATTATCTGGAAAGTCGTTGATCGCTAGGGAGGCTTATCCCTATTGTAGAATAAATATTATTTATTTAAATAAATTAATAATTTAATTTATTTATTTAAATAAGATTAGAATTGTTCTAATTAATTTATTCACAACCGGTTTAATATGGAGAACCTAAAGGGTCACACCATAAAAGGAAGAATAATTATTTAAGAAGTTAATGGTATAATCGTAATAATAAGTTAAGTATATTTAATTTAATCTATGGTGATAGAATAAATTAAATAGCTTAATATTTATTATTTAATATTTTGGAAATATTAAATATAAATTAATAAGAGGAGTCTTATTATTATTATTATTACTATTATTATTATTTAATTCTAAAGGAGTTTGAGAATTAATTAATAAAAGTACTCTAATTTATTCCTAATAAGATTAGGAGGCTAATTAATTAAAAGTTTAATTAATTATTCCTAATAAGATCAGGAGCCTAATTAATTAAAGGAGTTTAATTAATTAAAATAAAGCCCAATTCCTTAATTGTTAAGGAGGGTTACCTACATCTATAAATGAGAGGAGTCTTATTATGGATGTAGAGTTGTTGTTGACTTTTTCACAACAGACGCGATTCTAACTGTTGGAGAGTACGCTCATTTTCTATGAGAGGTAGAAAAACTAGGATTTTGCCAAACACTCATCTTCTTGAATCTTTATTCTTTCTTGGTGGATCACCTGTAGAGGCCAAACTGATGATTACGACCATATCATTCAATATCATCGTAGAAGAGCGAACGTGGTAGCTGACACGTTGAGTAGAAGATCGTATGCAGTTACGAGTGCGACGTTGTTAACACAAAGACCCATTTCGTACGACTTACTCTAGAGACCGACGTAATGATGTTAAATATACGATTAAAACCAACTTTAATCGATAAAGTTAAAGTCGCTTAGGCTACAGACTCAGAGCTGATGAATATGAAGAAGAAGGTTCAAGATGGCGTTATTTTAGAAACAAGAGTTGCTGAATAGAGGAAATCTCAACCCTCGATTTAATTGGCCCATTTGAAATCCTCGATTGAGTAGGAACTGTGGTTTATAGACTCGCTTTACCGCCAAGGATGTCGCGTGTTTATAACATTTTTCACGTATCGATGTTACGTAAATATGTGGATGACCCGAACTAAAATATTGATTTAAAACCAGACGAGATAGCGGAAGATTTAACGTATGAAGAGGTACCTATTAAAATCTTGGATAAGAAGAAACATATTCTACGCTCAAAGGTTATACCTCAAGATTTAGAATCTGACGAGGTATCCTCACTTCTTCGGCATACCAGGTACGTACGTAAATTTTGAGGGCGAAATTTCATAAGAAGGGGAGATGTGAGACCCCGAATTTTATGAATAAAGATTTAATTTTTTCGAAATATTTTTTGAATATTAAGGAGTAAATTTGATATAATATTATAGTTGTGGGTAGTATTTATAAATTTTGCAAAGTATGCAAGTTGTCATATAATATTCGTTTGGTCGTGGAATATTCTTACTGTCGGGGAATATTCGTACGATGGCGCAGCCTTGTGTGGGCCCCATAACGGAAAGCGATTGGATGAAGAAAACGATAAGTATAAGTTATTTATAAATAACGTAGGCGTAGTTATTACCAATTATCATCGTTGGAATACCCGTGTGTTTAAAACACGGTAGACACTGCTGTGTTGCACCAATTATTGATTCTTACGTGAAGAAGGCACTACTCAATAATTGTTACGGTAATTCTTGCTCAATATTTTATTTTATTGATTCAATAATTGCTACGTTGATATTTTATATTATTGTTGTTTCAATAATTGTCACTACACAGTATTTCCCATTATCAGATCAATAATTTATATTATTTTAATAATATTACTAGATAACATTATTGACAGTGTCTAGAAAGTTCTGTCTAAGGAGAGGTTTGGTCACCTAATTGCGCGCTAGTAAGGAGAAATCCTTATTGGAAAGCCCCCTCTTTCCTGGGAACACCTAGTTGTCAGTATTGTGATTTTGTAATATTATTTGTGAATAATTAATTATTAATTTATATGATAAGAAAAATATTTATTTATGTGGATATAAATGGAGGAATTTTTAGAAAAGTGACAATTGTTGAAAATTGATATTTTATCTTTTCTGATAAAATAATTTATTTAAATATATTATTATATTATAATAATATAATAATGGTGATACTTTTACAATGAATGTGGGATATATGAAAAAATAAGGAGGAAGAGTATTTTTGTTACTAAAAATATTTAAAACATGTTTTTCATGTTTGTGGACCCCATTTCTTGACTGAAATTTGATTATAGCTTGTAAAATCGTTCGTAGGTGGATTTCGGTCAATTTCTGCTTGGAATTTGAAAAAGCTTAAACTTACAAAGTTGTAGAGAATTGAATTTCCTATGGAAGGACTTAAGATTCGAATTTTTTGAGAAAAGGGCTATTTATTATGCATTATTGAAGTTCCGGAATAATTGATTTTTGAAGTTTTAAATATTTTTGTTTAGAAAAATGTTTTTGTCATTATTGTGGGCTCTGGTGGCTGAATTTAGATTGTCAAGAGGTGGGCGTGAATTTATTTTATAAATATATTATTTTATTAAATTTTCTGCTTTGGTATTCTAAGCATTTTTCTATAAAATATGGTGCTTAGGTTAGAATTGAAAATCACACCAGAAACTGAAATCTTCTCTCTCTATATTATCGATCATATTCTTGTGAGTATTTTGATACTTTGAGTGTTGCTATACGGTGCAAGTTCCTTTCAGCGTTATATCCAATATTCAGCTAGAAGTACTATTCTTTTGAGGTAAAAGATGTTATTTTTGTTCAATATTCGCTTGAAATAATATTTTCTTCCATACTCTGTAGTATGTAAGTAATATTATTTCGTTTCAGATTTCAAATTCTATACTCGTTTTGTTAAAGTTTTGGCTTCTGTACTCCATGAAATTAGTAGAATATCTTTGATATTTGCGCTTCATCCAGTTTCTTTTCATGGAAATATTATTCTGAGCATTCTTGATAAGTTGTAACTTTTTTATGCTGAAGTTACTATTCACGAGGTTACTATTCCTGAAGTTACTATTCACGGGTACTATTCACCCGGGGTACTATTCATGACAAAAATTGATTTCTTTTCGGTCCAAATCATTTTTGATATAATATTATACTTGAATTTTACTCCACAAAGCAGTATCATGTTGACAATTTGGACATTATTGATTTCTGGATAAATTAAATTATAAATCTTTAAAAATTTATCCTTGAACTTGTTTTTATTGAATTCTTATATCATTGTCATCATCCTCATGTTTATATTCTGTTGAAAGTCATCTGTGGCCTGTAGTGCATAGATGGACTTGGTATAATTATGACCAGGGATTATTCGGTATAATCATGACCGTAATGTTACAAATGATGTGGTAAAAGTCCTCATTGGCCGTTAGTGCATTGATGGACAGTTTTTGGTATGATTATGGCCATGGATTCTCTTCGGCCAAGGATGCAAAGTTGAATTATTTTATGGCATGATCATGACCATTGATGAATACACGAATATCATTGGCCCGTAGTGCATGGATAATTTATGGTCGTGATACTAAAGAATATCCTTAGCCGTAGTGCAGGGGTGATTCGATGATGTGGATTATTTATTAAGCCGAGTCTCAGCGATAAAAGTGATGAAAAACCTTTTTAAATAATAGAAGATAGTAGATTTTATGTTCTACTTGACTCTTCTAATGGATTGCTTGTTCCGCTGCAGTTAAACTTGATGTTTGTTATATTTTATCAGTTTAACACTGTTGAAGGCTAACGATAAATTATTCTGCATTAGCTTAGTCATAATATTTCTTATTGGGCTAGTTGAGCTCACCCTTTTGCTTTTATTGTTCTCTTCAGGAAATGAGAACGTAGCCGGGACTAGTTGGGGAATGGAGTGACGGTCCAGATGATAGCATTAGTATTCCTCACTATTCTATGAAATAATGTGATAATAAATGTATTGAGGACTCCATTTGAGTTGAATACTGTCTAGAAGACAATATTCGTATTAAAACTCTCAGTTTATGTTTTGTCGTATTTTACACGACAGTTGTATTATTAAGTTGTATTTGAATTTTGTACCATGTATTTGGCGACTCAAGGTGGGTGATGTATACCTATTTTGGGGGCATCACATATTCCCTCCTCGTCCTCAAATGAATATTTCAACCTTGATCTTGCTCACTACACCTTGCAAGATCAATACAAAAGAGCACATCCTCCTCCTCTAAACAATCCACAACTCTGTGAACTACTTTCAGATCTGCCCACCAAATCTGAGTTATCAGAAGTGTCGAAGAAAGTGATCAAGGACATAGATGACAGTCTTGAAGCTCACACCAAACTCATCAAATGAGACTGACTAAAATGATCAATGCTGCCAATGCTCTCCCAAGCACCCTAAGCTCTGAGCTCACAAAGAAGCTTAGGGAGATTATAAAAGAGATGCTTAAGAGCATAAATGACAGGGATCAGATCCACTTTCAAGCTGCTAAAAGACATATGGATGTTGTTTTTCTCTTGTAGACAACTCAGGAGTGCCAGAACAAACTTATGATGGACAGCATCATAAATCTACAAACTGCCGTAAAAGAATTCCAAGAAATTTTCATGAGCCAAGGGAAGCAGACTGACAATTGCCTGAACATCCTCTAACGAATGGAAGCTCGATCTGATGCTCTAATCAAAGAGAATCAAGAAGACATTGCTCAAACCCAAAGTCAGTTCAACGAGCTTATCCAAGAAATGACTAGCCTCTCAGAAGACATTCCAACCCTTGATGCTGACATAAAGGGGGAGAATAAAGGGAAAGGAGATCAAGGCAAGGGCAAAGGCAGAGGCACATTCTTAGCTCAATCATCAAGGAATCCTCCTCCAAGGCAATATCAACATCAGACTCCACGATCTGGCCATCAAACTCAACGATCTGATCAGGAGAAAATTATCATGGCCCAACCATTAAGGAGTCAAGGGCCAACTCCCAGCTCACAAGAAGTGACCACCACAGGCCTAAGAATGCCAATTGGAGATCCTGCATTCATGAATAAGCATGATCACAATCCAAGACTAAGTCAAAGCGAGCTGGAAGATCTAGCTAGGAGAGACGAAGCAAGCAGGAAAAGAAGAGCTGAGGAATATGTCAATCCTCCTCTAGGAAAACGGCCGAAGAAACAGAGATAAGTTGAAATTTAATTCTTATTGATGTAACTGAACTTAAATGTAATAACTATCTTCGAACATCAATAAATTCATGCTTATTCTCTAGAAATTTCAGCTGATCACTGAAATATTAAGTCATATTTACTTTGTAGCAACTGCATCTAGAAATTGATAATCATGACAACAAATCTCCTTGGTTATGTCAACATCAAATATGGGGAGATTGTTAGGAGAGTGCATATTTTGATTTGATGTTTAAAATAAATGCTGATGATTATATATAAAGTCCTTCAAGGAATATATGTACAAGGACTTAGTGATAGATCAAATTTGAAAGGTTGATCTAAGCTTTTAATGTTTATTATTCTGTAAATGAATGTATAGATAAAGAGATCAAAGATGTTAGGTTGATCTATATCTGGAGATGTAATAGATAGGCTTTAATGAGATCGTAGTCTATCGAGCTGATCAAGAGATTGCAGAAAGCCAAGGAAGAATCGTAGAGCTTCGAGGATCGTAGTGTGCCTGCCTTGAAGGCCTCTTTGTAAATCGTAGAGTGGTCCCAACGTTTGCTGAACCAAGTCAGAGATCGTAGTGTGCTCTCGGAAACGTAGAGTCTGCAAGATAAGCAAGTAAAGATCGTAGTGTGCCAGTCCTTAAGAGAAATCGTAGTGTTCTCATTTGCTAGTATCAGATCAAGCACCAAGGTCGCAAGACACCACGATCTGAATCGTAGAGTATCATCTGCCTGTGTCAGAAGCATCGAGCCTTGACCATTTGTTTAAAGATAAATCTCAACAAATGAGGAATGCGTTATAAACATTGAAGTACTCACCAGTCCCAATGGCATAAAAGATATCCTTAGTATACAACAAAGAAACGTATTGAAGAAGCTAAGGAAAGGACAATGGGTCAGAGGAAAACACCTTTTCAGGTGTTAGGTGAGAAAGTAGTCTGATGTGTCAGTGGGCCAGAATGCAATTCAGAAGATGTGCAGAAAAGTCTCCATCAAAGTTCAGAAATGTCAAACATATTTACTGCTCCAACAGATGGCTTCAACGGATAGATTTCAAGGATCAAATATATGCAAAACATCTGCAGATAATTCAACTAAGCAAGCATTGAACAAAATGTTAAAGAACACTCAACGCTCAACTCTACGATCTGAAAAAGAGAAAGCTTGCTCAGCTACTCAGTTCTTTCGAACAAGAGCTTAACGACAACTGATTAGCACCAACCAAGAACTCATCAACTACCAATCAAATGAAGTACGAAGTTCCAAGTTAGAAGGACTTGAAGAGTTCTAATTAAAGTGAATTGTGAAGAACCAAGTCTACTGGACTTGAAGAGTTCAAGAGTGAACTAAGAAGTTCCTAGACTGCTGGTCTAGAAGGAATCTGTGAGATTCAGAAAGTGTAAAAGATATTCTTAGTGGATTTCCTACTCGAGGAGTAGAAGAGTGGACTAGGAGCTTTAAGTGCTCTGAACCACTTAAAACTGCTGTGTCTATTACATTCTTGCTATAACTGCTATAACTGTTATAATTGCCTCACCCTCATTAATTAACTATATCTAAAAGGGAGAAATAAACAAATCTTAATTCCACTGTGTTTGAATCATTAACAAAGTATTTCGAAAAGAAATTTAAATATCTATTCAAACCCCCCCCCCCCCTTCTAGATAACTATTGTGCCTCCAGGAACTAACAATTGGTATCAGAGCAGGTTTTATTATATAGCCTACAAAGCTTAAGTAGATCCAATGGCACACTTACCAAGCGAATCAAAGACTAGAGGAGTCAGCAAGCCACCTATGTGCAACATAGATAAATTTACTAATTGGAAAGTTCGGATGCAAGCATACATGGATTCAATAGATGAAGATCTATTTGAAACTGTTTAGAATGGCCCTACGTTCCTATAAAGCTTGTACCAACTACAGATGACCCAAACAGAATACAGATCAAGGTCAAAGGAGAATGGACAGACAACGAGAAGAGAGCTGTTCAACTCGACAAAAAGGCCAAGAACATTTTGTTCCAATCCTTAGAAGATGATATGTTCGAAAATGTGGTCAACAACAAAGAAGGTTTGGGAAGCATTGCTCATCACGCATGAAGGAACAGAAGAAGTTAGAGAAAACAAATAATCTCTCCTGACACAACAATATGAAATGTTTGCACACGTTCAAAGAGAAATCATCACTGCCACCTACGTGAGATTCAATGTTCTGCTCTACTCTCTACGAGCTTATGGAAAGATCTATCCAAACAAAGATCTAATCATAAAGTTCATGAGAGCTTTACCAAGAAAGTGGGATGCCAAAACCACTACTATTAGAGAGTCAAAAAATCTCCATGAGATGATTGTTCAACAGTTATATGGCAACCTTCTTACATACGAACTAGAGCTGACTCAACGAGCAGAAACTCTATCTGAAGGAAGAAAGAAGGATAAGGGTGTTGCTCTCAAAGCAACTGAAAACACCTCCAAAGTCAACACTAAAATTGACTCTGACTATGATGAAGATGATGATGAGGACTTTTCAATGCTACTGAAAAGACTCAGAAGGTTCATGCGTTAAGGCAAAATCAGTAAGCCAAAGAAAGCCAGTAACTACAGCAGCTAGGAGCAGATAAATGATCTATGCTATAACTACAAGAAGCCTGACCATTTCATTGCTAACTGCAATAAACCCATCAGAGAAGAACTCAAGAAAAAATCATATCCAAAGAAGGAATACAAAGGCAACAAAAGGCCTCAGAAGAAAGACAAATGCCTTGTAGCTAGAGGATCGTTGAGTGACTCAGACAATGACTCAACTCCCGAATCTGGAGATGATGACGATTTTAAGGATCAAATATATGCAAAACATCTACAGATAATTCAACTAAGCAAGCATTGAACAAAACGTTGAAGAACACTCAACGCTCAACTCTACGATCTGAAAAAGAGAAAGCTTACTCAGCTACTCAGTTCTTTCGAACAAGAGCTTAACGGCAACTAAGTAGCACCAATCAAGAACTCATCAACTACCAATCAAGTGAAGTACGAAGTTCTAAGTCAGAAGGACTTGAAGAGTTCTAAATTGAACTGTGAAGAACCAAGTCTGCTGGACTTGAAGAGTTCAAGAGTGAACTAAGAAGTTCCTAGACTACTAGTTTAGAAGGAATCTATGAGATTCAGAAAGTGTAAAAGATATCCTTAGTGGATTTCCTACTCGAGGAGTAGAAGAGTGGACTAGGAGCTTTAAGTGTTCTGAACCACTTAAAACTGCTGTGTCTATTGCATTCTTGCTATAACTGTTATAACTGTTATAATTGTTATAACTGCCTCACCCTCATTAATTAACTATGTCTAAATGGGAGAAACAAACAAATTTTAATTCCACTGTGTTTGAATCATTAACAAAGTATTTCGAAAAATAATTTAAATATCTATTCAACCCCCCCTTTCTAGATAACTATTGTGCCTTCGGGAACTAACATACTACACGAACGACAAGCTAACTACGCATTCAACAATTCATTTAAACACGTAAGTATCTCATTCACATGTTATGAGTCTATGTTAACATCATATTATATGACTAACACATTTTTATGTTCATTAGATTAGGTTACTATTACATTCCTTGAAATACAACAGATAAAATTCTCATTCTTGGACAAACTGCATAGTGGCACTGCGGCACCACTATGTAAGTTATAATTAACCTTCTTGGTATGACGGGCTTCAGACCTAGATAATGTCATGCTATTGTGGTGGTGGCGTTCATGACACAGGCCTTTAGGTCTGGAGCCGTAGTATTTGCAGTCATGACATACCTGTTTTTGATTTTGAGTTTCGCGAAGAACACAGATAATGACCAATTACATCTAATTACATTATTCACACATGAAATTTAGTATACCCAGACACTAGAATTCGTACATGATCCCTACCCAAACTTTCTAGCATGATTTAACAAGTTAAAACATATAATTACTTGAATCAATCTATTGGGAGATTGCATATTTAAATTTAATGTTGAAAGTAAATATTCATGATTATGTGTAAAGTCCTTGAATGAATATATATACAAGGACTTAGTGGCAGATCAAATTTGTTAGGTTGATCTAAGTTTTTAATGTTTATCATTCTGTAAATGAATGTATAGATGAAGAGATCAAAGTTGTTAGGTTGATCTATGTCTTGAGATGTAATTGATCATAGGCTTCAACAAAATCGTAGTCTATCGAGTTGATCAAGAGATTGTAGAAGCCAAGGCAGAATCGTAGAACATCGAGAATCGTAGTGTGTCTGCCTTGAAGGAGCTCTCCTGAAATCGTAGAGTGGTCCAAATGTTTGCCGAGCCAACTCAGAGATCGTAGTGTGCTCTCGGAAACGTAGAGTCTGCAAGACAAGCAAGTGAAGATTGTAGTGTGCCGGTCCTTAAGAGAAATCGTAGTGTTCTCATTTGCAAGCACCAAGGTGGCAAGACACCACGATCAGAATCGTAGAGCATCATCTGTCTGTGTCAGAAGCATCGAGCCTTACCCCATTTATTTAGGAATAAATCCTAACAAATGTGGAATGGATTATAAACGTTGAAGCCCTCGGCAATCCCAATGTCACGACAGTCATCCTTAGTATACAACAAAGAAACGTATTAAAGAAGCTAAGAAAAGTACTATGGGTTAATATAAAACACCTTTTCTGGTGTTAGGTCAAATAGCAGTCTGTTGTGTCAGTGGGCCAGACTGCTAATCAGAAGATGTGCAGAAAGTCTCCATCAAAGCTCAGAAATGTCAAATACATTTAATGCTTCGACGGATATCTTCAACTGATACATTTTAGAGACCTAATATATACAAAACATCATCAGATGATAGGTCTAAGGAAGCATTAAACAAAACGTTGAAGAACACTCAATGCTCAACTCTACAATCTGAAAAGAGAAAGCTTGCTCAGTTACTCAGTTCTTTCGAACAAAATCTTAACGGCAACTGAGTAGAACCATTCAAGAACTCGTCAACTACTATCAAGTGAAGTAAGAAGTTCTAAGTCTGAAGGACTTGAAGAGTTCTAAGTGAACTGTGAAGAACCAAGTTTGCTGGACTTGAAGAGTTCAAAAGTGAACTGAGGAGTGCCAAGACTGCTGGTCTTGAAGGAATATTTGAGATTTAGAAAGTATAAAGATATCCTTAGTGGATTTCCTACTCGAGGAGTAGAAGAGTGGACTAGGAGCTTTAAGTACTCTGAACCACTTAAAATTGGTGTGTCTCTTACACTCTTGTTATAACTGCTATAACTACTATAACTGTTATAACTGCCTCACTCTCATTAACTCACTACATCTAAAAAGGAGAACAAACAAATCTTAATTCTGCTGTGTTTGAATCATTGACAAAGTATTTCAAAAAGAATTTAAAATATCTATTCAACCCCCCTTCTAGATAACTATTGTGCCTCCGGGAACTAACAATTAGTATCAGGGCAGGTTCCATCAAATAGCCCACAAAGCTTAAGTAGATCCAATGGCACATCTGATAAGCGAATCAAAGAATGGAGGAGGCAGCAAGCTACCTATGTGCAACAAAGACAAATTCGCCAACTAGAAAGTTCAGATGCAAGCATACATGGATTCAATAGATGAAGATCTATTTGAAACTATTCAGAATGGGCCCTATGTTCCTACAAAACTTGCACCAACTACAGACGACCCAAACAGAATTCAGATCAAGGTCAAAGAAGAATGGACAGACAACGAAAAGAAAGTTGTTCAACTCGACAAAAAGGCCAAGAACATTTTGTTCCAATCTTTAGAAGATGATCTGTTCGAAAATGTGGTCAATAGCAAAACAGCCAAGGAGGTATGGAAAGCATTGTTCATCATGCATGAAGGAACAGAAGAAGTCAGAGAAAACAAGTAATCTCTCCTGACTCAGAAATATGAGATGTTTGCTCACGTTCAAAGAGAAAATGTCACTTCCACCTACAAAAGATTCAATGTACTGCTCAACTCTCTCCGAGCCTATGGTAAGATCTATCCAAATAAAGATCTAATCATAAAGTTCATGAGAGCTTTACCTAGCAAGTGGGATGCCAAAACCACTGTCATTAGAGAATCAAAGAATCTCCATGAAATAATTGTTCAACAATTATATGGAAACCTCCTTACATATGATGTAACGTCCACGAATTTAAAACTCCTTATTAATTAAATATGTGATTTAATTTTTATGAGTTAGCTTTGTGAGTTTATTTAAACCTTATGTGGTTATGTGAGTTTATGAATTGATTAAAGGGAGTCACTAATAGTTATTTAAATTAGTGGACTAACCCTAAGAGTTTGATATCAAGAAATTGATAAGATTATTAATAATTAAATATTCAGTCTATTTGAATATGGTGACAGGATTTGAACATATTGATTCATGTCAAGTATGGGTATAGCACCATTAAAGAAGTCAAATTATCCCATATGAAACTTATGTGGTGATAGGAATTGGAACTGGCTTGAAGCTAACCTATTTTAGATCGTTAGGGGCCAAGGCAATTTACTGGTCCCAGAAGATACAAAATGGCATGAATCAAGGCCATGATGTCCAAACTTAGAAAGTTAAGTTCTGCTATAGAAAATGAATTAGAACATTAGTGTAATGTGTGGCATGCATAGAATCATATAATAAGAATATATTCAAATGATATGGAGTATCAAGTAGTGCAATAAAATCATAAGTGATTGTTAAACAGAAATAAATTAATATATGTGCATTCCAAAAATCGAAAAAGAAGTTATGTGTGCACACTGAATATATAATATTAAATAATGTTATATATGGCTATGTGAGTAGTAGAGATAATTATGAAACTATCCGGACAATAATACTTGACTGCGTTATTTTATTGCGTGTATTTAATGTACATGAGTTATATAATGTGAGTACATAAATAATCCCCAAATTTCCTTTATGTAGTAGTATTAACATATTTATATTATATTATGGGAATTATAGTGTCCAAACCAAGCCTTAAATAACTTGTTGTTGAGCTTGTCCCAAATTAAGAGTCACATTAGTACATGCACAGTGTCTTGAGCTAGTTTACGTAATTTCAATGGCTAGTAAATTCTAGGCCATTGGCTATGGAAGTGGCAGTTAGCCAACTTTCTATTGCCCAATGTTTTCTTGATGTTTCCTTTGATTCAAACCTTAGTGTAAATTGAATGCCCAGTACAAGCTTCTTCTATAAATGGAAACTCCATTTTTTAGTTTTTACGTTGTTTGCATTTGTTGGTTGAAACTCTGTTAATTTGAGTTTGTGAGTGTATTGTCTAAAGAAGAAGTTAGCAAGCTTAGAAGAAGGAAACTAAGTTCTTTAAGGTTCAAGAGGTATAAAATCTTAACTTGTGTTCTTGAAATGGGTTTTGTCAAATGATAGAAATTACTTGAAATTCTTTGTTAATCAAAGTGATTCGGCATGCTATAATATGTTTAGGAAGTAGTCTTGCATATATAAACTCTTATATGATGATAATTGTGACACCCCCAAATTCGGGTATCTTCCAACCCGACAGATGGTGCTACACGGTGCTACAGTTCACACAAAAATTCAATTGAAATGCCTCAAAAGAACGAACATGTCTTATATATATTCAAGATAATATTAACATCTCCCAGGTTTTTTATAACCGTTACATTTGTCCTTGTCATAATATCAAATATTATTCTTACAAAACTATACTATTACATAAGAGATTCTACGGGTTCGCCTTCGCCTTCCCTTTATCCTTGCCGGATCCATCGGTCCGTTCGATCTTAGCTGCATTCATATGGTTCAAGCAAGTGTGAGCCTAACTATCTCAGCAAGTACAACAATTCTATTAAAATAGCATGCTTGAGACATAGGAATTGTATATCTTCAATAACTGAACAATAGTTACGAAGTACAATCGATAATTCAAAATAGCACCTCTTTTCATTCAAAACGTTTTACAACAACAATATTCAGTAAAACATCAATTCCGGTCCAAGACCATGAGCATTTCATAAGTACTTTGAAAAGGACATCCAGGCACTATGTCCGTATGTCTGGCATAGCTTACGAGCACTACTAGGTGATCAGCCTATAGTACTCTATGTTGAACAACACTACATTCATTAAACGTGTATACATTTAAGTTATGGCAACCTCACGTGCCTATCATTTGATGACAAAATAGTTTAGCATACTCAGTCTCCTTTTGAAAACCACAACAATATTAGTTTGGTAAATCATTGTCAATACTTGATAGGTTAAAAGAAACTCAACATATCATAATTCTAGCCGAAAGAATTGGCTTTGACTTCATTAGACATTAACTCATGCGTAAGAATACATGAATCACAAAGCTTGTCCAGATTGAACTGGAACAAGGGTTAGAGTACTTGCCTTTAGTGTCTGCTTACAGATATAACACGTGCACTTTAAGTCCTTAAGTCTCTACAGTAGATGATAACATCACATAGCATATTAGGTCATGAATAATCATATATGGTTCCTAAAGAATCTTACCCTTCTTCTCAATCTAATTACATATTAGATTTGTTATTATTGGTTCTGGCTTTCCGTTACGTTATTCTTACGTTCATATGCAATTGACTTTCTTGATCTCTAAGTGATCATACTTAAGGTTTAATCATGACTTGATAATGTTTTATTAAGTTCATTATTTAAGTGTTAATCATTTACTATTCATGCTCAACATGTAAACATTCTTTACTATCTAAATTTTAAAATTTGGTATCATGGCTACACGGGCTATTCTCTCGTGTCGCATGTCATGACGGCACACACACATTGGGCTAGAACACCGGACTCGGCGTTCATGGTCATGAGTCCCTTCATTATGTGTCATGTCATGCGGTTTGAGTCTCCAGGGGCTGAGGGCCATTTTAGTGCTACGGCGCCAACTATTTGGCTTGGAGTCGCGTCGCGGCGCGGACTCTATGCCACAGATAATTTTAACAGATTTTTAAAACTTATGAGATTTTCGGACTCGTAACTTCTTCGTTATAAGTCCGAATTGGCTCGTTCAAGAGCCTACGGTTCACAAATCATACACTCTACGTGTTCATGCAAGAATTTTATCTATTTGACTTTGTTTGCTAAAAATTCACCTATAAGTTCATTTTTAACAAAAACGATAAACGTTCGTGAACGTTCAACGCTCGTTTCTTCGTTCTAAGTCGGAATCTGGTCATTTTTGAGTCCGGAACTCTATAATGCCAAATACGACTTGTCACCATCGAAAACCAACATTTTCGAGTTCCAACACAAAATTTGACTTCAATTCCGAGAATTTCACGATTCGACGATTCTCATCCAATCGTGTGAATTCCGGCAAAACTTCATTACTAACGATTTGTTCATCATTCCCAAAGAATTCATTTCATTAACTAAACATCTCAACCTATATATTACAATAACTTATATTCAAATTAGGTTATGCCTTATTTCTTATAAGTTCATAACTTAACAATTTCTTCAATACAAGATTTTCATTTCCTTATGACTTATTATTAATTAGGTCATTTAAGTTACATCCTTACATCCTATCAATCATACAAACTTCTTAAGTTCATCATATGACAAGTCCATTTATGTACTCCATAAGTTCATAACTTATTTAGGTTTAAGTTACTTATTCCTTACTTATTCAGCTTAAGTCCCTTGATTAAACATCTTTATGAGTTCTTAACATACATGATCATCACTTCTCTATCAAACTATCATGGTAGAGATAGAAGAATATAGAACAAGAGTCTTACCCTTGATGAACTAATTCTTCTTCTTCTTCGAAAAATCTAATCAATGGAAGTTAGCTTAAAAGTGCTTATTCTCTCTAACCAATAAGTTGTTTGACTTGGATGAAATAACAAACAACTAATGACTTAATATGCTTGCTATTTATAGAAGGGATAAGGTTAGGGCATTCTAGTCATTAGGACATCCCACCTCCTTAACTCACCTCCTTACTATTCCTAACTTAAGCTCTAATTAAACTTGCTCCCTATATAATTTGCTTGGCCACCACATAAGGTTCTTGGTCTCCAATTCACCCATGGGTTGCACCATGGATCTTACTTTACCCATTGAATCATCCATTGGGCTTAGGCTCAATTAATTAGATTATTTCTTATGGGATTGCATTAATTTAGTTTGGGCTTCATATTATCAACTACTTGGCTTAACATTAATCCCACATAGGTTTACACCTTTATTCATATTGGAATTGTTCTTCATACAGAAACCTTCATTAGACTATAATACTTAACATTCTAAAATTAAGTCCACATGCGAAATATTGCATTTTTCATACTTAGATTATTATTAAATAATCCATCTGGCCTCGATATTATAACGTTACGTATTTCTCGGAAGTTCAAAAATAATTTTCGAGCGATAAACGATGAATAGTCTTTTTCATAAAATTTCTCGAAAGGCTTTTATTTTCGTCTTGAAAATTCAAACACTTTAATTCCCTCACGTAGTTAAAATACTACGATGTTCCGACGTTTCTAGGTTATAGAATGACATACGTCTTATTAACACATAATATTAACAAATAATAGTATTTTATTCATTATTTAATTCTTTCAAGTATTTTACAAAGGATCCGAATTTCTTGGTCATTACATTCTTCCCCCTTATAAAGATTTTGTCCCCAGAATCTCTCCTTACATTACGCAAACAAATGAGGTACTCCTTCTTTATCTTTTCTTCCAATTCCAACGTTGCTTCCTCGGCATCTTGGTTCTTCCATAACACCTTTACCGATGATATGATCTTGTTTCGTAGAACTTGCTCTTTTCTATCGATGATTTGAATCGGCATCTCTTCGTATATTAAGTCCTTCTCGAGTTAAATAGGCTCAAACTCTATTACGTGTTTATAATCCGGTTTGTAAGGACGTAACACCGATACGTGAAATACGTTATGTATTCATTCTAAGTCTGGAGGTAACGCTACCATATACGCTACCTCACCTACCCGTTTTAGTACCTCAAAAGGTCCTATAAACCTTGGACTTATTTTCCCCTTCTTTCCAAAGCATATCTTTCCTTTCCAGGGAGATACCTTTAGAAATACGTACGAGCCTACCTCAAACTCCCTATTTTCTCGATGTAAGTCTGCGTACTTCTTCTGTCTGTCTTGAGCTGCTATAAGATACATTCGTATCAACTTTACTACATCCGCTATTTGCTGCACTAATTTTGGTCCCAGCATTCGGCATTCTCCCACTTCATCCCAATACAATGGTGTTCTGCATTTCCTTCCATACAAGGCTTCATAAGGCGGCATACCTATGCTTGAATGATAACTGTTGTTATACGCAAACTCTACTAATGGTAGATGATCATCCCAACTACCATTGAAATCCATGACGCAAGATCTTAACATATCTTCTAATGTCTGAATTGTCATCTCGCTCTGCCCATCAGTTTGTGGATGGATATGCTGTACTTAACTTTAACTGCGTCCCCAACTGCTCTTGTAGACTTCTCCAAAAGTTCGACGTGAATCGTGGGTCACAATCTGACACAATTGAAACTGGTGCTCCATGTCTGGAAATAATTTCCTTAAACATAAAGTTTCGCTAATTGATCTAAGTTATATTTGTCCCGAATTGGCAAAAAGTGAGCCGACTTTGTCAACTGGTCCACTATCACCCAAATCGCGTCATACCCCTTCTGAGTAATTGGAAGTCCCACCACAAAATCCATCGTAATATGCACCCACTTCCACTCCAGAATCTCCAATGACTGTAACAAGCCACTTGGTCGTTGATGTTCGGCCTTAACTTTTTGACAAGTCAAGCACCTACTCACATACTCGACTATTTCTCTCTTCATTTTCAGCCACCAAAAACTCTGTCTAAGGTCTTGATACATCTTAGTGCTACCAAGATGAATCGAGTACCTTGAACTGTGAGCCTCTTGTAAAACCTGCTCCTTTAATTCCATCTCATTTGGAACCCAAATTCTTCCTTCAAATCTTAATAGTCCCTCATTATCAAGACTTTATTTTAAATCTTTTTCATTGGTTAACCGCTTCTTCATTTGGTCACACTCATCAGTTTTGAGCTGCACCTCCTTAACTCTCTCTACAATGGTAGATTGCATCTCCGTCGCAAACAGTCTATGACCCTCTTCACTCAGTAATTTCACCTCTAACTCCATCATATCCATCTCTGTTATTAACTCAGTTTGAGCTGTTAACATAGACAACTTCTCCCGACCCTTTCTACTTAGGGCATCGGCCACTACATTGGCTTTTCCAGGGTGATACAGGATTTCACAGTCATAATCCTTTATTAACTCCAGCCATCTCCTCTGTCTCATATTCAACTCCTTCTGTGTAAAGATATATTTTAGACTCTTGTGGTCCGTATATATCTCACACTTTTCCCCGTAAAGATAATGTCGCCATATCTTTTAAGGTAAAACACTATCATGCCCGCCAGATCATGAGTAGGGTAAACTTTCTCATAATCCTTCAACTGCCTAGATGCATACGCAATGACCTTGCCATGCTATATGAGCACGCAACCAAGTCCTCTATACGAAGCATCGCTATAGACTACGAAATTTCCTGTGTCATCGGGTAATGACAAAACAGGCGCTTAACCTCTTCTTTAGTTCTTGAAAACTGTCCTCGCATTTCTCAGTCCACGTGTATTTCACCGTCTTTCTTGTCAAATTAGTTAACGGAGTAGCTATCTTCGAAAAATCCTGAATGAATCTCCGATAGTAACCCGCTAACCCTAGGAAACTCCGCACCTCAGTCGGTGTTTTTGGTTGTTCCCAATTCATCACGGCTTCCACCTTCGCTGGGTCTACTGAAATCCTTTCATGGTCAATGACATGACCTAAAAACTGTACCCTCTTTAACCAAAATTCACACTTAGTGAACTTCGCATAACTTCTCCTTCCTTAATGTCTCCAACACTATCCTTAGGTGTTCAGCATGATCTTTTGGCGTCTTAGAATAGACTAGAATATCATCGATAAACACCACGACGAACTTATCCAAATATTGTTTGAACACTCTGTTCATCATATCCATAAATACAGCTGGTGCATTAGTCAACCCAAATGACATCACCAGAAACTCGTAATGACCATAACGAGTCTTGAATGTCGTCTTTGGTACGTCTTCATTCCTAACCTTCAGCTGATGGTACCCCGTCCTTAAATCTATTTTAGAAAAATAATTTACCCCTTTCAACTGATCAAAAAGATCATCGATCCTGGGCAATGGATACTTATTCTTTATTGTTAACTTGTACAACTCACGATAGTCGATACAAAGTTTTTACGATCCATCCTTCTTCTTGACAAACAATATCGGTGCTCCCCACGGCGAAAAACTTGGTTGTATGTACTGCATGTCCAACTGTTCTTGCAACTGCACCATCAACTCCTTCATCTCCACTGGCGCCATACGATACGGTGCCCTGGAAACTGGTGTCGCTCCTAGCACAATGTCTATCACAAACTCGGTCTCCCTATCCGGTGGAAGACCCGGCAATTCACTTGGAAATACATCCATGAATTCACTCACTATAGATATTTGTTCCATGGTCGCTCCCACTCTCTGGGTATCAACCACATGGCACAAATAACCTACACACCTCTTCCTTAACAGTTTTTTAGTTTGTGTCATAGTAAGACAACACGAACGCCCCGGTGATTTATTACCGTAAAATACTATCTGAGGTTGTTTTAACGTTTTAATATTTACGCATTTCTTTTAACAATCTATAATTGCCCCATGGTTCACCAACCAATCCATTCCGAGAATTACGTGAATTTCTTCTTAACTTCGATCCAGACGATCTACCGATAATTTACAACCCCGAATGTCTACGCAACAACTCCTATGAATATCTTCAACAGGAATTATTTCTTCATTTGCTACCTTAATATTTAAAGGTATAGACAACGTTTCGGGAAGTAATCCTAATCGTCTAGCAAAATCACATGCGATAAACGAACATGTAGCACCCGAATGAAACAGCACATATGCATTTAGATCGTTGATCGGAATAATACATGCGACTACATCCCCTGAGGCCATCGCATCTTGGACGGTCATGTTAAACATGTGGGCCATCGGTCTACCCGGCTGCACTGGCCCCCAATAGTTAACTTACCACTATTGGCGCCCTTATTCCTATTCGTCCCCTTCTTCGGGTAGTTCTTTTCCATGTGGTCAGTTGACCCACACACAAAGCATCTGTGATTCTTCTTCGGACTCGGACAATTAGGCGCAATGTGCCCCTCCTGTCCACAATTATAGCATATGGCCTTTCCCTTGAGACAGACTCATAAATGAGTCTTCCCACAGGTCTTGCAGGCCTCCATCCTCCTATTCAGGTCTCCTAGTTTCACTCTGGTATTCCCAGAGCTAATCACCTTCCACTTGTACCCTTCGCCACTCCCGCTGGCTCCCTCGATCTTCACTCCCCTGTCTACTTTCCCTTTATTCTTCTTGTCTTTGTTGTACTGGCTCAACGCCTCGCTACCACCTTCAGCGATTATCGCCTTCTCTAATATGATTCCAAAGGAAGTACTTTGGAACATCGATATGCGATTGTAGAGCCAGGGTTTCAAGCCCTGCTCGAACCGTCGCACCTTCCTAACCTTGGTGTCCACTTGGTGTGGAGCGAACCTCGCCAGTTCATTAAACTTGGCAGCTTATTGGGGAACTGTCATGTCCCCTTATTTCAATTCCAGAAACCGCATCTCCATCCTTCCTTGCATACTCGTGGGAAAGTAGTTCTCGAAAAATATCTCTTTGAACCTCGCCCACGTTAAAACCTCTATCCCGGCCCTAGCTTGATTAGCCTCCCACCAAAAGTTGGCCTCTCCCTTCATCATGTAGGTTGAAAAGGCAACCTTCTAGACCTCGTCGACATTTGCTATCACAAATGCCTTCTCGATTTCCTTCACCCACGTTTTGGCTTCGATAGGGTCCATAGTTCCTTTGAACTCCAGCGGACCCACGCTTTTAAAATCCTTAAACGTAGTAGCTCGTGCTACACCAGGATTTATGGGGACGTTAGCCCCAGTTCTATTAAATGTTGTGGTTAAAAGATTTACAAACTCCTGCATGGGGTCAACCGGACCTCCCTCTAGTTGATTTACGTTCGCACCTTGGTTACGTGGTACTCTTCTTGGCGGCATTTTGCTGTTACAACAAACAACACATTTGGTTATTATTCATTACCTGCTAGTTAGTTATTATTCAATTTTAAACACTAACTCGAACATTCATTACTCAACATGTTCCAACAAAAGACTTATATTGATTCATTGTAGTATAACACTACATCCGTTACATTACACAGCCTAAGTTGATTACAATACTTTCCCGCCATTACTTTCCAAAAATTGGGATTTACAAATGACTACCCTTTGTTATACAAAAGAGGGTTTTACGTCACTACTAGATACATAATATTTACATATCTAAGCTACTCTAGCTACTACTAGATCACATCTGCCTTAAGGCATTCTCAAAATCCATCTTGGCAAGACCGAAAATAATATCACGGCTGATAGTATGCCGCGTCTGCCCTGATTCTACTGGATAACCAGCCTGCTGCTGGAAATCCATATGACAACTCCTATGGATGTAGGACATTCTCCCTATCTTCTGTTTCTTGGTCTTTAGCTCCCCCCTGAGCTCAAAGACCTCCTGTTTCAGCTCATGGACCTTGTCCTTGGCCAAAATCCTCTCATCATGCTCCTGCTCCCACATGGACTCCACGTCCATCTTATCTTCTATTACCGCCTGGAGCTCTGCTTTCAGCTCCTTAACCTCCTAACAGTAATGGATGTTTCTATCCAACATTGACATGAAAAGTGACATCATCGAATCCCCCAGAGCCATCTCTGCTGCTATAGCTACTGGGTTGAAGGACACCACATCCACTTCTTCTTCTAGCATGCCATCGAACCCGGACATGAGATCTAAACTCTCTGAGTCTCTAGACTCAACCACTACTATCTCGGGATCTGCTGCTATGGGGTTCGGTATGATCTCTATCTGATTCACCGACCCTACACTGACTAATTATATGTCTCTATTTTCTCCTGACATCTACAACAACGCAAAAAGTTTGATTAGTACACGTCAGTAGAATAATAAAAACACATAACATATATAATGCATTTTTATAAGGTTAATTTACATCTTTTATTCTTTGACTTTTCTTAAGGTTTAAATCCCCCCTTAAGTTTTATAACCTAATGCTTTGATACCAACCTGTTACACCCCCAAATCCGGGTATCTTCCAACCCGATAGATGGTGCTACACGGTGCTACAGTTCATACAAACATTCAATTGAAATGCCTCAAAAGATAGAATATGTCTTATATATATTTAAAATAATATTAACATCTCCCACGTTCTTTATAACCGTTACATTTGTCCTTGTCATAATATCAAATATTATTCATACAAAACTATACTATTACATAAGAGATTCTACGGGTTCGCCTTCGCCTTCCCTTTATCCTTGCCGGATCCATCGGTCCGTTCGATCTTAGCTACATTCATATGGTTCAAGCAAGTGTGAGCCTAACTTGTGATAACCCGGGATTTCGAATAATCCAAAATTTACAAATATTTTTTTTTAATTTAATATTGACTGTTAATATTGTACTGTGTATCTGTGATACGAGTCTCGAGAATTAGTCAAATTGTGTATTGACTGGTAAATTAGACAAGAGTTGTGCTTAACAAGCTTTAGAAACCCTAACCCTAATTTCTAGATAGGGATTCGATAGAAAATGCAATTAAAATAATTGTATCAATGAATACTTGTTTGTACTATATAGAGATTTTGATCAATGATTGATCGGATAAGGTTCGAAATTAATAAACCCTAATAAGAGATTAGAAACCCTAATCTCAGATTTAGAAAACCTAACGTACAGTTAAACCCTAATTGAAAGACGAGAAACCCTAATTTCATATTCGGGAATCCTAAATCCCTAATTAGGAAACCTTAATCTTAATTAGTAAGCTTAATGTGTTTATTAAACTTAAATATGATTAGAAAATCCTAATTATATTTTAGTTATCTTAATTTCTATTTTACAAACCCTAATTGTAATTTAGAAATTTTATTTTTCTAATTAAAACCCTAATTGGAAATTTTAGAAATTAAAGTTTTAAAACGTAAGGGTTAGAACCTTAGGGTTAAACCCTAAGGGTTGGTTCATTTGTCATGAATGCCATTAAAATCATTTTGCAAATGACAAAAATACCCTTTTTATATTTTTTTAATATGTAACTTGCAAATCTTTGTATAATTGTGGTAGGTGACCAACTTTGTTGACTTAGTAACATATAATCTCTAGCAATCAGTCCAGCAACATCAGATCTTAGTTATATATTATCATATATATAGATTTGGGAGAAAGAAAGTTACTACATTTAACTTATGTTTCAACCTAGCTCTCACCAACTCATTCTCTCTCAACACCTCCGAATTTATCAAGTATATCAGTCATATAAACAGTCCCTAGCAACCATAATATCAGATTGGAGAGCTAAGTTCTAAGATTTGAAGCAAGAAGGTATAAACCTAAAACCTATTTTGATCCTAGTTGCTAAGAAAAATTTTGTGTTTAAGTGTTTAATCTTATGTTATATGATGTTTTTAGATGATCTATGTTGATCCATCATGGATCCATAGCACCAAAGTGCTTTAAAATTGAGTTTTTCAAAAACTGTTATTGAGCTTGAAAAGTGGTCTGACAACCAAATGTCAGTGGCCACAGATCATTGCTGTTTATAATTTTTGTTGTTTTAAAGTTGTTATTTGTAGCTGGTCATGTTGTCTTTAATCTGCAAGTGGAATCAGTGTCATTCGATGTCTAGATTTGTAATTATTAATGGTCAAAAAACCCGTTGACCGGGCATGACCGGTCAAAATTCTGGGTAACCTAGAAATATAAAAACTGAGTCTGACAAGAAGTTGTAAGGCATAGATCTGTTAGGTTGTAAGTGTTATGATGATGTTGTTGTATCCAGATTGTAGACTGTCATATGAACAATAGATCCATGCTATTATATTTCTTAAACATGAAACGTGATGATGGTAGTGGATGGTCAAATAAGGCATGTCGATCATGGGTACCGTTTCTGGAAAACCCAGAAATAGGACGAACACAACTTCCGACAGCCTTTGACCGAGCTTTATCTGGAAAATGTGTTGTTGTTTAATTGATGTGTTGATTCCTATGTGTTCCTTGTTATGAGCACTGCATGTTTGGACCAAAAACCGAACCATTTGATAACCAGAACATAGAGATAATCGAGCTTGAATGTGTCAACTCGAACCTGTCTGGGTTTCTGGGTTACCCAAAAAACCCAGAATTGCTCTGGCAGAAAGTCTGAAAGCCTAGATCTTCATTGTGTGGTATGATATGACCTAGATATTGGTTTCTAGTTATAGTGTTGTATACTGACAACAAGTTCATTGTTAAAGATTGCCCAGAAATAAAACGAATTGAGAATTAAGCCTGGTCAAACGAGCCACCTTGAGAACTGGTCTGACAGTGTTCTTGAGCTCAAGAACACCTAAGACGACAAACAAGTGTCGCTACAGGCTTTAGCGACGATTTCTATTTATTTTATTTTCTGATTTTCCAGAAAATAATTAAAAATAGAAAATAAATTATAAAAATGGTATTAAAAATTATTTTAAATTATGAAAAATAATTTTTGACCAATTGGAATATTTTTCTTTCATATTTATAATTATTTAAATATTAAAGGTATTTAATTTATTTAATTAGTGTATTAAATAAATTAGAGGAAAATGATTTTAATTATATAAAAATCATTTTAAATAAGAATAAAGAGTTTAAAAAATATTTTGAGTTATAAAATATAATTTTAATATTTTTGGAGAATTTTCATTAATAAGTTAATATTAATGATATTAGATCTATTTAATTCTTAAATTAAATATATAAGTTAAAAATGATTTTATTGATTTAAAAATCATTTTAAATGAGAATAAAGTGTTAGAAAATATTTTGAATTATAAAATATATTTTCAATATTTATGGAGAATTTTCATTAATAAATTAATATTAATGATATTAAATTTATTTAATTATTATATTAAATAAATCAATTAAAATGGTTTTATTGATTTAAAAATCAATTAAAATGAGAAAAATAATTTAAAAATATTTTTAAGTTATAATAAATGACTTTTAATATTTTGATAATAATTTCATTAATATTTAAATATTAATGGTGATGATTTAAAAATGATTTTAATTATTTTTAAAATCATTTAAGTAGAATATTAATCATTTAAAAGTATTTTAAGTTATTAATAATAACTTTAATATTTTGACAAGTATGTTATTAATATTTTTATTATTAAATATTAATGATGATAAGATTATTTGATAATTAAATCATTTAAAAATTATTTAAGTGTTTGAAAAATTATTATAAATTATAATAATTGTTTAAATATTATTAAAAGCTTCCGAAAAATATTATAAATGATATTTGACTTATCTAATATAATATTAAAACTTTGAAACCGAATTTAATTGACAATAGTTGTGTTAATTGTCGGATAGAGTGACCAGAACACCGAGAAAGGACTGGATTCCAACCAGACCGAAATAGTTAGACTTGATAAGTGTTTATATAGGTTATAAACATTGATGTGACTATGTGGTGATGTGTCTAGGAGAAGATTGACTGTGAATTACAGTGTTGTGTGTTATGAAATATTTTGCTAATTGTGAGACCGATATTATTGGTTATAGGTCTTTCGAAAGCAGATAAGTTTATTGTGTAGCTGTAAGCAGCGGAAAAGGCAAGTTTCCTAACGCAATCTTGAGTCATATTCATTCAATTATTATAGTGGTTAATTATTGTTAATTATACCACGTCCAAGAATTTATTGTTGATTATTCGCAGTTAGTGCATGTTTAATAATTCAAATTGAATTACTGATTCAAAAAATATATATTCGTAGAATAACTGTTATTGGATATTCATATCCGTAGAAGCTAATATTGACAGTACAGATAATTCATGTTTATTGTCAAATTATGTTGAGAAATGTCTTAGCTAATTATTCTTGCTAGACGAACATTTGTTAGAACTTGATAGATTCGAGAAGAGAATTCAATTGTTATTGACAGATCGATGCCAATTATTTCGGCTAGATCGATAAGTAAATAGAAATTGAAATCATAGTATTTTATTGTTAAATCAAATCTTGATTCGGAGACTGAGAAGAACAACCTTTTATATAAAGGGAACATTTTTAGTCGTCTATTTGACCATTGTGCGCGACTTAAGTATTATGCATAATATAGGGTATAAGGAGTTGGCAGCCCTCTAAGTACTTACAGAGGGGTATGATTTAATCTTTATGGTTATCTGACACACATATGTATATGTCAAAGTAAAACTTTGATATATACCCGAGAAGAGAAGTTCAAGATCCAATGGATTGCTCAGCATAAATCTGGAAAACATTCCACTTTGCTATTTCATAGAATTAATTCTTGATTATTCATTAGAATACCGTAGAAAACCTTGAAAACATTATACTATTTCATTATCAGATTATTGTTGCATAGAATGAGAGAAGACCTGTTATTTATTCCTATACATTTATCGTATGTCTTAACTTGCGAGGAAAACTTGTTGCTCACCCTTGCTAAATAAAACTTTTCAGCTAGGGACGAAGTTGCAGAAGGTGCTGTGAAGAAGAACAAAGGAAAAGGCATAGTGATAAATTAGTATAATGAACATTATTAATATTATGTTGTATTGTAAACCCTTTTTGTATATCTAAGGGGTATATTTGTAATGTTAAGGTTAGCGGACATGGGACTAATGTATTAGCAACATATGTTAATGTGATATGTATTACTATTTCTATATGAATGAGTAGTTAGATGGTATTATATTGTGGATCGTGAACACCAAACTCGGGGGTCAGGTAACCCGGATTTGGGAGCGTCGCAGGTTGGTATCAAAGTTGTACGTTATAAATCTTAAGTGGGGTGGGGGGAAACTCTAGGATTATAACCATAAGCGAGATAGAGAAAACTAATTTAGAGTTCTAAGTGAGGGATTGCCGAAGTGCATCAATAGTGAGGTAAGTGGACACATAGTGTGAAAATGTTGTACTGGTGAAGTACTAATCAAGTTGTTTAAACTGATTGTAGGATGTCTGGAGAAGATAAAACGAGTGCGGAGATGATAGCTACACATTGCACCAATGCCGTAAGTCGAGGTGCCGGCAGTAATCTTAATCGATTAAGAATGTGGGAGAAGATGAACCTATGATTAATCTGGGGAGCGATCATGACGATTATCCCGAGATGTATCTGAGTGGAGATGAGGAGGCAGAGTCTGAGCAAGCTAGGGTGGAGAAAAAGAATAAGACCAAAGTTGGAGAACAAGATCAACTATATGTAGAAGTTCAAGAACTCCATAGTAAAGTGTTTCTCTTTGAGGAGTTATGGAAGACATGGCGAGCATTACGCGAAATGACTGAAGAACGAAACGAGCTAAAGGCGCATGTGGAAAGGATGAAGACTGAAGGTGGTGGATCGTCTGAAGGGACAATCAAGCAGCAGAAAGACAAGAATAAGCGAAAGAGGGACAATGATAGCCCTAATTCTGAAAAGTCAAACCCGAAGAAGAAACAAGCATGTAGCAAGTGTGGAAAGACTCACGCGGGAGAATGCATGATGTGGAAGAACGTGTATTTCAATTGTAAGCAGGATGGACATATTTCTCTACATTGTCCTAAGCCGAATTTAAGGAAGTGTTTTTCATGTGGATGGACGGGTCACGGATTCAACAAGTGTCCCAACAACAAGAAGACTGGTGAAGGGAGTGGACGGTAGATAGGTTAAGTTTAAGCGGTAGTACCTTTTAGTAGTAGGTTATAATATTAAGTGATGTAATATCGAGAATGAAGTATAAGAATATGTAAATATAAATATGTTTGTATGAATGAAATCTTTATTTTCTATATGAATATAAGATTAAGATTAATTTGTGTGTTCTTAAATCTCATATTTATGGTAAGTTAATGACTCATAATTATATGAAATATTTTGAACCCCTCAGCGAATGGACGCCAAAGGTCTGACTAGGATAAGTTCATACATTCATATATTTGTGGCAAGTTCCTGAACTCATAAGTGTGGTAAGTTTGACGAACTGGGAATAACTATGTTTGAATGGAGAATTGCAACTTTTTGTGTAAAGTTGTGTTGTTAATCCTAATATGATTTAAAAAGGGATAGTAATATGTGTTAAATACTAAATGTGATGTGAACTATTTGAATAAATATTCGTTTATATATGAGAATTATGTGTTGAATTCTTATTGTGATTAAGAAGTTGTGTAGAGAATTAAAGTAAGATTTTTATTTAAATCAGATCATGCCGCCTAGACGACATAATCAAAATCAAAGGGAAGAGCAATCGATGAATAATGAAGGAGGTCAAGCTGACCCGATGCAAAACTTTATAAATATGATAGCCGAAGCTATGGGGAATAAAGCTCCAGTAGGAAGAGGAAGAGCGAGAGAACAGCCAACAGATAGATTGGCAAATTTCAAAGACTTTAAAGTAGTAGGACCTCCTGAATTAAAGGGGACCACAGATCCGATTAAAGCCCAAACTTGGGTTAAGGAGATGGAGAAAGCATTCATTATTGCGCGTGTGGCCGTAGAGCAAAAGACAGCTTTTGCAACATATCAAATGAAAGGAGAAGCCAATTACTAGTGGGAGACTAATCAAGCGAGAACCGGTACAGCTATAGTAACTTGGACCAGATTCAAGGAGTTGTTCTTTGAGAACTACTTCTCACTGAGTATGCAAGCTCGGATGGAATTTAAGTTCTTAGAACTAAAGCAGGAGAACATGTCGGTTTCTGAGTATGCGGCTAAATTCAACGAGTCAGCAAGATTTGCACCTCATCGGGTGGACACAGAAGCAAGAAAAGTGAGAAGATTTGAAAATGGACTGAAGCCATGGATATTGAACAAGGTAGCAGTATTGCAGATCAATACGTTCACGGCTTTACTGGAGAAAGCATTAATTGATGAAGGAGGGAGCGAAGCTGCATCTCGATTTCATCAGGAAAAGAAGAAGAAGACAAACGATGGAGGAAGCAGTGGTGGTAGTAATCCGAATAAGAGGAAATGGAGAGAGAATACCCAATCGGGTAATAAGACAGAAGATAATAGGAAAGGAAGGGAGCCATGTTCGACTTGTGGGAAGAACCATGCTGGAGTTTGCCTGAAGAAGAAGGGAGTTTGTTACAACTGTGGACAAGAGGGGCACATATAACCCAATTGTCCCTATCCAAAGAAGATACAAGGTTGCTTTATGTATGGATCAATGATCATCCGGTTCTGAAATCATGTCAAGAGAAATCTGAGAGAAGGAAAGTGGCAACAAGGGACCCAGTAGCGGAACCTTGGCGATTCGAGGACCTGCACAGCCAGGAAGACCAACGGCCCGTACATTCAACATGACGGCGCATGATGCAGTAGCTACTCAGGAGGTGGCGACAGGTAACGATTTCGCTTAGAAATTTAATTACGCGAGAATTATGATTTAGATAATTACTGTGAATTGTTTTTTTTTATAGACCCAAGTCACAGGTTAGAATATGAGACACAAAATTAATATTGTGTTGATAAAAATGAATTGATGATACAACTTTAAAAGATTGTAGAGAATAAGAAAGCGGTGATTCCGAGGACGGAATCCTTTTAAGGAGGGGTGAATGTGATAACCCGGGAATTCAAATAATCCAAAATTTACGAATAATATTTTTTTAATATAATATTGACTGTTAATATTGTACTGTGTATCTGTGATACGAGTCTCGAGAATTAGTCAAATTGTGTATTGAGTGGTAAATTAGAGTAGAGTTGTGTTTAACAAGCTTTAAAAACCCTAACCCTAATTTCTGGATAGGGATTCGATAAAAAATGCAATTAAAATTACTGTATCAATGAATACGTGTTTGTACTATATAGATCATATTTTGATCAATGATTGATCGGATAAGGTTCAAAATTAATAAACCCTAATAAGAGATTAGAAACTCTAATCTCGGATTTAAAAAACCTAACATACAGTTAGAAACCTAATTGAAAGCCGGGAAACCCTAATTTCATATTCGGGAATCCTAAAACCCTAATTAGGAAACCCTAATCCTAATTAGTAAGCATAATGTGTTTATTAAACTTAAATATGATTAGAAAACCCTAATTATATTTTAGTTATCTTAATTTCTATTTTATAAACCCTAATTGTAATTTAAAATTTTTATTTTTCTAATTCGCATACGACCCCATTGAAATAAGCATTCATCACTATATATATAGCAGCTCACAAGTTCTAGATCTGAGGAAAAAAACTGGGTTGCCACAAAAAAAAAATTTGGATACCCAAGTGATTGTTAAGGCGGATGAAGATCTGGAAATGGACCTTTTAATTTTCATTGATCAATTGTTGTTTGTTTAATTTAATTATTTTGTTGTGGGTCTTTCATTTTTTGGTTTGTTTGTAGAATTGAGAAAGAGAAATACATAAAGTGGGGGTTTTATTTTATTTTAATTTTATTATTATTTTAATTATTTTTTGCCACATAATCAATGATTTTATTTTATTATTTTTTTTGTGTTGCCACATCAGAAAATAATAAATTTTTAATTTTTTTTTTCAATGCCACGTGTGTAATTATTTGACGTCCGTCCAAGAAAATGGACGGAGTGGTCTGATTGAACATTTTTAAAAAGTACAGTGGGCTAATTGAATATTTTAAAAGCACAGTAACTAATTGCTTAAAACACTACAACCACAGTGAGGTAAAAGTACTTTTTCCCTAAAAATATTCATAGTTACTTTATATATATTTAGTTTAATATTGAGATTTGTGTAGTATTTTATTTAGTTTGATAAGAAATTTTGAAAAGAATATATACTATATATATATATATAAGTACATATCATATGTGGACGGGCTGACGTGGCGAATATTGAACTTTATCCCAACTGTTATTATTATTATTATTATTATTATTATTATTATTATTATTAGTCGTTGCAAAAAGTTGTATAAAATGTGCAACAAAAATAAAAATTGTTGCCAATGAATGTGGCCCATATTAGGCAACGAAATATAGCAACAAAAAAACTTTAGTTGCCCATGATGAGGAGAAATCAAGTGGTTAAAAATTTTGCAACTACTTATGAATTTCGTTGCAAAAAGTGAAAGCCTGACACAATCTGCAACGAAGGACAAGTTTCGTTGCTAAACATACACTTTTAGCAATGACTTTGCCTGAAAAATCGTTGTTAAATCCCCATTTTTAGCAACAAAAAAACTTTCGTTGCCCACGATGACGGGAAAATAAGTGGCCGAAAATTTTGCAACAAATTTCTAACGAAAATTTTTCCCGCCAATGAATTAGCAAAGAAATTTTGCAACGACTTACGAATTTCGTTGCAAAAAGTGAAAGCCTGACACAATCTGCAACGAAGGACAAATTTCGTTGCTAAACATATAATTTTAGCAATGACTTATAAAGTCGTTGCCCGAAAAATCGTTGCTAAAGGCCCATTTTGTTGTAGTGAACCCTAATTGGAAATTTTAGAAACTAAAGTATTAAAACCTAAGGGTTAGAACCTTAGGGTTAAACCCTAAGGGTTAAGCCCTAAGGGTTGGTTCAATTGTCAAGAATGCCATTAAAATCATTTTGCAAATGACAAAATACCCTTTTTTATATTTTTTAATATGTAACTTGCAAATCTTTGTATAATTGTGGTAGGTGACCAACTTTGTTGACTTAGTAACATACAATTAATCTCCAGCAATCAGTCCAGCAACATCAGATCTTAGTTATATATTATCATATATATAGATTTGGGAGAGAGAAAGTTACTACATTTAACTTATTTTTCAACCTAGCTCTCACCAACTCATTCTCTCTCAACACCTCCGAATTTATCAAGTATATTAGTCATATAAACAGTCCCTAGCAACCATAATATCAGATTGGAGAGCTGAGTTCTAAGATTTGAAGCAAGAAGGTATAAACTTAAAACCTATTTTGATCCTAGTTGCTAAGAAAAATTTTGTGTTTAAGTGTTTAATCTTATGTTATATGATGTTTTTAGATGATCTATGTTGATCCATCATGGATCCATAGCATCAAAGTGCTTTAAAATTGAGTTTTTCAAAAACTGTTCTTGAGATTAAAAAGTGGTCTGACAACCGAATGTCAGTGGCCATAGATCATTGCTCGTTTATAATTTTTGTTGTTTTAAAGTTGTTATTTGTAGCTAGTCATGTGGTCTTTAATCTGCAAGTGGAATCAGTGTCATTCGATGTCTAGATTTGTAGTTATTAACGGTCAAAACCCGTTGACCGGACATGACCGATCAAAATTCTGGGTAACCCAAAAATATAATAACCGAGTCTGACAAGAAGTTGTAAGGCATAGATCTGTCAAGTTGTAAGTGTTATGATGATGTTGTTGTATCCAGATTGTAGACTGTCATATGAACAATAGATCCATGCTATTATATTTCTTAAACATAAAACGTGATGATGGTAGTGGATGGTCAAACAAGGCCTGTCGATCATGGGTGCCGTTTCTGGAAAACCCAGAAATAGGACAAAAACAACTTCTGACAGCCTTTGACCGAGCTTTATCTGGAAAATATGTTGTTGTTTAATTGATGTGTTGATTCCTATGTGTTCCTTGTCATGAGCACTGCATGTTTGAACCAAAAACCGAACCATTTGATAACCAGAATATAGAGATAATCGAGCTTGAATGTGTCAACTCGAACCTGTCTGGGTTTCTGGGTTACCCAAAAAACCCAGAATTGCTCTGGCAGAAAGTTTGAAAGCCTAGATCTTCATTGTGTGGTATGATATGACCTAGATATTGGTTTCTAGTTGTAGTGTTGTATACTGACTACAAGTTCGTTGTTAAAGATTGCCCAGAAACAAAACGAACTGAGAATTAAGCCTGGTCAAACGAGCCACCTTGAGAACTGGTTTGACAGTGTTCTTGAGCTCAAGAACACCTAAGACGATAGACAAGTGTCGTTATAGGCTTTAGCGACGGTTTCTATTTATTTTATTTTTCGATTTTACGGAAAATACTTAAAATAGAAAATAAATTATAAAATTATTTAAAATGGTTTAAAAATTATTTTAAATTATGAAAATAATTTTTGATTAATTGAATATTTTTCTTTAATATTTATAATTATTTAAATATTAAAGGTATTTAATTTATTTAATTAGTGTATTAAATAAATTAGAGGAAAATGATTTTAATTATATAAAAATCATTTTAAATAAGAATAAAGAGTTTTAAAATATTTTGAGTTATAAAATATAATTTTTAATATTTTGGAGAATTTTCATTAATAATTTAATATTATCGATATTAGATTTATTTAATTATTAAATTAAATAAATAAGTTAAAATCGATTTTATTGATTTAAAAATCATTTTAAATGAGAATAAAGTGTTAGAAAGTATTTTGAATTATAAAATATATTTTTCAATATTTTTGAGAATTCTCATTAATAAATTAATATTAATGATATTAAATTTATTTAATTATTATATTAAATAAGTGAATTAAAATGGTTTTATTGATTTAAAAATCAATTAAAATGAGAAAATAATATAAAAATATTTGAAGTTATAATAAATGACTTTAAATATTTTGATAATAATTTCATTAATATTTAAATATTAATGGTGATGATTTAAAAATGATTTTAATTATTTTTAAAATCATTTAAGTAGAATATTAATGATTTAAAAATATTTTAAGTTATTAATAATAACTTTAATATTTTGACAAGTATGTTATTAATATTTTTATATTATTAAATATTAATGATGATAAGATTATGTTATAATTAAATCATTTAAAAATGATTTAAGTGTTTGAAAAATTACTATAAATTATAATAATTGTTTAAATATTATTAAAAACTTTTGAAAAAATATTATAAATGATATTTGACTTATCTAATATAATATTGAAGCTTTGAACCCGAATTTAATTGACAATAACTGTGTTAATTATCGGATAGAGTGACCAAAACACCGAGAATGGACCGAAGTCCAACCAGACCGAAATAGTTAGACTTGATAAGTGTTTATATAGGTTATAAACACTGATGTGACTATGTGGTAATGTGTCTAGGAGAAGATTGACTGTGAATTACAGTGTTGTGTGTTATAAAATATTGTGATAATTATGAGATCGATATTAATTGTTATAGGTCTTTTGAAAGCAGATAAGTTTATTATGTAGCTGTAAACAGCGGAAGATGCAAGTTTCCTAACTCAACCTTGAGTTATATTCATTCAATTATTATGGTGGTTAATTATTGTTAATTATACCACGTCCAAGAATTTATTGTTGATTATTCACAATTAGTGCATGTTTAATAATTCAAATTGAATTACTGATTCAGAAAATATATATTCGTAGAATAACTGTTATTGGATATTCATATCCGTAGAAGCTAATATTGACAGTACAGATAATTCCTGTTTAATGTCAAATTATGTTGAGAAATGTCTTAGCTAATTATTCGCTGTATTTAACATTTGTTAGAACTTGATAGATTCGAGAAGAGAATTCAATTGTTATTGACAGATCGATGCCAATTATTTTGGCTAGATCGATAAGTAAATAAAAATTGAAATCATAGTATTTTGTTGTTAAATCAAATCTTGATTCGAAGACTGAGAAGAATAACCTTTTATATAAAGGGAACATTTTTAGTCTTATATTCGACCATTGCGCGCGACTTAAGTATTATGAGGGGTATGATTTAATCCTTATAGTTATCTTATATACCTGCGTATATGTCAAAGTAAAGCTTTGATATATACCCAAAAAAAGAAGTTCAAGATCCAACGGATCGCTCAGCATAAATCTGGAAAACATTCCACTTTGATATTTCATAGAATTAATTCTTGATTATTCATTAGAATATCGTAGAAAACCTTGAAAGCGTTATACTCTTTCATTATTAGATTATTGTTACATAGAATGAGAGAAGACTTGTTATTTATTCCTATACATTTATCGTATGTCTTAACTTGCGGGGCAAACTTGTTGATCACCCTTGCTAAATAAAACTTTTCAGCTAGGGACGAAGTTGCAGAAGGTGCTGTGAAGAAGAACAAAGGAAAAGGCATAGTGATAAATTAGAATAATGAACATTATTAATATTATGTTGTATTGTAAACCCTTTTTGTATATCTAAGGGGTATGTTTGTAATGTTAAGGTTAACGGACCTGGGACTAATGTAACATATATTAATGTGATATGTATTAATATTTCTATATGAATGGGTAGTTAGATGGTATTATATTGTGCATCGTGAACACCAAACTCGGGGGTCAGGTAACCCGGATTTGGGGGCGTCACATAACTAGCTCAGCAAGTACAACAATTCTAGTAAAATAGCATGCTTGAGACATAGGAAATTTATATCTTCAAAAACTGAACAATAGTTACGAAGTACTATCGATAATTCAAAATAGCACCTCTTTTCATTCAAAATGTTTTAAAACAACAATATTCAGTAAAACATCAATTCCAGTCCAAGACCATGAGCATTTCATAAGTACTTTGAAAAAGACATCCTGACACTAAGTCCGTAAGTCTGGCATAGCTTACGAGCACGTCTAAGTGATCAGCCTATAGTACTCTATGTTGATCAACACTACATTCATTAAACGTGTATACGTTTAAGTTGTGGCAACCTCACGTGCCTATCGTTTAACGACAAAATAGTTTAGCATACTCAGTCTCCTTTTGAAAACCACAACAATATTAGTTTGGTAAATCATTGTCAATACTTGATAGGTTATAAGAAACTCAACATATCATAATTCTAGCCGAAAGAATTGGCTTTGACTTCATCAGACATTAACTCATGCGTAAGAATACATGAATCACAAAGCTTGTCCAGATTGAACTGGAACAAGGGTTAGAGCACTTGCCTTTAGCATCTGCTTACAGATATAACACGTGCACTTTAAGTCCTTAAGTCTCTACAGTAGATGATAACATCACCTAGCATATTAGGTCATGAATAATCATACATGGTTCCTAAAGAATCTTACCCTTCTTCTCAATCTAATTACGTATTAGATTTGTTATTATTGGTTCTGGCTTTTCGCTACGTCATTCTTACGTTCATATGCAATTGACTTTCTTGATCTCTAAGTGATCATACTTAAGGTTTAATCATGACTTGATAATGTTTTATTAAGTTCATTATTTAAGTGTTAATCATTTACTATTCATGCTCAACATGTAAACATTCTTTACTATCTAAATTTTAAGGTCGACGTTATGTATGTGGCTATTCCTCTCTCTGTGTCACGCGGAGGCGTCACACATTGGGCTAGAAGACCGAATCTCAACGCTGACAGATGAGTCCCTTCGTCACAGGTCGCATCGCTTGGCGTGAGTCTCTGTAATGAGGGCCATTTTTGTAAGACCCCAAATTTTTTGAAATAAAAATATTCAATTTTCTTATAATAACTATTCAGTAAATAGTTAAATTGATAAAAGGTTAAAGTTAAGGGTGATATATGAATTTTTTTCAAAATACACAAGTGGTTATAAAATATTCATTGTTGTCGGGGAATATTCGTTTGGTCGTGGAATATTCTTTCTGTCGGGGAATATTCGTACGACGGCGCAGCCATTTGTGGGCCCCATAACGAATAACTGTCGGATGAAGAAAATGACAAAAATTGAGTTTTTATAAATAACGGCGTAGTTGTTACCGTTAACACTGTTGGAATACCCGGTGGTTAAAATACTGATGAATACGCGCTATTATTGAGCGATTACCAGACGGTATTGCAGTATTTTTAAATTATTGATTCTTACGTAAGAAGACACTACTCAATAATTTTTATAGTAATTACTATTCAATATTTTATTTTATTGATTCAATAATTGCTGCATTGATATTTTATATTATTGTTGTTTCAATAATTATCAACTGCACGAGATTTCCCATTATCGATCAATAATTCATATTATTTGAATAATATTATTAGATAGCATTATTGGCAATGTCTAGAAAGTTCTGTCAAGGAGAGGTTTGATCACCTAATTGCGCGCCAGTAAGGAGAAATTCTTATTAGAAAGCCCACTCTTTCCTAGGAACTGCCTGGTTGTCATTATTGTGATTCTGTAATATTATTTATGAATAATTAATTATTGATTTATATGATAAGGAAATATTTATTTGATGTGGATATAAATGATGGATTTATTTATGTGGTTATAAATGAAGGAATTAATGTTGAGGTATTTTATTAGTATTTTGTCGGATTCGAGGTATTAAAAGATCAAATCGGTGTTCTTACAGCTTTATTGTGTGAGTTATAATATTTAATCCGACCGTTGGATCATTATAATTTTTGGATATGTTATACATATATAATTTGAGTATATGTCCACAAATTTTGAACCGTTAAAAATGAGCGTATAATTTGTTATGAATTTTAAGAGGTAACTGATTCGGAAATTAGGTTTTGGTGGAAAATTCTAGAATTGAGTGGACCCCACTCTTGGTTGTTGGGGGAGATGGCTGATTTTTGGTGGGTGAAATAGTAGCAGGTAAAGCCATCAGGTAGCAGGTCAAGTCTGCTTTGGCGTGCTAACATTTTCCTATAAATAGAGGGCTAAGTTAGAATTGAAAAACACACCAGAATTCATAAGTTTTCTCTCTTTTTCTCTCTAGATTATTGAGTGTATTTTGTGAGTATTTAGATACTTGGTGAGTTGATATTCATCAGTGCAAGTTTCCTTCAGCGTCATATCCGATATCCAGTCAGAAGTGCTTCTCTTTTGAGTGCAAAGATGAATTGTTGATGAATATCTTTGGCCCGTAGTGCAAAGATGACATGCTGTTGAATATCTTTGGCCAGTAGTGCAAAGATGAACAGGTGTTGAGATGAACATGACCAACTGGTAATACAAATGAATATCTTTGGCCGTAGTGCAAAGATGAAGTTATTAGTATGATTATGAACAAGAAATGTGATTTGGTGTAACCATGATCTTTGATGTTACAGGTAAAGATAGGTGATGAAAATTATCTTCGTCCTGGATGAGAAGAGGAATTTAGAACTACAGTTATGATTATGAGTTATTCATATGATTGTGGACCAGAATTGTTGATTGATGTTACAGGGATAAAACATTGTTGGTGGATTTTTAACATGGAGAAGATAATAGACTTCATAGTCTATTTGACTCTTCTAATGGATTGCTCGTTCGCTGTAACTATGGTTGAAATTTTTATCATCTACCATATGTTCTAAATCTACATTTTATTCTTCGATGAAGGTTATTGATAATTTAATTATCTTTAGTCATGATATTCTTTATCGAAGCTAGTTGTGCTCACCCTTTTGCTTCACAATTTCTTTCGGTGTAATAAAAGTAGCCGGGTGGGTCGAGTGGGGATAACAGGGGAATAGAGCGGTGGTCTATATAGTTTGTTGAGGGTGAGGCGTAACCCAACGTTGGAAGGGTGTTTTGTCACTATCATACAAGATGTCTAATGACATACAACCTCGTATCATCATATATGCGAGGATGTGCTCATCCACTTGCCGAGTATATATCTGAGCACTACCTATATAATCTTGGTGTTTGTTTGAAGTATAATTCTCAATTAGAGATAGTGGAGATAATGATATATCAAGAGAAGACTTACCATTGGGAAGAATATGATAGTAATCTTCTTCTTTTTTCTTTGGGGTCTATTGGGTCAACCAAGGATAATTTGTGGCCATATGATATCTATCATAACCTAGACCCATGGCCTCCCATGCACGAAGGTTTTCCTTGAGCACTTCCCAAAGATTTTAGTTTCTAAAACAGTTTTTGACTATACCTTTATGTAAGGTGTCACTGTGAGGTGTTGTCCACGGTTGGGACATGTGTCACATTTGGTATATATTTATATCCAAACTCACAGCATATGTGTTGTTGTATTTTGTACGACAATTGTTGTAATAAAGTTGTAGTTGTTTTCTGTACCATGTATTTGGCGACTCGTAATGGGTTGGATGGAATGGACCTATTTTGGGGCGCCACAATTTGGCATCAAGCTTGGCGCCAAACTATTTGGCTTGAGTCACATCACATGGCCTTGACTCGTGCCATGATAATTTTGTGAGTTTTAAAACTTGTGAGATTTCTGGACTCGTAACTTCTTCGTTATAAGTCTGAATTGGCTCGTTCAAGAGCCTACAGTTCACAAATCACATACTCTACGTGTTCATGCAAGAATTTTATATATTTGACTTCGTTTGCTAAAAATTCACCTATTAGTTCATTTTTAACGAAAACGATAAACGTTCGTGAACGTTCAACGCTCGTTTCTTCGTTCTAAGTCAGAATCCGGTCATTTTTGAGTCCGCAACTCTATAATGCCAAATACGACTTGTCTCCATCGAAAACTAAAGTTTCCGAGTTCCAACACAAAATCCGACTTCAATTCTGAGAATTTCACGATTCGACTATTCTCGTCCAATCGTGTGAATTCCGGCAAAACTTCATTACTAACGATTTGTTCATCATTCCCAAAGCATTCATTTCATTAACTAAACATCTCAACCTATATATTACAATAACTTATATTCAAATTAGGTTATGACTTATTTCTTATAAGTTCATAACTTAACAATTTCTTCAATACAAGATTTTCATTTCCTTATGACTTATTATTAATTAGGTCATTTTAGTTACATCCTTACATCCTATCAATCATACAAACTTCTTAAGTTCATCATATGACAAGTACATATATGTACTCCATAAGTTCATAACTTATTTAGGTTTAAGTTACTTATTCCTTACTTATTCGGCTTAAGTCCCTTGATTAAACATCTTTATGAGTTCTTAACATACATGATCATCACTTCTCTATCAAACTATCATGGTAGAGATAGAAGAATATAGAACAAGAGTCTTACCCTTGATGAACTAGTTCTTCTTCTTCTTCGAAAAATCTAATCAATGGAAGTTAGCTTAAAAGTGCTTATTCTCTCTAACCAATAAGTTGTTTGACTTGGATGAAATAACAAACAACTAATGACTTCATATGCTTGCTATTTATAGAAGGGCTAAGGTTAGGGCATTCTAGTCATTAGGACATCCCACCTCCTTAACTCACCTCCTTACTATTCCTAACTTAAACTCTAAGTAAACTTGCTCCCTACATAATTTGTTTGGCCACCACATAAGGTTCTTGGTCTCCAATCCACCCATGGGTTGCACCATGGATCTTTCTTTACCCATTGAATCATCCATTGGGCTTAGGCTCAATTAATTAGAGTATTTCTTGTGGGCTTGCATTAACTTATTTTGGGCTTCATATTATCAACCACTTGGATTAACATTAATCCCACATAGGTTTACACCTTTATTCATATTGGAATTGTTCTTCATACAAAAATAACCATTCCATTTCATTAGACTATAATACCTAACATTCTAAAATTAAGTCCACATGCGAAATAATGTGTTTTCCATACTTAGATTATTATTACATAATCCTTCTTGCCTCGATATTATAACGTTACGTATTTCTCGGAAGTTCAAAAATAATTCCCGAGCGATAAACGATGAATAGCGTTTTCGAAAAATTTCTCGAAAAGTTTTTATTTTCGTCTTGGAAATTCAAATACTTTAATTCCCTCACATAGTTAAAATACTACGATATTCTGACGTTTCTAGGTTATAGAACGATATACGTCTTATTAACACATAATATTAACAAATAATATTATTTTATTCATTATTTAATTCTTTCAAGTATTTTACAAAGGATTCGAATTTCTTGGTCATTACAATAATAAGCATGTTTAAATCAGAGTATAGTTTGGGTGTTTGAAGCTCTGCAGAACAGAGCAAGTTACTATCTTTGATGTAGGCACGACGCAGCTACGCCCTAATTGTACTAGGGTGCAGCGCAGCTGCGCCAGGCCTGCACCAGCTCTGATATTTTCATTTCAGTTTTTTTTCATGCTAACTTGTTAGTACCTGGTAGAGCAAGCTTGTAAACTATTTTAAAATGCACATGTAAGCACATGCATATAGGATGAACAAAGTATATCAATGATTTACACAATACTTGTGGTCTTGAAACGAAATTGTAGTTTCAAAAGTGAACTTTGTCACGAACAAATCATGTGAGCATTCTGACCTTATGAACATGTATATGTGAATTTATTATATGTTGTAAATGCCTGAGAGTTATATGTTAAGATGCCTTATATGTACTAAGTTGACTTAGTGCTAAATTCAAAGAAAATTAGAATAAGGAAGCAAATGTCATCAAGAAATGAGTAAAGTACGTTATGACCATGCAAGCATGTATATTATGAATCATTATGCCTATATATGTATTGGCATGAATATTGTTTGGTTAATATATGGCTTTCACTTATTCACATATAGTCATAAAAAGGGAAATTTCTAAAATATGAACTATGTAAGTAAAGTATACATGTGTTGTCTATATACAAGCATGACTACTGAGTATTGAATGATTAAGTTGTAAGGCACAAATGATTACATGACCTTTTTGTGTTTAAATGACATATAATATGCAAGTTAAACTTGAAGTAATGAATTCAAGTATGGTCATATGTTATATGTGAAACTCTAGCATGTACGTATGTTCAAATGTATGTGTAATTGGTGTGTTAGAGTTGAAAATGAAGTCGAGAGAGCTAAGACTCAACCTTGGTTCAGCTAAGGGACACGGTAGCAATTTGCTACTAGTCCCTAAGTTCTAGACTAAAGCAACATGCCATCCTGCATCCTACAAATAGATTCTATTTTGGTTTTGAAATTTAAGGCATGCTTATCTGATTTCTTTACCTTGTAATATATGACCAATATGCCATATAATGTGTTGAGAAGCATGCTATGTGATGACTTGATTCTTTGAAGTGTAGACTCGTACTAGTTTACACATACTAATTGAAATGATCGACTTGATAATGTTAGGTCATTTCAACGCAAGTAGTTAAAGCTAGAATTATATTGTAGCTGAGCAAACAGGCAAGTTCCTTGAACCTTACTTTTATTGAGCAAGTTCCCTAAACTCACTCCAATTATTATTGAGCAAGTTTCTTTGAACTTCACTCTTTGGTTGTGCAAGTTCCTTAAATTCTTACTCTTTCACTTGACCGAGTATCCGAACATTATTTTATTTCATTGCAAGTTTCCTAACTTACACAACTTTGAATTTTGTGGAAGTTTCCTATCCTACTCATATTGTATTGAACAGGTTATTGTTGAATTGAAAGTTATTCATTTAAGCTTGAATCTTACTTCTAAGCATGCTATTAAGTGGTTTAATTACTTTACAAGTATCCCACATCGATATTATTGATATTCGCACTTAGTACACTTGAGTTCGTACAGTCTTGGACTTGTACATCATTTAAAGTTCAATTATTCTTGAACTATGTTAGATAGAGTTTGAACCTTTGTTCGGTTAGACAAACTTATGAAGTTTTATAAAAGATATCCAAACCAATTGATGGTAAGGATTCTTAGACTAAAAATAACACCCCTTCTATGATAGGGGAGTACCCCAGGTATCTAATATAAGATACAAAGAATAGATTTAAATGTTATGCATATACATGGTGTACGCGAGGTTGGTCCCCTCAAGTACTTATTCTGTAGCCAGTAACCAAAGGGTCAATTAGTTATTGATTCCATTGGAGTTTTATAGTTCAAAGTCTACTTGACTAGTAGTTATTCTAAAAGCAATAATTATCTTTGCTTCTAATATTCATATTGTTGAATCCTTCAAATATTCATATTATTGAATTTATTGTCAGATATTTTCTGTGACGCCCCCAAAATAGGTATACATCACCTATTCTGAGTCGCCAAATACATGGTACAGAATACAAATACAATCTTAAATATACAACATGAGCTGTGAGTTTTAATACAAACATTGTCTTCTAGACAACATTAAAACTCAAAATAAGTCCTCAATACATTTATTAACACACTATTTCACATAATAATGAGGACTACTAATGCTATCCTGCGGACTCGTCACTCCGCTTCTCGACTAGTCCTCGCTACGTTCTCATTTCTCAAGAGAAAACGGTGAAAGAAAGGGTGAGCTCAACTAGCCCAAAGAAGAAATATTATGACCAAGATAAAGTAGAATAAATTATCATTAGTCTTCAATAGTGTTAAAGCGATACAATATAACAAACATCAAGTTTAAGCTGCGATTGGAACAAGCAATCCATTAAAAGAGTCAAGTAGAAAATAAAATCTACTATCTTTTATGATTTAAAAGGTTTTTTATCGGTTTTATCATTTGAGACTCAAGGTTAATAAATAATTCACATCATTGAATCAACCATGTACTACGACCAAGGATATTCTTTAGTAATACGACCACAAATTATTTATGCACTCACGGGCGAGAATATTCGTGTATTCATTAATGGTCATGATCATGCCAACAACTCATCCATCAATGTACTACGGGCCAATGAGGACTTTTACCACATCATTTGTAACATTACTACCATGATTACAACCGAATAATCCTCGGTCATAATCATACCAAGTCCATCATATGTACTGTGCCACATATGACTTTCAAAAAATATAAATATGAGGATGATGACAATGATATAAGAATTCAATAAAACAAGTTCAAGAATTAATTTATCCAGGAACTAATAATGTCCAAATTGTCAACATGATACTTCTTTGTAGAGTAAAAATTCAAGAATGATCAGAAGAATATTTCCATGAAAAGATACTGGATGAAGCGCAAATATCAAGGATATTCTACTGATTTCATGGAGTATAGAAGTCAAAACTTTAACCAACTGAGTATAATAACGAATGGAATAACAAAAGAAATCACCAGGCATGCGATAGATCGCACAGACAGGTTATTCCAACAGAATAATAAATAACGGAACCAGGTTATGCGTAAACGCACAGACAGGATGTTCCAACAGAATGATAAATAATGGAACCAGGTCATGCGTAAAGCACATACAGGATGTTCCAACAGAGTAATAAAGTACGAAACCAGGTCATGCATAAAGCACAGACAGGATGTTCCAACAGAATAATAAAGAACGGAACCATAACAGAAATCACCGTGCATGCGGTACTTCGCATAGACAGGTTATTCCAACATAATGATAAAGAATGGAATAACAGAAGAATTTCACCAAGTATAGGGTAGCCCGCGTATACAGGTTATTCTAACAAAATAATAAAGAATGGAATAACAAAATTTCTCTTCATGAATACGAAAGAAATAATACCCCTTACCCTAGAAAGAAGAGTACTGGATATAGAAGTAGTGAAATAGCAGAACATTTTTCTTCTTTCTCTCTATAGTTTCTCTCTCTAGAGTTTCAGTGAATTCGTAAGAAATAATGAAGGAACGAGCTTCTATTTATAGAAGAATGGACTGCATAGTAACTAATTCATGAACGGTCCAGATTGATTTACTTTAAACGAACGGTCTAGATTTAAAACAAAATCATTTAAATAAAATATAATATATTCTATTTATAATCTAATAAAACGAATAACTTTATAAAAGTATTCTCTTTTATATAAAAAGATTTTACTATGCAAAATACTATGTAGGACTTTGTGTAATAAAATATAATATATTCTAATTATTGTCTAATAAAACAAATAACTTTATAAAAGTATTCTATTTTATATAAAAATATTTTACTATGCAAAACACTATGCATAATAGAATATTATATATTCTATTTATAGTCTAATAAAACGAATAACTTTATAAAAGAATTCTGTTTTATATAAAAAGCTTTTCTGTTTTATTACATTAATAATACTAATAAAACAAAATTCATCATCATTATTATTATTCACACTATTAATCGACCAGGTCGTTCCCAGGAAAGAGGGGGATTTCCAATAAGGATTTCCCCCTATTGGCGCGCAATTAGGTGACCAAACCTCTCCTTGGTGGAACTTCTAGACATCGTTAATATTGCAAATAATAATATTAATAACTTTGTTATCTCAATTATTGATTGAATAATAAATATATAAATATCGACAATAATTGAATCAAAACTGAGTGTCTTCTCACGTAAGCATCAATAATCAATACAGGTGTGCTTCTTATGCAACCACGCCAGACATTGTGCTTTTAACAGGGTGTTTCAACAGTTAACGGTAAAACTTCCGTTATTATTTTCATAAAATATTTTTGTCGTTTTCTCAATCAAACAATAATTCCGTTTATGGGGTCCACCAATGATTGTCTTAGTTATGCGAATATTTCTGTTAAAAGCGAATATTCCCAGAACCAATCGAATATTATATAACAACTTGTATACTTTGCAAAATTTATAAATATTACCCACAACTATAACATTATATCAAATTTACTCCATAATATTCAAAAATAATATTTATAAAAAAAATCATCTTTATTTATAAAAGTTGGGGTCTTACATTTTCCATTCATCATGATATATCCTTATTGATGTAGGATAGTTGCCAGAAGCAGAATTTATCTTATGCTTAATTTAAATTACTATTATGTAATATGAACCCTAAGTACTATTATAGGGTATATTTGAAAGATTGTATTAAGGTTGTAAAACCCCAACTTTTTGAAATAAAGATGAATTTTCTATAAATATTATTTTTGAATATTATGGAGTGAAATTGATATAATGTTATAGTTGTGGGTAATATTTATAAATTTTGCATAGTATGTAAGTTGTTATATTATATTCGATTGGTCGGGGAATATTCGTTTTAGCAGGGAATATTCGTACAACGGCGCAATCATTGGTGGACCCCACAATAGAATTATTGTCGGATTGAGAAAACCATAAAAATATTTTTATGAAAATAACGGTAGAAGTTTTACCGTTGATACTGTTGAACTACTCGGTAGTAAAAATACAGTAATACGCGTGGTTTCATAGTAGCACACGATATTGATTATTAATGCTTAAGCAAGAAGTCACTCAATTTTGCTTATTTTATTGACCCCCATTTACCTATTTTTTCAAAATAATCGGTAGAAAATTATTTTATATAATTAGGTGGGGCCCACTGTGGGGCCCATGTTTGAAATTGAAGAGGGAAGTTGTCTGATGTTTTCCACGGGAGTTGTTTTATTTGATAGGTAATGTAATGTTAATATATATATATATATATATATATATATATATATATATATATATATATATATATATATATGATGCTTGATTTTGGAAAGCGTGAGGGAGTATAATTATTATGACTTTATTGACAAAGTGGGAGGAAGTTCAATTATTATTAGTTTATATATATAATATATATATATATATATATATATATATTATATTTTATTTAAAAGATTTTACTTTAAATATGGACCGTCCGATTAAAGTAAATCAATATGGACCGATTCATGGATTAGTTACTATACATTCCATTTTTCTATAAATAGAAGCTCATTCCTTCATTATTTTCTTTTAATTCTTTGAAACTCAGAGAGAGAAAATTATTAGAGAGAAACAAGAAAACTTTTTCGCTACTTAACTACTCTTATATTCAGGTTCTTTTACGGTAAGGGTGTTATTCTTTCTTATTCATGAAGAAGCTGTTGTTATTCCATTGCTTATTATTACATTGGAATAACTCAGATACGCTGATCTACCCTATACTTGGTGACATTCTTCTATTATTCGTTGGAACATCCTCGTCTGTGGTGTTTTACAGGACCTGGTTCCGTCTTTATTATTATTCTGTTGGAACATCACATCGTGTGTTTTACAGGACTGGTTAAAATCTTTATTATTCATTGGAACATCACGCCGCTTGCAAATTTTTCCCGAATTCGGGTTCCGTTATTATTATTCTCGTTGGAATAACATGTCTATGCAAGCACCGCATGCATGGTGATTTCTTTTGTTATTCCATTCTTTATTATACTCGGTTAAGTTAAAGTTTTGACTTCTATACCCCATGAAATTAGTAGAATATCCTTGATATTTGCGCTTCATCCAAAGATCTTTTCATGGAAATATTCTTCTGATCATTCTTGAATTTTTACTCTACAAAGAAGTATCATGTTGACAATTTGGACATTATTAGTTCCTGGATAAATTAATTCTTGAACTTGTTTTATTGAATTCTTATATCATTGTCATCATCCTCATATTTATATTTTTGAAAGTCATATGTGGCTGTGAAGTACATAGATGGACTTGGTATGATTATGACTGTGGATTATTGATTGTAATCATGACCGTAATGTTACAAATGATGTGGTAAAAGTCCTCATTGGCCCGTAGTACATTGATGGACAGTTGTTGGCATGATCATGACCATTAATGAATACACGAATATTCTTGGCCCGTAGTGCATAAATAATTTGTGGTCGTGTTACTAAAGAATATCCTTGGTCGTAGTACATGGTTGATTCAATGATGTGAATTATTTATTAACCTGAGTCTCAGCGATAAAACTGATAAAAAAACCTTTTAAATCATAAAAGATAGTAGATTTTATTTTCTACTTGACTCTTTTAATGGATTGCTTGTTCCACTGCAGTTAAACTTGATGTTTGTTATATTGTATCAGTTTAACACTATTGAAGACTAATGATAATTTATTCTACTTTATCTTGGTCATAATATTTCTTACTGGGCTAGTTGAGCTCACCCTTTCTTTCACTGTTCTCTTCAGGAAATGAGAACGTAGCAGGGACTAGTCAGGAAACGGAGTGACAGTCCAGAGGATAGCATTAGTAGTCCTCATTATTATGTGAAATAGTGTGTTAATAAATGTATTGAGGACTTATTTTGAGTTTGTATAATCTCCTGTAGACAATATTTGTATTCAAACTTACAGTTTATGTTTTGTCGTATTGTACACTACAGTTGTATTTGAATTCTGTACCATGTATCTAGCGACCCAAGATGGGTGATGTATACCTAATTTTGGGGGCGTCACAGTTGGTATCAAAGCTTAGGGATATGATCCCTGGCTAAGATGTGAGACTAGAACTAGGAGGGGAGAGACGGGGAATTCCTTCGCTAGTATGACCTACCTAAGTTTATTTGGTATTTAATTGGTCGGTCAAAGTATATGGATAATATGTTATATGTTAATGAACCTTTGTTTTGTGGCAGTATCTGAAAATGACATCCGAGAATGTTGAAAATAGCAATGGAGCACAAGAGACCGTTGAGTCTCCACATATCAATAATCAGGAGAATGTGCATCAGGAAGGCGACAATCCTCATGCAAACAACAACACTGACCAAATGATGAATGATGGACCCATTTAGAGGCTTTATGCAATTCATGTAACATCAAAGAGAGCGGCTCTCGTCCAAAATGTAGGTGGAAACAATTGGAAACTCTTTGACGGCCATCCGCTAAATCAAGCTTCAAGGAGCTGGGACCACCGGAGTTTATAGGAGAGCCAAAACCACTTAAGGCGGAAGCATGGATAAAGCAGATCATCAAGATATTTGATGTCTTGGGATGCTCCGAGGAGCAAAAGGTTCCCTTCGCCACCTTCATGTTGCGTGAAGAGGAAAATTACTATTGGGAATCTGTAAAACGTACCCAGCCTGACGCACTCAAGATGTCTTGGGAGAAGTTCCAAGAGCTATTCAACGACAAGTACTTTCCCGAGAGTATTCGTCATATGAAAGAAGTGGAGTTTATCAAATTGGAATAAAACAATATGACCGTGTCGCAATACAAGGCTAAATTTGTAGAGTTATCCCGGTTTGCATCCCATTTAGTCGATAATGAGGAGCGAATGACGCGAATGTTTTTAAGAGGTTTAAAACCGGAGATACGTCAATATCTTATTTCTCATAAACTATGTTTGTACTCAGATGTTGTAAATAGGGCTCAGTTATTGGAGCGCGGTAACGAGTCAACGTAACTAAGAAAAAGCAGCCGGTAGCATGAAAATACCAGTGGTATCAGTCATCGAAACGGCGACAACAAACGTGGAGGGAATCAACATGCCAGAAATGGTAACCACTTCGGTGGTAATCATGGCCAAGACAGTAAAAATGGACATTTCAAGAAGAGGAGATTCAACAATGATGGAAAGACGTCAGCACCAGCACCCATTGTTAAGGAAGGAGAACGACCACCTATCATATGCTTCAAATGCGGGGGAGAGGGACACACCAGTCCAAACTGCGTGATGCCGTCCAAAGCATGTTATAATTGTGGAAGAGAAGGTCACCTAGCCCAATTTTGTCGTTCACCGAAGACAAGGTCAGCTAGGATGGAGGCACCGAAGGCCGTCCCAGAAAAGTCAAAGCCGGTAGTGCAAGGGAGAGCGTTTGTTGTGACATCCCAGAAAGCAAGGAACCCGAACGAGGTCATCACGGGTAAGCTTGTCATAAACTCTAGCAAAGTTTATACCTTATTTGATACCGGTTCTACCCATTCTTTTATTTCTCCTACTTGCGCTCAACGTTTAAATTTGACTCCGGAGAAATTGAACTTTGACTTATCTGTTGAAACTCCGTTGGGAGAAACCTTCATTACATCCACTGTTTATAAGTCTTGTTTAGTTCAAATCGGCACCCGCACGTTACCTGTCGATCTTATTTCATTGAAAATATTTGCATTTGATGTAATTCTAGGGATTGATTGGTTAACTACACATCATGCAAAAATTAATTGTTTTCGTAGGGTTGTTAGCTTTCATATTCCTAACCAACCTATTATGCGAATTCAAGCAACCAAACCATTAAAATCAATCACTGTCATCTCAAGCCATAAAGCTATTCGTTTATTGAAAAACGGATGTCAAGCTTTCTTAGCTCATGTCACAGATCTAAACAAAAATGCGTCAGTTTTGAATGATATTTCTATTGTTAATGAATTTCCTGACGTATTCCCTGAAGAACTTCCTGGCCTACCCCCAGAGCGTTAAATTGAATTTTATATCGACCTTGAACCTGGTACAAAACCCATTTCCAAAGCCCCATATCGAATGGCTCCTATTGAACTTCAAGAGTTAAATACCCAACTGCAGGAATTATTAGACATTGGCTTTATTCATCCTAGTACTTCTCCTTGGGGTGCTCATGTTCTATTTGTGAAGAAGAAAGATGGGAGTATACGACTTTGTATTGATTATCGGGAGTTGAATCATGTCACCATCAAAAATAGGTACCTATTGCCACGTATTGATGATCTGTTTGACCAGTTGCAAGGAGCCAAATTCTTTTCAAAGATTGATCTTCATTCCGGATATCACCAGTTGAAGATTAGAACCGATGACATTCCAAAGACGGCATTCAGAACTCGGTACGGGCATTATGAATTCCTAGTCATGTCTTTTGGATTGACTAATGCTCCTGCTGCCTTCATGGATATGATGAACCGAGTATTCAAGGAATATTTAGATCACTTTGTGGTCGTCTTTATTGATGACATCCTTATTTATTCCAAAAGTCGTGAAGATCATGAGCAACACTTGAGGCTGATACTCCAAAAGCTTCGTGAATATAAGCTTTATGCCAAGTTGAAGAAATGCAAGTTCTTTCTTGAGGAAGTAGCATTCCTAGGGCACGTGGTATAAAGTCATGGAATATCTATTGACCCAGCAAAGATTGAAGCTATTCAAAGCTGGGAGCAACCTAAATCAGTGACCGAAGTACGTAGCTTTCTCGGCTTAGCTGGTTATTATCAGAGATTCGTAGAAGGGTTTTCTCGAATCGCTACTCCACTAACTCAGCTGACTCGGGAAGATACAAAGTTCGGTTGGAGCGAGGAATGTGAGAAGAGTTTTCAAGAACTCAAGAGGAGACTCATTTTAGCACCTTTTCTGACAATACCATCTGGTTCGGAGGATTTGTCATCTACTGATGATGCTTCTGCAAAGGGTTAGGATGTGTTCTCATGCAACATGGTAAAGTCATAGCCTATGCCTCACGACAACTCAAAGAATATGAGCGGAATTATCCTACTCATGACCTAGAGTTAGCAGATGTGGTCTTCGCACTTAAAATTTGGAGGCATTACTTGTATGGGGAGAAGGTGGAGATCTTTACGGATCATAAAAGCCTCAAATATTTCTTCACTCAAAAGGAACTCAACATGCGACAACGACGTTGGCTTGAACTGTTGAAAGATTATAATCATACCATCCAATACCATCCTGGAAAAGCGAACGTGGTAGCTGACACATTGAGTAAAAGATCATATGCAAGTACGAGTACGATATTGTCAACACATTGTGTGACTTGTAAAGGATGAGGATGGAGATAGAGTTAAAGACTCCAGGGACCCATGTGATGATGGCGAATATACGAGTAGAACCGACTTTAATTGATAAAGTTAAAAAGTCTTTCAAGCTATAGACACGGAGTCGATGCGTATGAGGAAGAAAGTGCAAGAAGGTGCTATGCCGTAAGCAAGAATCGATGAAGAAGGAATACTTCGAGTCAACTCCAGACTTTGTGTTCCTAACGACCCTGATTTAAAGTATAAAATCATGATGGAGGCGCACAACACACCGTTTGCAATCCATTCTGGGAGTACTAAAATGTATCATGATCTTCGACATACATTTTTGTGGGGCAATATGAAGAGAGAGATAGCTCTGTTTATCTCAAGGTGTCTAACGTGTCAACGAGTCAAGGTGGAGCATCAAGTACCAAAAGGTCCATTGCAACCACTTGAAATTCCAGAATGGAAGTAGGAGCACATTACCATGGATTTCGTTACCGGTCTTCTTAAGGTTTCTCAAGGTATAGATGTGATTTGGGTCATTGTTGATAGATTGACCAAGTATGCTCATTTCTTACCGATACGAGAAACTTATACACTTGAACGTCTTGCTCGTATGTACATAAATGAGATTGTAAGACTGCATGGTATGCCAGTATCCATAGTTTCTGATCGAGACCCAAGACTCACTTCACGATTTTAGGTTAGTTTGCAGAAAGCTATGGGCACAGATTTGCGATTTAGCTCGGCATATCATCCTTAGACGGACGGACAGTCAGAGAGGACTATTCAAACTCTTGAAGATCTATTAAGACTCTGTGTCCTTGATTTCAAGGGAAGTTGGGACAAGTTCTTACCATTGGTGGAGTTTTCCTACAACAACAGTTATCAAGCAAGTATTGGCATGGCTCCATTCGAAGCGTTGTATGGAAGAAAATGTGGTTCTCCAGTATGCTGGGATGAGGTGGGTGAAGCAACGTTGTTAGGACCAGAGTTGGTACGTATGACTACGGAAAAGATTCAAACGATCCGGCAACGTATAAAAACCTCACAAGATCGACAAAAGAGTTATGCTGATCTTCATCGAAAGGACGTGGAATTCGATATAGGAGATCATGTGTTGTTACGTGTTGCTCCATGGAAAGGAGTTACGAGATTTGGAAAGAGAGAAAAGCTCAATCCTCGATTCATTGGCCCATTTTTAATCCTTGATCGAGTAGGAACTGTGGCCTATAGACTCGCTTTACCGCCAAGTATGTCTCGTGTTCATAACGTTTTTCACATATCCATGTTACGTAAATATGTGGAAGACCCGAACCACATTATTGAGTTAGAATCGGACGAAATAGCGGAAGATTTAACGTATGAAGAGGTTCCTGTTCAAATCTTGGATAAGAAGGAACATATTCTACGCACCAAGGTTATACCTCAAGTCAAAGTTTTGTGGAGAAACCACGATGTTGAGGAAATGACTTGGGAGTTAGAATCGAAATGAAATCAAGGTATCTTTACCTCTTCGACATACCCAGTAACGTACCCTAATTTCGAGGGCGAAATTTCATAAGAAGGGAGATTGTAAAACCCCAACTTTTTTGAATAAAGTTGAATTTTCTATAAATATTATTTTTGAATATTATGGAGTGAAATTGATATAATGTTATAGTTGTGGGTAATATTTATAAATTTTGCATAGTATGCAAGTTGTTATATTATATTCGATTGGCCTGGGAATATTCGCTTTTTAGCAGGGAATATTCGTGCATAACGACGTTAATCATCAAAGTGTACCCTACAATGTAATTATTGTCGGATTGAGAAAAAATGACAAATATATTTTTATGAAAATAATGGCGGAAGTTTTAATTGATCTTTGTTGAACTACTCTCAGTAGTAAAAAGTAAAAAGATGTCTGGCGTGGTTGCATAGTAGCACACGGTATTGATTATTAATACTTAAGCAAGAAGTCACTCAATTTTGCTTATTTTATTTACCCCCATTTACCTATTTTTTTCAAAATAATTGGTAGAAAATTATTTTATATAATTAGGTGGGGGCCCACTGTGGGGCCCATGTTTGAAATTGAAGAGGGAAGTTGTCTGATGTTTTCCACGGGAGTTGTTTTATTTGATAGGTAATGTAATGTTAATATATATATATATATATATATATATATATATATATATATATATATATATATATATATATAAAATATGATGCTTGATTTTGGAAGCGTAAAGAGTATAATTATTATGACTTTATTGACAAAAGTGGGAGGGAAGTTCAATTATTATTAGTTTATATATATATATATATATATATATATATATATTATATTTTATCTAAAAAATTTTTCTTTAAATATGGACCATCAGATTAAAGTAAATCAATCTGGACCGTTCATGGATTAGTTATTATGCATTCCATTTTTCTATAAATAGAAGCTCATTCCTTCATTATTTTCTTATTTAATTCTTTGAAACTCTAGAGAGAGAAAATTATAGAGAGAAAGAAGAAAAGTTTTCGCTACTTAACTACTCTTATATTCAGTTCTTTTTATGGTAAGGGTGTGATTCTTTCTTATTCATGAAGAGAATGTTGTTATTCCATTGCTTATTATTCATGTTGGAATAACTTTGTATACGCTGTGATCTACCTATACTTGGTGACATTCTTCTATTATTACATTGGAACATCACATCGTGTGTTTTACAGGACCGGTTAAAATCTTTATTATTATTCGTTGGAACATCACATGCTGTCATGTGTTTTACACCGGACACAGTTCCTTCTTTATTATTATTCTCGTTAGAACATCACGCTCTGTGTGTTTTACACGGACTGGTTAAAATCTTTATTATTATTCTGTTGGAACATCCCAGCCGGTGCAAATTTTGCTTGACACGGTTCCGTTATTATTATTACATTGGAATAACTCGTCTACATGCAAATCGCATGCATGGTGATTTTTTTTGTTATTCAATTCTTTATTATACTCAGTTGGTTAAAGTTTTGACTTCTATACTCCATGAAATTAGTAGATTATCCTTGATATTTGCGCTTCATCCAGTATCTTTTCATGGAAATATTCTTCTGATCATTCTTGAATTTTTACTCTACAAAGAAGTATCATGTTGACAATTTGGACATTATTAGTTCCTGGATAAATTAATTCTTGAACTTGTTTTATTGAATTCTTATATCATTGTCATCATCCTCATATTTATATTTTTTGAAAGTCACCTGTGGCCTGTAGTGCATAGATGGACTTGGTATGATTATGACCAGGGATTATTCGGTGTAATCATGACCGTAATGTTACAAATGATGTGGTAAAAGTCCTCATTGGCCCGTAGTGCATTGATGGACAGTTGTTGGCATGATCATGACCATTAATGAATACACAAATATTCTTGGCCCATAGTGCATGGATAATTGTGGTTGTGATACTAAAGAATATCCTTGGTCAGTAAATGCGGGGGTGATTCGATGATGTGGAATATTTATTGTCGAGTCTCAAATGATAATGATGATGAAAAACCTTATAAATCAAAAAGATAGTAGATTTTATTTTCTACTTGACTCTTTTAATGGATTGCTTGTTCCACTGCAGTTAAACTTGATGTCTATTATATTTTATCAGTTTAACATTGTTGGAGACTAATGATAATTTATTCTGTATTATCTTAGTCATAATATTTCTTACTGGGCTAGTTGAGCTCACCCTTTCTTTCACTGTTCTCTTCAGGAAATGAGAATATAGCAGGGACGAGTTGGGGAACGGAGTGATGGTCTAGAGGATAGCATTAGTAGTCCTTACTATTCTGTGAAATAGTGTGATAATAATTGTAATGAGGACTCCTTTTGAGTTTGTATAATCTCTAGTAGACAATATTTGTATTCAAACTCACAGTTTATGTTTTGTCGTATTGTACACGACAGTTGTATTAGTAAGTTGTATTTGAATTCTGTACCATGTATCTGGCGACCCAAGATGGGTGATGCATACCTAATTTTGGGGGCGTCACACTACATTTCTGAGAGCACACTACGATCTCTGAGTTGGCTTCGGCAAACGTCTGGACCACTCTACGATTTTCGGAGAGGCCCTTCAAGGCAGACACACTACGATCCTCAATGATCTATGATTTTGCCTTGGGTTCTGAAATCTCTTGATAAGCTCGATATACTACGATTTTGTTGAAGCCTATTTATTACATCTCAAGTTATAGATCAAGCTAACATCTTTGATCTCTTCATCTATACATTTAGTTATAGAATGATAATCATTAAAAGCTTTGATCAACCTAACAAATTTGATCTACCACTAAGTCCTTGTACATATGTAACTTAGAAGGACTTTACATTAATCATGAGCATTTACTTTAAACATCAAATCAAAATATGCAGTCTCCCAACATTATGAATTGCCCGTAGAGCATCTTTCCATAGCTCTTTGACTTCTTTGAACTAAGTATCCATTTCCCAATCCAGTCGAGTAGCTAGTAGGGTTCCATAGTTGAGTTGAATCCCACAACTGATTGTTGTCATGAGCTTAAGCTGCATTTCATTCACAGAGTCATGGCCAGAGCTCTTGCAGTATATGCATTTCCCAACAATGTCAGTGAAAATTCATACCTTTGGGGAATTCTTTCTTTTTGTACCCTTTAATAGTCGGAAACTTCTTTTGATGCATCTTCTTTAATCCTTCATGGAAATCGATGCCTTATATGAATGGAAATCCTTTCAATTTGAAACCTAGGGCTAGGTTTATATCCTCAGCTTTGAGTTTGATTTCCATGTCCTTGACCCTTGTGGTGAGGACATCATTCTCAAATGTTCCATTTCTGTAGAACTCTTTTATCAGCTTAGGGTAGATCCACGTGCTTGTACCCAGAGCTTCTTCAAGACCAACTTTCTTTATCAGAGATAACATTTTGTAAAATTTGGGATCAGCTATCTTGAACTCATCAAAATAGAGTCGATAACACGTGATGATGTTTGAAGCTGCCATTGATTTCTTTGCACTGAGGATGGTTGAGCGATTTTGAAAGCTAGGGTTTCTGCTGGTAGAGAGAGAGGGAGAACAAGGAATAAGCTTTTTGAATTTTTGATTTCAAAAATATATTTTCAAGTTGTACTTGTAACTTCCCTCCTCTCGATCTGCTAAGTGGGGCATATGTCAAGTTCTGCTTGGCTCCACGAATTTAACTGATGTGGAATGTACTGAATTGCCCTTAGCTCTTCTTGAGCTAGTGTGTTCCTTCGGAGGACTACGATCGTCGAGGTAGCACTATGTTCGTTGAGGTAGTCTTTTATAATTGTTGAGTTTGCACTGCGATCGTTGAGTCTGTACTACGATCGTTGAGTCTACTTTGGTCCATGTGATGAACTTTTGACTTAGAATTTCTCTCGAGTTAAGGTAGCTCAGGAAGGGCCAACCTCTTAGAGTGAATTAAGGGTTAGGTTTGTTCTTGAGGTGCTTGACAGAGAGATTACTTTTATTGGTTAAAATTTTGTTATCACAGGATGCTTCTTTATTCTGTTGATGGAGCTCTGCGATCGTGGTCTTCCATATCACTGCAACTCTATGATCGTGGACTTCCTTTGGTCATGTCTACGATTTTGAGTATAGCCTTTATATCTGCATGGTTAGCACAAACTAGAGCATAGATTTTATGGTTGTAAATTTAGCATTCCTAGCTCACTTATTAGTTTATTAAATCTGGATTCATCTAGAGGCTTTGTAAAGACATCAACAAGTTGATTTTTAGTAGGGATATATTGTAAATATATGGTTCCATTTTGCACATGATCCCTTATAAAATGATACCTTATTTCTATATGTTTAGTCCTAGAATGCATGACAAGATTATGTGTTATTGCTATAGCACTTGTGTTATCACAGTGGACATGTATGGATTTGAATTCAAACCCATAGTCTGTTAGCTGATTTTTCATCCATAAGATTTGAGCACAACAGCTACCAGCAGCAATGTATCCAGCTTCTGCAGTTGATGTAGATACTGAGTTTTGCTTCTTGCTAAACCAGGACACAAGTCTGTTTCCTAGCAACTGACAGGTGCCATTGGTACTTTTTCTGTCTATTTTACAACCTACAAAGTCAGCATCTGTATGTCCTGTTAGTTCAAATGAGGACTCCTTGGGATACCAAAGCCCCATGTGAGGTGTGCCTTTGAGGTACCTGAAAATCCTTTTTACAGCAGTTAAATGTGATTCCTTAGGATTAGCTTGAAATCTAGCACATATGCATGTTGCAAACATTATGTCTGGTCTACTACCAGTTAGATATAGAAGAGAGCATATCCTACCTCTGTATTGAGTTATATCAATACTTTTACCTTTTTCATCTTTGTCAAGCTTGGTTGCTGGAGAAATTAGGGTTTTCATGGGAGAGGTTGATTTCATGCCATACTTTTTAAGTAAGTCTTTAATGTACTTGGCTTGGTTAATGAAAATTCCTTCATCAGTCTGCTTTACTTGAAATCCAAGGAAGAAGTTCAGCTCACCCATCATGCTCATTTCAAACTTGCTCTGCATAAGCTTGGCAAATCTCTTACATAATTTTTCATCAGTAGAACCAAAAATAATGTCATCAACATATATTTGAACTAATAAGATTTTGTCTTTATACTTTCTAAGAAATAATGTGGTATCTACTCTACCTCTAGTGAACCCATTTTCAAAAAGAAAGTTAGTTAATGTTTCATACCATGCTCTAGGTGCTTGTTTAAGACCATATAGGGCTTTGTCTAATCTATAGACATAATTAGAGAGAGATGAATTGATGAAACCTGGAGGTTTCTCTACGTATACTTCTTCTTGGAGTTCACCATTCAAGAATGCACTTTTGACATCCATCTGAAAGACTTTGAATTTCATGTGAGCAGCAAAGGCAATGAATATTCTGATGGCTTCAAATCTGGTAACAGGTGCAAAGGTCTCATTGTAGTCAATGCCTTCTTCCTGAGAGTAACCCTTGTCCACTAGTCTTGCCTTATTCCTGGTTATTACTCCATCTTCATCTATCTTATTTCTGAAAACCCACTTGGTCCCAATGACATGATGACTCTTTGGTCTTGGAACTAATCTCCATACTTTGCTTCTTTCAAACTGATTTAGTTCTTCCTGCATGGCTTCTATCCAGCTGGAGTCTTCCATATCATCTTCTATCTTCTTGGGTTCCATTTGTGACAGAAAGCTCAGATGGAAACACTCATTTTGGGTGGCGGCTCTTGTTTTGACTTTTGCATTTGGGTCTCCAATGATAAAGTCTTGAGTGTGATCTCTTGCCCATCTATTTCTTGTTGGAACATCTGTCCTGATGCCTTCTTGTCTGAGACCTTCAAGATCAATTTTTTCTTCTTGATATAGAGGTTCGTTGTCTTGCGTAGACCTCTATACGATCTCATTTCCTTGCTCAACAATTTCATTGTCTGGAACTACGATCGTGGTGTTGAGCTCGACGACCTCGTTCATAGTGTCTAAATCGTCGTTCATAATGTCTTGAGACACTATTTTGTCCATGTCTGTTTCATCAAAGATGATGTGAATTGAGACTTCTACACTCAGCGTTTTCTTGTTGAACACTCTATAGGCCTTACTGTCTGTGGCATATCCAAGAAAGATTCCTTCGTCTGACTTGGGTTGGAACTTTGTCAGATACTGGTTCCCATTATTGAGAATGTAGCATGCACAGCCGAATACATGGAAGTAGCTGACGTTTGGTTTTCTTCCTTTCCATAGTTCGTAGGGAGTCTTCTTAATTGTAGAGTGTATCAGTGAGAAGACAAAGTCTTCTTAATTATTGATTTTACTTTTATGTAAAGTACCATTATAAGGTGTTGTAGTCGAGGCACCATGAGAGTTGCATACATTTGTATTAAAACTCACAACGTATGTGTTGTTGTACTCTGCACGATAATTCAACAGTTGTATAAATGAAGTTTGTATTTGATTTATGTAGTGTGATATCTGGCGACTCAGAATGGGTCGTGTGGACCTATTTTAGGGGCGTCACATAGAGTCTGCAAGACAAGCAAGTGAAGATCATAGTGTGCCAGTCCTTAAGAGAAATCGTAGTGTTCTCATTTGCAAGCACCAAGGTGGCAAGACACTACGATCAGAATCGTAGAGCATCATCTGCCTGTGTCAGAAGCATCAAGCCTTGCCCATTTATTTAAGAATAAATCCTGACAAATGTGGAATGGATTATAAACGTTGAAGCCCTCAGCAGTCCTAATGTCACGACAGTCATCCTTAGTATACAACAAAGAAACGTATTGAAGAAGCTAAGAAAAGTACTATGGGTCAGCAGAAAACACCTTTTCAAGTGTTAGGTGAGATAATTGTCTGTTGTGTCAGTGGGCCAGACTGCTAATCAGAAGATGTGCAGAAAGTCTCCATCAAAGCTCAGAAATGTCAAATGCATTTAATGCTTCAACGGATGTCTTCAACGAATACATTTCAAAGACCTAATATATGCAAAACATCAGCAGATGATATATATAAGCAAGCATTGAACAAAACGCTGAAGAACACTCAACGCTCAACTCTACGATCTGAAAAGAGAAAGCTTGCTCAGCTACTCAGTTCTTTCGAACAAAAGCTTAACGGCAACTGAGTAGCACCATTCAAGAACTCATCAACTACTATCAAGTGAGGTAAGAAGTTCCAAATCAGAAGGACTTAAAGAGTTCTAAGTGAACTATGAAGAACCAAGTCTGTTGGACTTGAAGAGTTCAAAAGTGAACTGAGAAGTGCCAAGACTGCTGGTCTTGAAGGAATATGTGAGATTCAGAAAGTGTAAAGATATCCTTAGTGGATTTCCTACTCGAGGAGTAGAAGAGTGGACTAGGAGCTTTAAGTGCTCTGAACCACTTAAAATTGTCGTGTCTCTTACACTCTTGCTATAACTGCTATAACTATTATAACGGCCTCACTCTCATTAACTCACTACATCTAAAAAGGAGAACAAACAAATCTTAATTCCGCTGTGTTTGAATCATTAACAAAACTAACAAAGTATTTCGAAAAGAATTTAAAATATCTATTCAACCCCCCCCTTCTAGATAACTATTGTGCCTCCGGGAACTAACACAATCCATCAAATTTCATTGTTCTTAATGTTTTTGAAAGTTTTGAAAATAAAACATGAAAATTTGATATTACAATAAGTTATAACTCTGAATCTGTCCGTTTAAAGTTTATTTTCTTCATTTTGACATGTGATAACATAATCTACCGTTAAATTTCAACTTACACAACAATTCATGGCATACCATTGTTCATAAGGGTCATATTTTTACAACTTTTATACTTTATAACTTTAAAAATCTATTTACTACATATTTATATGCAATTTATGTTATGAAAACATATGTATATGTTAACAAACATATTATGATAATATATTATCACATATATACACATAATCATTACTCTTTTCCATCACAAAGACTTGAACTTTCAATTATAAAGACTTACAATAATTTTTTTATAAAAATATAAATAACATAAACTAGAAGTTGGGTTGAAGAGATTACCCAGCAGTGTAAATTAATAGGAGATGAAACCCCTTTCAGATACTTCTTCAATCACAGAATTTCCATCAAAAATATTCCTCTGAATTCTCTCTGAGCTCTCAAGTTTTGTTTTTAGAAAATACGTAAGAAAACAAATAATCTTTGTGACAGATAATAATCGGTAACGTTAATGTCGATTAATCCCATTCGTGGGTTAACTGCCTACTCCCATTAGGGCTTTGTTTGGCTAACTTATTAGAAGGTTTTCCCATTTAATTTAATAAATCTCTTATAATATAGTTTAATAATGTTACACTCATTTAAACAATAAATCGAACATCTTATTTAGTTTAATTTAAATAAAATATAATAATTTCTCATTAATTCACATAGTCACATAATTAATTTTCTCATTTATTAATTATGTCAAATTATTAAATTTCTAATTAATTATTAAATTAATTAAAATGACATTATGTTTATTAAATACTTCTTTTAATTCAATAAGCTCGCTTAGATACATATTTTGAATAATAAAATTTCCCACATTAATTTAATCAATATAACACATATAATTAAATTAATCTACCACAAATTTATCAATTAATTATTTAATCCAATAATTAAATCATCAAAAAATATTTATTTAATTCAATAAATATTCAAATTAGATTACAAAATCTTGTTCGTCACAATACATATTCAACAAAACTCAAAATCTTCATCTTAAAATATGTTTTCATGGATTTGAATACTCCAAAATTGTTTATAGATTACATATAACAGATTATATATATCCAATAACATATATAACCAATCTCTCAACAAATTCTTCACCAAAACCAATTTACAGAAAAATATTTCCACAAAAATACAAAATAGAGTTTAGAACTAAGTTAATACCTTTGATTTATTCTTTAGATTGGTTAGATAATATGAATCTTCTTCTTCTTCCTTTTTGATTGTACAGAATTTTCCTCTCAAATCACTTTATTATCTTTGTTTTCTGTGTTTTGCAAATATGAGCATATGGTAGGAAATAAAATTGAAGAATGTGTTTACGTATCTTTAAGTTGGGTTAACAGTTACCATAGACTAAAAGTCTCAGCAGTTAAAATTTACCAAAGGTCATAAGGCCTTGTTTAGTTTAACTTTATTAAACTCCTAATTTATTTTAATAAAACTTCTTATCTTATAGTACCCAAATCACACATTACCCAATTAATTTATAATCTTATTTAGCCAACACAATATTTAATTAGCTAATATAATTATAATTTTGGTTAACAAATCATTCATCCTCTAACTTAATTATTTAATTAAATTAGAATATTTTCATTCCATTAGCGTAATAACATACGCACCGATTATAAAATCATTTAATCGATATTATCGTACATAAATAAATTATTTCTTCAAATATCATTTTACTCCATAAATATTCCCATTAAAAATATTTATTATATTCGATAAATATTTTAACTATTTACGAAATTCTCAATCGTATTACATTAACATATTACATACTACAAAAATAAGGGTCAATGGCGACGGGCACTATGCCGACGGCACAAGCACCGTCGCTAATAATAGCATTGCCGACGGGCAAGCCGTCGACTATGACTGCCATCGAGAATGATCTTTTTATTGGCGCCATACATTCCCGGTGGAGGGAAAAGCTTATTGACAACGGCAATTATTTTAGTATCGACGGTAGTGCCGTCGGGAGTGACTTAACAACGACGGCTTCAGTAGCGACGGGGAATGTCGTCGAGAATGATAAATAAAACCTCTTCCCCACGACGGCAACGACTCCTTTTATAAAAAAAAATTCCTCTCTATATTTCTTTCCCTCTTAAATTCAGCCATTTTCGCTCTTAATTTCCCCACTGAATCTCAAATTCGGGTTATTCATTCTCTAAAAGTTCACCCATTTCGGTTTATTGCTTCCCATTTTGCCCATTTCTCTCATCCCTGTTGTAACCCCTCCCCTTATCCATTTCGCCGCTGCAATCGAGGCCTCAGGCCAGAGACCTCAAGCCGGTACCTCAGGCCATTCATTCATTTTGCAACTTTAGACTTGTACAATGACTGGGCTGCTTTGTATTTGTAGGCTCACTATATTCAATCGCATTTCAATTGTGCTTCAAATGTTGGATTTATTGGGTTGTTCATTGTTGTATCCCCAAATTGACTTTCAAATCTAGCTTATTTATTGTTTAAACTCCACTCAAAAATGTTTGAATTTTATCATCTGGGCTTATCTCATATCTGAATTATATACCAATCTATTATACAAGAGTATCCGTTTAGCCAGTATTTTATGGGCAATGTCCATTTTTGGTTTTAGAATTTTGTTGATAGCATGTGTAATGTGTGCTCAATTATTTTGTTAAATGCTGATTTGATTCCGCCTTCATATCAGTTCCCCATAGTTTATTTTTATATGTTAAAAATGTTTATTAATGGCCAAAAATAATACTGGTATACCTTGTGAGGTAATAGGCATGTCACTAAAAATTTTCTCCTTGTTCATGTTTGTCAAATTGTTTAACACATTAAATTCAATGATTTTATGATCTAATTTTGGTAATTTGGTTTACATATTAGATGAAAATCCTATTAAAATTGAATTTAGGGATAATATTCTATTTTAATTAAAATCTTTATGAGTGATCTCCTGTTGTTGTGTTTAATATGATCAACTATCAAGAATGTGTAGGCTTTTATCAAAATAAATAAAAAAAAGTATGGAGTGGCGAGGCAACCAGAAACATTTATACAATGCATTTTACTAATTTGTTCATGAATTTCAATATCTCATGAATCATGATGATGTTGTATTAAAACTGACTGTAAATTGTTTGATTAATATATATCATCAGAAAATGGATGACCTGCCTGATGCCATAGTCCAGTACATTTTGTACATTTTGGGTTATTGAAGATTGCTCAACTTGGTGAATATAGTGATTATAATCTCATCTGAGAGTAAGAAAGTGATCTTCTTTGTGTTTCTTTGATTTCTTCTTCATCCTTGAAAAAGTCTGTCTTCTTTTTTTCCAGAAATCAATATGATAAAATGCATGTATTCCATGTGACTTGACATGTGCATATTTTCATATAGTTTAGGAAGCTTAGAAACCCGTTTGAGATTCACTTAGTAGGAGTGGATCTCAAATAGTCCCCGTTTTGGGACTGTTCTTGTATGTTTCGATCTCACTTAGGTCGGTGTTAACGACTTGAGCACGTCTTTATATTTTTTGAATTTTCGATCAGTATATATCTCTTGATGTTCTTCGGGTGCATATTTAGACTACAATGTGTTAGTCTATTTCGTGTACTTGAAGACCATGGGGAGGTGCTACTGAAATTTCTAAAAAATTTTAAGATGTGTTCAAGTTGTTGGCATCAGTGAGGCGACACATCCGGGAATGGGATAAAAGCCTGACCCGTTAGAGTGGGAGATGAAGTTAGGAAACTCATAAGCATGCATATATATTAACTTGGAGACTTGATTGTGTTTGTTTAACTTTCCATATATATAGCAGACAGTTGTCCAAGATGTCTGTTGATCGAAGTTGGATGGAACGTAAGGTAGCCACTGATAAGAGTGGGCTTAGCTCTGAGTACCGTAGTGAGTTGAACAGTTTCTCAATTTCACGTTTGAGCAAGTCAGTGACGATGAGATTAGATGTCCTTATAAGAGGTGTGTGAATGAAGTGTGGAAGGAAAGGAGTGATGTCATGTGCAACTTATTTGCGTATGGGTTCAAGCAGGGTTATACAACATGGATCTATCATGGGGAAACCTGGTTAGATGAACGTGAATCAGAACCGGAATCTAGAGGTGACAAAACCTTTGTTGTATTTAACATGATAGTGAAAGTCTTTGGTTCATACTTCGAGTGGAATCTACAGACGAGGGATAGCGAGTAGCACAAAGAAGAATTTGAAATAGCGGGGCTAAGGGTTTCTATGAGTTATTGCATGAAGCAAATGATGCCTTTTGTATATAGCCAGCACGAAAAGCACACCGTCTTATCTGTCGTGACTAAGTTTTTACACTTCAAGAACAAACATGACTGTAGCGAGAGAGGTTTTAATGAACTGTTAAGCATTGTGAAGGAGTGCTTACCTGCAGGCAATAAGTTACCGGAGTCGTACTATGATGTGAAGAAAATGGTCAAAAGGATCAATCTAGGGTATGAGAAGATCGGTGCTTGTGAGAATGACTGTATGTTGTATTACAGTGATGTCAATAAAGACAAGAGGTCATGTGATATTTGTGGTACAAGTAGATACCGTGAACAACGCAAGAAAAAGGGAAAAAACGTGCCGAGAAAGATCTCACATTACTTTCCCATTACCCCGAGGCTTCAGCGATTGTTCATGTCAACACATACCGTCGAGGATATGAGGTGGCACTCTACACGGGACATAGTAGAAGGTCAACTGACGTACCCGGCAGATGGGCTTGAGTGGAAAAATTTTGATAGCAAGCACCCCTCGTTTACCTTCGAGGTTCACAATGTTAAGCTTGGACTTGCTACGGATGGGTTTAGTCCATTTAACGGGCCTTACACAAAGCCCTACTCAACTTGGCCGATGATTATTGTTGTGTATAACCTCCCGCCTTCGATGTGCATGAAAGATCCCTACATGTTCATGCCTTTACTGATTCCAGGTGATAAGAGTCCGAGTAAAGACATCAATGTATACCTCAGGCCGTTAGTTGATGAGTTGAAGATGTTGTGGGAAAAAGGGGTTCAAACTTATGATGTATCTCTTAAGCAGAACTTTGACATCAGGGCAGCTTTACTGTGGACAATAAATGACTTCCTGGCGTTAGGAATGATCATTGGATGGTCGACTCACGGGGGCTTGTCATGTCCCGTGTGCATGGGGTCAGTTAAAGCTATGCGGCTCAAACATGGGGGGGAAATGAGTTTCTTTGCAACATCCAGACAGTTTTTGCCGATTGAACATCATTATCGACAGATGAGTAGACAATTCAATCGAAAAACAGAGAAACTTCAAGTACCTGGCCGTCTTTCTAGGTCAGCAGTGTTGAGTTGGATTAGTCATTTGAAGTTTCCACCTCCAGGGAAGAATCACAGATTGGAGCGAGCTTATGGTTACGACAAGGTTCACAACTGGACACACAGATCCATGTTCTTTGACCTGCCTTATTGGGATACACTCTGCATCCATCATTGTTTAGATCCGATGCATACTGAGAAAAATGTATTTGATAACATTTTTATACAGTCCTAGATGCCAGTGGTAGAACAAAGGATAACAATAAGTCGAGGCTTGATTTGGTAGAAATGAACATTAGGGAAGATCTGTGGCTATATCAGGAGGGTAGTAAGACGGTAACGCCTAAAGTTGAATATACTTTGACCAGGGAATAGTTGATATTGATATATAATTAGATCAGTGGACTAAAGCTCCCAGATGGATATTCTTTGAATATATCAAGGTGTTGTAAAGTCGAAGAGCTAAAGTTTCGGGGTCTCAAAAGTCATGATTGTCACGTATTCATGCAGAAGTTGATCCATGTGGCATTTATCGACTTATTACCGAAACGTGTGGTTGAAGCATTGACAGAGCTTTCTAATTTATTCAGAGATCTATGCTTGACGGAGCTTCAGGTCAAAGACATAGATAAAATGGAGATACAGATAGTGGAAATAATATGCAAGTTAGAAATGATCTTCCCTGCATCGTTTTTTGATTCAATGGAGCATTTGCCTATTCATTTGCCATATGAAGCTAAGTTCGGTGGTCCCGTACAATATAGATGGATGTATCCATTCGAGAGGTAATGACATTAATGTTTTTAATACGGTAAAATGTTCATTCTTTTTTTGCTAATCTATATATCACATAGAATGTTCATTACATTAGATTTGTACTTTTGAGTTGAATGGTCGAATGAAGCACAATCGCTACGTCGGAATGAATGAGGTTGTGTAGCTTACGAGGAAAAGGGAGAATTAACGGCCTTTAGTCATCCTATACGCCCATTCGGCGATAAAAAAAAAGGCAATTCTTGACCGATAGTGAGTATGCAGCTGCCACATTGTATGCACTTGTCAACATGAATGAAGTAACACCATACATTAAGTACGTAGTCATAACTTTTCAAATGTTGTCTTGTGTTATTGCGCCTATAAGTTCTTTCCATACACATTAAGTATATATAACTGTATTGCAGTCAATATGATGCTGAGATACGTGAAGCGGATCCGATTATATCGGACGGGGATTTACAAAATTTGAGGAATAGAGAATTTGTGCAATGGTTTAAATATCATGTAAGTTTAACCGATTTGCAGTTCAATGAATCTACCATCACAGACATAATCTTATGGCGTAATTAACTTTATAATATGTTGTGTTCATGTACATTAGGTTCTCACAGATGAGTTAGGCGACATTTATTTAAAGCTTATAATGAACTGACCTGAAAGATTTGTAGATACTTATACATGCTGCATTGTCAATGGTTATAGATTTAAGTGTTGCGATATTGGGGAAGTCACTTCTTCTGATTTTGGTGTTGTGGTTAAAGGTAGCTGCTACGATAATGTTTGGGATGACTGGTATGGACGATTGCTAGAAGTTGTCGTTCTCAAATATTGGGGTCATAAAGAGTTAGTTTGCTTCAATTGTCATTGGTTTGATGTTAAGAATGGAGTTAGAGTAGATAAAAATTCAGGACTGGTGACTGTTAATGTTAAGTCAAAAACTAAACTCAAACGAGCCTTTTATTTGCAACACAGGTGTACTATGCGCGAAGTGTTAAAACTCCTGCAAGCCCATGGTATGTTGTAATAACCACCAAAGCCCGTGGTTTTCAAGGCATAGCTCCTTGTCCAGACGATGAACCTTTACAAGTCGAGTCTACTAGTGTCACACCTGCTGATGTGACAATTATTAGTGAGTCTAGTGAAGAAGAGGATGATGTCATCGCTGTCGAAAGTGAAGATGATGTTCTTGAGGAGGTAGATATAATTGAAGAAATCGTTGAGGATGATGAAGATGGTGATGACAATGATATTGAAGATTTACTGCTCGAAGATGACGATTCTAATATTGATGGCTTTGATGATATTAATGATTAGGAGTATGTACTCTTTGTGTCATTTTAGTTGTTTTAGGTTACTATTTATGTTGTATACTTTTAAAATGACTATTTATGTTGTGTCCTTTTAGTTGTATTCAAATGTAATTATTTTTTTTAGGTTACTATTTATGTTGTATCATTTTAAAATGACTATTTATGTTGTATTCTTTTTGTTGTATTTGTATGTTATCCTCTTTGTTACTGTTCAAAAATATTGTGCATACGAATGTCTAATAATGTTTTTTTGATGATTTGACAGTATATATACATATGGTACGTACACCACACGGCGATCGTGGTGGGCGTGCAAGTCGTCAAAATGCATGAGCTAGTGGGGGGTGATAAGCATTTGGGTGCGTGGGTATAATTACATGTTTTGTTGGGATACATATTATTATTTTTATTTTATATAGTATTGTCATTATATTCTTTTATATAAATAATGATGTATTTCACTACATAGGTGATCGTCGTGAGGCCTCATGAGGGGACTAGCACGTGGTTTGCACTAGGAATCCCCTCGGTTGTGGATTATTTGTCGTGTTGGGACTAATAGGTAATTTCATAGTTCTATATAGTATTGACATAGTATTTCGTTCTTATATATTCTTTCTAATTTGTAGTATCCTTGACGCGACGTGCCAGGAACACGTTGTTTGGGATCATCCGTAATCGATTCTCAAGCTTGAAGTGGATGAGGTGGGCGGATGTGGATGACCGCCTGCACGCATGGTGATTTTCTTTGAGTTAGGAGGTAAGATGTCATTCATTCATTCATATATATGTTTGTTTTATATGCATTCATATTTAGTTTGATTTATGTTGTCTACTAAGTTTCTTGATGTGTAATGTGCACAGATATTACCGCTTTGAGGACGAGCAGGAAGCCCATGGCATGACTGTTCTACATAAATACTTGGAGATGAATTGGCACAAGTGGGTCCATAACTGGAAGAAGAAGGCCCCAGACGAAGATGGTTGATGGACATACACTTAAGGATGTTCGGCCAGATTTCATCTCTGTTGCGGTATAGGACCAGATGTGCAGCATTTGGGATGGTGAGGCCTTCAAGAAGATGTCGGCACAGCGTATAGCTGCCCGACAGCAGAGTCTTCTCCCGCATTGCATGGGGTCTCAGTCGTACGATCTCTACCGGGAGAGACTCGAGGTGAGTCTAAAGCATGCACCCTCCCACTTGGAGTTTTAGTGGCACGCCCACCAGAAGAAAGGTGAAGGTGGTTATATATCTCCTGAGGCAGAACGCATTGCTGTAAGTTATTTAATTCTTTTATTTAGTATGTATTTAAAATTCGATTATTCTTTTGAATTTTTTTGTTTTATATTTTGCGTATCATCTATTAATGTGTTTTTGCAGCGACGATTCGAGGACCTTGTTGTTGCCCGGAGTAGCCAAAGAGGTGACACTGCAGTCGATGGTTCTACGCATGTGGATGAGGAGATGGAGGACTGGTTGCAGGCTACAGGGGGACCGAAGAAGGGTAGAGTTTTGGGCATTCCCCATGTCCCAGCCTACACCCTAGTCCTTGCTGCAAGATCTCGGCGGCGCCCACCGACTGGAGGTAGTGGTGCGAGTGGATCGGGTGCCAGCCCTTCATTATCCGACTATTTCTTCCGGCGGATTATAGAGGGGTGCATGGCAAGCAGTGTTGTGCAGTCAGAAGCACCATCATGTGAGCGGATCTACCAGCTGGCTCAGGAGGTTGTCCACGGCTCCATAGATCCTACAGCTGGCGCTGACGACCTCATGGGTGTAGTACGAGAGGAGGCCATTGATGAGTGGATTTTTTATACACGAATCGATATTCATTTCAAGTTTAAATTCACAGTTATCTTCGTGTTTTGTGTTCGTTTTCACACATTTCGTGTTATTTTATGAGTAGGGTGGTCATGGATGCAAGTGGTGAAGAATGGCGGAGTTTTTGAGAAAAAGAGGAAAAACTCATGAAAGCAAAGAAATCCTTTAGCGGTAGCCTATCTCCGGGAAATGAGGCTTTTAAGTTTATACCCCGTCGGGTGGGGTTCGAATCTGCAAGTAACTTCTCATTGCTCGAACTTCTTTGCGACTTGGATTGTTGGTTTTTTGTTAGGCGCCTGGACTCTATAATAGCATATTTCGGCTTGAACAAGGAGGAGAGCTGAATATTATGTAGAAAACAACTAATCACACAACACAAGGAGCATATTACAAGAAAAATTCCAGGATTCAAGGCGAGCTTCGGAGGAGTAATTTTCAGAGATTATCGTGACGGTTGCAAATCGAGGCTATGTGAAGGGGTTTTCATTATTCTTCTTTTATTTAGTTCTTTATTTGTAATCGAAAGGATGTTTTCAGTATATTATTCAGTTTTTAATTCATTCGTTATGAACTAATTCGCTTATTAGACTTGTGATGGATCTTTGGGCGAAACGATGATTATATAACTTTGATTTCCAATTCAATAATATATTCTTAGTTTATCTATGTTAATTCAAGCGTGAATTTATGAATTACCTGATCAACAATTCCTTGTGGATTTGAATGGAATCGAGAGAGGAGATTCAATTCTAGACCTAGTTAATATAACATGTTTCATGAATTTTGTCAATAGCAGATTTTTTATTATTGTTAAGGTAGAGATATGCTTAACATCATATGTAATCGAATAGAGAAATTAAACTTAAACCTTCTTTAATTGCAGTTCACATAGAGATATAGTGAGTTGGTTGATTTAGGTGTTTAATGATTTCTATCTTAATTGTGGATTAGCGTTAATCTGGTATTAGTGCATCGAGAGGTGGCTAGTATTACTTTCGTGTTCTTGATTAATAAACTGGGATATTAAATTGAGTTGGAATAAAGGTTTGCAAATCAGAGTGAAGCTCAGGGTTAAATCATAAGTCTAATTCTCCATTAATTGTTTGAAATTTTGGATTTTGATATTAGCGGTTGTTTTTGTGATAGTTTATTTATTTATTAATTTAGTTTTTACAATTTTAAACCATTGATTTGAGTAATTTAATAGAATTAGGATTAATAGAAAATTGATAACTGTGAAGTTAAAATTCTTGATAATTTGTCCTCGTGGGAATGATACTTTATTCACTACTATATTACTTGTTGACCGCGTACACTTGTTTGTTTTGCGTGTATTGATTTTACCCAACAAGTTTTTGGCACCGTTGCCGGGGACAATTTAGCCAAGATTTTAAATATTTTTACGATATCAGTTTAGTTAGTCCAGTTTTACTTAAACAGTTTTTGTTTTTGTTTTTTCTATTTCAGGTTTTCGACATTGGTTTATGCAAACACGATCTAAACATCCAGACTTGCTTCCTTTTGAGGATGACATTGAAAGGATTTTTTCAGAGGTTAAGTAAGTGGATTGAAAAAAATGAGGAACTAATTGAAAATTTCGATAAGGAGGAAACAATGGTCTTAGAAGACCGTAAAGCGTTGAGAGATTTTGCAACACCTAAGGTAACTGATCTGAAGTCGAGCATCACTAGGCCTGCAATAGCTGCTAATATTTTTGAAATCAAGCCTGGGACCATTCAGATGATGCATAATTCAGTTCAGTTTGGGGGAATGGCAAATGACGATCCGAATGAGCATTTAATCAGTTTTCTGGAAATGTGCGACACATTCAAGTACAATGGGGTGTCGGATGAGGCAGTACGACTTCGTTTGTTCCCATTCACTCTACGGGACAAGGCAAAGAGTTGGTTACATTCTCTACCACCGGGGTCGATTACTACGTGGGAAGACTTGGCTCAAAAATTTCTTGCCAAATTTTTCCCACCGGCGAAAACTGCTATAATGAGGAATGACATTAAGATGTTTGAGCAGCAGAATGGGGAGTCACTATATGAGGCATGGGAGCGTTACAAGGAATTACTCAGAAAGTGCTCACATCATGGATTGCCCAAGTGGTTGCAAATGAACACCTTTTATAACGGACTGAATGGGAATGTCAGAACCAGTATTGATGCGGCGTTGGGTGGTGCATTTATGGCTAAGAGTTACGAGGAAGCCTACAATTTGATCGAAACCATGGCGGCAAATAATTACCAAAGGCCCACAAAGAAGAATGACACAGCAAAGGCTATTTAGGATTTTGGAATTAGATGGGGTGTGACTATACAAGATGATTTACTGATTATCCAAGAAGTTTGATACTATGAATGAAAAGGTTGATACTATGACAGGGGTCCAAGTTCAGTAGGTTGAGGTAGTATATGAATTGTGTGCGAGTGATCACCCTTCAGATCAGTGCGCAATTAATCCAGCATCCGTCCAGTTCATCGGTAACTACAACAAAATTCCGCAAAATACATACCAAAACACCTACAACCAGGGGAATAGGAACCACCCAAACCTCTCATGGAGCAATAACCAGCAAACTCAAGCTCCACGACCATCATATCCCCCTGGTTTTCAGAGTCACCAACAACCGGTTCAACATCAAGAAAGGAAATCAGATTTCGAGGAAATGGTGTCGAAGTTCATAACTAGCGCTGAGGCAACAATAAAAAATCAAACAATGGTGATGAAAAGTCAAGAGATGTCGATCAAGAATTTGGAAAATCAGATTGGACAGCTGGCGTTAGCAGTGAATAATAGACCACAAGGAACATAACCTAGCGACACTTAGAGAAATCTGAAGGGTAGTCATGAGCAATGTCAAGCAGTTATGTTGAGAAGTGGAAAACATCTCGAGGGTAATAATGCAGAAAATTCAGCGACACCGGAGGAAAAAGTTGATGACAGTAACGTGGTGGAAGGTAACAAGGACGAGGAAATAAAGTTAAACAATAAGCCAATTGTGTACCCTCCACCACCGTTTCAGCAGAGGGTTCAAAAATAGAAGTCAGATAAGCAGTTCGCAAGGTTTTTAGACGTGTTCAAGAAACTCCAGATTAACATCCCATTCGCGGAGGCCTTAGAGCAAATGCTAAGTTATGCGAAGTTTATGAAAGGAATTCTGTCAAGGAAAAATAAATGGGAGGAATTTGAAACAGTGGCACTAACAGAGGAGTGTAGTGCGGTGTTACAAAAAAGCTACCACCAAAACTTAAAGACCCGGGGAGCTTTACTATCCCATGCACGATCGGGAAAATGTCGTTTAACAAATGTCTATGTGATTTGGGGGCGAGTGTGAACCTCATGCCATTTTCGGTATACACAGGATTGGGTTTGCCCGCGCCAAAGCCTATGAATATTTCATTATAGTTGGTGGATAAGTCAGTCACATATCCGAGAGGCATAGTAGAGGATATTCTGGTGAAAGTGGATAAGTTTATATTCCCAGCAGACTTTATCATTCTGGATTTCGAGGAGGATAAGAACATACCAATTATCTTAGGGAGACCTTTCTTGGCTACGGGAAAGACATTCATAGATGTGCAAAAAGGAGAACTTACTATGAGAGTCCAAGATCAAGAAACCAAATTTAATGTGTTCAAGGCCATGAAATTCCCTACGGATGAAGAAGAATGTTTTCGGATGGATTTAATTGAGCAAATCATCAGTGAAGATATGAGCAAGAGTTTGGTCAACGATCCATTAGAAACAACCTTACTGGGGGATGAAGAAAAGGATGACCCAGAATTGGTGGAACTCTTACAGATGCTAGACTCATTGCCACGGGTTAGCCGATTCAGAGCTCCGTTTGAACCTTTGCACACCGAGGAGATAGCTGCAGAAAAACTGAAACCGTCATTAGAGGAGCCACCAACATTGGAACTTAAGCCACTCCCTAAACATCTTAGGTATGCGTATTTAGGCAATTTAAATTCTTTACCTGTAATTATTTCTGCTGCACTTAACGAATTACAGGAAGAAAAGTTGTTGAGGGTGCTTAGGGACTACAAATCAGCGATTGGATGGACGATTGCGGATATAAAGGGAATTAGCCTATCATTTTGTATGCACAAGATTCTGATGGAGGATGATGCGAGACCATCGGTGGAGAATCAACGTCGACTTAACCCAATCATGAAGGAAGTGGTCAAGAAGGAAATTCTAAAATTATTGGATGCCGGTATTATATATAAAATTTCTGACGGTAAATGGGTTAGTCCGGTTCATTGTGTGCCGAAGAATGGGGGAATGATGGTGTTACAGAATGAGGACAACAAGTTAATTTCGACAAGGACAATGACAGGTTGGAGGGTGTGCATCGATTATAGGAGGTTGAATAAGGCAACCCGAAAAGATCACTTCCCGCTACCATTTATCGATCAAATATTAGACAAATTAGCGGGACATGAGTTTTACTATTTGTTGGATGGATACTCAGGCTATAATCAGATCGCCATCGCTCCTGAGGATCAAGAAAAGACAACATTTATATGCCCTTATGGCACATTTGCATTCAGGAGGATGTCATTTTGGGCTATGCACGCGCACCAAAGAACTTTCAACGGTGTATGATGGCTATTTTCTCAAATATGGTGGAAAAGAATGTTGAAGTCTTCATGGACGATTTCTCGATCTATGGAGACAATTTTGATACTTGCCTAGAGAATCTGGTTATGGTTTTGCAGTGATGTAAGGATACAAACCTCATACTCAATTGGGAAAAATGTCACTTCATGGTTGAAGAGGGAATAATTTTGGGCCATAAGGTGTCGGCTCAAGGATTAGAGGTGGACAAAGCAAAGCTGGATACGATTGAGAAACTGCCTCCACCGAGCTCAGTTAAGGGTATTAGAAGTTTTTTGGGGCATGTTGGGTTCTATAGAAGGTTCATAAAAGATTTCTCTAAGATTGAAAAACCTCTATATAGTCTTTTAGAGAAGGATGCCACTTTCAGTTTTACTGCGGAATGCAAGTTCGCGTTTGAATTGTTGAAGAAGAAATTAACTACAGCCCCCGTGATAGTTGCACCGGACTGGAATATGTCATTCGAGCTTATGTGTGATGTGAGCGACTATGCGGTTGGGGCTGTTTTGGGACAAAGATGAGACAAAGTGTTTCACGCCATATACTATGCAAGCAAAACACTCACAGAGACTCAAATGAATTACACTACCACGGAAAAGGAATTGCTTGCAGTGGTGTACGCGTTTGACAAATTTTGGGCTTACTTGATCGGGACCAAGGTGATAGTATACACGGATCATTCGGCGATTCGGTACCTAATAGCGAAAAAAGATGCTAAGCTACGCCTTATCCGATGGATTCTCCTACTTCAAGAGTTCGACTTAGAAATTAAAGATAGAAAGAGGATGGAGAATCAAGTTTCCGACCATTTATCAAGGCTGGAAAATCCGAAGAAAAAGAATGAAGATAGATGCGCAATAAATGAATCATTCCCGGATGAGCAATTATTTGGGTTAAATGCTGAATTTCCTTGGTACGCTGACTTCGCAAATTATCTGGTGAGCAACATGCTTCCCCCTGATCTTACAAGACAACAGAAAAAGAAGTTTCTTCATGACGTCAAGTGGTACATATGGGACGAGCCTTACTTATTCAAACAGTGCGCCGACAAGATGATTAGAAGATGTATCCCCTCAAATGAAGTGCACAACATACTACGCAGAATGCCACTCATCAACATATGGGGGACATTGGGAGTGAGTGAGCGCTTGGCAACAAAAGTGCTTCAAGCCGGGTTTTATTGGCCGACATTGTTCAAAGACGCCTACCAATTAATGAAAACATGTGATATATGCCAAAGGGTAGGCAACATCTCTAAACGTAATGAGATGCCCCTACAGACAATTCTTAAAGTAGAAATCTTTGATGTATGGGGCATCGATTTCATGGGGCCATTTCCTTCGTCTTTGAGCAATCAGTATATTCTACTTGCGGTGGATTACGTCTCGAAGTGGGTTGAAGCTTCGCATTACCATCTAACGATGCCAAGGTGGTCCTCAAATTCCTACAGAAAAATATTTTCACGAGGTTTGGCACACCAAGAGCAATAATCAGTGATGAAGGTAGTCACTTCTGCAATAAGTCGTTTACAGCTCTTTTGGCTAAGTATGGGGTTAACCACAAGGTAGCTACAGCGTATCATCCTCAAATAAATGGACAAGCTGAGGTCTCAAACAGAGAAGTTAAGAAGATATTAGAGAAAGTCGTCAATCCGAGTCAGAAAGATTGGTCACTTTGGTTGGATGACACATTATGGGCGTACCGGACTGCATACAAAACACCAATCGAGATGTCACCATATCAACTCTTGTACAGAAAAGCATGTCACTTACTGGTGGATCTATAGCACAAGGCCTACTGGGCCATACAGAAATTGAATTTTGATCAAGCCGTTGTAGGAGAAAAGAGGCTACTCCAACTAAATGAGCTCGACGAATTTCGACTCCAAGCCTACGAGAACGCCAAGCTATACAAAGAAAAGGTTAAAAGATGGCACGACCAGAAAATTGTGCAACGAACATTCGAGCCGGGACAATCAGTCCTCTTGTTCAACTCACGGCTGCGATTGTTCCCAGGAAAGCTTAAGTCGAGATGGTCGGGACCATTCACTATAAAGAGAGTATTTCCTCATGGCGCCGTTGAACTCTACAGTCGTAATCCATTAGAGACGTTCAAAGTCAATGGTCAACGGATAAAGCATTACTGGGGTGGCGAGTCGAACTGGGACGCCGACGACGTTACCCTCGCCGACACACAGTAAAACAGGGAGTAGTCAGGCTGAACGACTTAAAATCAAGCGCTAATTGGGAGGCAACCCAACATTTTGTTATTTTTCGTAGTTCATGTTTAATTGTTAGGATGTAGTTTTTATTAAGCATTAGTTAGGTCTTATCAAGTAAAAGTTTTGCTGAAACTCTCAATCAAACTCCAAGTCGTCAATAATCTAACATCGTGCATGTTTATGGTTGCAGGAGGGGTCAAAAGTACGTAAGAGCAATAACGGGCAAGAAAGGGAGGAAAATCGGAGAATTTTACATCACCAAATTTTGAGCCAAAAATCGGATTATAGTGGGCATGCCCACCAAGGGGAAACTAATATGGTTTAGTACCCCGGGTGAAAGGTCCCAAATCTGGGCGGGACATGTAGAAGATTACACACACGCCTTCTAAATCACACCCTTACACCCATACACGCCTCTTTTCTCTCATTCTCCCTCAACCACACCACCTAGCCTCCATTACAAGAACACCCTCTACCCACGATACCAACTTCCTCCTACCCACTACCTAAATCCATTTCACCCACTTTCCACGAATTCCATTAACCCACACAATCAAGCCCACGAATTCCTCTTCCCTATCTCACCTCTATATAAACCCTAACCCATACTTCCCATATTCATCACCACTAAAGTCGAATTCTTCAAGAAATTGGGAAACACATAGCACACTTGAGAGTAAGTTACGTTCGTGTTGAGTCTTCATCTTCTCTCCACTGACATTCCATAGAAACAACCTAAGTTTGGGGGAAGAACGAGCTGTGCACACAAAGTGTTTGATAAATTGACTGAACCAAGTGTAAGGGGAAGGAAGTGTGTGCTAGCAAGTTTTAACATCCGGAAAGCAATGGCTTCACAATCGACTTCCAAATGCTAAAGAGGAGAGAGTTCAAGAGCAGCTCCACCGCCACGAGCATATGATCGACAAAAATTTGTGAGTCTTGCGCACGCCGTAAATAAGGGTATGACTACATGATTACCAAAGCCCTTACGCCGGAACGTGGTTTGGCCCCCGAGGGAAATGATGGGGAGATGATGTCACAAATATATCAAAAGGGGTGGCTCAAACTCACCGAACATCCGGCACCGCCGTTGTCAACATCGTTAAAGAATTTTATGCAAACGCCGAAGACAAAGCACCATTTAATGCGTTTGTGCGGGGTCGTATGGTCCCGTTCAGTGATGATGACATTAATGCTTATTATCAATTGCGGGTGCCACGGCAGTGTCAGTATGCACAATTGAGAGATTTTGACCCGGACTACGAGGAAGTTATCACGAACATGACAAAGCCGGGAACTTCTTGGATCAAAGGTTGAAAGGGAGGTATAGTGTTCCATAGCAAGGACCTTAGCCAGTATGGCAAAATATGGTACGCCTTCTTATGTGCTAAACTTCTTTCATCCCAACACACTTCGAACGTCACCAAAGAGAAGGCTTTACTGTTGTACGCAATTGTGCAAGATTTCATCATTGACGTCGGGGCAATTATCAGTTTTTCCATCCGCCGGTGCTTACGTGGAAATTTTTCGGGTGGCTTGCCACACCCATCGCTCATCTATCAGTTGTGCCGCAATGCAAGGGTAAGATGGTCCGATGATGAGCCTACTCAAATGTTGCTTGCTTTGCTTGACTCAAGAATGATAGCGCGGTATTCTATATGGGCAGGAGGCGAGTCACACCCACGAGGTTTGGGTTTTATTTTTCCATCGGCGTCGGAAGATGAAGTCGATGCAGAAGATACCTCGGGGGATGTGGATGAACCAATGGGAGATCAAAGAACTGAGCAGGTTTTGCAGACCGAGGAAATATCCAGTCCTCAGTTTCTTGAGTTCCAAAATCAGATGAATGTGCACAACAGAGCAGCACGCCGAGAAATGCGGCGATTGGCGATGCGACAAGATCACATGTTTGATGTTATGAACGCATCTTTCGCCTCACTCAATACAACACTCCAAAGCTTCAACCCGGCGGCACACTTTCCATATCAACAACCCGGACCATTACCCATTTTCCTCCAAGTGATTCCGATGAAGAAGAGCACCAACCACCTCCCCAGACTTAGACGATTCTAGGGAAGTCCTCACGCACTTTATGTTGTTTTTATCCAATGAGGACATTGTGTTATTCAAGTTTGGGGGATTTATTATTTATTTGTTTAGTCGCATGCATTTTGTTATTTTAGTTTTGCATAGTAGATTAGGCATTTGCATAGTAATTTAGGATTTTGCATTTTTGTCAATTTAAATTAAAAAAATAAAAAAATAAAAAAATGGCGCAAAAATATTGTGTTTGCATATGTCCAGCGGGGTTGCATTTTCATGTTATCTCTGGGCCAATGATGAGATTGTGAACAAGTTAACCACTACAGTTTTGATTATTAGAACTATGAGTCAATTTCTATTATGAATCGACTCTTGGACTTGTTTGAAACTGTTATAAAAAGGTTAGCACTAATAACATCTTTGTTGACCAGTCAGTTCAAATTGATACATAAATAGTTTCTAAAGGATAATGCTAGGGTGAACCAGAAAATGACAAGGATAGGCAGTAAAGGCTTAAATTAGGCAAGAACCTAAGTTTGGGGGAGTATATGTGGGGTATATAAGCTTTGAAAAAAAAAATATAAAAAAAAATATGATAAAAAATGTTGAGTCTTGTGGTTGGTTGAGGAGAAACACTCCCCATAAACACAAGCGTGAGATGGAGCGTAAAACGCACTCACCAACCATCTATCTAAAAAAAAGGGAATAATGACGGGAAAAGAGCAAAAAGCCCCCGTGTTAAAAAAAAAAGATGAAAGCATAAGTATCCCGCATGTACCCTTGAATTTGGTTTTATTTAATTTTAGTTGAGTTGTATCTATCTTTGAAATTTTTAAGCTTGCACTGTATGATTCCTTTTAAGAAGTTGCTTATGTATTGAATTTGGGGTCGTATCAGTCATCTTAGATGTTGATCACACACGCACGTTATACTAGTGATAAGTGTTCAAGATTTTAGAATTAATACGAAATTGTGGATTAGTTTTGGTGATTCATATTGTAAGGTTGCTTGTTTTCTCTGAGGCCGACGAGATAAGTTAGTTTTTGCAATATTGTTGGACTCTTAGGCATTTAGATTTGCATTTCAGTGCATTGCATAGCATGTAGTTTGTTTTCCGCTCGAGGACTAGCATGGTTTAAGTTTGGGGGATTTTGATGAGTGGATTTTATATACACGAATCGATATTCATTTCAAGTTTAAATTCATAGTTATCTTCGTGTTTTGTGTTCGTTTTCACTTGTTTCGTGTTATTTTATGTGTAGGGTGGTCATGGATGCAAGTGGTGAAGAATGGCGGAGTTTTGGAGAAAAAGTGGAAAAACTCATGAAAGCGAAGAAATCGAAGTAGCCCTTTGCCCGTAGCATGTTTATACCCCTCACCGGAAGTGGGGTCCGAATCTAGCAAGTGACTTGCTGCTGTTCGAACTCTGCTAAGACTTGGATTGTTGGTTTTTTGTTAGGCGTCTGGACTCTATAATAGCAGATTTTCAGCTTGAACAAAGAGGAGAGCTGAATATTACGTAGAAAACAACTAATCACACAACACAAGGAGCATATTACAAGAAAAATTTCAGGATTCAAGGCGAGCTTCGGAGGAGTAATTTTCAGAGATTATCGTGACGGTTGCAAATCGAGGCTATGTGAAGGGGTTTTCATTATTCTTCTTCTATTTAGTTCTTTATTTGTAATCGAAAGGATGTTTTCAGTATATTATTCAGTTTTTAATTCATTCGTTATGAACTAATTCGCTTATTAGACTTGTGATGGATCTTTGGGCGAAACGATGATTATATAACTATGATTTCCAATTCAATAGTATATTCTTAGTTTATCTATGTTAATTCGAGCGTGAATTTATGAATTGCCTGATCAACAATTTCTTGTGGATTTGAATGGAATCGAGAGAGGAGATTCAATTCTAGACCTAGTTAATATAGCATGTGTCATGAATTTTGTCAATAGCAGATTTTTGATTATTGTTAAGGTAGAGATATGCTTAACATCATATGTAATCGAATAGAGAACTTAAGCTTAAACCTTCTTTAATTGCAGTTCACATAGAGATATAGCGAGTTGGTTGATTTAGGTGTTTAAGAGATTTCTATCTTAATTGTGGATTGACGTTAATACTGTATTGGTGCATCGAGAGGTGGCTAGTATTACTTTCGTGTTCTTGATTAATAAACTGGGATATTAAATTGAGTTGGAATAAAGGTTTGCAAATCAGAGTGAAGCTCAGGGTGAAATCATAAGTCTAATTCTCCATTAATTGTTTGAAATTCTGGATTTTGATATTAGCGGTTGTTTTTGTGATAGTTTATTTATTGATTAATTTAGTTTTTATAATTTTTAAACCATTGATTTGAGTAGTTTAATAGAATTAGGATTAATAGAAAATTGATAATTGTGAAGTTAAAATTCTTGATAATTTGTCCTCGTGGGAACGATACTTTATTCACTACTATATTACTTGTTGACCACGTACACTTGCATGTTTTTTGAGAGATTTTGCGACACCTAAGGTGAGTGATCTGCAATCGAGCATCACTAGGCCTGCAATAGCTGCGAATACTTTTGAAATCAAGCCTGGGACCATTCAGATGATGCAGAATTCAGTTTAGTTTGGGGGAATGGCAAATGACGATCTGAATGAGCATTTAATCAGTTTTCTGGAAATGTGTGACACGTTCAAGTACAATGGGGTGTCGGATGAGGCAGTACGACTTCGTTTCTTCCCGTTCACTCTACGGGACAAGGCGAAGAGTTGGTTACATTCTCTACCACTGGGGTCGATTACTACGTGGGAAGACTTGGCTAAAAAATTTCTTGCCAAATTTTCCCACCGGCGAAAACTGCTAAAATGAGGAATGACATTAAGATGTTTGAAGCGTGCAGAATGGGAGTCACTATATGAGGCATGGGGGCGTTACAAGGAATTACTCGTAAAGTGCTCACATCATGGATTGCCCAAGTGGTTGCAAATGAACACCTTTATAACGAATTTGATTGGGAGTGTCGAAACCGATATTGATGCGGCGTCGGGTGGTGCATTTATGGCTAAGAGTTACGAGGAAGCCTACAATTTGATCGAAACCATGGCGGCAAATAATTACAAAAGGCCCACAAAGAAGAATGACACATGCTGGTGGTGGGATTTTGGAATAAGATGGGGTGTGACTATACTGACCTGATTTACGCATTATCCAAGAAGTTTGATACTATGAATGAAAAGGTTGATACTATGACAGGGGCCCAAGTTCAACAGGTTGCGGTAGTATGTGAATTGTGTGCGGGTGATCACCCTTCAGATCAGTGCGCAATTAATCCAGTATAGGTATTAAAAATCAATTATATATTAATGTTAAAAATTGAAAACCGTTATTTAGTAATATTCAAAATTAGTATTTTTTAATTAGTATTTGATGTAAATATGTTATGTTTTGAATTTTAGTATTTTGATTAAATGATGTAAATATATTATACAACTTATTTTATTTAATTAGTTGTTTTGATTAGTTAACAAAATAATTTGAATTTTAGTATTTTGATTAAATGATGTAAATATGTTATGCTTTTTTTATTTTGAATTTTTTGTATTTTTGTTTTGTTTAAATGACATATTTACATGTGTCAGGGGCATTTTTGAACATTTTTCTTTTAAGCCTCCATGTGTCTGCCATGTCAGCGAAATTATAATCCCGTTTGTCTTCTGTTAACGGCAGGGGCACGGGTGACCCAAAAAATATAACGTTAAGGGTACTTTTGGACAAAAAAAAAGTATAGAATGTTCGGTAAACATCGCAGTAAACGTCAGAGATATTTTTAAACCTTCTCCCACGGAATATTATGTCCAAATTAAGCTTTTTTTTTGTAGTGACATGAAATTAGTCTAGTTGATATGATACACTTCTGCTTCTGCACCTCCCTTTCTCTCCACAAAAGAGGGTCGGTTTTTAAATTTTACTACTTTATCTATAAAAAATAAAGGTTTAGTATTCTCCCAAAAAACTTAATAATAATCAACATTCTTGTATTTTGTGCATATATATTTTAATTGTAAAAAATATAACTCTATATGTATAATGTAAATTCTCACCATATATTGTCACGGTAGGTTTATCGAGCTGTCATGGATCTTATTAAAACATATTTCCTCGCGTCTAAAATATAAGAAGTAAGTTTGATTTTTTAAAATTAATGTAAGATATATTTAAATTTAAAATTAATTTGATTCATTTAAGTATTAAAAATAATAAATTTTATGACTTAATTGATTCATATCAATTTTAAATTCAAAATTTTCTTATTAACTTTAAAATATTAATATTAATCTTATATTAATTTGAGACAAAAATATTGTCATTATTAAGTTTACCTATGACAAGTTTTAAGATTTTTTTTTAAATATAATTTTCCAAAACTATACAGATTTTCATTACTGGGAACTGTCTGGAAAAAGGGTACTATACAAGGCACCAAAAAAATTGTATATTCTGTAAGGAATCGAATCAACCAACCCATTAAAGAATTATTTAGTTTCCTTTTCATCAAATTAACTGACTGTAAATCAGCAAAAATAAAAAATAAAATTAATATTTACTAGCTGTAAATTTATAGTTAGTTATTTAATTAAAAATTAAAGTAATCAATTACTGTACCTTCATAATAAAGGAGTGGAATGGCGCCCTAAAGATTTCATTGACAACTCATAAAGATTTGATTCTACTTCAAGCAAGTTATTGAAGTGTATATAAATGCTCAATAGTTTCAGTCGGAGAAAAACCATAACCCTAGCAGAGGGCATTCTCTTTTGCCCCTGCGGAAAAAAAAATATATTTCTCCATAATTCTCACTTTAGGTTATCTGCTCCAATGGGTTTTTGTTTGCTTAAAAAGGTATGATATTATACGTATATGTATATGTGTTTTGCATTATTAATTGTGATTACTTTGATTTATGGTTTTTTGCATGAAAACTAGCCCTACTCATACACCTCAAAATATATATTTATGCAGTGTGGCAAAAAGAAGGAAGCCAAACCCACACCAACGGAAGCCAAACCCACATCACCGCCGGCACCGCCAACGGTGGCACTAGGACCATCATTGGACGGTGGAGGTGCTCCACCACCGTGCAACTGCTGCGGACACGTACGTAATCTCGATCAACTTTCGCAGATTCACCGCATCAAAAGCATTGACTTAATTCGAGCCAAGATCTATCGGCTGAATTATTGGGATGAGGACAGTCATCACTACAATGATGACCAATATTATGGGACAGCTCCACCGCCGCTGATGAGGTCCATGTCAACAAGGTCACTGCCACCACCGCCGCAACCCCACTATTACCTGCCGCCGCCACAGTACTCCCACTATAGTTCACCACCACCGCTGCCCTACTATGATCAACCATCACCACCGCAGCGCCGTTATGGTCCGCCACCGCAGCGCCACTTTGGATCAGCACCACCGCGTCGCCAATACGCTCCTCCGCCGCCGCAGTATGATTACTATGGTTGTGAAGAACGTGCGCCATCAGCTCAAGAGTACTATTATGGTTATGGGGACTACTAGTTTGGGAGATTTTTATTATTTACGTATTATTTTAATTTTAATTTTCAGTTCCTAAGTTTCTTTTTCCTTTTGGATTTATGTTCTGGTTTAAGTTTTCGTTCTGCAGATATTGAATAATTTAGCTTATGCACTTTTTTATATTTTTGAGATCTTCAATTCAGTCTGCGTAATTAATTAGTTAAAATGTTTAGAATTTTAATAAATCATCCCTTCCATATTTCCTTTTTTTTAATTTCAAAAAGTATTTTATTTTGATGATAATATAAAATTAGATAATGTTCATCATTACTAAACAAAACATTCAATTTTAATTAAGAGTATACAAAAAGCAAAATATGTGTTAAAATATATGCTGAAACTTATAACTTTTATAATGCTATTCTTTTTGTAGAACACTACAAGAAAAAGTTATAAGGCAGATAAAGATTATGGAGCAAGTAGATCGTAGAGTGCAACTCATAGAGTAAGTCCAAAAATTCTACAATCTCCATGAAATTCTATGATCACTCAAAGTCGTAGAGTATGTCAGATCTGACAATGAACTGAAATTGAGAAGACTCATGAAGTAAAGATTTCGAGATACTTGTTGATCATTTTAAGTTTAAATCGAATATCAGATCGAGTTGTGTCTAACAACTAGTTTTGCTATGTGACATCACTCACATGGTTGCATGGGATCAGAAATCCTCTGAGAATCTTGTGAGGGTTTTATTGTGGGGTTGACAACACATTAAAAAGAAAATCAAATGGCTCACACACTACAAGAAATAGTTCTATTTTCGACGGAATTAAGATCGACTGAATGGATTCGCTCGGAATTAATATATTCCCGACGGAATATTCAGTCGTACATATATCCCTCGAGAATAGAATAAGTTCAACAGCATTCAGTCGAGTTTATATCATGTTTGTGGCGCGAAAGTTTCCCTCCAGCGCCAATAACAACCTCGACCGAATTGATATTAAAGTCGACGGACTATATATGTGTCGAGGATACCTTATTATCGACGGATCTAACCTCGACAGAATTCCGTCGGACATAAGCCTTTAAACCTAATCATTATCGCCAGCCCTCACTTACATTCTTGCTTATCATTCATTTCCTCTCTCTCTCTCTCTATTATTGTCTTTGCTTATCTCCTCCCCTCCTCCGTCCCTCTCTCTGCCCGTGATCGCGCCTCTGCCAGCCATGCCGTCGTCGTTCTTCTTCTGTCCCTCTGTCGTCCTCCCCTCTCTCTCTTCTCTCTCAATTTAAGGTTTGTTTTATCAATCAATTTTAAATTTAGAACCCTAAATTTTTAGATATGTATATGGTTATGCATAAATTTTAAGATATGTATATGGTATAATTAAGTACTTAGAACCCTAAATTTTATTTTTAAATGTTGTTGAAAGTGTTGAGAGCATCGTGGTAGCAAGCGATGCTCGAGATCCAACATGAGCTGCGATGTGTGCGTACTGGGATGATGCTGCATTCAAGACCAAGTCAGAGAAGATGAAGAAGAATCGAGGCAAAATTGCGAGTTGTACATTACTTACATCTCATGATCGTTTAGGAGGTTAAGGCGGTATGTATTTCCCTTTAGTTTAGTTTAATATTAAAGCTGCAACTATAGTAAATTAAGGTGATATTATTTAATGTATATGATTTAGGCCATGCGGAGTAGCTTGGTAGACCTCCTACTATGATGGAGTTTTGGGATAGAGTCCATACGTAGAAGGAGCTCTACTTGAGGGGTGACGATGTCTCCAATGAAAGACTAGCTATCTGAGTAATACATTTACTATAATAAATATTATTTAGGATAATATTACATAATTTATATGATGATACCAAGATAACTCACATGTACATATATCAAATTACAAGAGCGATTTGAGAAGATCCATGACCGGTGATATATAGCGGAGTTCTTGTTGCTAAGAGGCGATCTTTGAGACTTTAGATTTCACCATCCCTCCGCCCGAGATTAGTTTATCTCAGGACAGGGAGACGGCTCTTTGGGTCGCGTCTCAGGATACTCCCCTAGTACTAGCGGTCGGTATCAAGTCTTTGGGGTTCTGAGGATACCGACTATCTTTGCCGGGAGGTATAATATTTTATTTTTTTCTTGTTTATGAATAAAGAAAATTCTCCATATTATTCATGTTATATTTATTTTTGTAGGCTCTAGCCAGCGTTTGCGTCCGAGAGCCCCCGTGGGACCATCACATACGGGCGCTGGCTTAGACGATGCTTTGTTCCAGCGTGTTATGGTTGCGGTGTCGGAGAGGTTTGAGACCGATCCGTTATTCCATCGTCGAGGACACCTTGGTAGTTCTCGCCTCCATCGACTTACGCGAGACGTTAATTTGGTGCCACCGCCGAGAGTACGGGTATCCCTTCGGAGCAGTGGGTCGCGATACACGACGAGTTTGTTTGGATGGTGGTTACCTTAGTCGAGGACGCGTTTGGGTCGATGATGAGTCATCCCTCGACTGCTCAGGTATATTATTCGTTTTAAATTCAAATATATATTATGCATGTAATTTAATTTTCATTTAGTTATCTTTAACTGAATCATATATATGGACTAATGAGTTACATTATATTGTATCAACAGGGTGTAATAATGAATTGTGGAGCGGGATGACGATGGTGGCGATTTTCATACTCCAGAGCAGCGTCGATGCCCGCCCGATGATCATCCTCATACCAGGGGCTCTACTAGTTTTACTTAGTTTACATTCATTTGTTGTTTACATTATTTTTGACTTAGTTTACATTCTGAGTTACATTATTTTGTAGTTTACATTTTTTTTATGCATTGTAGTTTAAACCTTGGCATTATTTTGGTTTGACATATCGTCGGCCTTGGTAATTGTAATTCATGTTATTGGTTATATTGTTAGCTTGTGTATGTGTATGTAATGTTGGGAATACAGGTACAGGTACAAGATGTGGGTTAAATCCCTGGATATTGCAAAAACAAATAAAATATTAAAAAAAATACTATTCTCGACGGAATAGTACTATTCTCGACGGATTTTTGTCAGAAATAAGTCTTTCCCATTTTGGCCATGTGACACGTGTCACATCTATTCTCGACGAAATAGTGATACGCTCGACGGAATTCCGTCGAGTTTAAGGAATCTGCAAATTTTGTCAAGCTGCCACATGTCATGGCCGGTTATCATCGACCGAATAGCCTTGACCGAAGGGTTTCAGTCGGACATATATTAACCCCGACTGAATATTCAGTCGAGGATAAGTCCGTCGATGTTAATATCCCTGACTGAAAGATCGACGGACTTAATTTCAACCTGCTTATATACGACCGAATTTCCGACCGAATATTCCGTCGGACATACGGTTAACCTCGACGGAATATGCTTATTACCGTCGGAATATTCCGTCGAAAATAACCCTTTTTGTTGTAATGACAACTCTTTTTTTATTTGTGTATCAAAATGACGTCGTTTTGATAGAAATTTTTTTTTACAAGTTACAGAAAAATTGGAAGCCACCAAACGCCGTTTACTTTTACCAAACAAATGAAGTAAAGTAAAAAAGTACATTTAAAATAGTATTTTTGTGATGGTGATTGTCTCCATTGAGCAGTGGATTAAGAAAGGTATAAAGTAAAACGATTATTAATAATAAAAAAAATATAAAGGAATATATAAATAATAATAATTGATAGGTCTAGAATATTTTTTTGGTTGACCCAGACGACCCAATGATTAAAGTAAATAATAATAATATTTTCAATGGTGAGAGTAAAAGATAAATATAAATTATAATAATAATAATAAATAATAATATAAATAAACAAACAAAAACAATAATAAACGAAAAATAAGTAAAGTCACATTGAAAACATTAACGATAATTATAACCGATATATTTATTCATTTTTTTGAGCCAAGTTTGTAGTTATCCTAATATTAATAGCAAACTAAGTTATTAAAAATAAAAAAAAATCATATACAGAATAATCAAAAAATTTAAAATAATTATATGTAAAAATAAACGACGTTTGGTGGCTTCTAATTTTTTGTCAACTTGTAAAAAAAAAATTCTATCAAAACGAAGTCGTTTTGATACACAAACAAAAAATAGAGTTGTGAGCCATTGGATCTCCTTTTTAATGTGTTATTAACTCTACAGCAAAACCCTCACAAGATCCTTACAGAAAAATCCTCATAGAGGATCCGGATCCGGTTGCATGGTACTGCAGCAGTCAGATGTGGCGTCATAGCCGAAAGTAAGTTGACATACTCACCTCAAAAGTCAACATCAGAGATCTTCTATGATTGAAGCATTAAATGTACGGCAATTTTTCAACGGGAAAATCTCGAGATCGCCTATAAAAGGTCACGAAGATGCAATCAAACAATACAAATCACGAACATCAAGCTGAATTGCTGCCCAAACTTCAAGAACACTCTACGAAAAGAGAACAACTTATTCTGCTACTAAGTCCTTTAGAACACTACTAGAAAATCAAGCATGTGTGATGGATCCTAGTGACAATTTTCAAAAGCAATCACAATTGACAGTATTTCGTGATGGATTATTTGAGTCATCACAAAAAAATAATATATATATATATCTTGGGATCGGTCAGGACTTAGGAATAGGACCAAAATCCGGATCTTTTTTTTTTTTTTTTTTTTTTTTAAAACAACTAAAAATATATGTGATGACTAGTGATATTTAATTTTGCCATTGTGGATATATATATATATATGTGACTACTATTTCAATCACCAAATATTGTTCAAAATTATTTTTAGTTTTTGAGATGGCATTCAGCCATCACCTATATATTTCTCCTTAACGTGATTGCATTTAAGCCATCACAGAAAAAAAGTTCAAAATAATCTTTGGTGATAGCCAAGACCATCACGAAAAGAAAACCACATGTGATGGACCTTTATGATGACATTTAAAGCAGTCTCAAAAAATAGTACTCCCTCGGTTCCTATATAACTGACTCTTTAGAGAAAAAAATTGATTCCTAAATAATTGACGTTTCCATATTTCTAGGAGGTTTTTTCTTTTATTTTCCTAGATTGCCCCTAAAATATCTCATATTTCCTTGTGCAAGACTCCTATTTAATTTCAACCTTTTCTTTTACAATACGTGTTCCCAATTTGTTCTCTTTCTCAGAATTCAAACGTCCCTCAATATGACCTCTGCTTGTGACAAAACCTCTGTTCCCAATTTATTTGATCTCTCACTTCATTCTCTCATTCAAATTTCTTGGCCTCTGCTTGTGACAAAACCTCTGTTCTACCTGGCCACATTATTATTGTCACGAATATGGTCTTTCACAATAATGGCAGCCAACGTAAGATTTGGAGGAAGATGATTTTCTGAAAGAACGATCCTATGAATTGGTACAAGTAACATGATTTTCATTCCAACAGAGATTTAGTGTTGGTTGTGATAACCACAAAGTTTACATCATTGGTATCTCAAGTCGAGGGAAGGAGAGAAAAGTAGGGGATGACAAAAGGAATTCAATAAGATTTTTGACAAATCCTGAACCCGATGGCATGTGCAACTTGTTCCAAAGACTAAATTCAATAAATAATTGAAAACCAAAGACAGGGAGAGAGCAATGATAATTTTTGCAGGTTTAACTTAGAGATCAGAAGATAGGATGCCTAATCCACGTAACCTTGGTATCAATGGCGCGAGTTTGCGAATGAAAAATGTGAAAAACTAAAAGGACTACTGTTGAGGTATTGTTGGCAGTGAATGATAATGGTGGTGACTTGAAGAAAAAAAATTATGGAGAAGAGTAAAAGTTAAGATGAGTAATCGATATCAAGAAGCGAGGATCGAAGTCATATACCTTATCTTACTCACCGTGCTCACCCCTTTAGGCGACGATTTTGGTTATACTGATCGTCGTCTATACTTTTAGCGACGGACAACATATGGCGTCGCTAAAAGTATAGAGCGACGATTGTATGGCCAGCAAACCGCCGCTAAAAAAGGTGAGTGTAGTAAATAAAGAATAAGTATGCACTGATCCGACCTCTCGATATCAATTACTCCTCATTAATTATAAAAACAAAAACACACAATGAGATTTTACCTTGACCCACCATTAATTATAAAAAAACAAAAATAGACAAAGGGCAATTTAGACTTTACCTTGACCCACCATTACTTTCCTTAAAAAGTGGGCTTTGGCCTCCAACGTCAGTTATATAGGAACCGAGGGAGTATTATACTTTTTCAACAATCACAAAATAATAATATAGACGAGGGCTCTTATTACTAGTTAATTTTCCATCACTATAAATTATTTGTGACCGTGAAGACAATCACTAAAAAATAAGCATATATGAGCAACAAATATATTAGATGATAAAATTTACTAGCAATCACAAAATAGTAAACATCCCAGCAGCAAGCAGCAGAACTGCAGCACGCCAAGAACTGCCAATTGTCACCAGTTTTTGTAAATTTGGGGTGTTTATATTTCAGACTTCGTCCACGTCGGTCTATTCCAAAAACTGGAGTGCCTTTGTTTTTAAAAAAAGCAGGTCTCTTTTGTTTGAAGTAAACTTGTACATTAAAATGAAACAAAAATGAATGAGCCCCTTCCGAGCTAGTTCTTGCCAGCTTTTGCATTTGTGCGTATGAAACTCATCACATTCATTCTTGATAATGGTTAGGACAAGCAAGGAATTTGGTTTCAAAGGCTCATGTATATATCACATTACTTCACTATTATAATTAAACAATTACATAAACATGCATAAAACAGAAAAAGGAATAGACCAATAGATCATTTCAAACCATATAATAGTTAATAACCTTACATCCGAAATTAATATATAGCAACAGCAGATTCACAATATGCACATTAACAGTTATACATGCCAAGTTGCTAGGAATTTAATCCAAGAAAAGTTAACTCTCCATACCCAAAAATAACAGGAATATAATCCAGGAAAAGTTGACTAATCAACCAAGAGATAGACCGTGCACCTAATATTACTGCTCAGTCACCATATTTGTATTGCTAAAAAGAGTTTTAGATGAAAAGACAGTAATAAGAAGAGAAACAACTTAGAGGTAGACAAGGGTGTTCACATAATAATATAAGATACAACTCTTGCATCATACTCGGCTGACTTGGTCAGGGCTTTAGTTTCTTTCTTCTTCAAGTCATAAGAATATATTGTTGTCCCAGTCATACCCAATATACCACATCATCTCCCGCTAAAAACACAGTTCCAGGATCCTGCCCAGCCCCACCAAGAGCTCCATAGTCCAAACGAATAGTGTACTTATCCTTCCACATCCCGACATTACTGCCCGCCCATTTGCATTGTGTTAGAATGAACATTAGACAAGACATTCAATATTAAACAAGAGCCACTTGGATAAGCAGTACAAAGCTTTCCTTCCATTATTCCAAAGATGAATTAAAACCTAAATAGGTTTGGATTAGTTGTGACCTGTCCTTCGTCAGATCAAAGGCAACAATACTACCACTCTGTGCCTGCCAGTAAATGATGCCTTTCACATGGACCCCTGATCTTGGAATGAGCTTCTTATCAGCAAAGCAAATTTCCCCAGAAACTCTCCAAGATCTTTCTTTGGAGGAATATATCTCAAATTCAGTAGCACGGTCAAAATATGCAGATGCGAAAGCACATACAAGCTTATACTCGGCCACAAAGTTGAGCAAAGATGGTTCAAAGACGAGCACAACAGAAGGTTTAGGTCCGTGAATTGCATTTAACTCTGGAAGGATCTTCCACTGCTGGGTAACTATATTGCAAATATGGAAGGCTTTATCCCCAGTACGACCCTAGCAACATAGCAGTCCATTGGACGAGGTCCTGAGGTCCTGATATAAACGGGGACAGGTAAAAACTTCAGGGGCGGATCAGGCACACCACAAGATTTTGGGTCCATGGAGATGAATGATGGTGGATTTCCAAAAGTTTGACAAAAGAGACCTGAAAGCCCATGAAATGAAAGCGACTGGTTGTGAGCAAAAAATGGAGTTGCAATCTGGAGCATCCGGTCTCCACAGACACCCTGGCTCCTGAAAAGTGATTTTGCAGGAAGGAAAGTGAGTGCATGGCCCCTTATTATGTCTTTCAAAACCATGTATAACTAACTGTTCCTGGCAGCCTGAAGTTTAGTTGGCTTCTTTCCATGATCCATAGAATTGCAATTAGAATTTCTTTGCAACTTAAGCCAAAAAAAATAAACACACTCAACTTCTAGCGCAGGAGCACAATAATAAACAATAAAATAAGAGAAAGGTAGAAGATTCACAATACTCGCTCTAGGTATATAATGGGCACAAAATTTATTTTTGCTTTTGACACTTATTCATTCATCATTTACCAACTTTTATAGAATTGAAGTAATACAAATACCCAAGCCTGTTCTTCTACAGAGAACAAGGTACATAACAAAAAGTTTTGCTAATTCACCATCCAGAAAATTTTATGGTGATAACCTTGGAAAAAGTTACACACCAAACATACCATGTAACAACCCATCTTGTGCGTTGGCTTATATCATTCTAATTTTCATCAATAATGAATATAATAATTAATAAAATACGGATAAATTTAAAATTTTTATAATTTTCTTTCTTATTACCCCCGAATCGTAACCTTTACAATTTATCTTACTTCAAAATCAAATATATGTTATGATCTATCTTCAATACATTAAACATAAGTATACAAAAATTTGACCTTCAATATGTACACAATTCTTTTATACTTTTGTAACTATAATCTAACAATCATATATTTCATATATACTATCTCTTAAGGCATCAGAACAGATGTCCCAATAGGAAATAGATGGGTAAGAGATCACACTCAAGACTTAATCATTAGAGATCCTAGTGCAAGAGTCAAAACAAGAGCTGCCACCCAAAATGAATGTTTCTATCTAAGCTTCCTGTCACAAATGGAACCTAAGAAGATAGAGGATGCTATGGAAGACTCCAACTGGTAGAAGCCATGCAGGAAGAACTTAATCAGTTTGAAAGAAGAAAAGTATGGAGATTAGTTCCAAGACCAAAAAGTCATCCTGTCATTAGAACTAAGTGGGTCTTCAGAAACAAGATGGATGAAGATGGAGTAATAACCAGGAATAAGGCAAGACTAGTGGCCAAGGGTTACTCTCAGGAAGAAGGCATTGACTACGATGAGACATTTGCACCTGTTGCCAGACTAGAAGCCATCAAAATATTCCTTGTATTTGCTACTCATATGAAGTTCAAAGTCTTTCACATGGATGTCAAAAGTGCATTCCTAAATAGTGAACTTTAAGAAGAAGTATATATAGAGAAACCTCCAGGTTTCATCAATCCATCTCTTTCTAATTATGTCTATAGATTAGACAAATCCTTATATGGTCTTAAACAAGCACCTAGAGCATGGTATGAATCATTAACTAACTTTCTTATTGAAAATGGGTTTACTAGAGGTAGAGTAGATACCACATTATTTCTTAGAAAGCATAAAGACACAATATTATTAGTTCAAATATATGTTGATGATATTATCTTTGGTTCTACTGATGAAAAACTATGTAAGAGATTTGCCAAGCTTATGCAGAGCAAGTTTGAAATGAGCATGATGGGTGAGCAGAATTTCTTCCTTGGACTGCAAGTAAAGTAGACTGATGAAGGAATCTTCCTAAACCAAGCCAAGTACATTAAAGACTTACTTAAAAAGTATGGCATGGAATCAGCCTCTCCCATGAAAACCCCAATTGCTCCAGTAACCAAGTTTGACAAAGACGAAAAAGGTAAAAGTATTGACATAACTCAATACAGAGGTATGCTAGGCTCTCTTCTATATCTGACTGCCAGTAGTCCAGACATAATGTTTACAATATGCATATGTGCTAGATTTTAAGCTAATCCTAAGGAATCACTCTTAAGCATTGTTGTAAAAGGATTTTTCGGTACCTAAAGGGCACACCTCACTTGAAAATGTGGTATCCCAAGGAGTCCTCATTTGAACTAACAGGATATCAGATCTTGACTTTGCGGAGTTGCAAAATAGGCAGAAAAAATACCGATGGCTTTTGTCATTTGCTAGGAAGCAGACTTGTGTCTGGTTTAGCAAGAAGCAAAACTCAATTATCTACTTCAATTTGTAGAAATTTGAATACATTCTTTCTTTGGCAGCTCTCGTGCTCGAGATCCTATAGATGAAAAATCAGCTTGCAGACTATGGGTTTAAATTCAAATCTATACCTGTTCACTATGATAACACAAGTGCCATAGCAATAACTCATAATCCTGTCATGCATTCTAGGACTAAGCATATAGAAATAAGGTATCATTTCATTAGGGATCATGTGCAAAATGGAACCATATCTTTACAATATATCCCTACTGAAAATCAACTTGCTGATGTCTTTACAAAGCCTCTAGATGAATCCAGGTTTAACAAATTAATAAGTGAGCTAGACATGCTTAATTTACAACTATGAAATCTATGCTCTAGTTTGTGCTAACCATGCAGATATAAAGGCTATGTTTGAAATCGTATACATGACCAAAAGAAGTCCACGATCATAGAGCTGCAGTGAAATGAAACTCAACGATCGCAGTGCCGACTTAACGATGACAGAGCTTTATCAACAAAACAAAGGAGCATCCTATGATGACAAAGTTCAACAAAACAAAGCAATCTCTCTGATAAACGCCTCAGGAACAAACCTAACCCTTGATTCACTCTATGAGGTTGACCCTTCCTGAGCTACCTAAAACCGAGAAGAATGCTAAGTCAAAAGTTCATCACAAGGACTCGACGATCGCAATACAGACTCGACGATTGCAGAGCAGACTCGACAATCGTAGTGCAGACTCGACGATCATAAGGACTACCTCAACGATCGTAGTCCTCCCAAAAGATATATTAGCTCAGAAGGAGCTAAGGGAAAATCAGTACATTCCTCATCAGTCAAATTTGTAGAGCCAAGCAAATTTAACACATGCCCCACTAAGCAAATGGAGAGAGGGAAGTTACAAGTACAGTTTGAAAACACCTTTTTGAAATCAGAAGTTCAAAAAGCTCATCTCTCTCTACAAGCAGAAACCCTAACTTTTTGAAAAGCTTAAACAACCATACTTAGTGCAAAGAAATCAATGGCAGCTACTGAGAAGGAGCTATCCAAGGTAAGCCAGAAGGTCATAGCTCAAGCTGAGGGGGAGCTGCCTGAAGTTCTCACTCTAGGGAATGCTCCAGCTGAGGAGGAGCTATTTAAAATGCAGATGGATGATCATGTTGAGGGGGAGCCTCATGATATCCTTATGTTAGAAGAAGCTACTCCTGAAGAAGATGAGAGAGCACCAAAGCAAGAAAGTCTAAATGTTGTAATTGATGTAGTGGAATCCTTAAAAGAAGACAAAGAAGAAGAAGATGATGACGAGGTCGAGATTATAACTATGGGCTGTGATGGGTATATGAGAGCTAACTACAATCAGCTGTTCTTCTATCTACGCATGATGCCCTTTCATAGAGCTCAAATTCTCAACTCCTGGGATCACATATTCTGGAGCTTCAAAGCATATCCAACAATCTCAGTGCTAGCTCATGGATTTCCAGGCAATCTCAACTTTACCAGAAAGCTGATCACAAATGGCTCTTCTTCAAAGAATAGGAATGAGGTACAATATATCCCAATCTATTTCAGAGTTAATCACTATCCACCATCATTCTTCAACCAATTCTATGAACTGCCAAGATGGTTGGAAGTGATTCTACATCCACTTAATCAATTCCCAGTTATAGAATCCTAATATTTTTTAACTGATGAATCAAATATGCCCAACTTTATTTTAATACAATCTCATATCATCTCTATAATTACTGACTCGAGCCCAATCGTAGAGTCACACGCTCAAATCGTAGAGCCACCTACTCATGAAGCCTAAACACATGCCCCTCCATCATATATTCCCTCCATATCCTCAAATGAATATTTCAACCTTGATCTTGCTCTCTACACCTTGCAAGATCAATACACAAGAGCCCCTCGTCCAAATAGTCCGCAACTCATTGAACTTATTTCAGATCTGCCCACCAAAACTGAGTTGTCAGAAGCGTCCAAGAAAGTGACCAAGGACATAGAAGACAGTCTTGAAGCTCACACTGAACTCGTTCAAATGAGACTGACTAAAATGATCAATGCTGTCAATGCTCTCCCAAGCACCCTAAGCTTTGAGCTCACAAAGAAGCTTAGGGAGATCATAAAAGAGATGCTTAAGAGCATAAATGACCGGGATCAGATCCACTTTCAAGCTGCTAAGAGACATAGGGATGTTGTTCTTCTCTTACAGACGACTCAGGAAACCCAGAACAACCTTATGATGGACAGCATCACGAATCTACAAATGACAGTAAAAGAATTCCAAGGATTTTTCATTAGCCAAATGAAGCAGACTGACAATGTCCTGGATATCCTCCAACGAAGGGAAGCTCGATCTGATGCTATAATCAAAGAGAATCGAGAAGACATTGCTCAATCCCAAAGTCAGCTCAATGAACTTGTCCAAGGCATGACTCGCCTATCTGACAACATACGAGCCCTTGATGCTGACATAAAGGGGGAGAATAAAGGGAAATGAGATCAAGGCAAGGGCAGAGGCAGAGGCACACTCATAGCTAAATCATCAAGTAGCCCTCCTCCAAGGCAGTCTCACCATCAGACTCCACGATCTGGCCATCAGACTCAACGATCTGAACAGCAGCCAATTATCATGTCTCAACCATTAAAGAGTCAAGGGCCAACTCCCAGCTCACAAGAAGTGACCACCACAGGCCTAAGAATGCCAATTAGAGATCATGCATTCATGAATAGGCATGATCATAATCCTAGACTAAGTCAAAGTGAGCTGAAAGATTTAGCCATGAGAGACGAAACGAGCAGGAAAAGAAGAGCTGAGGAGTATGCAAATCCTCCACGAGGCAAAAGGCCGAAGAAATAGAGATAAGTTGAAGTTTAATTCTTATTGATGTAACTGAACTTAATTGTAATATCTATCTTTAAACATCAATAAAGATGTGATCGAAAGATCTTCAGCAAATTTTGGTACGGTGTAGTATAACAAAGTCACATAATGGCGGAATCCTCAACGTACTACTAATCTAGTACGGTATCATGATGTCATAAAAGAATTTTTGGTTTTCTTTTAAATTATGAAGAAGGTCAATTAAGTTAGCTAAATTATTTTGATTGAAGTCCGAGTTGTTGATAAAAGCCTAAGCTATTTGATTCGGCTAGATGGTTGTTGAAAAATATTTATGGAATTCAAGCGTTCTTGAGTAATTATGCCAAACCAGTTATTACTCAGTGCGGATTGATTGTTGAAAAAGTGAGGTGAACAACCTATAAGGGGACATGTTTTCGGGGACAATGGTTACGGCGTAACGCATATAGTCGTTACAAAACACTACGTTGCGGCCCAACGTAGTGGTACAATAGGCTGGCCACCTAGTGTACACGTGGAGGGTGTTTTCAGTCTTTGTGATTGTAAACACTCTGCTTTGCAGTGTGAAGAATTTTGTTGAAGCATTTGTAAACCTAAAGAAGAGTTCATGATCTTGTGACCCCTCAGCATAATTTGGAATCTAAGATTATTCATACTACTTCCCGATTATTGAAAAATCATGGAAGATTCTTATTCTTCTGAAGGATGAATGTAGTAAGTAGAATGTTCATTAGAAAAGAGAATGTAATAGAATGCAAGAGAGCAAGTTATAATAAAACTTCCGAAAAGAGAATGGATAAAATTATTTAGAAAGAATATGTAATATTCAGAATAGCATCAAATAGAGGAGGTTTCGGTGATTCCGAGGACGGAATCCTTATAAGGGGGAGAGGATGTAAGAACCCGAATTTTTAGAAAATATTAAAATAAGAATTTAGTAAATAAAATTCTTAAGGCATGTGAAGGGTTCGAACAAGAATAGAAATGTGTTATGAGGTATGTGGTATTGTGTTACATAGGGTAATATGAACTATAAAATAAGTGATGTTGTGGTTAATAAATATATATCGTTATTATATATTTATTATAAATTGTAGAGATGAATTAGTAAGAAGATGGATAAGACTTATCTATCGGCATTAAATAATTTATAGAATTATTTTATCTTAGTTGGTGACATTAAATATCTTTGATAATCACCAATTCCTTGAGTACATGTACAAGTATGTATCAAGTCTAAGGTAGTGCAACCGTACCCTTTAATGGTGGATGTATAGGAGCTGGGCTAAACGATTCCTTCGGAGAAGAGCGAGAGGTATATGCGCGAAGTAATCGATCTAACTCACTGTGAAAACAGTGTAGACGAGACGGAAACTAATTTGTTGGTTGTTTGTGGGAAAGCACTCAGTGTACTATATTTAATACCATTAAAGAGTCGATGTGTGCTAGGTTTGGACTTGTACATATGTACGTTGTTGACAAAAGAAGAAAATCGATATACCTTTAAAGTGGTTAGAGAATTATTGAGTAATTTGATACACGACGAGAAGGGAAGATTAAAGGAATGTATATATGTGTTATATATATACCTTGAATTATGTGATTTGGTGGAAGAGAAATAATTATAGTATATTTCTACTAAAGGATATTAAAATAAATTCTAGCATTTGATTATTTTAATAAAAGGGGGAATATTATTTTGATATTACCTTATGTAGCTTTGTACGAGGAAATGTGTGGGATTAAGTAATGTGGTAAATATATTAAAACATATTTGCTATATAAGTTGATGGAAACAATTTATCATAATAGGAAACAAACTTATTTTTTTATATATAGTGTGTACGTGTGTCGTGCATGTAAATATTTTAATAATACAAAGATATTATATTAAGAATAATATCTTGCGAATATGAGTAAATCGTGTTATTATTATTAGTTCTTATATTTAGAGAAAACATGATAAAAACATCTTATGCTATGGAGAAGTACATAATTTTGATTATAGTAATGTGGTGGGAAATGAATAAGTAATGAGAATAAGTAATAAGCTTAATGTAAGCTTGTGTGATATGCCTAGTGTGACAAAGTGATGAAATAAGCATCCATTTAATAATTTAATGAATGAATAATTGAAGGAATTAAATTTGTATGTGCAATGGTCTTATATTATATAGTAGCTACATCTATATGATATGAAATGAAGTAGAACACTTCAATGATAACTATATAATATAGGGAGTATTTGAATATATATGTATAAAGGCTTGTATGTTAGCATTATGTACAAGTGAGATAATAAAATGTAACATAGTGCAATGAACCACTTCCATGACCATATTATAAGACATAAAGTTAAGAATAATGTTATTTTGTGAGATTATATTATTATAAGCTTGTGGGCTATTAATTACTAAGTTCACATAATTATGTCTTGTGTGGCATAACTAGTGAAGTTAAATTAAATGGGGATTTAATGGGAAAATAAATGAGGAGTTAAATAAATAATTGATATTAATTATCATTATGATAATTGGGTATATTTGAGATGATAAATTTTATGGAAAATGATGGGTTGAGAATATCCAACTATTTTATAATTAGCCCAATTAAAATATTTATTGGAATAAACCAATATACATGGATTATATGTATGTTTCATAACACCTACTACCTTGAAATATTAAATCATATTGTGGCACTAAGTTATAATTATTGTAAGGTTGGGATGTGGATAAAATGTGACATAAGAGTAGGAATTAGTATAAATGTTGCAAGAATGCTGAGATAATTGGCTTGTCCCAAAACTAGTGTCCCAATTGCTCCCTATTTCTCATTCACGTGTTTGGCAAAAAGGCTAAGGCCTATCTCATTTCTTCTTTATTACATTGTAGTCTGATGATGGCTAGAAGGATGGGGGAAGTGGAGTTGGTAACAAACTCTCAAACATCCAATGGCTTCCTCTTCCTCCCCTTGGATTAATTCAATGTGCAAAGCCATGATTTGGATAATCCTTCCTCTATAAATAAAGACTCCTTCATCTTATTTCTCTTTTGTTGAGATGTCTGAGAAGTGGCTATGAAGAGTCAATAAAATTGGAGAGCAATCAGAAGTTAGGAAGGCTATGCTTAGCATATTGAAGCATTCAAAAGGTAATAACATTAACTTATATGCTCTTGATTTCCTAGTTTGCAATTTCTTGAAAATGTCATGAAATAGTCACTTTTAAGTCCAAAAATTGATGGCTAAGGATTGTTGTAATCCATGAATTGTTGCTATATACTATTAACATAGTTAGAAACAAAAACAACGAAAGTTAAACGAACCAATTTGGTTTAGAAACGAATTCGTAGTGAATGAATTTGCTAATTTGTCAAAACATGAACAATTAGTATGAACATGAGTTATAGATTCATATTTGGGTTAGTTAATGTTTATGTTAGTTGATGGGTATCTAGTATGTTGTAGTTCTATGAATTACGCATCCATAGAATCGAAAACAGACTAATTTGGACATGTATAACTCAAATTATAAAGGTTCGAAGGGAAGTTTGGCTTGTTAGCTCGTAACTGGGCATGAAATTTCTCACTTACAGTAGCTATGCCTGCCCAAATGAACTATTTTTTATAAGACAAGACCCCTTGGTGGTGGTCTATTACAGATGATGAGAAAAATCTGACAGAACATGTTTTGGTAAAAAGCCCATAACATTTTCATACGAACTCCGATTGTGGAATTTCAAGATGATCCGGAACGAGAACGAATAGACCTACAACTTTTGTTCTTTAAGTGTTTCAGTTTGAGGTCATTAGGAAGGGTCAAAATAGTTATCTTTGTTACTGTTACATAATTAAAGGCCATCGGAGGGCGTCGAGCGAGCACATGCGCAAGTATAGTGCTCCCGATGATGGAATATATTATTCTAAGTGATGTAACATAAAAATGCATGATAATAGACATGACATATAAGATTACCTTACTCATTATAGAATGCTTTAGCATGGCTTAGTATGTGTTTTGAAAAGAAACTTAGAGTTTTGAAAAACGAATATTGACGAACCTTTGAGTCTTTGAAGTTATGATATTTTAACACATACATCTTTTTAAGCTATAAGTATACTTAAGAATGAGAAGTGATTTAAAGTTACTTTACTTATTATCAACTTACAATAGCTTAGTTAGCAATCCCAGCCACGTTGTGGTATATGATGACGATGTGTTGGGTGATGATGTCGTTGACGTACTTGATGTTGACGAAGTGGAGGAAGATGTGGTTGTTAGTCCGTATGTGATGGTAGAAGATGATATTGAGGAAGAAATTGATACAGAAGAGGAAGAGACAGAATTCGAGGCTGAAAATGATTTTGACTCTGACGGGTTTGACGACGTACTACTTCTTCACTAATTGGTGTTTTGTAAATACTATACAACTAAAATCAATCATTATATATATATATTTTCCCACACATAGAATGGCCATTTGATCGTTCATCGATATCTATATACATTATTTGATGAAGTCTGACTATATATGCCTCGACATGCGGTGGAGGTGGCGTGGTGGTGGTGGCTCCGGATCGGGTATGTGGCTCCCGGGGAGGTCGTCTTGAGATGCTAGTGAGTTGATTTCTTTTTGGCTCGATAACATTATTTTCATAACTATATTACACATTCATTTACTATTTTTGGACAATGTCATAACTATATATATATCAACATACGAGATCTTTAGGCGTCGGCGTCGCGAGGCCTAACCTCGATCGATTAGTCGTCCATCGCACCGGCGCGTGCAAACCTAGTTCCATTGATGTCGCTCAACCGTCTGTGTAGGTTTCAACTATAATATATCACTTATGTTCAATTAGAATGATATTATCATGTGATTAATTAATTTTGTATTCTAGTATTATGGATCCTGTCGCTATGGCGACCGTACACGCCATCTGCCTGGCGCATCTCCCTACTGGCTGCATGCGATTTAGTCAGTACGCGCACTACGATGCCGGCTTCATGGCTACAGTGTTGCGGGAGTTTCACGTAAGTCGACTTACATATATTAAATCAAGGTCCATGCATGTTATTTACATATTGTTCAAATAATAAATTATACGTATGTTATGTCTGTTTGATAGAGATACTACAGATACGAGGCTAGCATCACTAAGGCGGATGGTGATGCCGTTATCATTGCCCACATCTCGAAGAATTATGCCGGTTGGTTATACGAGATACGATAGAGGGCAGTCCGGGTGATAGAAGAAACGCCCATGACTACTTTGCGAGATCATCGATCGTAGGTAGTACGAGATCGACATAAGATTGCGCGATGTGTAATATCTTGGGATGATCTTTGCGTTCAAGACAAAGTCGGAGCGGATAAAGAAGAATCATGACAAAGTCATGAGTTGTACATATCTTACGGCTCGCATGATCGTTTCAAGAGGTTAAGTCGGTAAGTATTTCTCTTTAGTTTAGTTTAATCTTATATTGCAACTATAGTAAATTAAGGTGATTTTATTTAATGTATATGATCTAGGCCATGCGGAGTAGCTTGGGCCGACCTCCTACTATGATCGAGTTCTGGGATAGAGTCCATACGTCGAAAAGCTCTACTTCGAGGTCGACGATATCTCCAGCAGAACTAGCTATACGGGTAATACATTTACTATAACAGATATTATTTAGGATAATATTACGTAATTTATATGATGATACCAAGATAACTCACTTGTATATCAAATTACAGGAGCGGTTTGAGAAGCTCCGCATGACCCGATATAGTAGAGTTGGCAGTTTGCTAGGGCGATCTTAAGGCGTTAGATTCCACAGATCCCCTCGCCTTGAGATTAGTTTATCTCGGGACGATGAGGCGGCTCTTTAGGTCACGTCTCAAGATACTCCCACTAGTACTACTGAAGTAGTATTGTCGAGTCTTTGAGGCTCTCTGAGGATACCAAATTTATACTACGCCGAGGAGGTATAATATTTGTGTTTATTTCGTGTTTATGAATAAAGTAAACTTGTAATATTATTCATGTTATATTTATATTTGTGAGGCTCTAGCCGGTGATCGCATCAAAGGCCCCAGTGGGACCATCACATCTGGATGATTTGTCTTAGATGATGCTTTGTTCCGGTGTGTTATGGTTGCGGTGTCGGAGAGGTTTGAGGCCAGATTCATTGTTCCATCGTCGGGGACCCTTGGTAGTTCTCGCCTCTGTCGACTTGCGCAAGGCGTTCTGTTGGTGCCACTGCCGAAAGTACTGGGTATCCCCTCCGGGAGCAATGGGCGCGATCTGTGACGAGATTATTCGGATGGTGGTTACCTTAGTCGAGGGCAGCGTTTGGGCGATGTTGAGTCGGTGGCTTCATTGCTTTCGGTATATTTCATTTTAAATACAAATATATATTCTGCATGTTATTTAATTTTCATTTAGTTATCTTTAACTGAATCATATATATGGACTAATGAGTTACATTATATTGTATCGGTGAGGTGTGGACCGGGACGAAAGCGGGATGGCGATGATCCTTCTCACATTTGGGGCTCTACTAGCTTGACTTAGTTTACATTCTTTTGTAGTTTAAATTCTTTTGTATTAATTTTACATAACTTTTGACGTACATATTGTAGTTTAAAGTACCTTATCATTAATTACTTTGGTTATGTTGCGGTTTGACACTTAGCTTAATTTAGCTTAATGGGATGTTTGCAGTTAGTTTAGACTAATGGGATTAATGCGGTTTAGTTTAATTTACTTTGATTAATGCGGTCTTACATTTCATTACTTTGGTTTGTTACAGTTATGCAAGTAGTAATGGGATGTTTTAGACATTTAGCTTGTGTGTGTGATGTTGGGAATGTTAGAGTTTATGCCCTAGAGGCCAATTATTTGATATAATTGCTTAACGTTTTGATATTATATTTGATTGAATAAATATATGATTTTAGTATGGTTTTATTTACTGCGTAATATAATTGTTAACATAATAAAATTCCTTAGAATAGTGATACAAATTATATAGTTTCAAGTATGTGACTTGAACATGAGATTATATATTACCATTAGTATCGGTGTTCTTAAATGTCCCTAATCGAGTATCATTGTTGATGGGACAACAATGATGCATTGAGACTAGTATGTGGATCGATTGATGACCAAATCTCATTGGTCATAAATATATGAGATATTAAGTCGATGCATAGGTACATGTTAGAAACGATGTCTTTGGACGGACCCACCATGAGAATTCTATATGGAGCATTATGCGAAGTGTCATTAGCAATTCTCATAGTGACAATGATGTAATGGTCCTCAGGCATTGAAATCGCTATATTACTACACGAGAATTTATGTACTTTGATATCATCAAATGTCACCTTTAATAGGGTGGACTATAAAGGTGATTATTGGGTTCATCATTAATCGTGTGAGAAATATGAGTGATCTAGATGGAATTTAACCATCCTATATATTATGGGTGATATCCATAGGCCTCTTGATTGAGTAGGACTATGAAATGCATGACCATGCTCAAATAGTGATTTGTTTCATATAGTCTACTCATTGATCAAGAAAACTTCAGATTAAATTATGAAGAGTATGACACATTCCATGACTCGAGTTTAATCTAGGATATTAAGGTTAAAAGGATTAAATTACATTGAAACATTGGTCACGAAAAGGTTGCATCGAATCATCGATCTTATTATTACTTGGGTAGCGATGATGCATTACTAGATGCCGCTTTCTTTGTTTATAATTTTATAATATGATTTTAAAATTATTGCCAACGTAATAATAACCTATAGGTCACACACGTGAAACGTTATTTAAAGGAAATTAATTTAAATTTTAAGGATTTAAATATATTAATATGATTAATAGTATTTAAATCACAATTTAAATTAAAAGGACAATTGTATATATGTATATTAATTAAGTAAGACTTAATTAAGAGATATATATATATATATATATATATATATATATAAATTAGGATTTTATAAAATTAGGTTTTGATTTGATTAATTCCTTTTAACTACTATATATATGATATATATAGCCTACTAGGGTAAGATATCATAATAGAAAAACTCTAGCTAGCTCTTAGAGAGAGACTAGAGAGAAAAGCGATTTCAAAATCCATTCCTTTTGGTGGCTAGTACTGCAAGTCCTTCTTATTGCGAGAATCGTTTGGCCGGTTCATGAGGCGTTCATGTGGATGGATCAGTAGAAGCCTTAATCGGTTTGTATTGCGTTGGAGATTCGAGTATGATCGGTTTGATTCTCGTTTTGTTTATATCTGGTATAATCTCTAAACCTCTGAATTAATTGATTTTCGCATGGATCCTGTTTTAGGGTTTGAAATTGCTTTAAAATTTTAATTTTATTTGTGCGTTTAAATCTAGAAGCCCAGCGGTGGTATCGAGCTACTTGCGAAAAAGATTAATTTGATTCACGTGTTTTAATTGTATTCGATATATATGATATATGATGATGCATGTTTCTAGATATAAAATTGAATATATGATATTAGATTGTATGTGTATTACAGTAATATATATGATAATACCATTAATCATTATCTTTAATCGGTGGAATAACAATATAACTATTCTAATCGGATTAGAAGCATGAAGAATCGTTTTAATATGATTAATAAAGCGGAAATATATGATAAATTGCAGGGTATCTTTGTTATTCGTTTTAATATGATTAAATCGGCTGGACATATATGATTTGTTATTATGGGTGTTTTGGTGGATTAAAATGTATGATTAAAGCTATTTGTAGATTCATATGGAAAAATTACGCAATCTGAGAATGTAGTTCACCAGATTGGACCACCGCCTTGAGAAGAGACCCCCTTGGACCCCCGTAAATAGCTTACGATGGTCGTGTCCCCTATATTTTATATATAGTTTTCTTTAATTACATATAAATTGTTATGTGCTTATTGTGATATGCATGGTGCCTGATTATGGCCTTTTGACCCATAGGTTAGTGGTTTTGGTTTTGAAATACGGCTTGCATGTCGTGCCTTCTATAAATTCTAATGTAATATTCTCTTCTCATCTAAATCCCCTCGAATGTAACTCGAGGTTTCTTTTTATGTCATGTAATAATCAGTAATTGATGAAGATGTCAAGATGGAGAACACAATGGAAAGATGATGATGGAGAGGAGGCATGCTAGAGGAAGATCCAAGGAAGTTATTTATTTTAAGATCTTTTACCACCTTAGATTGACCTTCAATCTTTCATTAGCTTGAAAAGATTGACGATGGATTGGGCCATAAGCGTGACACATTTAATTTTGCACTTTATTTATGCTTGTATGTGATATGATATGATTAATAATGTGCATGCTTATCAAGATTAAAATTGGTGAGATCTAAATTAATAAAATCCCTCATTAAATTATTAAGTCTAAATCGGATGCCTTCCAATGAATAACACTCATCAAGACCTTGATCGATAGATGTAGGTTTGCCAAAGCAAAGTACCCTATTTATCTAGGTAAGATGCGATAGGATAATTGTGATATCCAAACTATTAAAATCATTGGGCCCGACTTAACTAAGTTATCTCAATAAGATTGTGGACTTAGAGGCATAGAGTTTGGTTGGTACCATTAGATGGACTAGAAACAAATGTTGTTTACCAAACTATCCGGGAGTTATATATGATATAATTGACAAAGGGTTGTCTACCTAAATAATTATGTTTTGAGAGAATAGCCAAAGCTAACTTAAGGCATAATGAAATATGGATCTTGGCTCACTAGAAAGATTTAATAGAAAATGCTTTAGAATTAATGGTGAGGGCTATTAATTTGAATAAAATAGTGGGAGGTATATTTTGAATGTACTATTATCAATTATATAATATCAACTCGTAATTTGACTTATTATTGTTGCACTTATAAATTGTAGATATCAAATGGCAAACAACAACAACACAAATAGTCTTTCATTACGATCGGTCCTTGAAAAGGACAAGCTAAGTGGAATTAATTTCCTTGGTGGCATAGGAACTTGAGGATTGTCCTCAAACAAGAGCGTAAGTCCTTGATGGGCCCATTCTGCCGCACCGGTATCACCTTTGCTGCGTGCGAGGAGCATAATGCTTACAAGAAGCATCAAGATGATGCTCTGGATGTGAGTTGTGTCATCTAGCAACCATGAACGCTTTGAGCTTGAAGCAACATGAGTTGATGGATGCTTATGAGATGATCGAGCATCTCAAGAAATTGTTCGAAGGCATGCTCGACAGAGAGGTATGATACAAGCAAGGCGTTGTATCAACGCAAAATGGGTGAGCGTGATCCGGTTGGTCCACATGTGTCTTTGAAAATGATTGGGTATATTGAGTACCTTGATAGGTTGGGTTTTCCAATCACTCAGGAAGCCCAAAATGACCTTGTTTTGCAATCTTTGAGCAATGACTACTCTCAATTTGTTATGAACTATCTTATGAATGAAATTGAGAAACCCCTTCTTGAGTTGTTGAGCATGTTAAGCCGCTGAGAACAACATGAAAAAGCGAGGACCCGCTCCCATAATGATGGTGCAAAGGGGAATGCTAAGGGAAAGTGGAAAGGCAAGAAGAAGATAGGATCTAAATCTTTTGCCAAACCCAATTCCAAAACCAAACGAGCTTTAAAACCTAAAGGTGGGGTGGCTAAGGAAGGTGAATGTCATACGTGGAAAACACTGGACCTTTGGAAAAGGCTGTCATGCTTATCTCGGAAGAAGTGAAGAAAAGAAAAGGAAGTACGACTTTGATTGGTATATATGTTATAGAAGTCAACTTGTCTACTTCTACATCATGGGTATTGGATCTTTGGATGTGGTTCTCACATTTGTGTTAATGTGCGGGGACTCAAGAAGGAGTAGAACTTTAAGCGAAAGGAGAGGTTGACTCTACGAGTTGGAAATAGAGCAAAAGTTCTTTTGCTTTTGGTAGTAGGAACTTATCATTTATCTTTGCCCTTTGGGCTAGTTTTAGAATTAGAAGATTGTTATTTTGTACCGCTTATAAGCAAAAACATTATTACATCGCTTGTTTGGACAAGAAGGGTTTTCATTTATAATAAAGAACAATCATTGTTTGTTTTACTTAAATGATATTTGTTATGGTGTTGTACAATTGTTTAACTGGTCTCTATATTCTTGATTTAGAAATGCCTATCTATAACATAAATAGAAAACTATTTAAATCAAATGATTCAAATCAGAGCATATCTCGCAGCATGCATCGTTTAGGCCATATAAATGAGAAACGCATATCCAAACTCCATAAAGATGGGTTCTTGGATTCATTTGATTTTGAATCATATTAGAAATGCGAGTTTTGTTTATTAGGCAAGATGACTAAAGCCCTTTCCTTTGGACACGATTGAGCAGGCTAGCGATGTATGTATGGGACTTATACATAGTGATGTATGTGGACCCATGAGTTAGATTAGCAAGAGGTAGGTTTTATTACTTCATTTCATTTCTTGATGACTTTAGTAGATATGGATATGTGTATCTTATGAGACACAAATCCGAATCCTTTGAAAAGTTCAAGGAATTCAAGAATGAAGTTCAAAACCAATTTGGCAAAAGCATAAAAGCCCTTCGATCCCAGGAGGTGAATACTTAAGCCAAGACTTTGATGACCTTCTAAAGGAGTGTGGTATTATATCACGACTCACTCCACTGGAACACCGCAATGGAATGGTGTATCGAGAGGAGGAATCGAACCTTGTTGGACATAATACGATCAATGATGAGTCATGCAGATCTTCCAATAAGCTTACGGGTCATGCCCACAGAGGCATTGCATTCACACTTAACAAGTGTTCCTACAAAGGCGGTTCGGAAGACACCATATGAAATGTGGTGGAAAAGCGTCCTAGTATGTCGTTCATGAAGATTTGGGGTTGCGAGGCGTTAAGTAAAAGCGTCCCGAATTCGACAAGCTCGGACCCAAATCGACAAATGTAATTTTGTGGGATACCCAAAGGAAACAAAAGGGTATTATTTCTACAAACCTTACGAGAACAAAGTGGTTGTTGCTCGAACTGGTATTTTTCTAGAAAGAGAATTTGACTCTAAAGGAAGCGATTGGGAGGAAAGTAGAACTCGAAGAAATTCGAGAACCACAAAATATCATTGAACACGAGTTAGAACATGAGCGGGAACCACAAGAAATTGTGGAAAGTGAACTCGCTCAAATTACACAAGTCATTCGTAGATCTGGTAGGACACGCATGAGAGCACGAGAGATATTATGGATATCTTATGACTCAAAAGCGGCGATGTGATGCTCATAGATCAAGATGAGCACGCTTCTACCAAGAAGCTATGAATGGACCAGATTTCGAGAAATGGCTTGAAGCCATGAAATGCGAGATGGACTCCATGTATACTAACCAAGTATGGACTCTGGTTGATCCACAGAAGGTAAAACCAATCGGGTGCAAGTGGGTTTTCAAGAAGAAAAGCGAGCATGGATGGTAATGTACAAACCTATAAAGGCCGATTGGTAGCAAAAGGTTTCAAACAAATTCAAGGTGTTGACTATGATGAAACCTTCTCTCCAGTGGCAATGGTTAAATCCATCAAAATCTTACTTGCTATTGCAGCTTTTTATGATTACGAAATCTGGCAGATGGATGTCAAAACTACTTTCCTTAACAGAAATCTCCTTGAGGATGTGTATATGACACAACTTTGAGGGTTTTGTCACTCAAAGGATCTTTGGAATGGTATGTAAGCTGCGGCGATCCATTTATGGATTGAAGCAAACCTCTCTGAGTTGGAATCTTCGATTTGATGAAGCAGTCAAAGAATTTGGCTTTATTAAAAATGAAGATGAACCTTGTGTATATAAAAAGGTTAGTGGGAGTCACATTGTATTCCTAGTATTATATGTTGATGACATATTAATTATTGGGAATGACATTCCTTCCTTACTGTTTGTAAAAACATGGTTAGGAAAATGTTTCTCCATGAAAGATTTGGGCGATCTTTTACATTTTAGGTATCAAGATCTATAGAGATAGATCAAGAAAAATGCTCTACCTAAGTCAAAGTACATATATTGACAAAGTGTTGAAAGCAGTTCAAACATGCAAGAAGCGAAAAGAGGAAACTTACCCGTGACTCATGGTGTAAAGATCTCTAAGGCCCAATGTCCTAAATCACAAGATGATGAGGGCGTATGAGAAAGATCCCTTATGCTTGGCAATTAGATCTATTATGTATGCAATGATATGTACTCGTCAGGATGTCTCGTATGCTTTGAGCATGACGAAGATACGATCGAATCCGGTGAAGGTCATCGATGTGATCAAGAATATCCTCAAGTACACGAAAAGGACTAAGGATTCATTCTTGGTATATGGAGGTGAAGACGAACTAGCGATAAAGGGTTTACACAGATGCTAGTTTCTAGGCCCGACAATGATGACTATAAGTCTCGATCGGGTTTTGTGTTTTGCCTTAATGGTGGTGGTAATTTGATTTGGAAAAGTTCAAGCGAGGCGATGTTGATTCTACAACAGAGGTTGAGTATATTCTTTGCTCTAGTGCGACCCAAGGAGGTCAGTATGGATTAAAAGTTCATCATTTGAACTTGGTGTTGTTCCAACCATTGTTGATCCGGTTGCTCTATCTTGTGATAATAATGGAGCCATTGCTGACAAAGCTAAGGAACCCGGATCTCACCAACGATCCAAGCATATACTTAGGTGGTACCATCTCATCCGTGAAATCATTGATAGAGGAGATGTATAGGAAGAGTGCCAACAGATGATAATGTTGCGAGATCCACTAACAAGGCTTTGTCGCAGCAGAAGCAATGACGGTCACACTAGTTCCATGGGTATTAGATACATGAGTGATTGGCTCTAGTGCAAGTGGGAGGCTGTTAGAGTTTATGCCCAGAGGCCAATTATTTGATATAATTGCTTAACGTTTTGATATTATATTTGATTGAATAAATATATGATTTTATTATGGTTTTATTTCTTTTGCGTAATATAATTGTTAACATAATAAAATTCCTTAGAATAGTGATACAAATTATATAGTTTCAAGTGTGTGACTTGAACATGAGATTATATATTACCATTAGTATAGTATCGTTGTTCTTAAATGTCCACTAATCGAGTATCATTGTTGATGGGACAACAATGATGCATTGAGACTAGTATGTGGATCGATTGATGACCAAATCTCATTGGTCATAAATATATGAGATATTAAGTCAATGCATAGGTACATGTTAGAGAACGATGTACTGGACAGACCCACCATGAGAATTCTATATGGAGCATTATGCGAAGTGTCATTAGCAATTCTAATAGTGACAATGATGTAATGGTCCTCCGACCTGAAATCGCTATATTACTACACGAGAATTTATGTACTTTGATATCATCAAATGTCACCTTTAATAGGGTGGACTATAAAGGTGATTATTGGGTTCATCATTAATCGTGTGAGAAATATGAGTGATCTAGATGGAATTTAACCATCCTATATATTATGGGTGATATCCATAGGCCTCTTGATTGAGTAGGACTATGAAATGCATGGCCATGCTCAAATAGTGATTTGTTTCATATAGTCTACTCATTGATCAAGAAAACTCAGATTAAATTATGAAGAGTATGACACATTCCATGACTCGAGTTTAATCTAGGATATTAAGGTTAAAAGGATTAAATTACATTGAAACATTGGTCACTTAAAAGGTTGCATCGAATCATCGATCTTATTATTACTTGGGTAGCGATGATGCATTATTAGATGTCCGCTCACTTTGTTTATAATTTTATAATATGATTTTAAAATTATTGCCAACGTAATAATAACCTATAAGTCACACTACGTAGAAACGTTATTTAAAGGGAATTAATTTAAATTTTAAGGATTTAAATATATTAATATGATTAATAGTATTTAAATCATTTAATTTAAATTAAAAGGACAATTTGTATATATGTATATTAATTAAGTAAGACTTAATTAAGAGATATATATATATATATATATATATATAAATTCGGATTTTATAAAATTATGTTTTGATTTGATTAATTCCTTTTAACTACTATATATATGATATATAGCAGCTACTTAGGGTAAGATATCATAATAGAAAAACTCTAGCCGCTCTTAGAGAGAGACTAGAGAGAAAACAGTTTCAAAATCCATTCCTTTTGGTGGCTAGTACTGCAAGTCCTTCTTATTGCGAGAATCGTTCAACGGTTCGTGAGGCGTTAAATGTGGATACCGTAGAGAAGGCTTAATCGGTTTGTATTGCGTTGGAGATTCGAAGGCCTTGATCGGTTTGATTCTTGTTTTTGTTTATATACGGTATAATCTCTAAACCTCTGAATTAATTGATTTTCGCATGGATCTGTTTTTAGGGTTTGAAAATTGCTTAAAATTTTAATTTCATTTGTGCGTTTCGTCTAGAAGCCCAACAAGGAAAAGCAGTGCAGTGCAGTGTACAAGATGTGGCTTAAATCCCTGGATATTGCAAAAACAAAAAATTTATTTAAAAAAAAAATAGTAACCTCGACGAAATATTGGTAGTGTCGACGGATAACCGTCGAGGTTAAGTTTCACCCCATTTTCGATATATTGCCACGTGGCATACATAGCCTCGACCGAATATCCTCGATCGAATAACCTCGACACACTAATTACAGAGTCGACGGAAGTCCGTCGCACGTAAGTTTATTTTCCTTTTTTACCAGGATGCCACGTGGCATGTTTAGGATCGACCGAATATCCTTGACAGACACATTTCAGTCGGTGATATATTAACCCTGACTGAATATTCGGTCGCCAATAGTTCCATCGACCGTAAGTTTTTTCGATCGAAGAATCGACGGACTTATTTTCGACGTGCTTATATACGACCGAACTTTCGACCAAAAATTCCGTCGGGAATGAGGTTACCCTCGACGGAATAACCTTAGTGCCGACCAAAAATTCCGTCGTAAATAAGCCTCTTTGTTGTAGTGGTTGAAAATGATTTCTAAAGAAAACTTGAAACTTTAAGAACGAACTTAAAGTAACTTGTGTACTTAATGTTCTAAACATGATAACATATATTCATGGATTAGTTAGCTATGAAATGAGATTAAAAGTTGCACCTAGTTGCTTTACCTTGGCCTAGAATAACTTTTAAAAGTGAACGTGAATGCCTTATGCCCCTACACATGACGATTATGTTCATCTTTTAGCTAAGCATGAATTGGACGTTTCAAGTGTGATTTAAAATACTTTTTCAAATAAATTATTTTATATACATGTGAAGTATGCTAGTAGAAGCTTATTAGTTTAAAAGCTTATATCATCGAATCTTGTTAAAGAAAGTTGTTAAGCCTTATTGATTGAAATAAATCATTATGAAACTAAGTAGTTTGAATATGAACGACGTAGATCACGTATCTATAAACTTTAAATATGTGTCGAACACATAGCGAGTCAAGTGTGTGATAAATGTATATGAAGTTGATGTCAAGTACGGATGGTTAAGGAATACCTATACATACATAGCAATTCTAAAAGTACGATGAGAAAGTGAAATGAAGGTTTTACAAACCTAGTTAAGAAACGATGTAATATTTATTGTTATATTAAGAACGTATGAAATGTATGACTAATGGATATGAATCCATGATTATATAACTGTGTAGGAATACACACAGTGCAGATAAGCTTTAAGCAGTTAAGTCATAGTTGATAAACTACGAATCAGGCAAGTCTTTCAGTTCCTATTTGATATATGAATTCTATAACTGTTAGTTGAGCTATATTATGCTATGAGAATGTTGATGTATATATATGAAATGCATATTAGCTATGTATGGGATTTGAAAGTTGATCTTTGATGATATGCTTGCAAAGTAAATTTCTATGCATGTTATGTGTGAAGTAACATGCGTAGTTAATATTAATTGATTTTGAATGCATGAACTGAATATGATATTATATGCTATGTGCTGCATAAAAACTGTTAGAATTGCTGGGTTGTCGAGCTCACCCTTGCAAATAACCACTTTTGCAGGTTAAGGACTCACGGTAAAGATTTCGTGCTTCCTGGTTGACAAAGTAGATAGTTTCGCAATGAAGGATACTATTTAGATTATTACTTGAACCATGTTTAGGTTCTAGGAGTGTACTTGTGATATACTTACGATGTTTAATACTTGTTGTATTGTAAGGATGTATTAGTTAATACATAGAGTTTATCGAATCAAGATGTAAAATCTTATACAGTAATTCCAATAGACTGAACCATATTATATAGTTGATTCAAGAATTGTAATTGGTTCAAAGTTATTAAATCAATAAAAGATTTTATTCAAGAGATTGAAAAATTTTAAATTATTCCGCATTTTTATAATATCGAATGTGATGAAATACAAGAATAATAAATGACCAGGATTAAAAACTTATAAAAGTTTGGGGTAATTGTGTAGATCCTGGAAATGGAATGAATTTATATTCTAAATTGTAATAAGTAAAGTTTTATTCATTAAGTTATAAATGAAAAATATAAATAGTTTGACGATAGTAGTATCGTGGCGGACCGGATCCGAGGTTCGAAGGGACCCGAATTTGGGGGCGTCACATTCTACCCGTAGCCAAGAATGGTCTCCCTAGGATGATAGGGATGTTTTTATCTTCCTCCAAATCCAGAATTATGAAGTCCACGGGGAATATGAATTTATCCACCTTGACCAAAATATCCTGCACTATGCCTCTCGGGTACGTGACTGATCTATCCGCTAACTGTAGTGAAATGTTTGTAGGCTTTGGAGCTGGTAAACCCAATTATGTATAAACTGATAACGACATAAGGTTCACACTTGCCCCCAAATCACATAAACATTTATTGAACACCATATTCCTAATTGTGCACGGAATGGTAAAACTCCCCGGATCTTTCAACTTTGGCGGTAACTTTCATTGTAAAACTGCACTACATTCTTCTGTTAATGCCACAGTTTCAAAATCCTCCAACTTCTTTTTCCTAGATAGAATTCCCTTCATGAATTTAGCATAACTAGGCATCTACTCTAAGGTTCTGCGAAAGGGATATTAATATGAAGTTTCTTAAAAACTTTTAAAAATTTCGCGAACTGCTTTTCTAATTTTTGTTTTTGGATTCTCTGCTAAAACGACGGTGGAGGATACACAACTGGCTTGTCATTCGACTTTTTCTGTTCAACTTGCTTTTCCTCTCCTTGTTTCTCTTCAACCACTTTGTTGTCATCAACTTTGTCATCTTTTGTAACTGCATTTTCTGCAATTTCCCCATCTAGATGTTTTCTGCTTCTCAAGGTGATTGCCTGACATTGCTCGTGATTTCCCTTCGAATTCTTTTCGGTTTCACTTGGTAGAGTCCCTTGCGGTCTATTGTTTAATGCTAAGGCCAGTTGTCCCATCTAATTTTCTAGATTCTTGATGGCTACTGCTTGTGACTTCATAACTGCCTCGTTTCTCGTAACATACTTCGACAACAACTCTTATAAATCTGATTTTCTCTCTTGATGCGGAGTTGTTTGTTGATGTTGATTTTGAAATCCCGGGGGATAAGATTGTCGTCGAGCATGCTGATTCTGATTGTTGCTCCATGAAAAATTAGGATGGTTTCTATTCCCCGGGTTATAGGCAGTTTGATACATATTCTGTGGCGGTATCCTGTTATAGTTGCCCACAAATTGAACTGATGCTAGGTTGATGGCGCACTGCTCTGTAGGATGTTCTCTAGCATATAACTCGCACATATACGCCACCTGCTGTGGTTGTGCACCCGTCATAGTATCCATTTTCTTTGATAAGGCAGTAATTTATGCTGCCAACGCGGTCACTCCATCTACCTCTAAAACCCCAGCCACCTTAGGTTGTTTCATCCTCGAAGTAGGCCACTGGTAGTTGTTAGCTGCCATCGTCTCCACCAACTCATACGATTCCTCATATCTCTTAGCCATAAATGCTCCACCCGAAGCTGCATCGATACTTGTCCTGAGATTTCCATTTAACCCGTTGTAAAATGTGTTCATCTGCAACCATTTTGGTAATCCGTGATGTGGGCATTTCCTAAGCAACTCCTTGTATCTCTCCCATGCCTCATATAATGATTCCCCGTGCTGTTGTTCAAACATAGTAATCTCATTCCTCATTTTTGCAGTCTTTGCTGGTGGGAAGAATTTGGCTAGAAATTTTAACGCTAGGTCTTCCCATGTAGTTATTGAGCCCGACAGTAGTGAGTGTAACTAACTCTTCGCCTTGTCCCGCAGAGTGAATGGGAACAAGTGAAGCCTGACTGCTTTATTCGACACCCCATTATACCTGATAGTGTCACATATCTCCAAAAAGCTAATCAAATGTTCATACGGATCATCATTTGAAAGTCCCCCAACCTGTACCGAGTTCTGAATATTCCCATGCTTAATTTCAAACCTGTTTGCAGCAATCGCTGGCCTGGTGATACTCATCTGAAGCTCAGTCACCTTCGGTGTAGCAAAATCTCTCAATGCTTTTTAGTCTTCGGCATCCATTACTTCTTCTTTTTTAGAATTCTCAAAGTCTTCCCTCGTGTCTTTGATCCACTTACTTAACCTCTAAAACCGTTTCTCGATATCGTCCTCCAAAGGAAGTAAGTCTGGGTCTTTGGACCGAGTTTGCATAAACCGACTTCAAGAACCTAAAATAGAAACAACAAAACAAAAAGAAAAAATGTTTAAGTAAAACTGGACCAATTAAACTGATATTACAAAAATTATTAAAATCTATATTATCCCCGGCAGCGGCGCCAAAAACTTATTGGGTAAAATCTATATACGTACACCACTCAAGTATACATGGTCAACAAGTAATATAATGATAAGTCAAGTATCGTTCCCACAAAGATTAGCTAGAAATTAACTCTCACAATTACCAATTTTCTATTAATCCAAATTTTATTAAACTAACCAATTTCAAGATTATAACTAAGAATATTAAAAATACTAAAATTACCAAACAATCAATAACCCTAAAAACTGAATTTTCAAACAAGTATTGGAGAATTAGGCTTACAACTTCACTCTAAGCATCACTCAGATTATTACACCTTATTCCAGTTTAATTCACTATCCCAGTTTATTAATCATGAACACTCAAGTAGAACTACCTACCTCTCGATGCACTAATACCGTATTAATTCAAATCCACAAATTAGATAGAATTAAGCTAAACACCTTAATTAACTAACCCACTATATCTCTATGTGAATTACAATTAAAGAAGGTTTAAGTTCAAGTTTTTATCCGATTACATGAGATGTTATGCATATCTCTACCCTAACATTCATCAAGATTCCATTCATTCACAGAATTCAAGAACACATGCTCTATTCTCTCGAGTTCATACAAGTCCACATAAAATTGGTGATCAAGCAATTTATAAATTCAAGCACAAATTAATATAGATAAACTGAGAAATAGCTTATTAAACTGAAAATCAAAGTTACATAATCATCGTTTCACTCAAAGATTCGTTATAAGCGTAATAAAGAATTTAGCTCATCGTCAATGAATTAAAAACTGAATTAATTAAAGTAAACCTCATTCCAATTACAGAAATTAAACTAAAGAAGAAGAATAAATCTAGAAACACCCTTCTCTCTAGCTTCAATTTGCAATTATTGTGAAATTGCCTTCAAAGTAATCCTCCAATGCTCTTGCTCAGAAAATCTGTCTTCAATCATGTATTTTCTTCTATCTGATCTTTTAATCTTGTGTTTGTTGCATGTTATCTATGCCAATCCACGAATTCAGACTCTAATTCCATCCATAGTTGAGTCCCAAGCCAAAGCGAACAATAGTCTCCCATTTTATTCAGCATTTCAAAAGTAATCAGGACTCCTCTTTTCGTGCGTACTTGCATTGGATTGGGTTTTTGTTTAAAATGGGCCGCCGTGGCATGAAAACTACTAATCTCGAATCAAGACCCCACCTACGTGTTATCTAAAAAAAATAGGTTGCTAGGACGCGGTGTAAGCTATTAGTTGGTCACCTTAGCTCCAAATCTTGCCCATTTTCGCCATGATTTTTCTCGTTTAGTTCAATAGCTACGCCACCACACCTAAACACGAAATTACACTAAACAAGTAAAAACGAAACATAAAAATCAAAAATTAACACACTTTAAGCTTGAATTAAGAACCAATTCGCAGGTATAAAACCCACTTATCATATCCGAACCTGGAGAAATTCGCATATGCCTTGATCATTGCAAGGAGGAAGTTTCGACATTATTTCCAGGTCATTTGGTGGTGGTATATACAGATCAACCATTAAAGAAGGTACTACATAGGCCTGAAGTTTTGGGTCGGCTTGCTGCATGGGCAGTGGAGCTGACTCAGTTTGCTTTGGAATACGTTCCTTGAACGGCAATCAAGGGACAGGCCATGGAAGACTTCATAGTAGAATGTTCATTCACAGAATTGGATGTGGGGTCGGTTACCGAAACACAATAGGTGCAAACGTCATGGACTCTCTATATGGATGGGTAGGTAACTTCGGACATCAGCGGAGCAGAGGTTATTCTGACAAGTCCCGAAGGGTTTAAAGTCCAACAAGCTATTCGGTTTCAATTCAAAGCCACAAACAACGAAGCAGAATATGAAGCCATTCTGGCTGGACTTCGATTGGCTCAAAGCTTGGAGATTCAGAAGTTAGTCATCTACAGCGATTCTCAGCTGGTCGTCAAACAGATATCTGGGGAGTATGAGGCTCGAGGGGCAAGAATGGAAAGATACCTAGCCGAGGTAAAGGACAAACTCGCGTACTTCACATAGTTATTAGGGAGTGGATCGGTCAGACAACACAGTAGCAGATGCCTTGGCCCGATAAGTGAGTTCCTTCAACGGTTCGGTATATCTAGAAGTGTTAGAACATCCCAGCGTTCCGAAGGTGAATGTCTTAGCTTTGGATTGGCTGGACTGCTGGCTTACCCCATACATCTCATACTTAGCTAATGGGTTTTACCTTCAGATCGCATCTATGCGAAGAAGATCAAGCACAGGAGCTTTAACTTCATCCTTATCGACGAAGACTTATACCAAAGGGCCTTTAGTTCTCCACTCCTCAAGTGCTTGACTCCTTCGGAAGCAGAATATACACTTCGGGAAGTATACGAAGGAATTTGTGGAGATCACATGGGGGCCCAGTCACTGACATACAAAATTTTGAGGCAGGGATACTATTGGCTAACCATGTATCAAGAAGCCAAAGATTATGTAAAAAAATGTCCCAAGTATCAGCTAAATAGTGCCATCCCTCATCAGCCTCCCGGAGAGCTGTATTCGGTCGTTTCTCCGATTCTATTTACTATTCTGGGGATCGATATCTTGGGGTTATTTCTGAAAGCCAAGGGGCAAGTCAGTTTTGTGATCGTAGCCATTGACTATATGACCAAATGGGTCAAAGAAAAACCTCTACAAAAGATCACTGAACATGAATGTCTTAATTTTTTTTAAAGAATGAGTTGTTTATCGGTTCGGTATCCCGATGGCTTTGGTCTTAGATAACGGCAGACAATTCGTGGGGTCAAAGTTTGAAGCTTTTTTGAAAGAGTTGGGGATTCAACACAAAAAGACTTTGGTTGCTCACCCTCAGTCGAATGGTCAAGTAGAGGTCACCAATCGAACTCTCCTCAATGGTATCAAGAGAAGACTGGATGAATTGAAGGGTCGATGGCCTGAGGAATTTCCCAGTGTTCTGTGGGCCTTTCGGACTACTCTGAGGACAACAACTAGGGATTCACCATTTAGGTTGGCCTATGGGACCAATACACTCATACCTATTGAGATCGGATTTCGTACACTTCGGGTTAGTCAGTACAAAGAGTTATATAATGAGGATGGCCTAAGACTAAATCTGGATCTCCTAGAAGAGGTTCGGGAGTCAGCTCTGGTACAATTAGCTATTTATTAGAAGCGCACTTCCCGACAATATAACCACAAGGTCAAACAAAGAAGGTTCGAGGTTGGAGATTTGATGCTTTGGAAGTCAGAGGCATCTACCCCCCCAAAATACGGGCAAGTTGATGCCGAACTGGGAGGGGGGCCTATAAAGTAGTAGAGGTGCCGAAGCCCGGTACCTATCGGCTTCGAGCAATGGATAGATCGGAGGTAAAAAATACGTGGCATACTAGAAGACTTAGAAAATATTACCAGTGAAAGCTATGCTATTCTTTTCCTTACTTATGTAATTTATGCTATTTATCAATGAAATAAATGAGAATTTCTCTTCGGGAAAATTTTGTACTTCATTTATATTCATAATCTTTTACAAATCCGATCAGACAAGCTTCAGATATAAACCGATTAGAAAGTTAGAAATAACATAATTGATCGGTAAAAATCACGAGCATAACTGATCACGAAAATTACAAACAAAGAAAAAATTTGTACTTCATTTATATCCAAAAGTTTTACAATTCCGATTAGACAAGCTTCAGATATAAACTAATCAGAAAGTTAGAAACAACATAACTGATCAATAAAAATCACAAGCGTAACTGATCGAGATGGCTACAAACAAAGGAATGAAAAAAGATTACAAAAATTACAAGTAAAAAACCTAAAAGAAACTATTCTTTAGGACCACCATCTTCAGCTTTGGATTCCTCGTCGGAAGAGTCAATGACAGTAGCATCGAGCCCAACAGCCTTCATCTTCGCCTGAGCCTTCTCTCGATAAGCTTCATAGCCTTCAGCGAACTGAGACATGATCTTCTCGGTTAGGGTAGGAGATTCTTCATATTCTTCAATGGCGCACTGCTTGACTTCGACACGTTCTTTCTCTAAGGTGTTGTTTTCCCTAATCACGTGCATCAACTTGTTATTCATCTCGGTAAACTTATCCCCAAGAGCATGAATGGCATTCTCCTGATCCGCTACTTCTTCTGACAAGATATCCTTCTCCTGGATAAGCTTCTTGGCTTTATTGTCAAGGCCGACGAACTCCTGCTGTAGAAGGGCATATTTCTCCTTGAGCTCATCGGTCTGCCTTTCAGCCTTGGTCACTTTATTCCGGGTATCAGCATGGAGATCCCTTTCTTTCTTCAAGTACAACTTCAGACCTCGAACCTCGACTCCTAGCAATTCCACATCGTTCCTCTATTGAACCTCTATTTTAGTGGCATGAGCCAGAGGCGGAACGGCTCGAGCTAGGATAGTATTGGCCTGCAGTTAAATAAAAGAATACATTAGCCATGATGAACGAATGATCAACAAAGGAAATGTTTTAGTTTATCGGATTTACCTGACACTAGGCCTTGATGTAGGATATTAGATACTCCTCGGATGAATACCCCCTAAACCGCTCATCATCTCCAGGCAGTTTGAAATGTTTGAGCTAGTTAAAGGGGAAGACATCTGAAGGACTCCTCGACCAAAAGTTCTGCGGCGTTCCTGGAGAAGAACTCGACTCGGTGGTAGGCTGGGAAGTAGGCATTGAGGCGGGAAGAAGATCAACCTCCACAATTTGCAAATCCGGAACTTTTGCCAGTCGGGGATTCTTAGGTTGAGGTTCGAGAGGAACCTCTTTGGTTTCCTCTAAATCCACGATGACAACGGCTGTTGGAGGTAGTGGAGGAATTGGCTTCAGAAGGGCTGAAGAACATGCCTCTAGGGGGGCTTTGAAGGAAGGCTTCTTTTTCTTTTTCTTTAACAAGGCCATCTTCTCCTCGATAAATAAATCTTGAACATTTTTTCAGAAGGTTCACTTTTCTTGAGTTGGAAGAATTGTGCCGTCTGAAGCGGTTGAGAGCTCGGCGATTAGGATGGTCTCCTCATCGGGAGAGTCGTCTGTGGCCGGGGGGGCGGATGGGTTCGGTGTTGACCGACGGAGGCTTTAAGGATGCATCAGACCCCTCGGGCTTGAAAATAGTTACTGGAAGAAAGATAAGACAGTCAATAAAGAAACAATAGAAGATAAAGTTAAGGCATGAAAGGGTTCAAGGATTATAACTTATGACCGTGTTTGTAGAGCCAGACATCTTTGGGTACGACCTCCAGACCATAGTCAGTCTTTTGCAATAACTTATAAAACTTCTTGAAGGCGTCGAATCGATCTTTCGGGAATTTGGTAACCTTTGCAATAGGATCTTCGGGGCTGGCCCAGTTCGGTAGGAGTTTGAGGTCGGTCCCCCTCATGAAGAACCACTGTGGATGCCAACCCTTGTTGCTAGAAGGGGTCTTCATGAAGGTGGCTCGGCCGGAGACACGGTTCAGTTGCCGAAGACAAGGTTCCTTTGATCGGCCAACAGAAAACAAAACAAAGAAGAAATCCAGCCAAGGAGTGATGCCAGGCTCCTGGCACAGGGCGATAAAGCTGATGAGGTAGATGTACGAGTTTGGCACCAGCTGGGCAAACCCGATCCTAATAAAATAGACAAAAGATGAGATGAATTCATGGAGGGAAAACCGAACCCCATACCTCAAGGCGTAGAGAGGAATGTCAACCCAATCGCCTTCGGGACGCTAAAACATCCTGTCGTTCGGCTTCGGCACCCAAAGTTTGTACTCTTTAGAAATATTGAACACGGTTCGGATGTCAGAAAGTTGGGATAGGGTGATGGTAGATTTGGTGTTGACATGGGAAAAATTGGCCTGGGAAGAATAAAGGCTTCGGATCTTGGATTCGGCACTTTCTGTAGTGGTGCCAATAGGGGCTGCTGGTAAGTCGATCGAAATCAGATCACCGGTGGCAAGGGTGGTGGTGACAGTTGAAGGAACTTGCTCAGTGGTAGGAGGAATGTTAGAATCTGCCATTTGAGATGATTGATAAAAATGAACTGGAAATGTACTAATTTCAGAGGAAAAGACTTGAATGAGAAGAAGTTTGGAAAGATCGATTGCTCACCGGAAATCGCCTCGCCAGAAAAGATTAGAAGAAAATTTGAAATGAAGAAAGCTGGGAAAAAGTTATAGTGACGGTTGGTTTGGGGATTTTATAGTGAGGCTGCACGAATCCCAAGGGCAGCTATTTATGGCAGGTGGGGTCCAGCTCTGGGAAAACATGTACCATTTCAAAAAATGAAGAGAAACCGGTTTGGGTTCCCAAGTTAACTCATCATTTCCTGTCATGGCTCTTTAAGTCTTTAATTATAAACATATTATAACAAGAGACTGGGGGGCAATGTTCGGGAGCATTTTACCGACCCTCATATGGGCTAAATGCCTAGGCTGAGGTCGAGGAGAATGAGCCCAGTGGGCCGAAGCCATAAAGGATATTGAAGATGTTCGGGTTAGGACATCTGAGCCCCCCGGTCCGGAGTCCTGTTCTAAGCTATGATCTTTATGGTGGAGCCCAATTCTTAATATGATCGTTGAAGATGAACGAGATGAAAATCAAGAACCAATAACCTACGATATAAACCAATCAGAAAGTTAGAAACAACATAACTGATCGGTAAAAATCACAAGCGTAACTGATTGATAAGGTTACAAACAAAGGAATGAAAAAAGATTACAAAAATTACAAGTAAAAAACCTAAAAGAAACTATTCTTTAGGACCACCATATTCAGCTTTGGATTCCTCGTCAGAAGAGTTAAGGATGGCAGCATCGAGCCCAGTAGACTTCATTTTCGCCCAAGTCTTCTCCCGATAAGCTTCATAGCCTTCAGCGAACTGAGACATGATCTTCTCGATCAAGGCAGGAGATTCTTCATATTCTTCAGTGGCGCGCTTCTTGACTTCGGCACATTCTTTCTCTAAGGTGTTGTTTTCCCGAATCACGTGCATCAACTTACTATTCATCTCGGTAAACTTATCCCCAAGAGCACGAATGGCATTCTCTCGATCAACTACTTCTTCTGACAAGATATCCTTCTCTTGGATGAGCTTCTTGGCATGATTGTCAAGGCCGACGAACTCTTGCTGTAGAAGGGAATATTGCTCCTTGAGCTCATCGGTCTGCCATTTAGCCTTGGTCACTTTATTCTGGTTATCAGCATGGAGATCCCTTTCTTTCTTCAAGTCTAACTTCAGACCTCGAATCTCGACTCTGAGAAATTCCACATTGGTCCTCAATTGAACCTCTATTTCACTGGCACGAGCAACATATGGAACAGCTCGAGTGAGGATATCATTGGCCTGCAGTTAAATACAAGAATACATCAGCCACGATGAACGAAGGATCATCAAAGGAAATGTTTTAGTTTATCAGATTTACCTGACACCGGGCCTTGATACTAGATACTCCTTGAATGAATACCCCCTAAACCGCTCGTCATCTCCGAGCAGTTTGAAATGTTTAAGCTGGTTAAAGGGGAAGACATCCGAAGGACTCCTCAGCTAAAAGGTCTTCGTCATTCCTAGAGAAGAACTCGATTCAGTGGTCGGCTTGGATGTAGGAGTTGAGGCGGGAAGAGGATCGACCTCCATAATCTGCAGATCCGGATCTTCTGCCAGTCGGGGCTTCTTAGGTTGAGGTTCGAGAGGAACCTCTTCGGTTTCGTCTGAATCTATGACGACAATGGCTGTTGGAGGTGGTGGAGGAGTTGGCTTCGGAAGGGCTGAAGAAGATGCCTTCGGGGGCCTTTGAAGGAAGGCTTCTTTTTCTTTTTTTTTTTTAACAATGCTATCTTCTCAGCCTGATCCATCTTAAGAACATTTTTCGCCGAAGGTTCAGCTTTTGCGGTTGGAGGAATTGGACCCGATGCAGAACTGGTTGAGAGCTCGGCGATCAGGATGGTTTCCTCATCGGGAGAGTCGTCTGTGGTCGAGGGGGCGGATGGGTTCAGTGTTTACCAGCAGAGGCATCAAGGATGCATCAGACCCCTGGAGCTTGAAAATAGTTACTGCAACAAAGATAAGACAGTCAATAAAGAAATAATAGAAGATAATGTTAAGGCATGAAAGGGTCCGAGGATTATAACTTACGATCGTGTTTGTAGAGCCAGACATCTTTGGATACGACCTCCAGACCCCAGTTAGTCTTCTGCAATAACTTATAAAACTTCTTGAAGGCGTCGACTCGATCCTTTGGGAATTTGGTAACCTTTGCAATAGGATCTTCGGGGCTGGCCCAGTTCAGTAGGAGTTTGAGGTCGGTCCCCCTCATAAAGAACCACTGTAGATGCCAACCCTTGTTGCTAGAAGGGGTCTTCATGAAGGTGGCTCGGTCGGAGACACGGTTTAGTTGCCAAAGACCAGGTTCCTTTGATCGGCCAACGGAAAACAAAACAAAGAAGAAATCCAGCCTTGAAGTGATGCCAGCCTCCTAGCACAGGGTGATAAAGCTGATGAGGTGGATGTACAAATTCAGCACCAGATGGGCGAAACCGATCCCAACAAAATAGAGGAAAGATGAGATGAATTCGTGGAGGGGAAACTAAACCCCATACCTTAAGGCGTAGAGAGGATTGGCAACCTAATCGCCTTCGGGATGCCAGAACATCCTTTCATTCGGCTCCGGCACCCGAAGTTTGTACTTTTTAAGAATATTGAACACGGTTCGGATGTCGGAAAGTTGGGATGAGGTGATGGTAGATTTGGTGTTGACATAGGAAAAATCGGCTTGGGAAGAATAAAGGCTTCGGATCTTGGATTCGACATTTTCTGTAGTGGTGCCAGTAGGGGTCACTGGTAAGTCGACCGGAATTAGATCACCAGCAGAAATGGTGGTGGTGACAATTGAAGGAACTTGCTCAGTGGTAGGAGGAATGTTAGAATCTGCCATTTGAGATGAATGACAAAAATGAACTAGAAAGGTACTGATTTGAGAGGTAAAAGACTTGAATGAGAAGAAGTTTGGAAAGATCAATTACTCACCGGAAATTGCCTCACCAGAAAAGATCAGAAGAAAATTTGAAATGAAGAAAGCTGGGAAAACGTGACAGTGACGGTTGGTTTGGGGATTTTATAGTGAGGCTGCACGAATCCCAAGCGTGGATATTTTTGGAAGGTGGGGTCCAACTCTGGGAAAGCGTGTACCATTTCAAAAAATGAAGAGAAACTGGTTTGGGTTCCCAAGACAACTCATCATTTCCTGTCATGGCTCTTCAAGTCTCTAATTATAAACATATTATAATAAGAAACTGGGGGCAATGTTCGGGAGCGTTTTACCGACCCTCATATGGGCTGAAGGAGAATGATATTGAAGATGTTCGGGTTAAGACATCCCAGGCCCCGGACATGATCTGTTCTAAGATGTGATGTTGGGTCAGCCTCCGAGTCCCTTGGGCGGAGCCAGCACCGGGCCATGTGGTTTGGTTAGATTAGGCCTGTATAGTGAGTTGGCCCTTGTATGGAGTCTGGAGTGATAAGGGTTCTAAATGGTCAAGGATCCTAATCCTAACCATATTCTAATAAGGTAACTCCAAAGGTAGTGATTGGATCGTATCCAACTTTCACCTTTTAAAGAGATTGTGTTGGACCCAAATAATGGTAACTACCATATTTAGGAGTCCTAATCTGACTCAGAAGTGGAGTCTAAGGTGACGAGAATGGCTATAAATACAAGGTTAAACTATAATTAACAGGTAATACCCTTTTGAGCACTAAACACTAAAGCCTCCATTATTAAACCTTGTAACGGCCTGTACTCATTCTCACACCAGAGCTATCACCTAGCGGCGCAAGTCGTCAAGTGATCTGTTATTGTGCAAGATTCAGCGCGTGGATTTAGTGATTGGACGCACCAGCAAAACTTGGTGTTAACATTGACGCTAGAAGGAGGGGCTTAGTGCTTTTACAATCACAGTGAACTTTTCCAGTGGAAGGCTATGACAATCAAAAATAACAATGCTTTCATCCAGGAAAAGGCTAAAACCCACCAGACCACCCAGGTGAGGGGCACGGTGAAAGATAGGCTGGGTTCTAAAACTCGGGGAGATCATGAAGAACACGCCCCATCTCTCTGGCGACAACTTATTTTGACCAGTCAACACATAACTGTCCCCATTAGTCATGCCAATGAAAATCAATCTCGGGCACACGAAAGACAAGGGGAGATCGGGTAGAGGGCAGCCGAGATTAGCGTGAGTTCATTCTGCAGAAGAAGATGATCGAGTTGAAAATCAATGGAATCAAGAATCATATTAACCGTTCATCTACGGGAATCCATGGTTAGCATACTGATATTCATGCCACCTCCCACTTAGAGCATCTCCAGGAGATGGACTATCTGCTGGACTATATTTAGTCCATATAACATCAGCAACTGTCATTTAGTCTTCAATCTTTCCAGCAGATGAACTATCCTGTGGACTATCCCATGGACTATAATATAAAAATATTAAAATAATCATTGAAATTTAAAAATACTCCAACGACTATATTTTAACGGCCATATTCCAACGACCATATTTTAAAGAACAAATAACATCTATAAATATAAGGCACATCTAGTCCTCATATTCACTCATCTCAACTTCAGTCTTCCAGTCAAATAAATTATTTTAAATATGTCTCGTCAATTCGAATTAGCTATGTTGCACATGGATGAAGAAGGAGATGAAAAAGCATATGGACAATTTTTAGGCATGGCGGCTATTGAAGAAGAACAACAAAATGTCAATAGGCATACATCGCGTCATCGTGGGTCTGTGCAAGGTCGTATTACCATTGATCGTGGTAGACATGAAGGTTATAATCGACTTTTTTGTTATTATTTTGCTAAACATCCTACATACCCCCGTATCTATTTCGGAGAAGGTTTAGGATGTGGCGCCCGCTTTTCCTCCGAATTCAAAGAGCAGTTGAAGTGTATAATTCATACTTTCATATAAAAAATGAATGCTGCATGACAACTCAGTTTATCTTCTCTATAAAAGATAACTGCCTCAATGCGGATGCTTGCCTATGGTGTTTCAGCGGATTTCGTTGATGATTATGTGCGGATCGGTGAAAGCACGACTATATTGAGTCTTAAAAGGTTTGTAAAAGCAGTAATTTCAATTTTTAGTGATGAATATCTGAGATCCCCCAATAGTGATGACATCGTTAGATTGCTATCAAAAGCTGAAGAGCGTGGTTTTCTTGGGATGTTGGGGAGCATCAACTGTATGCATTGGAAATGGAAGAATTGTCCGGTTGCGTGGCATGGTATGTATTCTGGACATGTGCATGAGCCAACAATTATTTTAGAAGCGGTGGCTTCATACGATCTTTGGATATGGCATGCATTTTTTGGATTACCAGGCTCTCATAATGATATTAACGTTTTGGAGAGATCATCTATCTTCTCTGCTCTTACTGAAGGTCGTGATCCACCAATAAACTACTCAATTAATGGAAATGAGTACACGATGGGATATTACCTTGCTGATAGTATATATCCCCCCATGCGCAACATTTGTTAAAACCATTTTGGCACCTCGGGGAAATAAAAGAAAACTATTTGCTAAGACTCAAGAGGCGTGTTCGGGAACATTTTACCGACCCTCGTATAGGCTAAGGTCAAGAAGAATGAGCCCAGTAGGCCGAAGCCATGAAGGATATTGAAGATGTTCGGGTTAAAACATTTGAGCCCCCCGGGCTGGAGTCCTGTTCTAAGTGGTGATGTTTCGGTGGGACCTCAAAGTCCCCTTGGTCAAGCCAGACCGGCCACGTGGTTCAGTTGGATTGGGCTTATAAAGTGAGTTGGCCCTTGTATGGAGTCCAGAGTGATAATGGCTCTAAAGGGTCAAGGATCCTAATCCTAACCATATTCGAATAAGGTAACTCCAAAGGTAGTGATTGGATAGTATCCAACTTGCACCTTTTAAAGAGATTGTGTTGGACCCAAATAATGGTAACTACCATATTTAGGAGTCCAAATCCGACTCAGAAGTGGACTCTAAGGTGACGAGAATTGCTATAAATACAAGGCTAAACTAGAATTAACAGGTAATACCCTTTTTAGCACTAAACACTAAAGCCTCCATTGTTAAACCTTGTAACGGTCTGTACTCATTCTCACACCGGAGCTATACCCGGTGGCACAAGCCGTCAAGCTTCGTGTGTGATCTGTTATTGTGCAGGATTCAACGCGTGAATTTAGTGATTGGACGCGCCGGTGAAACTTGGCATTAACAAGGCGCTTAGAAAAGATGTTGAGCAAGCATTTGGGTACTGCAAGCACATTTTGCGATAGTTCGTGGTCCTGCATGATTTTGGGATCAAACAACACTAAAAGAAATTATGATTGCATGCATAATATTACATAATATGATCGTTGAAGATTAACGAGATGAAAATCATGAACCAACAACCTACGATACACATGACGAGATTCCAACTGTAGAAGTGTCTCATGAGCGTACCCCACAATTACTTGAATTCATTGAAGTAAATCATCGCATATGGGATAAACAAGTTCATTCTAAACCACAAGAAGATATTATTTAACACTTATGGTCACTACATGGCGGAGCGTAATCCATTACATTCTACTACAATAATAAGCAAATTATGATTCTCTAATAATAAGCAAGTCAACTACTAGATGTAACTCTTTTTATGATTTCTTTCTTGCGTTGTTTGTAATATTCAGCTTTTCAGGCTCCATGTTAGCGGTGTCAATCATCATGATCCTTTCATCCTCTTGTGCTTTCATTATATTCAACTTCTCTTGCTCTTGAAAATATATTCTGCCCATGTTCTCTTGTCTCTTTTGTTGGTTCAATTTCATCTGATGCTCGAACTTCTCAAACCTCAACTCCATAAGTGTACTAGTATCACTTGTTCCGTTGCCCTTTTTAAATAATGCTTTCGAAGCCTTTCTTCCCATTGGCCTCTCTAATCCTGTAGAGATTGTATCTTCAATACCATAGTCTTCACCCAAACTTACTTCTTCTGCAGTTGATGCTGCTGGACTTGACTTTCTATTAGTTTTCTATTTTTTTCCACTATTATTTATTCTCCATTTCGGTGCATCCTTTAATATTCTCCAACAATGCATAAATTCAAATGGTTAGTTTTGCATACTTTTGAACATCTCTAATGCTTGACATATCTATTGGAAAATTATTTACAAAGTATTGAATATAAAATATAAGAATAAAAGTTAATGAAATTTTACATGAAAAAAGTGAAATACCTTATCTTGTTCACCTATACCGCTTTGTTGCATTCTTTCAATTGAAGCATAATATCCACAAAATTTGTTCACCGCGAGTTGAATTGTTGACCAACGTTTCGCCAAAGTAGTAGAATTGTGTTCAGACTCAAAATTTTTGTATTCATGAAAGTATTTGTGAACTCTTTCCCAATATCTTCTGTAACGACCGAGAAATTCGAATCCATTGTAAAATAATTTTATTTAATTAAATAATGAATAAAATTATATTATTTGTTTTTATTATATGTTAGTAAAATGAATGTCGTTCTATAACTTAGAAACGTCAAAAAGTCGTAGAATTTTAACTACGTGAAGGAATTAGAGTGTTTGAATTTCCAAGACGAAAATAAAAGCTTTCCAATAAATTTTCTAAAAAACACTATTCATCGACTTCCTCTCGAGAATTATTTTTGAACTTTCGAGAAATACGTAACGTTATAATATCGAGGTGAGATGGATTATGTAATAATAATTCAAGTATGGAAAACGTAATTTTTCGCATGCGAACTTAATTTGAGAACGTTAGGGAAAATAAAGCGTTAGAAGTTAATGTGATGATCGTATGATACGTAGGTATTGTACGAGGTAATGAATACGAGTATGATACGAAGTATTATACGAGTATGTATGAATGATGGTATATCGTATATTATGAATTAGTATACAAGTGAGAATACGATAAATATACATATAATATACGTTCTAAGGCTTTAAGCTAATTGTAGTGGACTTGTAGGATTGTGAAGCAATTTGTAAAGTCCAAAAGAAGTTAATGTGCAAGCCCAAGATTATGTAATATTAAAGCCCAAGTGGTTGTTAAGGTAAAGTCCTAAGTAATTTAATGTAAGCCCAAATTAATAAGCTAAGCTAATTAAACCTAAGCCCAAGGTAGTGATCCAATGGGTTAGGGTGACCCATGGGGCAACCCATGGTCATATGGTTAATCTTGGTGACCAATATATTAATGTGTTGGCCAAGCAAAAGAAGTAGGGAGCAAGTTTACTTAATAGCTAAGTAAGGAATAATAAGGAGGTGATTAAGGAGGTGGGATGGCCTAATGACCACTATGCCCTAATCTAGCAATTCCTATAAATTGAGAGCTAGATTGTTCATTAGTTATTTGTTAACTTTCATCCAACAACTATCAACTTATTTGTTAGAGAGAATAAGCAAGAATAAGTTAGACTTCCATTACAAGAAAAGAAGAAGAACAAGCTTGATCATCAAGGGCAAGCCTCCTATGTTATTAATCTTCCAACTCTTCTATGGTAGGTTGATGAGAGAATAAATAATCAATGGACTTAAGCCATATAAGTCATGAATAAGTAATTCAAACTTAAATAAGTTATGAACATATGATGAACATATATGAACTTGTCATATGTTTACATTAATGAAGTTAGTATGTTAATAAGATGTAAGAATGTTGGTTAAAGGATTTAAACTATCATAAGTCATGAGAATTGAAACTATATGTAGTTTATACTTAGATAAGTTATAAACTCATGAAGAATAAGAAATAACTTATCATGAAAATAAGTTAATGAAATGAGTAGCTTGAGATGTCAATATGATGGATAGAATCCATTTGGAACGATGAACAAATCATAAGTAATGAAGTTATGCCGGAATTCACACGATTGGACGATAATCGTTGAATTCGTGAAATTCTTGGAATGGAAGTCCAATTTTGATATTGAGCTCAGAAATGTTGGTTTTCGATGGGAACAAGTCTTATTTGGCATTATAGAGTTACGGACTCGAAAATGACTGAATTCCGACTTAGAACGAAGAAGCGAGCGTTGAACATCCACGAACGTTTATCGTTTTTGTTAAAAAATGACTAATAGGTGAATTTTTAGTTAAAGATGTCGAAAATATAAAATTCTTGCATGAACACGTAGAGTATGTGATTTGTGAACTAACGACTTTTGAACGAGCCAATTCAGACTTATAACGAAGAAGTTATGAGCCTGGGAATCTCACAAAAGAAAAAGTCTGTAAAAATTTTTTGGTGAACAGAGATGGCACCGTGGCGCCAGTCCAAGGCCAAATAGGTGGCGCCGCAGCACCAAAAAGGCCATAAACCACTAGAGTTTTGCGCCGCAGCGATACCCGTAACATTGGGACTCGCGCCAAGTCCGATCCTCACCCACAGGTATGAAATGCAGTACGCTTTAAGAAAGAAAGAAAAGGCTGGGCAAATACCAATTTTAGGGCTTGCATAGAAATGAATGGTTATGAAGATAAAAGAAAGACAGAGAGTTACTACAACCTTAAAGAACTTGAAGTAACATTCTTAATTAATGTTAAAGACCTTAAGTATTGAAATTGAAGGTTGATGAAAGATTAATTAAATGACAGAAAAATGTGATGTGATAAGCCGGAACAAATAATAAACAATCTAATATATAATTAGATTGAGAAGAAGGGTAAGATTCTTTAGGAACCATGCATGTTATTCATGACCTAACGTGTTACGTTATGTGATTATCTACTGTAGAGGCCTTAAAGACTTAAAGTGCACGTGTAATAACAGAGCAGACGCTGAAGGCAAGTGTTCTAACCCTTGATTCAGTTCAATCTGGACAAGTTTTGTGATTCATGTATTCTTACGCATGAATTGATGTATGATGAAGTCAAAGACAATTCTTTCGGCTAGAATTACGATATGTTGGATTTCTTATAATCTATAAAAGTACTATCAATGTTTTACCAAACTATGTTGGTATGGTTTTCAAATGAAGACTGAGTATGCTAAAATGTTTTTTCGTCAAACGACAGGCACGTGAGGTTGCCACAACTTAAACGTACATACGTTTAAAGAATGTAGTGTTGATCAACATAGAGTACTATAGGCTGATAACCTAGACATGCTCGTAAGATATGCCAGACTTACAGACTTAGTGTCAGGTTGTCCTTTTCAAAGAAAGTATGAAATGTTCATGGTCTTGGACCGAAATTGATGTTTTACTGAATATTATCATTGTAAAACGTTTTGAAGGTGTGACGCCCCCAAATTCGGGTACTTGAAACCCGAATTCAGTGCTTCACGATACCATCTCTATAACCGGAATAATACTAATAATAATGCCAATAATATAAATATTTAAACTTAACTTACATAATATCAAAGTTTAACTCCCAAGTACGTAACCTTAAATCATTCCTTACAACACATGATCATAAATATATAACATTGTCTTAATAATATTAAACTATCACACGGATAACATTATCATCATTCAATGAACCTTTCCTTTTCCCTTGTTTCTAGCAGAGCCTTGAGTGTTCACACTTAGTGAAAATATTTAAATTAAGCAAGGATGAGCAGTTTGAGTGCCCCAAGAAGTAATAACAATTATATATATAAGCCGAAAGAATTTAAATGTTTTCTTTATACTACCCTTCTACAACAGATCAATAGTTGTGAAGTAATCTGTACCAATAATAATAACATAACAACCCTCTTTCAAATTTTTGAAACTACGTATTGACTATATATGGGGTTTAGGTGACATACTATGAACATTGTTTTCATTTTCAAAAAGGTTAAACAGAACTTCATCTGTAAACCGTCATAACTTATGGGCACGGAGGGTGATTAGCCCGTTGTACCCTGTATTGATCAATACTACATTGCTAGAACGATATTATCGTTCATCCTTTGTTCGCCGTAGCGCATAAAAATTTTCCCATGTTCGGGATGTTCATACTTGTCAGGGTTCCAAATAAAAGGTTTTATCTTATCCAACAATAATCTATAATTCAACATATATGTATATCAAAGGTGTATCAATATGTGAATAAATACAATGATTATCCAAGTGGGAACACTTGTATAATCATTTATAGAAATTAACGAACAGAATAAATATCTGAATTACCATATACTAACATGTTGATAATCAATGGGCATATATAATATAGGTTGATAATTTGTACAGTAATAATATAATTCTGAAACATTCTTACTCATGTCCATTGCATAAAGGAAATGCAAAAGTAGGATACTTGCCTGATACGCTGCTTACACTTTGCAACTTAGTTTTATCTTTTATGAAATCACCTAACATTAATCAGATCATTTTATTGATTAGAATTACATCATATCACATAATACTGCTTATTGCAGTCAGCACATTCCTAATCACATAGTCACATAACCTTAACAACCATTGAATCACAAATAAACAATTAACTAATTAAATTATCTAAGTCCAGATCAATTTACGAAATACGCTAATCTCACCGACGACTTTATCGGGTAATAATCGAGTCAAAGACTCTATTCCGACGTTCAATATATAAATAAATAACTTAAACAACAGTCGTACAATTTTTCATGGCCTTCTAATAATTACTAAATAATTATTACCATTTACCATAATTTTTGAGATATCAGAATCATTATTAAATGATTTAAATATCAAACAATTCTATTATCATTAATATTTAATTCATATTAAACTATTAATGAAACCATTGCCAAAATATTAAAGTTATGTATAATAACTCAAAATATTCTTAACGTATTTATATTACCCTTAAATGATTTTTAAAACATTTAAAATCATAATTACCATTAATATTTAAATATTAATGTACCATTATCCAAATATTAAAAGTCATTAATTATAACTTAAAATATTTTTAATTAATTTATATCCCTTTTAAATAATTTTTAAATCAATAAACCATTTTAAACTATTTATTTATCAAATAAATTTAATATCATTAATACTATCATTAATAATAAATTTTTAATAAAATTATCCTTTAAATATTAAAAGTTATATTTTATAACTTAAAATATTTTTAAACACTTTATTTTCATTTAAAATGATTTCTAAAATAATAAAATCATTTTAAACTAAATTATTTAATATAATCATTAAATAACTTTAGTATCATTAATAATAATTAATTAATGAAATTCAACACGAGAATATTAAAAGTCATAGAAAATAACTTAGAATATTTTCTTATACCATAATATAATTTTAAATAATTTTTCATGTATAAAATTATTTTTAAATAATTTATTTAATATTATAATTAAATAAATTAAATACTTTTAATATTCCAAAATATTAAATATTTATGAAATATATTCAAAATAATTAAAATATATTTTTCGGACATTAAATTAATTTTTAATAATTTATTTTGTATATTTAATGATTTAAATCTAATTTTCTGTAATTATTTTATTAAAATAATTAATTTCATAATTAACTGTCGCTAAAGGGGCCTATAGCGACGTAACTTTCGCTATAGGTGTTCTTCACCAAGCCCAGAATTCTCATGTCAGAAAACGAGCATGCATGTTTGACCAAGTGTTAATCAGTGTGTGTATTGTTTCTAGACAATCTATGAATTGGATCTTGTAGTACTAGTGCACGTCTACAATACCCAACATCAAACATGGCAATAAAGCATCAAACAAATAAGATTTAAGCTCTCAAAGAAGCTGTCAGACCTGTCCTTCATTTTCTGGGTGAAGAACAGCTCGACCCGCTCACTTTGAGCTTCTATAACTTGAAATCCTTTTGATAATTTTGTGATTTATAAGTTCCAGCTTGTACACAACATGAGAGACTACAGATCTAACGCTTAAACTCATTGTAACAACAACAGATCAAGATGATAAGAATTCGATCAACGATGTCGAGAGATCATTTTCAACAGTTTTACGGGTTTACCCCAAAAAAAAGTCTATGATCATCTTGCTTGGTTTCGAAATCTACCACATGAGACATACTAATCATTTTAATATACAAACAACAAACAACAACAATAAAACAACAGAAGCAAGATCTAGCCGATTTAAAACGTTGTCAGCCCTCTTTTTGGGCAGCTTCTGGTTACCCAGAACGCCCAGTCATGGCCGGTTAACGGCTTTTGACCTTAAATATCTTGCAACCTGTTTAAGATATGAACTTGATTCTTGTTCCAGGTTAGAGATCACATAGCATACTACAACTACAAACTTAAAAACATCAAAAAGCACAAATGACCAAAGATCTGTGGCCACTGACATTTACTGGCAGACCACAGTTAACGAAATTTCCAGATTTTCTAAAAATTGAGATTTGAGCTTATAGATGTTATGGATCGAACACCTATCAACCCAGATCACTTAATAACACTATAAACAACATATTACAACACTCAAACATAACATTAAACATAAGATCATGGACAGAAATCATGCTAGGGTTTTATACCTTTAAACTTTGATTTCTTGATCCTAGCTTCTGATTTGTTTATGGCAATGGTGGGGATTGGTTTAGGGACTGATAAGCTAATAAATTTCGTTGGTTTGATGAGAGAAAAGTCTAGGTTGAGTGTTGATACAAAATGAACTAGCAATGCCTTATTTCCTCTCTTTAATCTATTTATCGAAGTGGCAATGTATGTGGGATTTAGCTATTAACCTCCATACTCATGTTGTCCATTGAATAAAATTCCTTATCTTGTCCCTAAGCATGCTTAATGAGATTTCCCACCAATGATATGTTGACAACAATGTACTTTTTGTAATAAATTAAATAAAGTAATGTCACTAACTATATAAGGAAACTTGATTAGCAAAATTTGTTACCTTAAAAGGTAAATTCTGGCCAGCCATGCTTATAGCCTCTAATTCTTCACTTAGCTATTATTTTAATGCATAATTAGATAATTTAAAGGTCTAAAATACCCCTGACCAAGTGGCTATGATTTGGGCTTGAATTGATTTCTTTTTGGGCTTCTTCCATAATTGTTTTGGGCCATTTAATAATCCTAGCCCAATAATTATTAATCTATGTTACCCAAGTTAGGGTTTAAAATAAATATAATTAGTGTGCCAAATTTATAATTAGGTTTTCTTATTTTGATTATGGTTTTAATCATACATGGACATTAGGGTTATAAGATAATAATTATACTTATCCTTGCTAACTTAGAAACTAGGGTTTATAGTTTTGATAATTAGGGTTACCAAATTACAATTAGGGTTTATACTAAATAATTAAGGTTTCAAGAATTTAACAAGTACAAATGTTAATTAGGGTTAATCATAGGTCACATAACACAGTTATATAATAGACTTGAACTCACCACCAAGTTTCAAATTAGGGTTTCCCACAGTAATTAGGGTTTGACATAATACACCATATAAAAAAAAATTATCTCCAAAAATTTCTAATTTATTTGTATAGAAAATATTGAGTTATTACATTCACCCCCCCTTATAAAGATTCCGTCCCGGAATCATAGTATTACAACCTACATACACAGTGTACGTAGTACATACAATCATTACAAGTAGATCTTGATCATAAATGATCGTACAGATCTTTAACCTATTCACGCAAAGTTTTTCTATCTGATTAGACGGAAATTTGATTTCTAAAAGAACTCAAATTCCTTCTTTAAAACTTCTTTATAAAATTATTATATATATATAAGAAAATCATATATAAGAAAATAAAAACTTGGTTAGAATAATACCTGGAATTGCATTGTCAGCTGCTACGGTATCCTAGACCGTCATGTTGTAGACCCTTGTTGTTGATTTCGTTGGCTTGCTGGATGACGTTGGTCCCGTGATTGCTAAAGTCCCACTGCCCTTACCCGTATTCGCACTTCCTGCCTCCACCTTCCTCTTCGGACAATCCTTCACCTTGTGATCAGTCGATCCGCATAGAAAGCATCCGTTATTCATCCTAGGATTGGGGCAGTTGGGAGAGATATGGCCCTCCTGCTCGCACTTGTAGCACACGAACTTTCCCTTCAAACATTCCCTAGAATGGTTCTTTCCATAATTTCCACACTGCACAACTTGCTTCTTAGCTCCTTCCTGCTTCACTTGAATACTTCCAAAACTTATTCCCTTCCTTTTGCTACCACCACCGCTACTCCCATAGGTAACTTCCACCTTCCTAGTCCCTTCGACCTTACTCTTGTACTTTCTCTCCTTGTTGTAGAGGCTCATGGCCTCACTCCCCTCCTCATGGCCTCACTCCCCTCCTCCATGAGTGCTGCAAATGTAGGGATCTGCAACACCGCCACCTTGTTGTAGAGCCAGGGTTTTAATCCCAGTTCAAACCTCCTAGCTTTCCTAGCCTCTGTATCAACTTGATGCGGAGCAAACCTGGCCAACTCATTAAATTTTGCGGCGTATTCCGCAACAGTCATGTTCTCCTGTCTTAACTCTAAAAATCTCACCTCCATCCTAGCTTGCATACTGGACGAAAAATAGTTCTCGAAAAACAGTGTCTTAAACCTATCCCATGTAACTACACCTTCTCACGCCTAAATTCGATTCGTTTCCCACCAAAAATTTGCCTCACCCTTCATCATGTAGGTGGCAAAAGTGGTCTTTGCCCTCACTACCCTAGCTATTTTAACGCCTTCTCAATCTCTTTAATCCAAGTCTATGCTTCAGCAGGTCATTGCCCCTTTGAATTTCAAGCGGTCCCACTGACCTTAAAGTCTTTAAAATTATGAAGCGGTTGTCCTACCGGGTTTCTGCGGACGACACTCCTTGCTGCATAACTTGTGGTATCATGTTCGCAAATTGCTGCATCGGGTCTACTTGTTGTTGTCCCTCAACATTATTGACAGACTCTTCTGCCCTTTGGTTTCGAGTTTCACGTCTTGGCGGCATTATCTGGTTAAGTAAATCCATATATTATTCTCTACATTCTAAATCTTATCATATAAGTTTAGTATATTAACTCATTTCGTTATTCAAACTTAGATTCATATTCATTCCGAGATTTCAAAATACTTTACACATCACAACACATAGTTTAATCATCAGCTATCCCTTGTGACTACAAAAGTCGGGATTTACACTTTAACCAACACAAAAGTTGAAAATGTCACATTACACAACATACTAAGCACACATATTACCTTAAACATACCTACACAACATAACCTATACTACCTATTCACTAAGCCTTCTTTCTTGGACAACTTTTAGCCTGATGATCTTCTTTTCCACAAACAAAACATGCTCCCTGTTTATAGTCAGGACAATACAGAGTGGTATGCCCTTCATAACCGCAAAGATAACATATTCTTTTCCATTTCTTCTTACCAGGTTTTCCCAAATCATGGTCTTCTATCTTCCTTTTTCCCTTATCTCTCGGAGCTGCACGCGAAGTGTTGCTTAAGGCTCCCATCTGATTAATTTTGATTTTAAGCTTATCCTGCCCTTCCATTGATTCTATTAACGCTTGACGCAACTGACTATTAAACAACTTTTCTATCTCCCATAACCCTTCTAAAGAAGAAACCTTGTTCCTCAATTCCTGCACCTCCATTGATGCTTGATCAGCTTCAGCTTTAGGGTCTGAATCACTATCTGTCAGCTCCACCACTTCCGGATCTGGTACTATGTTTTCCACGATAACCACCTCGTCCGAGTTGGTTTCATTTTGAGCTTCTATTCCCGCTATTGGCTTTGATATTAGCTCCTTCTTTACGATCCGTGGGTATCCTAATCCTTTCTCACCTGACATCTACACACATAAATTATCTTGATTAGTATATACTAAATACACACAGCAACTAATAGTTTTATATAAGTCATCTTTTATTTTATTTGACGATGGATTTAGTCAATTCATTCCTTTATAAACTTTAAACGAGTTATTAATATATTAATATATCACGGTTTTAATACCAACCGACTAACCTTTGGCATACTTCTATAAACGCTAAAGGCCTAAACTACCCACCACCAACTATCCTCTATTGGACAAAATTGAGGATTCCCTACCACCTACCCCTCTACCAGACAAAGTTGGGGTCTAACTGCCATCCTATGCATACAGAAAGGCATAAGGATTTTCAACACTAAACAGTCCCTAATAGAAACAAAAGTGGGACTATATGAGTACTCATCAACGCCTGCTCTCCCTGCCGAAGGGCAGCTCCATCCATTCCGCGTCGAACCGCCTAAAGGCGATGTCCAAAGCCTTCTCCAGGGTATATATCTTTGCATCTTTAGCTTCCCCCTCAACTCTCAACTGCCCTAGTTGCAGTTCTCTTTGCTCCAACCTCCCTCAGAACTTTCATTAACTCGCTTTTTTTTCTCGGTGAAGCAAAGATCCTTGTATAGTCATTACGAAAACTGGAAGGTGTGATTTTGTGCCTCCACTTTCTCAGCCCTAACACTTACGTCGTCATTCCTGACCAACAAATCTCTTATCATCTCATGCTCTATGTACCCTTCACTAAAGTCCCTCGACTCTTGATCCACTGAGTAACTACCTTGGCTCTCGTCAGCCATCCTATGACCACAATAAACAAGCAAAACAACATCAGTAACACAATAAAATATATTCATTGGTAAAATGAAATGATATTTTATTAAGTACAACTAAAACTCGATGGATCCCCTCAACCTATCATTTAGCTAACATATTCTATAAGAGTTTCCTATAAGGTTATAACCTAGGTTTCGAAAATCCTAATGTTTATAACCTACAACTTTGATACCAACCTGTGACGCCCCCAAATCCGGGTACTTGAAACCCGAATTCAGTGCTTCACGATACCATCTCTATAACCGGAATAATACTAATAATAATGCCAATAATATAAATATTTAAACTTAACTTACATAATATCAAAGTTTAACTCCCAAGTACGTAACCTTAAATCATTCCTTACAACACATGATCATAAATATATAATATTGTCTTAATAATATTAAACTATCACACAGATAACATTGTCATCATTAAGCAACCTTTTCTTTTCCCTTGTTTCTAGCAGAGCCTTCGGAGTGTTCACACTGAGCTGAAAATATTTAAATTAAGCAAGGATGAGCATTTGAATGCCCAACAAGTAATAGCAATTATATATATAAGCCGAAAGAATTTAAATATTTTCTTTATACTACCCTTCTACAACATATCAATAGTTGTGAAGTAATCTGTACCAATAATAATAAGTGGCAATGTATGTGGGATTTAGCTATTAACCTCCATACTCATGTTGTCCATTGAATAAAATTACTTATCTTGTCCCTAAGCATGCTTAATGAGATTTCCCACCAATGATATGTTGACAACAATGTACTTTTTGTAATAAATTAAATAAAGTAATGTCACTAACTATATAAGGAAACTTGATTAGCAAAATTTGTTACCTTAAAAGGTAAATTCTGGCCAGCCATGCTTATAGCCTCTAATTCTTCACTTAGCTATTATTTTAATGCATAATTAGATAATTTAAAGGTCTAAAATACCCCTGACCAAGTGGCTATGATTTGGGCTTGAATTGATTTCTTTTTGGGCTTCTTCCATAATTGTTTTGGGCCATTTAATAATCCTAGCCCAACAATTATTAATCTATGTTACCCAAGTTAGGGTTTAAAATAAATATAATTAGTGTACCAAATTTATAATTAGGTTTTCTTATTTTGATTAGGGTTTTAATCATACATGGACATTAGGGTTATAAGATAATAATTATACTTATCGTTGCTAACTTAGAAACTAGGGTTTATAGTTTTGGTAATTAGGGTTACCAAATTACAATTAGGGTTTATACTAAATAATTAAGGTTTCAAGAATTTAACAAGTACAAATGTTAATTAGGGTTAATCATAGGTCACATAACACAGTTATATAATAGACTTGAACTCACCACCAAGTTTCAAATTAGGGTTTTCCACAGTAATTAGGGTTTGACATAATACACCATATAAAAAAAAAGTATTTGCAAAAATTTCTAATTTATTTGTATAGAAAATATTGAGTTATTACAGAAGGAAAAGAAGTGCTATTTTGAATTATTGATAGTACTTCATAACTATTGTTCAGTTATTGAAGATATACGATTCCTATGTTTCAAGCATGTCGTTTAATTAGAATTATTGTACTTGCTAAGCTTGTTATGCTCACTCTTGCTTAAACCATATGAATGCAGCTAAGACCGAATGGACCGAAGGATCCGGTAAAGATAAGGGAAAGGCTAAGGAAGACCGTTGAACTGTCTATATAATATAATAGGTTTAATGTTGTAATGTATTTGATATTATGACAAAGAATTTATGTTTTGGTTATAAAGAACCTGGGAAGGGAATATTATTTTGGAATATATATTATAAGATATATTCGTTCTTTTGAGGCATTTCAATTGAATGTATGTGTGAACTGTAGCACCGTGTAGCACCATATGCCGGGTTGGAAGATACCCGGATTTGGGGGCGTCACATCTTCCATGTTTTTGATCATTTCCTTGAATTGGATCCATGCTTACATTAAGCCATGCTGAAACAAGAAGGGTATCTTCATCAATTGTGTAATTTCCCTTTCACCCTGTTCTTTTATTGGACTCATTTTCGGGAGTCTGAATTGGTACATCAGTTTGAATTGGAAATTCATCCAACAAATTTGGATCATCAAGTGAGAAACCTTAAGATAATAATGAAGAATAATACATCGGAGGACCATAATTTTCCATCTAAAAAATAAATTAAAGAGATATTATCAATAAAAACTAAAATTAAATATAATAAAAATACAATAATGAACAAAATACTTACAATTGCTAAATGTTGAAGTAATTGATTGAGAGATGGTAAAATGTGTTGAATAATGGTACATATTTATAGATTTTCATTTTTTATCCGTTGATTTCTTTTTGTTATCGTTCTGAATTTTCAGATCTATCCGTTGCCCCTCCCCTTTGTCTCCTTCATCTGTCAACTCTTCCTTCTCCTTCATCTCCTTCATCTCTTCCTCAACCTCCCTTCTTCTCCTTCTCTGTTTTTTTCTCCAACTGAGCCTTCTGTTTAAATATAATATAAATTATAGTCCACGAGATTTCGGTTTGCAGATTTAGTCGATTTGGCTTGCCGAAAAAATGGCCCGGCTAAATTTACTCCATCTGCTGGAGTTGCTCTTAGTATACTGACCCAGCCTAATTCACTCATATATTGATATTACCCAACTCTTTTCACCCACTAAATAACTAATTCCATTTAAATTTCTTAAGTTTCAGCTTTTGTTCAATGCTACATACATTTATAAATAATAATACATGAAACACAATATACATTATATATATTATATACTTCCATCACACATATATATATACAATTTATATAATAAATACATTTATTATATAAATTAACAATTTATTACAATTTAAATAATTATACAATAATAACATGTATAACATTTATTTATTTACAATAATAGTAGTATCAAACTTGATGCAACTGAGCTATTTTAAGAACATTTAAAATAATATAATTTAAAAATGAGGAAGACATATATATATATATAAGGAAAGTACTTGACCAAAAGATCACTAATTTGCATACCTTGCTTCCATCAGTCAAATAACCACCTAAAGACTTGAATTCCTTTTTGTACATAGCCAAAAATTGCACCCCTAGATAGCAAGCGTCGAAGAAATTGAGAAAAAAAGAAGAGGATAGTTAATACTCTTGAGATTCTTCAAAGAAAGCAAGGAAACCAGTAGCCTAAAATATAGCCACTTCACAACATAATGCAAACTTAGCAGAATAATAATAATCCCAAAAAAAAACTTCAACGCCCAACGTCAATCAAACCTGTCTCTAATACTAAAAATACTGGGATTAGGTCTGCACTTTAATGCTGTTTACGAAGCAAACACAGGAAAATGATTATAGGCTAAGTTAGTGATAAAAGAAATTGAATGACAGACTTGGCAGGAACTCTGTTACTGCAAAAAAATAGAGAAACAATTGAAAGGATTCTTATTTCAATAATGAAAGGAAATACTACTTGACTAATAATTATCTAGAACTTACAAGCTACTATATATATAGGAAAACATAACTAAAAAGCTCAGTTACTTGGGCCTAAATATCATATTCTTCTTCTTCTTCAAATATTCATCATCATTAAAATATTCATTATCATCTTCATCTTCATCTTCATCTTCTTCACTACATTCTCTATCTTCATTTCCTGCTTCCGGTAACGATGGATCCACTTCTTCAGCAAATTGAGAATCATCAAGAAATATCAAATTCTGAGTTTGCTCATTAATATTATATAAGTCAAATCATAAAAATCTTCCTCCTGATATGTCTCCTCATTACTATTTTCAACAACATCATATGTGTTTCTTACTTTTATTGTGATAACAGTAGACCAACCTTTAGCTTTAGTCAACACTAGATTAGCATAGAACACTTATACAACTTGTGATGCAATAACAAATGGCTCATATGGCTTTTGCCTTGATTTTGTATCAATTGTAGTTATCCCGTACTTGTCAACAACTACCCCTTTTTCAGAATCATATCATTCAAATTGGAACAAAAATACCAAATTCTCTTCGTCGTAGTATTCTAGTTCAACTACTTTAATTAATTGTCCGTAATAGTTTAGCTCGTTCTTGGCCTTCAAAAGTACATCCCTTGACTAAAACACCATTATTTTGAGTTACCTTTCTTGACTCCAATTCTTTTGTATGGAACCTAAAACCATTCAAAATGAATCCATCATAACATGTCACCTATCTAGATGGACCCATAACGAGCGCTTTTAAACGTGTATCAACGACATCATCATTCTTGACTCTTTTCAAACCATTTGATAAATCTTGAATTATGTTCCTTTTTAGCACTTTAGCCAACATGTTTGGACGTAATTCTTTCAATAAATGATTATGCTCCCTCAAAGTAATGAAATAAATTAGTAGATATAGAGTAACGGTTTGTATATCTAAAAGTAATAAACTAGTTTATAAGAATTAAAATGATATTACGTACTCGATGAAATCAAAGACTTCCTCACAATTAGACAAGATGTATAAGGTTGTTGCCTCGAGTTCTTTATCGGAAAAATATTCTCATTTTCATTTTACTCCGATTGGACGACCTGGCCTAGGGCGGCTAAATATTGATAACTTTCCATTAGTTTCAACTTGACCCCATCGTCATTTCGACCAGCTCAGTTGAACTTGGTTTGCACCTTAAGATCAAAATATCGAGAAGAAAAGTAAACTAGTTCGTCTATTATGTACGCATCGGCTATTGAACCTTCCGGGCAAGCCTTATTACACACCCTTTTCTTCAAAGAGCACATGCACCTATAATTATATTAAAGTGAGGTAATCATTTTATACATAAAAAAATTGGCAAGAAAAGAGATTTAATTTACTAAAACATCACCTCTCGAAAGGGTACATCCAACGAGATTGCACTGATCCTCCGACCTTGGCTTCATATGCCAAATGAAAAGGTAGATGCTCCATTGAATCAAAGAAAGATGGTGGAAAAACCATCTCAAGATTGCACAATATTTCAGCAATAAATAGCTCAAGCTTCTCTAACTCATCTAATTTATACACCTTAGAGCATATGTCTCAAAAGAATTTTCACAAAGCATTTATTGGTTCCCATATAGAGTTTGGTAAGAAATCACGAAAGGCTAATGGCAAGAATCTCTGCATGATAACATGGCAATCATGGCTCTTCCCAATTATTTTGCAATTGTCAAGGTTAACACAACGAGAGATATTTGAAGCATAACCGTCTAGAACTTTCAATTATTTAAGTAAATTGCAAACCTTCTTGACTTCTTCGCTTTTTAAAGAATATTTGGCTTTTGGCAATTTAAATTTCCCATTACCACTCTCTTCGGTATGTAATTAAAATCTTATACCAAGCTCTTGCAAATCTAAACGAGCTTTAAGGTGGTCTTTCGATTTTCCAGTAATGTTCATCACTGTGTAAAATAAATTATCAAAAACATTTTTCTCAAAATGCATCACGTCTAAGTAATATCTTATTAAAAGAATACTCCAATGTATTTTATTTCAAAATATTAAAAGTTATTTATTATAACTTAAAACATTTTTAAAACATTAATATTACCTTTAAATGATTTTTTAAAGTATTAAAATCATTTTAAATAATTACCATTAATATGAAAAAAATTAATTTATTTCGTGTCAAAATATTTAAATTATTTATTATAACTTCAAATATTTTTAAAAACTTTATATCATTTTTAAATAAAATTTTAAAACATTAAATTATTTTTAAATAATTTATTTAATATAATTATTAAATAAATTTATCATCATTAATATTAAATTATTAATGAAATTTATCTCAAAATATTAAAATTTACATATTATAACTTAAAATATTGTTTAACACTTTAATATCATTTCAAATGATTTTTAATATATTAAAATCATTTTTAACTAATTTATTTAATATAAATATTAAATAAATTTAGCATCATTAATATTTAAATAAATTAAAATATTAATGAAATATATGTCAAAATATTAAAAGTTAATTTTACAACTTAAAATAATTTTAAAACTAATTTATGAATTTATAATAATAATTTTCTATTTTTTTTCTATTTATTTAAATTAAATAAATATTTTTTCATTAAAAGTGTCACTAAAGATTCTTTAGTGACAAAATTTGTCGCGATAGGTGTTCTTCATCAACGAAGAACAACCTTGGTCAATGCCTTGTGGGCTAGTTTGACCATTAATAATTTTGATCTGATGATGTTTCTGACTATGAGAGTGTATCAATGGTATTCTACTAATGTAATACTACAAGTCTATATCAATTTCTGGGTTTAACTATATCATATGAAGAAGATATAAGGGATCAAAGTTGCTGTCAGACATGTTCTTAATTATCTAGAATTTCCAGAAAATGTAAACAGTCTTGGTGTCAAGTTGTGACTTTAATAACTTGGATTCTGGGCATGTTTTAGGTAATCCAGTGTCACACTTTTATAGTATACATGTTAATGCTCAAAAGTGTTACACTTATCAAGCTTAACAACATAACAGAAGCATGATTTGGCTTTGTCAAAGTACTTGCTAGAACTTGTTCTTGAGATTTTTGGAATTTCCAGAAACTCATACTTGCAGTTTGGTCAACCTATATTTGACCATCAATAACTTTGATTTTGGTCATGAACCAAGTGTTCTAGTGTCATGGTTTGGTAGTCCATATGTCAGAGTATAAAAGCTATACACTTTCATAGCATAAAAACTTAACAAAGGAAAGATCTAACCTCTGCAAAAGCTTGTCAGAGAGCATTCTGGGTTTCTGGGTTTTCTTGAACCAGTTTTGCATGACTGGTCAACCATGTTTGACCATTAATAACTTAAGATCTAGACATGGTATGGACTTGATTCCACTTCCAGTATACTCTTCTAATGGCATACTATATCAATGATACACTTACAAGCTCAAACAATTAACAAATAATGATCTTAAGGCTCTGACATTTGACTGTCAAACCTCATTTTTAGGGTTCTTTGACTTTTTCTTAAATCTTGATTTTCATGTATTTAAATGTTATAGATCCATGGTTTATCATCATAGATCATCAAATAACATATCATAACACATATATAAACATAAAAACACAGAATCTACCTAAGTATACAAGATCTAAACTAGGGTTAGGGTTTATACCTTTTTGAGCGCAATTTGATTTCTGCCCTTTGATCTGTTATTGGTTAGTGTATGAGATGAATCTCACTTAACTTTTGAATGATTTCTTTAAGAAATTTCGGGGCTTAGGAGAGAGAGATAGTTGGCTAAGCTTATGATCAGCTTTTTGTTAGGATTTGTGGAGGAGATTGTGAGACCCCAAATTTTATGAATAAAGATTTAAATTTCTCGAAATATTTTTTTTGAATATTATGGTGTGAATTTGATATAATGTTATAGTTGTGGGTAATATTTATAAATTTTGCAAAGTAAGCAAGTTGTTATATAATATTCGATTGGTCGGGAAATATTCGTTTCAACAGGGAATATTTATGTTTATAATTTGCATTATTTTTATTTTGTCAAAAAATTTCAAAAAAAAATTTTGGTCTTTTATTGTCAAATATAAAGTCAACATGTATTGTACATGGTAAAATTGTAATATTATTAATTGTTTTATTTTAGGCTTATTTATTCATTTTGAAGGAGAAAGAAAATAGGAAATGAAAACATTATTAAAAAATAAATTAAAATATAAAGTGAAGATATTTCTTACTTTAAGTTTCTAATCTTTGATTTTCATGGTTACAATTGATGCTAGGTGGCCACAAATGGTTGATTGGTGTTAATTTAAACATATGGGTGACTCACCAAGATTTGGTTATATCTTTTACTTAAAAGTTAAGTAAAAGGGTATTTTGGTAATTTTGCATATAAAAGGGTATTTTGGTAATTTCCCACATAATTTTAAGGGTAGTTTGGTCATTTCACCTGTTTCCCTTAAACTTTAACACTTAGGGTTTGATAATCACCATTAGGATTTGCTAATCATCATAGGGTTTGAAAATTAGGGTTTAGGATTACCAATTAGGATTTAGGGTTTCTTAAATCTGTACTTAGGGGTTCTAACTAGTCGTTAGGGTTTCGCTAATTAGGTTGACAACCAATAACATTTTTCCTTAATAACATAAACACAATTACTTATCATTCTTAAATACAATTTAAATTATAATTGTATTACTATTCAAATTCCTATTTGAATTTCAAATTAGGGTTTAGCAATTTAACATTGGGGTTTTCTAATGTTATGTTATAACTGATCAACAATTAACACTAATCACATACTGTACATACATATCATATTAAAATGCAATGAATATTGTATTAATATTCAAATCCTTATTCAAAATCCAAATTAGGGTTTTGAACACTATCCGTCTTAACTTTCCTTTTTAGTCAACTTATAAAAATTAAATTGACTAACCTGCTTAATTCATATCGCATATATTCCAAAATTTTACGGATACAAATAATTATAATAATTAATAAAAAAAATTATTCGTAAAAATATAGTCGTTTAAAATTTTTGGTCCTTACATTCTTCCCTCCTTATAAGGATTCCGTCCCCGGAATCACCATTACCTTACGTTTAATTTTTATGTTTATCCTTAGACTTCTACTTATTATATTTTATTGAATTACTGCATTCTCCCCTCCTTATAGGATTTCGTATTACAAATCCGGAACTGCTGCACGTCTTGATCCATTGCTTACGGTCTGGTTACACCAATTATGGTAGTTCCCAACGGAATTCAAATTCCTCCTTCAAAAATCCGTTTATTAACGCATTATTATTATAATACATATTTTCTTCCTAAAATTATCTTTTGTATGTCTATATTCAAGGGTTCCTAACGTAAACGTATTTATCTTAACAGACTCATGGTAAGAAAATAGGTTATATCCGAATCAAACATATACATTGATATCATTGATCGGATTCATACCTGGAACTCCATCATCGGCTGCTACCGTATCTTGAATCGTCATAATGAAAGTCCTTGCATTTGGTTTGTTTGGTGGAGTTGAGTCATCTATTGCTAACGTTCCACTTCTTTCCCCCGCCTTCGCATTTCCCCCATCTGCCCTCCTTTTCAGAAAATCCCTCACCATATGATCTGTTGATCCATAAATAAAACACCCACTATTCTTTTTTGGATTGGGGCAGTTAGGAGAGATGTGTCCCTCCTGCCCGCACTTAAAACATACAAACTTCCCCTTCAAACACTCACCTAAGTGATTTTTCCCATAATTTCCACACTGCACAACTTGCTTCCTTATACCTCCTTGCCTATTTTTGGTATTCTCAAAATTGTTCCATTTCCTTTTTCCACTCCCACTTCCACTGCTTCCTTCCACCTTGACAGCTCCTTCGACCCTAACCTTATTCTTCTTTTCCTTATTTTAGAGACTCATGGCCTCACTTCCTCCTTCGGCTATGATAACCTTTTCCAAGAGTGATGCAAAAGTATTAATCTGCAACACCGCCACCTTATTGTAAAGCCAAGGTTTTAGGCCAAGCTCAAACCTTCTCGCCTTCCTTGCTTCTGTATCCACTTGGTGTGGAGCGAATCTAGCTAATTCATTAAACTTTGCGGCGTTCTCCGAAACTGTCATATTTTCCTGCTTTAACTCCAAAAACCTAACCTCCATCCTAGCCTGCATACTGGACGAGAAGTAATTCTTGAAGAACAATTCCTTGAACCTAGTCCATGTCACCTCTCCTTCTCCGGCTCTTGCTTGATTTGCCTCCCATCAGAAATTTGCCTCCCATTTCATCATATAGGTAGAAAAAGCTTTCTTTTGCTCCTCCGCTACCTTAGCAATCACAAAAGCCTTTTCTATCTCCTTTACCAAAGTACGGGCTTCTATAGGGTCAGTTGTCCCTCTAAACTTTAGCGGTCCTACTGCCTTGAAGTCTTTAAAGTTCGCCAATCAATTGTCTAGCTGATTTCCTACGGCTGGTACTACATTCTGCATAACTTGAGCTAACATATTAGCAAAATTATGCATTGGATCTGGTTTTCCTCCAGCATTGTTAACAGATTCTTCTGCTCTTTGGTTTCAGTTTTGTCTTCTTGGCGGCATTATCTGGTTAAATAAAACCATAAATTATTCTTTATTGTTTTACATTCTATGCCTTATCGTATAAGTGTTAACATGTAACGCGTAATTTCAAACTCAAATAATCATGTACTCAAAATAATAGATTTTGAAACATTCAGTTTACTGTATTAACTAATTATCAGATAGACACTTACTATCTTAATACAAAACCTATTTCCTTAATCAAACATATATTCATATTCATTCAACTAATTCATAGCACTTTACATCGTATAGCACATATCGCTTGTTGCCTCCTTTTCAGTCAAACAAAAAGGACTCTAACTCATGCAATCATACACGGGTCAACAAGTAGTACAGAGTAAGAAAAGTATCAATCCACGGAGAAAGGTTTTAAATTTTAATTATCATACATCAACTATGTCACTATTTTCATATGCTTTAACGAATAACTCCCAATTATAATTAATTCTAAATTCAATTAATGAATAAAAATAGGATACTAAAATACTATATCAAATTTGGAAAGAATGGGATTCTAACTTCATTTCATACTTCATCTAACTTGTAACCATCATGTAATGCTTATATACTTATCATGGAAAACTAGTCAAGAGCACAAAAGTGGACATAACCATTTTTCAATGAACTATGACCTATTTACATAACCTCCACATATGATAGAAATCGACATTATTACCAAGATCACTATATATCTATGTGAAATTGCAGCAATAATGAATTAAAGCACATGTTCTTTCGGTACTACACACAATAAAATGGTATATTTCTATCCGGTTCACGAATTACAAAGCTAAACAACTCAGCCTCATAAACATATGCTATTATGATTATATCCATACTCATATTTCATTTTTCCAATCAATATAAGCATACAAGATGAGTGGTGATCAAACATTCATTCATTACGCTAAATCATAATAGGCAATCCAATGATAACATACAACCAACAATCAGGCATGTAAGTTTAGACTACATATCAAAATCCATTAGAATCCCATATTGGAGTTTAGTTTATTTTTGAACCAAAAGCCATTATGGGATTGAAGCAACACATGGAATTAAATAATGCAAATAAGAGATGAAAGAGAAATGATTAAACCCAGTTGAAGAATTTGTTCCAATGTTTGTTCCAAAGCACCAATAATTTCCAGAAAATGAAACTAACGATTATTGAATACCCAAAGTGAAGACATGATATAGAATGTATCAAAAATTGATCAAAACCCCTCTTCCTAGTTTAAGCTTAAGAACCCTACTTACAAATATAAAAACTGATAAAAGACCCACTAAAACACGTCTGGTACCAACCAGTATTGTTCAGTTAAGCCTAAAGCACTCAAAATTCAAATTACAAAAAGTCAACAAAGCAATTCATAGAGGACTCACGCAGCGGGCGCGCATAAGATATTAGTGTAAAAACGGTAGCGTCCAGACGATAGGTGTGTCTGCGAAGCCTTAGCGCTTGGGTAGCGAGATTTTTTTCTTTGATGAAGTAGCGCACATTAAAATGTTGTAATTTAGCTTTCATATGTATGCGGTTGGTAATTGAGATTTGGCTTGTTTTAAGCTATCATACCGCTTACGTAGCAATCCTCGATGTTTACGCTACTATCGCTTCTTGTTCGTTGTCATTCGTTCTTCATCCCTTCTCTTCTTCACTGCATTCATTCTCCAACTGCTCATGTTCCTCATCTATACATTTCCATCTTGCCTAGTCTTTTCTATCTTCATGCCACCATGTTTATCCATGCTAATGCCAATACATGTCATTCTTACTTTTTCCATGCCTTTCCTAGCCATAGGAGTTCCACTACAAGTACTACAAAATAAACATAAAATGCAACTAAAACATAGTAAAAACTACTTGAGATGAGAAAAATTCTAGTAAGTTGACATCCAATAAGTAGGTATAAAACCTAGTTATCAAATACCCCCAAACTTGAACTATTGCTTGCCCTCAAGCAATGTTTATGACAGTAAACAATGCAATACAACTACATGATATGCAAACTAAACTACTATGCAAATGAGTCCCAAATTTTTCCAGCTAAAATGGAATTCCAATCCAATATGCCTCAGTGAATTATCTAGATTCAAGAATAAAATTTCAAAGTAAGCTATAGACATAATATCCTACAATCAAATAACCCATACTCACTATAAAGATGATGATGTGTGTGTGTGTGTTGTGTTCACCAAAAACTTGACAAAGGCAAAGAATATTCATGTTATACTGCTCAAAATAGAAAATTGTAGTCTCAATCAAAACCCATGTATACTAATGCAACAAAAACTATTCCAATAAATCAATACAAACTAAGGTTCAACAATGGGTTTAAATTGATTTATTTTTACTCACGAGGGCGATTTTTCGCACTTTTTCGCGGTGTTTATTGCTATATGCAACGAGTGCGTTTTACGCTCCATCTCGACCCTTCCAAGGATTCAATAATTTAGCTCAGGAAGGTTTCAAGATGGATTTTTCTCCATTTTTTATACACAATAAGCATACCCATGTGTTCCCAAAGTTTGATTATCAATGTTTTCATAGCCTAAGTCCACTTTCTACACAATTCTATTTTTAAAACAGCATTTTCTACTAAGCAATAAAAACACGTGATTCTTATACCAACAAGCCTATGTGAACACGTATGTGCTAACCGAAAGCATCTAAACAACAAGCATTGACTACATCATGTTAAACATTATAACTGAGCTCATGTTATCCACTAAATTCAAAAATCCTTCAAAATTCCATTTCATCATTGGCTAGACTAACACTCCATAAAGCTAGATATTTGGGACATGCAACTAAACACATACTAAAACATATAATAACTACTAAAAACAGAAAAAATTTCTGCAATTATTAACTAAACACATACTAAACAATTAAACATGCAAAAATTAACTAAACATGCAAAAATATGCAAATTAACTATATGCAACTAAACTTAACTATATGCAACTACACACCCAATACCCCCAAACTTAGACTATTCATTGTCCCAATGAATGAAGGTAAAGGGTTTAAAGGAACTCCCCTAGTTATCAGCTGTTCCACCCTCTTCGGGTGGTGAATCTAGCGGTGGATATGGCATGGCTGTCCCAAATTGAGGCAACTCAAGCATGGTTTCCTGCTGCGCGGAAGCTTCTGCTAGAGACCTCGTCAAACTATTAGCAAATGCTCTCCAACCTTTAAAGATGTCGATCGTCAGTAGTAGCAGTGGCTTGAGTTGACGTGCCTACTTCATTTGTCCTTGAAGGCTGTGGTGATGGTGTAGATGACGTGAGACGAAGGATGAAACCCTTACCCCTTGGGTGCGGGGTACCTCCTGCCCAATCTTCGAATTTTGCTATCATGGCGCGAGTGATATCCTGACTTGGGAATTCCAGCTGTTCATCAGACCACCTAATTCCCACTCGAGCACATAAATGAGTAATAATTGAGGCATGTGGTATACTTCCTGTAGTGCTCCCCCGCATATAACGTAACATGTTCTGATTAAGGAGATGACCAACGTCAATGTATTTCCCTTGAATAATCCCCCAAATAATGATTGCTCTCTCAGTTGTAATCTCATGTTGATGGGATGATGGCATGAGTTTTGCACAAATAAAGAGATTCCAAGCCTTGGCAAAACGATTGAGAGTTGAAGCCGGAAAGATGCTGGGTTGATTAGTGTCAGGCTTGTAAGTCCATTGTGTACCCGGTATACACAAATCAGTTATAACCTCATCTAAGTCTGTCTCCATTCATTCTGCCTTAACCCAATTTATACGTCCAGTTGGAGGGTCGGGTAAATTGAAGACGCCACGAATTGCTTTTGGACGATAGTTTACTTGAACCCCCCTGACAAAAGAAAATCCATTCATTGTCTCCTTTGCATTTGCATAAAACTCCTGTACAATGGCCATGGGTGCAACTATGGGTGTAGAGCAGACTCCATGCCAACATCTTTCCTTGATCATGTCTTTCAATTGCCCATCTTGTGCCTCTGGTTTGAACCCTCTTTCTCTAACAAAAGATTTAGCCACGATTCTGTAATACTCTAATTGGACATCAAGACTGACAAACTTGGAAAAATCAACATTGTCACCACTCTGGCTACTTGTAAAAGACAACTCTGGAGTGCGAGAACGAGCACGTTTTGGTCCCATGATGCTGATGAAGAAGAAGAAAAACTTTACTGATGGAACAAAGATTATTTTTTCTGACAAACAATGAACACCCCCAAACTTGTTTTTCACGCACCCTCTGAAAAACCCTAACTTTATCAGTTGAAGAAGCTGAATGTGGGTAGGAAACGGATGCGAGATATATGTAGTGGGGTGAGGAGTTACAAATTTGAATTGGAACGGTTAGGAGAGGAGTCGTGCGTCTGTGGAGAGAAAGGGATACGCACGATTCTATTGTAACTGATATAAGAAATGGGCAAAGACACGTCTTTAAAACTGAAAAAAAAAAATTCAAAGCCCGGCCTTGGGCGCGACCGCGCGATTTTTGAACTAAAAAAAGTGGCGCGGGCGCGCGATTGGCTTTGTTGCACAGAAATATGGCACGGACGCGCCATTTTACACTGAATTCCTTGCGCGGCACCGCTTCCCTGCATCCTGCCATATTAATCTGCATCTTAAACATACCAAAATAGTTATGAATCATATCCAATACACTTGTTCAATCAACAAATATCATTATGAGAAATCAAGTCTCCAAAATCAAAACATGAACTAATGACTATGCATAAACGACTATCCTAAAACAATACTTTCTATGCTACTCCTAATCATCACTATATGCACAATCAACTCCATAAGACTTATACCACATTTGTCTTGTTATAAACAAACTAACATGAAAATGAAATATCAAATAAAATCTAAAACAGAATTAACAAGAGGTAATGATAGAAATAATGGGGTGCCTCCCATCAAGTGCTAAGTTATAGTTAATTAGCTTGACTATCTTTGACTCAATTATGTTGAAGAAAGAATGGAGTTGACTTTTTGCCTGTCAACCTCTCCACCAAAATAATGCTTTAGCCGCTGTCCATTCACTTTGAATGGCTTATCAGGGAATTTGTCGAATACCTCTACTGCACCATGTGGAAAAACTATCTTCACTATGAATGGCCTTGACCACCTTGATTTGAGCTTCCCAGGAAAGAGTTTAAGCCTTGAATTAAACAACAGAACTCTTTGTCCCGGCTGGAATACTCTCTCTATAGTCTTACGATCATGCTATCTCTTCACCTTTTCTTTATACAACTTGGAGTTTTTATACGCCTGTAATCTGAATTCATCCAACTCATTGAGTTGGAGTAGGCATTTTTCACTTGCAGCCTTCAAATCAAAATTGAGCTTCCGAATTGCCCAATATGCCATATGCTCAAGCTCTATAGGAAGGTGACAAGTCTTTCCAAAAACCAGCTGAAAAGGTGACATGCCCAACGGAGTCTTATAAGTGTCCTATACACCCATACAACATCATTAAGCTTTAATGTCCAATCCTTTCTTGTGGGGTTCACGACTTTCTCTAAAATTCTCTTTACTTCACGATTTGAAACCTCTGCTTGGCCATTAGTTTGAGGATGATAAGTTGTAGCAATGCGATGATTTACCCCATACTTGGCCAACAGAGCTGTGAACTGCCTATTACAAAAATGACTGCCTTCATCACTAATGATAGCCCTTGGAGTCCCAAACCTTGTAAAAATACTTCTTTGTAAAAATCTTAGGACCACCTTGGAATCATTAGTTAGAAGAGCTGCCACTTCCACCCACTTCGAAACATAGTCGACTGCTAATAAGATGTACAGATTTCCACATGATGAAACGAAAGGGCCCATGAAATCTATCCCCAAACATCAAAAATTTCAATCTCGTGGATTGTGTTCAATGGCATCTCATTCCTTTTAGATATATTCCCAACTCTTTGACATTTGTCACATCTTTGGACAAAACTATAAACATCCTTAAAAATTGTCGACCAGTAGAATCCAACTTGTAACACTCGAGCTGCTGTCCTCGCTCCACCGTAGTGACCTCCATATAATGAAGCATGGCTATCCTGCAAAATCTCCTCTGTCTCACTATATGGGATATATCTCCTTATCATCTAATCAACACATTATTTGAATAAAAATGGTTTATCCCATATAAACCACTTCACGTCATGCAAAAATTTCTTCTTTTGATGACCAACTAAGTCAGAAGGGATCATCCTGTTCACCAAGTAGTTTGCATAGTCTGCATAGTCTGCAAACCATGGCACTTCCCCTTTCACCACAAATAACAGTTTATCTAGAAAGGACTCATTAATCACAGTCTTCTCATATACCTCCCTTCCTGGATTTTCCAGTCGAGAGAAGTGGTCCGCCACTTGGTTCTCAGTTCCCTTTTTGTCCTTAATCTCCAAATCAAATTCCTGCAACAGAAGTATCCACCTGATCAAATGAGGCTTTGCATCCTTCTTTGCCACCAAATATTGAATTATCGCATGATCAGTGCACACTATCACCCTTGTCCCAATCAGATAAGCTCAAAACTTGTCAAAAGCATACACAACTGCCAGTAATTCCTTCTCGGTGGTGGTATAGATCAACTGAGCATCAGTAAGAGTCTTGCTCATATAGTATATCATATAAAAAATCTTTTCCCTTCTCTGGCCCAAAACAGCCCCCACAGCATAGTCACTTGCATCACACATCAACTCGAATGGTAGGTCCCAATCTGGTGATGTAATTACTGGTGCTGAAGTTAACCTCCTCTTCAAATGGTCAAATGAAGACACACAATCCTCATCAAACTTGAACTATGAATCCTTCTCCAATAAGATGCAAAGTGGCTTTGTTATCTTGGAGAAATCTTTAATGAATCTGCGGTAAAAGCCTGCATGTACTAGAAAACTTCGAACACCTTTTACTGAAGTTGGTGGCGGCAAATTCTCAATAGTCTCTAATTTGGCTCTGTCCACCTCAAGTCCTTTCTTCGACACCTTATGTCCCAGAATTATTCCTTCTTGTACCATAAAATGACACTTTTCCCAATTCAACACCAAGTTCGTCTCAACACATCTTCTCAAAACCATCACTAAATTTTCCAGACACAAGTCAAAAGAATCACCAAATACTGAAAAATCATCTGTAAACACCCCCACATTATGCTCCACCATATCCGAAAAGATAGGCATCATACATCTCTGAAAAGTGGCTGGGGCATTGCACAGACCAAAAGACATCCTTTTAAAGGCGAACGTACCATACAGACATGTAAAGGTTGTCTTTTCCTGGTCTTCTGGAGCTATAACAATCTGATTGTAGCCTGAATACCCGTCTAGAAGGAAATAAAACTCATGACCCGCTAGTCTATCTAACATATGATCGATAAACGGCAATGAGAAGTGATCTTTCCTTGTAGCTTTGTTAAGTTTGCGGTAATCCATGCAGACTCTCCACCCCGTCACTGTTCTCGTCGGAATCAACTCATTATTTTCATTAGAGACTATGGTCATACCACCTTTCTTCGGTACACACTGTACTGGGCTCACCCACAAGCTATTTGAAATCAGATATATAATGCATACATCTAGCCATTTCAACACTTCCTTCTTGACCACTTCCTTCATTATTGGATTAAGTCTTCTTTGTTGTTCCAATGAAGGCTTGCTATCATCTTCCAGTAGGATCTTATGCATACAGAAAGATGGGCTGATCTATTTTATAGCTGCTATAGTCCACCCAATTGCTGACTTGAACTCTCTGAGAACTCTTAGAAATTTTTCTTCCTGAAAAGATGTTAATGCAGAAGAAATAATCACAGGTAATTTTGAATTTTCATTTAAAAATGCATACCTCAAATGGTCTGGAAGTGGTTTCAACTCAAGTTCTGAAGGTGTTTCAAGAGATGGCTTTAATTTCACTGATGACTCTCCAGCTTTCTTTAATAGCTCAACGGGAGTCTTGAACTTCCTGAACTGTGGAGTTGTGTCAAGTATATGAATAATTTCTTCAATCTCCTCATCATCTATTTTTGAATTTCCCACAATAGCATTTCTCAAAGGTTCATGATCCACCAAGTTCTCTACTTCATTATTTAGTACCTTTTCCACCAAATCAACCCCGAAGCATTCCTCTTCATCTGTCGGAAATTTCATCACCTTGAATACATTGAAAGTGACTTCCTGATCATGTACTCGCATTGTTAGTTCCCATTTCTGCATGTCTATCAAGGTTCTTCCTGTGGCTAGGAATGGCCTTCCAAGAATGATCGGAATACTTCTGTCCTCTTCATAGTATAATATGATGAAATCAGTCGGGAAGATGAATTTATCCACTTTCACCAGTACATCTTCCACAATACCTCATGGATAAGTGATAGACCTGTCAGCTAGCTATAAAGAAATATTTGTCGACCTTGGAGCCGACAATCCCAATTGATTGAACACTGACAACGACATCAAATTTATACTTTCCCCTAGAACGCACAAGCATTTGCTGAAGCTCATCTTCCCAATAGTATAAGGTATCGTGAAGCTGCCCGGATCCTTCAGCTTTGGAGGTAACTTGCGTTGAAGCACTGCACTACATTCTTCAGTTAAGGCCACTGTTTTGAAATCTTCTAGCCTTCTCTTTCTTGTCAAGATACCTTTCATAAACTTTGTATAACTTGGCATCTGTTCCATGCCTCAGCAAAAGGTATGTTAATCTGTAGCTTTTTAAATACCTCCAAAAATTTAGTGAACTGTTTGTCCTCCCTCTGCTTCTGTAATCTCTGTGGATAAGGAACATGAGGATGAACGATTGGTATCTTTGTCACCGATTTCTCAGATGAATCTTCTTTATTCTTCTTCACTTACTGCTGTCACAACCCGATATTTTCTGTATAATTAAATCAGAAATTTTGCGTATAAATTTTTTTTTTTTAAGGATGATGATTTGTACAAGATAATATGTATATGTAATTATGTAATAAATAAAAATATATTTATTACATGAATGTTTACAAATAATTTTATTTTTAGAATTATTGACTATTTTAAAGTTTATTCTTACAATAATTAATTTCATAGCAGAAATGTTTTTATTAATTATTTTCTATGAAAATATGATTATTATTTTATTCATATAATATATGAAATGATTTTTAGAATTATTGTAATAATTATTTATTCTATTATATGAATTTATGCAATTAATTAAGTTAATTATTTTAACTTAATTAATAATGTTATATATGAGGAATAAATCAGATACGGAATCCAAACCCTAATTTTGGATTTAGATCAAGGAATAAGAATAATAATATAATATTAATTATATTTCTCAGTGATATAAATATGTACTGTTTGTGTATATTGACAATAATTGGTTAATTATGGTATTTCACGCTAAAATCCTAGAATTATTGATAAACCTTAATTCGAAAGTCAATTACGACTTTAAGATTTGGTTAAGTCATTATGTAGTCGTGATGCTGTGATAACGTGTCTAATGACAGCTGTTATATATATTTTTATATTAGTTAGGAAAACCTTAATTTCTAAATTAGGAAACCCTAATTAGCTAGAACCCCTAATTTATAAATTAGTAACCTTAATTTGCTAAATTTGTAACCCTAATTGTTAATTGCAAGCTAAATACTAATTAGTGGACATTAAAATCATAATGTTCATGTATAATGTAATTAGAAAATCTTAATTAAATAATTAAAAATCCTAAGTAATAATTAGTAACCCTCATTGTTATATGGGTAATACTAATTGCTAAGTATTTGCACTAATTGCTAAATTAGTAAGTTTAATTATAATTATTAAATTATTGAACTTAATGTTTAATTTCTAAATATTAGAAAACCTATACTAATTAAGAAAACCCTAATTATATTTTTTTTAGAAACTAAATTGTTATTTATTTTTAAATCCTAGTTTTGGAAATCCTAGAATTTTCCTAAAATGGTTCAAACCCTAAACCCTAAGGGTTTTCCATGATTACCATAATGCCATTAAATTGAAAAATCAAATGACTATTATACCCTTGTTACATAATTGGACATAACTTGTGTATCTATCCAAATTTGTAGTTGGTGACCTAACTTGTTGACATTATGACTTAAGTAATGCCAGCCATCAGCCATTTCAGCAGCCAATTCATTGAATTTCAAGGATATAAATAGATTTGGAGAGAGAAAGTGTGCCATTAACCTCATTTCATTTCCAAGCTCTCAACCAATTCTCTCTCTATCAAAACCTACGAAATATTGAAGTGTACCAGTCCCAAAACCGAGCCCCACCATCAACCAAAACAAATCAGAAGCCCAAATTCCAGAAATCAAAGCATAAAGGTATAAACCCTAGTTGAAAAATTCAATCTTGATCCTCTGTTAGATGTTAAAATTTTTGTGTTAAATATGTTGTATGAAGTGTCTATAAATGATCTGGGTTGGTATTTGATAGATCCATAACATCAAAGTGCTCGAAATTTATGTTTTTCAAAAATTTGGGAAATTTTTTTTAGTGGTCTGACAACGAATGTCAGACCATGTAACGTTCATTCTGTTTATGTGATTTGTTGTTTAAAGGTTGATACGTGTAGTATGTCATGCGATCTGTCTTCTGAAACGCTTAGAAGGTCCAGATCATGCATGGAGTGATATATATTGATGGTCAAAGGTCGTTGACCGACCATGACTGACTAGAAATCTGGGTAACCCAGAAAGTAGTTTACAGCGTCTGACAAGATTTTATACGCATTAGATCTGACAATACTTTGATGATATGTTATTGATCTTGAGTCTAAGTTGTAGTATGTATGTTATACTTCATTGTTGTGCCTTAATATCACCTAAAGAGTTAACAGGTGAAGCGTAGTCGACGGTCAAACCAAGCCAGACGAGCATGAAAGCCGTTTTCTGGGTAACCCAGAAAATGCTTGACCGTGTCGTCTGACATGTGTTGATCGGCATAGATTTGCTAATTCAGTGGTTGTTATGTTGTTTTGATGTAATGGATCTCTACCCTTGCATGTTGGCTACACACTGCATCTTATAGATCACAAAACCATTACAAGGATTGCATGTAATAAATGTTTAAAAATTATTATAAGTCATTTAAAAATAATATGACTGATACTTACAGATATTGAAATACAGGATAGAGTCTTAGACTCGATAATTACCCGATAAAGCCGTCGGTACACTGACAAGTTTTCAGAAATTGATCTGGACTTTGATAGTTTGATTAGATATGTGTTTATTTGTGATTCAATGGTTGTGGAACATATGTGACAATGTCATTAGGTTATGTGTTGACTGCAATAAGCAGTGCTATGTGTTATAGTATGTTATTCTAATCGATCAAATGATCTTATTCTTTGATAGGTGTTATATAAAGATAGAACTAAGTTACGATTCTCATGAAGCGGTAGATCGTGCAAGTATCTTACCTTTGCATTTCCTTTATGCAATGGACATGAGTAAGAAGTTTCAGAATTATATTATTATGCTATATTATTAACCCTATTGTGATATATTCTATATCCGATCATTGTTTATCAACATGTTAGTATATGATAATTCAAATATATATATTTTGTTCGTTAATTTCTATATATGGTTTATACAAGTGTCCCTATTGGGATAATCACTGTATTTAATCACATGTTGATATATATATATATATATATATATAAGCCGTCTAAGCTACTTGATCAGCTAGACACAAATTTCGAAATGTCATTGAATATGATAAAACCTTTTTGTATCCAATCAAATTATTTTGTTCGGATTCCAGTCTAAGTATGAACATCCTGATCACGGGAAAATTTTTATGCGCTAAGGCGGACAAAGGATGAACGATAATATCGTTCTAGCAATGTAGTATTGATCAATACAGGGCTCATTGGGATGATCACCCTCGCGCCCGTAAGTTATGACAGTTTGTAGATGAAGTTCTGTTAAACCTTATCGAAAATTAAAACAATGTTCATAGTATGTCGACTACCCTATATATATAGTCTATACGTAGTTTCAAAAATTTGAGATAAAATTGTTATGTTATTATTATCGGTTCAGTTTATTTCACAACTATAAATTCGTTGTAGAAGTGATGTACAAAGAAAACATTTATCTCTTTCAGCTACTTATATTTCTAATTGTTATTACTTGCTGGGCACCCAAATGCTCACCCTTGCTTAAATTTAAATGTTTTCAACTAGGCATGAACAACTCGAAGGTTCAAACAAGAACAAGTGAAAAAGGAAAGCAAACAGAACATGTTTAATGGTATCTTTTGTAATAGTTAGACATTATATAGACAATGATATGTATTATATATCATGTAAAGAATTATAGTAAAGGTTCACGAATTGGGATTAGACTACGATAAATGTAAGATAAGTTTGATATTTATATTATTGTTATTATTATTAGTATTATTCCGCTCATAGAAATGGTATTGTGAAGCACCGAGTTCGGGTTTCAAATACCCGAATTCGGGGGCGTCACATTATGGTATCAGAGCTTAGGGTTAAAAACCTTAGGTGGGTTAGACCTTAGGCTATAACCTTAGTGTGATACCCCCAAAATAGGTCTACATCCCCCATTCTGAGTTGTCAATACACGGTACAGAAACAACTACAACTTTATTATTACAATAGTAAAACTGTGAGTTTAAATACAGATATTGACATATAGACAATATCCACATACAAATAAATCCTCATCATAATTATTGGTACATTATTTTACAACAATGGTGAGGACTACTAAACAACTCTCCCTAGAACTTTCATTCCATACCCCGACTGCAGACTCGCTATATTCTCGCCTCCCGAGAAGAAAAATGGAACAAAAAGGAAAAGGGTGAGCTCGACTATTGATAAAGAAGAATATTATGACTAAGATAATATACAACAAAATTATCGTTAGTCTTCAACAGGAAAAATATAATAGAATACAATAGACAACAAGTTTTAAATCAATATTCGCAATGAAATAATAATTCATTAGAAGAGTTAAGTAGAGAATGCAAACTACTATCTTCTATGTATGAATTTTAAAGTTCATCGCCTATTTTTATCCCCGTAACATCAATCAATATATATCCCGAGATCAAATATTCATCCTTGCACTACGTGCCAAGGACATTCACCGATTGGTCATGTTCATCTAAACACTGCTCATCTTTGCACTACGGGCCAAAGATATTCATCGAAAATCATTCATCTTTGCACGACAGCCAAAGATATTCATCGAAATCATTCATCTTTGCACTACGGCCAAAGATATTCATCATAAATCATTCATCTTTGCACTACGTGCCAAAGATATTCAATAATATCATCATTTAAGACCGAGGATGATGAAAATATTTTTTAAAGAAACGAATCCAATTGAAACAAAATGACAAGGATTAAGGATTAAGGATTCGTACTTTGTTTTATCCACGCCCAAAAATACCTCAAAAATAATCATAGTGGTGTAAAATTCAAGAATGATCAAAACATGGATACAATCAAAGCTAGTATCCACAATAGATATTTTGGACGAAAAGAAAATTTTCATTTTTCGATGAATAGTGTCAGATTCGTGAATAAGTGTCAGATACGTGAATAAGGTCAGACACGTGAATAGTAACTTCGACACCAAACGTTCCAAATTTGATAAAAACTTTAGATCAATATTTCAAAGATAATGATATTGAAGAAATAATATCATTATAAAAAAAAATAATATCCCTTACCTCGAAAGATCAAGATTTAACTCGGAATAATCGGATATGACTATATCTTGAACTTTCACCGATAGCAATACTCAAAGTATACTCAAAATACTCACAAGAATACGATAATATAGAGAGAAAACTTCAGTTTCGTGTGATTTTCAATTCTAACCTAAGCACCTATTTATAGGAAATCGCTTGAACACCAAAGGTAAAATTTAATAAAATATTAATATTTATAAAAATATTATACGTATTCTTTGAAATCTGAATCTCAGCAATTCACACATGCCAACCTTCTAGAAGAAAATAAAAAAAACGTTTTTCTAATTTAAAATAATTTAAACTTCCAAAAATTAATTATTTCTGAGCTTCTGAACTTCAATAATTCACAATAAATATCCCTTTTATCAGAAAATTCGAATCATGAGTTTTTATAGGAAATCCAATTCTCTACAACTTTGCAGAAGAAAGTTTTTCTAAATTCCCAACAGAAATTGACCGAAATCCATAAACGGGTGATTTTAGAGGCTATAATCAAATTTCAGTCAATAAATGGGGTCCACCGACATGTTTAACATGTTTTAAACATTTATTGCAACAAAAATACTCTTCCTCCTCATATACTCATATATCCCACATTCATTGTAAAAATATCATCATTATTATATTATTAAAATATAATAATATATATTTAAATGAATTATTTTATCGAAAAAGATAAAAATTTCAATTTTTAACAATTGTCACATTAAAAATTTTCTCCATCTATATCCACATAAAATCAATATTTTCCTCATCATATGAATCAATAATTAATTATTCACAAATAATATTACAGAATCACAATATTGACAACCATGCAGTTTCCAGGAAAGAGGGGCTTTCCAATAAGAATTTCTCCTTCATTGGGCCGCAAGCAATTAGGTGACCAAACCTCTCCTTAGATGTAACTTTCTAGACATTGCCAATAATGTTATCTAATAATATTATTCAGATAATATGAATTATTGTTTCGACAATGAAAAATATCGTGTAATGACAATTATTAAAACAACAAAGAATATAAAATATCAACGCAAGAATTATTGAATCAATAAAATAAAACACCTAATAAAGAATTATCGTAACCATTATTGAGTAGTGCCTTCACGTAAGAGTCAATAATTGGTGCAATACCGTGCTACCGCTCAACAACGCCAGACATCGTGTTTTAACCACCGGTATTCCAACAAAGGTAAACCAGAATAACTACGCCGTTATTTTTAAACAACTTATATTTGTCATTTTCTTCCTCCAATCGCTTTTCATATGGGGCCCACACATGGTCGCTACCGTCGCATTTAATATTCCCGACAAGCATTTAATATTCCACGCACCAAACTAATATTCCCCGACAATAATGAATATTATATCACCACTTGTTTATTTAAAATATTTGCGATTTTACCCATAACTAACCACATTAATCAAATCCACCCTTACTATTTCAAAATAATAAATAAAGGAAATTCCTTTTTATTTAAAAAAATTTTCGGGGTCTTACAACCTCCCCTCCTTATGAAATTTCGTCCTCGAAATTGACGTCGATACCGGTGTGTTTCAAAAGATGAAAATACCTTGCTTTCATTTTCGCTTTCCAACTCCCGTGTTATTTCCTCAATAAGCATGGTTTCTCCACAAAACTTTAACTTGTGGTATAACCTCCAGACATAGGACATGTTCTTTCCTATCCAAGATCTTGATGTAGTACCTCCTCGTACGTTAAGTCTTCGGCTATCTTGTCCGGTTCTAACTCAATGACGTGGTTCAGGTCGTCCACATATTTACGTAACATCGATACGTGAAAAACGTTATGAACACGCGTCATACTTGGCGATAAAACGAGTCTATAGGCCACAGTTCCTATTCGATCGAGAATTTCAAATGGATTAATAAATCGAAGGTTTGAGTTTTACTCACCTCACCGATTCTCGCTTTTGAAATAACAACTTCTTGCACCTCCTTCTTCAAATTCATCAGCTCCGGTGTGTAGCTTGAACAGCTTTAACTTTATCGATTAAAGTCGATTATACTCGTATATCATCACGTGGGTACCTAGAGTTTTCATCTCCATCTCTATTATTTGTAAATTATACGAAATTAGTTTTTGACAATATCGCACTTTCAGCATTTGTATACGATCTTCTACTCAACACGTCAGCTACCACGTTCGCTTTTCCAGGATGGCATGGTCAGAACATGTGCCGAAATGAGTCTCTTCTTAAGTTCTTCGAAGCTCTTCCCACATTCTTTGCTCCATTCGAATTTTGTATCTCTACGAGTCAACCAAGCGTTAATGGAATAGCGATTCGAGAATATTCTTCAACGAATCTCCGATAATAACCAACTAAGCCCTAAAGCTACATATTTCGATTACCGACTTAGGTTGTTCTCAATCGTGACTCACATCCCAATCTTGGATAAGACGTTACAATGACACCTATCGCTTTACTATCGCATTTAATATGGTGTCCCCTACGAGAGTATCGGCTTCGGTGCATTCCACAAAAGGAAGTCACCAGATAGAGGCTCTGTATCAACTTCTACAGTTGGGTTTTTAACTCCTGAAGTTCAATAGGAGCCATTCGATATGAGATTTTAGAAATGGGTTTTGTACCGGATTTAAAGTCGATACAAATTCAATATCACGCTCTGGGAGTAGGCCAAGAAATTCTTCAGGAAATACGTCAGGAAAAATCAATAACAACAGGAATATTATTCAAATATGACGTGTCTTTATTCAAATCCATAACATAGACTAAGAAAGCTTGACATTCGTTTTTCAATAAACAAATGGCTTTATAATTTAATATGAAAGAGTTTGACTTCAATGGTTTGGTTGCTTGAATTGAATAACAAAGTTGCTTAAGAATATGAAAACTAACAACCTTACGTAAAGCAATCAATTTTGGTATGATGAGTAGTTAACCTTAAAATCACATCAAAAACAAATATCTCTATAGAAATAAGGTTAATGTGTAATGTGATAGTGCCAACCTGAATCAAGCAAGATTTCTAAACAACGGATGTAATAAAAGTTTCTCTTTATCTGAGTCTCCACAGATAGGTCAAAGTCTAATTTCTCCGTAGTCAAATTCAAACGTTGAGCGCAAGCAAGAGAGATAAAAGAATGGGTAGAACCGGTATCTAGTAAGGTATAAACTTTGCAAGAATTTATAATTAACTAACCCGTGCTAAACTCGTTCGGGTTCCTCGCATTTTGACCGGTCACGACAAACATTCTTCTAGGAATCGTTGACTTTGACTTTTTTGGGACATCCTTTTGAGTCACCATCCCCGCTGGACTTGGTTTCGCTACCGTACACTCTCGAGCTATATGTCCTTCCTTTCCACAATTATAGCATACCTGGAACTGTTGTGGGCAGTTTGGACTGATATGTCCATCTTTCCCGCATTTATAGCATATGACCGGTGGTCGTTCTCCTCCCTTGGAACCAGTTGCTGCTGGCGCTGACGTCTTCACATGATCGTTGTTGAATCTCCTCTTTTTAAAATCTCCTCCCGACTCGCTTCTTCTATTTTCATGGCCACGATTACCACCAAAGTGGTTATCGCCTTTGTCCGTATTCTTCTTTCTCCGCTGGTTATCGTTATTCGATGATCGCTATCTTCAGATATGATCCTCGGTTATGGTCCCCGGTTGAACGCATTTTGTTATCTCGCCTAACAATTGAGCCTCGTTGACAACATCTCGAATAGAGAGAAAATTTATGAGAAATGAGATACTAACGATGCCGGGGTTTCAAACCTCTCGTAAACATCCGCTGATTATACGTTCCTCATTCTCCACCAAATGAGGTGCAAACTCGATAACTCGCAAACTTCGCCGCATCGAGACACCGCCATGTTGTTCTCGCTCCGGCCTAATAAACTCCACTTCCTTCATATGATTTAACACTTTCAAGAAAAGTATTTGTCATTAAATAGTTTCAAACGTCTCTCCCAAGACATGCCGAGCGCAATGGATGGGTACGCTTCACGACTCCCACCAAAGATCCGCTTCGCCACGGAACATAAAGGTGGCGAATGGAACCTTCGTTCTCGCGCATCCCAAGACATCGAATATCTTGGTAATTTGCTTGACCCATGTTTCTTCCATGATCGGATCAAAGCTTTCCTTAAATTCGTGGTCCCAACTCTTTGAACTGCTTGGTCGTGACAACCCGTGAATTGCTATCATTTCCTCCTATGTTTTGAACACGAGTCTCCTAAATCGATTTTGCATGAATCGCAAAAACTTCTACACATCCCCTCGCTCATCATCTCGCTTCGGTGGTGTTGTTTACATGAGGTACATTGCCACTGTCTTGCACGCTTCTCCTCGTTGGTAAATACATGCATCTCCACACGGCCTCATTTACTCCACTATTAATATTCTCAAACGACATTCTCAAACATCGTCATAAAACAAGGGTTAATTAAGGAAATCAATATATCACATAATATCCCTATATACTAACCAACTAATAAATAAGCTTAGGTAAGACACACTAGCGAAGGATTTACTCGCCTCTCCCTCCTAGTTCTATTCTCGATCTCCGCCAGAGATCATATCCCTAAGCTCGATACCAACCGTGACGCCCCAAAATAGGTCTACATCCCCCCATTCGAGTTGTCACAATACATACATGTGCATGTAAACAACTACAACTTTTTATTATTACAATAGTAAATACGTGAGTTTAAATACGTATATTGACATATAGACAATATCCACATACAAATAAATCCTCATCATAATTATTGGTACATTATTTTACAACAATGGTGAGGACTACTAAACAACTCTCCCTAGAACTTTCATTCCATACCCCGACTGCACTCGCTTATATTCTCGCCTCCCGAGAAGAAAAATGGAACAAAAAGGAAAAGGGTGAGCTCGACTAGCCCAAGAAAGAATATTATGACTAAGATAATATACAACAAAATTATCGTTAGTCTTCAACAGAAAAATATAATAGAATACAATAGACAACAAGTTTTAAATCAATATTCGCAATGAAATAATAATTCATTAGAAGAGTTAAGTAGAGAATGCAAACTACTATCTTCTATGTATGAATTTTAAAGTTCATCGCTCTATTTTTATCCCTCGTAACATCAATCAATATATATCCGAGATCAAATATTCATCCTTGCACTACTGTGCCAAGGACATTCACCGATTGGTCATGTTCATCTAAACACTGCTCATCTTTGCACTACGGCCAAAGATATTCATCGAAATCATTCATCTTTGCACGATGTGCCAAAGATATTCATCGAAATCATTCATCTTTGCACTACGCCAAAGATATTCATCATAAATCATTCATCTTTGCACTACAGCCAAAGATATTCAATAATATCATCATTTAAGACCGAGGATGATGAAAATATTTTTTAAAGAAACGAATCCAATTGAAACAAAATGACAAGGATTAAGGATTAAGGATTCAGTATTTTGTTTTATCCACGCCCAAAAATACCAAAAAAATAATCATAGTGGTGTAAAATTCAAGAATGATCAAAACATGGATACAATCAAAGCTAGTATCCACAATAGATATTTTGGACTTAAAAGAAAAATTTTCATTTTTCGATGAATAGGCCGTATTCGTGAATAAGGTCAGATACGTGAATAGTCAGATACGTGAATAGTAACTCGACACCAAACGTTCCAAATTTGATAAAAACTTTAGATCAATATTTCAAAGATAATGATATTGAAGAAATAATATCATTACTAAAAAAATAATATCCTTACCTCGAAAAGATCAAGATTTAACCTGGAATAATCGGATATAGACTATATCTTGAACTTTCACCGTATAGCAATACTCAAAGTATACTCAAAATACTCACAAGAATACGCCGATAATATAGAGAGAAAACTTCAGCTTCGTGTGATTTTCAATTCTAACCTAAGCACCTATTTATAGGAAATCGCTTAGAACACCAAAGCGTAGTAAAATTTAATAAAATATTAATATTTATAAAAATATTATACGTATTCTTTGAAATCTGAATCTCAGCAATTCACACATGCCAACCTTCTAGAAGAAAATAAAAAAACGTTTTTCTAATTTAAAATAATTTAAACTTCCAAAATTAATTATTTTTGAGCTTGAACTTCAATAATTCACAATAAATAGCCCTTTTATCAGAAAATTCGAATCTCATGAGTTTTTATAGGAAATCCAATTATCTACAACTTTGCAGAAGAAAGTTTTTCTAAATTCCCAACAGAAATTGACCGAAATCCATAAACGGGTGATTTTAGAGGCTATAATCAAATTTCAACCAATAAATGGGGTCCAACATACATGTTTAACATGTTTTAAACATTTATTGCAACAAAAATACTCTTCCTCCTCAGATACTCATATATCCCACATTCGTTGTAAAAATATCACCATTATTATATTATTAAAATATAATAATATATATTTAAATGAATTATTTTATCGTAAAAGATAAAATTTCAATTTTTAACAATTGTCACATTAAAAATTTTCTCCATCTATATCCACATAAAATCAATATTTTCCTCATCATATGAATCAATAATTAATTATTCACAAATAATATTACGTAATCACAATATTGACAACTGTGCAGCTCCTCAGAAAGAGGGGCTTTCAATAAGAATTTCTCCTCATCGGGCGCCGCAATTAGGTGACCAAACCTCTCCTTAGATGTAACTTTCTAGACATTGCCAATAATGTTATCTAATAATATTATTCAGATAATATGAATTATTGTTTCGACAATGAAAAATATCGTGTAATGACAATTATTAAAACAACAAAGAATATAAAATATCAACGCAAACAATTATTGAATCAATAAAATAAAACATCGAATAAAGAATTATCGTAACCATTATTGAGTAGTGCCCTTCACGTAAGAGTCAATAATTGGTGCAATACCGTGGTGCTACCGCTCAACAACGCCAGACATCGTGTTTTAACCACCGGTATTCCAACAAAGTTGTAAATCTCAGAATAACTACGCCCGTTATTTTTAAACAACTTATATTTGTCATTTTCTTCCTCCAATCGCTTTTGTTATGGGGCTCACACATGGTCGCTACTTGCCATTGCATTTAATATTCCCGACAAAGATTTAATATTCCACGACCAAACTAATATTCAAAAACAATAATGAATATTATATCACCACTTGTTTATTTAAAATATTTATGCATTTTACCCATAACTAACCACATTAATCAAATCCACCCTTACTATTTCAAAATAATAAATAAAGGAAATTCCTTTTTATTTAAAAAAAATTTCGGGGTCTTACACTTAGAATAGAGGGAAATGTTGAAAATACAAATAACTCAAATAGAGTTTAAAAAGGGAGATGAATTGAATAAGTTCATCGTCAAATCAAATAAAAGATAACTTATATAAAACTATTAATTGTTGTGTGTATATATTAGTTGATAATCAAGATAGTTGCGTGTAGATGTCAGATAGAAAAGGATTAGGATACCCCCAGGTCGTAAAGAAGAAGTCAATCTCCATAACCGAGACAATATCGAAGCTAATAGCTGAAATAGAGGCTCACATTGAAAGCTACCTCAATGAGGTGGTTATTTTGGAAAGTATAGTACCGGACCTTGAAACGATAGTATGACTGATAGGTAAAGTATAGTTAAAGAATATGTGGTCAATGTCGAGTTCTTAAACTCATATGTTTGTGGTGAGTTCTAAACTCATAATGTGTTGTAAGTTGGACGAATTAGGTATAGTTAGGTGTGAATGAATTATTGAGGATGATGAGAATATATAGAATACTAAGCAACCGATCCTTAGTGAAGGTGTAAGTAAATAAGTAGTTTTAGTATTACTGGATTATGTATGATTCTATGTTGTGTAAATGATAGGTATGTCTGTATAAGGTAATATTTTTCAAATTTTATATAAGTTGTGGCAGCGATTCCTGACTTTTGAGTCACAAAGGGATAGCGAATGTTTAAAGCAGTATGTGCTATGGTATATCAACTGATATGAGTATGAAGTTATATGGGATTAATGAAATAAGTTGGTATAAAGATAGTAGTTAATTATATGAGTAATGGTTAATTCAGAAAACCAAATTTTCAAAATCTAATATTTTGAGTACATGACTATTTGAATAGAAAGTTTTGTGTTAAGCGTATACGATAACGTTTAGAATGTATGTTAATAAGAATAACTTATGATAATGTCGCCAAGACGAAAATGAAACTAATGGGAAAAAAAACCTGTCAACAAAGCTGGAGGACAACCAGACCCGATACAGAATTTTTCAAATATGGACGATCAAGCTATGCAGAACGGAATACCAGTCGCCGGAAGATCAGCCAGATAATCGATCGACGAACGTCAAAGACTTCAAGACAATCAGATCGCCAAGATTTAGAAGATCAACTGACCATGTTGACGCGTTTGTGATAGCTAGGATAACGAAGGGGCAAAAGATAGTTTTGTCACCTATACGATAAAAGAAAAGGAGATAAAAGGCAAGTCTGTGTGTTTTTAGTGGGAATCAATGGAGTATAAGGTGGAAGACTGTACAAGAAGAAGAAATGAGGCAAGGAATGCGAATATGGGAAAAGGCAGTAGGACATTGGTGATAACGGGACCGACTTCAACAAATGAACCAATAGAACCAACCGCAAGCGTCTTCAACATGACCATACATTAAAGAAACTGTAGCAGCCGGGGATCTAACTCCAGGTAATACTCAAACCAATTTTATTTCTTATATATTATTTTCTTATATATAGTAAATTATTTTATAAATTATTTTGAAGGAGGAAATTGAGTTCTATTAGAAATCAATTTTCCGTATAAGCAGATAGATAAGCTTTATGCTGAATAGTTAAAGATCAGTTCGATCAATTTTGATCGAGATCAATTCGCAATGATTGTGTATGCTATGTACCCGTGTATGTATAGGTTTTAAAACGATGATTCTGGGGACGGAATCTTTATAAGGGAGGGTGAATGTCACAACCCGATATTTTCTATATAATTAAATCAAAAATTTTGCGTATAATTTTTTTTTTTTTATTTTAAGGATGAGGATTTGTACAAGATAATATGTATATGTAATTATGTAATAAATAAAAATATATTTATTACATGAATGTTTACAAATAAATTTATTTTTAAAATTATTGACTATTATAAAGTTTATTCTTACAATAATTAATTTCATAGCAGAAATGTTTTTATTAATTATTTTCTATGAAAATATGATTATTATTTTATTCAAATAATATATGAAATGATTTTTAGAATTATTGTAATAATTATTTATTTTATTATATGAATTTATGCAAGATTAATGAAGTTAATTATTTTAACTTAATTAATAATGTTATATATGAGGAATAAATCAGATATGGAATCCAAACCCTAATTTTGGATTTAAATCAAGGAATAAGAATAATAATATAATATTAATTATATTTCTCAGTGATATAAATATGTACTGTTTGTGTATATTGACAATAATTGGTTAATTATGGTATTTCACGCTAAAATCCTAGAATTATTGATAAACCTTAATTCGAAAGTCAATTACGACTTTAAGATTTGGTTAAGTCATTATGTAGTCGTGATGCTGTGATAACGTGTCTAATGACAGTTGTTATATATATTTTTATATTAGTTAGGAAAAACCTAATTTCTAAATTAGGAAACCCTAATTAGCTAGAAACCCTAATTTATAAATTAGTAACCTTAATTTGCTAAATTGGTTACCCTAATTGTTAATTGCAAGCTAAATGCTAATTAGTGGACATTAAAATCATAATGTTCATGTATAATGTAATTAGAAAACCTTAATTATATAATTAAAAATTCTAAGTAATAATTAGTAACCCTCGTTGTTATATGGGTAATACTAATTGCTAAGTATTTGCACTAATTGTTAAATTAGTAAGTTTAATTATAATTATTAAATTATTGAACTTAATGTTTAATTTCTAAATATTAGAAAACCTATACTAATTAAGAAAACATTAATTATATTTTTTTTAGAAACTAAATTGTTATTTATTTTTAAATCCTAGTTTTGGAAATCCTAGAATTTTCCTAAAATGGTTCAAACCCTAAACCCAAACCCAAACCCAAATCCAAACCCAAACCCTAAACCCTAAGGGTTGCCATGATTATCATAATGCCATTAAATTAAAAAATCAAATGACTATTATACCCTTGTTACATAATTGGACATAACTTGTGTATCTATCCAAATTTGTAGTTGGTGACCTAACTTGTTGACATTATGACTTAAGTAATGCCAGCCATCAGCCATTTCAGCAGCCAATTCATTGAATTTAAATGATATAAATAGATTTGGAGAGAGAAAGTGTGCCATTAACCTCATTTCATTTCCAAGCTCTCAACCAATTCTCTCTCTATCAAAACCTACGAAATATTGAAGTGTACCAGTCCCAAAACCGAGCCCCACCATCAACCAAAACAAATCAGAAGCCCAAATTCCAGAAATCAAAGCATAAAGGTATAAACCCTAGTTGAAAAATTCGATCTTGATCCTTTGTTAGATGTTAAAATTTTTGTGTTAAATATGTTGTATGAAGTGTCTATAGATGATCTGGGTTGGTATTTGATAGATCCATAACATCAAAGTGCTCAAAATTAAAGTTTTTAAAAATCTGAGAATTTTTTTTTAGTGGTCTGACAACGAATGTCAGACCATGTAACGTTCATTCTGTTTATGTGATTTGTTGTTTAAAGGTTGATACGTGTAGTATGTCATGAGATCTGTCTTCTGAAATGCATAGAAGGTCCAAATCATGTATGGATTGATATATATTGTTGGTCAAAGGTCGTTGACCGACCATGACCGACTAGAAATTTGGGTAACCCAGAAAGTAGTTTGCAGCGTCTGACAAGATTTTCTACGCATTAGATCTGATAGTACTTTGATGATATGTTATTGATCTTGAGTCTAAGTTGTAGTATGTATGTTATACTTCATTGTTGTGCCTGAATATCACCTAAAGAGTTAACAGGTGAAGCGTAGTCGACGGTCAAACCAAGCCAGACGAGCATGAAAGCTGTTTTCTTGGTAACCCAGAAAACGCTTGACCGTGTTGTCTGACATGGGTTGACCAGCATAGATTTGTTAATTCAATGGTTGTTATGTTGTTTTGATGTAATGGATCTCTACCCTTGCATGTTGGCTACACACTGCAGCTTATAGATCACAAAACCATTACAAGGATCGCATGTAGTAAAGGTTCAAAGTATGACCCATGATCTGTTCTTCATTTCTGGGTAACCCAGAAATGAAGAACAGTCTTGACAACACTTTTGGAGGCTCGTATCTTCTTGGTTATATGTTTTATGATCATGATTGTTGTTGTGTTATGTAATCTGACACTAGTACTACACGATCATATGCTTAGTTGGTCCAGAATCACACTACACACTAAATTATGCATGGTCAAACATGGTCACTCGTTCACTGACATGAAGTCCTGGGTTTGGCCCAAGAACCCTCAAGAACAAAATTAGCGACAGTTTTGTCACTAAAGCCACTTTTAGCGACAGATAATTTCTAAAATTACTATATTAATTAAATAAATAGAAAAATTAGTTTTAATTATTAAAAATACAAAATAAATTCTTCAAAATTATTTTAAAAATCAAAAATTAGTTTTTAATTATTTTGAATATATTTCATAAATATTTAATATTTTGGAATATTAAAAGTATTTAATTTATTTAATTATAATATTAAATAAATTATTTAAAAATAATTTTAATACATAAAAAATCATTTAAAATTATATTATGGTATAAGAAAATAATTTAAGTTATTTTTGATAACTTTTAAAATTTTGTGATGAATTTCATTAATTAATTAATATTAATGGTAATTAAAGTTATTTAATAAATGTATTAAATAAATTATGAAAATAGAATTAATGATTTAAAAATTAAAGAAAAATGATTTAAAGGTTATTTAAGTTATAAAATATAACTTTTGATATTTTGACATGAAAAATATTAATATTTTAATATTAATGATATTAGATTTATTTAATAATTATATTAAATAGATTAGTTTAAAATGATTTTAATATTAGAAAAATCATTTTAAATGAAAATAAATAGTTTAAAAATATTTGAAGTTATAAAATATAACTTTCCATATTTAAAGGTAAATTTCATTATTTATTTATTATTAATGATATTAAAGTTATTTAATAATTATATTAAATAAATTAGTTTAAAATGATTTTAATATTATAATAATCATTTTAAATGAAAATAAAGTGTTTAAAGATATTTTAAGTTATAAAATAAACTTTTAATATTTAAAGTATAATTTCATTAATAATTTAATATTAATGATATTAATTTAATAATAAATGATATTAAGTTTATTAAATAATTATATTAAATAAATAGTTTAAAAATGGTTTTATCTATTTAAAAATCATTTAAAAGGAAATAAATGAATTAAAATATTTTAAGTTATAATTAATGACTTTTAATATTTTTATAGAAAATGCAATAATATTTTAATATTAATAGTAATTATTTAAAAATGATTTTAATTGTTTTAAAAATCATTTAAGGGTAATATTAATACTGTAAAAGTATTTTAAGTTATAATAAATAACATTGATATTTTGGCAATGGTTTCATTAATAGTTTAATATTAATTAAATATTAATGATAATAGAATTAATTGATATTTAAATCATTTAATAATGATTCTGGTATTTGAAAATTCATGATAAATTATAATAAATGTTTAAAAATTATTATAAGTCATTTAAAAATAATATGACTGATACTTACAGATATTGAAATACAGGATAGAGTCTTAGACTCGATAATTACCCGATAAAATCGTCGGTACACCGATAAGTTTTCAGAAATTGATCTGGACTTTGATAGTTTGATTAGATATGTGTTTATTTGTGATTCAATGGTTGTGGAACATATGTGACAATGTCATTAGGTTATGTGTTGACTGCAATAAGCAGTGCTATGTGTTATAGTATGTTATTCTAATCGATCAAATGATCTTATTACTGATAGGTGTTATATAAAGATAGAACTAAGTTACGATCTGTAAGCAGCGCATCAGGTAAATATCTTACCTTTGCATTTCATTTATGCAATGGACATGAGTAAGAAGTTTCAGAATTATATTATTATGCTATATTATTAACCCTATTGTGATATATTCTATATCCGATCATTGTTTATCAACATGTTAGTATATGATAATTCAAATATATATATTTTGTTCGTTAATTTCTATATATGGTTATACAAGTGTCCCTATTGGGATAATCATTGTATTTAATCACATGTTGATATATATATATATATAAGCCGTCTAAGCTACTTGATCAGCTAGACACAAATTTTGAAATGTCATTGAATATGATAAAACCTTTTTGTATCCAATCAAATTACGGCATCATGGCGTCATTTTCGAAAATATTTTTCTAAAAAATTTTAATTTGTCAACGGGGTTTGGCTACACCTAAATAATTCGATTGAATTGAATTATTGATATAAGTATATGTTATTCGATTCAGCTAGACTAATGTTATAAAAACTCTAAGTGTTCATTGAAAGAAATTTCCCGAACCAAATTGCTTTGGTACGGAATCCTATGATAAGACTGAGGTGAACAATGTTGTTTGGATAAATAATCCAATCAAGTAAGCGTAAATATTCGCTATACCTAATTAATACGTTATGCATGACGAAAAAGTACGATAAAGTCGATCACCTAAAGTACTAACAACAGTAGTTTACCTTCTTTGTGATTGTAAACATACCAAGTAATGTATTGTTTTACAGTATGATCACTCACCGAATTTAAAACTAAGTGTTCATGGTCTATATGACCCCTCAAGACAATTTGAAAACTTTTACTCTTGTGAGTGGTGTATTGGGTAGCAAGCAAATGTGTGTGAATGGTGTATGATGAATGGTGTAAGGTGTAAGATAAATTTCGGGGACGAAATTTTTAGAAGAAGGGGTGAATGTAACAACCCGAGAATTTAGAATATTTTTAAAAATTTTATTAATTGATTTAAGGTTCAAAATTAGAACCTAGATAGAAAATAAGGGTATGCGTTTGATATTTTTAAAATGGAATTTTGAGGATTTCAAAATTCTGTGAATGATTTAGGTGAATTATTCAGGATTAAGGAAATATTTGAATATGTTTTGTGTTTATGTGTACAGTATGTGGTTAAGGGTCAAGGGTTGACCAGATAAACGATATCTGTAATAAACCCTAAGTATATATATTAAGAACGTCAACGTTCGGTTAGAAAACCCTAGCGAATTATAAGAAACCCAAGAAACGGTTATGGAAATCCTAATTTCAGTTTCGGGAATCCGAAACCCTAATTCGGTGTATAAAACCCTAAATTGGGAACTTAATGGCGTAAGTGTAAATAATTATAAGATTAATTAGGGTAAAGCTTAAGTAATTAGCAAACCCTAACCTAATTACGAAATCTAATTTCTATTTTAGAAAATTAATTTTTCTATTAGAAACCCTAATTTTGGGTTATAAACTCTAATCCGTGATTTTGACCCTAATTGCTAAATTAGCGATTTTAATTAGGAAATGCAAATCCTAATTAGCAATATTTAAGTTATGATTAAGAAATTTTTATATAATTAGAAAATCCTAATTATAAGTTAAAAATATTAATTTTCTATTTTTTATAACCGAAATTGGAAATTTTAGAAAAATATATTGCAAACCCTACATTGGCTCAAACCCTAAACCCTAATTTTTCCAAACCCTAAACCCTAAGGGTTTGGTCAAATATCCAAAATGCCATTAAAATAAAATGGAAAATGACTAGAATGCCCTTTGTGTATTATTTAATGGTTGGAGTGTAGATTTTGCCAAGTGTGTGAGTTGGTGACCACTATATTGACCTTGTGGCTACAAAATCTTAGCAAATCTGATTAAATGGACACCTAGCGTAACTTGTATTCATTGTATCTAAGTTTATAATAGATTAAGAAAGAGAAAGTTACAAAAAAAAATTCTCATTTGCTTTCCAAGTCTTTCTCTCTCTTCAACCTCCGAAAATTTTAGAGGAAGTCAGTTAAAAAATAAGCTATGATCATTTCATAGCAAGCCTAGATCAGAATCAAAGTCAGAAATCAAGATTGGGCATTCAAAAGGTATAAGAACCCTAATTTTTAAGATCTTTTGATTTGATGTTAAAAGTTGAAATTGGTTGGTTAGAAATGTGTAAGAGGGTGTTTTTGAGTGATCTGGGTTGTTGGATCAAGGATCCATAACATCTAGAGGCACAAAAATCAAAATTTTAAAACTGGTCAAGAACCATACTTTTGTTGTCTGACAAGCCAATGTCAGAGCTCTTAGATTCTTGTGTATTAATCGTTATGTGTGTTTTATGTTTTGAACTTGTTCTCTGCCATGTGGTCTTTAGTCTGAAACTTTAATCATGGTCGGATCGGACCTAGATTTCATGTTATGATCGGTCAAACAGCGTTGACCGATCACGGGAGTAAGCTTCTGGGTAACCCAGAATTTCAGTAACGTCTGACAAGAAGTTCAAGGCCTCAGATCTTGCTTCTGACAGGTTATTGGGCCATGTTTGTGTACTTCACTTGTAGTATGATATAAGGACTACACTATCGAGCTTTTATATCACCCATATCGTACATAGAATAAACGTTATGTAGGGTCAAAGTAGCCTTGGCCACCAGTTTTGTCAAAATCTAGAAAAAACCCAGAAACTTCATATCCGATTTTTCTGACATAGTTTGACTGACATAGATCTTACTGTTTTGATGCTGTTACGTTGATCTGTTGCATTTTTGTTGTACCTTGCCACGAGTACTACATGTGTGAACCATCAAACCACATGAACCAAGACCAGAACATATATATAATCGAGCATCAAAGTAGGTACTCGAAACTGTCTGGGCCCAGAAAACCCAGATTGTTTTTGACAGCAACTTTGGAGGCTTTGATCTCCTTGTTGTGATGTTGTTTAACCAAAATGTTGGTTGGATATTGTAGTGGGATATCAATACTAAAATATAAAAGTTTTAGATAACCTAGAACATGACCAGAATGGATTTTTAGAAGTGGTCAAACGTGCACCCTTAAACATTGCCTTGTCAGTGTTTTTGAGGCCAAGAACACCTATAGCGACAGAAAGTGTCGCTATAGCCCTTTAGCGACAGTTTATTATTATTATTTTCCGAAAATTAATTAAAAATATAAAAAAAATAGATTTTAATTATTAAAAATACTAAGTAAATTCCAAAAATTATTTTAAATTTCGAAAAATAGATTTTAATTATTTTAAGTATATTTTATAAATATTTAATATTTTTAGAATATAAATGGTATTTAATTTATTTAATTATAATATTAAATAAATGATTTAGAAATGATTTTAATTCATGAAAATCATGAAAAATAATATTAATGTATAAGAAAATATTTTAAGTTATTTTCAAAGTGACTTTTAATATTTTGTGATGAAATTCATTAATTAATCAATATTAATGAAAATTAGTTTATTTAATAAATATATTAAATAAATTAAGAAAAAAAATAGAATTAATACTTTATAAATCAAATAAAAATGATTTAAGTGTTATAAAAATATTTTAAGTTATAAAATATAACTTTTGATATTTTTTCATGAAAATTTTAAGATTTTAATATTAAAAGCAATTATCGGATAATGGATTTAAGTGTTTAAAAATCATATTTAAATAATTTTAAAGTATTAAAAATACTTTGTGATATTATAAAATATATTATAATATAATGGCATGTATTTCATTAATATTTGATATTAAATAAATATTAATGATAAAAGAATTATGTGGTATTTAATTCATTTAAATACGTTATTAATGATTAAAAATACGTGATAAATGATAATAATTATTATAAATCTTTGAAAAAATATTTTGACTGTTATTAAAATTATCTGAGTTAATTGTTAAGTGTTGAGTCAGAGTTTAATTAAACTTAGACTCGATAAAAGTCCGACTAGACCGTCGGGACATTAAAACTTTTGTCGGATTCAAGTCAAACTGCAATAGTTTGACCTGATACTGAGTCTTATGTGTGTTACAGACTAATAGGGTTATGTGTTATGTGTTTAGGTTATTCTATGTTTATATATATAAAAGTATTATATTGTGATGATATTATTCTAATATTGGAGATCTATATTACTAATATTAGGTCTTCGGATAAAGCGTTATAAATTATGTAGCGGTAATCAACGGTTCAGGCAAGTTTTGTTTTACTTAACTCTACTAAGAGTGTTTCATTTGGATAAGCTTATGGTTAATCATTGCTGGTTGCCAATAATTGTACTCTGTACATATTGCATGTATAAGTCAGGTATGAAAGGCTGATCACCTTCATTACCCTTCGGTTCAGATATAATTGTTCATGTAAAATACTTGTTCAGTCAAAATTTTATTCCTGCTAGTTCACAATTATATTGTTGAATTATAGCTAGCCAATTATTCAAATCATTTCAATCATGATATATCGTTATATTGTTGAACTTAAACTTGCTGGGCAACTTTTATGCTCACCCTTGCTATATCATGATAAACATTGCAGATTAAGACGAACGCGTCGGATACAGGAAAAGATTAAAGAAAGTTCCAGCTTTAGTTTATGTATGCGATTAGAAATATAATAGTGTAGTTTGATAATAAAGTTATGTGTTAGATAGTTATGAATTGTGTATTAAGTTAAGGTTACTCAACCTTGGGGAATAGTGTGTAATGTATTGTATAAACAATTTATGTTTATATCTTCCGCAAATAGTAATAGTTGTATAGAATGATCGAACCGGATCCGAGGTGATTTGGGACCTGGATTCGGGGCCGTCACAGTTGGTATCAAAGCTGTTGGCTATAAAGCTTAGGTAGGAATACCTGAGACCAATAATCGCAATGATTAGGATAAGTACTAACTCACATAGAGTTAGTTGTTCTGTAAGATTCAAAGATGAATCTCGGCGAGTATAAAGATACGGAGTTCCCTAACTTTGATAATAAAGTTGAATAGTAGTAAGAAATAGATAGAGTCTAAAAGACTAAAAGTGCAGTGTTAGAAGATCGTAAAACAAAACGATCAAGGAATAGAAATGAATCGTAACTTATACGATGAGATCACCCCGTGATCTGATAAGGTTATAGTATGGAATAAGAATCAATCTGATGATTGAAAAGTTACAGCAAAGTTTGTTGTGTGGCAATTATACTATGAAAACTCAGGAAAGAGTTATGGATTATGAATACGGATTAAATGAAATTCGTATTGAAAAGGGTGTTAGTGGTAGGTGGGGATTCAATTGAGGACTCGTGTCAGCCACTGAGTAGTATGATTCTTCGTATGGGAGCTGAATTGTACATGGTGTAAAAACCACTTAGTTTCTGGCAATGATAATCATTGAAATGTTTGTGTCACGCTATTTGCTATATGCGTGTTAAGAGGGTGATTCCTTTTTTATGTGTATAACAGATAGATAGGTCATATGTAGAGGATATAAGGTTAAGTACGAGTTCTTAAAACTCATACTTATGTGACATACTTGATTCATAGTTATATGAAATGTTTATGAACCCCTCAGTGAACGGACGCCAAAGGAAAGTTCTTAAACTCATATGATTGTGGCAATTTATGGACTCATAAGTGTGGTTTTACGAACTGGGTATAGTTGTGTAAACGGAATATCAAGGATAATAGGAATAGATAGATGGTTAAGCAGATGATTATTAGTGGAGACATAAGTTTTCCAAAACTCCTAGCTATGCTAGATTTCGAAATAATTGACATCAAGCTAAATACGCACTATGTCCTTTTTTAAAAAAATATATGTAGACTCGTAATTATTTTTGAAACGGTTTAAAGTATAGTCTATGCTAATTATTTCAGCTAGACGCAAATGATTTGAAATATCAAAATTTGTTTTATTTATCACTCATGTACCGTATGTAACTTTAGTGCGAGAGATGATATAAATTTGATGGAGTTGTAAATCTGAGGAATACTTAGTGTGAATTTGATCTAAAATCGTTGTTCCACTATTGTATGATGTGTTATGACAAAGTCATACAATGACGGCATCCTCAAACGGACTGTTAATATAGTACGGCATCATGGCGTCATTTTCGAAAATATTTTTCTAAAAAATTTTAATTTGCCAACGGGGTTTGGCTACACCTAAATAATTCGATTGAATTGAATTATTGATATAAGTATATGTTATTCGATTCAGCTAGACTAATGTTATAAAAACTCTAAGTGTTCATTGAAAGAAATTTCCCGAACCAAATTGCTTTGGTACGGAATCCTATGATAAGACTGAGGTGAACAATGTTGTTTGGATAAATAATCCAATCAAGTAGCGTAAATATTCGCTATACCTAATTACTACGTTATGCATGACGTAAGAGTACGATAGGCTGATCACCTAAAGTACTAACAACGGTAGTTTACCTTCTTTATGATTGTAAACATACCAAGTAATGTATTGTTTTGCGGTATGATCACTACCGTTAAAACTAAGTGTTCATGGTCTATATGACCCCTCAGTACAATTTGAAAACTTTTACTCTTGTGAGTGGTGTATTGGGTAGCAAGCAAATGTGTGTGAATGGTGTATGATGAATGGTGTAAGGTGTAAGATAAATTTCGGGGACGAAATTTTTAGAAGAAGTGGTGAATGTGACAACCCGAGAATTTAGAATATTTTTAAAATTTTCATTAATTGATTTAAGGTTCAAAATTAGAACCTAGATAGAAAATAAGGGTATGCGTTTGATATTTTTAAAATGGAATTTTAAGGATTTCAAAATTCTGTGAATGATTTAGGTGAATTATTCAGGATTAAGGAAATATTTGAATATGTTTTGTGTTTATGTGTACAGTATGTGGTTAAGGGTCAAGAGTTGACCAGATAAATGATATCTGTAACAAACCCTAAGTATATATTAAGAACGTCAACGTTCGGTTAGAAAACCCTAGCTAATTATAAGAAACCCTAGAAATCGGTTCTGAAAATCCTAATTTCAGTTTCGGGAATCCGAAACCCTAATTTGATGTATAAAACCCTAAATTGGGAACTTAATGGCGTAAGTGTAAATAATTATAAGATTAATTAGGGTAAAGCTTAAGTAATTAGCAAACCCTAATCTAATTACGAAATCTAATTTCTATTTTAGAAAATTAATTTTTCTATTAGAAACCCTAATTTTGGGTTATAAACTCTAATCCGTGATTTTGACCCTAATTGCTAAATTAGCGATTTTAATTAGGAAATGCAAATCCTAATTAGAAATATTTAAGTTATGATTAAGAAATTTTTATATAATTAGAAAATCCTAATTATAAGTTAAAAATATTAATTTTCTATTTTTTATAACCGAAATTGGAAATTTTAGAAAAATATATTGCAAACCCTACATTGGCTCAAACCCTAAACCCTAATTTTTCCAAACCCTAAGGGTTTGGTCAAATATCCAAAATGCCATTAAAATAAAATGGAAAATGACTAGAATGCCCTTTGTGTATTATTTAATGGTTGGAGTGTAGATTTTGCCAAGTGTGGGAGTTGGTGACCACTATATTGACTTTGTGGCTCCAAAATCTCAGTAAATCTGATTAAATGGACACCTAGCATAACTTGTATTCATTGTATCTAAGTTTATAATAGATTAAGAAAGAGAAAGTTACAAAAAAATTGCTCATTTGCTTTCCAAGTCTTTCTTTCTCTTCAACCTCCGAAAATTTTAGAGGAAGTCAGTTAAAAAATAAAGCTAGATCATTTCATAGCAAGCCTAGATCAGAATCAAAGTCAGAAATCAAGATTGGGCATTCAAAAGGTATAAGAACCCTAATTTTTAAGATCTTTTGATTTGATGTTAAAAGTTGAAATTGGTTGGTTAGAAATGTGTAAGAGGGTGTTTTTGAGTGATCTGGGTTGTTGGATCAAGGATCCATAACATCCAGAGGCAAAAAAATCAAAATTTTAAAACTGGTCAAGAACCCTACTTTTGTTGTCTGACAAGACAATGTCAGAGCTCTTAGATTCTTGTGTATTAATCGTTATGTGTGTTTTATGTTTTGAACTTGTTCTCTGCCATGTGGTCTTTAGTCTGAAACTTGAATCATGGTCGGATCGGATCTAGATTTCATGTTATGATCGGTCAAACAGCGTTGACCGATCACGGGAGTAAGCTTCTGGGTAACCCAGAATTTCAGTAACGTCTGACAAGAAGTTCAAGGCCTCGGATCTTGCTTCTGACAGGTTATTGGGCCATGTTTGTGTACTTCACTTGTAGTATGATATAAGGACTACACTATCGAGCTTTTATATCACCCATATCGTACATAGAATAAACGTTATGCAGGGTCAAAGTAGCCTTGACCACCAGTTTTGTCAAAATCTAAAAAAAACCCAGAAACTTCATATCCGATTTTTCTGACATAGTTTGACTGACATAGATCTTACTATTTTGATGCTGTTAAGTTGATCTGTTGCATTTTTGTTGTACCTTGCCACCAGTACTACATGTGTGAACCATCAAACCACATGAACCAAGACCAGAACATATATATAATCGAGCATCAAAGTAGGTATCAAGCTATGCGGGCCCGTAAAACCCAGATTGTTTTCGACAAAGAACTTTGGAGGCTTTGATCTCCTTGTTGTGATGTTGTTTAACCAAAGTGTTGGTTGGATATTGTAGTGGGACATCAATACTAAAATATAAAAGTTTTAGATAACCTAGAACATGACCAGAATGGATTTTTAGAAGTGGTTAAACGTGCACCCTTAAACACTGCATTGTCAGTGTTCTTGAGGCCAAGAACACCTATAACGACATAAAGTGTCGCTATAGCCCTTTAGCGACAGTTTATTATTATTTTCCGGAAATTAATTAAAAATAGAAAAAAATAGATTTTAATTATTAAAAATACTAAATAAATTACGAAAAATTATTTTAAATTCTGAAAAATAAGTTTTAATTATTTTAAGTATATTTCATAAATATTTAATATTTTTGGAATATAAATGGTATTTAATTTATTTTATTATAATATTAAATAAATGATTTAAAAATGATTTTAATTCATGAAAAATAATATTAATGTATAAGAAAATATTTTAAGTTATTTTCAGGTGACTTTTAATATTTTGTGATGAAATTCATTAATTAATCAATATTAATGAAAATTAGTTTATTTAATAAATATATTAAATAAATTAAGGAAAAATAGAATTAATGCTTTATAAATCATATAAAAATGATTTAAGTGTTATAAAAGTATTTTAAGTTATAAAATATAACTTTTGATATTTTGTCATAAAAATATTAATATTTTAATATTAAAAGCAATTATCGGATAATGGATTTAAGTGTTTAAAAATCATATTTAAATGATTTTAAAGTATTAAAAATACTTTGTGATATTATAAAATATATTATAATATTATGGCATGTATTTCATTAATATTTGATATTAAATAAATATTAATGATAAAAGAATTATGTGGTATTTAATTCATTTAAATAACGTAATTAATGATTAAAATATCGCGATAAATGATAATAATTATTTAAAATTATTATAAGTCTTTGAAAAAAATATTTTGATTGTTATTTAAATTATCCGAGTTAATTGTTAAGTCTTTGAGTCGAGTTTAATTGAACTTAGACTCGATAAAAATCATTAGGAATCGTCGGACGTTAAATTTTTTGTCGGATTTAAGTCAGACTACAATAGTTTGACCTGATACTGAGTCTTATGTGTGTTACAGACTAATAGGGTTATGTGTTATGTGTTTAGGTTATTCTATGTTTATATATATAATAGTATTATATTGTGATGATATTATTCTAATATTGGAGATCTATATTACTAATATTAGGTCTTCGGATAAATCGTTATAAATTGCGTAGCGGTAATCAACGGTTCAGTCAAGTTTTGTTTTACTTAACTCTACTAAGAGTGTTTCATTTGGATAAGCTTATGGTTAATCATTGCTGGTTGCCATGAATTGTACTCTGTACATATTGCATGTATAAGTCAGGTATGAAATGCTGATCACCTTCATTACCCTTCGGTTCATATATAATTGTTCATGTAAAATACTTCTTCAGTCAAAATTTTGTTTCTGCTAGTTCACAATTATATTGTTGAATTATAGCAAGCCAATTATTCAAATCATTTTAATCATGATATATCGTTATATTGTTGAACTTAAACTTGCTGGGAAAATTTTATGCTCACCCTTGTTATATCATGATAAACATTGCAGATTAAGATGAACGCGTCGGATACAGGAAAAGATTAAAGAAAGTTCCAGCTTTAGTTTATGTATGCGATTAGAAATGTAATAGTGTAGTTTGATAATAAAGTTATGTGTTAGATAGTTATGAATTATGTATTAAGTTAAGGTTACTCGACCTTAGGGAATAGTGTGTAATGTATTGTATAAACAATTTATGTTTATATCTTCCGCAAATAGTAATAGTTGAATAGAATGATCGAACCGGATCCGAGGTGATTTGGGACCTGGATTCGGGGCCGTCACACCAATAATCTACCCATCTTTACACTCAAGTCAAAGAGAAATATCATCATTATAAATAAAATTGAATTTCTCTATTTATTATTTTGAAATAGTAAGGATTGAATTGATTAATGTGGTTAGTTATGGGTAAAATGCGCAAATATTTCAAATAAGCAAGTGGTTATAAAATATTCATTATTGTCGGGGAATATTCGTTTGGTCATGAAATATTCTTCCTGTCGGGGAATATTCGTACGACGGCGCAACCTTTTGTGGGCCCATAACGGAAAGCGATTGGATGAAGAAAACGACAAGTATGAGTTTTTATAAATAACGGCGTAGTTGTTCAATTAACACTTTGTTGGAATACTTTCGGTGGTTAAAACACGATGTCTGGCGTTGTTGCACAAAGAGCAAAGAAGTATTGCACCAATTATTGATTCTTACGTAAGAAGGCACTACTCAATAATTGTTACAGTAATTATTGTTTAATATTTTATTGATTCAATAATTGCTACGTTGAAAATTTTATATTATTGTTGTTTTAATAATTGTCACTACACAATATTTCACATTATCAGATCAATGATTCATATTATTTTAATAATATTACTAGATAACATTATTGGCAATGTCTAGAAAGTTCTGTCTAAGGAGAGGTTTGGTCACCTAATTGCGCGCCAGTAAGGAAAAATTCTTATTCGAAAGCCCCCTCTTTCCTCGGGAACTACCGTTACCAAAGTATTGTGATCTCGTAATATTATTTGTGAATAATTAATTATTAATTTATATGATAAGGAAAATATTCATTTTATGTGGATATAGATGGAGAAAATTTTTAAAGTGACAATTGTTGAAAAATTGATATTTTATCTTTTCTGATAAAATAATTCATTTAAATATATTATTATATTTTATTAATATAATAATGGTAATATTTTACAATGAATGTGGGATATATGAATAAATGAGGAGGAAGAGTATTTTTGTTACAAAAATTGTTTAAAACATGTTAAACATGTTTGTGGGCCCGTTTCTTGACTGAAATTTGATTATAGCCTGTAAAATCATCCGTTTGTGAATTTCGGACAACTTCTGTTTGGAATTTGGAAAAACTTTCTTCTGCAAAGTTGTAGAGAATTGAATTTCCTACGGAAAGACATACGATTTGAATTTTTCTGATAAAAGAGCTATTTATTACGAATTATTGAAGTTTCGAAGTTCTAGAATAATTAATTTTTGAAGTTTTAATTGTTTTATTTAAGAAAAACGTTTTTCTTATTTATTGTGGGTGGGTGACTGATGTTGTGGGCTGGTGGTGTCGTAGGAAATTTAATAAATTATATTAATATTATATTAAATTTTCTACTTTGGTGTTCTAAGCATTTTTCTATAAATAGGGTGTAGGTTAGAATTGAAAATCACACCAGAAACTAAAGTTTTCTCTCTCTTTCTCTCTCTATATTATTGAGCGTATTCTTATGAGTATTTTGATACTTTGAGTGTTGCTATATCTGATTGCAAGTTTCCTCAAAGACTATATCCAAAGATTCCAACTAAATCTTGTCTTTTTTACGAGGTAAGGAATGTTGTTTTCTTCTTAAATGATATTATTTTCTTCAATATAATTATGCCAAAATATTGGTCTGAACTTTTTTATCAAATTTGGAACTTTTTGTGTTGGGATTACTATTCACGAATACGGCACTATTCACCGAAAAATAAAATTTTCTTCTTTTTGTCCAAGATGTCTATTATGGTTACTTTCTTTGATTGTATCCATGTTTTGATCTTTATTTTTGAATTCTGCTTCAAAATTGGTTATTATGGAGTATTATTGAACTTGGATAAAACTGTAGTACGAATCCCAAATATTTGTTCTTTTGTTTCACTGGATTCGTTTTCTTTAAAATATTTTTCATCATCCTCAGTCCTAAATGATGATATTACTGAATATCTTTGGTCTGTAGTGCAAAGATGAATGATTTTTTATGAATATCTTTGGCCCGTAGTGCAAAGATGAACAGGTGTTTAGATGAACATGACCAACTGATGAATATCTTTGGCATGTAGTGCAAAGATGAATATTTGATTCCAGATATATGTTGATTGATGTTACAGGGATAAAATATTGACGATGGACTTTTAAATTCATATATAGAAGATAATAGATTTTATTCTCTACTAAACTCTTCTAATGAATTATTATTTCCGCTGCGAATATTGATTTAAAACTGGTTGTCTATTGTATTCTATTAGATTTTTCCCTGTTGAAGACTAACGATAATTTGTTCTATATTATCTTATTCATAATGTTCTTTACTGGGCTAGTTGAGCTCACCCTTTTCCTTTTTGTTTCATTTTTCTTCTCAGGAGGCGAGAATGTAACGAGTACTAGTCGGGGTGTGGAATGATGGTTCTAGAAGTTGTTTTAGTAGTCCTCACTATTTTGTAAAATAGTGTATCAATAATTGTAATGAGGACTTATTTGAGTGTGGATATTGTCTAGATGATAATATTTGTATTTAAACTCACAGTTTAAGTGTTGTCGTATTTTGCAAGACAGTTGTATTAATAAAGTTGTAGTTGTTTCTGTACTATGTATTTGGCGACTCAGAATGGGTGTTGTATACCTATTTTGGGGCGCCACGATTAATATCGAGCTTAGGGATATGGTCTCTGGCGGAGATTGGGGAATAGAACTAGGAGGGGAGAGACGAGTAATCCTTCGCTAGTGTGTCATACCTAAGCTTATTATTTGGTCGGTCATAATATAAGGATATTATGTGGCATGTTAATTTCTTTAATTAACCCTTATTTTATGGCAGTATTTGAGAATGGTAGCTGAGAATATTAACAGTGGAGTGAATGAGACCGTGGAGACACCTTTAATCATCACCCAGAGGAACGTGCAACAGGAAGACAATATTCCTCCTATAAACAACACTACCGAACAAATGATGAATGATGGGATGTTTAGAATCTTTTTGCAGTATGCAAAACCAGACGAGGGAGACTCGTGTAAAAAATACGGGTGGAAGTGATAGCAACGCGCGGCTTGTCACGACCAAGCAGTTCAAAGAGTTGGGACCACCATAATTTATTGGAAAGCCGAATCCGATCAAGGCAGAGACGTGGGTTAAATAAATTACCAAGATATTCGATGTCTTGGGATTCACGGAGGAACAGAAGGTTCCATTCGCCACCTTTATGTTCCGTGGCGAAAGGCGGACTCTTGGTGGGGAGTCGCAGAAGCGTACTGACTGCCGACTTTCGGATGTCTTGGGAAACGTTTCAGAAACTTTTCAACGACAAGTACTTTCCTGAAAGTATTCGCTATATGAAGGAGGTAGAGTTTATTAGACTAGAACAAAATAACACGACGGTGTCCCAATACGAGGCGAAGTTCGCAGAGTTATCCAGGTTTGCACCTCATTTGGTAGAGAATGAGGAACGAATGACGAGGATGTTTCTGACAGGTTTAAAACCCGAGATTTGGCAATATCTTATCTCTCATAAATTTTCTTTATATTCAGATGTTGTAAACAGGGCTCAATTATTAGAGCGAGATAATGAGTATGTTCAACCGAGTGACCACAACTGAGGTCATCTGGGGGTAAATGATCATCGAGCAATGAAAACCGGTGGGAGGAAACATTCAGACAAAAGCGGTAACCACTCTGGTGGTAATCGTGGCCATGAAAATAGAAGAAGCGAGTCGGGGGGAGATTTTAAAAAGTGAAGATTCAACAATGACACTGTGAAGACGTCAGCACCAGCAACAACTGGTTTTAAGGAAGGAGAACGACCACCGGTCGTATGCTATAAATGTGGAAAAGAGGGACACATCAGCCCAAACTGTATTTATAACATTATGATTATTTTTGAGGTATTTTTGGACATGGATGAAACAAAGTATGAATCCTTAATCCTTAATCCTTGTCATTTTGTTTCACTGGATTCGTTTCTTTAACAATATTTTTCATCATCCTTTGTCTTAAATGATGATATTATTGAATATCTTTGGCCTGTAGTGCAAAGATGAATGATTTCTGATGAATATCTTTGGCCCGTAGTGCAAAGATGAACAGGTGTTTAGATGAACATGACTAATTGTTGAATATCTTTGGCTGTAGTGCAAAGATGAATATTTGATTCGAGATATATATATTGATTAATGTTGAGGATAAAAGATGAGCGATGAACTTTTAAATTCATACATAGAAGATAGTAGTTTGCATTCTCTACTTAACTATTCTAATGAATTATTATTTCATTGCGAATATTGATTTAAAACTTGTTGTCTATTGTATTCTATTAGATTTTTTCCCTGTTGAAGACTAATGATAATTTGTTGTATATTATCTTAGTCATAATATTCTTCTTGGGCTAGTTGAGCTCACCCTTTTCCTTTTTGTTCCATTTTTCTTCTCGTGGAGGCGAGAATATAGCGAGTACTAGTCGGGGTATGGAATGAAGGTTCTAGAGAGAGTTGTTTAGTAGTCCTCACCATTTTTTAAAATAATGTATCAATAAATGTGATGAGGATTTATTTGAGTACTGATATATTGTCTAGAAGATAATATTTGTATTCAAACTCACGATTTCTTGTTGTAATAATAAAGTTGTAGTTGTTTACGTACCATGTATTGACAACTCGAATGGTTGATGTATACCTATTTTGGGGGTGTCACGGTTGGTATCGAGCTTAGGGATATGATCTCCTGGCGGAGATGGGGAATAGAACTAGGAGGGAGAGACGAGTAAATCCTTCGCTAGTGTGTCCTACCTAAGCTTATTTGTTAGTTGAGTCAAGATATAGGGATATTATGTGATATATTAATTTCCTTAATTAACCCTTGTTTTATAGCGGTATTTGAGAATGTCAATTGAGAATATTAATGGTGGAGTAAATGAGGCTGTGGAGGCGCTTTGTATTCACCAACGAGGAGAAGCGTGCATAACAATTTAGCAATGTTCCTCCCGTGAACAACACCACCGAGCGAGATGATTAACGAGGGATGTTTAGAAGCTTTTTGCAGTTCATGCAAAATCGACGAGGAGACTCGTGTTCAAAATACAGGAGGAAATGATAGCAATTCACGGGTTGTCACGTACCAAGAGTTCAAAGAGTTGGGACCACCGAATTTAAGGGAAAGCGAGATCCGATCATGGGCGTAAACATGGGTCAAGCAAATTACCAAGATATTCGATGTCTTGGGATGCACGGAGGAACAAAAGGTTCCATTCGCCACCTTTATGTTTCCGTGGCGAAGCGAACTCTTGGTGGGAGTGCGAAGAAGCGTACTCCATCCCACCAAGACTTTTCGGCATCTCTTGGGAAGCGTTTCAGAAACTATTTAATGACAAATACTTTCCTGAAAGTGTTTGTCATATGAAGGAAGTGGAGTTCATCAGATTAGAACAAAACAACATGACGGTGTCTCAGTACGAGGCAAAGTTTGCAGAGTTATCCAGGTTTGCACCTCATTTGGTGGAGAATGAGGAACATATGACGCGGATGTTTCTGAGAGGTTTGAAACCCGACATACGACAATATCTCATTTCTCATAAATTTTCTCTCTATTCAGATGTTGTAAACAGGGCTCAATTATTAGAGCGAGATAACGAGTACGGTCAACCGAGGGACCACAATCAGGATCATACCGAAGATAGCAGTCAACAAAACAACGATAACCAGCGGAGAAAGAAAAAGACGGACAAAAATGGTAACCACTCTGGTGGTAATCATGGCTATGAAAATAGAAGAAGCGAGTCAGGAAGAGATTTTAAAAAGAGGAGATTTAACAACGACCATGTGAAGACGCATAAAGGTCTTTGAAAGAATCTGGTTCTAAGGGAGGAGAACGACCCTTTGGTCATATGCTATAAATGCGGGAAAGAGGGACATATCAGTCCAAACTACCCACAACAGTTCAAGGTATGCTATATTGTGGAAAGGAAGGACATATCGCTCGAGATTGTACGGTAGCTAAACCTAGTTCAGCGGGGATGGTGACTCAAAAGACTGTTCCAAAAAAGTCAAAGTCAACTGTTCCTGGAAGAGCGTTTGTTGTGACTGGTCAAAATGCGAGGAACCCAAACGAGGTGATCACGGGTAAGCTATTTATAAATTCTCAAGTTTATACCTTACTTGATCTAGGTGCTACCCATTCATTTATCTCTCCTGCTTGTGCTTAACGTTTAAACTTGACTCCGGAGAAATTAGACTTTGACCTATCTGTGGAAACTCCGTTGGGAGAAACTTTCATCACATCCATCGTTTATAAATCTTGTTTGATTCAAGTTGGCACCATCACCTTACCATTGACCTTATCTCTTTAAAGATACTTGCTTTTGATGTGATTTTAGGGATTGATTGGTTAACTACTCATCATGCCAAAATTGATTATTTTCGTAAGGTTGTTAGTTTTCATATTCCTAACTAACCTGTTGTACGAATTCAAGCAACTAAACCATTAAAATCAATCACTGTCATATCTAATCATAAAGCTATTCGTTTATTGAAAAATGGATGTCAAGCTTTCTTAGCCCATGTTATGGATTTGAATAAAGACACGTCAAATTTGAATAGTATTCCTATTGTTATTGACTTTCCTGACGTATTTCCTAAAGAACTTCCCGGTCTACCCCCAGAACGTGAAGTTGAATTCTTTATTGATCTTGAACCTGGTACAAAGCCCATTTCTAAAACCCCATATCGAATGGCTCCTATTGAACTTCAAGAGTTAAATGTCCAACTACAAGAGTTGTTGGACATCGGTTTCATTCGTCCTAGTACATCTCTTTGGGGTGCTCCTGTTTTATTCGTAAAGAAGAAAGACGGTAGTATGCGACTTTGTATTGACTATCGGGAATTGAACCATGTCACCATCAAGAATAGGTATCCTCTACCTCGTATTGATGACTTGTTTGACCAGTTGCAAGGAGTACAATTCTTTTCAAAAATTGATCTTCGTTCTGGATATCATCAGCTGAAGATTAGAACTGAGGATATTCCAAAGACAACCTTTAGAACTCGGTACGGGCATTATGAATTCTTAGTCATGTCTTTCGAATTGACTAATGCTCTTACGGCTTTCATGGATATGATGAATCGAGTATTCAATGAATATTTGGATCAATTCGTTGTTGTCTTTATTGATGACATCCTCATATATTCCAAAAGTCGTGAAGATCATGAGCACCATTTGAAGCTGGTACTCCAAAGGCTTCGTAAAAACAAGCTTTATGCCACGTTGAAGAAATGCGAGTTCTGGCTTGAGGAAGTAGCAATCCTTGGGCACGTGGTGTCGAAACATGGAGTATCTGTTGATCCGGCGAAGATTGAAGCAATACAAAGTTGGGAGCAACCAAAGTCGGTGACTGAAGTACGTAGCTTTTTGGGCTTAGCTGGTTATTATCGGAGATTCGTGGAAGGGTTTTCTCGAATTGCTACTCCATTAACCTTGACTAACTCGGAAGGATACAAAATTCGTTTGGGAGCAAAAGAATGCGAGAAGAGTTTCCAAGAGCTTAAGAGGAGACTCATTTTCGCACTGTTCTAACAATACCATCAGTGCGGATGGATTTGTTATCTCAAATGATGCTTCGTGCAAAGGGTTAGGATGTGTTCTCATGGAACGTGGGAAAATCATAGCCTATGCCTCGTGATAACTTAAAGAGTATGAGAGGAATTATCTTACTCATGATCTAGAGTTGGCAGCAGTCGTTTTCGCGCTAAAGATCTGGAGGCACTATCTATATGGGGAGAAAGTGGAGATATATTCAGACCATAAAAGCCTCAAATATTTCTTCATGCAAAAGGAACTCAACATGCGGCAACGACGTTGGCTTGAGTTGTTGAAAGATTACGACCACACTATTCAATATCATCGTGGAAAAGCGAACGTGGTAGCTAACGCGTTGAGTAGAAGATCTTATGCAGGAATGAGTGTGATGATGTCAAGTATACGCATAGAGCCAACTTTAATAGAAAAAGTTAAGGTTGCTCAAGCCACCCAATCCGAGCCGGCGATGCGTATGAAGAAGAAAGTACAAGAAGGTGCTATTCTAGAAGCGAGAATTGATGAAGAAGGAATACTTCGAGTCCACTCCAGACTTTGTGTCCCTAACGACTCTGATTTGAAGTACAAGATTATGATGCAGGCACACAATACACCATTTGCAATCCATCCTGGAAGTACCAAAATGAATCGTGATCTTCGACACACATTTTGGTGGAACAATATGAAGAGAGAGATTGCAAAGTTTATCTCAACGTGTTTAACTTGTCATCTAGTACCTAAGGGTCCGTTGCAACCACTTGAGATTCCGAAATGGAAGTGGGAACACATTACCATGGATTTCGTTACGAGTCTTCCTACGGTTTCTCAAGGCATCAATGTTATTTGGGTTATTGTTGATAGATTAACCAAGTCTGCTCATTTTTTGCCGATACGGGAGACTTATTCCCTTGAACATCTTGCTAGTATATATGTAAATGAGATTGTGAGGTTGCATGGTATGCCAGTATCCATAGTTTCGGATCGTGACCCAAGATTCACTTCAAGATTTTGGGTTAGCTTGCAAAAAGCTATGAGCGCGGATTTACGATTGATTCAAAGATACCATCCTCAAAGCGGACGGACAATCGGAGAGGACTATTCAAACTCTTAAAGATTTATTAAGACTCTGTGTCCTAGACTTCAAGGGCAGTTGGGATAAGTATTTACCATTGGTGGAATTCTCCTACAACAGTTATCAAGCAAGTATAGGTGTGGCTCCATTTGAAGCATTATATGGATGAAAGTGTCGCTCTCCAATATGTTGGGATGAGGTGGGTGAAGCAAAATTGTTGGGACCCGAGTTAGTACGTATGACTACCAAAAAGATCCAAATGATTCGACAACGTATACAAACGGCACAAGATCGACAAAAGAGTTATGCGGATCTTCATCAAAAGGACGTGGAATTTAGTATAGGGGATCATGTATTGTTGCGAGTTGCTCCATGGAAGGGAGTTACAAGATTTGGGAAGAGAGGAAAGCTCAATCCATGATTTATTGGTCCATTTCAAATTCTTGACCGAGTAGGAAATGTAGCCTATAGACTCGCGTTACCTCCAAGTATGTCTCGTGTTCATAATGTTTTTCATATATTTGTGCTTCGTAAATATGTGAAAGACCCGAACCACGTTATAGAGTTAGAACCAGGACGAGATAGCCGAAGACTTAACGTATGAAGAGGTACCTGTCAAGATCTTGGATAGGAAGGAGCATGTCCTACGCACAAAGGTCATACCACAAGTTAAAGTTTTGTGGAGGAATCATGCTATTGAGGAAATGACCTGGGAGTTGGAAAGGGAAATGAAAGCGAGGTATCCTCATCTTTTGAAAACACGTGTCGTCACGTCAATTTTGAGGATGAAATTTCATAAGGAGGGGAGGTTGTAAGACCCCAAATAATTAATAAATGAAATTTAATTTCCTCTATTTATTATTTTGAAATAGTAAGGGTTGATTTGATTAATGTGGATAGTTATGGGTAAAATACGCAAGTATTTCAAAATAAGCAAGTGGTCGTGGAATATTCTTGCTGTCGGGGAATATTAAATGCTGACAGTTATGATCTTTTTGTGGGCCCCATAACAAAAAGCGATTGGATGAAGAAAACGACAAATATAAGTTGTTTAAAAATAATATGGCGTAGTTGTTACCGAATTAATCTTGTTAAAATACTAAATTGGTTAAAAAACACGATGAATACATGGTATTGCACCAATTATTGATTCTTACGTGAAGAAGGCACTACTCAATAATGGTTACAGTAATTACTGTTTAGTATTTTATTTTATAGATTTAATAATTGTTGCGTTGTTATTTTATATTGCTGTTGTTTTAATAATTGTCATTACACAGTATTTTTCATTATCGAAGCAATAATTCATATTATCTGAATAATATTATTAGATAACATTATTGGCAATGTCTAGAAAGTTACATCTAAGGAGAGGTTTGGTCACCTAATCATGCTTGAAGAAGGAGAAATTCTTATTGGAAAGCCCCCTCTTTCCTAGAAGGCGTCAAGTTGTCAATATTGTGATTCTCGTAATATTATTTGTGAATAATTAATTATTGATTCATATGATGAGAAAAATATTGATTTTATATGGATATAGATGGAGAAAATTTTTAATGTGACAATTGTTGAAAATTGAAATTTTATCTTTTTCGATAAAATAATTCTTTTAAATATATTATTATATTTTAATAATATAATAATGATGATATTTTTACGATGAATGTGGGATATATGAGTATATGTGGAGGAGGAGTATTTTTGTTACAAAAAAATATTTAAAGCATGTTTTATGTGTCGATGGACCCCATTTCTTGACTGAAATTTGATTATAGCCTGTAAAATCGCCCGTTTATGGATTTCGGTCAATTTTTGTTTGGAATTTGGAAAACTTCCTTACGCAAAGTTGTAGATAATGGAATTTCCTATAAAAAACTCATTTGGATTGAATTTTTTCGACAAAAGGACTATTTATTGTTAATTATTGAAGTTTTGAAGTTCAAAATAATTGATTTTGGAAGTATAAAATATTTAAAATGACAAAACGTTTTTTTTGTCATTATTGTGGGTCTTGCATGTGTTAGAAGTGGATGAATTCAGATCTCTAAATGTGGGCGTAGGAATAAAAATTAATAAATTAATATTTTAATAAATTTTCTGCTTTGGTGTTCTAAGCATTTTCCTATAAATAGGGTGCTTAGGTTAGAATTGAAAATTACACCAGAAATTGAAGTTTTCTCTCTATATTATCGAGCGTATTCTTGTGAGTATTTTGAGTATATTTTGAGTATTGCTATACGGTGCAAGTTCAAGTCATAGCCTATATCCGGTGTTTCAGCTAGAAGTACTGATCTTTCGAAGTAAGGGATATTATTTTTTTTCGTAATGATATTATTTCTTCAATATCATTATGCTGAAATATTGATCTGAAGTTTTTATCAAATTTGGAACTTTGGTGTCGGAGTTACTATTCACGTATACGGCACTATTCATCGAAAAATGAAAATTTTCTCTTTTCGTCTAAAATATCTATTGTGGATACTAGCTTTGATTGTATCCATGTTTTGATCATTCTTGAATTTTATACCACTATGATTATTTTTGAGGTATTTTTGGACATGGATAAAACAAAGTACGAATCCTTAATCCTTGTCATTTTGTTTTCTTTGGATTCGTTTCTTTAAAAATATTTTTCATCATCCTCGGTCTTAAATGATGATATTATTGAATATCTTTGGCCCAGAAAGTGCAAAAGATGAATGATTTCTGATGAATATCTTTGGCCCGTAGTGCAAAGATGAACAGGTGTTTAGATGAACATGACCAACTAATGAATATCTTTGGCCTGTAGTGCAAAGATGAATATTTGATTCCAGATATATATTGATTGATGTTACAGGGATAAAAGATAGACAATGAACTTTTAAATTCATACATAGAAGATAGTAGTTTGCATTCTCTACTTAACTATTCTAATGAATTATTATTTCCGCTGCGAATATTGATTTAAAACTTGTTGTCTATTGTATTCTATTAGATTTTTTCCCTGTTGAAGACTAATGATAATTTGTTGTATATTATCTTAGTCATAATATTCTTTACTGGGCTTGTTGAGCTCATCCTTTTCCTTTTGTTAGTTTTTTCTTCTCGGGAGGCGAGAATATAAGCGATGCAGAGTCGGGTATGGAATGAAGGTTCTAGAGAGTTGTTTAGTAGTCCTCACCATTTTGTAAAATAATGTATCAATAAATGTGATGAAGATTTATTTGAGTATAGATATTGTCTAGAAGATAATATTTGTATTCAAACTCACGATTTCTTGTTGTAATAATAAAGTTATAGTTGTTTCTGTACCATGTATTGACAACTCAGAATGGGTGATGTATACCTATTTTAGGGGCGTCACATATACAGATCATAAAAGTCTCAAATATTTCTTCACCCAAAAAGAACTCAACATGTGGCAACGACGATGGCTCGAGCTGTTGAAAGACTACGACCATACCATTCAATACCATCCTGGAAAAACGAACGTGGTAGCTGACGCATTGAGTAGAAGATCATATGCGGGAACGAGTGCGTTGTTGCACAGTAGCACAAGGTATTGCACCAATTATTTATTCTTACGTAAGAAGGCACTACTCAATAATTGTTACAGTAATTATTGTTTAATATTTTATTGATTCAATAATTGCTATGTTGAAAATTTTATATTATTGTTGTTTTAATAATTGTCACTACACAATATTTCCCATTATCAGATCAATGATTCATATTATTTTAATAATATTACTAGATAACATTATTGGCAATGTCTAGAAAGTTCTGTCTAAGGAGAGGTTTGGTCACCTAATTGCGCGCCAGTAAGGAGAAATTCTTATTGGAAAACCCCCTCTTTCCTAGGAACGGCCTGGTTGCCAGTATTGTGATTCTGTAATATTATTTGTGAATAATTAATTATTAATTTATATGATAAGGAAAATATTCATTTTATGTGGATATAAATGGAGAAAATTTTTAAAGTGACAATTGTTGAAAAAATGATATTTTATCTTTTCTGATAAAATAATTCATTTAAATATATTATTATATTGTATTAATATAATAATGGCGATATTTTACAATGAATGTGGGATATATGAATAAATCAGGAGGAAGAGTATTTTTGTTACAAAAATTATTTAAAACGTGTTAAACATGTTTGTGGGCCCGTTTCTTGACTGAAATTTGATTATAGCCTGTAAAATCATCCGTTTGTGGATTTCGGTCAACTTTTGTTTGGAATTTGGAAAAACTTTCTTCTGCAAAGTTGTAGAGAATTAAATTTCCTATGGAAAGACATATGATTTGATTTTTTTTGATAAAAGAGCTATTTATTATGAATTATTGAAGTTCCGAAGTTCCAGAATAATTGATTTTTGAAGTTTTAATTGTTTTATTTAAGAAAATGTTTTTCTTATTTATTGTGGGTGGGTGGCTGATGTTGTGGGCTGGTGGTGTGCGTAGGAAATTTAATAAATTATATTAATATTATATTAAATTTTCTACTTTGGTGTTCTAAGCATTTTCCTATAAATAGGGTGCTTAGGTTAGAATTGAAAATCACACTAGAAACTAAAGTTTTCTCTCTCTTTCTCTCTCTATATTATCGAGCGTATTCTTATGAGTATTTTGATACTTTGAGTGTTGCTATACGGTGCAAGTTTCCTTTAGCACTATATCCAATATTTCAGCTAGAAGTATTGTCTTTTCTGAGGTAAGAGATGTTGTTTTCTTCTTAAATGATATAATTTTCTTCAATATCATTATGCCGAAATATTGGTCTGAACTTTTTATCAAATTTGGAACTTTTTGTGTCGGGATTACTATTCACGTATACGACACTTGTGAGAACCCGAATTTTATGAAATAAAAGTATTCAAGGTTTTTTCTATTTTGGTAAATAGTTAAATTGATAAAAGTTTAAAGTTAAGGGTAATATGTGAATTTTTTTTATTTTTTATTTTGCAAAGTACGCAAGTTGTTATATAATATTCTATTGGTCAGGGAATATTCGTTTTAACGGGGGAATATTCAATAACAAAGCACAATCATTGGTGGACCCCACAACAAAATTATTGTCGGATTGAGAAAGCGACAAAAATACTTTATGAAAATAACGGCGGAAGTTTTACCGTTAAGCTGTTGAAACACCCGGTGTTAAAAAGTACAAGAATACTGGCGTAGTTGCGTAGTAGCACACGGTATTGATTATTGATGCTTACGTGAGAAGTCACTCGGTTTTGTTCAATTATTGTTACGAATAATGCTGACGATAGCATCTCGTTATTTGATTCAATTATTGTCAATATTTTATAATCAATAATTGAGATGACAAAGTTATTAATATTATTATTTGCAATATTAACGATGTCTAGAAGTTCTGTCAAGAAGAGGTTTGGTCACCTAATTCCGCGCCAATGGGGAGAAATCCTTATTGGAAAGCCCCTCTTTCCTGAGAACGACCTGGTCGATTAATATTGTGAATTATAATAATGATGATGAAGTTTGTTTTTTATTAGTATTATTAATGTAATAAAAGCGTAAAAGCTTTTTATATAAAGCAGAATACTTTTATAAAGTTATCTATTTTATTAGACAATAATTAGAATATATTATATTTTATTATGCATAGTATTTGCATAATACCTGCATAATGTTTGCATAGTAAAATCTTTTTATATAAAATAGAAAACTTTTATAAAGTTATTCATTTTATTATATTATAAATAGAATATATTATATTTTATTGTAAACCAATCTGGACCGAATCCATTTAAAGTAAATAAATGGACCGTTCATGAATTAGTTCTTATCGCGATCTATTCTTCATAAATAGAAGCTCATTCCTTCATTATTTCTTACGAATTCACTTTGAAACTCTAGAGAGAGAAACTATAGAGAGAGTTCTTCTTCTATAATCTTGAGCGTATTTCTTTAGATTTTAAGAAAGCTTTGAGCGTAGTGCAAATTTTCTTCAAGTATATTCCTGCACTACCAAGTCGGAATACTTTTCTTTTTAAGGTAGGGGATATAATTGTCGTACTCGTAAAGGATATTATTATTATTATTATTATTATTATTATTATTATTATTATTATTATTATTATTATTATTATTATTATTATTATTATTATTATTATAGTAAGGGGTATTATTTCGTTCGTATTCATGAAGAGAACTTCTATTATTCTATTCTTTATTATTATGTTGGAATAACCTGTTTATGTGGAATACTGCATACATGGTGAAATTCTTCTATTATTCCATTCTTTATTATTCTGTCAGAATATCCTGTCTGTGCGTTTACGCATGACCTGGTTCCATTATTTATTATTCTCATTGGAATAACTTATGCTTCATGCGCTATTCTATCGCATGCCTGGTGAATTCTTCTGTTATTCCATTATTTATTATATTGTTGGAATATCTTGTCTGTGCGTTTACGCATGACCTGGTTCCATTCTTTATTATTCTATTGAAATAACATGTCTATGTAGATTACCATATGCATGGTAAATGATCATTCGTATTCATACGAATAGTATTTTCATTCAAAATGGGTTTCTGCCAGGGGCAGATTCGTAATTTTTCTGACCCTCAAAAATTCTGAAAAAATTTGAAATGATAATTTGATGAGTTTTCTAGATTGTGTCCAAAAATGGCGATTTTTGGATGTATAGATTAAGAGTTATGGATTTTATGGGAAAAGATTATTTTAAAAGCAAACCCTTATAACTCCTTGTGGTTAACTCCAAAATTGGTGAAATTTGTATTGGGAGTACATGTATATAATAGGAGTATATCCTGAAAATTTTGAAATATTGGGACAAAAGTACAATTTATGATATATGTCTAAATATTCGGCAGTTTTAGCTATATGAAAAATAGTAAATGAATTTTAAAAATTCTGAGAAAAATATATGTTCAAGATGGGACTATATTTTGCTAAATCCCAGAAAAGAAATATTTTTGGGACTGATTTGGTATTTTTCATTAAAATAAACTAGTTATGAGTAAATGAATTAAATATATTATGTGAAGTAATAAAATTGAAAAATAGGATTTTATGGCTTGAGAATCCTATATAGGGTATATTCAGATTTTTGATGAGGGATTTGATCATTGATGATGAAATCTTATGAGTATGACATTTTTGAATGATTAAATGCATTATTTGATAAAGTGTAAATAATTAAAATAAATTGTTTATAAGTTTAAGAAATGATTAAAATATTGTTATAATATTAATGATATTAGATTATGATATGATTAATTGATTGATAACATTTGGTTATTATTGAACGCTGGATAAATTGTATTATAAATGTTTAATATTTATCCTTTATCTCATTTGATTGATTCTTATATCATTGTCATCATCCTCATGTTTATATTGTGTTGAAAGTCATCTTTGGCCGTAGTACATAGATGGACATGGTATGAATATGACCAGGGATTATTTGGTATAATCATGACCGTAATGTTACAAATGATGTGAAAAAAGTCCTCATTGGCCCGTAGTGCATTGATGGACAGTTTTTGGTATGATTATGGCTATGGATTATCTACGGCCAAGGTTGCAAAGATGAATTGTTATATGGCATGATCATGACCGTTGATGAAAACACAATTATCTTTAGCCCGTAGGGCATGGATAATTCATGGTCGTGATATTAACGAATATCCTTAGTCGTAGTGCATGGATAATTCAGTGATATGGATTGATTATCGAGCTGAGTCTCAGCGACGAAATATAAATTCATGGATGTGATATTAACGAATATCATTGGCCGGAGTGAAGGGGTGATTTGATGATGTGGATTATTTATTAAGTTGAGTCTCAGCGATAAAATATTTATTATACACTTTTAATTCGTAGAAGATAGTTGATATCATGCTCTACTTGACTCTTCTAAAATACAGTTGTATGTCTTTGGCATGTAGTGCAAAGATGAATTGTTAATGAATATCTTTGGCCGTAGTGCAAAAATGAATTTATTAGTATGATTATGAGCAGGAATTTTGATTTGGTATAACCATGATTTTTGATGTTTTTGGTGAAGATAGGTGATGAAAATTATCTTACGTCACAGTTGCGAAGAGGAATTTAGACCCACAATTATGATTATGAGTTATTCATATGATTGTGATGATGAAGGCTATTGATTTATTTTATATGGATAAAACATTATTGGCGGACTTTTAACATAGAGAAGATAATAGACCTTATGATTTATTATTGATGAAAGCTATTTATAATTTAATTATCTTTAGTCATGATATTCTTTCTTTGGCTAGTTGTGCTCACCCTCTTTCGCTTCACAATTCCTTTCGTAATAAGAGTGTTGTTGTGTAAGAGTGTTCTGTCACGGGTCGGCGGGGATAACAGGGGAATAGAACGGTAGTCTCTAGATGTGGAGGTTCTCCCTAAACAGTATAGAAAAGTGTGTTGTATTCTATACATTATTTAGTAGTTATATTTGGTGAATCAAATAGGGTGAGACAAACCCAACTTTGGAAGGGTGTTTTGCCACTATCATACAAGATGTCTAATGACATACAACCTCGTGTTATCATAAGATAGGGGTGTGCGCATCCATTTTCTAAGTATATATACGGGCATTACCTATATGGTCTTGGAGTTTATATGAAGTATAATATTCACTTGGAGACAGTGGATATAGTTATATGTCAAGAGAAGACTCACCATTGGAAAGAAGATGATAGTAATCTTCTCATTTTTCTTTGGGGTCTATTGGGTCAACCAAGGATAATTCTGTGGACATATGATATCTATTATAAACTAGACGCATGGCCTCCCATGTACGAAGGTTTTCTTGAGCACTTCCCAAAGATTTTAATTTCTAAAATAATTTTTGACTATACTTTTATGTAAAGTACCATTGTAAGGTTGTGGTCGAGGCACCATGAGAGTTACATACACTTGTATTAAAACTCACAGTTAACTGTGGTCGTATTCTATATGACAGTTTAACAGTTGTATAAATGAAGTTATATTTGAATTTTGTACAATGTATCTGGCGACTCATAATGGGTGATGTATACCTAATTTTGGGGGCATCACATTTGGTATCAGAGCTTAGGGATATGGTCGCTGGCGGATATAAGAGTCTAGAACTAGGAGGGGGGAGACGAGTTATATACTTCGCTAATGTGTGACTTACCTAAGCTAAAATTGTTTACTTGATAAGTTGACAAATTGTGATATGTCAATTAACCTTTGTTTTGAAGATATATTCTAGAATGATATCCGAAATACAGGAGATGAACAATGGAAAAATCATGATACAGAGGATATAATCGTGAAGGTACAATCCGAAAAGAAAGCAAGGTATTCTCATCTCTTCAAATATCAGGTACGTACGTAAATTTCGAGGGCGAAATTTCATAAGGAGGGGAGATTGTGAGAACCCGAATTTTATGAAATAAAAGTATTCAAGGTTTTTTCTTTTTTGGTAAATGGTTAAATTGATAAAAGTTTAAAGTTAAGGGTAATATGTGAATTTTTTTTATTTTGTTATTTTGCAAAGTACGCAAGTTGTTATATAATATTCGATTGGTCGGGGAATATTCGTTTTAACAGGGAATATTCGTACAACGACACAATCATTGGTGGACTCCACAACGGAATTATTGTCGGATTGAGAAAACAACAAAAATACTTTATGAAAATAACGGCAGAACTTTTACCGTTAACTGTTGAAACACCCGGTGTTAAAAGTACAGTAATACGCGTAGTTGCACAGTAGCACACGGTATTGATTATTGATGCTTACGTGAGAAGTCACTCACTTTTGTTCAATTATTGTTACAGTAATTGCTTCATAGCATCTCACGTTATTTGGTTCAATTATTGTCAATATTTTATAATCAATAATTGAGATGACAAAGTTATTAATATTATTATTTGCAATATTAACGATGTCTAGAAGTTCTGTCAAGGAGAGGTTTGGTCACCTAATTGCGCGCCAATGAGGAGAAATCCTTATTGGAAAGCCCCCTCTTTCCTAGGAACGACCTGGTCGATTAATATTGTGAATTATAATAATGATGATGAAGTTTTGTTTTATTAGTATTATCAATATAATAAAATGTAAAAGTTTTTTTATATAAAATGTAATACCTTTATAAAGTTATTCGTTTTATTAGGCTAATAGTAAAATCTTTTTATATAAAATGTAATACTTTTATAAAGTTATCTATTTTATTAGACAATAATTAGAATATATTATATTTTATTATGCATAGTGTTTGCATAGTACCTGCATATTGTTTGCATAGTAAAATCTTTTTATATAAAATAGAAAACTTTTATAAAGTTATTCATTTTATTATATTATAAGTAGAATATATTATATTTTATTGTAAACCAATCTGGACCGTCCATTTAAAGTAAATAAATCTGGACCGTTCATGAATTAGTTACTATGCAGTCCATTTTTCTATATATAGAAGCTCATTCCTTCATTATTTCTTACGAATTTACTGAAACTCTAGAGAGAGAAACTATAGAGAGAGTTCTTCTTCTATAATCTTGAGCGTATTTCTTTAGAGTTTAAGAAAGCTTTGAGCGTAGTGCAAGTTTTCTTCAAGTATATTCCTACCTACCGATTGAATACTTTTCTTTTAAGGTAGGGGATATAATTATCGTACTAAGGGAAAGGATATTATTATTATTATTATTATTATTTATTTATTATTATTATTATTATAGTAAGGGGTATTATTTCGTTCGTATTCATGAAGAGAACTTCTATTATTCTATTCTTTATTATTATGTTGGAATAACTTGTCTATGCGAAATACTGCATACATGGTGAAATTCTTCTATTATTCTATTCTTTATTATTCTCGTCGAATATATCACGTCTGCGTGCGTTACGCATGACGACGGTTCCATTATTTATTATTCTATTGGAATAACCTGTCTGTGCGGTCTATCTCATGCCTGGTGAATTCTTCTGTTATTCCATTATTTATTATTCTGTTAGAGTATCCTGTCTGTGCGTTTACGCATGACCTGGTTTTATTCTTTATTATTCTGTTGAAATAACATGTCTATGTAGATTACCACATGCATGGTAAATGATCATTAGTATTCATACGAATATTATTTTCATTAAAAAGGGGTTTCTGCCAGGGGCAGATTCATAATTTTTTTGACCCTCAAAAATTCTGGAAAAATTTGAAATGATAATTTGATGAGTTTTCTAGATTGTGTCCAAAAATGGCGATTTTTGGATGTATAGATTAAGAGTTATGGATTTTATGGGAAAAGACTATTTTAAAAGCAAACCCTTATAACTCTTTGTGGTTAACTCCAAAATTCGTTAAATTTGTATTAGGAGTACATGTATATAACAGGAGTATACCCTATAAATTTCGGAATATTTGGACAAAAGTACAATTTATGATAAATGTCTAAATATTCGGTAGTTTTAGCTATATGAAAAATAGTAAATGAATTTTAAAAATTTTGAGAAAAATATATGTTCAAGATGGGACTATATTATGCTAAATCCCAGAAAAGAAATATTTTTGGGACTGATTTGGTATTTTTCATGAAAATGAACTAGTTATGAGTAAATGAATTAAATATGTTATGTGAAGTAATAAAATTGGAAAATAGGATTTTATGGCTTGAGAATCCTATATAGGGTATATGCTGAGATTTTGATGAGGATTTGATCATTGATGAGGAAATCTTATGAGTATGGCATTTTGAATGATTAAATGCATTATTTGATAAAGTGTAAATAATTGAAATAAATTGTTTATAAGTTTAAGAAATGATTAAAATATTGTTATAATATTAATGATATTAGATTATGAGATTATTAAGTGATTGATAACATTTGATTATTATTGAACGCTAGATAAATTGTATTATAAATGTTTAATATTTATCCTTTATCTCATTTGATTGATTCTTATATCATTGTCATCATCCTCATGCTTATATTGTGTTGAAAGTCATATTTGGCCGTAGTGCATAGATGGACTTGGTATGATTATGACCAGGGATTATTCGGTATAATCATGACCGTAATGTTACAAATGATGTTAAAAAAGTCCTCATTGTCCCGTAGTGCATTGATGGACAGTTTTTGGTATGATTATGGCTATGGATTCTCTTCGGCCAAGGTTGCAAAGATGAATTGTTTTATGGCATGATCATGACCATTGATGAAAACACGATTATCTTTAGCCCGTAGTGCATGGATAATTCATGGTCGTGATATTAACGAATATCCTTAGTCGTAGTGCATGGATAATTCAGTGATATGGATTGATTATCGAGCTGAGTCTCAGCGACGAAATATAAATTCATGGATGTGATATTAACGAATATCATTGGCCGGAGTGAAGGGGTGATTTGATGATGTGGATTATTTATTAAGTTGAGTCTCGGCGATAAAATATTTATTATACACTTTTAATTCGTAGAAGATAATAGATATCATGCTCTACTTGACTCTTCTAAAATATAGTTGTATGTCTTTGGCATGTAGTGCAAAGATGAATTGTTAATGAATATCTTTGGTCGTAGTGCAAAGATGAATTTATTAGTATAATTATGAGTACGAACTTTGATTTGGTATAACCATGATTTTTGATGTTTCAGGTGAAGATAGGTGATGAAAATTATCTTCGTCCTGGTTGCAAAGAGGAATTTAGAACCACAATTATGATTATGAGTTATTCATATGATTGTGGACAAGAACTGTTGATTTATTTTACATTGATAAAACATTATTGGTGGACTTTTAACATAGAGAATATAATAGACCTTATGGTCTATTTGACTCTTCTAATGGATTGCTCGTTCCGCTGCAACTATGGTTGCAAAGTTTTATCATCTACCATATGTTCTAAATCTCTGATTTATTATTGATGAAAGCTATTTATAATTTAATTATCTTTAGTCATGATATTCTTTTATTGGGCTAGTTGTGCTCACCCTTTCTCGCTTCACAATTCCTTTCGTGTAATAAAGTGTTCTTAGTAAGAGTGTTACGGGTCGACGGGGATAACAGGGGAATAGAAGCGGTAGTCTCTAGATGTGGAGGTTCTCCCTAAAACAAATATAGAAAAGTGTGTTGTATTCTATACATTATTTAGTAGTTATATTTGGTGAATCAAATAGGGTGAGACAAACCCAACTTTGGAAGGTGTTTTGCCACTATCATACAAGATGTCTAATGACATACAACCTCGTGTTATCATAAGATAGGTGTGTGCGCATCCATTTTCTAAGTATATCTCTGGGCATTACCTATATGGTCTTGGAGTTTATATGAAGTATAATATTCACTTGGAGACAAATGGATATAGTTATATGTCAAGAGAAGACTCACCATTGGAAAGAAGATGATAGTAATCTTCTCATTTTTCTTTGGGGTCTATTGGGTCAACCAAGGATAATTCTGTGGACATATGATATCTATTATAAACTAGACGCATGGCCTCCCATGTACGAAGGTTTTCTTGAGCACTTCCCAAAGATTTTAATTTCTAAAATAATTTTTGACTATACTTTTATGTAAGGTTGTGGTCGAGGCACCATGAGAGTTACATACACTTGTATTAAAACTCACAGTTAACTGTGGTCGTATTCTATACGACAGATCAACAGTTTTATAAATGATGTTATATTTGAATTTTGTGCCATGTATCTGGTGACTCATAATGGGTGATATATACCTAATTTTGGAGGCATCACATTTGGTATCAGAGCTTAGCGATATGGTCGCTGGCGAAGATAAGAGTCTAGAACTAGGAGGGGAGAGACGAGTTATATACTTCGCTAATGTGTGACTTACCTAAGCTGAAATTGTTTACTTGATAAGTTGACAAATTATGATATGTCAATTAACCTTTGTTTAAGATATATTCTAGAATGATATCCGAAATACAGGAGATGAGCAATGGAAAAATCATGATACAGAGGATATAACCGTGAAGGTACAATCCAAAAAGAAAGCAAGGTATTCTCATCTCTTCAAATATCAGGTACGTACGTAAATTTTGAGGGAAAAATTTCATAAGGAGTGGAGATTGTGAGAACCTGAATTTTATGAAATAAAAGTATTCAAATTTTCTTCTATTTTGGTAAATAGTTAAATTGATAAAAGTTTAAAGTTAAGGGTAATATGTGAATTTTTTTTTTTTGCAAAGTACGCAAGTTGTTATATAATATTCGATTGGTCAGGGAATATTCGTTTTAACAGGGAATATTCGTACAACGACACAATCATTGGTGCACCCCACAATGTAATTATTATTCGGATTGAGAAAATGACAAAAATACTTTATAAAAATAACGGCGGAAGTTTTACCGTTAATCTGTTGAAACACACGGTGTTAAAAGTACAAGAATGTCTGGCGTAGTTGCACAAAGAACATTACTGCAGATTGATTATTGATGCTTACGTGAAAAGTCACCAATTTTGTTCAATTATTGTTACAAAGAATTATCGTATAGTATCTCACGTTATTTGATTCAATTATTGTCAATATTTTATAATCAATAATTGAGATGACAAAGTTATTAATATTATTATTTGCAATATTAACGATGTCTAGAAGTTCTGTCAAGGAGAGGTTTGGTCACCTAATTGCGCGCCAATAGAGAGAAATCCTTATTGGAAAGCCTCCTCTTTCCTGGGAACGACCTGGTCGATTAATATTATGAATTATAATAATGATGATGAAGTTTTGTTTTATTAGTATTATTAATGTAATAAAACAAAAAAGCTTTTTATATAAAATGTAATACTTTTATAAAGTTATTCGTTTTTATTAAGCTAATAGTAAAATCATTTTATATAAAAAATGTAATACTTTTATAAAGTTATATATTTTAATAAAAATAATTAGAATATATTATATTTTATTATGCATAGTATTTTGCATAGTACTGCGATAGTATTTCAGATAGTAAAATTTTTTATATAAAATGTAAAACTTTTTTTAAAGTTATTCGTTTTATTAGATTATAAATAGAATATATTATATTTTATTGTAAACCAACTGACCGTCTGTTTAAAGTAAATCAATCTGGACCATTCATGAATTAGTTACTACGCGGTCCATTCTTCTATAAATAGAAGCTCATTCCTTCATTATTTCTTCTGAATTCACTAAAACTCTAGATAGAGAAACTATAGAGAGTTCTTCTTCTATAATCTTGAGCGTATTTCTTTAGAGTTTAAGAAAGCTTTGAGCGTAGTGCAAGTTTTCTTCAAATATATTCCCGCCCTACCAGTCGGAATACTTTTCTTTTTAAGGTAGGGGATATAATTGTCGTACTCGTAAAGGATATTATTATTATTATTATTATTATTATTATTATTATTATTATTATAGTAAGGGGTATTATTTCGTTCGTATTCATGAAGAGAACTTCTATTATTCTATTCTTTATTATTCTGTCGAAATATCATGTCTGTACGTTTACGCATGACCTGGTTCCATTATTTATTATTCTATTGGAATAACATGTCTGTGTGGTCTATCGCATGCCTGGTGAATTCTTCTGTTATTCCATTATTTATTATTCTGTTGTAATTTCCTGTTTGTGCGTTTACGCATGACCTGGTTCCATTCTTTATTATTCTGTTAAAATAACATGTCTATGTAGATTACCGCATGCATGGTAAATGATCATTCGTATTCATATGAATAGTATTTTCATTAAAAAGGGATTTCGCCGTGAGGCGATTCGTAATTTTCCGACCCTCAAAATTCTGGAAAATTTGAAATGATAATTTGATGAGTTTTCTAGATTGTGTCCAAAAATGGCGATTTTTGGATGTATAGATTAAGAGTTATAGATTTTATGGAAAAATACTATTTTAAAAGCAAACCCTTATAACTCCTTGTGGTTAACTCCAAAATTGGTAAAATTTGTATTGGGAGTACATGTATATAACAGGAGTATACCCTGTAAATTTCGGAATATTTGGACAAAAGTACAATTTATGATAAATGTCTAAATATTCGGCAGTTTTAGCTATATGAAAAACAGTAAATGAATTTTAAAAATTCTGAGAAAAATATATGTTCAAGATGGGACTATATTTTGCTAAATCCCAGAAAAGAAATATTTTTGGGACTGATTTGGTATTTTTCATGAAAATGAACTAGTTATGAGTAAATGAATAAAATATGTTATGTGAAATAATAAAATTGGTAAATAGGATTTTATGGCTTTAGAATCCTATATAGGGTATATGTAGATTTTTGATGAGGGATTTGATCATTGATAATGAAATCTTATGAGTATGGCATTTTTGAATGATTAAATGCATTATTTGATAAAGTGTAAATAATTGAAATAAATTGTTTATAAGTTTAAGAAATGATTAAAATATTGTTATAATATTAATGATACTAAATTATTAAGTGATTGATAACATTTGGTTATTATTGAACGCTGGATAAATTATATTATAAATGTTTAATATTTATCCTTTATCTCATTTGATTGATTCTTATATCATTGTCATCATCCTCATGCTTATATTGTGTTGAAAGTCATCTTTGGCCGCAGTGCATAGATGGACTTGGTATGATTATGACCAGGGATTATTCGGTATAATCATGACCGTAATGTTACAAATGATGTGAAAAAAGTCCTCATTGTCCCATAGTGCATTGATGGACAGTTTTTGGTATGATTATGGCTATGGATTCTCTTCGTCCAAGGTTGCAAAGATGAATTGTTTTATGACATGATCATGACCGTTGATGAAAACACGATTATCTTTAGCCCGTAGTGCATGGATAATTCGTGGTCGTGATATTGACGAATATCCTTAGCCAGAAAAGTGCATGGATAATTCAAATGATATGGATTGATTATCGATTTGAGTCTCAAATGATGAAATATAAATTCATGGATATGATATTAACGAATATCCTTGGCCGTAGTGCATGGGTGAATCGATGATGTGGATTATTTATTAAGCTGAGTCTTAGCGATAAAATATTTATTATACACTTTTAATTCGTAGAAGATAGTAGATATCACGCTCTAATTGACTCTTCTAAAATACAGTTGTATGTCTTTGGCATGTAGTGCAAAGATGAATTGTTAATGAATATCTTTGGCCATAGTTCAAAGATGAATTTATTAGTATGATTGAGCAAGAATTTTGATTTGGTATAACCATGATTTTTGATGTTTCGGGTGAAGATAGGTGATGAAAACTATCTTCGTCCTGGTTGCGAAGAGAAATTTAGAACCACAATTATGATTATAAGTTATTCATATGATTGTGGACAGAAACTGTTGATTTATTTTACATGGATAAAACATTATTGGTAGACTTTTAACATAGAGAAGAAAATAGACCTTATGGTCTGTTTGACTCTTTTAATGGATTTCTCGTTCCGCTGCAACTATGGTTGAAAAGTTTTATTATCTACCATATGTTCTAAATCTCCGATTTTTTATTGATGAAAGCTATTGATAATTTAATTATCTTTAGTCATGATATTCTTTCTTTGGGCTAGTTGTGCTCACCCTTCTTCGCTTCACAATTCCTTTCGTGTAATAAGAGAGGTCGTAAGAGTGTTCACGTCGTCGAAATGGGGGATAATGAGGAATAGAACGGTGGTCTCTAGCTGTGGAGGTTCTCCCTAAACAGTATAGAAAAGTGTGTTGTATTCTATACATCATTTAGTAGTTATATTTGGTGAATCAAATAGGGTGAGGCGAACCCAACTTTGGAATGGTGTTTTGCCACTATCATACAAGATGTCTAATGACATACAACCTCGTGTTATCATAAGACAGAGTTGTTCGCATCCGCTTGCTGAGTATATCTACGGGCACTACCTATATGATCTTGGAGTTTATTTGAAGTATAATATTCACTTGGAGACAGTGGAGATAGTTATATGTCAAAAGAAGACTCACCATTGGAAAGAAGATGATAATAATCTTCTCATTTTTCTTTGGGGTCTATTGGGTCAACCAAGGATAATTCTGTGGAAATATGATATCTATTATAAACTAGACGCATGGCCTCCCATGTACGAAGGTTTCCTTGAGCACTTCTCAAAGATTTTAATTTCTAAAACAATTTTTGACTATACTTTTATGTAAAGTACCATTGTAAGGTTGTGGTCGAGTCACCATGAGAGTTATATACATTTGTATTAAAACTCACAGTTAACTGTGGTCGTATTCTATACGACAGTTCAACAGTTGTATAAATGAAGTTATATTTGAATTTTGTACCAAATATCTGGCGACTCATAATGGGTGATGTATACCTAATTTTGGGGGCGTCACAACACTATTCACGAATACGGCACTATTCACCGAAAAATAAAATTTTCTTCTTTTTGTCCAAGATGTCTATTACGGTTACTATCTTTGATTGTATCCATGTTTTGATCTATATTTTTGAATTCTGCTTCAAAAATGGTTAATATGGAGTATTATTGAACTTGGATAAAACTGTAGTACGAATCCCAAATATTTGTTCTTTTGTTTCACTGGATTCGTTTTCTTTAAAATATTTTTCATCATCCTCAGTCCTAAATGATGATATTACTGAATATCTTTGGCCTGTAGTGCAAAGATGAATGATTTTTGATGAATATCTTTGGCCCGTAGTGCAAAGATGATTATGTGTTTAGATGAACATGACCAACTGATGAATATCTTTGGCCTGTAATGCAAAGATGAATATTTGATTCCAGATATATGTTGATTGATGTTATAGGGATAAAATATTGACGATGGACTTTTAAATTCATATATAGAAGATAGTAGATTTTATTTTCTACTTAACTCTTCTAATGAATTATTATTTTCGCTACAAATATTGATTTAAAACTGGTTGTCTATTGTATTCTATTAGATTTTTTCCTGTTGAAGACTAACGATAATTTATTCTATATTATCTTAGTCATAATGTTCTTTACTGGGCTAGTTGAGCTCACCCTTTTCTCTTTTGTTCCATTTTTCTTCTCAGGAGGCGAGAATGTAACGAGTACTAGTCGGGGTGTGGAATGATGGTTCTAGAAGTTGTTTTAGTAGTCCTCACTATTTTGTAAAATAGTGTATCAATAATTGTAATGAAGACTTATTTGAGTGTGGATATTTTCTAGATGACAATAATTGTATTTAAACTCACAATTTAAGTGTTGTCGTATTTTGCAAGACAGTTGTATTAATAAAGTTGTAGTTGTTTCTGTACCATGTATTTGGCGACTCATAATGGGTGTTGTATACCTATTTTGGGGGCGTCACATATAATAATCGATTGGTCGGGGAATATTCGTACAACGACACAATCATTGGTGGACCCCACAACGAAATTATTGTCGGATTGAAAAAATGACAAAAATATTTTATGAAAATAATCTACGGAAGTTTCACTGTTATTATCACTTGTTGAACTACTCGGTAGTAAAAGTACGAAGAATGGCGTGGTTGCATAGTATAACATGGTATTGATTATTGATGCTTACGTGATAAGTCACTCAGTTTCGTTTTATTAGTATTATTAATGTAATAAAATGAAAAGTTTTTATATATAAAACAGAATACTTTTATAAAGTTATTCGTTTTATTAGACTATAAATAGAATATATAATATTCTATTATGCATAGTAATATCTTTATATAAAATGTAATACTTTTATAAATTTATTTGTTTTATTATACAATAATTAGAATATATTATATTTTATTATGCATAGTGTTGCATAGAAATTTTATAGTAGTGTTTTGTATAGTAAAATCTTTTTATATAAAATGAATACTTTTATAAAGTTATTCGTTTTATTAGATTATAAATAGAATATATTATATTTTATTTAAAAGATTTTGTTTTAAATTTGGACCATCCGTTTCAAGTAAATCAATCTGGACCGTTCATGAATTAGTTACTATGCAGACCATTCTTCTATAAATAGAAGCGATCATTCCTTCATTATTTCTTACGTATTCACTGAAACTCTAGAGAGAGAAACTATAGAGAGAAAGAAGAAAAGTGTTCTGCTACTTCACTACTCCTATATCTAGTACTCTTCTTTCTAAGGTAAGGGATATTATTTGTTGTACTCGTAAGGGGTATTATTTCTTTCGTATTCATGAAGAGAACTTCTATTATTCCATTCTTTATTATTATGTTGGAATAACATGTCTATGCGAAGTACCGCATACATGGTGAAATTCTTCTGTTATTCCATTCCTTATTATTCTGTGGGAATAACCTGTATACGCGGTCTACCCTATACTTGGTGAAATTCTTTTATTATTCCATTCTTTATTATTATGTTGGAATAACCTGTCTATGCGAAGTACCGCATACATGGTGAAATTCTTTTGTTATTCCATTCTTTATTATTATGTTGGAATAACCTGTCTATGCAAAGTACTGCATACATGGTGAAATTCTTATGTTATTCCATTATTTATTATTCTGTTGGAATATTTTGTCTGTGCGTTTACGCATGACCTGGTTCCGTTCTTTATTATTCTGTTGGAACATTATGTCTGTGCGGTTTACGCATGACCTGGTTCCGTTATTAATTATTATGTTGAAATATTCTATCTGTGCATTTACTCATGACCTGATTCTATTTTTATTATTCTGTTGGAATAACCTGTCTGTGCGGTCTATTGCATGCATGGTGATTTCTTATGTTATTCCATTATTTATTATACTATTGGAATAACCTGTCTATGTGGATTATCACATGCATGGTGAATGATCCTTTGTATTATTAAATTATGAAAATGATCTGTCTAAGTGGATTACCGCATGGCGGACGAAAATCCATTTGCAGTTTCATATATTCTCTTATACTCAGTTGGGTAAAGCTTTGACTTCTATACTCCATGAAATTAGTGGAATATCCTTGATATTTGCGCTTCATCCAGTATCTTTTTATGGAAATATTCTTCTGAGCATTCTTGAATTTTACTCCACAAAGAAGTATCATGTTGACAATTTGGACGTTATTGGTTCTTGGATAAATTAATTCTTGAACTTGTTTTATTGAATTCTTATATCATTGTCACCATCCTCATGTTTATATTATGTTGAAAGTCATCTGTGGCATGTAGTGCATAGATGGACTTGGTATGATTATGACAATGGATTATTCGATATAATCATGACCGTAATGTTACAAATGATGTAAAAAAAAGTCCTCATTGGCTCGTAGTGCATTGATGGACAGTTTTTGGTATGATTATGGCTATGGATTCTCTTCGGCCAAGGGTGCAAAGATGAATTGTTTTATGGCAAGATCAGGACCGTTGATGAAAACACGATTATCTTTGGCCCGTAGTGCATGAATAATTCGTGGTCGTGATACTAAAGAATATCCTTGGCCTGTAGTGCAGGGTTGATTTGATGATGTTGATTATTTATTAAGCTGAGTCTCAGCGATAAAAGTGATGAAAAAACCTTTTAAATCATAGAAGATAGTAGACTTTATTCTCTACTTGACTCTTCTAATGGATTGCTTGTTCCGCTGCAGTTAAACTTGATGTTTATTATATTTATCAGTTTAACACCGTTGAAGACTAACGATAAATTATTCTGCATTATCTTAGTCATAATATTTTTTACTGGGCTAGTTGAGCTAACCCTTTTGCTTTCATTGTTCTCTTCAGGAAATGAGAACGTAACAGGGACTAGTCGGGGAACATAGTGATGGTCCTAGATGGTGCATTAGTAGTCTTCACTATTCTGTGAAATAGTGTGATAATAAATGTGTGACGCCCCCAAAATAGGTCCATTCCACCCAACCTATTCTGAGTCGCCAAATACATGGTACAGAAATAACTACAACTTTATTATTACAACATATAAACTGTGAGTTTAAATACAGATATTGCCATCTAGACAATATCCACACGCAAATAAATCTCCATCATAATTATTGATACATTATTTTACAAAAATGGTGAGGACTACTAAACAACTCTCTCTAGAACTTTCATTCCATACCCCGATTAGTACTCGCTACATTCTCGCCTCCTGAGAAGAAAAATGGAACAAAAGGAAAAGGGTGAGCTCAACTAGCCGAAGAAGAATATTATGACTAAGATAATATACAACAAATTATCGTTAGTCTTCAACAGGAAAAAAACTAATAGAATACAATAGACAACCCAGGTTTTAAATCAACAACTCGCAGTGAAACAACAATTCATTAGAAGAGTTAAGTAGAGAATGCAAACTACTATCTTCTATATATGAATTTAAAAGTTCATCGTCGATATTTTATCCTGTAACATCAATCAATATATATCCGAATCAAATATTCATCTTTGCACTCACAGCCAAAGATATTATTCATCGGTCGCCATGTTCATCTAAACACCATTCATCTTTGCACTCACGGCCAAAGATATTCATCAAGAAATCATTCATCTTTGCACTACTGTGCCAAAGATATTGATTATATCATCATTTAGGATGAGGATGATGAAAAATATTTTAAAGAAAATGAATCCAGTGAAACAAAAGAACAAATATTAAGGATTCGTACTTTAAACAATCCAAGTTCAAAAATACTTCATAAATAACCAGAGTGGAGTAAAATTCAAGAATGATCAAAACATGGATACAATCAAAGCTAGTATCCATAATAGATATTTTGGACAAAAAGAAGAAATTTTATTTTTCGGTGAATAGTGCCGTATTCGTGAATAGTGCCGTATACGTGAATAGTGCCGTATACGTGAATAGTAACTCCGACACCAAAACATAGAAATTTCACAAAAAACATCATCATGCTTTGTGAATAGTACTCGTGAATAGTAACTCATGAATAGTAACTCATGAATAGTAACTCGTGAATAGTAACTCATGAATAGTAACTCATGAATAGTAACCCCGACATGAAAAATTTCCAAATTTGATAAAAAGTTCCAACCAATATTTCGGCATAATGATATTGAAGAAATAATATCATTTGAGAAGAAAATAATATCCCTTACCTCGAAAGACAGTACTTCTAGTTGAAACACCGGATATAGGCTATGACTTGAACTTGCACCGTATAGCAATACTCAAAATACTCACAAGAATACGCTCAATAATATAGAGAGAGAAAACTTCAGTTTCTGGTGTGATTTTCAATTCTAACCTAAGCACCCTATTTATAGGAAAATGCTTAGAACACCAAAGTAGAAAATTTAATATAATAATATTATATATATTACAAATTTTGTACGCACATTTTGACAACTGATTTCAGCTTATCTTGCACATGCTAGGGCTGCCCACAAAATAAAAAAAAAACATTTTTCCTATTTTAAATATTTTAAACTTCCAAAAATTAATTATTTCGGAGCTTCGGAACTTCAATAATTCATAATAAATAGCCATTTTATCAGAAAATTCGAATTTCTTAACTGCATATAGGAAATTCAATTCTCTACAACTTTGCAGAAGAAAGTTTTTCCAAATTCCAAACAGAAATTAACCGAAATCTACAAACGGACAATTTTACAAGCTATAATCAAATTTCGGTCAATAATTGTGTCCACCAACACACAAAATATGTGTTAAACATTTAATGCCACAAAAATACTCTTCCTCCTCATATACTCATATATCCCACATTCATTATAAAAATATCACCGTTAATATATTATTAAAATAATATATTTAAATGAATTATTTTATCAGAAAAAGATAAAATATTAATTTTCAACAATTGTCACATTAAAAATTTTCTCCATCTATATCCACATAAAATCAATATTTTCCTCATCATATAAATAAATAATTAATTATTCACAAATAATATTACAGAATCACAAGATCTTGCAACCAGTAGTTCCTCAGAAAGAGGGGGCTTTCCAATAAGGATCTCTCTCATTCTTGGTAGCGCAATTAGGTGACCAAACCTCTCCTTAGACAGAACTTTCTAGACATTGCCAATAATGTTATCCAATAATATTATTCAGATAATATGAATTATTGCTCCGATAATGGAAAATACTGTGTAATGACAATTTATTGAAACAACGATAATATAAAATATCAATGCAAAGAATTATTGAATCAATAAAATAAAAATTAACAGTAATTATCGTAACAATTATTGAGTAGTGCCTTCTTACGTAAGAATCAATAATTGGTGCAATACCGAAGTGTCTTCTTCAACAACAAGCAGATTAGTGTGTTTTAACCACGGGTATTCCAACATTATTTACGGTAACAACTACGCCGTTATTTTATAAACAATTTATATTTGTCGTTTTCTTCATCCAAAGCTTTCCGTTATGGGGCCCACAAAAGACTGCGCCGTCATACGAATATTCCTCGAATATTCCACGACCAAACGAATATTTCACGACAATAATGAATATTTTATAACCAATTGCTTATTCGAAATATTTGCGTATTTTACCCATAACTATCCACATTAATCAAATCAACCCTTACTATTTCAAAATAATAAATAGAGGAAAATAAATTTCATTTATTAATAATTTGGGGTCTTACAAAATGTAATGAGGACCCCATTGAGTTTCTATATTGTCTAGATGACAATATTTGTACTAAAACTCACAGCATATGTTTAGTCGTATTTTACACGAATTAAGTTGTATTTGAATTTTGTACCATGTATTTGGCGACTCAAGATGGGTGATGTATACCTGTTTTGGGGGCATCACAGTTGGTATCAAAGCTTAGGGATATAATCATTGGCTGAGATGTGAGACAAGAACTAGGAGGGAAGAGACGGGGAATTCCTTCTCTAGTATGACCTACCTAAGTTTATTTGGTATTTAATTGGTCTGTCAGAGTATAGAAATAATATGTGATATGTTAATTAACCCTTGTTTTGTGGCAGTATTTGAAAATGGCATCTGAAAATGTTGAGATAAGCAATGGAGCACAGGAGACCGTTGAGTCTCCATAGATCAATAATCAGGACAATGTGCAACAGGATGGCGATAATCCTCCTATAAACAACAACACTGATCAATTGATGAACGACGGTACGTTTAGGAGCTTTTTAGAATTCATGCAACATCAGGCGAAGGCGGCTCCTGTTCATAATGCAGGTGGAAACAATGGCAACACACGGCTGGTCACCGCTAAGCAGTTCAAGGAGCTGGGACCACCAGAGTTTTGGGAAAGCCAGAACCACTTAAGGCAGAGACGTGGTTAAAGCAGATCACGAAGATATTTGATGTCTTGGGATGCTTTGAGGAGCAAAAGGTTCCCTTTCCCATCTTTATGTTGCGTGAAGAGGCAGATTACTGGTGGGAATCTGTAAAATGTACCCAGCTTGACGCACTCAAGATGTCTTGGGAGAAGTTCCAAGAATTGTTCAACGACAAGTACTTTCCTGAAAGTATTCATCACATGAAGGAGGTAGAATTCATCAAGCTGGAGCAAAACAATATGACCATGTCGAAGTACGAGGCTAAGTTTGCAGAGTTATCCCAGTTTACATCCCATTTGGTCGATAATGAGGAGCGAATGACGCGAATGTTTCTAAGAGGTTTGAAACCAAATATACGTCTATACCTTATTTCTCACAAACTTTGTTTATATTCAGATGTTGTGAATAAGGCTCAGTTATTGGAGCGCGATAATGAGTCAACACAACCAAAAGGTAACGTGCAACAACACGATAATAATCATACTGGTGGCAACGACCATTGGAACAATGATAACCATCGTGGGGGAAATTATCATGCCAAGAATGGTAACCACTTCGGTGGTAATCATGGCTAAGATAATAGAAGTGGAAATTTCAAGAAGAGAAGGTTCGATAATGATGGAAAGACAGCAGCACCAGTACCCGGTTCGAAGGAAGAAGAAGGACCACCGGTCGTATGTTTCAAATGCGGATAGGAGGGACACATCCATCCAAACTGTACGCAGCAATCCAAAGCGTGTTTTACTTGCGGAAGAGAAAGTCACCTAGCTCGATTTTGTTGTATGGTGAAGTCAAGTCCAGCTGGGATAGTGATGCCAAAGGATGTCCCAGACAAGCCAAAGCCGGTAGTTTAAGAGATAGCATTTTTTTTGACGAGGAACCTGAATAAAATTATCACGGGTAAGTGAATCATAAACTCTTGCAAAGTCTATACCGTGTTAGATACCTGTTCTAATCACTCTTTTATTTCACCTAGTTGTGTTCAATGTTTGAATTTAACTCCGGAGAAGTTAGATTTTGATTTATCTGTTGAAACTCAGTTGGGAGAAACCTTCGTTACATCCACTATTTATAAATCTTGTTTAATTCAAATATATACTTTCATGTTACCTGTCGATCTTATCTCTTTGAAAATACTTGCCTTTGATGCGATTTTAGAAATCGATTGGTTAAATACTCATCATGCTTTTCGTAAGGTTGATAGCTTTCATATTCCTAACCAACCTGTTATGCGAATTCAAGCAACCAAACCACTAAAGTCAATCATTATCATATCAAGCCATAAGTAAAGAGCCCCGGTCCTTTCGTTGTTGACTTCCTTGTGTGAAATGCACCAAAGCCAGACTTTCTGTAGGCGACGTTCGTGAATGACGATGGCAAGTTGATAGGTATCAATGTGAGATATTATCCATGTCTTGGATGAGGGTCACAGTTTTGAATGATATTTCTATTGATAATAATTTTCCTGACGTATTCTTGAAGACTTCTTAGCCTACCCCTAGAGCATGAAATCAAATTTTGTATTGACCCCAGTACAAAACCCATTTCTTAAACCCTCAAATATTTCTTCAACTAAAATGAACGTAACATGCGCCAAAGACGTTGACTAGAGCTATTGAAGATTACGATCGTACTATTCAATACCATCGTAGGAAAAGTGAACATGGTAGCTAACGTGTTGAGTAGAAGATCATATGCGGTTACAAGTGCGAATATACGAACCCACATGAATATAACGAATATACGAGTAGAATCGACTATAATCGATTAAGTTAAAGCCGCTCAAGCTACATACTCAGAGCTGATGAATGTGAAGAAGAAGGTTCAAGAGGGCGTTATTCTAGAAGCAAGAATCGATGAAGAGAGGAAATCTCAACCCTTGATATAATTGACCCATTTGAAATCCTCGATCGAGTAGGAACTGTAGCTTATAGACTCATTTTACCACCAAGTATGTCGCGTGTTCATAACGTTTTTAACATATCGACGTTACGTAAATATGGGAAAGACCCGAACCACATTATTAATTTAGAACCGGACGAGATAGCGGATGATTTAACGTATGAGGAGATACGTGTTAAAATCTTGGATAAGAAGGATTATATTCGACACTCAAAGGTTATACCTCAAGAATTAGAATCTGAAATGAAGTCAAGGTCTCCTCACCTCTTCGGCATACCAGGTACGTACATAAATTTCGAGGGCGAAATTCATAAGGAGGGGAGATTGTGAGACCCCAGATTTTATGAATAAAGATTTAATTTTCTCGAAATATTTTTTTGAATATTATAGTGTGGATTTGAGATAGTGTTATAGTTGTGGGTAGTATTTATAAATTTTGCAAAGTATGAAAGTTGTTATATAATATTTGATTGGTCGGGGAATATTCATTTTATCAGGGAATATTCGTACAACGACACAATCATTGGTGGATCCCGCAATGGAATTATTGTCTGATTGAGAAAACGACAAAAAAATTTTATGAAAATAACGGCGGAAGTTTTACCGTTAATACTGTTGAACTACTCGGTAGTAAAAGTACAGTAATACGCGTGGTTGCATAGTAGCACACGGTATTGATTATTGATGCTTACGTGATAAGCCACTCAATTTTGTTTTATTAGCATTATAATGTAATAAAACATAAAAGCTTTTTATATAAAACAGAATACTTTTATAAAGTTATTCATTTTATTAGACTATAAATAGAATATATAATATTCTATTATGCATAGTGTTTTGCATAGTAATATCTTTTTATATAAAAGCAGAATACTTTTATAAAGTTATTTGTTTTATTAGACAATAATTAGAATATATTATATTTTATTATGTATAGTGTTGCATAGTAAAATCTTTTTATATAAGCAGAATACTTTTATAAAGTTATTCATTTTATTAGATTATAAATAGAATATATTATATTTTATTTAAAAGATTTTGTTTTAAACTGGACCATCCATTTAAAAGTAAATCAATACGGACCGTTCATGAATTAGTTACTATGCGGTCCATTCTTCTATAAATAGAAGCTCATTCCTTCATTATTTCTACTTAATTCACTTTGAAACTCTAGAGAGAAAGAAGAAAAGTAACAAACTACTTCACTACTCCTATATCGAAGACTCTTCTTTCTAAGGTAAGGGATATTATTTGTTGTACTCGTAAGGGGTAATATTTCTTTCAGTATTCATGAAGAGAACTTACATTATTCCATTCTTTATTATTATGTTGGAATAACACATCTATGCAAAATCTAACGCATACATGGTGAAATTCTTATGTTATTCCATTATTTATTATTACATTGGAATATTTTGTGCGTATGCGTTTACGCATGACCTGGTTCCGTTCTTTATTATTCTGTTGGAACATCATGTCTGTGCGGTTTACGCATGACCTGGTTCTGTTATTTATTATTATGTTGAAATATTCTATCTGTGCATTTATGCATGACCTGATTCTATTTTTATTATTCTGTTGGAATAACCTGTCTGTGCGGTCTATCGCATGCATGGTGATTTCTTCTGTTATTTTATTATTTATTATTCTGTTGGAATAACCTGTCTATGTGGATTATCACATACATGGTGAATGATCCTTTGTATTCATTCCTTATTAAATTATGGAAATGATATGTCAAAGTGGATTACCGCATGGCGGACGAAAATCCATTTGCAGTTTCATATTCTCTTATACTCAGTTGGTTAAAGCTTTGACTTCTATACTCCATGAAATTAGTGGAATATCCTTGATATTTGCGCTTCATCCAGTATCTTTTCATGGAAATATTCTTCTGAGCATTCTTGAATTTTACTCCACAAAGAAGTATCATGTTGACAATTTGGACGTTATTGGTTCCTGGATAAATTAATTCTTGAACTTGTTTTTATTGAATTCTTATATCATTGTCATCATCCTCGTGTTTATATTATGTTGAAAGTCATCTGTGGCATGTAGTGCATAGATGGACTTGGTATGATTATGACAATGGATTATTCGGTATAATCATGACCGTAATGTTACAAATGATGTGAAAAAGTCCTCATTGGCCCGTAGTGCATTGATGGACAATTTTTGGTATGATTATGGCTATGGATTCTCTTCGGCCAATGGTGTAAAGATGAATTGTTTTATGGCAAGATCAGGACCATTGATGAAAACACGATTATCTTTGGCCCATAGTGCATGAATAATTCGTGGTCGTGATAGTAAAGAATATCCTTGGCCTGTAGTGCAGGGATGATTTGATGATGTGGATTATTTATTAAGCTGAGTCTCAGCGATAAAAGTGATGAATTTTTTTTAAAATCATAGAAGATAGTAGACTTTATTCTCTACTTAACTCTTCTAATGGATTGCTTGTTCCGCTGCAGTTAAACTTGATGTTTATTATATTGTATCAGTTTAACACCGTTGAAGGCTAACGATAAATTATTCTGCCTTATCTTAGTCATAATATCTCTTACTGGGCTAGTTGAGCTCACCCTTTTTCTTTCATTGTTCTCTTCAGGAATTGAGAACGTAACAGGGACTAGTCGGGGAACAGAGTGATGATCCTAGATGGTGCTTAGTAGTCCTCACTATTATGTGAAATAGTGTGATAATAAATGTAATGAGGACCCCATTAAGTTTGTATATTGTCTAGATGATAATATTTGTATTAAAATTCACAACATATGTTTAGTCGTATTTTACATGACTGTTGTATAATTAAGTTGTATTTGAATTTTGTACCATGTATTTAGCGACTCAAGATGGGTGATGTATACCTGTTTTGGGGACGTCACATCAAAATTAATTCCTTCATTTATAACTACATAAATAAATCCATCATTTATATCCACATCAAACAAATATTTCTTTATCATATAAATCAATAATTAATAATTCACAAATAATATTACAGAATCACAATAATGACAACCAAGTGAGGGTTCAGAAAGAGGGGGCTTTCCAATAAGGATTTCTCCTTACTGGCGCGCAATTAGATAACCAAACTTCTCGTTGACAGAACTTTCTAGACATTGCCAATAATGCTATCTAATAATATTATTCAAATAATATGAATTATTGATCTGATAATGGGAAATACTATGCAGTGACAATTATTGAAACAACAATAATATAAAATATCAACGCAACAATTATTTAATCAATAAAATAAAATATTGAACAGTAATTACTTTAACAATTATTGAGTAGTGCCTTCTTACGTAACAATCAATAATTTAAAAAAATATTGCACTGTAATACCGTAATGCTCTTGTCAACCACCAGTACATCGTATTTTAACCACCAGGTAATCCAACAGTGTTAACGATAACAACTATGTCGTTATTTATAAAAACATAAACTTGTTATTTTCTTCATCCGACAGTTATTCTGTTATGGGGCCCACAAATGGTTGCGCCGTCGTACGAATATTCTCCGACAACAAGAATATTCCACGACCAAACGAATATTCTCCGATAACAATAAGTATTTTATAGCCACTTGCTTATTTTAAAAAAATTTCACATATCACCCTTAACTTTAACTTTTTATCAATTTAACTATTTACTAAATAGAAAAATTGAATACTTTTATTTCATAAAATTCGGGGTCTTACAATCTCCCTTCCTTATGAAATTTCGTCCTCAAAAATTTACGTACCTGGTATTTCAAAGAGTTGAGAATACCTTGCTTTCATTTCAGATTCCATCTTCCCTGTCATCATGATATCTCCATTGCTCATCTCCTGTATTTCAAATATCATTCTAGAATACAGCTTCAAAACAAGGGTTAATTGAACAAGTTAACTTATCACATAATATCCCGATATTATGACTGACCAACAAATAAGCTTAGGTAGGACACACTAGCGAAGGATTTACTCATCTCTCTCCTCCTAGTTCTATTCCCCGATCTCCGCCAGAGATCATGTCCCTAAGCTCTAATACCAAATGTGACACCCCCAAAATAGGTCCAATCCATCCAACCTATTCTGAGTCGCCAAATACATGGTACAGAAAATGACTACAACTTTATTACTACAATTGTCGTGCAAAATACAACAACACATATGTTGTGAGTTTGATACAAATATATACCAACTATGACTCATGTCCCAACCGTGGATAGCACGTCACAATGGCACCTTACATAAAGGTACAGTCAATAACTGTTTTAGAAATTAAAATATTTGGGAAGTGCTCAAGGAAACCTTCGTACATGGGAGGCTATGCGTCTAGGTTATGATAGATATCATATGCCCACAGAATTATCCTTGGTTGACCCAATAGACCCCAAAGAAAAACGAGAAGATTACTATCATATTCTTTCCAATGGTGAGTCTTCTCTTGACATATCATTATCTCCACTGTCTGCAATTGAAAATTATATTTCAACCAAACTCCAAGAAGGAGTTGGGCCATGGGGCAACCCATGGGATGATCCATGAAGGAGGTGGGCCAGCCACTTGGCCACCAAGTAAAGTGATTACTTGGTGGCTAAGTTGGTTAAGGAGGTGGAATAGTAAGGAGGTGGCCTCTTTGACCATTTTGCCCCCATGTTGATTTTCTATAAATACAAAGCTAGGGTTGGTCATTTGGTGTTTTGAAAAGATTGTCCAACCTATATTGAGAGAGAGAAAGAGCTAGAAACACCTAATCAATCTACTTACAAGCAAACCATAAGACGTTTATCAAAAATGCGAAGAACGACTAAGGTAATATTCTTGTAAACAATAGTCTTCATCTTTTTTGATTTCTTTTTTGTAGTGAATCGTAGATTGGTGGAGCATGTTTAGTGAGGAGGAATAAGGATGACTATTAATAATGAAAACATTGATAGGTCATGGTTGAATGAAAATCGTAAGTGTTTACGTAAGTTAAAAATCGAAGAAAGTCATGAACGTGAACTTAGTTATGATAGGACGGTTTGAAAGCCATCATAGCTAGGGTATGTGCATATTGTTTGGTTAGGATGGAGATAATGAATCAATGGACTGTTCCATTTGATTTGGCTTATAGAACACGAGTAACGAAGATATGGAGAATTTTGCGAAAATCGACGTTAAACGTCGAAAACGTAAAAATCTCGGATTAAGGGTTAAAAGTTGCCGTGTGACTTAAAAATGTTAGTTTTCAATGTCAACACGTGAGATAAGGTATTTAAGAGTCGTGGACGCAAGAATCGTCGAATTTCGACTTATAACGAAGAAACGAGTATTGAACGCTCGAAAATGATAAACGAACGCTCAAAATGAACCAAAAGGTGAATTTTGAGTTAACGGATTCGAAAAGGTAAAATTCTTATATGAACACCTAGAGTATATAATTTGTGAGTTGTGGGCTTTCGAATGAGCCAAATCAGATGTAAAACGAATAAGTTATCAAGTCGTGAGTTTCGTTGGAAAAACCAACTGTTTTGCCAATCGGTATGCGAGGTGGCGTCGCGTAATACCAAACCCAAAGACAAAAGGTCTGTCGTGTAAGCCTGGGGATCTGCCTTGTGTCTCTGTTAATTGGTATTGCATACGAGAGTTTATACTAGGGATGCTTGGCAGCAAGGCAACAGGTGAGTGTAAAAAGGTTGACCAAGTTAGGTTTTTATTCCATTTGAATGTAGACCAAAGGTAAGACAATGAATGTACTTAATGTGCATAATAAGACTGACCTTAAATCACTTATAAAGTGATAACGTTAGAAGATTAGATATGGTTTAATAGGGATTAAACGAAGAACGCAAGATACGTAATAAGTAAATCGTGAATGATGTTCAACGTTGGTATTTCACCAATGATGATCGAATGTCGGTTAATAATGTAAGAACGTTAATGAGCCGTGATGAAGTATAGTAAGTCGAATTGACTTTATTTAACAAAATGAATTCAAGTAAGACATAAAAGAGAAAGAAGTTGGTTAGAACAATAAAGTTAGTTATTTGGTAACTAATTACAGTGTGCTATGTGAATATATCATGTAGATCCTGTTAAGACTGAGAAGTGATTGAATATTATATTCGAAGATGCTTGAAGGAAAGTTTTCTTAACACTTGTCTAACCTCCGTGTTAGCCAAGTTTTCTATGATTCATGTTATAAGATGCATGAGTGGTTTTAAAGAAAGAGTCGATGCCTGTTTTAACTCGGCTAGACTTGTATTGAAGAATTGATTGATTTGATTACAAGTCCTTCGATATAGAACTGTTAACGCTATCCTATGTCAAGTATTTGGTACGGATGTAAAAGGTAAGTTTGTCTATGAACAAACAAAAGTATTTTCATCGATTATTATATGGGCACGCGAGGTTGCCAAATGTTAAACGTAAATACGTTTAACGGAAGAGTGTTGCTCAACATAGGGTACTATAGGCTGATCACCTAGATGTACTCGTAAGTAATGCCGGATGAATGGCCTTAGTGTCGGATGTCCTTTTCAAGAATAAAAACAGAAAGATTATGTTCATGGTATTTTGACCGGTTCAGAATTCCTAAGCTATTATATATACTTTGGAATCGTTGTTATGGAATGAGAAGTATGAGTCAATGTTTCATGGTGATTCATAACTACTTGTTCAGTTATGGAAGATAATCATATAATTCTCGATGTGGTATTTATGTTATCCATTGATAGACTTGCTGAGCTAGTTATGCTCACTTCTTGCTTGAATTATATGATTATAGCTAAAGCCGGACGAACTGAGAGTTCTAAGAGAGATAAGGGCAAGGCTAAGATGGATAGTTGATTATCTTGTAATAGACTAGAGTATTTTTATGTAATATACTTATGAATAACAAAGAATGTATTCGGTTTATGAACCTGGGAAAGGATTTATTACTAATGAAATAAGAATATAGTAAGTACACTCATTTTGTTGTTATCTCAATGGAATGACTGTATAATTGTAGTATCGTGGAGCACCATCTGTCGGGTTGGAAGATACCCAGATTTGGGGGCGTCATAGATTGGTATCAAAGCATTAGGTTATTAAACTTAAGGGGGGAAGAACCTTAGGCTAATAACCTCATTAGGAAAGGAAAGGTCCGAAGAAAGTTAACTCGAGTCAAATGAGTTAATAAGGTATTGAGGAAACTCAGTACAGAAAGATTTAAAAGATGGAAAGTAACCCTAAATGGATTAAATGTGATTTGTGCTTATATTATTGTGTAATATATACTGATCAATTTGTTATGTGTTATTGTAGATGTCAATCGATAGCTTGATGTATAGGGATATACATGTGGTAAGCGAGGAGTCCGTGAACAAAGTAGAGCCAGTACCTATGCCTGTAGCGGACATACCTTTAGTGATTCTAGAAGAATCAGATCTCGAGGAGTATTTCTCAGAGGAGGACTATTTGGAGGAGACCATGGGATTAACATCATATTTGAATATGATGATAGATGTGGAGGATGATATGGAGGTAACATCGGTTAATACGGTGATGCCTGCATTAGAGTCGACACCTACAGAGATGATGAGGGCCGATGTACCTCTCAGTGCTTAACCGTAACATGCAATTGTATAATATGGTGCAGCACCAGAAGGAAGAGATCAATGATCTCTATGGGGCCAATGAGTCTGTAGAATCAGACTATGAGATAGAGCATGATGAGAAGGTGCTCATGACAGATAAGGCCAGATACTATAAGAATGAGGTCGTAGAACTTCGTAAGAAACTGGTTGAGAAAGACCAGAAGATAGCACGAATGTCATATATTAATGACAGTGCGCACGAGGATTTCAAGCTTAAAATAGCTTGTTATTCTATTGAGTCGGGACAGACTCGACATACTATAAGTCGAGATATTGTGTCGATTCTAGCGAACAAGAAGCATGAGAATGTTGTTAGGCAGTATTAGAAGTTAGAATGGTAAATATTTTTGTGTAGTGACGTAAAACCCTCTTTTGTATAATTAAAGGGTTGTCTTTTTGTAAATCCCATTTTTTGTGAAAGTCAATCGCGGGATATAAATGTAATAGCTTTTGGATATGGAAAGCAACTTGTAAATAGTCTTGAACTATAAAGAAGCATATTAATATAAGGAAGTTTTTATTTTAATGTGCTTTGTTGTGTAAGAGTTATTGTTTAGTTGTTCAGCGACTAATAACTAAGTAAGCAAATAAGTAATAACGGGACTTTATTTATTTAATTAGAATGCCTCCAAGAAGAAGACAACGTAATCAAGAGGCAAAATTGCATAACGATAATCAGGGGGGTCCAAATAACCCTATGCAAGAGTTCGTTAATTTATTAACGGCTACATTTAACCAAGCCTGGGGTAGAGCACCCGCAGGACCTAGGGTAGCCCAAACGACTACCTTTAAGGAATTTAAAAGTGTAGGTCCACCTGAGTTCAAGGGAACGACGGACCCTAAGGAGGCCTAGACATGGGTCAAGGAAATAGAAAAGGCATTTGTAATTACAAACGTAGCTAAGGCGCAAAAGACTTCTATTGCGACCTACATGATGAAGGGGGAAGCCAACTATTGGTGGGAGGCTCATCAGGGTGGGGCTAGAACTGATGTTGTTACATGGGAACAGTTCAAGAAGGTATTCTTTGAGAACTCCTTCCCTACTAGCATGCAAGGGCGAATGGAGATTACGTTCCTAGAACTTAAGCAAATGGACATGACGGTTCCCCAATATGCTGCCAAATTCAATGAATTGGCAAGGTTTTCTCCACACCAAGTGGACACGGAGGAGAGAAAGGCACATAGGTTTGAGCAGGGCCTAAAACCCTAGCTCTATAGTAGGATTTTAGTTTTTTAGAGTGTGTCCTATGGGACCATTCTGGAAAGAGCAATTATAGCGAAGGGTGATAGTGAGGCATTGACCCAATACTACAAGGAAAGAAAGAATAAGAGTAAGGGAGAAGGAGGAAAAAGACAGAGGTTGTCAGTGGTAGTGGAAATATGCCTAAAAGAAAGAATTTTAACCCTGGGAATACTGAGATAAAACAAGGGGATCCAAAATGTAGGATGGAGGCATGCAAGACATGCGACAAGTGTGACGCCCCCAAAATAGGTATACATCACCCATCTTGAGTCGCCAAATACATGGTACAGAATTCAAACACAAACTTAATTATACAACAGTTGTGTAAAATACGACTAAACATATGCTGTGAGTTTTAATACAAATATTGTCATCTAGACAATATACAAATTCAATGGGGTCCTTATTACATTTATTATCACACTATTTCACAGAATAGTGAGGACTACTAATGCACTATCTAGGACCATCACTCTGTTTCCCCCGACTAGTCCCTGCTACATTCTCATTTCCTGAAGAGAATAATGAAAGCAAAAGGGTGAGCTCAACTAGCCTAGTAAGAAATATTAAGACTAAGATAATGCAGAATAATTTATCGTTAGCCTTCAACGGTGTTAAACTGATAAAATATAATAAATATCAAGTTTAACTGCAGCAGAACAAGTAATCCGTTAGAAGAGTCAAGTAGAGAATAAAATATACTATCTTCTATGATTTAAAAGGTTTTTCATCACTTTTATCGCTGAGACTCAGCTTAATAAATGATCCACATCATAAAATCATCCCAGTACTACAGGCCAAGGATATTTTTTAGTATCACGACCATGAATTATCTATGCACTACGGGCCAAAGATAATCATGTTTTCATCAACGGTCCTGATCATGCCATAAAACAATTCATCTTTGCACCATTGGTCGAAGAGAATCCATAGCCATAATCATACCAAAAACTGTCCATCAATGCTCTACGGGCCAATGAGGATTTTTTTTTACATCATTTGTAACATTACGGTCATGATTATACCGAATAATCCCTGGTCATAATCATACCAAGTCCATCTATGCACTACAGGCCACAGATGACTTTCAACATAATATAAACATGAGGATGATGACAATGACATAATAATTCAATAAAACAAGTTCAACAATTAATTTATTCAGGAACTAATAACGTCCAAATTGTCAACATGATACTTCTTTGTAGAGTAAAATTCAAGAATGCTCAGAAGAATATTTCCATGAAAAGATACTGGATGAAGCGCAAATATCAAGGATATTCCACTAATTTCATGGAGTATAGAAGTCAAAACTTTAACCAACTGAGTATAATAAAGAATGGAATAACAAAAGAAATCACCATACATGCGGTGCCTTGCATAGGCGAGTTATTCAACAGAATAATAATAACGGAACCAGGTCAAAGTAAATTCGAAATTGCAAGCGTGGATGTTCAACCAGAATAATAAAGAATGGAATAACAACAGAAATCACCATGCATGCGGTACTTCGCATAGACAGGTTATTCCAACAGAATACTAAATAACGGAACCAGGTCAGGCGTAATACGCACCGACAGGATGTTCCAACAGAATAATAAAGACGGAACCAGGTCCGGCATAAAATGCACAGACAAGATATTCCAACAGAATAATAAAGAATGGAATAACAGAAGAATTTCACCAAGTATAGGGTAGCCCGCGTATACAGGTTATTCCAACAGAATAATAAAGAATGGAATAACAGAAGTTCTCTTCATGAATATAAAAGAAATAATACCCCCTACCTTAAGAAGAAAAGTACTGGATATATGAGTAGTGAAGTAGCAGAATACTTTTTCTCTTCCTCTCTATAGTTTATCTCTCTAGAGTTTCAAATTGAATTGTAAGAAATAATGAAGGAATGAGCTTCTATTTATAGAAAATGGGTGCGCATAGTAACTAACTCATGAGCGGTCCATTGATTTACTTTAATCTGATCGTCCATATTTAAAGCAAAATCTTTTAAATAAAATATAATATATTCTATTTATAATATAATGAAACGAATAATTTTATAAAAGTATTCTGTTTTATATAAAAAGATTTTACTATGCAAAATACTATGCGAGCACTATGCAACACTATTCATAATAAAATATAATATATTCTATTTATAGAATAACTTTATAAAAATATTACATTTTATATCAAAAGCTTTTACATTTTTATTACATTAATAATACTAATAAAAACAAAAGCCGAGTGACTTATCACGTAATATCAATAATCAATACCTGTAGTGTGCTACTATGCAACCATGCGTACATCGCATTACTTTTACTACCAAAGTAGTTCAACAAGATTAACGGTAAAACTTTACGTAGTTATTTTCATAAAATATTTTTGTCATTTTCTCCATCCGACAATAATTCCGTTCTATGGGTCCACTAATGATTGTCTTTGTTATGCGGATATTCCCAAACCAATCGAATATTATACAACAACTTGCATACTTTTTAAAATTTATAAATACTACCCACAACTATAACATTATATCAAATCCACACCATGATATTAAAAAAAAAAATTTGAGAAAATTAAATATTTATTCATAAAATCTGGGGTCTCACAATCTCCCCTCCTTATGGAATTTCGCCCTCAAAATTTACGTACCTACCTGGTATGTCGAAGAGGTGAGGATACCTTGACTTCACTTCAAATTCTAACTCTTGAGGTATAACATTTGAGCGTTGAATATGATCCTTCTTATCCAAGATGTTAACACGTATCTCCTCATACGTTAAATCTTCTGCTATCTCGTCCGGTTCTAAATTAATAATGTGGTTCGGGTCGTCCACATATTTATGTAACATTGATACGTCAAAAACGTTATGAACACACGACATACTTGGTGGTAAAACGAGTCTATAAGCCACAGTTCCTACTCGATCGTGGATTTTAAATGGGCCAATTAAATCGAGGGTTGAGATTTCCTCTCTTCGTCGATTCTTGCTTCTAGAATAACGCCCTCTTGAACATTCTTCTTCACATTCATCGACCGGTGTGTAGCTTGAGCGGTTTTAACTTTATCGATTAAAGTCGATTCTACTCAGTATATTCGTTATCTTCACGTGGTTCAGTATATTCAAGACTTGTAAATCAAGATACGATCTTCTACTCAACGCGTCAGCTACCACATTCGCACTTCCACGATGATATTACATGGTACGATCGTAATCTTCAACAGCTCGAGCCAACGTCTTTGGCGCATGTTAAGTTCATTTTAAGTAAAGAAATATTTGAGGGTTTTAGAAATGGGTTTTTGTTGGTTGATTTCACAATCAAAGCAAACGTGCAAGTATACACGATCAACAAGTAATATAGTGATAAATTAGAGTGTCGATCCCTTAGAGAATTCTAATTAATAAACTCCAACTACTAGTACTGTATCAATTCAATTTTATTTAAACAACCAAAAATTATGATTATTAAGAAATTATACTAAAACTAAGAAAACTAATTGCAATTGTATTTAAGAAATTATGTAAAAAGAAAGCAAAAATAAATTGACAATTATTTAAATGCAGATGAATGATAATTAAGACTCAAATTTCCCCAATTATGATTATTAAATTAATTATTCAATTATCCCAATTATTATGCCTACTGAATTGTTAACAGGAATTCTCAAGTGCCAAAAGCCCTCTCTCGAGTGATCAATTTCCTTCTATTTAACCCAAATTAATTTTGCTATATCTCTATGCAAAACAATTGAATTAAACTCGTTACAATCCCACTTCCTTATGTGTTACATGCGGCAAATAGATATTCTCATTATATTCATAAACCTAGTTATTCACTGTGCAAATAATTAAGTCACATGTCACCACCTTGATTCTAACTCTAAAATTCTCTCTCGATTCCATCTAGAGTAACTTGCATTAATTATTGGCGGATAATTAATCAATAAATACAAGGCATGATGAACAATTCACTTCAACATAAATAATTGGAATAAATTAAATAATCAATTCATAACCATAAAAGGTTCCATTGGAATCTTAATAAAAAGAATTAGTTCAACGGAAATAAAAACCACAAATAATTGATAAATCATCTTTTAGAAGTTACACAATTAAAAGAATAAAGGGAAGAAAAACTCCAAGTTGTAGCCTTGGATCCGCTTCTTCCTCCTTGCTCCAGTCTTCAATTGTGTAGAGTTTCCAATTCAATAAGAATAAACCAATTTATATTATTCTGCCCAATTTCAACAATCCTAGCCCAATTAGGTTTCCAATACTCATTAAATAAAGTCACAACAAGTCAATAGAAATCCCACGCCTGTTCCTCACGCGCGCGCCTCTTCCTGAGCTGACCGAGGACTAGCGCCCCGGCGCTATATTTAGCCTATTAAATAGCGCCCCGACGCTCTTGAGCAGAAAATGCCTCTTGCCTCCTTTTTCAGCCCAATTGCTCCCAATCGCTCCCACAACGCACAATCCTGCCTCAACACACTAAAACAAGTAAAATAATTCTAAAATGCTTCGATCACACAACAAATTAAGGTTAAACATAATTAATTCACGGGTATATTACCCAATCATCAAGTACCCCCAAACTTAAATCGTTGCATGTCCTCAGGAAACAAAACACAACACAATTAACTAAACATCATGCAAATGTAAACTAACTAAAGGACCTTAATTCCAGCAATTCAATAGTTAACGAATATCCATAGGTCTCAGAAAAATCACAAAAACATGCTAATACTTCATGTTCAAACAGATCAACAATATCCCAACAATCAATCAATCAAAATCTGTTATTACTGATATTGTGAGTGTGTGTTCAACAACCATGATAACCAATGACAAGCACAAATCTGAAAGATAATAAAGTTCTTAATAAGCATCATACAGTTCAACCTAAGAACGCATTAAATAAACTAAATTCAACTGAAATTAGACAATCACCAAAATTCAGAATTCAACATGGAATACTTATGCTTATTTTTGCTAAACGGGGGCATTTTGCACTTTTCCCGTTTTATTATTGTTTTTTTTTTCAACATAACTGTGCAATGTCTCATTCCATTAGGCTAACAGTGCTACCCCTTAGCGAGCTTTCGACCAACGACTCCCAGACCATATAAGACCTTAGGGCGCTAGGTTTTAAGATACCCCTTCGGGCGTACTTGCTCAAGTAACAAAGGCTCCGAAACAAGACTAGTCACGATATATTATTTTTTTTTTATTATTATTATTATTTTTATATAGCTCAAAGCTTATATATTCCATATATTGTCCCCAACTTAAGCTCAAGTCTAAATTCAGTCTTCACTAGCTACTTAACTTGTTTCTTCATTTCACTAGCATTCAACCTTGAGAACTCTATTATCTATCTATTTAAACTATCATAGCTAACATGGTCATCTTTCCAAAAGTGATATCCTTAAAACATCAGTGTCAAATAGATAGGAATTCAAATCTTATCAAGAATATCATATTACTGACTCAACAATCCTTACTAGACTTGTTCATGCAATTTTAAGTTCATCATTGGCCTTCGAATATACTCACTATCAAAAGCTGGAATTAACATGAAAACTAAAAACAAATTTACTCATGCAACTAAGAAAATAAAACATGCAACTAAGAACAATAAAACTCAACAGTTGATACTACCCCCAAACTTATCTAGAGCAATGTCCTCATGCGAAAGATAAAAAAAAATAGAGGACTTCCCTGATGAGCTTAAGCAGCGGCTTGATCATCATCATCCTCGCTCATCTCTAGATTGGACGGGGGAAAGACTAGCAGGACTGGAGCAGACGAAAACTGACTGAGACTAACATTTGGAAATTGATGGGCATTCATCGCATTCTGGGCGGCAAATTGATCAACTAAATACTTAAAAATAACATCTTGGCGCTCAGACAGGCGGACATTTTGGGCTTCAAGATTGTAGAACCAACCATTGATTTCTCGCTAAACAGCTTCGGGAACCACACTTTGATACGCAGCAGACGAGGGACCGTAAGTAGGTGGAGCCTGGGAGGATGGAACTTGAGATTGCTCAGCTTGGGGAATTATGAAACCCAATCCCCTAGAGTGATTTGCTCCCCCAGTCCACACTTTGTACCTGCTGATTAACTTATTGTCCAGCACTGGCATAGGCTTGTGTATCATCTCGTCTGACTTCCATTTGATGCCGAACTGTTCACATAGTACGCAAATGAGAGACAGATGTGGTAACCCTCTAGTGGTACTTCCACGAGATGCTCGAAGGACAGATTGCAAAATGAGATGGCCCACATCAATTTTAAATCCTTTGACGATTGCGTAAAGAAGCACTGCACATTCCCTGGTAACATGACTCACATAGGTGCATGGCATGAGTTTTGCGCAAATAAACGCATACCATGCCTTCCCATATAAGCTGAGATTCGATAGTGGGAAGGTCATATTTCCGCGTTCCTGAACCGTCCATGTAGTGCTGGTCGACAAAGCTCACGAATTATTTGCTCGTGTCGCCCATCACCACAAGCCTAGCATATTCATCTTAAAAACCTTCTACTGGCAGCTGATAACATGCATTGAAGTCTTCTTCGCCAATTTCCACTGTTTTGCCCCTGACGAAGACTGTATAATGATCATGCCCGGGCACGTTGGTGTAAAATTCTTTCACCACTGCTATGACCGTAGGATCAGGCTGGGCGGTGAGTGTGAACCAATTTCTTTCGGCTATCATAACGGCCATGTCACCATCCTTAGCTGGAACCCATGTTCCGGAACCAATGACTGAGTAGCCATTCGGTTGTACCTTTCCTGAGCTGCGAGACTGACAAATCGGCGGTTGTCAAATCTCGGAGGTAGAGACGAGGCTGTCCCTGATCTTTAACCACGCTGTCGTTTCGATGCCATAAAGCGAATAATTTCGGTGTAGCCAAGTGAAAGGGAGAAAGTGAGCGTGTAGGAGATCGAGAGGGAAGAGACGTGTGCTAATAAAGGGAAGAAGTGTAACTGTTCAGCAGTTATAACCAATTTAGGACTCTTGGCCGACCATTAGCGCCGGGGCGCTATATATTTATTGGGAAACAATGGGGCTTTTAAGCGATAATTCAAAAAGAAGCCTTTAGCGCCGGGTATTGATTAAGAGAAGAAGGAGGACGGTACGGGGGTGCTCTTAAGCGAGAATGTTCAAGATGTTTAGCGGGGCGCTCTTGGTCGGTAACTTGAATAACCCCTTAGCGACGGGGCGCTCGTTTATGGTCATTTGGCAGTGCCGGGGCGCTATTAGGCAGCAGCCTCAAGACTTCCGCGTGCACACCTCTGTTCACCTGCAACATGTAATTTAATTAATCACCCGCCATGATGAGTAACTCTACTCTCTAATGCATGAAAATACTCAAATCACCCTAGGGGATTGGGTTTCATAATTCCCCAAGCTGAGCAACTCTACTCTCTGATTTAAGAAATAGATAAAAAGAATAAAATAAAATACTCCAAGAAATAAAATGAAATAAAGAAAAATAAAATAAAATTGATTGGGTTGCCTCCCAAGAAGCGCTTGGTTTACTGTCGACGGCCCGACTGTTCTAGTTTGTTCAATTGTTCCCTGGGTCGGAGAGATTTACGACCGTCGTTTGCCTTTCAATAGGTCCAATCCAGTAATGTTTGAGTCGCTGACCGTTAACCTTGAATTTGCAATTTGAATTGGGTTTTTCGATCTCAATGTTACCATGTGGGGCAACAGATACGACTGTAAAAGGTCCTGACCAACGTGATTTCAGTTTCCCTGGGAATAAACGCAATCTTGAATTGAAAAGCAAAACTTGTTGGCCCAGTTCAAATGTTTTATCGAGAATTTTCTTATCATGCCAAGCTTTGACTTTTTCCGTGTAAAGTTTTGCATTCTCATACGCGTTAAAGCAGAATTCGTCCATCTCGTTCAACTGCAGTAACCTTTGCTCACCCGCTGCTTGTTCATCAAAATTGAGCTTCCGAATGGCCCAGTATGCACTATGTTCTAGTTCGACTAGAATGTGACACGCTTTTCCATAAACCATACGATAAGGTGACATACCAATCAGATTCTTATATGTTGTACGATATGCCCATAGAGCATCGTCAAGACGTAAAGACCAATCTTTTCGTGTCGGATTGACCACCTTTTCCAGAATCCTCTTGACCTCCCTATTCGAGACCTCAGCTTGGCCATTGGTTTGAGGGTGATATGCAGCGGCGATTTTATATTGAACCCCATATTTCACCAGTAACTTTGTGAACTGCTTGTTGCAAAAATGTGTTCCCTCATCACTTATTATTGCCCGAGGAGTCCCAAAACGCGTGAAAATATTTTTCTTCAAGAATCGGAGGACTACGTTAGCATCATTTGTGGGTAAGGTTGCGGCTTCTACCCATTTGGAAACATAATCCACCGCCAACAGAATATACTGATTATTGAACGATGAGGGGAACGGTCCCATGAAATCGATGCCCCAAACGTCGAACAATTCTACCTCCAAAATAGAGTTGAGTGACATCTCGTTTCGCTTGGAGATATTACCAACGCGTTGGCATCTGTCACACTTTGGCACATAGAGATATGCATCCTTGAATAACGAAGGCCAGTAAAATCCAGATTGTAATACCTTGGCCGCAGTTCGATCTCCAGAATAATGTCCTCCATAATCGGATGAATGGCAATGACCTAAGATACTGTCCATCTCTTCATGAGGTACACAACGTCTAATCATTTGATCCGCGCAGGCTTTAAACAAGACCAGTTAATCCCAATAATATTGCTTCACGTCATGTAGGAATTTCTTTCGTTGCTGCGAGTTCAAATCCGGAGGTAACACCTTAGCAACCACATAGTTCATATAATCAGCATACCAAGGCAGTGTTGTGGTCACTCGTAGAAGTTGTTCGTCCGAATTTTTTTTGTTAATCAATGCATTGTCCTTTCTCTGCACCTCATCATTTTCCAACCGCGATAAGTGATCCGCTACTTGATTTTCTGTACCCTTTCTATCCCGGATCTCCAAATCAAACTCCTGCAGCAATAACACCCAACGGATTAACCTCGGTTTGGCATCCTTCTTTTCGATCAAATACTTGATTGCGGAATGGTCCGTGTAGACAATGACCTTGGTTCCGATGAGGTATGCTCTAAATTTGTCGAAGGCGAACACAACTGGAAGTAGTTCTTTTTCGGTGGTTGTGTAGTTCAACTGAGCATCTGTCAACGTCTTGCTTGAGTAATAGATTGTATGGAAGATTTTGTTGTGACGTTGACCCAAAACTGCTCCCACTGCATAGTCATTGGCGTCGTACATCAATTCGAATGGTAGAGACCAATCGGGCACCATAATGATCGGAGCAGATACCAACTTCTTCTTTAGAATCTCGAATACCTCGATACATGACTGATCTAGTTTGAAAGGCACATCTTTCTCTAACAAGGAACACAAGGGTTTTGAGATTTTGAAAAATCTTTGATGAAACGTCGATAGAAACCGATGTGTCCAAAAAGCTCCGGATTCCCTTCACAGATGATGGAGGTGGTAATTTCTCAATAGTCTCAATCTTTGCTTTATCCACCTCTAGTCCGGCTGCAGAAACCCTATGCCCAAGAATAATCACTTCCTTCATCATGAAGTGACATTTTTCCCAGTTAAGAACTAGATTAGTCTCCACGCATCGTTTTAATACTAACATCAGATTTTACAAGCAGAGATCAAAGCTATCACCAAACAAGGAAAAATCGTCCATAAATACCTCCAAATTTTTCTCGACCATATCGGAGAAGATCGCCATCATGCACCGCTGGAAAGTTGCTGGTGCGTTGCATAGACCAAAAGACATTCGCCGAAATGCAAACGTACCGTATGGGCATGTGAATGTTGTTTTCTCTTGATCCTCCGGTGCAATAGCAATTTGATTATATCCCGAATAACCATCCAAGAGACAATAGAACTGGTGTCCTGCTAGCCTATCCAACATCTGATCAATGAATGGTAAGGGAAAGTGATCCTTCCGTGTGGCTTTATTTAACTTGCGGTAGTCCATGCACACTCTCCACCCTGTAACTGTTCGAGTAGGGATGAGCTCATTCGCTTCATTCTTTACCACTGTCATACCCCCTTTCTTTGGTATGCATTGTACAAGACTTGCCCACGAACTATCTGAGATTGGGTAAATAATGCCAGCATCCAACCACTTAATTATTTCCTTCTTCACCACCTCCTTCATGATGGGGTTTAGCCTTCTTTGCATCTCGATGGTTGGTTTCGCCCCTTCCTCCATTAAGATTTTATACATGCAGAATGATGGGCTAATACCTCGAATGTCAGCTATAGTCCACCCAATTGCTGTTTTAAATTCTCGCAAAACCCGTAGCAATTTTTCCTTTTGCGTATCAGTCAATTCCGTGGAAACAATAACTGGTAGGGTCTCGTCTTTTCCCAAATAAGCATATTGCAAATGGGTGGTAATGGCTTTAACTCTAGCATCGGTGGCTCTTCTATTGACGGTTTGAACTTCTTACCTTCAGCTTCGGGTCTCTCTATGGTGTCGAAGGATTGAGTGCTTTTCCGAAAAACTGATGGTGTGTCTAGCCATTTGACGTATTCGATATTTTCGTCAATACCATATTCGTCTGCCCCGAACAAAATAGATTCAAGTGGGTCCTCCAAAAAAGTTGTGCTGAATTTATGATTCTCCAATTCCTCAATGATATCAACCCGCATACATTCGTTTGTTTCTTTAGGATATGACATTGACTTGAAGACGTTGAAGGTGACCTGTTGATCTTCAACTCGCATTGTCAATTCACCTTTTTGAACGTCAATCAATGTTCTGCCTGTTGCCAAAAATGGTCGCCCAAGAATGATCGGAATCTCACTGTCCACTTCACAATCAAGAATAAAGAAATCCGCGGGGAAGATGAATTTATCCACTTTTACTAGCACATCTTCAACTATACCTCGTTGATATGTAACCGATCTATCCATTAGCTGCAAACTGATATTTGTTGGGCGTGGAGCCTGCAGTCCGAACTGGCTATAGACGGATAATGGCATTAGATTAATACTGGCCCCCAAATCACACAACGCTCGTCCAGAAAACTGATTTCCAATCTTGCACGGTATATTGAAGCTACCTTGGTCCTTGAGCTTTGGCGGTAACTTATTCTGAATGATAGCACTGCATTCTTCTGTCAATGCTACGGTCTCAAATTCACCCAATTTCCTCTTCTTTGACAACACCTCCTTCATAAACTTCGCATAACTCGGCATCTGTTCCAAGGCTTCGGCGAAGGGGATGTTGTTGTGCAATTTCTTGAAGATATCCAAAAACTATGAGAACCGCTTATCTAACTTGGATTTCTGAAATCTCTGCGGATACGGTATGGGAGGCATTATACTGGTTGGTTCTGAATTTTTCTGTTGTGAGATCTCCTCTTGATGCTTTTCGGTATCCACCCCGTTCTCTATTTTGATTTGTGCCTTGTCCTTCTTTTCCTTGTCCGTGACCGAGTCTTGTAGTTCTTTCCCACTCCGTAGAGTTACCGCTTTACAATGCTCATCTCTGCCCGGGTTTTTCTCGGTGTCGCTCGGAAGTGTTCCCAGTGGTCGGTTATTCAATGCATGTGCCAATTGTCCCAATTGATTTTTTATGTTTTTGATTGATGTAGTCTGACTTTGTATACTCAACTCCACTTGATCCAATATTTTATCACTCTCATCGTGCCTTTTCTCCGATGCCTTAACAAATCTTTCCAAAGCTTCTTCCCTGACTTGCTTTCATCCGCGGGTTGTTTTTTGTCCGGTTTTGAAACCGGAATTGTTTCTTTGTCTCGATTGCTTGTTATGACTTGGTTGTTGCTCCATGAAAACCCAGGATGATTTCTCCAACCCGGATTATATATATTTTGGTTCAGATAAGGCTGAGTAGACCTACTATAACTCCCCACATATTGTCTTTGCTTCAAACATTGATGGCACGATGATGCGTAGTATGACCCCCAGCACAAATTTCACAGACCATAGCTACCTGCTGAGTGGATTGTGGGCACATTAATTCCATCTGCTTAGCCATTACGGACACTTGCACTTGTAAAGATGTTATCGCATCCACATCATACTTTCCTGCTGCTTTCGAAGGATTAGACCTTGTCATGGGCCACTGGTAATTGTTGGTGGCCATCGTTTCTAACAACTGAAATGCATCTTTAAGGTTTTTAGACATAATCGCCCCTCCTGCTGCTGCGTCAATACTTGCCCTTGTGGATGGTTTTAAACCATCGCAAAATATCGCTAATTGCATCCACTGTGGAATTCCATGGTGTTGGCACTTGCGGAGCATATCTTTAAACCTTTCCCACGCCTCATACAAGTATTCCGAATCAAACTGTGCGAAGGTATGAATATCATTCCGTAGTTTTGCTGATTTGGCTGGTGGGAAAAACTTAGCTAGAAATTTTTGAGCCAAGTCATCCCAAGTGTGGATTGATTCAGGGGGATGAGCATATAACCAACTGCGTGCTTTGTCTTTCAAAGTAAATGGGAACATTCTCAACCTTGTAGCATCTTTCGACACATTGTTGAATTTGAAGGTGTCGCAGACTTCCAAGAAGCTCAAGATATGTTCATTCGGATCATCTAATGGACCTCCCCCAAACTGACATTGATTCTGAAGCATTTGAATGGTTGCTGGTTTGATCTCAAAATTGTTAGCAGTGATTGCCGGTCTCCTAATGCTCGACTGTATATCCGTGACATTCGGCATGGCATAATCCCGAAGTGATTTCTGATCGTTCCCTGCCACGTTCTCTTGAATTCCTTGGTCCGCCAGTTTTTCTTCCTCGGGTGTTACCGCACTAGTCGATTGCTCTTTTCGGAATTTCCTTTCACTTTCGTCGATATAAGGAAAAAGTTCCCTTCGTGCCCTTGATCTAGTGTGCATACACTTGCAAAGAATTCCTGCGAAAACAAGAAGAAAAATTAAGTAACGTTTAAATTAAGACCGAATTGATTATAACTAATATGGAATTAATTTTAACAAAGAATTCCCCGGCAGCGGAGCCAAAAACTTGTTGGTTGATTTCACAATCAAAGCAAACGTGCAAGTATACACGATCAACAAGTAATATAGTGATAAATTAGAGTGTCGATCCCTCAGAGAATTCTAATTAATAAACTCCAACTACTAGTACTGTATCAATTCAATTTTATTTAAACAACCAAAAATTATGATTATTAAGAAATTATGCTAAAACTAAGAAAACTAATTGCAATTGTATTTAAGAAATTATGTTAAAAGAAAGCAAAAACAAATTGATAATTATTTAAATGCAGATGAATGATAATTAAGACTCCAATTTCCCCAATTATGATTATTAAATCAATTATTCAATTATCCCAATTATTATGCCTACTGAATTGTTAACAGGAATTCTCAAGTGCCAAAAGCCCTCTCTCGAGTGATCAATTGCCTTCTATTTAACCCAAATTAATTTTGCTATATCTCTATGCAAAACAATTGAATTAAACTCGTTACAATCCCACTTCCTTATGTGTTACATGCGGCAAATAGATATTCTCATTCTATTAACAAACCTAGTTATTCACTGTGCAAATAATTAAGTCACATGTCACCCTGCCCAGTTCTAACTCTAAAATTCCTCTCTCGATTCCATCTAGAGTAACCCGATAATTATTGGCCAGATAATTAATCAATAAATGCAAGGCATGATGAACAATTCACTTCAACATAAATAATTGGAATAAATTAAATAATCAATTCATAACCATAAAAGGTTCCATTGGAATCTTAATAAAAAGAATTAGTTCATAACGGAAATAAAAACCACAAATAATTGATAAATCATCTTTTAGAAGTTACACAATTAAAAGAATAAAGGGGAAGAAAAACTCCAAGTTGTAGCCTTCAGATCTGCTCTTCCTCCTTACTCCAGTCTTCAATTGTGTAGAGTTTCCAATTCAATAAGAATAAACCAATTTATATTATTCTGCCCAATTTCAACAATCCTAGCCCAATTAGGCTTCCAATACTCATTAAATAAAGTCACAACAAGTCAATAGAAATCCCACGCCTATTCCTCATGCGTGCGCCTCTTCCTGAGCTGACCGAGGACTAGCGCCCCGGCGCTATATTTAGCCTATGAAACAGCGCCCCGGCGCTCTTGAGCAGAAAATGCCTCTTGCCTCCTTTTTCAGCCCAATTGCTCCCAATCGCTCCCACAACGCACAATCCTGCCTCAACACACTAAAACAAGTAAAATAATTCTAAAATGCTTCGATCACACAACAAATTAAGGTTAAACGTAATTAATTCATGGGTATATTACCCAATCATCAGTTTTGTACTGGGGTCAATATAAAATTCGATTTCATGCTCTAGGGGTAGCCTAGAAGTCTTCAAGAATACGTCAGGAAATTTATTAACAATAAAAATATCATTCAAAACTGTGACCCTCATCCAAGACTTGGATAGTACGTCACATTGATACCTACCAACTTGCCATCGTCATTCACGCGCCGCCACTGTGAAAGTCCGCGCTTTGCATTCCACACAAGAAAGTCAACAACGAAAGGATGGGGCTCTTTACTTATAGCTTGATATGACAATGATTGACTTTAGTGGTTTGGTTGCTTGAATTCACATAACAGGTTGGTTAGGAATATGAAAGCTAACAACCTTACGAAAAGCATGATGAGTAGTTAACCAATCATTTCCAAAAATTACATCAAAGGCAAGTATTTTCAAAGAGATATGATCGACAGGTAACGTGAAAATGTTAATTTGAACAAGATTTATAAATAGTGGAGGTAACAAAGGTTTCTCCCAACTGAGTTTAAATAGATATATCAAAGTCTAACTTCTCCGAAGTTAACTTCAAACATTGAACACAACTAGGTGAAATAAAAGAGTAAGTAGAACCGGTATCTAACACGGTATAGACTTTGCAAGAGTTTATGACTAACATACCCGTGATAATTTTATTCAGCTTCCTTGTCACAAAAAAAAACGCTCTTTCTTACACTACCGGCTTTAGCTTGTCTGGGACATCCTTTGGCATCACTATCCCAGCTGGACTTGACTTCACCATACGATAAAATCGAGCTAGGTGACCTTCTCTTCCGTAATTAAAACACGTTTTGGATTGCTGCGTACAGTTTGGACGGATGTGTCCCTCCTATCCGCATTTGAAACATACGACCGGTGGTCGTTCTTCTTCCTTTGAAACGGGTGCTGGTGCCGACGTCTTTACATCATTGTTGAACCTTCTCTTCTTGAAATGTCCATTCTTATTGTTTTGGCCATGATTACCACCGAAGTGGTTACCATTTCTGGCATGTTGATTCCCTCCATGCTTATTGTCACCGCTTTGATGACTGTTATCACCGGTATTATTATTTTGCTGGCTTCTCTCTTTTGGTTGCGTTGACTCGTTATCGCGCTCCACTAACTGAGCCCTATTTACAACATCTGAATACAAACACAGTTTATGAGAAATAAGATATTAACGTATCTCCGGCTTCAAACCTCTTAAAAACATCCGCATCATTCTCTCTTCATTATCAACCAAGTGGGATGCAAATCAGGACAACTCGGCAAACTTGGCTTCGTACTGCGAAACGGTTATGTTGTTTTGCTCCAACTTGATAAATTCCACCTCCTTCATGTGACGAATGCTTTTGGGAAAGTACTTGTCTTTGAACAGCTCTTGGAACTTCTCCCAAGACATCTTGAGTACGTCAGGCTGGGTACGTTTTATAGATTCCCACCAGTAATATGCCTCTTCACGCAACATAAAGGTGGCAAAGGGAACCTTTTGCTCCTCGGAGCATCCCAAGACATAAAATATCTTGGTGATCTGCTTTAACCACGTCTCCGCCTTAAGTGGTTCTGGCTTTCCTAAAAACCCTGATGGTCCCAGCTCCTTGAATTGCTTAGCGGTGACCAACCTTGGGTAGCCATTGTTTCCTCCTGCATTATGAACAGGAGCCGCTTTCGCCTGATGTTGCATGAATTCTAAAAAGCTCCTAAACGATAAATGCGTTATAATCGATTGATCGGTGTTGTTGTTTACAGGAGGATTATCGCCATCCCGCTTTGCACATTGTCCTGATTATTGATCTGTGGAGAATCAACGGTCTCTTGTGCTCCATTGCTATTCTCAACATTCTCGGATGTCATTTTCAGATACTGCCACAAAACAAAGGTTAATTGACATGTAACATATTATCCCTATATCCTGACCGACCAATTAAATACCAAATAAACTTAGGTAGGTCATACTAGCGAAGGAATTCCCCGTCTCTCCCCTCCTAGTTCTATTCTCACATCCTAGCCAGGGATCATATCCCTAAGCTTTGATACCAATTGTGACGCCCCCAAAATAGGTATACATCACCCATCTTGAGTCGCCAAATACATGGTACATAATTCAAATACAAACTTAATTATACAACAGTCGTGTAAAATACGACTAAACATATGCTGTGAGTTTTAATACAAATATTGTCATCTAGACAATATACAAACTCAATGGGGGTCCTTATTACATTTATTATCACACTATTTCACAAAATAGTGAGGACTACTAATGCACCATCTAGGACCATCACTCTGTTTCCCCCGACTAGTCCCTGCTACGTTCTCATTTCCTGAAGAGAATAATGAAAGCAAAAGGGTGAGCTCAACTAGCCTAGTAAGAAATATTAAGACTAAGATAATGCAGAATAATTTATCGTTAGCCTTCAACGGTGTTAAACTGATAAAATATAATAAACATCAAGTTTAACTACAGCGGAACAAGCAATCCATTAGAAGAGTCAAGTAGAGAATAAAATCTACTATCTTCTATGATTTAAAAGGTTTTTCATCACTTTTATCGCTGAGACTCAGCTTAATAAATGATCCACATCATCAAATCATCCCTGCACTATAGGCCAAGGATATTCTTTAGTATCACGACCATGAATTATCCATGCACTACGGGCCAAAGATAATCATATTTTCATCAACGGTCCTAATCATGCCATAAAACAATTCATCTTTGCACCATTGGCCAAAGAGAATCCATAGCCATAATCATACCAAAAACTATCCATCAATGCTCTACAGGCCAATGAGGATTTTTTTTACATCATTTGTAACATTACGGTCATGATTATAACGAATAATCCATGGTCATAATCATACCAAGTCCATCTATGCACTATAGGCCACAGATGACTTTCAACATAATATAAACATGAGGATGATGACAATGACATAATAATTCAATAAAACAAGTTCAACAATTAATTTATTCAGGAACTAATATCATCCAAATTATCAACATGATACTTCTTTGTAGAGTAAAATTCAAGAATGCTCAGAAGAATATTTCCATGAAAAGATACTGGATGAAGCGCAAATATCAAGGATATTCCACTAATTTCATGGAGTATAGAAGTCAAAACTTTAACCAACTGAGTATAATAAAGAATGGAATAACAAAAGAAATCACCATGAATGCGGATTCAGATAGACAAAGTTATTCCAACAGAATAATAATAACGGAACCAGTCGGTGTAAATTGCACAAGCAGGATGTTCCAACGAGAATAATAAAGAATGGAATAACAATGAAATCACCATGCATGCGTTACTTCAAGCATAGACAAAGTTATTCAAGAATACTAAATAACGGAACCAGGTCAGACGTAATACGCACCAACAGGATGTTCCAACAGAATAATAAAGACGGAACCAGGTCCGGCATAAAATGCACAGACAAGATATTCCAATAGCATAATAAAGAATGGAATAACAGAAGAATTTCACCAAGTATAGGGTAGCTTGCGTATCTGAGTTATTACAAATGAATAATAAAGAATGGAATAATGAAGTTCTCTTCATGAATACAAAAGAAATAATACCCCCTACCTTAAAGAAGAAAGTAATCGGATGGATATATGAGTAGTAAAGTAGCAGAATACTTTTCTTCTTTCTCTCTATAGTTTATCTCTCTAGAGTTTCAGTGAATTCGTAAGAAATAATGAAGGAATGAGCTTCTATTTATAGAAAAATGGACTGCATAGTTACTAACTCATGAACGGTCCAGATTGATTTACTTTAATCTGACGGTCCATATTTAAAGCAAAATCTTTTAAATAAAATATAATATATTCTATTTATAATCTAATAAAATGAATAACTTTATAAAAGTATTCTGTTTTATATAAAAATGTTTTACTATGCAAAATACTATGCAGGCACTATACAACACTATGCATAATAAAATATAATATATTTTATTTATAGAATAACATTATAAAAGTATTACATTTTTATATCAAAAGCTTTTTCGTTTTATTACATTAATAATACTAATAAAACAAAACCGAGTGACTTATCACGTAACATCAATAATCAATACTGTGTGCTACTATGCAACTAATGCGTAGACATCGTACTTTTTACTATGAAAGTAGTTCAACAAAGATTAACGGTAAAACTTTCGTGCGTTATTTTCATAAAATATTTTTGTCGTTTTCTCCGTCAGAAAATAATTCCGCTATGGGTCCACCAATTATTGTACCGGTAAATACGGATATTCCCCGAAAAAAAAGAATATTCCCAAACCAATCGAATATTATACAACAACTTGCATACTTTTCTAAATTTATAAATACTACCCACAACTATAACATTATCTCAAATCCACACCATAATATTAAAAAAATTATTTCGAGAAAATTAAATATTTATTCATAAAATCTGGGGTCTCACAGCAATACTCATCTGGGAGTCTGTCTAAAAGGAAAAATGGGGTGTTATAATTGTGGGCAGGAGGGTCACATATCTCCCAACTGTCCTAATCCTAAAAAAAGTCGTGGCTGTTTTGTTTGTGGGTCGATGGACCACATGGCAAGAAATTGCCCAAAGAAGGGGGTGGAGGGTATAGGGTTCTGGTAGTTGTAATTTAGCCATTACTGGACCAATACTGTAAGACCCCAACTTATTATAATAAAATTGAATTTTCCTCTATTCATTATTCTAAATTAATAAGGTGTTAATTTGATATAATGCTTTGGTTATGGGTGAAATGTGAAAATTTTACAAAATAAACAAGTGGTTGTAAAATATTCATTTTTGTCGGGGAATATTCATACGACGGCGCAGCCATTTGTGGGCCCCATAACGAAAAACGGTTGGATGAAGGAAAACAACAAAGTATGAGTTTTTATAAATAACGGCGTAATTGTTACCGTTAACACTATTGGAATACCCGGTGGTTAAAATACAGTAATACGCGTGGTTCGCACAAAGATATTACGGTTTTGCACAATATTTTGAATTATTGATTCTTACGTAAGAAGGCACTACTCAATAATTGTTACGAGAATCTTGTTCAATATTTTATTTTATTGGTTCAATAATTGTTGCGTTGATATTTTATATTATTGTTGTTTCAATAATTGTCACTGCACAATATTTCCCATTATCGAATCAATAATTCATATTATTTGAATAATATTATGAGATAGCATTATTGGAAATGTCTAGAAAGTTCTGTCAATGAGAGGTTTGGTCACCTAATTGCGCGTTAGTAAGGAAAAATCCTTATCGGAAAGCCCCCTCTTTCCTGGTAACTGCCTGGTTGTCATAAATGTGATTCTGTAATATTATTTGTGAATAATTAATTATTGATTTATATGATAAGGAAATATTTATTTGATGCAGATTTAAATGATGGATTTTTTTATGTGGATATAAATGAAGGAATTAATGTTGAGGTGTTTTATCAGTATTTTGTTGGAATGGAGGTATTAAAAATCAAACCAGTGTTCTTGAGATATATTGCGTGAGTTATAATTTTTAATCCGACCGTTGGATCGTTGTGATTTTTGGATATGTTATACGTATATAAGTTGAGTATATGTCCACAAATTTTGAACCGTTAAAATGAACGTATGATTTGTTATGAATTTTAAGAGGTGACTGGTTTAGAAACTGTTGAAGTTTCGAAATTTATCATTTTGGTGGAAAATTCTAGAATTGGTGGGCCCCACTTTTGGTTGGTGAGAAATGTGCTCAAATTGAATTTCAAATGTGGTAGGTGGCAATAGTAGCAGGTAAAGCTATCAGGTAGCAGGTCAAGTCTGCTTTGGCATGCTAATATTTTCCTATAAATAGAGGGCTAAGTTAGAATTGAAAATCACACCAGAAACATAAGCTTTCTCTCTTTCTCTCTCTATATTATCGAGCGTATTTTTTGAGTATTTAGATACTTTGAGAGTTATTATTAAGTACAAGTTTCATTCAGCATCATATCCGACATTTCATTCCGAAGTACGGTTTCTTTGAGGTAAGGGATGCTATTTTCTTTTTAAATGATATTATTTTCCTCAATATCATTATGCCGAAATATTGGTTTGAACTTTTTATCAAATTTGGAATTTTTTATGTCGAGGTTACTATTCACGTATACAACACTATTCACGTATACGGCACTATTCACCGAAAAATGAATTTTTTTTTTTGTCCAAGATGTCTATTATGGTTACTATTTTTGATTGTATCCATGTTTTGATCTTTATTTTTTGAATTCTGCTTCACAATTGGTTATTATGAAATATTACTGATCTTGGATAAACTGTTATACGAATCCCTAATAATTGTCCTTTTGTCTCACTGGATTCATTTTCTTTAAAATATTTTTCATCATCCTCAGTCCTAAATGATGATATTACTGAATATCTTTGGCTTGTAGGGCAAAGATGAATGATTAACTGATGAATATCTTTGGCCCGTAGTGCAAAGATGAACAGGTGTTGAGATGAACATAACTGACTGGTGATACAAATGAATATCTTTGGCCTGTAGTGCAAAGATGAATATTTGATTAAAGATGTATATTGATTGATGTTACAGGGATAAAATATTGATCATGGACTCATGCAGTTGTTGATCTAAACCTTATTGTCTATTATATTTTATCAGATGTTTCCCTGTTGAAGACTAATGATAATTTGTTGTATATTATCTTAGTCATAATATTATTTACTGGGCTAGTTGAGCTCACCATTTTCCTTTTTAATTGTTCCATTTTTCTTCTCAGGAGGTGAGAACATAGCAGGATCTAGTCGGGGTATGGAGTAATGGTTCTAGAAAGATGTTTTAACAGTTCTCACTATTTCTGTAAAATAGTGTTTAAATAATTGTAATGAGGACTTATTTGAGTGTGAATATTGTCTAGAAGACAATATTTGTATTTAAACTCACAATATGTGTTGTCGTATTTTGTACGACAATTGTATTATTGAAGTTATAGTTTGCTTTCTGTACCATGTATTTGGCGACTCAGAATGGGTGTTGTATACCTATTTTGGGGGCGTCACAGTTGGTATCAAAGCTTAGGGATATAGTCTCCGGCGGAGATCGGGGAATAGAACTAGGAGGGGAGAGATGAGTAATCCTTCGCTAGTGTGTCCTATTTAAGCTTATTTGTTGGTCAGTCATAATATAGGGATATATGTGATATGTTAATTTGTTTAATTAACCCTTGTTTTATGGCAGTATTTAAGAATGGCTGCTGAGAATGTTAACAATGGAGTGTATGAGACTGTGGAACAACCTTTAGTCATAAACCAGGAGAACGTACAACATGAAGGCAATATTCCACCTGTAAACAACACTATCGAGCAAATGATGAATGATGGAATGTTTAGGAGCTTTTTGCAATTCATGCAAAATCAGACGAGGGAGGCTCCTGTAAAAAATACGGGTGGAAGTGATAGCAACGCGCGGTCTGTCACAGCCAAGCAGTTCAAGGAGTTGGGACCACCAGAATTTATTAGAAAGCCAGATCCGATCAAGGCGGAAATGTGGGTCAAACAAATTACCAAGATATTCGATGTCTTGGGATGCACGGAGGAACAGAAGGTTCCATTCGCCACCTTTATGTTCTGCGGTGAGGCAGACTACTGGTGGGAGTCTGTGAAGCGTACCCAGCCTGTCACACTCAACATGTCTTGGGAAACATTTCAGAAACTATTCAATGACAAGTACTTTCCTGAAAGTATTCGTCATATGAAGGAGGTAGAGTTTATCAAATTGGAATAAAAAACAACATGAAGGTGTCCAAAAGATGAGGCGAAGTTATTTGAGTTATCGAGTTTGCACCTCATTTGGTAGAGAATGAGGAACGAATGACAAGGATGTTTTCGAGAGGTCTAAAACCCAAGATTAAGCAATATCTTATCTCTCATAAATTTTCTCTCGTATTCGGATGTTGTCGTGAGGATCAATTATTGAACGAGATAGTGAGTATGTTCAACCGAGGGACCACAACCTGTGGTAATATCGGTGGGACAAGAATCATCGGGAGCGATGATAACCAACAAGGAGGGAAAATACGGACAAAAGCAAAGAACCACTCGGTGTGGTAATCGGGGCGTGATAATAGAAGGAGTGAGTCGGGAGGAGATTTCAAAAGAGAAGGTACAAAAATGATAACGTGAAGACGTCAAAGACAAACATCAACTGCTTTGGGGGAGGAGAACGAGCACGGCATTGCGTTTGATACAAAATGCGGAAAGAGGGACACATCATCAAACCGCCCACAACAATCCAAGGTGTGTTATAACTGTGGAAAGAAAGGTCATATAGCTAGAGATTGTCTAGTTGCGAAACCAAGTTCAACGGGGATGGTGACTCCAAAGGCTGTCCCGGATAAGTCGAAATCAGCGGTTCTTGGAAGAGCGTTTGTCGTGACTGGCCAAAACGCGAGAAACCTGAACGAGGTGATCACGGGTAAGCTAATCTTGGATTCTTGCGAAGTTTATACCTTACTAGATACTGGTTCTACCCATTCTTTTATCTCTCCTGCTTGTGCTCAACGTTTAAACTTGACTCCGGAGAAATTAGACTTTGATTTATCAGTGGAGACTCCGTTAGAAGAAACTTTCGTTACATCCATTGTTTATAAATTTTGCTTGATTCAAATTGGTACAATCACATTACCTGTTGATCTTATCTCTGTAAAGATACTTGCTTTTGATGTGATTTTAGAAATTGATTGGTTAACCACTCATCATGCCAAAATGGATTATTTTCGTAAGTTTGTTAGTTTTCATATTTCTAACCAACCTGTTATGCGAATTCAAGCAGCCAAACCATAGAAGTCAAACCCTTTCATATCAAGCCATAAAGCCATTCGTTTATTGAAAAACGGATGTCAAGCTTTCTTAGCCTATGTTATGGACTTGAACAAAAACACGTCAGATTTGAATAATATTTCTGTTGTTAGTGAATTTCACGACGTATTTCCTGAAAAATTTCCTGGTCTACCTCTAGAGCGTGATATTGAATTTTGTATTGACTTTGAACTCGGTACAAAACCCATTTCTAAAACCCCATATCGAATGGCTCCTATTGAACTTCAGGAGTTAAAAACCCAACTACAAGATTTGGTACTCAAGCCTCTATCTGGTATCTTCCTTTGTGGAATGTACCAAAGCCAAACTCTCCGTAGGGGACGCTATATTTATGTGGTGGTAAAACGATAGGTGCTATTGTGACGTGCTATCCAAGATTGGGATATGAGTCACAGTTGAGAGCAACTTCAGTTAGTAATTGGAATACGTAGCTTTCTAGGCTTAGCTGATTACTATCGAAGATTCTGATAAGTAGGATTTTTACCTACTTATGGAGTACCAATTCATGCGAACTATGCCCATCTCAAGTACATTTTAGTCTAGTTTAGCTGCATTTCATGTTAATTTGCATTGCACTTTCTTAAAACTTCTTTTGGTGAATAAGTGCAGGAATTGGCCTGTTTTGGTGGTGATTTGGAGCATAAGGCAAATGGATGCTTGAAACGAGGTAAAAGGATGGGATATGCATGGCATGAAGGTGCATTGGTGCAAGGAAATAGAGCATAACGGAGCAAGCAGCAGCAGTAGGAAAACAGAAACCAGGAACTGTAAATTTCAAGTCGCGCGGCAAAACAGCCTTAAGAACGCGTGCCCATGCGATCACCCAGCCAGATCTTGGATGTTACTGCAAGTCTCGCGGCCATGAGACAGACAAGCCTATGGAGCGCGCGCCCGCGCCCGAGAGCAGTCGAACATATGAACCTACTGCAAGTCTCGCGGTCGCGAGACTATCATGCTGGAAGAGCGCGTGACCGCATGCAATGTCTGATGCTGCTGATGTGTTTTATTTTATTTCCAAATTTTAAAGGTTGTAATCGATTAAAAACGATTCCTGACTAGTGTCAGGGGTATGATTCGACATTTTATTATTTTTCACGTAACTTTACATCGTAATTAGGGTTTACTCTGGAGAGAGGATTTCAATGTAGAAGGAGGCTATAACGCTACTTTTCTACTCCTTATTGGGATCTCTCTACGAGAGCAGATTATTAATATTAGTTTTTGCTGGAATCTTATGGGGATTGGATATTGATGTGTATTCAGCAATTGGGTTTGATAGTTTCATCTTTCCTCTTTCAATTGTTGCTTATTGATCATGTTTAACTTTGATCCCATAATGGCTTTTGGTTCAGTCATGAACTAAACTCCATTATGGGACTCTAACAGATTTTATTATGTAGTTTGATTGCATACTTAAATGCTGGGTTGCTTTGCATATTATATGGGATGTCTATCATGATTGTTTTGCATACATGAATGCTTGATCACCATTCGTTTCAGTATTTGTATGGAATTAACAATGAACATGGAAATATGGACTGTAATCATGATAGTATACGTATATAGGGCTGTGTTATATGGCTTATGTATTTCGTGAACCAGATAGACATATATTGTTTCACCGTATAAGTTAAGATAAGAGCTTGAACTTAAAATCAATATAGTTGCAATTTCACACAGACATATAGTGATGTTGGTTATATTGACATAGAGTCTATCATCTGTGGATGTTGTGTAAGTAGGTCTTAGTGCATTGAAAAATGGCTAATACTCTTTTAGTGCTCTTGGCTACTTTCCTATGATATGTGAACAAGTCAGGCATTATAGTGGCGATTGAATGAAATAGTAAATGAAGTTAGAATCCCATTAATTCCAATATCATTTATTATATCGTTTATATTATCTTAGTTGTTATTTGCAATTCAAGAATCAACCAAGTTTAGTCTTTAGTGTGAGCATATAAATATAGTGATTTAATTAATGAATAGTAGTTTAAGTTAAACAACTTTCTCTGTGGGATCGATACTTTACTTGCTCTGTATTACTTGTTGACGCATGTATGCTTGCATGAGTTAGAGCTCTTTTGTTAGTCGTAAAAAAGAGGCAACAGATTCGTGGAAGAATTTTCTCAAATCGCTACTCCATTAACTTAGATGACTTGGAAAGATACAAAATTCGTATGGAGCGAGGAATGCGAGAAGATTTTCCAAGAACTCAAGAGGTAACTCATTTCGGCACATGTTCTGACCATACCATCCTGGAAAAGCGAACGTGGTAGCTGACGCATTGAGTAGAAGATCGTACGCGTGTACGAGTGTGATATTGTTGAATACAAAGACCTATCTTGTATAATTTACATATGATAGAGATAGAGTTAAAGACTTTAGGGACCCACGTGATGACATGTGAGTAGAATCGACTTTAATTGATAAAGTTAAAACCGTTCAAGCTATACACTGGAGCTGATGAATATAAAGAAGAAGTTGTAAGAAGGCACTATTCTAGAAGTAAGAGTCGATGAAGAGAAGAAAGCTCAAACCTTCGATTTATTTGAAATCCTCGATCGAGTAGGAACTGTGGCCTATAGACTCGCCTTAACGCTAAGTATGTTGCGTGTTCATAACGTTTTTCACGTATCGATGTTACGTAAATATGTGGACGACCCGAACCACATTATTGAGTTAGAACTGGAAGAGATAACTGAAGATTTAACGTACGAGGAGGTACATGTTAAGATCTTGGATATGAAAGAGCATGTCCTACGCACCAAGGTTATACCACAAGTTAAGGTTTTGTGGAGGAACCATGTTATTGAGGAAATGATTTGGGAGTTGGAATCGAAAATGAAAGCGAGGTACCCTCACCTGTTCGAAACACCAGGTACGTACGTCAATTTCGAGGATGAAATTTTATAAGGAGGGGGGGTTGTAAGACCCCAACTTATTATAATAAAATTGAATTTTCCTTTATTCATTATTCTAAATTAATAAGGTGTTAATTTGATATAATGCTTTGGTTATGGGTGAAATGTGAAAATTTTACAAAATAAACAAGTGGTTGTAAAATATTCATTTTTATCGGGGAACATTCGTACGATGGTGCAGCCATTTGTGGGCTCCATAACGAAAAACGGTTGGATGAAGGAAAACGACAAAGTATGAGTTTTTATAAATAACGGCGTAATTGTTCTGATTAATTACATTGTTGGAATACCCTTGGTGGTTAAAATACGAAGAATCTGGCGTGGTCGCATAAAGAAGACATTACGGTTTTGCACAATATTTTTGAATTATTAATTCTTACGTAAGAAGGCACTACTCAATAATTGTTACAGGAATTACTGTTCAATATTTTATTTTATTGGTTCAATAATTGTTGCGTTGATATTTTATATTATTGTTGTTTCAATAATTGTCACTGCACAATATTTCCCATTATCGGATTAATAATTCATATTATTTGAATAATATTATGAGATAACATTATTGGCAATGTCTAGAAAGTTCTGTCAATGAGAGGTTTGGTCACCTAATTACGCGCCAGTAAGGAAAAATCCTTATCGGAAAGCCCCCTCTTTCCTGGTAACTGCCTGGTTGTCATAAATGTGATTCTGTAATATTATTTGTGAATAATTAATTATTGATTTATATGATAAGGAAATATTTATTTGATGTAGATTTAAATGATGGATTTATTTATGTGGTTATAAATGAAGGAATTGATGTTGAGGTGTTTTATCAGTATTTTGTCGGAATGGAGGTATTAAAAATCAAACCAGTGTTCTTGAGATATATTGTGTGCGTTATAATTTTTAATCCGACCATTGGATCGTTATGAGTTTTGGATATGTTATACATATATAAGTTGAGTATATGTCCACAAATTTTGAACCGTTAAAAATGAACGTATGATTTGTTATGAATTTTAAGAGGTGTCTGGTTCAGAAATTGTTGAAGTTTCGGAATTTATCATTTTGGTGGAAAATTCTAGAATTGGTTGGCCCCACTTTTGGTTGGTGAGAAATGTGCTCAAATTGAATTTCAAATGTGGTGGGTGGCAATAGTAGCAGGTAAAGCCATCGTGTGTAGAAGTCAAGTCGCTTTGACAAGGCATAACATTTTCCTATAAATAGAGGACTAAGTTAGAATTGAAAATCACACCAGAAACATAAGCTTTCTCTCTTTCTCTCTCTATATTATCGAGCGTATTTTTTGAGTATTTAGATACTTTGAGAGTTGCTATTCAGTACAAGTTTCATCCAGCATCATATCCGACATTTCATTCCGAAGTACGGTTTCTTTGAGGTAAGGGATGCTATTTTCTTTTTAAATGATATTATTTTCTTCAATATCATTATGCCGAAATATTGGTTTGAACTTTTTAATAAATTTAGAACTTTTTGTATCGGGGTTACTATTCACGTATACGACACTATTCATTGAAAAATGAAAATTTTTCTTTTTGTCTAAGATGTATATTATGGTTACTATCTTTGACTGTATCCATGTTTTGATCTTTATTTTTGAATTCTGTTTCACAATTGGTTATTATGAAGTATTATTGATCTTGGATAAACTGTTATACGAATCCCTAATAATTGTCCTTTTGTCTCACTAGATTCATTTTCTTTAAAATATTTTTCATCATCCTCAGTCCTAAATGATGATATTACTGAATATCTTTGGCCTGTAGTGCAAAGATTAATGATTAACTGATGAATATCTTTGGCCCGTAGTGTAAAGATGAACAGGTGTTGAGATGAGCATGACCGACTGGTGATACAAATGAATATCTTTGGCATGTAGTGCAAAGATGAATATTTGATTAAAGATGTATATTGATTGATGTTACATGGATAAAATATTGATCATGGACTTTTAAATCTTAGAAGATAGTAGAACTCATTCTCTGCTTGACTCTTCTAATGGATTGTTGTTTCCGCTGCAGTTGTTGATCTAAAACTTGTTGTCTATTATATTTTATCAGATTTTTCCCTGTTGAAGACTAATGATAATTTGTTGTATATTATCTTAGTCATAATATTCTTTACTGGGCTAGTTGAGCTCACCCTTTTCCTTTTTGTTCCATTTTTCTTCTCAGGAGGTGAGAACATAGCAGGATCTAGTCAGGGTATGGAGTGATGGTTCTAGAAAGATGTTTTAGCAGTCCTCACTATTTCTGTAAAATAGTGTTTGAATAATTGTAATGAGGACTTATTTGAGTGTGGATATTATCTAGAAGACAATATTTGTATTTAAACTCACAATATGTGTTGTTGTATTTTGCACGACAATTGTATTATTGAAGTTATAGTTTGCTTTCTGTACCATGTATTTGACGACTCAGAATGGGTGGTGTATACCTATTTTGGGGGCGTCACAAACACCATCATTGGATAGACCCTCAGTTCGAACGTTTAATATGACTGTCCAAGATGCGGTTGCATCAACGGATGTAGTAGCAGGTATCATTCCAGTCAATGAAATAAATGCTTGTGTTATTTGACTCGGGAGCTACTTGTTCTTTTATAGCATGTGGATTTGCTAAGCAACTGGGATTAAACCCTGAAAAGTTAGAAATACCTTTAGACGATAAGATAGCAAACGAAGAGATAATTCCCATTGAACATATTCATAGGAATTGTTTCGTAGATATTAGAGGTAACAAATTGTCAGTAGATCTTTTACCGATAAGATTAAGAGAATTCGAAGTGATTCTCGGTATGGATTGGTTAATTAACCATAGAGCAATAATATATTATCATGGAAAGAGTGTAAACCTAAGACTTTCTAAGAAACCTGAGGTGGTGTTTTATGGTAATAAATCATCGAGTTGTTCTTGTTGTCTAACCATGACACAAGCTAAGAAGATGTTGAAGAAGGGGTGTAAGGGTTACCTGTGCCATGTTGTGGATACCCAAAGACTTGGAACATCATTGGAACACATAGCGGTAGTTCAAGAGTTCGGATGTGTTTCCAGAGGAGTTACCTGGTATTCCGCTAGATAGAGATGTAGAATTTGTGATTGATTTGTTGTCGGGTACGGCACCAGTTTCAAAGGCACCATATAGAATGGCGCCGGTAGAGATGAAGGAGTTAATGGTTCAATTAAAGGAACTATTAAATAGAAAGTACATTCAACCGAGTGTGTCTCCATGGGGAGCGCCGGTATTGTTTGTAAAGAAGAAGGATGGGTCGTTACGACTTTGTATCGACTATCGAGAGTTGAACAAGTTAATGATTAAGAATAATTACCCATTGCCCAGGATCGATGATCTATTTAACCAGTTGAAAGGGGCAAAGTATTTTTCTAAAATAGATTTGCGTACGGGGTATCATCAACTTAAAGTAAGGAATGAGGATGTACTTAAGATGGCGTTCAGGACTCGTTATGGGCATTACGAGTTTCTGGTTATGTCGTTTGGGTTGATAAATGCGCCAGCCGCATTTATGGATATGATAAACAGAGTGTTGAAGCAGTATTTGGACAAGTTCGTTGTAGTATTCAATGATGATATTCTAGTCTATTCTAAGATGCCAGAAGATCATGCTGAACATTTGAGAATAGTGTTGGAAACACTACGGAGAGAGAAGTTATATGCGAAATTCACTAAGTGTGAATTTTGGCTTGAACAAGTGCAGTTTGTAGGACATGTTATAGATAAAGATGGCATATCCATAGATCCAACGAAGGTGGAAGCAGTGAATGAGTGGGAGCAATTGAAAATGCCAACCGAGGTTCAGTGTTTTCTGGGGTTACCGAGATAGTATAGAAGGTTCATTCAGGACTTTTCTAAATTAGCTACTCCGTTGACAAATCTGACAAGGAAGTCGGTGAAGTATGAGTGGACAGAAAAGTGTGAAAATAGTTTTTAAGTGCTAAAAAGGAGGTTGAGTGAGGCACCTGTACTATCCTTACCAGATGATACAGGGAATTTTGTAGTTTATAGCGATGCTTCGCATAGAGGACTTGGTTGCGTGCTCATGCAGCATGGAAATGTCATTGCATACGCGTCACGCCAGTTAAAGGATTATGAGAAGGTCTATCCTACTCATGACCTAGAATTAGCAGCTGTGGTCTTTGCCTTAAAAATATGGAGACATTATTTATATGGGAAAAAGTGTGAGATATACACGGACCACAAAAGTCTGAAATATATCATCACACAGAAGGAGTTGAATATGAGGCAGAGAAGGTGGTTAGAGTTGATAAAAGATTACGACTGTGATATCTTGTATCATCCTGGGAAAGCAAATGTAGTAGCCGATGCATTAAGTCGGAAGGGTAGAGAAAAGTTGTCAATGTTAACGACTCAGAATGAGTTAATAACGGAGATGGCAAGGATGGAGTTAGAAGTTAAGTTACCAAGTGAAATGGTGGAGATGTTATTCTCAATAGAGACTCGACCAACGATAGTGGAACGGGTTAAGGGAGAACAGATAAGTACTGAAGAATGTGAGCGAATGAAAAAGATAATGAAAGATGACGTAAAGACTAAGTATAACCCTGATAAAGAAGGTTTACTTTGTTTTGAAGGAAGAATTTGGGTTCCAAATAATTCTGACTTAAAAGAAGAGATTATGTGTGAGGCTCATAGTTCGAGGTACTCGATACATCCTTGTAGTACTAAGATGTGTCAAGACTTTTATCAAAACTTTTGGTGGCCGAACATGAAGAGGAAGATCGCAGAATATGTTAGTAAGTGCTTAACTTGTCTAAAAGTTAAGGCTGAACACCAAAGACCGAGTGGGTTATTGCAGTCACTAGAAATTCAGGAGTGAAAATGGGAGCCTATCACCATGAACTTTGTGGTGGGACTTCCAACAACGAGAAAAGGATATGATGCTATTTTGGTAATAGTGGATCGGTTAACTAAATCAGCTCAGTTTCTACCAATAGGAGTTAGGTATAACCTAGAGCAACTAGCTATACTTTATGTCAAAGAAATTATTTCTAGACATGGAGTACCTGTTTCGATTGTGTCTGATCGTGATCCAAGATTCACGTCAAACTTTTGGAGGAGTTTGCAAGAGCAAATGGGAACGCATTTGAGATTGAGTACGTGTAATAACCCGAAAATTTAGATATTTATTTAAAATCTTAAAAGATTTAATTAAGGTTAAATATTAAACATAGACAGAATATAAGTGTGTGTATTTAACATTTTTAGGAATAAATTTTATGAATTTAAAAACTTTTGGTAAAGGTTTATAGTGTTAAGAGTATCTGTGCATATGGTCATATGTGTGTACAGTATGTGGTTAAGGGTCAAGGGTTGACCGGATAAAGTATATCAGTCACGAACCCTAATAATATTTACCCTGACTTTAAGTTAGAAAACCATAACGATTTTTAAGAAACCCTAATTTATAATTAGGGAAAACCTAATTGTTAATTAATAATTTTAATGTTAATTAGGAAACATTAATCCTAATTTTCAAGATATAAGTAATTATGAAACCCAAATCTAAATTAGGAAACCTAATTTCTAAATTAGAAAGATTATTTTCTATGTAAAACCCTAATTAGTGGGTTATAAACCCTAATGACTAATTATGATCCTAATTGCTATATTAGAAAATTTAATTAGGAAATAATAATCCTAATTGGCAAGCTTAATTTATGATTAGGAAATTATTATATAATTATCAAATCCTAATTATAATTTAGAAATATTAATTTTCTATTTTGAAAACCTAAATTGGAAATCCTAGAAATTTATTTTAAAAACCCTAAGGGCTCAAACCCTAATTCCTAAGTGTTTAAACCCTAAACCCTAAGGGTTGGAGCATTTGACAAGTTAGCCACTAAAAATAAAAACCAAATGACCAAAGTGCCCTTTATATTATTTTAATAAGGTGGAGTATAGATCTAGCCCTAGTAAGGAGTGGGTGACCAACTCTAGCTAGCCACATGGTCTAGAAAGCAACCTTTAATCAGCCCACAACTGATCAAATGATCAGCCATATTGCATCATATCATATTATATATAGATTGATAGAGATAAAATGCTCACTTTAATTTTTAACATTGCCAAGTCTTCTCTCTCTCTCCCCTCCGAAATTCTAGAGTGAAATTGAGTGAGAAACAAAACCAATGTCAGCCTTTAGCTTGCCAAGAACAAACATCAAAGTCAAAATCATAGATCAAGCCTTAAAGGAGGTATAAACCCTAAATTTCAAAATCTATGTATTTGATGTTAGATGTTGTTAATGATTGGTTCGATATGTGTTAGAGGGTGTCATTTAGTGATCTGGGTTGTTAGATCCCAGATCCATAACATTTAGATGCTCGAAATTGAGTTTTTAGAAACTGATCATGAATCCTAATTTGTGCTCTGACAGCCTAATGTCAGGGCTCGTAGATTCTTATGTGTTAATTTTTTGTTGTGTTTTAAGTTATAGACTTGTAGTATGATGTAAGGGCTATGATCTGGAACTTGAATCAAGACCAGATCATGTCTAGATCGCAAGTTATGAATGGTCAAACCTAGTTGACCGATCACAAAACTAAAATTCTGGGCAACCCAGAATTTCCAAAAATTCTTACAACATCTTGCAGGCCTCGGATCTTGCAGGTCTTAATTAGTTAGGTCAATTTAATGTTTGTTTTGTGTAGACTGACATGCTTACTACATGTACATGCCTCTAGATTAACCAAATATGTAACAGAATCGAATTTAATGATGGTCAAACTTGGGTTGACCAAACTGCTCAAGAACATTTCTGGGAAACCCAGAAATGATCAAGAACAGTTTTCATGACTACTTTGACCGACCCAGATCTTATGTATGTTATGTTGTTAAGTTTATGTTATGCTATGTAATGGTTCTGCGACATGAGAACTATACATTTGGATCTTAAGAACCACATCTTAGTGACCAGAACACCATGAAAAGTGAACCACAAAGTGGACCCTCGACACTGCTTGAGTTTCTGGGCAACCCAGAAACTCAAGAACACGTCTGACAACAACTTTTGTTGCTTAGATCTCACAGATTTGTTATGTGTTAACCATGAGAGTTGTTTGGGATTGTAGTGTGACATTAATACTACAATATTAAAACATTAGCAAGCCAGAAATCATAAAGACCAAAGATCTAGCCTTGGTCAAAAATGGTACCCGGTTAACTGCCTATGCAGTTCTGGGTTTGGTGAAGAACACCTATAGCGACGAGTCTGTCGCTATAGGGCCCTTTAGCAACGGTTTTATTAATTTTGAATTTCTGATTTTTTGGAAATTAATTAATAAATAGATAAAATAGTTTTTAATTATTAAAAATACATAATAAATTATGAAAAATTATTTTAAAGTCTAATAAATAGTTTTGAATTATTTAGAGTATATTTCATAAATATTTAAAATTTTTGGAATAATAATGGTATTTAATTTATTTAATTATAATATTAAGTAAATTACTTAAAAATGATTTTAATACATGAAAAATCATGAAAAATTATATTATGGTATAAGAAAATATTTTAAGTTATTTTTGATGACTTTTAATATTTTGTGATGAATTTCATTCATTAATCAATATTAATGGTAATTAATTTATTTACTAAATGTATTAAATAACTTATGGAAAAATAGAATTAATGATTTATAAATCATATAAAAATGATTTAAGTATTATAAAAATATTTTAAGTTATAAAATATAACTTTTGCTATTTTTTCATGAAAAGAATTAATATTTAATATTAATGGCAATTATCGGATAATGGATTTAAAGGTCTAAAAATTATATAAGTATGATTTTAAAGTATTAAAATACTTTGTGATATTATAAATACATTATAATATTATTGCATGTATTCAAGAATATTTGATGATAAATAGATATTAATGATATTAGAATATTGTGGTATTTAAATTAGATAAATATGATTTTAATGATTGAAAAATTAAGATAAATGATAATAATTATCTGAAAAATTTTACGAGCTTATGAAAAATATTTTGACTGATAATATAATTATTTAAAATAATTGTTAAGTGTTAGGCAGAGTTTAATTGAACTTAAACTCGATATTTATCCGACTAGACCGTCGGGATGTTAGAATTTTGCCAGATTAAACTCAGACTGCAATAGTTTGATTTGATACTAGGTTTTATATGTGGTATAAACTAATAGGATTATGTGGTAATGTGTTTAGGTTATTTTATACTGTGATGATATTATTCTAACTTGGATAATCGATATTGTTAACATTAGGTCTTCAAAGAAAGCTAAGTTATGTTTCGTAACGATAATCAATGGTTCAGGCAGGGTTTTTTTTTCTTAACTCTACTAAGAGTTGTTTCATTCAGATATGCTTATGGTTAATCATTGCTGATTGCCATGTAGAATTGTACTCTGTACATATTGTATGTATAAGTCAGGTATGAAAGGCTGATCACCTTCATTACTATTCGGTTCAGATATATTTATTCATGTTCAATACTTGTTCAGTCAAAAGTTTATTCCTGCTAGTTCACAATTATATTGTTGAATTATAGCCAGCTTATTATTAAGATTCTTTCAATCATGATATATCATTAAATTATTGAACTTAAACTTGCTGGGCAATCTTATGCTCACCCTTGCTATATCATGATAAACATTGCAGATTAAGGCGAATGCTTCAGATACAAGGAAAGGTTAAAGACAATTTCAGTTTAAAGATATTTTGTGCGATTAGATTTGTAATAGTAATGTATGATAATATCTTTGTATGTCAGATAGGATAGTGAATTGTGTATAAGTTATGGTTACTCGACCTTGGGGATAGTGTATAATGTTTAATGTATAAACAATTTATGTTTATATCTTCCGCAATAGTTAGAACTAGTGACCCAGATCCGTGGTGATTTAGGACCATGAATTTGGGGGTGCTACAGTACGGCGTATTATCCACAGACAGATGAACAAAGTGAACGGATAATTCAAATGCTAGAAGATATGTTAAGATCTTGCATTATGGATTTCAAGGGGAGTTGGGACGAACATCTACCTTTGGTAGAATTCACATACAACAATAGTTTTCACGCTAGTATAGGCATACCGCCTTACGAAGCATTGTATGGGAGGAAGTGCAGAACACCACTTTGCTGGGATGAAGTAGGTGAACGTTGAATGTTGGGACCTGAGATGGTACAACAAACGACAGACATGGTTAAGCTGATAAGAACCCGATTAGTAGCGGCTCAAGATAGACAAAGAAAGTATGCATATCCTCATCGAGAAAAGAGGGAATTTGAAGTAGGATCGTATGTCTTTCTAAAAGTGTCGCCTTGGAAAGGGAAGATACATTTTGGGAAGAAATGAAAGTTAAGTCCAAGGTTTGTTGGACCTTTTGAAATTTTAAGAAGGGTAGGAGAGGTAGCTTATGAAGTAGCCTTACCTCCCGAGATGGAAAGAATACACAGTGTGTTTAACGTGTTAGTGTTGCGTTCGTATAAATCGAATTATAAGCACGTAATAGAATATGAGTCTATTCAAGTAGAAAAAGACTTAACGTATGAAGAACTTTCGATTCAGATTGTTGATATGAAGAAACAAGTCTTGAGAAATAAAGTAATACCTTCAGTAAAGGTAATTTGGAGTAACCAGGATGCTGAAGAAGCAACGTGAGAGCTCGAAAGTAAAATGAAGGAAAAGTTTCCTCATTTCTTTATGTAAGTATAACGAGATTCTGGGGACAGAATCCTTATAACGAGGGAAAAATGTAACGCCCGAGAATTTCGGATTTTGAATGAATTAAATTTTTATTTGATTATGTGGATTAAATGAATTTAATTGATTAATTATGTGAGTAAGATGTTTGAAGGTCGTTTTATGACCTAGAATGCGTGGATGTGGTTAGTATTCTGGCTATGTGCTAGGATTAATTGTTTTGAATTATCAAGACGAAAATGAATGTTTTCCAAGAATTTTCCCGTAAAAACACTATTCATCCGATTTCGTTCGGAGCTTAGGTTTGAAATTCCGAGAAACGCGTAATGATAGAATATGAAGATATTATGGAATATCCAATAATATTTCTGTTATGGCAAACGAAGTTTTTGCCTGCGGACGTAAAACCTAAGGGTTTGTGAAAGAGATTTTCGAAAGGGAAAGGAGAGGCGTATAATCATTTTGGTTATTATACGTATGAGGTAAAAGTATTATACTAGTTTGAATATGAGTATGGTATGAAGAATAGTACGACGTATAATACGAATATTGTATGAGTACTAGACGAAGAGAATACGAGAGTTATACGCGTGGAATACGAGAAGTTTTAATGGATTATGAGTTAAGGATTTAGTATAATCCAATTGGACTTGAACTAATAGCAAGACCAATGAATTAAGTAAGCAAGCCCAAGTCAAGGCCCAATTTTTAGTTAAGTCAAGCCCAATCCAAGAAACGGAACCGCGGGTCGAACCGACGGGTCACGGGATGGGTAAAACCCATGGGGCAACCCATGGGATGATCCATGAAGGAGGTGGGCCGGCCACTTGGCCACCAAGTAAAGTGATTACTTTGTGGCTAAGTTGGTTAAGGAGGTGGAATAGTAAGGAGGTGGCCTCTTTGACCATTTTGCCCCCATGTTGATTTTCTATAAATACAAAGCTAGGGTTAGTCATTTGGTGTTTTGAAAAGATTGTCCAACCTATATTGAGAGAGAGAAAGAGCTAGAAACACCTAATTAATCTACTTACAAGCAAACCATAAGACATTTATCAAAAACGCGAAGAACGACTAAGGAAATATTCTCGTAAATAATAGTCTTCATCTTTTTCGATTTCTTTTTCGTAGAGAATCGTAGATTGGTGGAGCATGTTTAGTGAGGAGGAATAAGGATGACTATTAATAATGAAAACATTGATAGGTCATTGTTGAATGAAAATCGTAAGTGTTTACGTAAGTTAAAAACCGAAGAAAGTCATGAACGTGAACTTAGTTATGATAGGACAGTTTGAAAGCCATCATAGCTAGGGAATGTGCATATTGTTTGGTTAGGATGGAGATAATGAATCAATTGAGTGTTCCATTTGATTTGCCTTATATAACACGAGTAATGAAGATATCGAGAATTTTGCAAAAATAGACGTTAAACGTCAAAAACGTAAAAATCTCGGATTAAGGGTCAAAAGTTGTCGTGTGACTTGAAAATGTTAGTTTTCAATGTCAACACGTGAGATAAGGTATTTAAGAGTCGTGGACGCAAGAATCGTCGAATTCTGACTTATAACGAAGAAAACGAGTATTGAACGCTCGAAAACGATAAACGAACGCTCAAAATTAACCAAAAGGTGAGTTCCGAGTTAACGGATTCGAAAAGGTAAAATTCTTATATGAACACCTAGAGTATGTAATTTATGAGTTGTGGGCTTTCGAATGAGCCAATTCGGATGTAAAACGAATAAGTTATGAGGCCAGGAGTTTTGTTGGAAAAACCAACTGTTTTGGCCAACTGGTGCATATATGGGCCGCAACGCCAAACCCAAAGACAAAAGGTTCATACCGCAACGCCGGATCTACCTTGTCTCTCGTTAATTGGCATCATAGTTGCGAAGTTTATACTAGGGATGCTACCGCAACACCAAAGAAAGATAAAAAGGTTGACCAAGTTAGGTTTTTATTCCATTTGAATGTAGACCAAAGGTAAGACAATGAATGTATTTAATGTGCATAATAAGACTGACCTTAAATCACTTATGAAGTGATAACGTTAGAAGATTAGATTAGGTTTAATAGGGATTAAACGAAGAACGCAAGACACGTAATAAGTAAACGGTGAATGATGTTCAACGTTGGTATTTCACCAATGATGATCGAATGTCGGTTAATAACGTAAGAACGCTAATAAGCCGTGATGAAGTATAGTAAGTCGAATTGACTTTATTTAACGAAATGAATTCAAGTAAGACATAGAAGAGAAAGAAGTTGGTTAGAATAATAAAGTTAGTTGTGAGTGTGAGACCCCAGATTTTATGATTAAATATTTAATTTTCTCGAAATATATTTTTGAATATTATGGTGTGGATTTGATATAATGTTATAGTTGTGGGTAATATTTACAAATTTTGCAAAGTAAGCAAGTGGTTATATAATATTCGATTGGTCGGGGAATATTCGTTTTAACTAGGAATATTAAATGACGACGACACACAATCATTGGTGGACCCCACAACCAAGTATCATGTCGTAGTTAGAAAATGACAAAAATATCTTTCTATAAAAATAACTACGGAGGTGTTACCGTTAAACTATTGAACTACCCGGTAGTAAAAGTACAAGAATGAATGCTGCGTGGTGGTTTCATAGTAGCACACGGTATTGATTAGTGATGCTTACGTGAGAAGTCACTCGCTTATACTCAATTATTGCTATGAAGAATTGTCGCATCATATCTCTCATATTATTGATTCAATTATTGTTACAGTATCATCTACATAATATGATATATTATTAAATCTATAATTGAGACGACAAAGTTATTCATATTATTATTTGCAATATTGACAATGTCTAGAAGTTCTGTCAAGGAGAGGTTTGGTCACCTAATTGCGCGTCAATAAGGAGAAATCCTTATCGGAAAGCCCCCTCTTTCCTAGGAACGACCTGGTTGTTAAATATTGTGAATTATAATATTAATGATGAATAAGTTCGTGTTGATTAAAGATGAATTTTATAGTTCCATTGTGTTGGACTTATTTGTGTTAGTATAATTGATGTCTGGAGGTTATATAGTTCCATTGTGAATAGTAACTGTTCAATTGGGTTCCATAACATCAAAGTTCACGAAATTTCTTTTTGATCTGGGGTATGAAATGAAGGTTCTAGAGAGAGTTGTTTAGTAGTCCTCACCATTTTTGTAAAATAATGTATCAATAAATGTGATGAGGATTTATTTGAGTATAGATATTGTCTAGAAGATAATATTTGTATTCAAACTCACAGTTTTACTGTTGTAATAATAAAGTTGTAGTTATTTCTGTTCCATGTATTGACAACTCAGAATGGGTGATGTATACCTATTTTGGGGGCGTCACAGTTACTATTCATGACTTATTATTCACGAGTTACTATTCACGGGGTACTATTCACAGGGTACTATTCACCCGAAGATATATTTCTTTTCGGTCCAAATCATTTTTGGGTACAATATTATTCCATGAGGAGATGTGCTGATTTTTTAGACCGTTGGTTGAAGATATAATAGTAAATCAATATGGACCGCTAGTGAAAAGTTATAATAGTAATCAATATGGATCGCTGGTTTAAAGTTTTAACAGTAAATCAGTATGGACCGTTGCTTTAAGTTTTAATAATAAATCAATATGGATCGTCCGTTTAAAAGTAAATCAATCTGGACCGTTCGTGAATTAGTTATTATTTAGTTAATTCTCCTATAAATAGAATCTCATTCCTTCATTATTTCTTACGAATTCACTGAAACTCTAGAGAGAGAAACTATAGAGAGAAAGAAGAAAAGTATTCTACTACTTCACTACTCCAATATCCAGTTTCTTCTAAGGTAAGGAATATTATTTTTTGTACTCGTAGGGAATATTATTTGTTGTACTCGTAAGGGGTATTCTTTCTTTCTTATTCATGAAGAGAACTTCTGTTATTCCATTCTTTATTATTCTGTTGGAATAACCTGTATACGCGGGATACCCTATACTTGGTGAAATTCTTCTATTATTCCATTCATATTATTCTGTTGGAATAATCTGTTTATGCGAAGTACCACATACATGGTGAAATTCTTCTAATATTTCGTTCTTTATTATTCTGTCGGAATATCCTATCTGTGCGTTTACGCCGGACCTCTTTCCATTATTTATTATTCTGTCAGAATATCATGTATGTGCGTTTATGTCGGACCTGGTTCCATTATTTATTATTCTGTCAGAATATCCTGTCTGTGCGTTTACACCAGACCTTGTTCCATTATTTATTATTCTGTTGGGAATAACCTGTCTGTGCAGTCTATCGTACGCATGGTGAATCCTTCTATTATTCCATTATTTATTATTCTATTAGAATAACCTGTCTATGTGGATTACCACATGCATGGTGAATGATCCTGTGTATTCATTCCTTATTAAATTGTGGAAATGATATGTCTACGTGGATTACCGCATGGCGGGCGATAATCCATTTGCAGTTTCATATATTCTATTATACTCAGTTGGTTAAAGCTTTGGCTTCTATACTCCATGAAATTAGTGGAATATCCTTGATATTTGCGCTTTATCCAGTATTTTTTCATGGAAATATTCTTCTGAGCATTCTTGAATTTTACTTCACAAAGTAGTATCAAGTTGACAATTTGGACGTTATTGAGTTCAGGATAAATTAACTTATAAATCTTTAAAATTTATTCTTGAACCTGTTTTATTGAATTGCCATCATCCTCATGCTTATATTATGTTGAAAGTCATCTTTGGCTTACGTGCATAGATGGACTTGGTATGATTATGACCAGGGATTATTCGGTATATTCATGACCATTGACGATTACATGAATATCCTTGGCCGTGGAGCAGGGATGATTCGATTTTATTTATTAAGCTGAGTCTCGGCGATAAAGTTGATGAAAAACTTTTTAAATCATAGAAAATAGTAGATTTTATACTTTACTTGACTCTTCTAATGGATTGCTTGTTCTGCTGCAGTTAAACTTGATGTTTATTATATTTTATCAGTTTAACACCATTGAAGGCTAATGATAATTTATTCTGTATTATCTTAGTCATAATATTTCTTACCGGGCTAGTTGAGCTCACCCTTTCTTTCACTTCGTTCTCTTGTGAAATGAGAACGAATGGGACTAGTCGTGGAAACGAGCGATGGTCCTAGATGGTGCATTAGTAGTTCTCACTATTCGGTGAAATAGTGTGATAATAAATGTATTGAGGACTCCATTAAGTGTGGATATTGTCTAGATGACAATATTTGTATTAAAACTCACAGTCTATGTTTTGTCGTATTTCACATGATTGTTGTATAATTAAGTTGTATTTGTATTCAGTACCTTGTATCTGGCGACCCAAGTTGGGTGATGTATACCTGTTTTGGGGCGCCACAACAGTATCAAAGCTTAGGATATGATCCCCGGCCGAGATATGAGACAAGAACTAGGAGGGAGAAACGGGGAATTCCTTCGCTAGTATGACCTACCTAAGTTTATTTGGTATTTAATTGGTCGGTCAGAGTATATGGATAATATGTGACATGTTAATTAACCTTTGTTTTGTGGCAGTATTTGAAAATGGCATTCGAAAATGTTGGGATAAGCAATGAAAGCACATGAGACCATTGAGACACCTTTAATCACTAATCAGGTTAGTGTGATGTCAGACAAAGAAGAAATTAGAGATATCTACGTGGTGAGTGAAGAACTAATAGTTGCACCCGAGCTAGTCGCAAAGGTAGCAGCTGAGAGTGAGGAAAAAGAGGAAGAAGAGGAACCTGAGGAGAATTTATTAGAAGAAATTTATGATCAAAATGTAGAATTGCAAAATCATATTCATGAGTTAGAAGAGAAGGCTGAAGAACGACAGACGGTCGTAGAGCAAAGAGATGTAACAATTCAAAATCGTGTTACCCGATGTGCGATACTTGAACAAAAGCACTCTTTGTCAGAGTATAAGATATTAGAGCTAGAATCTAATAATGTTATGATCAAAGTTCTTATGAAAGAAGAAACAACTAAACGAATGAGAATAGAGGATGCATGGGTAAAAGCCGCACGACGCGTTGATATTGTCGAAAAAGATGTCCAATCCAATAAAGTCAAAATAGATGAAATGGATTTTGCTTTTTGGACAACAATTGGGAGAATCCAACATCGAATTCGGAGTTACCCTGTGCATAGCGGTCAACCCAAATTCGATATGGATCGGAGAGTAATGATTCAAATCATGGATCAGGAATGTGAGGAAGCACTTAAGGGTGGAATGTACCCTATAGCAAAGTCAAATCCGGTAGTTTAAGTGAGAGCGTTTGTCGAGAAACCCGAACAAAATTATCACGGGTAAGTTTATCATAAACTCTTGCGAAGTCTATACCGTGTTAGATACCAGTTCTATGCACTCTTTTATTTCACCTAGTTGTGTTCAATGTTTGAATTTTACTCCAGAGAAATTAGATTTTGATTTATCTATTGAAACTCAGTTGGGAGAAACCTTCGTTACATCTACTATTTATAAATCTTGTTTAATTCAAATCGACACTTTCACGTTACCTGTCGATCTTATCTCTTTGAAAATATTTGCTTTTGATGTAATTTTAGGAATCGATTGGTTAACTACTAATCATGTTTTTCGTAAGGTTGTTAGCTTTCATATTCCTAACCAACCTGTTATGCTAATCCAAGCAACCAAACCACTAAAGTCGATCATTGTCATATCAAGCCATAAGTAAAGAGCCCCGGTCCTTTCGTTGTTGACTTCCTTGTGTGAAATGCACCGAAGCCAGACTTTCTGTAGGCGACGTCGTGAATAACGATGACAAGTTGATAGGTATCAATGTGACGTACTATCCAAGTCTTGGACGAGGGTCACAGTTTTGAATGATATTTCTATTGTTAATAAATTTTCTAACGTATTCTTGAAGACTTCTTAGTCTACCCCTAGAGCGTAAAATCGAATTTTGTATTGACCCTAGTACAAAACCCATTTCTTAAACCCTCAAATATTTCTTCAACTAAAATGAACGTAACATGCGCCAAAGACGTTGGCTCGAGCTGTTGAAGATTACGATCATATCATTAAATACCTTCGTAGAAAAGCGAACGTGGTAGCTGACACGTTGAGTAGAAGATCGTATGCGTTTATAAGTGCGAATATACGAACCCCGTGAAGATAACGAATATACGAGTAGAATCGAATTTAATCGATAAAGTTAAAGCCGCTCAAGCTACACACCCGGAGCTGATGAATGTGAAGAATTAAGAAGGTTCAAGAGGGCGTTATTCTAGAAGCAAGAATCGACGAAGAGAGGAAATCTCAACCCTCGATTTAATTGGCCCATTTGAAATCCTCGATAAAGTAGGAAATGTGGCTTATAGACTCGTTTTACCGCCAAGTATGTCGCGTGTTCATAACGTTTTTAACGTATCGACGTTACGTAAATATGGGGATGACTGAACCACATTATTAATTTAGAACCGGACGAGATAGCGGATGATTTAACGTATGAGGAGATGCGTGTTAAAATCTTGGATAAGAAGGATTATATTCGACACTCAAAGGTTATACCTCAAGAGTTAGAATTTGAAATAAAGTCAAGATACCCTCACCTCTTCGGTATACTAGGTACGTACGTAAATTTTGAGGGCAAAATTCCATAAGGAGGGGAGATTTTGAGGCCCCAAATTTTATGATTAAATATTTAATTTTCTCGAAATATATTTTTGAATATTATGGTGTGGATTTGATATAATTTTATAGTTGTGGGTAATATTTACAAATTTTGCAAAGTAAGCAAGTGGTTATATAATATTCGATTGGTCGGGGAATATTCGTTTTAATAGGGAATATTCGTACGACGACACAATCATTGGTGGACCCCACAACGAAAGTATTGTCGTAGTTACAAAAAGACAAAAATATCTTTATATAAAAATAACGGCGGAGGTGTTACCGTTAAAACTGTTGAACTACCCGATAGTAAAAGAACAGTAATACGCGTGATTGCATAGTAGCACACGGTATTGATTATTGATGCTTACGTGAGAAGTCACTCAGTTATACTCAATTATTGCTACAGTAATTGATGCATCATATCTCTCATATTATTTATTCAATTATTGTTACAATTATCATCTACATAATATGATATATTATTAAATCAATAATTGAGACGATTAAAGTTATTCATATTATTATTTCCAATATCGACAATGTCTAGAAGTTCACAAGGAGAGGTTTGGTCACCTAATTGCGGCGCCAATAAGGAGAAATCCTTATCGGAAAGCCCCTCTTTCTCGAGAAGCGACGGTTGTTAAATATTGTGAATTATAATATTAATGATGAATAAGTTCGTGTTGATTAAAGATGAATTTTATAGTTCCATTGTGTTGGACTTATTTGTGTTAGTATAATTGATGTCTGGAGGTTATATTGTTCAATTGCGTATTTTGGACACTTTTTGTGTCAGAGTACTCTTCACGAGTTACTATTCATGACTTACTATTCATGAGTTACTATTCATGGGGTACTATTCACCTGTAAGATATATTTCTTTTCGGTCCAAATCATTTTTGGGTACAATATTATTCCATGAGGAGATGTGCTAATTTTTTAGACCGTTGGTTGAAGATATAATAGTAAATCAATATGGACCGCTGGTGTTAAGTTATAATAGTAAATCAATATGGATCGCTGGTTTAAAGTTTTAATAGTAAATCAGTATGGACCGTTGCTTTAAGTTTTAATAGTAAATCAATATGGATCGTCCATTTAAAAGTAAATCAATCTGGACCGTTTATGAATTAGTTATTATTCAGTCCATTCTCCTATAAATAGAATCTCATTCCTTCATTATTTCTTACGAATTCACTGAAACTCTAGAGAGAGAAACTATAGAGAGAAAGAAGAAAAATATTCTACTACTTCACTACTCCAATATCCAGTTTCTTCTAAGGTAAGGAATATAATTTTTTGTACTCGTAGGGAATATTATTTGTTGTACTCGTAAGGGGTATTCTTTCTTTCTTATTCATGAAGAGAACTTCTGTTATTCCATTCTTTATTATTCTGTTGGAATAACCTGTATACGCGGGATACCCTATACTTGGTGAAATTCTTCTGTTATTCCATTCTTATTATTATGTTAGAATAACCTGTTTATGCGAAGTACCGCATACATGGTGAAATTCTTCTAATATTCCGTTCTTTATTATTCTGTCGGAATATCCTGTCTATGCGTTTATGCCGGACCTGGTTCCATTATTTATTATTCGTCGTAATATCGCGTCTGCATGCGTTACTGTGGGACCTTGTTCCATTATTTATTATTCATTGGGAATAACCTATCTCATGCAAGCTATATCGCACGCATGGTGAATCCTTCTGTTATTCCATTATTTATTATTCTATTGGAATAACCTGTCTATGTGGATTACCACATGCCTGGTGAATGATCCTGTGTATTCATTCCTTATTAAATTATGGAAATGATATGTCTACGTGGATTACCGCATGGCGGGCGAAAATCCATTTGCAGTTTCATATATTCTATTATACTCAGTCGGTTAAAGCTTTGGCTTCTATACTCCATGAAATTAGTGGAATATCCTTGATATTTGCGCTTCATCCAGTATTTTTTCATGGAAATAGTCTTCTGAGCATTCTTGAATTTTACTTCACAAAGCGAGATCAAGTTGACAATTTGGACGCGTTATTGAGTTCAGGATAAATTAACTTATAAATCTTTAAAATTTATTCTTGAAACTTTTTTGAATTGCCATCATCCTCATGCTTATATTATGTTGAAAGTCATCTTTGGCTTACGTGCATAGATGGACTTGGTATGATTATGACCGAGGATTATTCGGTATAATCATGACCGTAATGTGACGTAATGATGTGGTAAAAGTCCTCATTGGCCTGCAGTTCATTGGTGGGACGAGTTGTTGGTCCGATTATGACCGTGGATTATTCTAAGATAGTCATGACCATTGGCGATTACATGAATATCCTTAGCCGTGGAGCGAGGGATGATTCGATTTTATTTATTAAGCTGAGTCTCGGCGATAAAGTTGATGAAAAACTTTTTAAATCATAGAAGATAGTAGATTTTATACCTTACTTGACTCTTCTAATGGATTGCTTGTTCTGCTGCAGTTAAACTTGATGTTTATTATATTTTATCAGTTTAACACCGTTGAAGGCTAATGATAATTTATCCTGCATTATCTTAGTCATAATATTTCTTACTGGGCTAGTTGAGCTCACCCTTTCTTTCACTGTTCTCTTTAGGAAATGAGAACGTAGCTGGGACTAATTGGGGAACAGAGTGATGGTCCTAGATGGTGCATTAGTAGTTCTCACTATTCGGTGAAATAGTGTGATAATAAATGTATTGAGGACTCCATTGAGTGTGGATATTGTCTAGATGACAATATTTGTATTAAAACTCACAAATTTTATGTTTTGTCGTATTTCACACTAATCGTTGTATAATTAAGTTGTATTTGTATTGAGTACCTTGTATCTGGCGACCCAAGATGGGTGATGTATACCTGTTTTGGGGGCGTCACAGTTGGTATCAAAGCTTAGGGATATGATCCCTGGCTGAGATATGAGACAAGAACTAGGAGGGGAGAGACGGGGAATTCCTTCGCTAGTATGACCTACCTAAGTTTATTTGATATTTAATTGGTCGGTCAGAGTATATAGATAATATGTGACATGTTAATTAACCTTTGTTTTGTGGCAGTATTTGAAAATGGCATTTGAAAATGTTGGGATAAGCAATGAAAGCACATGAGACCGTTGAGACACCTATAATCACTAATCAGGTTAGTATGATGTCAGATGAAGAAGAAATTAGAGATATCTACGTGGTGAGTGAAGAACTAATAGTTGCACCCGATCTAGTCGCAGAGGTAGCAGATGAGAGTGAGGAAGAAGAGGAAGAAGAGGAACCTGAGAAGAATTTATTAGAAGAACTTTATGATCAAAATGTAGAATTGCAAAATCGTATTCATGAGTTAGAAGAGCAGGCTAAAAAACGACAGGCGGTCGTGGATCAAGAGATGTAACAATTCAAAATCGTGTTACCCGATGTGCGATACTTGAACAGAAGCACTCTTTGTCAGAGTATAAGATATTAGAGCTAGAATCTAATAATGTTATGATCAAAGTTCTTATGAAAGAAGAAACAACTAAACGAATGAGAATAGAGGATGCATGGGTAAAAACCGCATGACGCGTTGATATTGTCGAAAAAGGCGTCCGAACCAATAAAGTCAAAATAGATGAAATGGATTTTGCTTTTTGGACAACAATTGGGAGAATCCAACATCGAATTCGGAATTACCCTGTGCATAATGGTCAACCCCAATTCGATATGGATCGGAGAGTAATGATTCAAATCATGGATCAGGAATGTGAGGAAGCACTTAAAGGTGGAATGTACCCTATAGCAAAGTCAAATCCGGTAGTTTAAGTGAGAGCGTTTGTCGAGAAACCCAAACAAAATTATCACGGGTAAGTTTATCATAAACTCTTGCGAAGTCTATACCGTGTTAGATACCAGTTCTATGCACTCTTTTATTTCACCTAGTTGTGTTCAATGTTTGAATTTTACTCCAGAGAAATTAGATTTTGATTTATCTATTGAAACTCAGTTGGGAGAAACCTTCGTTACATCTACTATTTATAAATCTTGTTTAATTCAAATTGACACTTTCACGTTACCTGTCGATCTTATCTCTTTGAAAATATTTGTTTTTGATGTAATTTTAGGAATCGATTGGTTAACTACTCTTCATGTTTTTCGTAAGGTTGTTAGCTTTCATATTCCTAACCAACCTGTTATGCGAATCCAACCAACCAAACCACCAAAGTCGATCATTGTCATATCAAGCCATAAGTAAAGAGCCCCGGTCCTTTCGTTGTTGACTTCCTTGTGTGAAATGCACCGGACTTTTTCAGAGGCGACGTCGTGAATAACGATGACAAGTTGATAGGTATCAATGTGACGTACTATCCAAGTCTTGGACTAGGGTCACAGTTTTGAATGATATTTCTATTGTTAATAAATTTTCTAACGTATTCTTGAAGACTTCTTAGTCTACCTCTAGAGCGTAAAATCGAATTTTGTATTGACCCCAGTACAAAACCCATTTCTTAAACCCTCAAATATTTCTTCAACTAAAATGAACGTAACATGCGCCAAAGACGTTAGCTCGAGCTGTTGAAGATTACGATCATATCATTAAATACCATCGTGGAAAAGCGAACGTGGTAGCTGACGCGTCGAGTAGAAGATCGTATGCATTTACAAGTGCGAATATACGAACCCCGCGAAGATAACGAATATACGAGTAGAATCGACTTTAATCGATAAAGTTAAAGCCGCTCAAGCTACACACCCGGAGCTGATGAATGTGAAGAATTAAGAAGGTTCAAGAGGGCGTTATTCTAGAAGCAAGAATCGACGAAGAGAGGAAATCTCAACCCTCGATTTAATTGGCCCATTTGAAATCCTCGATAAAGTAGGAAATGTGGCTTATAGACTCGTTTTAACGCCAAGTATGTCGCGTGTTCATAACGTTTTTAACGTATCGACGTTACGTAAATATGGGGATGACTCGAACCACATTATTAATTTAGAACCGGACGAGATAGCGGATGATTTAACGTATGAGGAGATGCGTGTTAAAATCTTGGATAAGAAGGATTATATTCGACACTCAAAGGTTATACCTCAAGAGTTAGAATCTGAAATGAAGTCAAGATACCCTCACCTCTGCAGTATACCAGGTACGTACGTAAATTTTGAGGGAAAAATTCTATAAGGAGGGGAGATTTTGAGACCCCAGATTTTATGATTAAATATTTAATTTTCTCGAAATATATTTTTGAATATTATGGTGTGGATTTGATATAATCTTATAGTTGTGGGTAATATTTACAAATTTTGCAAAGTAAGCAAGTGGTTATATAATATTCGATTGGTCGGGGAATATTCATTTTAATAGGGAATATTCGTATGCGATTTACACAATCATTAAGTGGACCCCTGCGGAAGTATTGTCGTAGTTACAAAACGACAAAAATATCTTTCTATAAAAATAACGGCGGAGGTGTTACCGTTAAAATTGTTGAACTACCCAGTAGTAAAAGTACAGTAATACGCGTGATTGCATAGTAGCACACGGTATTGATTATTGATGCTTACGTGAGAAGTCACTCAGTTATACTCAATTATTGCTACAGTAATTGATGCATCATATCTCTCATATTATTTATTCAATTATTGTTACAGTATCATCTACAAAATATGATATATTATTAAATCAATAATTGAGACGACAAAGTTATTCATATTATTATTTACAATATTGACAATGTCTAGAAGTTCTGTCAAGGAGAGGTTTGGTCACCTAATTGCGTGCAATAAGGAGAAATCCTTATCGGAAGCCCCTCTTTCTCGAAGGAACGACTGGTTGTTAAATATTGTGAATTATAATATTAATGATGAATAAGTTCGTGTTGATTAAAGATGAATCTTATAGTTCCATTGTGTTGGACTTATTTGTGTTAGTATAATTGATGTCTGGGGGTTATATTGCTTAATTGGGTATTCGGGACACTTTTCGTGTTGGAGTACTATTCACGAGTTACTATTCACAGTGTACTATTCACCCGAAGATATATTTCTTTTCGGTCCAAATCATTTTTGGGTACAATATTATTCCATGAGGAGATGTCTTTGATTTTTTAGTAACCGTTGGTTGAAGATATAATAAGTAAATCAATATGGACCGCTAGTGAAAAGTTATAATAGTAATCAATATGGATCATTTGGTTTAAAGTTTTAACAATAAATCAAGATGGATGAATTGCTTTAAGTTTTAATAGTAAATCAATATGGACCGTCCGCTTTAAAAGTAAATCAATCTGGATAGTTCATGAATTAGTTACTATTCACCATTCTCCTATAAATAGAAGCTAATTCCTTCATTATTTCTTACGAATTCACTGAAACTCTAGAGAGAGAAACTATAGAGAGAAAGAAGAAAAGTATTCTGCTACTTCACTACTCCAATATCTAGTTTCTTCTAAGGTAGGGAATATTATTTGTTGTACTCGTAGGGAATATTATTTGTTGTACTCGTAAGGGGTATTCTTTCTTTCTTTTTCATGAAGAGAACTTCTGTTATTCCATTCTTTATTATTCAGTTGGAATAACCTATATACGCGGGATACCCTATACTTGGTGAAATTCTTCTGTTATTCCATTCTTATTATTCTATTGAAAGAACCTGTTTATGCGAAGTACCGCATATATGGTGAAATTCTTCTAATATGTCATTCTTTATTATTCTGTCGAAATATATCGTCATGCATGCGTTTACTTGGGACCGGGTTCCATTATTTATTATTCGTTAGAATATCCTCATGCGTTCATTTTACACCGGACTTTGGTTCCATTATTTATTATTCGTCGGAATATCCGCTCGTATGCGTTTATGGGACTGGTTCCATTATTTATTATTCGTTGGGAATAACTCATCATGCGATCTATCGCACGCATGGTGAATCCTTACGTTATTCCATTATTTATTATTACGTTAGAATAACATGTCTATGTGGATTACCACATGCATGGTGAATGATCCTGTGTATTCATTCATTATTAAATTGTGGAAATGATCTGTCTACGTGGATTACCGCATGGTGGGCGAAAATCCATTTGCAGTTTTATATATTCTATTATACTCAATTGGTTAAAGCTTTTGCTTCTATACTCCATAAAATTAGTGGAATATCCTTGATATTTGCGCTTCATCCAGTATTTTTTCATGGAAATATTCTTCTGAGCATTCTTGAATTTTACTTCACAAAGCAAAGATCAAGTCGATAATTTTAGGCGTTATTGAGTTCGAGGATAAATTAACTTATAAATCTTTAAAATTTATTCTTGAACCTGTTTTATTGAATTGTCATCATCCTCATACTTATATTATGTTGAAAGTCATCTTTGGCTTACGTGCATAGATGGACTTGGTATGATTTTGACCAGGGATTATTTGGTATAATCATGACCGTAATATGATGAATGACGTGGTAAAAGTCCTCATTGGCCTGTAGTTCATTGGTAGACAGTTGTTGGTATGATTATGACCGGGGATTATTCGGTATAGTCATGACCATTTACATGAATATCCTTGGTCATGGAGCAGGGATGATTCGATTTTATTTATTAAGCTGAGTCTCAGCGATAAAGTTGATGAAAAACTTTTTAAATCATAGAAGATAGTAGATTTTATACCTTTCTTGACTCTTCTAATGGATTTCTTGTTCTGCTGCAGTTAAACTTGATGTTTATTATATTTTATCAGTTTAACACCATTGAAGGCTAATGATAATTTATTCTGCATTATCTTAGTCATAATATTTCTTACTGGGCTAGTTGAGCTCACCCTTTCTTTCATTGTTCTCTTCAGGAAATGAGAACGTAGCTGGGACTAGTCAGGGAACAGAGTGATGGCCCTAGATGGTGCATTAGTAGTTCTCACTATTCGGTGAAATAGTGTGATAATAAATGTAATGAGGACTCCATTGAGTGTGGATATTGTCTAGATGACAATATTTGTATTAAAACTCATGACTTATGTTTTGTCGTATTTCACACTAATCGTTGTATAATTAAGTTGTATTTGTATTCGAAGACCATGTATATCAAGCGACCCAAGATGGGTGATGTATACATGTTTTGGGGAGTCATGATTATAATCAAAGATTTTAGTAATTATAATTTAAAATATTTATTAAATGAAATAAATATTTTATTGATGTGGTTATTATTAGTAACTATTTATGACTAGATAATATTCTAAATTAAATTAAATTATAATTTAGAGAGTTGTAATATAACATGAGATGTTATATGATTGTTTTAATTTAATAATTTAAGATGGTATTATAAGTTATTAAATAAAAATTATAATGAGATTATAATTTTGTGTTATTTGTTTAAGTGGAATATTTATTTTAAATATTGTATGTGTAATTAATTTATTTGATTAATGTTGGATATGGAAATCCAAATATATAATATGTGATTATGAATTATAAACTAAATTGTTTATTAAAATAATTAAAGTAGTTTTAAATGGGTTTAACCCAAACAAGGCCTAAAAATATTAAATCTTTATTTTAAAGACTTTTTGCCAAACAAAGTCTTATGGCTTTTGAATTTCTTTTAAATTTTAAATTATAATAATATAAATAAAATAAAATAAATAATAAATATAATATATTTATAACCTAAGCGTTATAACTGATATTATAATTTGTAGGCGTATTAAGGTGTATCAGTTTTCTTCTTACGCTTGATTATTAGTTGGTTTACGCATTTTAGTTGCTAAATCTGAGAACTTCAGAGAGAATATTACAGAGAACTTGAGAGTGATGGAGAGGAAACCTAAGAATTTTAAGGTGATTATCAGTTGATTAGCAAGGATTATCTTAGCAAATTGAAGGTAATTTCATAATTTTAGTATTAATATGCATATATGTTCTAATATGTTTTACGTTATGTATTTCTATCCTCTGAGAATTCAAAATTTTAAGTTGATGATTATACAACTGAGTACTTGTAGTTGTAGGTGTTTATGATGATTAGAGTTTGTGTTTAAACAGGAATTGTATTCCAATTATAGTTAAAGGTAGGAAAAATAATGACATTGTTTGTATTTTTCATATGGCTTATGTAAGTACCAATTTTGGTGGTCAATTCGTATGCTAAACTGTAAATTGGGTCTTGTTTATGCTAGTTCTTTAAGAAACGAAGATAATGTAGCTTGAACGAAGCGATTTGGTGAAGAATTGAATTCACAGTGTTGATTTTTGTGAAGAATGTAAAAAAAATTGAGTTTTATATGAAAATGAGAAATTTGAGAAATTAAAATAGTTAAAAGTTTTGTTAAATTATTCTATGTTAATGAATATTTAGCAATCATGTTTATAATAGTTTTATATTTATTTTATATGTTAATATTACTGTTTTGTGGGTGAAATTCGTGTTTGTTGGGCTAAAGTCGGCTACTGTTCATAGCCGACTATGCTTCTGTCTGTGCATCGTCAGCAATTGCTATTTTGGTGCCAAGGCTAAAAATGTATTAATCACAGTAAAGAATTAACATTTGTGTGTAATGCAAATTACCATACACCGATCTCGAGGCAGAGCCTTCTCATTGCCATCGCAGACTTTGGGTAGCCTTACCACTTGGTCTAAGGTTATGTTAATGTGCCACACATGGAGTAAGAAGGTTAAAACAGAGCCGTGATATGTAATTGATAAATTCAAAGTTATGAGAATGATTAGTAAGTTACAAATGCGTTATGTGATAACTTAGTATACACAATGAATGTTAGACAAGTGTTTTGAAGTCAACACTTGGAATTTCTTAAATGTAAATGGTAATGTAAGACTTGTACCGAAATAACAAGTTTAACTAGAAATGAGTGTTATGTTGGAAAAAGGATGTTAGTACATTGTGTATTGATTAATAAGAAGGGTTATGAGATGTAGAGTAAAGTTTACATTATAGCTACTATGCGTTACTATGTGACTAATAGTTAATGTGAATAATGATATAATTGTGTAGGAATACACGAAGTGCAGATAAGCGATAAACAGTTAAGTCGTAGTTCATAAACTACGATACAGGCAAGTCTTTCAGTTCCTATTTGCTACGTGAACTTGATGATTAACTGTTTTAAATCTTTATTGCAAATAACATGATGTGCTATATTTATGTTGGAAGCATGAAACGTTAAAGTCAACTTATGACTACGTTGATTGAGTAAATAATGCGGATTGAGTAAGGAACTCAATCTTTATACTTGTTATATGAACTGTAGCATGTATGTTATGATAGTCCAATGTTTAAGAGATGTATGTTGAGCATGTTATTATATTCTACGTGATGCATGAAAACTGTTAGATTTTGTTGGGTTGTCGAGCTCAACCTTGCAAATAACCATTTTTGCAGGTCAAGATTTCGAGGTAAAGTTATGTGTTACTTGAAAGACATGAATCAGATGTGATACTTAAAGATTTATACACTTTGGTTGTGTTAGTATTATTTGAGCCATGTTTAAGGTTCCGAATGATGTATTAATGTTGAATTGTAATATCGTTTCGCGATATAAACTATTGTAGTATTAAATTGATTCTGAGATATTTAGATGTAAAAGTTGAAGGTTTTGGGAACGAGAATAGTTTGTAATAGAAAATTTTAATTATTCTGCAAATTTCAATGGTTGTATTATCATTTAATGATGTAAGATTAGAGGTTGAATGTATTATTAACGACCAAAGTCGATAGTTGAATTGTATGAATTTTGGGGTCGTTACAGTTGGTATCAAAGCTGTAGGTTATAAACCTTAGGTAGGAGTACTGTAGGCTATAACCTTAGAGAAGAGAAGTGAAGATAATGAAAGAATAAGCTCAGATTGAGTTTGAACAATAAGAAGTAATTTAAGAAACGTATAGAGAATGGATTAAAACATGCGTGAGAGGATTCAAAGAAGAATCTCGCAGAGTTATGGGGTTACCCAACTCCAATAATAAGAATGTAAGGTGATAATAAATAGACAATGTCTATAAGAAGTGATTGGTAAGGAAGTTAATAATAGAAAGTTATAGTTAAGTATGGTACAGTTGTACTCTTTAGTAGTTGATGTATGGTATCTGGGCTAAACGATTCCTTCATAGAGTGGAGGTATATACGAACTAGCAACTCGGAACCTAGTTTGTTGGTTGTTTGTGGAAAACCACTCAGCGTACCATATTGAAATAGGTAGAGACTCGATGTGTACCAAGTCTAGGAAATGGATACGTATGATGAAAATGTAGAACTTGAATGAAATGTTGAACGATATAAATGAAGTTGGAAATTCTTAAAGCAGGAATTGTTATATAAATAAGAAGATTCAAAAAAGAATCTTGAAGAGATATGTAGATAAGAAATGGGAGTTACCTAACTCCAATAGCCAAGATAACGAATAATGTCGTAAATAATGAAAAAGGAAAGAAAGAGGATCGTAAAACAAAACGATCACGAGTTAAGAAAAGAATTTTAAGGGAGATGATTATAGAATAAGATCATGACGTGATCTGTTTATGTTATAGAAGAAAGATGGTCTGTAAGGTTTGAATAATTATAGCTTAATGCTATGAAGATAATGTACTATGATATAGTACGAGGTAAATTCACGAGGAGTTATAGATAATGTGATACGAGGAATTCGTATCGAGCAAAGAGAAAGTTAAGAGTAAGATAGAGTTAGGTGGGATTTCAATTAAGGACTCATGTGATGGCTGAGTTGTATAAATCATTGTTTGGGCGAGGGTTTCATGATTACACTCAGTTTATCATATTGATAATCATTGGAATGTTGGTGTCGCGCTATCAATGTATATGTGGCGAAAAGGTGATTCTTTTCTCATGGGTATGTTTGATAGTTAAAAACTATTAAGATTAGTCAGATATTATATTAGGATTAGGTGCTGTTCTTAAAACTAATGCATATGGTATATTCGTGACTCATAATAATATGGTATGTTTGGAACCCCTCAGCGAATGGACACCTATGGTCTGACTAGGATAAGTTCTTAAACTCATATTATTGTGGCAAGTCCTAAACTTCCAATGTACGGTAAGTTTGATGAACTGGGGTATAATTAAGTGTGAATGGAGTATTGAGGATTATGGGAATAGATAGAATTATTAAGCAATGGATCAGTATAGAAAGTGGAGACATAGGTTTTTCCAAATCTTCTAGCTTTGCTAGATTTTCGAAATTTATTGACTTTGTGTCGATGGTTGTACTTTTAATTTTTTGAAAAATGTTGGATCACACTAGTGAACCAAAGAATTTTTTTAAAACAGTGCTATTATTCGCATATCTATGCTGTTTGTTTCGGCTAGAAAAAAAAATTATTTGATAATGAATGGAGATAATGAATCAATGGAGTGTTCCATTTGATTTGGCTTATAGAACACGAGTAACGAAGATATGGAGAATTTTGCAAACATAGACGTTAAACGTCGAAAACGTAAAAATCTCGGATTTCGGGTCAAAAGTTGTCGTGTGACTTGAAAACGTTGGTTTTCAATGTCAACATGTGAGATAAGGTATTTAAAAGTCGTGGATGCAAGAATCGTCGAATTCTGACTTATAACGAAGAAAACAAGTATTGAACGCTCGAAAACGATAAATTAACGCTCAAAATGAACCAAAAGGTGAATTCCAAGTTAACGGATTCGAAAAGGTAAAATTCTTATATGAACACCTAGAGTATGTAATTTGTGAGTTGTGGGATTTCGAATGAGCCAATTCGGATGTAAAACGAATAAGTTATGAAGCCGGGAGTTTCATTGGAAAAACTAACTGCTTTTAGCTAATCTGGTGCATGGTATTGGGCATGAGTACAAACCCGCACAAAAGGTCTCAATGGCAGTCACGGATCCGACCTTGTCTGCTGTTAATTGGCGCCAGAATGAAGTTTATACTAGGGATGCCGCATCATCGCAATACCGATAAAGGTAAAAAGGTTGACCAAGTTAGGTTTTTATTCCATTTGAATGTAGACCAAAGGTAAGACAATGAATGTACTTAATGTGCCTAATAAGACTGACCTTAAATCACTTATGAAGTTATAACGTTAGAAGATTAGATATGGTTTAATAGGGATTAAATGAAGAATGCATGATACGTAATAAGTAAACCGTGAATGATGTTCAACGTTGGTATTTCACCAATGATGATCGAATGTCGGTTAATAACGAAAGAACGTTAATGAGCTGTGATGAAGTATAGTAAGTCGAATTGACTTTATTTAACGAAATGAATTCAAGTAAGACATTGAAGAGAAAGAAGTTGGTTAGAACAATAAAGTTAGTTATTTGGTAACTAATTACAGTGTGCTATGTGAATATATCATGTAGATCTTGTTAAGACTGAGAAGTGATTGAATATTATATTCGAAGACGCTTGAAGGCAAGTTTTCTTAACGCTTGTCTAACCTCCTTGTTAGCCAAGTTTTCTATGATTCATGTTATAAGATGCATGAGTGGTTTTAAAGAAAGAGTCGATGTCTGTTTTAACTCGGCTAGACTAGTATTGAAGAATTGATTGATTTGATTACAAGTCTTTCGATGTAGAACTGTTAACGCTATCATATGCCAAGTATTTGGTACGGATGTAAAAGGTAAGTTTGTCTATGAACAAACAAAAGTATTTTCATCGATTATTCGATGGGCACGCGAGGTTGCCAAATGTTAAACGTAAATACGTTTAACGGAAGAGTGTTGATCAACATAGGGTATTATAGGCTGATCACCTAGATGTACTCGTAAGTAATGCCAGATGGATGGTGTAAGACCCCAACTTATTATAAATAAAATTGAATTTCTCTATTTATTATTTTGAAATAGTAAGGGTTGAATTGATTAATGTGGTTGGTTATGGGTAAAATGCGTAAATATTTCAAATAAGCAAGTGGTTATAAAATATTCATTATCATTAGGGGGAATATTCGTTTGGTCGTGGAATATTCTTCCGCTTGAGAATATTCGTATGATTTGCGCATGACCTTTGTGGGCCCATAACGGAAAGCGATTGGATGAAGAAAACGACAAGTATGAGTTTTTATAAATAACGGCGTAGTTGTTATCGTTAACACTGTTGGAATACCCGGTGGTTAAAACACAGTAATACGGGTTGTTGCACAGTAGCACAAGGTATTGCACCAATTATTGATTCTTATATAAGAAGGCACTACTCAATAATTGTTACAGTAATTACTGTTTAATATTTTATTGATTCAATAATTGCTACGTTGAAAATTTTATATTATTGTTGTTTTAATAATTGTCACTACACAATATTTCTCATTATCAGATCAATGATTCATATTATTTTAATAATATTACTAGATAACATTATTGGCAATGTCTAGAAAGTTCTGTCTAAGGAGAGGTTTGGTCACCTAATTGTTGAAAAATTGATATTTTATCTTTTCTGATAAAATAATTCATTTAAATATATTACTATATTTTATTAATATAATAATGGTGATATTTTACAATGAATGTGGGATATATGAATAAATGAGGAGGAAGAGTATTTTTGTTACAAAAATTGTTTAAAACATGTTAAACATGTTTGTGGGCCCGTTTCTTGACTGAAATTTGATTATAGCTTGTAAAATCACCCGTTTGTGGATTTCGGTCAACTTCTGTTTAGAATTTGGAAAAACTTTCTTCTACAAAGTTGTAGAGAATTGAATTTCCTATTAAAAGACATAAGATTTGAATTTTTCTGATAAAAGAGCTATTTATTAAGAATTATTGAAGTTCCGAAGTTCCAGAATAATTGTTTTTTGAAGTTTTAATTGTTTTATTTAAGAAAACGTTTTTCTTATTTATTGTGGGTGGGTGGCTGATGTTGTGGGCTGGTGGTGTGCGTAGAAAATTTAATAAATTATATTAATATTATATTAAATTTTCTGTTTTGGTGTTCTAAGCATTTTCCTATAAATAAGGTGCTTAGGTTAGAATTGAAAATCACACCAGAAACTAAAGTTCTCTCTCTCTTTCTCTCTCTATATTATCGAGCGTATTCTTATGAGTATTTTGATACTTTGAGTGTTGCTATACGGTGCAAGTTTCCTTCAGCACTATATCCAATATTCCAGCTAGAAGTACTGTCTTTTTTGAGGTAAAGGATGTTGTTTTCTTCTTAAATTATATTATTTTCTTCAATATCATTATGCCGAAATATTGGTCTGAACTTTTTATCAAATTTGAAACTTTTTGTGTCGGGATTACTATTCACGTATATGGCACTATTCACGTATACGACACTATTCACCGAAAAATGAAATTTTCTTCTTTTTGTCCAAGATGTCTATTATGGTTACTATCTTTGATTGTATCCATGTTTTGATCTTTATTTTTGAATTCTGCTTCAAAATTGGTTATTATGGAGTATTATTGAACTTGGATAAAACTGTAGTACGAATCCCAAATATTTGTTCATTTGTTTCATTGGATTCGTTTTCTTTAAAATATTTTTCATCATCCTCAGTCCTAAATGATGATATTACTGAATATCTTTAACTCAGTAAAAAAAAGATGAATGATTTCGATGAATATTTTTGGCACGAGTGCAAAGATGAAACAGTGTTTAGATGAACATGACCAATCGATGAATATCTTTGGCTCAGAGTGCAAAGATGAATATTTGATTCGGATATATGTTAATTAATGTTACAGGATAAAATATTGACGATGGACTTTTAAATTCATATATAGAAGATAGTAGATTTTATTCTCTACTTAACTCTTCTAATGAATTATTATTTCCGCTGCGAATATTGATTTAAAATTGGTTGTCTATTGTATTCTATTAGATTTTCCCTATTGAAGACTAATGATAATTTGTTCTATATTATCTTAGTCATAATGTTCTTTACTGGGCTAGTTGAGCTCACATTTTTCCTTTTTGTTCCATTTTTCTTCTCAGGAGGCGAGAATGTAGCGAGTACTAGTCGGGGTATGGAATGATGGTTCTAGAAGTTGTTTTAGTAGTCCTCACTATTTTGTAAAATAGTGTATCAATAATTGTAATGAGGACTTATTTGAGTGTGGATATTGTCTAGATGATAATATTTGTATTTAAACTCACAGTTTAAGTGTTGTCGTATTTTGCAAGACAGTTGTATTAATAAAGTTATAGTTGTTTCTGTACCATGTATTTGGCGACTCAGAATGGGTGTTGTATACCTATTTTGGGGGCGTCACAGATGGCCTTAGTGCCTGATGTCCTTTTCAAGAATGAAACGGAAAGATTATGTTCATGGTCTTTTGACCGGTTCATAATTCCTAAGCTATTATATATACTTTGGAATCGTTGTTATGGAATGAGAAGTAGGAGTCAATGTTTCATGGTGATTCATAACTACTTGTTCAGTTATGGAAGATAATCATATAATTCTCGATGTGGTATTTTTGTTATCCTTTGATAGACTTGCTGAGCTAGCTATGCTCACTTCTTACTTGAATTATATGATTACAGCTAAAGCCGAATGAACTGAGAGTTCTAAGAGAGATAAGGGCAAGGCTAAGATGGATAGTTGATTATGTAAGACCCCGAATTTTATTAAATAAAAGTATTCAATTTTTCTTATAATTACTATTCAGTAAATGGTTAAATTGATAAAAAGTTAAGGTTAAGGGTGATATATGAATTTTTTTTTCAAAATACGCAAGTGGTTATAAAATATTCATTGTTGTGGGAATATATTAACAATAAAATAAAACCTTGTGTGGGCTCCATAACGAAAGCGATTGGATGAAGAAAACGACAAAAAGGAGTTTTTATAAATAACGACGTAGTTATTATCAATTAACATCGTTGGAATACCCAAGTGGTTAAAATACGATTATATACGCGTTGTTGCATAAGAGTTAGACACTGCAGATTGCACCAATTATTGATTCTTACGTAAGAAGGCACTACTCAATAATTGTTACAAGAATTATCGCTCAAAGATTTAATTGATTCAATACTTACTGCGTTGATATTTTATATTATTGTTGTTTTAATTGTCACTACACAAAGATTTTTCATTATCGAAGCAATAATTCATATTATCGGAATAATATTATTAGATAACATTATTGGCAATGTAGAAAGTTTCATCTAAGGAGAGGTTTGGTCACCTAATCATGCGCCAAGAAGGAGAAATTCTTATCGAAAGCCCCTCTTTCCTAGGAACTGCCTGGTTGTCAATATTGTGATTTTGTAATATTATTTATGAATAATTAATTATTGATTTATATGATGAGGAAAATATTAATTTTATGTGGATATAGATGGAGAAAATTTTTAAAGTGACAATTGTTAAAAATTGATATTTTATTTTTTCTCGATAAAATAATATTTTATTATATTATTATAATATAATAATGGTGATATTTTTACAATGAATGTGGGATATATGAGTATATTAGGAGGAAGAGTATTTTTATTACAAAAGTTGTTTAAAACATGTTAAACATGTTGGTGGACCCATTTCTTGACTGAAATTTGATTATAGCCTGTAAAATCAGCCGTGTGTGGATTTCGGTCAATTTCTGTTTGGAAATTGGAAAAACTTTCTTCTGCAAAGTTGTAGAGAATTGAATTTCGTATAAAAAGTCGCGAGATTCAAATTTTCTGATATTTATTATGAATTATTGAAGTTCCGAAGTTCCGGAATAATTAATTTTTGTAAGTTTAAAATATTTTAAATCATTAAAACGTTTTTGGTGAGTTGATGGGCCCCAATTGTGTGGTAAATGTGCTGAAGTTGGATTGTTAAAGTGTGCGTATGATTTTTATAAAAACATTAATATTATATTAAACTTTCTACTTTGGTGTTCTAAGCAATTTCCTATAAATAGGTGCTTAGGTTAGAATTGAAAATCACACCAGAAACTGAAGTTTTCTCTCTATATTATCGAGTGTATTCTTGTCAGTATTTTGATATCTTGAGTGTTGCTATACGGTGCAAGTTTGTTTAGCGTTATTCCAGTCAGAAGTACTGCTCTTTTGAGGTAAGGGATAGTAAGGGATTGAAAGGGATGTTATTTTCTTCGTAAGTGATATTATTTCTTCAATATCATTATGTTGAAATATCGGTTTGAACTTTTTATCAAATTTGGAACTTTTTCATGTCGGGGTTACTATTCATGAGTTACAATTCATGAGTTACTATTGACGAGTTACTATTCACAATTTACTATTCACGAGTTACTATTCACGATGGGTTACTATTCATGAGTTACTATTCACGAGTTACTATTCACGGGTACTATTCACTACAAAATTGGTTTCTTTTTCTAACCAAATTATAGTTGATTTATGAATATTACTCTAGAGATTAAAATTATGTATTGATTATATTGATTTTATTATCATATATAACATTTTTATAACCCTAATGATGATATTTCTCTTTGACTTGAGTGTAAAGATGGGTAGATTATTGGTATGATCGTGACTATGGGTTCTCTTTGGCCAGTAGTGCAAAGATGAATTGTTGACTGGTATGATCATGACCATTGAATGTATAATTTAATATCTTTAGCTTAAGTGCAAAGGTGAATTGATCAACATGGTTATAATTACTGTTTATATAAATTCTGAAATGATTATATATTTCTTTTAGATATGAATATCTTTGGCAAAGATGACTTATTGATGAATATTTTTGGCCCGTAGTGCAAAGATGAATGATTTCTGATGAATATCTTTGGCATGTAGTGCAAAGATGGTCTGTTGATAAATATCTTTGGCCCGTAGTGCAAAGATGAATTTATTAGTATGATTATGAACATGAACTGTGATTTGGTATAACCATGATCTTTGATGTTTCAGGTGATGAAAATTATCTTTGTCCTGGATGAGGAAAAGAATTTAGAACAACAATTATGATTATGAGTTATACACGTGATTGTGGACAGGAATTGTTGATTGATGTTACAGGGATAAAACATTATTGGTGGACTTTTAACATGGAGAAGATAATAGATTTTATGGTCTATTTGACTCTTCTAATGGATTGCTTCGTTCATTGCAACTATGGTTGAAAATTGTTATCATCTACCATATGTTCTAAATCTCGATTTATTCTTTGTTGAAAGCTATTGACAATTTATTTATCTTTAGTCATGATATTCTTTACTGAGCTAGTTTTGCTCACCCTTTTGCTACACAATTCCTTTCAGGTAATAAAAGTGTAGCTGGGTCAAGCGGGGAATAATAAGGGAATAGAACGGTGGTCTATAGATGTTGAGGGTGAGGTGAATTTAACTTAGAAGGGTGTTTTGCCACTATCATACAAGATGTCTAATGACATACAACCTCGTGTCATCATAAGACAGGGTTGTGCTCATTAACTTGCTGAGTATATATACGAGCACTACCTATATAATCTTGGAGTTTGGTTGAAGTATAATTCTCAATTAGAGACGGTGGAGATAATGATATGTCAAGAGAAGACACACCATTGGGAAGAATATGATAGTAATCTTCTCGTTTTTCTTTGGGGTCTATTGGGTCAACCAAGGATAATTATGTGGTCATATGATATATATCATCCATGGCCTCCTATGTACGAAGGTTTTCTTGAGCACTTCCCAAAGATTTTAATTTCTAAAACAATTTTCGACTATACCTTTATGTAAGGTGTCATTATGAGGTGCTGTCCACGGTTTGGGACATGAGTCACAGTTGGTATATATTTGTATTTAAACTCACAGTTTAAGTGTTGTTGTATTTTGCACGATAATTGTTGTAATAAAGTTGTAGTTGTTTTCTGTACCATGTATTTGGCGACTCAGAATGGGTTGGATAGAATGGACCTATTTTGGGGGCGTTATATTTGGTATCAGAGCTTAGGGATATGATCTCTGGCGGAGATCGGGATTAGAACTAGGAGGGGAGAGATGAGTAAATCCTTCGCTAGTGTGTCCTACCTAAGCTTATTTGTTGGTCAGTCATAATATCGGGATATTATGTGATATGTTAATTTGTTAAATTAACCCTTGTTTTGAAGCTGTATTCTAGAATGATATCTGAAATACAAGACATGAGCAATGGAGAAATCATGATGACAGGGGAGATAACATCTGAAAAGGAAGAAAGGTATTCTCAACTCTTTGAAATACCAGGTACGTAAATTTCGGGGACGAAATTTCATAAGGAGGGGAGATTGTAAGACCCCGATTTTTATTAAATAAAAGTATTCAATTTTTCTTATAATTACTATTCAGTAAATGGTTAAATTGATAAAAGTTAAAGTTAAGGGTGATATATGATTTTTTTTTCAAAATACGCAGTGGTTATAAAATATGTTATTGTGGAATATTCGTTTTGCGTGGGAATATTCTTTTCCGCGTTGGGGAATATTAAATGACGACGTTGCAACCTTTGTGTGGGCTCCATAATGAAAAGCGATTGGATGAAGAAAACGACAAGTAAAAAGGAGTTTTTATAAATAACAGCGTAGTTATTCTCAATTAACATCGTTGGAATACTCGGTGGTTAAAAATACATGAATACGTTGTTGTTGCACAAGAAGACGCGATATTGCACCAATTATTGATTCTTACGTAAGAAGGCACTACTTAATAATTGTTACAGTAATTACTGTTCAGTATTTTAATGATTCAATACTTGCTGCGTTGATATTTTATATTACTGTTGTTTTAATTGTCACTACATAGTATTTTTCATTATCGAAGCAATAATTCATATTATCGGAATAATATTATTAGATAACATTATTGGCAATGTCTAGAAAGTTCTGTCTAAGGAGAGGTTTGGTCACCTAATTGGCGGCCAAGAAAGAGAAATTCTTATTCGAAAGCCCCCCTCTTCCCAGGACGGCAAGTTGTCAATATTGTGATTCTGTAATATTATTTGTGAATAATTAATTATTGATTTATATGATGAGGAAAATATTGATTTTATGTGGATATAGATGGAGAAAATTTTTTAAAGTGACAATTGTTAAAAATTGATATTTTATCTTTTCGATAAAATAATATTTTATTATATTATTATAATATAATAATGGTGATATTTTTATAATGAATGTGGGATATATGAGTATATAGGAGGAGGAAGTATTTTTGTTACAAAAGTTGTTTTAAAACATGTTAAACATGTTGGTAGACCCATTTCTTGGACCGAAATTTGATTATAGCTTGTAAAATCGTCCGTATGTGGATTTTTTCAATTTTTGTTTGGAAATTGGAAAACTTTCTTCGTAAAGTTGTAGAGAATTGAATTTCCTATAAAAAGACGCGAGATTCAATTTTTGACGATAATATTTATTATGAATTATGAAAGTTGAAGTTCCGAATAATTAATTTTTGTAAGTTTAAAATAAATCACTAAAAACGTTTTTTGGTGAGTTGATGGGCCCCAATTATTGTGGTAAATGTCTTTGAAGTTGGATTGTTAAAGTGTGCGTATGATTTTTTATAAAATATTAATATTATATTAAATTTTCTACTTTGGTGTTCTAAGCAATTTCCTATAAATAGGTGCTTAGGTTAGAATTGAAAATCATACCAGAAACTGAAGTTTTCTCTTTATTTCTCTCTCTATATTATCGAGTGTATTCTTGTGAGTATTTTGATATCTTGAGTGTTGCTATACGGTGCAAGTTCGTTTAGCGTTATTCCAGTAAGAAGTACTACTCTTTTGAGGTGATGGATAGTAAGGGATTGAAAGGGATGTTATTTTCTTCGTAAGTGATATTATTTCTTCAATATCATTATGTTGAAATATCGGTTTGAAATTTTTATCAAATTTAGAACTTTTTCATGTCGGGGTTACTATTCATGAGTTACTATTGACGAGTTACTATTCACAATTTACTATTCACGAGTTACTATTCACGACGAGTTACTATTCATGAGTTACTATTCACGAGTTACTATTCACGGTATTATTCACTACAAAATTGGTTTTTTCTAACCAAATTATAGTTGATTTATGAATATTACTCTAGAGATTAAAATTATGTATTGATTATATTGATTTTATTATCATATATAACATTTTATAACCCTAATGATGATATTTCTCTTTGACTTGAGTGTAAAGATGGGTAGATTATTGGTATGATCGTGACTATGGGTTCTCTTTGGCGAAGAGCAAAAAGATGAATTGTTGACTGGTATGATCATGACCATTGAATTTATAATTTAATATCTTTAGCTTAAGTGCAAAGGTGAATTGATCAACATGGTTATAATTATTGTTTATATAAATTCTGAAATGATTATATATTTCTTTTAGATATGAATATCTTTGGCAAAGATGATTTATTGATGAATATTTTTGGCCCGTAGTGCAAAGATGAATGATTTCTGAAGAATATCTTTGGCATGTAGTGCAAAGATGGTCTGTTGATAAATATCTTTGGCCTGTAGTGCAAAGATGAATTTATTAGTATGATTATGAACATGAACTGTGATTTGGTATAACCATGATCTTTGATGTTTCAGGTGATGAAAATTATCTTTGTCCTGGATGAGGAAAAGAATTTAGAACAACAATTATGATTATGAGTTATACACGTGATTGTGGACAGAAATTGTTGATTGATGTTACAGGGATAAAACATTATTGGTGGACTTTTAACATGGAGAAGATAATAGATTTTATGGTCTATTTGACTCTTCTAATGGATTGCTCGTTCCGCTGCAACTATGGTTGAAAATTGTTATCATCTACCATATGTTCTAAATCTCTAATTTATTACTGTTGAAAGCTATTGACAATTTATTTATCTTTAGTCATGATATTCTTTACTGAGCTAGTTTTGCTCACCCTTTTGCTACACAATTCCTTTCAGGTAATAAAAGTGTAGTTGGGTCAAGCGGGGGATAATAAGGGAATAGAACGGTGGTCTATAGATGTTGAGGGTGAGGTGAATTTAACTTAGAAGGGTGTATTGCCACTATCATACAAGGTGTCTAATGACATACAAACTCGTGTCATCATAAGACAGGATTGTGCTCATTCACTTGCTGAGTATATATACGAGCACTACCTATATAATCTTGGAGTTTGGTTGAAGTATAATTCTCAATTAGAGACGGTGGAGATAATGATATGTCAAGAGAAGACACACCATTGGGAAGAATATGATAGTAATCTTCTCGTTTTTCTTTAGGGTCTATTGGGTCAACCAAGGATAATTATGTTGTCATATGATATATATAATTCATGGCCTCCTATGTACGAAGGTTTTCTTGAGCACTTTCCAATGATTTTAATTTCTAAAACAATTTTCGACTATACCTTTATGTAAGGTGTCATTATGAGGTGCTGTCCACGGTTGGGACATGAGTCACAGTTGGTATATATTTGTATTTAAACTCACAGTTTAAGTGTTGTTGTATTTTGCACGATAATTGTTGTAATAAAGTTGTAGTTGTTTTCTGTACCATGTATTTGGCGACTCAGAATGGGTTGGATAGAATGGACCTATTTTGGGGGCGTCATATTTGGTATCAGAGCTTAGGGATATGATCTCTGGCGGAGATCGGGATTAGAACTAGGAGGGGAGAGATGAGTAAATCCTTCGCTAGTGTGTCCTACCCAAGCTTATTTGTTGGTCAGTCATAATATCGGGATATTATGTGATATGTTAATTTGTTAAATTAACCCTTGTTTTGAAGCTGTATTCTAGAATGATATCTGAAATACAAGACATGAGCAATGGAGAAATCATGATGACAGGGGAGATAGAATCTGAAAAGGAAGAAAGGTATTCTCAACTCTTTGAAATACCAGGTACGTAAATTTCGGGGACGAAATTTCATAAGGAGGGGAGATTGTAAGACCCCGATTTTTATTAAATAAAAGTATTCAATTTTTCTTATAATTACTATTCAGTAAATGGTTAAATTGATAAAAAGTTAAAGTTAAGGGTGATATATGAATTTTTTTTCAAAATAAAAAGTGGTTATAAAATATTCATTGTTGGTTATAAAATATTCGTTTGTTGTGGAATATTGGGAATATAGGGGAATATTCAGACTGACGCTTCAGAATATTGTAGATTTGCCTTGTGTGGGCTCCATAATGTAAAAGCGATTGGATGAAGAAAATGACAAAAAGGAGTTTTTACCAGGTATTGCACCATTTATTGATTCTTACATAAGAAGGCACTACTCAATAATTACGTAAGAAGGTTACTCGATAATTAGTGATAATTATCGCTCATTTATTTTATTGATTCAATACTTTGTTGCGTTGATATTTTATATTATCGTTGTTTTAATTGTCACTACATAGTATTTTTCATTATCGAAACAATAATTCATATTATCGGAATAATATTATTAGATAACATTATTGGCAATGCCTAGAAAGTTCATCTAAGGAGAGGTTTGGTCACCTAATTGCGCCAAGAAGAAGGAAAAATTCTTATTGGAAAGCCCTCTTTCCCTAGAACCGCCGTTGTCAATATTGTGATTCTCGTAATATTATTTGTGAATAATTAATTATTGATTTATATGATGAGGAAAATATTGATTTTATGTGGATATAGATGAAGAAATTTTTGTAAAGTGACAATTGTTAAAAATTGATATTTTATCTTTTCTGATAAAATAATATTTTATTATATTATTATAATATAATAATGGTGATATTTTTACAATGAATGTGGAATATATGAGTATATGGGGAGGAAGAATATTTTTGTTACAAAGGTTGTTTAAAACATGTTAAACATGTTTGTGGACCCATTTCTTGACTGAAATTTGATTATAGCCTGTAAAATCGTCCGTGTATAGATTTCGGTCAATTTTTGTTTGGAAATTGGAAAAACTTTCTTCTGTAAAGTTGTAGAGAATTGAATTTCCTATAAAAAGTCGCGAGATTCAAATTTTTTGATATTTATTATGAATTATTGAAGTTCCGAAGTTCTGGAATAATTAATTTTTGTAAGTTTAAATTATTTTAAATCACTAAAACGTTTTTGGTGAGTTGATGGGCCCCAATTGTGTGGTAAATGTGCTGAAGTTGGATTGTCAAAGTGTGCATATAATTTTTATAAAATTATTAATATTATATTAAATTTTCTACTTTTGGTGTTCTAAGCAATTTCCTATAAATAGGTGCTTAGGTTAGAATTGAAAATCACACCAGAAACTGAAGTTTTCTCTCTATTTCTCTCTCTATATTATTGAGTGTATTCTTGTCAGTATTTTGATATCTTGAATTTTGCTATACGGTGCAAGTTCATTCAGCGTTATTCCAGTAAGAAATACTGCTCTTTTGAGGTAAGGGGATAGTAAGGGATTGAAAGGGATGTTATTTTCTTCGTAAGTGATATTATTTCTTCAATATCATTATGTTGAAATATCGGTTTGAACTTTTTATCAAATTTGGAACTTTTTCATGTCGGGGTTACTATTCATGAGTTACTATTCATGAGTTACTATTGACGAGTTACTATTCACAATTTACTATTCATGAGTTACAATTCACGACGGGTTACTATTCATGAGTTACTATTCACGAGTTACTATTCACGAGTTACTATTCACGGGTACTATTCACTACAAAATTGGTTTCTTTTTCTAACCAAATTATAGTTGATTTATGAATATTACTCTAGAGATTAAAATTATGTATTGATTATATTGATTTTATTATCATATATAACATTTTTATAACCCTAATGATGATATTTCTCTTTGACTTGAGTGTAAAGATGGGTAGATTATTGGTATGATCGTGACTATGGGTTCTCTTTGGCCAGTAGTGCAAAGATGAATTGTTGACTGGTATGATCATGACCATTGAATTTATAATTTAATATCTTTAGCTTAAGTGCAAAGGTGAATTGATCAACATGGTTATAATTATTGTTTATATAAATTCTGAAATGATTATATATTTCTTTTTTAGAATATGAATATCTTTGATGGCCGTCAGTGCGTAGTTTTGAAAGATGCATATCATTGATGAATATTGATGAATATCCCGTAGTAGCAAAGATAATTTATTAGTATGATTATGAACATGAATCGTGATTTGGTATAACCATGATCTTTGATGTTTGGGTGATGAAAAGTATCTTTTTGTCTGGATGAAGAAAAGAATTTAGAACAACAATTACGATTATCGTTATACACGTGATTGTGGGATGGGAATTGTTGATTGATGTTACAGGATAAAACATTGTTGGTGGACTTTTAACATGGAGAAGATAATAGATTTTATGGTCTATTTGACTCTTCTAATGGATCGCTTCGTTCACCGCAACTATGGTTGAAAATTTTTATCATCTACCATATGTTTTAAATCTCTGATTTATTACTGTTGAAAGATATTGACAATTTATTTATCTTTAGTCATGATATTCTTTACTGAGCTAGTTGTGCTCACTCTTTTGCTTCACAATTCCTTTCAGGTAATAAAAGTGTAGCTGGGTCAAGCGGGGGATAATAAAGGAATAGAACGGCGGTCTATAGATGTTGAGGGTGAGGTGAATTTAACTTAGAAGGGTGTTTTGCCACTATCATACAAGATGTCTAATGACATACAACCTCGTGTCATCATAAGACAGGGTTGTGCTCATTCACTTGCTGAGTATATATACGAGCACTACCTATATAATCTTGGAGTTTGATTGAAGTATAATTCTCAATTAGAGACGGTGGAGATAATGATATGTCAAGAGAAGACACACCATTGGGAAGAATATGATAGTAATCTTCTCGTTTTTCTTTGGGGTCTATTGGGTCAACCAAGGATAATTATGTGGTCATTATGATATATATCATTCATGGCCTCCTATGTACGAAGGTTTTCTTGAGCACTTCCCAAAGATTTTAATTTCTAAAACAATTTTCGACTATACCTTTATGTAAGGTGTCATTATTAGGTGCTGTCCACGGTTTGGGACATGAGTCACAGTTGGTATATATTTGTATTTAAACTAACAGTTTAAGTGTTGTTGTATTTTGCACGATAATTGTTGAAATAAAGTTGTAGTTGTTTTCTGTACCATGTATTTGGCGACTCAGAATGGGTTAGATAGAATGGACCTATTTTGGGGGCGTCATATTTGGTATCGTCGAGCTTAGGATATGATCTCCAAGCGGAGATCGGGGATTAGAACTAGGAGGGAGAGATGAGTAAAATCCTTCGCTAGTGTGTCCTACCTAAGCTTATTTGTTGGTCAGTCATAATATCGGGATATTATGTGATATGTTAATTTGTTAAATTAACCTTTGTTTTGAAGCTGTATTCTAGAAAGATATCTGAAATACAAGACATGAGCAATGGAGAAATCATGATGACAGGGGAGATAGAATCTGAAAAGGAAGAAAGGTATTCTCAACTCTTTGAAATACCAGGTACGTAAATTTCGGGGACGAAATTTCATAAGGAGGGGAGATTGTAAGACCCCGATTTTTATTAAATAAAAGTATTCAATTTTTCTTATAATTACGATTCAGTAAATGGTTAAATTGATAAAAGTTAAAGTTAAGGGTGATATATGAATTTTTTTTCAAAATACGCAAGTGGTTATAAAATATGCATTGTTTTCGGGGAATATTCGTACGACGTTGCAGCCTTGTGTGGGCTCCATAACGGAAAGCGATTGGATGAAGAAAACGAAAAAAAGGAGTTTTTATAAATAACGCCAGAAGTTGTTACAAGTTGCTTAATTGTTGGAATACCCGGTGGTTAAAATACGATGAATCTGGCGTTGTTGCACAAGATAGCACTGCAGTATTCCACCAATTATTGATTCTTACGTAAGAAGGCACTACTCAATAATTGTTAAAGTAATTACTGTTCAGTATTTTATTGATTCAATACTTGCTGCGTTGATAATTTATATTACTGTTGTTTTAATTGTCACTACATAGTATTTTTCATTATCAAAGCAATAATTCATATTATCGGAATAATATTATTAGATAACATTATTGGCAATGTCTAGAAAGTTCTATCTAAGGAGAGGTTTGGTCACCTAATCTTGCTACGTTGAGGAGAAATTCTTATCGAAGCCCCTCTTTCCGGGAAACACACGGTTGTCAATATTGTGATTCTCGTAATATTATTTGTGAATAATTAATTATTGATTTATATGATGAGGAAAATATTGATTTTATGTGGATATAGATGGAGAAATTTTTTAAAGTGACAATTGTTAAAAATTGATATTTTATCTTTTCTGATAAAATAATATTTTATTATATTATTATAATATAATAATGGTGATATTTTTACAATGAATGTGTGATATATGAGTATATTAGGAGGAAGAGTATTTTTGTTACAAAACTTGTTTAAAACATGTTAAACATGTTGGTGGACCCATTTCTTGACTGAAATTTGATTATAGCCTGTAAAATTGTCCCTGTGTGGATTTCGGTCAATTTCTGTTTGGAAATTGGAAAATTTTTCTTCTGTAAAGTTGTAGAGAATTGAATTTCCTATAAAAAGTCGAAAGATTCAAATTTTTTGATATTTATTATGAATTATTGAAGTTCCGAAGTTCCGGAATAATTAATTTTTGTAAGTTTAAAATAAATCACTAAAACGTTTTTGGTGAGTTGATGGGCCCCAATTGTGTGGTAAATGTGCTGAAGTTGGATTGTCAAAGTGTGCATATAATTTTTATAAAAATATTAATATTATATTAAATTTTCTACTTTGGTGTTCTAAGCAATTTCTATAAATAGGTGCTTAGGTTAGAATTGAAAATCATACCGTAAATCAAGTTTTCTTTGTTTTCTCTCTATATTATCGAGTGTATTCTTGTGAGTATTTTGATATCTTGAATTTTGCTATACGGTGCAAGTTCATTCAGCGTTATTCCAGTAAGAAATACTGCTCTTTTGAGGTAAGGGGATAGTAAGGGATTGAAAGGGATGTTATTTTCTTCGTAAGTGATATTATTTCTTCAATATCATTATGTTGAAATATCGGTTTGAACTTTTTATCAAATTTAGAACTTTTTCATGTCGGGGTTACTATTCATGAGTTACTATTGACGAGTTACTATTCACAATTTACTATTCACGAGTTACTATTCACGACGGGTTACTATTCATGAGTTACTATTCACGAGTTACTATTCACGGGTATTATTCACTACAAAATTGGTTTCTTTTTCTAACCAAATTATAGTTGATTTATGAATATTACTCTAGAGATTAAAATTATGTATTGATTATATTGATTTTATTATCATATATAACATTTTTATAACCCTAATGATGATATTTCTCTTTGACTTGAGTGTAAAGATGGGTAGATTATTGGTATGATCGTGACTATGGGTTCTCTTTGGCCAGTAGTGCAAAGATGAATTGTTGACTGGTATGATCATGACCATTGAATTTATAATTTAATATCTTTAGCTTAAGTGCAAAGGTGAATTGATCAACATGGTTATAATTATTGTTTATATAAATTCTGAAATGATTATATATTTCTTTTAGATATGAATATCTTTGGCAAAGATGACTTATTGATGAATATTTTTAGCCCGTAGTGCAAAGATGAATGATTTCTGATGAATATCTTTGGCATGTAGTGCAAAGATGGTCTGTTGATGAATATCTTTGGCCCGTAGTGCAAAGATGAATTTATTAGTATGATTATGAACATGAACTGTGATTTGGTATAACCATGATCTTTGATGTTTCAGGTGATGAAAATTATCTTTGTCCTGGATGAGGAAAAGAATTTAGAACAACAATTACGATTATGAGTTATACACGTGATTGTGGATCAGTCCTCCTCTCCCGCAGTTGTCCTTCCCCCAGCATTTGCAGAAACAAAAGCTGGATAAGCAGTTTTCTAAATTCCTAGAGGTTTTCAAGAAGCTTCACATAAACATCCCATTCGCGGAGGCATTGGAGCAAATGCCAAGTTATGTCAAGTTTATGAAAGACTTATCTAAGAAGAGGAAAATGGGGGACTATAAGACAGTGGCTCTGACAGAGGAATGCAGTGCCATATTGCAAAACAAGCTTCCGCCAAAGCTAAAAGATCCTAGAAGTTTCACGATTCCTTGCACTATCGGGGACCAATTCATTGGCAAGGCGTTGTGTGATTTAGGAGCTAGCATCAACTTGATGCCTCTGTCTATTTATAAGAAGCTGGGGTTAAATGAAGCCAAACCTACAAGTGTAACTTTACAATTGGCGGATAGATCTCTTACATACCCGAAGGGGATAGTAGAGGATGTGCTTGTAAAAGTGGACAAGTTCAACTTCCCGACAGACTTCATTATCCTAGATCTTGAGGAAGACAAGGAGGTTCCTATAATTCTGGGCAGACCATTCTTAGCAACTGGGAGGACCTTGATATATGTATAGAAAAGGGAACTGATAATGAGAGTACAGGATCAGGAAGTAACCTTTAATGTGTTCAGGTCAATGAAATATCCGAACACCCCTGAAGACTACTTTCAGATAAAGGTTATTGATAATACAGTCAGGGAAGTATTCTCAAAAACATGTACGACAGACCCTTTAGAAGCTAGACTAATAGGTGCCAGTACTATGGAAGAACATACTCATGTTGAATACGCCAAGTGGCTGGATGCACCTCAGAGATCTCAGTAGTTCCAAAGACAGTTCAAAAATCTGAATGATAACGAAGCATCCACTTCCAAAGCCCTGCCATCGATCATAGAACCTCTTGTCCTCGATTTAAAGCCCTTGCCTAATCACCTGAGGTATGCATACTTAGGGGAATTATCCACCTTACCTGTTATAATCTTTGCATCTTTAAATGAGTCTTAGGAAGAGAAGCTACTACAAGTGCTCAAATAATACAAAACGGCCCTGGGGTGGTCAATTGTTGATATAAAAGGGATCAGTCCGACTCTTTGCATGCACAAAATCTTACTGGAGGAAGGGTCTAAATCATCCATTGAGCATCAGAGGCGGTTGAATTCCATCATGAAAGAGGTGGTCCGGAAGGAGATCATTAAATTGCTAGATGTGGGCATTATCTACCCAATCTCTGATAGTCCTTGGGTCAGTCCTAATTAGTGCGTGCCAAAGAAGGGCGGCATGACTGTAGTGCCCAATGAAAACAATGAGCTGATTCCTACCAGAACAGTGACTGGGTGGAGGGTATGTATGGATTACAGGAAATTGAATAAATCCACCTGTAAGGATCATATCCCTCTTCCATTTATTGATCAGATGCTTGATAGGCTTGCAGGGCATGAATTTTACTGTCTGCTGGATGGTTACTCTGGGTATAATTAGATCTCAATTGCTCCCGAAGATCAGGAGAAAACTACTTTCACATGCCCATATGGGACCTTTGCCTTTCGGAAAATGTCTTCCGGGCTATGTAATGCCCCCGCAACATTTTAGCGTTGTATGATGTCGATTTTCTCTGATATGGTTGAAAAGACCCTCGAGGTCTTTATGGACAACTTTTCGGTGTTCGGGAGCTCATTTGATAATTGCCTGAGAAATTTGACCGCCGTTATCCACAGATGTGTGGAGACTAATCTTGTTTTAAATTAGGAGAAATGCCACTTCATGGTTAAGGAAGGCATTATTCTGGGCCACTGGGTTTCTGTTGGTGGCATTGAGGTTGACAAGGAGAAGATTGATGTCATTAATAACCTCCCACCGCCTACCTCAGTAAAAGGGGTAAGGAGTTTCATTGGGCATGCGGGGTTCTACAAGAGGTTTATCCAGGATTTCTCATGGACAACCAAACCGCTGTGTACACTGTTGGAAAAGGACATGCCTTTTCAATTTGATGAAGCCTGCCTAAGAGCCTTTGATCTATTAAAAGAAAAACTTATTTCAGCTCCTATTATGGTAGCCCCTGATTGGACCTTCCCTTTTGAGCTAATGTGTGATGCCAGCGATTTTGCAATTGGGGCGGTGTTAGGCCAGAGAAGGGATAAGGTTTTCCATACAATATACTATGCCAGCAAAACTTTAACTAATGCTCAGCTGAATTATACCACAACTGAGAAGGAACTGCTGGCAGTGGTCTATGTATTTGATAAGTTCCGTTCCTACCTCATTAGAACGAAGGTGATCGTATACACTGATCACTCGGCAATCATGTATTTGATTGAAAAAAAAAGATGTTGAACTGAGATTAATAAGGTGGGTTCTATTTCTCCAGGATTTTGATATAGAGATCTGCGACAAAAAGGGGACTGAAAATCAGGTAGCGGATCACTTATCAAGGTTGGAAAACCCCCCCTATTCGGGAGATGCCAAAAAAGCCATCAATGACTTCTTCCCGGATGAACAATTATTTGTCATCCAAAGCAAAGCCACGTGGTATGTGGACTTTGCTAACTTTGTATCTTGCCAAGCGCTTCCTCCTAACCTAAGTTATCAATAGAGGAAAAAATTCCTAAAAGATGCCAAATAGTATTTGTGGGATGAGCCCTTCTTATTCAAGCTGTGATGCCCCCAAAATAGGTATACATCACCTATTCTGAGTCGCCAAATACATGGTACAGAATATAAATACAACCTTAAATATACAACATGAGCTGTGAGTTTTAATACAAATATTGTCTTCTAGACAGTATTCAAACTCAAAATAAGTCCTCAATACATTTATTATCACACTATTTCATAGAATAGTGAGGACTACTAATGCTATCATCTGGATCGTCACTCTATTCCCCGACTAGTCCCTGCTACGTTCTCATTTCCTAAAGAGAACAATGAAAGCAAAAGGGTGAGCTCAACTAGCTCAGTAAGAAATATTATGACTAATATAATGTAGAATAAATTATCATTAGCATTCAACAGTGTTAAACTGATAAAATATAACAAACATCAAGTTTAACTGCAGCGGAACAAGCAATCCATTAAAAGAGTCAAGTAGAGAATAAAATCTACTATCTTCTACGATTTCAAAGGTTTTTCATTACTTTTATCGATGAGACTCAGCTTAATAAATAATCCACATCATCCCTGCACTACGGCCAAGGATATTAATTAGTATCACGACCACAAATTATCCATGCACTACGGGCCAAGGATATTCATGTATTCATCAATGGTCATGATCATGCCAACAACTGTCCATCAATGCACTACGGGCCAATGAGGACTTTTTCCACATCATTTGTAACATTACGGTCATGATTACACAGAATAATCCTTGGTCATAATCATACCAAGTCCATCTATGCACTACAGGCCACAGATGACTTTCAACATAATATAAACATGAGGATGATGACAATGATATAAGAATTCAATATAACAAGTTCAAGAATTAATTTATCCAGGAACTAATAACGTCCAAATTGTCAACATGATACTTCTTTATAGAGTAACACTCAAGAATGCTCAGAAGAATATTTACATGAAAAAATACTGGATGAAGCGCAAATATCACGGATATTCCACTAATTACATGGAGTATAGAAGTCAAAACATTAACCAACTGAGTATAATAAAGAATGGAATAACAAAAGAAATCACCAAGCATGCGATAGACCGCATGATGCATAAAAGTTATTCCAATGTAATAATAAATAACGGAACAGTGTCATGCAGAACGCATGCACGAGTGAGGATATTCCAATGTAATAATAAATAATGGAACCAGTCATGCGAACGCATGCACGCATGTGATATCCAAATAGAATAATAAACAACGGAACTGTGTCATGCGTAAACGCACGCATGAGGATGTTCCAAATGAATAATAAAGAATGGAATAACATAAGAATTTCACCATGTATGCAATACTTTGCATGTATAAAGTTATTCCAACATAATAATAAAGAATGGAATAATGTAAGAATTTCACCAAGTATAAGCGTAGCTGCATGATACAAGTTATTCAACCGTAATAATAAAGAATGGAATAAAAGTTCTTTTCATGAATAAGAAAGAAATAATACCCCTTACGAGTACAACAAATAATATTCCTTACCGTAAAAGAAGAGTATTCCAACTGGTAGGGCGAGGATATTCTTGAAGAAAACTTGCACTACACTCAAAGCTTCTTACAACTCTAAAGAAATATGCTCAAGATTATAGAAGAATTCTCTGAACTTCTGGTGTGGTTTTCAATTCTAACTAAGCATCCTATTTATAGGAAAATAGAAACGATACTATGCTGCACTATGCAATAAAATATAATATATTCTAAATATATATATATATATATATATATTATTTAAAATCTAATAAAACAAATAACTTTATAAAAAGTATTTCTTTTTATATAAAAAGATTTTACTATGCAAAACACTATGCAGGGCACTATGCAACACTATGCATAATAAAATATAATATATTCTAATTATTGTCTAATAAAACAAATAACTTTATAAAAGTATTTTCTTTTATATAAAAGGATTTTACTATGTAAAACACTATGCATAATAGAATATTATATATTCTATTTATAGTCTAATAAAACGAATAACTTTATAAAAGTATTTTGCTTTATATAAAAGCTTTTCTATTTTATTACATTAATAGTACTAATAAAACAAAACTCATCATTATTATTATAATTCACACTATTAATCGACTGTGTCGCTCCAAGGAAAGAGGGGCTTTCAATAAGGATTTCTCCCTATCAAGCGCATAAATTAGGTGACCGGACCTCTCCTTGGCGGAACTTCTAGACATCGTTAATATTGCAAATAATAATATTAATAACTTTGTCATCTCAATTATTGATTTAATAATATATAAAATATTGAATCAAATAACGTGAGATACTATGCAGCAATTATTGTAGCAATAATTGAACAAAACCGAGTGACTTCTCACGTAAGCATCAATAATCAATAACGTGTGCTACTATGCAACCACGCCAGACATCGTACTTTTAACACCGGTGTTTCAATAGTTAATGATAGAAACTTTCATTTGTTATTTTCATAAAGTATTTTTGTCATTTTCTAAATTCGACAATAATTTTGGTGTGGGGTCCACCAATGATTGTACCGTCGTACGGATATTCCCCGACAAAATGAATATTCCCCAACCAATCGAATATTATACAACAACTTGCATACTTTTCAAAATTTATAAATACAACCCACAACTATAACACTATCTCAAATCCACACCATAATATTTAAAAAAATATTTCGAGAAAATTAAATCTTTATTCATAAAATCTGGGGTCTCACAATCTCCCCTCCTTATAAAATTTCACCCTCGAAATTTACGTACGTATCTGGTATGCCGAAGAGATAAGGATACCTTGACTTCATTTCAAATTCTAACTCTTGAGGTATAACCTGTGAGTGTTGAATACGATCCTTCTTATCCAAGATTTTAACACGTATCTCCTCATACGTTAAATCTTCTGCTATCTCGTCTAGTTCTAATTTAATAATGTGGTTCGGGTCATCTACATATTTACGTAACATCGATACGTAAAAAAAATGTTCTGAACACGCAACATACTTGGCGGTAAAACGAGTCTATAGGCCACAGTTCCTACTTCATCAAGGATTTCAAATGGGCCAATTAAATCGAGGGTTGAGATTTCCTCTCTTCGTCGATTCTTGCTTCTAGAATAACACCCTCTTGAGCCTTCTTCTTCTCATTCATCAGCTCTGGGTGTGTAGCTTGAGCGGCTTTAACTTTATCGATTAAAGTCGATTCTACTCGTATATTCGTTATCTTCACGTGGGTTCGTATATTCGCACTTGTAACTGCATACGATCTTCTACTTAACGCGTTAGCTACCATGTTCGCTTTTCCTACAATGGTATTGAATGGTACGATCGTAATCTTCAACAGCTCGAGTCAACGTCTTTATCGCATGTTGAGTTCCTTTTGAGTGAAGAAATATTTGAGGCTTTTATGATCCGTAAAGATCTCCACTTTCTCCCCATACAAGTAATGCCTCCAAATTTTAAGTGCTGAAGATAACAACAAATGCTAACTCTAGATCATGAGTAGGATAATTCCTCTCATATTCTTTGAGTTGTCTTGAGGCATAGGCTATGACTTTCCTATGTTGCATGAGAACACATCCCAACCCTTTGCTCAAGCATCATCAGAGATGACAAATCCCTTCGAGCGGATGGTATTGTCGTAACAGTCTTTGAAATGAGTCTCTCTCGAGTTCTTGAAAACTCTTCTCACATTCTTCGCTCCAACTGAACTTTGTATCTTTTCGAGTCAGCTGAGTTAATGGAGTAGTGATTCGAGAAAATCCTTCCACGAATCTTCGATAATAACCAGCTAAACTGAGAAAGCTACGTACTTCGGTCACTGATTTAGGTTGCTCCCAGCTTTGAATTGCTTCAATTTTTGCCGGGTTAACAGATATTCCATGACTTGATACTACTTGCTCAAGGAATGCTACTTTCTCAAGCCAGAACTCGTATTTCTTTAACTTGGCATAGAGCTTGTATTCACAGAGCTTTTGGAGTATCAGCCTCAAGTGTTGCTCATGATCTTCACGGCTTTTGGAATAAATAAGGATGTCATCAATAAAGAAGACCACAAAGTGATCCAAATATTCCTTGAATACTCAGTTCATCATATCCATGAGGGCAGCAGGAGCATTAGTCAATCCAAAAGACATGACTAAAAATTCATAGTGTCCGTACCGAGTTCTGAAGGCAGTCTTTGGAATATCCTTAATTTTAACCTTCAGCTGATGATATCCAGAACGAAGATCGATCTTTGAAAAGAATTATGCTCCTTGCAACTGGTCAAATAGGTCATCAATGCGAGGTAATGGATACCTATTCTTTATGGTGACATGGTTCAATTCCCGGTAGTCAATACAAAGTCACATACTCCCATCTTTCTTCTTTATGAATAGAACAAGAACACCCCAAGGAGACGTACTAGGACGAATGAAACCAATGTCTAATAATTCCTGCAATTGAGTCTTTAACTCCTGAAGTTCAATAGGAGCCATTCGATATGGGGCTTTGGAAATGGGTTTTGTACCGGGTTCCAGGTCGATACAAAATTCAATTTCACGCTCTGGGGGTAGGCCAGGAAGTTCTTCAGGGAATACGTCAGGAAATTTATTAACAATAGAAATATCATTCAAATCTGACGTATTTTTGTTTAAATCTGTGACATGAGCTAAGAAAGCTTGACATCCGTTTTTCAATAAACGAATAGCTTTATGGCTTGAGATGACAGTGATTAATTTTAATGGTTTGGTTGCTTGAATTCTCATAAAAGGTTGGCTAGGAATATGAACGCTAACAATCTTACGAAAACAATCAATTTTTGCATGAGGAGTAGTTAACCAACCAATCCCTAGAATCACATCAAATGCAAGTATTTTTAATGAAATAAGATCGACAGGTAATGTGAGGGTACCGATTTAAACCAAACAAGACTTATCAACAGTGGATGTAATGAAGGTTTCTCCCAACGGAGTTTCCACAGATAAGTCAAAGTCTAATTTCTCCGGAGTCAAATTTAATCGTTGAGCGCAAGTAGGAGAAATAAAAGAATGGGTAGAACCAGTATCAAATAAGGTATAGACTTCGCTAGAGTTTATGATAAGCTTACCCGTGATGACCTCATTCGGGTTCCTTGCTTTCTAGGAGGTCATAACAAAAGTTCTCCCTTGAACTACTAGTTTTGACTTGTCTGGGACGGTATTTTGTGTCACCGTTCCAACTGGACTTGTCTTCGGTGCATGAAAAAATCGGGCTAGGTGACCTTCTCTTCCACAATTATAATATGCTTTGGATGGCATCGCATAGTTTGGACTGATATGTCCCTCCCCTCCGCATTTGAAGCATATGATAGGTGGTCGTTCTCCTTCCTTAACCACGGGTGCTGATGCTGACGTCTTTCCATCATTGTTGAATCTCCTCTTCTTGAAATGTCCATTCTTATTGTCTTGGCCATGATTACCACCGAAGTGGTTACCATTTCTGGCATGTTGATTCCCTCCACATTTGTTGTCACTGCTTCGATGACTGCTACCATTGGTATTATCACTTTGCCGGCTACTTTCTCTTGGTTGGGTTAACTCGTTATCGCGCTCCAATAACTGAGCCCTATTCACAACATCTGAATACAAACACAGTTTATGAGAGATAAGATATTGACATATCTCGGGTTTCAAACCTCTTAGAAACATCCACGTCATTCTCTCCTCATTATCAACTAAGTGGGACGCAAACTGGGACAACTCAGCAAACTTAGCTTCGTACTACGACACGGTCATATTGTTCTGCTCCAACTTGATGAACTCTACCTCTTTCATGTGATGAATACTTTCGGGAAAGTTGTGAGACCCCAGATTTTATGATTAAATATTTAATTTTCTCGAAATAAATTTTTAATATTATGGTGTGGATTTGATATAATGTTATAGTTGTGGATAGTATTTATAAATTTTGCAAAGTAAGCAAGTGGTTATATAATATTCGATTGGTCGGGGAGGAATATTCGTTTTAACAGGGAATATTATACGACAGCACAATCATTGGTGGACCCCATAACGAAAGTATTGTCGTAGTTAGAAAACGACAAAATTATCTTTCTATAAAAATAACGGCGAAAGTGTTATCGTTAAAACTGTTGAACTACTCGGTAGTAAAAGTATAGTAATATGCGTGGTTGCATAGTAGCACATGGTATTGATTATTGATGCTTGCGTGATAAGTCACTCAGTTATACTCAATTATTGCCACAGTAATTGATGCATCATATCTCTCATATTATTGATTCAATTATTGTTACAGTATCATCTACATAATATGATATATTATTAAATCAATAATTGAGACGACAAAGTTATTCATATTATCATTTGCAATATTGACAATGTCTAGAGGAGAAATCCTTATCGGAAAGCCCCCTCTTTCCTGGGAACGACCTGGTTGTTAAATATTGTGAATTATAATGTTAATGATGAATAAGTTCGTGTTGATTAAAGATGAATTTTATAGTTCCATTGTGTTGGAATTATTTGTGTTAGTGGAAATTGACATTTGTTTCGATAATAATTGATGTCTGGAGGTTATATTGTTCAATCGGGTATTCGGGGCACTTTTTGTGTCGGAGTACTATTTAAGAGTTACTATTCATGAGTTACTATTCACGAGTACTATTCACGACTACTATTCATGAGTTACTATTCATGAGTTACTATTCACAGGGTACTATTCAATTGAGTAGGATATATTTCTTTTCATTCAAATCATTTTTGGGTACAATATTATTCCATGAGGAGATGTGCTAATTTTTCAGACCGTTGGTTGAAGATATAATAGTTAATCAATATGGACCGCTGGTGGAAAGTTATAATAGTAAATCAATATGGATCGCTGGTTTAAAGTTTTAATAGTAAATCAGTATGGACCGTTGCTTTAAATTTTAATAGTAAACTAATATGGACCGTCTCGCTTAAAAGTAAATCAATCTGGACCGTTTCATGAATTAGTTATTATTCAAATCCATTCTCCTATAAATAGAAGCTCATTCCTTCATTATTTCTTTAATTCACTTTGAAACTCTCAGAGAGAGAAACTATAGAGAGAAAGAAGAAAAGTGTTATGTTACTTCACTACTTTTATATCCAAAGACTCTTCTTTCTAAGGTAGGGATATTATTGGTTGTACTCATAAGGGGTATTCTTTCTTTCTTATTCATGAAGAGAACTTTTGTTATTCCATTCTTTATTATTCGTTGAATAACTTTCGTATACGTGGATACCCTATACTTGGTGAAATTCTTACGTTATTCCATTCTTATTATTCTCGTTGAATAACTGTTTATGCACAAGTACCGCATACATGGTAAAATTCTTCTAATATTCCGTTCTTTATTATTACATTTGGAATATCCCGTCGCTTATGTATGCGTTCTTTGGGACTGGTTCAATTATTTATTATTCGCAGGAATATATTATTTATCTATGCGCTTCTTACGGACGGGTTCCATTATTTATTATTCTATTGGGAATAACATGTCTGCATGCAAATCTATCGCACGCATGGTGAATCCTTCGTTATTCCATTCTTTATTATTTTGTTGGAATAACTCGTCTATGTGGATTACCACATGCATGGTGAATGATCCTTCAGATTCATTCCTTATTAAATTTCGAAATGATCTCGCCTCACGTGGATTACCGAGTATAGCGGTGAAAATCCATTTAGCTTCATATATTCTATTATACTCGGTTAAGTTAAAGCTTTGACTTTATACTCCATGAAATTAGTGGAATATCCTTAATATTTGCGCTTCATCCAAAGATCTTTTCATGGAAATATTCTTCCGAGTATTCTTGAATTTTACTCTACAAAGCAAAGATCATGTTGACAAATTGGACATTATTGGTTCCTAGATAAATTAATTTATAAATCTTTAAAATTTATTCTTGAATTTGTTTTATTGAATTATTATGTCATTGTCATCATCCTCATGTTTATATTGTGATGAAAGTCATCTTTGGCTTACGTGCATAGATGGACTTGGTATGATTATGACCGTGGGATTATTCAGATAATCATGACCGTAATGTGACGAATGATGTGGTAAAAGTCCTCATTGGCATGTAGTTCATTGGTGGACGCTTGTTGGTATAATTATGACCATGGATTATTAAGATAGTCATGACCATTGATGATTACATGAATATCCTTGGCCGTGGAGCGAGGATGATTCGATTTTATTTATTGTCGAGTCTCAAATGATAAAAGTGATGAAAAACCTTTTAAATCATAGAAGATAGTAGATTTTATTCTCTACTTGACTATTCTAATGGATTGCTTGTTTCGCTATAGTTAAACTTGATGTTTAGTATATTTTATCAGTTTAACACCGTTGAAGCCTAATGATAATTTATTTTTCATTATCTTAGTCATAATATTTCTTACTGGGCTAGTTGAGCTCACCCTTTCTTTCACTGTTCTCTTCAGGAAATGAGAACGTAGCTGGGACTAGTCGGGGAACAGAGTGATGATCCTAGATGGTGCATTAGTAGTCCTCACTATTCTGTGAAATAGTGTGATAATAAATGTAATGAGGACTCCATTGAGTGTGGATATTGTCTAGATGACAATATTTGTATTAAAACTCACACCCTATGTTTTGTCGTGATTTTACACGCATCGTTGTATAATTAAGTTGTATTTGAATTCAAAGACTTGTATATCTGGCACCCAAGATGGGTGATGTATACCATTTTGGGGCGCCATGGTTGGTATCAAAGCTAGGGATATGATCCCCGGCCGAGATGTGAGACAAGAACTAGAGAGGAGAGACGGGAATTCTTCGCTAGTATGACCTACCTAAGTTTATTTGGTATTTAATTGGTCGGTCATAGTATAGGGATAATATGTGATATGTTAATTAACCCTTGTTTTGTGACAGTGTTTAAAAATGGCATCTGAAAATGCTGAGATAAGCAATGAAGCACATGAGACCGTTGAGTTAGCTCAACCAAAAGGTAACAACCAACAACACGATAATAATCATACCGGTGGCAACGGCCATCGGAACAATGATAACCATCGTGGGGAAAATTATCATGCCAAGAATGGTAACCACTTCGGTGGTAATCATGGCCAAGATAATAGGAGTTGAAAATTCAAGAAGAGAAGGTCACCTAGCCCAATTTTTTCGTGCACCAAAGTCAAGTCCAGCTGGGATAGTGATGCCAAAGGATGTCCCAGAAAAGCCAAAGTCGGTAGTTTAAGAGAGAGCATTTTTTTTGACGAGGAACCTGAATAAAATTATCACAGGTAAGTTAATCATAAACTCTTGCGAAGTCTATACCGTGTTAGATATCGGTTCTACGCACTCTTTTATTTCACCTAGTTGTGTTCAATGTTTGAATTTAACTCCGGAGAAGTTAGATTTTGATTTATCTGTTGAAACTCAGTTGGGAGAAACCTTCGTTACATCTACTATTTATAAATCTTGTTTAATTCAAATCGACACTTTCATGTTACCTGTCGATCTTATCTCTTTGAAAATACTTGCCTTTGATGCGATTTTAGGAATCGATTGGTTAACTACTCATCATGCTTTTCGTAAGTTTGTTAGCTTTCATATTCCTAACCAATCTGTTATGCGAATCCAAGCAACCAAACCACTAAAGTCAATCATTGTCATATCAAGCCATAAGTAAAGAGCCCCGGTCCTTTCGTTGTTGACTTCCTTATGTGAAATGCACCAAAGCCAGACTTTCTGTAGGCGACATCGTAAATGACGATGGCAAGTTGATAGGTATCAATGTGAGGTATTATCCAAGTCTTGGATGAGGGTCACAGTTTTGAATGATATTTCTATTGTTAATAAATTTTCTGACGTATTCTTGAAGACTTCTTAGTCTACCCCTAGAGCGTAAAATCGAATTTTGTATTGACCCCAGTACAAAACCCATTTCTTAAAACCTCAAATATTTCTTCAACTAAAATGAACGTAACATGCGCCAAAGACGTTGGCTCGAGCTGTTGAAGATTACGATCATATCATATAATACCATCGTGGAAAAGCAAACGTGGTAGCTGACGCGTTGAGTAGAAAATCGTATGCGTTTACAAGTGTGAATATACGAACCCCGTGAAGATAACGACTATATGAGTAGAATCGACTTTAATCGATAAAGTTAAAGCTGCTCAAGCTACACACCTAGAGCTGATGAATATGAAGAATTAAGGAGGTTCAAAGAGGGCGTTATTCTAGAAGCAAGAATCGATGAAGAAAGGAAATCTCAACCCTCGATTTAATTGGCCCACGATAAAGTAGGAATTGTGGCTTATAGACTCGTTTTACCACCAAGTATGTCGCGTGTTCATAACGTTTTTAACGCATCGACATTACATAAATATGGGGACGACTCGAACCACATTATTAATTTAGAACCGGACGAGATAGCGGATGATTTAACGTATGAGGAGATACGTGTTAAAATCTTGGATAAGAAGAATTATATTCGACACTCAAAGGTTATACCTCAAGAGTTAGAATCTGATATGAAGTCAAGATACCCTCACATCTTCAGCATACCAGGTACGTACGTAAATTTCGAGGGCGAAATTCCATAAGGATGGGAGATTGTGAGACCCTAGATTTTATGATTAAATATTAATTTTTTCGAAATAAATTTTTAATATTATGGTGTGGATTTGATATAATGTTATAGTTGTGGATAGTATTTATAAATTTTACAAAGTAAGCAAGTGGTTATATAATATTCGATTGGTCGGGGAATATTCATTTTAACAGGAATATTGTACGATCAAGACAATCATGGTGGACCCCATTAACGGGAAGTATTGTCGTATTTAGAAAACGACAAAATTATCTTTCTATAAAAATAACGGCGAAAGTGTTACCGTTAAAATTTTTGAACTACTCGGTAGTAAAAGTACAGTAATACGCGTGGTTGCATAGTAGCACACGGTATTAATTATTGATGCTTACGTGATAAGTCACTCAGTTATACTCAATTATTGCCATAGTAATTGCTGCATCGTATCTCTCATATTATTGATTCAATTAGTGTTACAGTATCATCTGCATAATATGATATATTATTAAATCAATAATTGAGATGACAAAGTTATTCATATTATCATTTGCAATATTGACAATGTCTAGAAGTTCTGTCAAGGAGAGGTTTGGTCACCTAATTGCGCGCCAATAAGGAGAAATCCTTATCGGAAAGCCCCCTCTTTCCTGGGAACGACCTGGTTGTTAAATATTGTGAATTATAATGTTAATGATGAATAAGTTTGTGTTGATTAAAGATGAATTTAATAGTTCCATTGTGTTGGAATTATTTGTGTTAGTGGAAATTGACATTTGTTTCGATAATAATTGATGTCTGGAGGTTATATTGTTCAATCGGGTATTCGGGGCACTTTTTGTGTCGGAGTACTATTTAAGAGTTACTATTCATGAGTTACTATTCACGAGTACTATTCACGACTACTATTCATGAGTTACTATTCATGAGTTACTATTCACAGGTACTATTCACCCGTAGGATATATTTCTTTTCGGTCCAAATCATTTTTGGGTACAATATTATTCCATGAGGAGATGTGCTAATTTTTCAGACCGTTGGTTGAAGATATAATAGTTAATCAATATGGACCGCTGGTGGAAAGTTATAATAGTAAATCAATATGGATCGCTGGTTTAAAGTTTTAATAGTAAATCAGTATGGACCGTTGCTTTAAATTTTAATAGTAAACTAATATGGACCGTCCGTTTAAAAGTAAATCAATCTGGACCGTTCATGAATTAGTTATTATTCAGTCCATTCTCCTATAAATAGAAGCTCATTCCTTCATTATTTCTTACGAATTCACTGAAACTCTAGAGAGAGAAACTATAGAGAGAAAGAAGAAAAGTGTTATGTTACTTCACTACTTTTATATCCAGTACTCTTCTTTCTAAGGTAGGGGATATTATTGGTTGTACTCATAAGGGGTATTCTTTCTTTCTTATTCATGAAGAGAACTTTTGTTATTCCATTCTTTATTATTCATTGGAATAACTCAGATACGTCAGGATACCCTATACTTGGTGAAATTCTTCTGTTATTCCATTCTTATTATTCTGTTGGAATAACCTGTTTATGCGAAGTACCGCATACATGGTAAAATTCTTCTAATATTCCGTTCTTTATTATTCTGTTGGAATATCCTGTCTGTGCGTTTACGCCGGACCTGGTTCAATCAGGTATTCGGGGCACTTTTCGTGTCAGAGTACTATTCACAAGTTACTATTCACGAGTTACTATTCATGAGTTACTATTCACAAGTTACTATTCACGAGTTACTATTCACGGGGTACTATTCACCTGTAAGATATATTTCTTTTCGATCTAAATCATTTTTGGGTACAATATTATTCCATGAGGAGATGTGCTAATTTTTCAGACCATTGGTTGAAGATATAATATTAAATTAATATGGACCGCTGGTGGAAGGTTATAATAGTAAATCAATATGGATCGCTGGTTTAAAGTTTTAATAGTAAATCAGTATGGACCGTTGCTTTAAGTTTTAATAGTAAACCAATATGGACCGTCCGTTTTAAAGTAAATCAATCTGGACCGTTCATGAATTAGTTATTATTCAGTCCATTCTCCTATAAATAGAAGCTCATTTATTCATTATTTCATACGAATTCACTGAAACTCTAGAGAGAGAAACTATAGAGAGAAAGAAGAAAAGTGTTCTTCTACTTCACAACTTTTATATCCAGTACTCTTCTTTCTAAGGTAGGGGATATTATTTGTTGTACTCGTAAGGGGTATTTTTTCTTTCTTATTCATGAAGAGAACTTTTGTTATTCCATTCTTTATTATTCTGTTGGAATAACCTGTATACGTGGGATACCCTATACTTGGTGAAATTCTTCTGTTATTCCATTCTTATTATTCTGTTGAAATAACCTGTTTATGCGAAGTGCCGCATACATGGTGAAATTCTTCTAATATTTCATTCTTTATTATTCTGTTAGAATATCATGTCTCAAGCGCTTACGCGTTCATGGGACCTAGTTCCATTATTTATTATTTCGTTTAATATATCGTATGCGTGCGCGTTAACGCCGGACTGGTTCCATTATTTATTATTCTGTTGGGAATAACCTGTCTGTGCAGTCTATCGCACGCATGGTGAATCCTTCTGTTATGCCATTCTTTATTATTCTGCTGGAATAACCTGTCTATGTGGATCACCACATGCATTGTGAATGATCCTTCGTATTCATTCCTTATTAAATTGTGGAAATGATCTGTCTACGTGGATTACCGCATGGTGGGCGAAAATCCATTTGCAGTTTTATATATTTTATTATACTCAGTTGGTTAAAGCTTTGACTTCTACACTCCATGAAATTAGTGGAATATCCTTAATATTTGCGCTTCATCCAGTATCTTTTCATGGAAATATTCTTCTGAGCATTCTTGAATTTTACTCTACAAAGTAGTATCATGTTGACAAATTGGACGTTATTCGTTCCTGGATAAATTAATTTATAAATCTTTAAAATTTATTCTTGAATTTTTTTTATTGAATTATTATGTCATTGTCATCATCATCATGCTTATATTGTGATGAAAGTCATCTTTGGCTTACGTGCATAGATGGACTTGGTATGATTATGAACAGGGTTTATTCGGTATAATCATGACCGTAATGTGACGAATGATGTGGTAAAAGTCCTCATTGGCATGTAGTTCATTGGTGGATAGTTGTTGGTATGATTATGACCAGGGATTATTCGGTATAGTCATGACCATTGATGATTACATGAATATCCTTGACCGTGGAGCAGGGATGATTCGATTTTATTTATTAAGCTGAGTCTCAGCGATAAAGTTGATGAAAAACTTTTTAAATCATAGAAGATAATAGATTTTATACCTTACTTGACTCTTCTAATAGATTGCTTGATCCGCTAAAGTTAAACTTCTTGACTATTATATTATTCTATGAGTTTAACATTATTGAAGGCTAATGATAATTTATTTTGCATTATCTTAGTCATAATATTTCTTACTGGGCTAGTTGAGCTCACCCTTTCTTTCACTATTCTCTTCAGGAAATAAGAACGTAGCTGGGACTAGTCGGGGAATAGAGTGATGGTCCTAGATGGTGCATTAGTAGTCCTCACTATTCTGTGAAATAGTGTGATAATAAATGTAATGAGGACCCCCATTGAGTTTTATATTGTCTAGATGACAATATTTGTATTAAAACTCACAACATATGTTTAGTCGTATTTTACACGACGGTTGTATAATTAAGTTGTATTTGAATTCTGTACCGTGTATCTGGCGTCCCAAGATGGGTGATGTATACCTGTTTTGGGGGCGTCACAAAAGTACTTGTCGTTGAATAGTTCTTGAAAATTCTCCCAAGACATCTTCAGTGCGGCAGGTTGAGTACGCTTTATCGATTTCCACCAGTAATATGCCTCTCCTCGCAACATAAAGGTGGCAAAGGGAACCTTTTGCTCCTCGGAGCATCCCAAGACATCAAATATCTTGGTGATCTTGCTTTATCCACGTCTCGCCTTAAGTGGTTTTTGATCTCCAATAAACTTCGGTGGTCCCAGCCTCCTTGCTTTTGTTTGCGGTGACCGTCCGAGAGTTTCAGATGTTTCCACCTACATTTTGATGAGGAGCCGCTCTCGCTTTAGTGTTACATGAATTGCATAAAGCCTCTAAACATTCCATCATTCATCATTTTAGTCGTTGTTGTTGTTTGCATAAGGATTGTCGCCTTCACGATGTACATTATCCACGATTATTGATATGTGGAGACTCAAGCGGTCTCCGTGCTCCATTGCTATTCTCAACATTCTCGGATGTCATTTTCAAACACATCCACAAAACAAGGGTTAATTAACATATCACATATTATCCATATATACGGCCATCGACCAATTAAATACCAAATAAACTTAGGTAGGTAATACTAATGAAGGAATTCCCTGTCTCTCCCTCCTAGTTCTTGTCTCACATCTCAAAGCAAGGGATCATATCCCAAGCTTTGATACTAAACTGTGACGCGCCAAAATAGGTATACATCACCTATTCCGAGTCGCCAAATACATGGTATGTAATACAAATACAACCTTAAATATACAACATGAAATGTGAGTTTTAATACAAATATTGTCTTCTAGATAAAGATTCAAACTCAAAATAAGTCCTCAATACATTTATTATCACACTATTTCATAGAATAGTGAGGACTACTAATGCTATCATCGGACCATCACTCATATCTCGACTAGTCCCTGCTATGTTCTCATTTTCTGAAGAAAACAATGAAAGCAAAAGTGTGAGCTCAACTAGCCCAGTAAGAAATATTATAACTAAGATAATGAAGAATAAATTATCATTAGCCTTCAACAGTGTTAAACTGATAAAATATAACGAACATCAAGTTTAACTGCAGCGGAACAAGCAATCCATTAGAAGAGTCAAGTAGAGAAAAAAATCTACTATCTTCTATGATTTAAAAGGTTTTTCATTACTTTTATCGCTGAGACTCAGCTTAATAAATAATCCGCATCATCCCTGCACTACGGCCAAGGATATTCATTAGTATCACGACCACAAATTATCCATGCACTACGGGCCAAAGATATTCGTGTATTCATCAATGGTCATGATCATGCCAACAACCGTCCATCAATGCACTACGGGCCAATGAGGACTTTTTCCACATTATTTATAACATTACGGTCATGATTACACCGAATAATCCCTGGTCATAATCATACCAAGTCCATCTATGCACTACAGGACACAGATGACTTTCAACATAATATAAACATGAGGATGATGACAATGATATAAGAATTCAATAAAACAAGTTCAAGAATTAATTTATCCAGGAACTAATAACGTCCAAATTGTCAACATGATACTTCTTTGTAGAGTAACACTCAAGAATGCTCAGAAGAATATTTCCATAAAAAGATATTGGATGAAGCACAAATATCAAGGATATTCCACTAATTTCATGAAGTATAGAAGTCAAAACTTTAACCAACTGAGTATAATAAAGAATGGAATAACAAAAGAAATCACCGTGCATGCGATAGATCCGCATGCATGCATGAGTTATTCCAATGTAATAATAAATAACGGAACTAGGTCATGCGTAAACACACAGACGTGATATTCCAATGTAATAATAAATAATGGAACCAGTCATGCGTAAATGCATGCATGTAGATATCCCAATAGAATAATAAACAACGGAACGGTCATGCGTAAACGCTTGCGGAGACGGATGTTCCAATGTAATAATAAAGAATGGAATAACATAAGAATTTCACCATGTATGCAATACTTTGCATAGACAGGTTATTCCAACATAATAATAAAGAATGGAATAATAGAAGAATTTCACCAAGTATAGGGTAACTTGGCGATGATCTGATTATTCCAACAGAATAATAATTAATGGAATAACAGAAGTTCTCTTCATGAATAAGAAAGAAATAATACCCCTTACGAGTACAACAAATAATATCTCTTACCGTAAAAGAAGAGTATTCCGACAGGTAGGGCGATGATATTCTTGAAGAAAACTTGCACTACGCTTAAAGCTTCTTAAAACTCTAAAGAAATACGCTCAAGATTATAGAAGAATTCTCTGAACTTCTGGTGTGGTTTTCAATTCTAACTAAGCATCATATTTATAGGAAAATAGAAAGGATACTATGATGCACTATGCAATAAAATATAATATATTCTATATATATATATATTATTTAAAATCTAATAAAATAAATAAATTTATAAAAGTATTCTGTTTTATATAAAAAGATTTTACTATGCAAAACACTATGCAGACATTATGCAACACTATGCATAATAAAATATAATATATTCTAATTATTGTCTAATAAAACAAATAACTTTATAAAAGTATTTTCTTTTATATAAAAAGATTTTACTATGTAAAATACTATGCATAATAGAATATTATATATTCTATTTATAGTCTAATAAAACGAATAACTTTATAAAAGTATTTTGTTTTATATAAAAAGCTTTTCTATTTTATTACATTAATAGTACTAATAAAACAAAACTCATCATTATTATTATAATTCACACTATTAATCGACCAGGTCGTTCCCAGGAAAGAGGGGGCTTTCCAATAAGGATTTCTCCCTATTGGCGCACAATTAGGTGACCAGACCTCTCCTTGGCAGAACTTCTAGACATCGTTAATATTGCAAATAATAATATTAATAACTTTGTCATCTCAATTATTGATTTAATAATATATAAAATATTGACAATAATTGAATCAAATAACGTGAGATACTATGCAGCAATTACTGTAACAATAATTGAACAAAACTGAGTGACTTCTCACGTAAGCATCAATAATCAATATTGTGTTCTACTATGCAACCACGCGTATTATTGTACTTTTAACACCGGGTGTTTCAACAGTTAACGGTAAAACTTCCGCCATTATTTTTATAAAGTATTTTTGTCGTTTTCTCAATCCAACAATAATTTTGGTGGGGTCCACCAATGATTGTACCGTCGTACGGATATTCCCCGACAAAATGAATATTCCCCGACCAATCGAATATTATACAACAACTTACATACTTTTCAAAATTTATAAATACTACCCACAACTATAACACTATCTCAAATCTACACCATAATATTCAAAAAAAAATTTCGAGAAAATTAAATCTTTATTCATAAAATCTGGGGTCTCACACAAGCAATGTTCAGATCAGATTCTACGAAGATGCTTGCCATAGGAGGAAATTGAAGGTTTGCTCCATCACTGCCATTCCTCAAATTATGGAGGTCATTTTTGGGGCCAAAGAACAGCGGCAAAGGTGCTCCAATTAGGATTTTACTAGCCTACCCTTTTTAAAGATGCGCACATATATGTCACGCACTGCGATAGATGCCAAAGGGTAGGAACAATCTCTAGAAGGCATGAATTGCCACTGCAGAACATCCTTGAGGTTGAATTATTTGATGTATGGGATATCGACTTCATGGGTCCATTCCCGTCTTCCTACAACAATCTCTATATTCTTGTGGCGGTTGATTATGTCTCTAAATGGGTTGAAGCAGTTGCCTTTCCGACAAATGATGCGAAGGTGGTACTTAATTTCCTAAAAAAGAATATTGTCACTCGTTTTGGTATGCCTCGGGCGATAATCAGTGATGAAGGGTCGCACTTTTGTAACATATATTTCGAAGCCCTTCTAGCTAAGTATGGGGTGACCCATAAGATAGCCACTGCTTATCATCCTCAGACTAGTGGTCAGGCGGAGATTTCAAATCGAGAAGTAAAATGCATCTTGGAGAAGATAGTTAACCCCAATCGGAAGGACTGGGCAAAGAAGCTGGATGATGCCTTGTGGGCATACCGCACTGCCTATAAAATCCCTATCAGAATGTCTCCGTATAAGCTTGTTTACGGAAAGGCTTGTCATCTTTTTGTGGAGTTGGAGTACAACGCGTATTGGGCCATCAAAAAGCTAAATTTTGATTTAGAAGCAGCATGAAATTCTCTTAATTTTGAACACCAAAATCACAAACCTGATCAAACCAATAACAGTCCAATAAATCATAATCTTGGTTTAAGGAAGATTTGTTATTGTTTGCCTTGTTTCATAAAGTGAAAGATGAACAAATCCAAGAGTTTGAAACTCACCACCAATTCAGTAGGTGTATTTTCTTTTCACAACAGTAGTGACCTTTAAAACACCAACACTAACCCCATCACAATGAAGAACATTGGAAAGCAAAGGTACCCTATATAAACAACAATTGAATTTCAAGTAAGACGCAATATAAATAACTCAAATGCCCCTTTTAAAGTGTTAACTGAAGATTAATTGTACTTACCTGATTCGCATCATTATCTTCAATAGGGTTCTCATACCAAATAAACCCTTCTGAATCTACCTTCTCATCAACAGTAATTTCATCCTCTTTTTCAATTTTTCCAAATTCCCTCAAATTCTCTTCTTTCTCTTTAAAGCTATTTTCAACATAAGACCCCTCTTCATTGGAATAATTTCTTCTTAAACTACTACAACCTTCTAAACCATCTCCAATATTTAGCTCTGGAGATTCATACTCGTAGGTTGAAAACCAGTTTTTCAGATCAGGGGGTTCTGATTAACCAATAAATACCAAAAAAAAAAGTTGGAATTTTTTCACAAAAAATTAGGCCATCACAAACACATGATTGGTTACACAGATTTTAGAAACCAAATATAAATTCAAGAAAACATAATTCTTGAAATGAAATTTAGGGGAACAAGAATACATACACAAAGGAATTAATAGAGAATCAAAGGAATCCAAAACATGCAACTCAGGAATTGAATTGGGTAAGGAGAGAGAAAACCTTCAGAATTTAAAATAAAAACCATAGATTACTTTACTTGAGATTCGAAGTTTGAAGGATGGAATAAAATGAAAGAATAAGAAGATGGAATAAAATGAAAGAATAAGAAGAAGAAGAAGAAGAAGAAGAAGAAGAAGAAAAAGAAGAAGAGGCACAGTCAGTTTTGTGGATTAAATGATGAAATCGATTCCAAACTCGCGTGAGTTTTCCAATTGATCGAGTTAACTCGTAATTAATTAAGAGTTGACTCACTGAGTTTTTCAATTGAAGGATCTCCTTACGTCCCTTTATATATAAGGATTGATTAATCAAACTATAGTTTGAAGCTCGACTATAAATAAGGAAAAGATAATTGAATGTTTTCAACAAATAGATCGACTTTTGATCAACATCTCTACTGCTAGAGAATCTGAAGAAAGGGACCTTTATGGATTACCAATTCATCCAAAGATATTTCAAATCAACATTGAAACATTGGTCATTCATCCTTAGAAATTTAGGTAATAATAATTGCATCCAGTTATTTACTTTTTTCTGTTCGTTCATATATTTGTTCATACAAAATGTATGGCAAACATAAGAGATTTTATTTTCTAAAGTTGGAACATGAAAATAAATATCAAATTAAAAAGAAAGATGTGTCACTGGTAAATAAACTTCCTAGCTTCATTTAAACATGTAAGGAAGTGCAATATTCAACCATAAGTAAGTTCTTACCTGAAACCAATACTTCCCTGCTTCTCCATGGGTTTGCGTGGTAGCCAAAACCTATTTCCCATAATTTCAACTTTCAAATTTGCGTCTCAAGAAGTTCGATCAAAAGTATTAACAGTCCCAAGAAGTCCGATCAAAATTATTAACAAACAGTGAAATATCTAGAAACACAAATCTCTAGTTGATGTGGGTCTACTTAGGAATAGGCATATCCTAAGAATTAGCCAAACTTTCAAAAAACTCTAAAAAAACATGATCTTATAAGTTCTTTCTACTAATAATACATAAATATTCATTTTTTCTTCTTCTATTTTTGTTGGATAACAATTGTAAATATATTCATTACAGTGTAATTACTCCTAGTCACTAAGTTTATCATACCTCAACAAAGCCATCCCCAAAATTCACGCCAAGTTATATGTGCAAGCTAGGTGACGATTAAGAGAAAAAGAATTAAACTGGGTTAGGATGAAAATATTTCTTATGCCACTGTTGATACAAAGAAATTGATAAACCATGTGCATAGGAGCATGACATTGAGTACAACTTGAGAAAGTAATTAACAATAAAATGCAGACATTAAACTTGTGTGTGATTAGAAACATACACTTGTAGCATATTGGTTCATACCAAGATGGTAAAAACATACAGTTTCAAAAAACTTCCAGTAAGAATGCCAGAAAAATACAATATCTATATGCCATTGATAGAGAGTTCTTATGTGTTCCTTAAATAAATTCAGGTTTTTGTAGTGTTACAATAGCAATATTGTGACACCCCCATATCTGGGTACGTCATTCCTACATGATTTGGTGTTCACTGTCCAATCATTCATTTCTAACTACCTATATATATAATTTAAACAATAATTCTTTCCATTAAAGGGTTACATAATTAAATCCGATAAAATCCCAGGTGATCTAACCTTAAAACATTCATCATATGCGGAAATTAAATAATTACATTACAATTAAAACCAAGTCTGAAAAATAAAATGTCAATAGATTTATAAGTCTTTAACACTTGTTCATCTTTCCTTTCTCTTTGTCAGTGGTTGGCTCATCAACCTTCTCAACTTTAGCTGCAATATTTATATATATGCAAAAGTAAAACAAATGCTCACTTGAAAGAATATAATAACTAACAATGAACAAACTCAATTAAATTGAATAACAATTTATAATATCGATAATCAAGAACTGATATTGAAAATCATCTGAGGGTCACAAGACCATGAACTATGTCCCAGGTTATAAGTATTTCTACTTGAACCTTTAACAGTCCTTAGACTATATGGACCTTCTTTCTCGTACTTAGGGGGATCAGCCCTTCGTACCATATATTGTGCACAAACATCTAAACGCTTTCGGGTAATAAATCCCCTATAATATGATTGTTCATCTCAGTTTAACATACGAGACCGCACCAAAATAATTTTGGTTTGGATAAGTTTCAAGGGTAATTTAGAGTTCAACGTTCATCAACTAAGGATTAGTTGAATCAAAAGTTCAATGACGATGTAAAGGTTCAACAACAATATAATACGAAGTAATTATGAACCAGAAATGAATAATGTACTGCGATAAGTTCATGCTTTAGGGTTAAATTTCAAAGCATTAAGAAGACATAATAAACCTTGCCTGAACAACAGGGTAAGCTAAGGTTACAATTTCCAACGAGGAAACAAGATCAAAAACTTTGCTCAACAGATTTCAAGAATTTACTTAATATAAAAGTAAAGCTCGAAAACTTGCTCAATGTAAGAAAATAATGTTTAGGAACTTGCATTTTTGTAATCAAGATAGGATAAAGAAACTTGCACAAATAAAATTAGGGTTAGAGAACTTGCATAAAGTAAGTAAGATAGGATAAACTCAAATAGAGATTAGGGTTCGAAAACTTGCCTTGCGTGTAAGCTAAACAGTATAACTTGATTCTCAATATCCTATACACAGGTCATCATGGCATAATTAGTTACTACATGTTCTCAGTACATAATTAAGTATCTATTTCATGTACGACTTGTAGTCTTAGGTTTAACTACATGGTTAAACCACACTTTTAATGCAATAACACAACTCTTCAGTTATCACATAATTCGTTAATTCCTAATAATATTTTTCTTATTTGGTACTATAACACCACAATATGACAAATCACATTTTTATAGTCATAACATTACACTATATTAACAATTACACAATTGTATAATAAAAATCAAATTTCTGGGCAAAATGTTAATCGGCGTTCTTGGTACTTACTTTTTATCTTGAGGATCGGCCTTCTGAGTCTTTGATGCTGGTATTTGTCATACTCAACTCGAAGCCTTAAATCTGGCCATTTAACGCGCATGAAGCAACGCGCTTCAAATACTTGGAATTGTGCTTTCTGGGTCGGTGACTGCATTGCGCAGCCACAGCCCATGTCGCTCTAGTTGATTAGCATAGAACACAAAACAAAACCAAATTGGCCTAAAAGCTCCTTTCTAACAACAATACCAACTTACTCAAGTGGTATAAACTTTACAGAAACAACAACTAATGTTTCTAACATGTTTTTAACCATATAAACAACATAAACATCAAAATTACAACCTTTAAATTCTCTATTTTTACTATTTCTCCACTTTTTGACATTCTTAGCGAAATTGATCACTGTGAATTCGATTTTCAATCAAAACAGTTAGTTTAAATTACTTTATTTTTGTTTCTTCATGTATTTTCACAATCAATAGTCAATTTACGATTTATCATATGAATTGAACATCAATTTTAATATCACATAAGCCATATTCATATATATATATATATATATATATATATATATATATATATATATATATATATATATCACTGTAATTCAATTTCTTCACTTTCAAATATTTTTCTACGAATTTGATTACTCTAAATCACGAATAAACGGTATAAAACAGTTTATAATCATCTATTAACACATAAAGCACCATATTTTCAATAATCATTCACAAAACTTATTTACAGAGAATTTTTTTCATGAAAGCTTAAGAAAACCAAAACTAACAATAAAGAGTTAGATTTCTACCTTAATTTCTTATTAGATGATGAAGGCTACTTTGTTAATCCCCTCTTGATTTCCAAACTTCCAACTTTTCTCTCAATTTCTCTAGAGCTCTCACTTTCTTTTCTGTTTTCTTCTTTCTCTTCGTTGTTCTTTCTTTTCTCTCTTTTCTAACTTAACGTAAAACAAAACAGACGCATACATATAATACGTATTAACATAAAATAAAAACTAACATATAATAATAACTCTACTTATATATATATATATATATATATATATATATATCAGTTATGTTTATTTTAAATTCAAAAGCCACTAAGGCTTGTTTGGTAAAACCCATTTAAAATTAAAGAATTCAAATCCGTAAGCCTTGTTTGGCAAAACTAAATTAACACTCTTTTGATTTATTTTAATAACTCATTTATTATATAATTTAATTGCCACACTTTATTTAATTACATTCCCATATTCAAATTCAATTAAATTAAAGTTAACACCAATTTATTAAATCATAATGCCACATAATCCAATAGTCACAAAATTATAAATAATCAAATTAAACAATTATTTTTATAACGATAAACACATCAACTAAAATATTTATTTAATTCAATAAATATTTGAAATTACATGTAAAAATTCTAGATTGTTACAAATATTTTGAAACAGTGACCTTGAATGTTGTGTGTCCCCAAATAAATACTTGCAAACTCAATTGTCAATTGCACAATCGTGTAAAATATAATAATTGATTACTAACTACAGCAGAAACTGTATATATTTGCTTTGACCAATTTCATGGCATTTCAAAAGTGAACACAAAAACAGGCCAATGGCATGTATTACAAGAACCATAGAAACTTTCCTTACAAAAAATCATCAGAAAATACCATCTATGTTTTTTGTTATCTAATTCAGTTTTCATTCTCGATTTTTAGTTTTTCCTTACTATATTTTTTGAAAGTGACTATCAGTTTGGTTATCATTATTGATGGGAAAAAAAATCTTATTTAAATCAAGTACATATAGAAACACTAATTTGATTATAGGTAAAGGGAATATAATTTCACCATAATTTGCCAATTAGGAAATAACACATACATCCCAAAACAACTCAATTTACAATAAACAACTAAAATGTGAAAATTTATTGCAAATGAAATACAAATGGTAAGTCACCTACAGTTGGTTTAGCTCTTTTGCTAGTGAGAGAAAGCGATGGGTCCCAACACATCCACCTAGAAAAATTGAAGCTACTTTTTTGGGTCTACCTCTAGATGCTCAAATACAGGTGCCTCAAATGCCTGAAACCAAAACTCAACAATAATTGTATGAAACTAAAGTTGTGCCGTAAAATTACACAGATTAAACTCTTTAATGTAACAAAGGAGTAATAAATAGTTGATCCAAAATTAAAACATAAATATGAACCTTTTCTATGCTTCAAGATTAATATTCGAGTCCAATCAAGGTTCCTTCCTCTTCCTAAAAAACTCATTCTCTTGTATGAAAAGCCAAATCAAGGTCAAATTGGAATAACAAAAAATAAGATTTGGGGAGGGTAAAGGAGTAATGCCATGAAATTTATGCAGAGAAATTAACAGGTAATAATCATCAAGCAAAACAAATTGCAATGAATAAAGGGAAAATCGTAATAAAATCATATCATGTTCTTTAGTCAGGACTTTTATCAAGCACTTACTGAGCAGAAGCTTCTCAGTTCTTTAGCTCAGCACAATTACAAATTATTTGGTATTTTCGATGGATTTAATTAATGAGAAGAGAAGTGGGTACCTTTAAAAAAATTATGGATTGGAGAAGCTTCTCAGTTGGAAGCCAACGATTTGGAACAACTGGGTTTGAACGGATCGTGAGATTCTTTCAAACGATGCCATAGATTCACCAAATTGTAGACAAATATAAAGGCTACAAATTAACGCGATAGGAGTCACCAAATTGCACAATCCAACTTCAAATTAATGCAATAGGAGTCACCAAATTGCACACAAATATAAATGCTACAAATTATAAAAAAAAGAAGTAAAAATAAACAATTTACAATTATGTAAAACTATTTAATTTCATGTACATGTTAGTAAAATAAGAAAACTTTTAATTCCAGTATGAGATCTCCTCCGAAATGATGAATGGGGAGATGATGATAAAAAATAAAGGGGCTTATATTTTACCTGAAGAGCGAAGATTTCGTTCGGAAAGTTGGGAATTATTCACTTCTGATCACCAGCTAATACTCTGTACATATAGTATGTAGTTTCATTTAGTACGGTTTCGTCAAGGACTGAGAAGAAGATAAGTGAGTGGAGAGGTGATTGTTTATATGGATGAAGCAATCGAGGGAAAGAAGAGAAGGAATCGATCGAGAAAAAGAGAATGGGTCAGTCGACTATGAAGGAGAGGAATAGATCGAGAAGAGAAGGAGTCGATCGACTCGCGAGAGTTTCCAATTGAGCGACTTAACTCTTAATTAATTAAGAGTTGACTCAGTAAATTTTGCAATTGAGGAGGTGAGTTTTGGATCGCTCTTACTGCCTTTATATATAAGAATTAATATGATAATACATCACTTCTTAACAAGTGAACATTGATATCAAGTGTTAATTATTAGATAAGGTGGTATTATTATATATACCTTCTAAGACTTGAAATGATATCGTGGTATGATCTGTAATACTAGTAGTATATTATACCACCGTGATTGACGTATCTAATAGAAGAAAGATTTTTGTGGTTAATGGCATGTTCAAGTGTTCTTAAAATATTGTGGTAGCTGGATTGTTTAAGTTCCCGAGGTCTGGAAAGTTGGAGACCAAATGGTCCACCGTCTTTGTCTGGCAAGATAACACCACCACCTCCCAAAATTTACAATAATTGTGAGCTCGTACTAATTCTTTCAAATTTCCTTTAGTTCAAAAATGAGTCTTGGAGCTCTCTATTGGAGAATGGTGGTTGGTCGTTATATAAACTGACTTAATCGGTGGTTTATGCAAGTCTTTTCTTGCCCCCACCCTTTTTTAATCATCAAAAAAGAAAATTTAAAATGAAGTTAAAATTCAAATGGTATATTATTTCCAACATCCTAAACAAAAGAATCCAAGAGCTACTACTATACGAGATGATTGGACAGTGTTTGGGAGGGGACTGCGCCCGATGTGCTCGCCATTTTAATTATTGAGAGTTTTGAAAAGAGGGTTTTAGATCTAAGAAAATAATAGAGTGAGGGTTTTATTGATCGCTGTACATATAGAGAGGGTTGTATCTATAGCTATACGTATATATAGGGAGGGACGATGAGTAGAGTTTCTGAATTTGTGCTACACTAACTATATATTTCTTTTAAAATGAAGATGACATTAATTAACGTATGTATGATCAGTAGTCTTGTGGAGCAAGTAGATAAAAAGACTTTTGATCGTACATACCACACACGTTAATTCATGCCAGCTTCATTTTAATGTAAATATCCTAAATTCGGGTCCCAAATCACCGCGGATCTGGTTCGATCATTCTATAACTAGTACTATTTGCGGAAGATATAAACATAAGTTGTTTATACAATATATTACACACTATTCTCCAAGGTCGAGTAACCTTAACTTAATACACAAATCATAACTTAATTGACTTACAATAATATTAATATACCATACTTATACAAATCTAATCGCACACATTAACTTTACGCTGGAACTGTCTTTAACATTTCCTTGTATCCGACGTATTCGCCTTAATCTGCAATGTTTATCATGATATAGCAAGGGTGAGCATAAGATTGCCCAGCAAGTTTAAGTTCAATAATTTAACGATATATCATGATTGAAAGAATTTGAATAATAAGTTGGCTATAATTCAACAATATAATTGTGAACTAGCAGGAACAAACTTTTGACTGAACAAGTATATAACATGAACAAATATATCTCGAACCAATGGTAATGAAGGTGATCGACCTTTCATATACGACTTATACATGTAATATGTACAGAGTACAATTCAATGGCAATCAAACAATGATTATCCATAAGCTTATCCGAATGAAACAACTCTTAGTAGAGTTAAGTAAAAACAAACTTGCTCGAGCAATTTGATTATCGCTCACGCAATTTATATCGCTTTATCCAAGACCTAATATTAGTAATATAGATCTCCAATATTAGAATAATATCATCACAATATAATACTACTATATATAAAAACATAGAATAACCTAAACACATAACACATAACACAACCCTATCACCTATAACACACATAAGACTCAAAGATCGTGTCAAACTATTTCAAATCGACTTGAGTTCGACAAAGTTCTAACGTCATCCGATGGTCAATCGGACTTTTATCGAGTCTAAGTTCAATTAAACTCGCTAACACTTAACAATTATCTCAGATAATTTTAATAACAGTCAAAATATTTTTCTAAGTCTCATAATAATTTTCAGATAATTATTATCATTTAAAATGATTTTTAAATCATTAATATCATATTTATATAATATAAATATCACAATATTCTAATATCATTAATATTTATTTAATATCAAACATTAATGAAAAACATGTCATAATATTATAATATATTTATAATGTCACAAAGTATTTTTAATACTTTAAAATCACCTTTATATGATTTTTAAACAATTAAATTCTTTATCCGATAATTTCTATTAATATCAAAATATTAATATTTTCATGACAAAATATCAAAAGTTATATTTTATAACTTAAAATATTTTTATAACACTTAAATCATTTTTATATGATTTATAAAACATTTATTCTATTTTTCCATAATTTATTTAATATATTTATTAAATAAACTAATTACCATTAATATTGATTAATTAATGAAATTCATCACAAAATATCAAAAGTTATTTAAAATAACTTAAAATATTTTCTAACACAAAAAAATAATTTCATAAGCAACTATAGATTTTATTTCGCTTAAATATGTAACTTATATTTATTACATATTTTTATTACTTTATTTATACCCGAAAGAATGTTTCTCGGCATAAAATATTACTTATAGTCAAATCTCGCCCCGTAGGACTTTATTATATTTATTATGACTTATTATTTCGTCGGAACACGATTCCGAACGTCGAACGTCGAACGTCAAAATCGCTCGACGCGCCGACGCTCGACGTTCGATCAAATTTTAGTTCTGACATGCTCCTTTTCAAATTTTTAATTCTCAAATCGTGAATCATATAAGAGTGAAATTTTGGGCATATTATAGACCTCATGGCATAGTATTTTAGAAAAATTTCACACCGCGAAAATGGATCATGGAAGCTCATAAAAAACAAGGCGTAAACGGACGTCAAGCAAAGATCAAGACATTTCGACCCATGAGTGCTGGCGACGCTCGCTCGACCATGCTTCTTCGCTCTGCTCATAAGCATCTTGAGGCAAACCACTGCGATTTTCTCACGCATTACTCAGAACTCACGATTAATATGATTTTGGATATGTTATACATGACATACCAAAGTATTGTTAGAAAATATCACCCAATAATTTTGGACCTCTTAGGCGACTAAAACAGCAATCCCCAAAAATGTCCACTCGCATAGTTTTCATCTTTTTCCCAGATTTACCTCTCTTCGCTAAAAGCAATCATAACTTTTTTGTTTTAAAACATTTTTAGGCGATTCTTGAGCCCACGCGAAGCTAAATTCCGGGACTACAACTCTTCCCTACTGATGTGTTTCCAGATGCCGAACATATCAGCCCAGAAATTCCGTTCAAGTGGACTGCAACGCACTTGTTGGACAGTTTTGACACTACTACTTTGAAATGTCATAACTCTCTCCTCCGATGTCGGATTTAGTCCGTTCCGGAGTCTATGGAAAGCTTATTGAGTGTAATATAACATATCAAAAGCCCGGAATTTTTAGATTACTTTAGCTAACCCCGAAGTTTCTGTTTAGGGACAGCAGTCACTAGCTTTTCTAAGCTTTATAAAAATTGTTTTACTTTTCTTTCTTTGGATCAAACTTTTAACACCTAAAATAGTTAGATCTACACATAACACCCTCTAAAACATGTAGATCAAGAGTTTTAAAGTTTAAAAAGTTCTTTATTTCATCCAAATCAATAAAATAAAAATACATAAACTAATTGTTTAGGGTTTATACCTTTTCCCTTTTGGGTTTTTCTTCTTCTTCTTCTTCTTCTTCTTCTTGCTAGGTAGAGCTATTAACCAAAGCTACTCTTCTACTTCTCTCTAAGCCCCACGGTAGCCCCCCATGGATTTTCTCTCTATTATTTTGTTTTTCTTTCCTTATCTATTTAGAATGAGATGAAAAAATTTATTTGCAAAATAGATGAGGGATATTTATAGTAGGAGAAATGCATATATATATATATAACATATGTATGTATATATAAAATCTCCCAACATCCCTTCCATAGCTCTTTCATATCTTTCCATATCTCTACTAAATCTATCCAATATCTTTTCTCTTTCTCTCTCCTATCTCTACAAAATCTTACAAATCTCTCCAAATATCTTAGCAAATCTATGAAAATAACATGTGCTTATTTTCTCACCCCTTGGGCTAAATGTTGGGTCAATCCTTTACTTGTTTGGGCTCTCTAATAATTATTTTGGGTCATATATAAAATATCATAGTCCAATATATTTAATTTATATAACCTTATATATTTAATTAGGATTTCTAGTCCATTTGTTTTGGACTTTAAATAATTAATTCTACTATTCTTTTAATATTTTGGGCTTACAAATTTAAAATCTTTGGGCAATTACAAATAACATATTCCAACACTCATAATATTACCATTCCCTAATTATTTAATTAGGGTTTTCATGTACACATTTATAATTTAAATCCTTGCTTACATACACTTAATTTCTTAACCCAATTAGACTTGCTATAATTAGATTATAAAATTAATTAATTGAGATGCATAAAATAAATCTCTTAGAATTAGTATATATTATAAATAATAATATTCTCCTATACCATAACCTTTAAGTTATTCAATTTTTTTATTCCTAATATATAATTAGATTGTCCTAGTTTCTTTTATAAACAAATAAACAAATACATAATATTCATATTCATTACACACATAACTTTTAATCCATTAGGGTTTTATACAAAACATTAGGATTTCTAATTTAGCAATTAGGGTTATCCCTAATATATACACAAAATACTTAAGCCATAATATTTAGCCTTTGATTTCCCAAATTAGGGTTTTGAATTTTCGAAACTGAAATTAGGGTTTCAGAATCGGTTTTTAGGGTTTCTTATCCATTGCTAGGGTTTTCTAACTGAACGTTGACATTCATCAATAATATTAGGGTTTGACACTGATAAAATTTATCTGGTCAACCCTTGACCTTTAACCACATATTCTGAACACATATAATACCATATCCACAGAACATATACACATATATACTTAATCTGAATAATTCTCCAAAATCCCACATGTAATTTTGAAATCCTTAAAATTCCATCTTAAAAATATCAAAACGATACACTTATTTTCCATCTAGGTTCTAATTTTGAACCTTTAATCAATTAATAAAAATTTTTGAACCTTCACAAATCAATTAATGCGGAATAAATTTTGAAAAAAATCTAAATACATCACCCATTACCACATCATCGAATCATCTCTCGCACTACGGGCCAAGGATATTCATGTAATCATCAATGGTCATGATTATACCGAATAATTCCTGGTCATAATCATAACAATAACTGTGAGGGCCCCGAATCTAGGTCCTAAATAACCTCGAATCCGGTTCGATCATTTTATAACTATTCAACTATATTTGCGGAAGATATAAACATAAATTGTTTATACAATAACTTATAGATAATCCCCAAGGTCGAGTAACCTTAACTTAATACACATTTCATAGCTTTTCTAACACATAACATTATTACCATACAATACTTATACAATTTAGTTGCACACATATCCTAACGCTGGGAACTGTCTTTAACCTGTCCTTGTATCCGACGCATTCGTCTTAATCTGCAATGTTTTATCATGATATAGCAAGGGTGAGCATAAGGATTGCCCAAAGAAGTTTAAGTTCAATAATATAACGATATATATCATGATTGAAATGATTTGAATAATTGGTCATCTATAATTCAACAATATAATTGTGAACTAGCGGAGAACAAATTTATGGTGAACAAGTATTATACATGAACAAATATATCTGAAACCAACTAGTAATGAAGGTGATCAGCCTTTCATACTTGACTTATACATCCAATATGTACAGAGTACAATTATACATGGCAATCAGCAATGATTAACCATAAGCTTATCCGAATGAAACACTCTTAGTAGAGTTAAGTAAAAATAAACTTGCCTGAACCGTTGATTACCGCTACGCAATTTATATCGCCTTATCCGAAGACCTAATATTAATAATATAGATCTCCAATATTAGAATAATATTATCACAATATAGTACTATTATATATATACATACCTACACAGAATAACCTAAACACATAACACATAATACATAACCCTATCAGTCTATTACACACATAATACACGGTATCAAGTCAAACTATTTCAGTCTGACTTTAATCCGACAAAATTCTAACGTCACGACAGTCTAGTCGGACTTTTATCGAGTCTAAGTTCAATTAAACTCTGACTAATACTTAACAATTAACTCAGATAATTTTAATAACAGTCAAAATATTTTTCATAAGTTCCTAATAATTTTCAAATAATTATTATCATTTATCTTGATTTTTCAATCATTAAAAACGTATTTAAATAAATTAAATACCACATAATTCTTTTATCATTAATATTTATTTATTATCAAATATTAATGAAATACATGTCATAATATTATAATATATTTATAGTATCACAAAGTATTTTAATACTTTAAAATCATATTTATATGATTTTTAAACCGAATTAAATTCATTATCCGATAATTGCTTTTAATATTAAAATATTAATATTTTCATGACAAAATATCAAAAGTTATATTTTATAACTTCAAATATTTTTATAACACTTCAATCATTTTTATATGATTTATAAATCATTTATTCTATTTTTCATAATTTATTTAATATATTTATTAAATAAACTAATTATCATTAATATTGATTAATTAATGAAATTCATCACAAAATATCAAAAGTCACTAAACATAACTTTAAATATTTTCTTATACCATAATATTATTTTTCATGAATTAAAATCATTTTTAAATCATTTATTTAATATTATAATTAAATAAATTAAATACCATTTATATTCCAAAAATATTAAATATTTATGAAATATACTTAAAATAATTAAAAACTATTTTTCAGAATTTAAAATAAATTTTCAGAATTTTCTAAGTATTTTTAATAATTAAAAATCATTTTTATCTATTTTTAAATAATTTCCGGAAAATAATAATAATAAACTGTCGCTAAAGGGCCCTATAGCGACAGACCCGTCACTATAGGTGTTCTTGGCCTGTTCTTGAGTGTTCTTGAGCTTCATAGTTAAACACCGAGGTGTGTGGTTTGACCAGTAATTAATCTATGATCTAAGAGTTTTCTGCGCTCGTAGAAGTGTTAACGTTGTAGTATAAGTGAAATACTACAACTACATATAAAGTTCATGATCATACAATAATACATCTGAGAGATCTAAGCTCCAGAAAAATCTGACAACGCTGTTCTTCATTTCTGGGTTTTCCAGAAAATGAAGAACAGACAAGGGTATTAGTTTTCGATCCTTATAACTGATATTCTGTAACTTGTTTGGGTGAACAATTGGTTCCATAAGGTAGACCACATGTCAGGGTACAACGACATAAAATCAGAACATCATAACAACCCTGAATCTAAGAGATTAAGGTAGGTCAAACTAGGGGTCAGGAAACGGTCCTTGAAGATCTGGGTTTTCCCAGAATCTTCATCCGGTCAGTTGGTCAACGGTGGTTTGACCATGAATTTCTACGATCCTATTACAGATCTGGGTGATCTAAAGGTTTGAAAGTGTAGATCTCATGTCAGACTACAACCTTAAAGCCACAACATGACCAAATCACTTAATGAAACAAGATCGAGGTCATCAAAATGCATGTCGACTTTTTCCGGTTTTCGGGTTGCCCGTAAACTCGTTAGTCATCAAATCATCAACAACCTTTGACCGCCTATAACTTTCATTTACACATGATCCGGACTTGATTCAAGTTCCGGATCACGCATAACATGTCATAGAACATATGTATAACATAAAACCACAAAATCAAAAGCAGAGAAGGATTTACAGTGCCCCGATATTGGCTTGTCGTCAGCCATCATTTTTCAGTTTTTCCAGATTTCTATAATCATCAAATCTGAGCATCAAAATGATATGGATCTAGGTTTTGACCACCCAGATCATCAAGTGACACCCTCTAGCACATATCTAAACAACAAACAACAACATTAACTTAAGATCACAAATTTTGAAATTTTAGGGTTCTTATACCTTTCAAGCTTGATCTTTGATTTATGACTTTGTGATCTGAGCTTTGATAAGTTATAAATTGATCATGGCTTAGCTCTTCACTCCCTCTCACACTAGATTTCGAAAAGTTAGAGAGAGAAGGGACTTGGAGAAAATAAAATTGAAAGTATGCATTTTTTCTCTCTTAATCTAATATACATGGCATGATTCAATGTATCTAGTTGCTAGGTGTCCCCAAATATGATCTTGGATGATTTAAGGCAGATGGGATAAACATTAGAGTAGTGAGTCACCAAGATTGCCATATCTTTTGCTTAGGTTTTAAGAAAAGGGTATTTTAGTCATTTTGCATAACATTTTAATGGCATTCTAGTAAATGGACAAACTCTTAGGGTTTAGGGTTTGGGTTAGGGTTTAGGGTTTGAACCATTTTAGGGTTTAGGGTTTAACCCTTAACTTTGAAATTTAATTTCTAACATTTCCAAATTTTCGGTTTTAAAAAATTAGCATTTCTAAATTATAATTAGGATTTTCGAATTATATTAAAATTTCTTAATCATAACTTTAATCTTGCTAATTAGGATTAACAATTCCTAATTAAAATCGTCAATTTAGCAATTAGGGTCGTAATTGGTCATTAGGGTTTTAAACCCAGAATTAGGGTTTCTAATAGAAAAATTAATTTTTCTAAAATAGAAATTAGATTTCGTAATTAGATTAGGGTTTTCTAATTACTTAAGCTTTACCCTAATTAATCTTATAATTATTTACACTTACGCCATTAAGTTCCCAATCTAGGGTTTTATACACCGAATTATGGTTTCGAATTCCCAGAATTGAAATTAGGGTTTTCAGAACCGGTTTCTAGGATTTCTTATTAATCACTAGGGTTTTCTAACCGAACGTTGACGTTCTTAATATATAATTAGGGTTTGTTACAGATATCGTTTATCTGGTCAACCCTTGACCCTTAACCACATCATGCACACATATACACAAAACATAAACGCTTATTCCCTAATCCTGAGTAATTCACTTAAATCCTTTACAAAATTTTGAAATCCTAAAAATTCCTTCTCAAAAATATCAAACGCATACACTTATTTTCTATCTAGGTTCTAATTTTGAACCTTAAATCAATTAATAAAATTTTTAAAAATTCAAAATTTTTGGGTTGTCACATTCACCCCTTCTTCTAAAAATTTCGTCCCCGAAATTTACATTACACCTTACACCATACACAGCATCACATGTTATCTAATATATCTCTCACCAGAGTTAAAATTTTGAAATTGTGCTAAGGAGTCATATAGACCATGAACTACTGAGGTTTATAGGTATTACTACCTGCTACCTATTTCAATTAAGAAAAAGGTACTCTACCCCGTACAAAGGTTAACAGTATGTTTACAATCACAAAGAAGGTAAACTACCGGTGCGGGTACTTTAGATGATCAATCTATTGTACCTTAGTAATCGGAACGACTATATGCGTTCTTAGATTGGAATATTTTATCCAATTAGTATATCCCCATTTTCAGGGTTGTACACCTCAGACTTATCGGATTCCGCACCAAAACAATTTGGTTCGGGAAATTTCTTTCAATGAACACTTAGAGTTTTTATAAACTTTAGTCTAAATTTGAATCGAATAAAGATAGACTCATATCAATAATTCAATTCAATCGAATTATTTAAGTGTCGCCAAACCCCGTTGGCAAATTATAATTTTTGAAAATATTTTTAAGAATGACGTCATGATGTCGTACTGTATTAACAGCCCGTTTGAGGATGCCGTTATTGTATAACTTTGTCATAACACATCATACAATAGTGGAACAACGATTTTAGATCAAATTCACACTAACTATTCCTGTATTTACAACTCCATCAAATTTTTATCATCTCTGCACCAGGTTGCATGGTACATAAGTGATAAATAAAATAAATTTTGATATTTCAAATCATTTGCGTCTAGCTGAAATAAGTAGCATAGACTATACTTTAAACCGTTTCAAAAATGATTACGAGTCTACATTTTTTTTAAAAAAAAAAAACACATAGTGCGTATTTAGCTTGATGTCAACATTTCGAAGTCTAGCATAGCTAGGAGTTTTGGAAAACTTAATTCTTCACTAATAATCATTTGCTTAACAATCTATCTGTTCCTATTATCCTCAATACTTCATTTACACACAACTATATCCAGTTCGTAAAACCACACTTATGAGTTCATTTACTTGCCACAATCATATGAGTTTAAGAACTTGTCCTAGTCAGACCTTTGGTGTCCATTCGCTGAGGGGTTCATAAACATTTCATATAACTATGAATCAAGAATGTCACATAAGTATGAGTTTTAGGAACTCGTACTTAACCTTATATTCTATACCTATAACCTATCTATCTGTTATACATATGAGAAAGGAATCACCCTCTTAACATGCATATATCAAATAGCGCGACACAAACATTTCAATGATTATCATTGTCGGAACTAAGTAGTTATTACACCAAGTACAATTCCCTGTCCATACAAGGAATCATACAACTCAGCCGCCGACATGAATCCTCAATTGAATCCCCACCTAACACTAACACCCTTCTCAATACGAATTTCATTTAACTCGTATTCATAATCCTTTCCTGAATCTGTACCAATTCATAGTACAACTGACACCCAACAATCTTGCTGTAAACTTTGTTAGAGTTTATGCCCTAGAGGCCAATTATTTGATATAATTGCTTAACGTTTTGATATTATATTTGATTGAATAAATAAATGATTTTATTATGGTTTTATTTACTGCGTAATATAATTGTTAACGTAATAAAATTCCTTAGAATAGTAATACAAATTATATAGTTTTAAGTATGTGACTTGAACATGAGATTATAATTACAATTAGTATCATTGTTCTTAAATGTCCCTAGTCGAAAGTATCATTATTGATGGGACAACAATGATGCATTGAGACTAAAGCATGTGGATGATCGATGACCAAATCTCATTGGTCATAAATATATGAGATATTAAGTCAATGCATAGGTACATGTAGAGAACGATGTACCAGATGCATCAAAGCATGAGAATTCTATATGGAGCATTATGCGAGGTGTCATTAGCAATTCTCATAGTGATAATCGATGTAATGGTACTCAGAGCACGAAATTGCTATATTACTACACGAGAATTTATGTACTTTGATATCATCAAATGTCACCTTTAATAGGGTGGACTATAAAGGTGATTATTGGGTTCATCATGAATCGTGTGAGAAATATGAGTGATCTAGATGGAATTTAACCATCCTATATATTATGGGTGATATCCATAGGCCTCTTGATTGAGTAGGACTATGAAATGCATGGCCATGCTCAAATAGTGATTTGTTTCATATAGTCTACACATTGATTAAGAAAACTCATATTAAATTATGAAGAGTATGACACATTCCATGACTCGAGTTTAATCTAGGATATTAAGGTTAAAAGGATTAAATTACATTGAAACATTGGTCACGAAAAGGTCAGATCGAATCATCGATCTTATTATTACTTGGGTAGCGTTGATGCATTACTAGATGCCGCTCACTATTTATAATTTTATAATATGATTTTAAAATTATTGCCAACGTAATAATAACCTATATGGTCACACACAAAGAACGTTATTAAAAGAGAATTAATTTAAATTGTAAGGATTTAAATATATCAATATGATTGATAGTATTTAAATCACGAATTTAAATTAAAAGGATGCTTTATATATGTATATATATTAATTAAGTAAGACTTAATTAAGATATAATATATATATATATATATATATATATAAATTCAAATTTTATTTTAATTAGGTTAGGGTTTTGATTAATTCTGATTTATTGCTATATATATGATATATCAGCGTCTTTGGAAAGTTAATCAAAACAAAAACTCTAGCCGCTCTTAGAGAGAGACTAGAGAAAACAGTTCAAAAAATCCTCATCCTTGGTGGCTAGTACCGCAATTCCTTCATCTGCAGATCGTAGGATGATTCGTGTGGAGCATTCGTGTAGATACCGTAGAGACGCAGTCCGTTTGAATTGCGTTGGAGATTCGACCGCATCGATTCTAGCTTTAACAATCGGTATAATTTCTAACCTCTGAATTAATTGTTTTTCGCATGGATCCTGTTTTAGGGTTTTGGAAATTGCTTTAAAATTTTAATTTCCACTGTGCGTTTTCTATGCTGAAATCCATCAAACTTTTCAATCATTCGCTTGATCCTCCTCCATACTATAACCTTATCCGATCACGGGGTGATCTCATCGTATATATTACGATTCATTTCTATGTCTTGATCGTTTTGTTTTACGATCTTCTATCAATGCACTTTTAGTCTTTTAGACTCTATCTATTTCTCACTACTGTTCAACTTTATTATCAGAGTTAGGGAACTCTGTATCTTATAACTCGTCGAGATCCATCTTTGAATCTTACCGACCAACTAACTCTCTGTGAGTTAGATCTTATTCTAATCACTGCGGTTATTTGTCTCAGGTATTCCTACCTAAGGTTTATAACCAACAGCTTTGATACCAACTGTGAGGGCCCCGAATCCGGGTCCTAAATCACCTCGGATCCGGTTCGATCATTCTATAACTATTCAACTATATTTGCGAAAGATATAAACATAAATTGTTTATACAATAACTTATACATAATCCCCAAGGTCGAGTAACCTTAACTTAATACACATTTCATAACTTTTCTAACACATAACATTATTAACATACAATACTTATACAATTTAGTCGCATACATATCCTAATATTTGGAAACTGTCTTTTTAACTCGTCCTTTTATCCGACGCATTCGTCTTAATCTGCAATATTTTATCATGATATAGCAAGGGTGAGCATAAGGATTGCCCAGCAAGTTTAAGTTTAATAATATAACGATATATCATGATTGAAATGATTTGAATAATTGGCTAGCTATAACTCAACAATATAATTGTGAACTAGCAGGAACAAATTTATGACTGAACAAGTATTATACATGAACAAATATATCTGAAACCAACTGGTAATGAAGGTGATCAGCCTTTCATACCTGACTTATACATGCAATATGTACATAGTACAATTATACATGGCAATCAAAAATGATTAACCATAAGCTTATCCGAATGAAACACTCTTATTAGAGTTAAGTAAAAATAAACTTGCCTGAACCGTTGATTACCGCTACGCAATTTATATCGCCTTATCCGAAGACCTAATATTAATAATATAGATCTCCAATATTAGAATAATATTATCACAATATAGTACTATTATATATATACATACCTACACAGAATAACCTAAACACATAACACATAATACATAACCCTATCAGTCTATTACACACATAATACACGGTCTCAAGTCAAACTATTTCAGTCTAACTTGAATCCGACAAAATTCTAATGTCACGACGTTCTAGTCGGACATTTATCGAGTCTAAGTTCAATTAAACTCTGACTAATACTTAACAATTAACTCAGATAATTTTAATAACAGTCAAAATATTTTTCATAAGTTCCTAATAATTTTCAAATAATTATTATCATTTATCTTGATTTTCAACCATTAAAAACGTATTTAAATGAATTAAATACCACACAATTCTTTTATCATTAATATTTATTTATTATCAAATATTAATGAAATACATGTCACAATATTATAATATATTTATAATATCATAAAGTATTTTAATACTTTAAAATCATATTTATATGATTTTTAAACCGTTAAATTCATTATCCGATAATTGCTTTTAATATTAAAATATTAATATTTTCATGACAAAATATCAAAAGTTATATTTTATAACTTCAAATATTTTTATAACACTTAAATCATTTTTATATGATTTATAAATCATTTATTCTATTTTTCCATAATTTATTTAATATATTTATTAAATAAACTAATTATCATTAATATTGATTAATTAATGAAATTCATCACAAAATATCAAAAGTCACTAAACATAACTTTAAATATTTTATTATACCATAATATTATTTTTCATGATTTTTCATGAATTAAAATCATTTTTAAATCATTTATTTAATATTATAATTATAAAAATTAGTACCATTTATATTCCAAAAATATTAAATATTTATGAAATATACTTAAAATAATTAAAAACTATTTTTCAGAATTTAAAATAAATTTTCGGAATTTTCTAAGTATTTTTAATAATTAAAAACCATTTTTATCTATTTTTAAATAGTTTCTGAAAAATAATAATAATAAACTGTCGCTAAAGGGTCCTATTGCGACAGACCCGTCGCTATAGGTGTTCTTGGCCTGTTCTTGAGTGTTCTTGAGCTTCATAGTCAGACACCGAGGTGGGTGATTTGACCAGTAATTAATCTATGATCTAAGAGTTTTCTGGGCTGGTAGAAGTGTTAACATTGTAGTAGAAGTGAAATACTACAACTACATATCAAGGTCATGATCATACAACAATACATCTGAGAGATCTAAGCTCCAGAAAAATCTGACAACGTTGTTCTTCATTTTTGGGTTTTCCATAAAATGAAGAACAGTCAAGGGTATTAGTTTTCGATCTTTATAACTGGTATTCTGTAATTTGTTTGGGTGAACTATTGGTTCCATAAGGTAGACCACATGTCAGGGTACAACGACATAAAATCAGAACATCATAACAACCTTGAATCTAAGAGATTAAGGCAGGTCAAACTAGGGGTCAGGAAACAGTCCTTGAATATCTGGGTTTTCCCAGAATCTTCATCCGGTCAGTTGGTCAACAGTGGTTTGACCATGAATTTCTACGATCCTGTTACAGATCTGGGTGATCTAAAGGTTTGAAAGTGTAGATCTCATGTCAGACTACAACCTTAAAGCCACAACATGACCAAATCACTTAACAGAAACAAGATCAGAGGTCATCAAAATGCATGTCAGACTTTCTGGGTTTCTGGGTTGCCCAGAAACTCAGTTAGTCATGGTAGGTCAACGACCTTTGACTGCCTATAACTTTCTACCTACACATGATCTGGACTTGATTCAAGTTCCAGATCACAGACAACATGTCATAGAACATAGGTAGAACATAAAACCACCAAAATCAAAAACAGAGAAGGATTTACAGGCCCTGACATTAGCTTGTCAGGCCATCATTTTCCAGTTTTTCCAGATTTCTATAATCATCAAATCCGAGCATCAAAATGATATGGATCTAGGTTTTGACCACCCAGATCATCAAGTGACACCCTCTAGCACATATCTAAACAACAAACAACAACATTAACTTAAGATCACAAATTTCGAAATTTTAGGGTTCTTATACCTTTCAAGCTTGATCTTTGATTTCTGACTTTGTGATCTGATCTTTGATAAGTTATAAATTGATCATGGCTTAGCTCTTCACTCCCTCTCACACTAGATTTTGAAAAGTTAGAGAGAGAAGGGACTTGGAGAAAATGAAATTGAAAGTATGCATTTTCTCTCTCTTAATCTAATATACATGGCATGATTCAATGTATCTAGTTGCTAGGTGTCCCCAAATCTGATCTTGGATGATTTAAGGCAGATGAGATAAACATTAGAGTAGTGAGTCACCAAGATTGCCATATCTTTTGCTTAGGTTTTAAGAAAAGGGTATTTTAGTCATTTTGCATAAAATTTTCATGGCATTCTAGTAAATGGACAAACCCTTAGGGTTTAGGGTTTGGGTTAGGGTTTAGGGTTTAAACCATTTTATGGTTTAGGGTTTAACCCTTAACTTTGAAATTTAATTTTTAACATTTTCAAATTTTTGGTTTTAAAAAAATTAACATTTCTAAATTACAATTAGGATTTTCTAATTATATTAAAATTTCTTAATCATAACTTTAATCTTGCTAATTAAGATTAACAATTCCTAATTAAAATCGCCAATTTAGCAATTAGGGTCGTAATTGGTCATTAGGGTTTTAAACCCAGAATTAGGGTTTCTAATAGAAAAATTAATTTTTCTAAAATAGAAATTAGATTTCGTAATTAGATTAGGGTTTTCTAATTACTTAAGCTTTACCCTAATTAATCTTATAATTATTTACACTTACGCCATTAAGTTTCCAATCTAGGGTTTTATACACCGAATTAGGGTTTCGAATTTCCAGAACTGAAATTAGGGTTTCCAGAACCGGTTTCTAGGATTTCTTATTAATCACTAGGGTTTTCTAACTGAACGTTGACGTTCTTAATATATAATTAGAGTTTGTTACAGATATCGTTTATCTGGTCAACCCTTGACCCTTAACCACATCATGCACATACACAAAACATAAACGCTTATTCCCTAATCCTGAATAATTCACTTAAATCCTTTACAAAATTTTGAAATCCTCAAAATTCCTCCTCAAAAATATCAAACGCATACACTTATTTTATGTCTAGGTTCTAATTTTGAACCTTAAATCAATTAATAAAAATTTTAAAAATTCAAAATTCTCAGGTTGTCACAATAATTGTCCATCAATGCACTACGGGCCAATGAGGACTTTTACTACATCATTTATAACATTGCAGATCATGATTATACCGAATGATCCCTAGTCATAATCATACCAATCAACAGTTCATCTATGCACGTAAGCCAAAGATGACTTTTATCACAATATAAGCATGAGGATGATGACAATGATATACGAATTCAATTAAAAGAAAACAAAGGATAAATTTTTAAAGATTTATAATTTAATTTATCCAGAATTCAATAATCATCAAATTGTCAACATGATACTGCTTTTTGGAGTAAAATTCAAGAATGATATTGTATCAAAAATGATTTGGACCGAAAAGAAATAAATTTTTGTCATGAATAGTACTCCGGGTGAATAGTACCCTATGAATAGTACTATATGAATAGTACTTTATGAATAGTACTCATGAATAGTACTTCGTGAATAATACTTTATGAATAGTACTTCGTGAATAGTACTCATAAAAGGAAAGTACAAAAGAAAACGATATTCCATGACGAGTACAAAAGAAAGGATATCTCATACGAGTATAATAGAATATACGAAATTGCAAATGGATTTTCATCCGCAATGCGGTAATCCACGTAGACAGATCATTTCCATAATTTAATATAGAATGAATACGAATGGTCATTCACCAAGCATGCGGTAGTCCGCGTAGACAGGATATTCCAACAGAATAATAAAGAATGTAATAACAACCCTCACGAGTATTGAAAGAAAATAACTCTCTTCATGAATACGAAAGAAATAATACCCCTTACCTCAGAAGAAGACTGGATACTGAAATAGTAAAGTAGCATACTTCTCTTCTTCTATCTCTCTATAGCTTCTCTCTCTATATCTTCTCTCTCTATAATTGCTCTTGTGAGTCTTAGTGAATTGGTGAGAATGAAAGAAGAATGAGCTTCTATTTATAAGAAAATATAGTTTCGATAATTGCACGTTTTGGGCATCGAAATATTACAGTATTATACCTTCATCTTTTCCTTCATTTTTAATTTAGTCCTGCAAGTATTATCAAACTTGCACCACCTCCCCTAATAGTATATCATGTGAATCAATAGTACAATCATGTGACTCAATAGTTTTACACATGTGAAAAAAATAATTACAGTATAGTACCTTCATCTATACCTCCATTTTTAATTTAGTCATGCAAGAATTATCAATCTTGCACCACCTCCCCTAATAGTACATGCATGCGAATCAATAGTACACACATGTGAATAAATAGTTATAAACATGTGAATTAATAGCAATTAATTACTCATTTATCTAATTAATTATCTGATTGGTCAATATAACCTCCACACATAAATTATAATAGGAATAGATGTCGATTTCCACTAACACTAATAATCCTAACACAATGGAAATATTAATTTCATCTTTAATCAACACGAACTTATTCATCATTAATATTATAACTCACAATATTTAACAACTAGATCATTCCTGTGAAAGAGGGGCTTTCCGATAAGGATTTCTCCTATCAAGCGCGTTAATTAGGTGACCAAACCTCTCCTCGATGTAACTTTCTAGACATTGTCAATATTGCAAATAATAATATGAATAACTTTGTCGCCTCAATTATTTATTTAATAATATAAAATATTATGCAAATGATATTGTGACAATAATTGAATCAATACTATGAGAGATATTATGCAGTAATTACTGTAGCAATAATTGAGTATAACTGAGTGACTTCTCACGTAAGCATCAATAATCAATACCGTGTGCTACTACGCAACCACGCGCATTTTTACCACCGGGTAGTTCAACAGTTTAACGGTAAAACTTTCGCCGTTATTTATAAAAATATTTCAGTCGTTTTCTAACTACGACAGTACCTTCGTTGTGGGGTCCACCAATGATTGTGCTATCGTACGAATATTTCCTGTTAAAATGAATATTCCCCGACCAATCGAATATTCCTCGACACAACAAATATTTTATATCAACTTGCTTGCTTTGCAAAATTTTCAAATGTCACCCTTAACTTTAATCTTTATCAATTTAACCATTTACTAAATAATAATTATAAGAAAATTGAATACTTTCATTTCATAAAATTCGGGGTCTTACATATATACCATAATAGTAGGGTTGTAAATGGTAATCGGAAAATTCGTATTCATCCGCATCCGTATTCGTAAAAAAATGAATATTATTCGCATTCCAAAAAAAAACCTGATATATCCGTATTCGGTTTACAGGTATTCATAAATAAACGGATATGAATATAAGCGTATTCATATTTGTATTTGTTTAACATCCGACCGTAAATATATTCGATGAATAGCGGATATCCGAAATTTGATATTCGGATTCAGATTCGTATCAAAAATTTGTACATGAAATTCGTATCCGAATAACTTATATATATATATATATATATATATATATGTATATATTAATAACTTAAATATGTATATATTAATTACTTATATATATTAATAACTTACATTCATTCATTAATTTTTATATATATATATATATATATATATATATATATATATGAGGGAGGATCTAAAGCGGACTAAAAGAAACGGACCAAGGAGCGGATGAGGCAAAAACACGCTGTTTCTGTGGTCAACCCGCTGTATTTTTCCGACCTGCACTCAAACCCGTGTGTTTTTGCCTTGGTCCGCTCCTTGGTCCGTTCTTTTAGTCCGCTTTAGATCATCCTCGTATATATATATATATATATATATATATATATATTAAGTGTGACGCCCCCAAAACAGGTATACATCACCCATCTTGAGTCGCCAGATACATTGTACATAAATTCAAATACAACTTAATTATATAACAGTCGTGTAAAATACGACAAAACATAGCTGAGAGTTTAAACAAGAATATTGTCATCTAGACAATATCCACACTCAATGGTGTCCTCATTTCAATTATTATCACATTATTCTCGTAGAATAGTGAGGACTACTAAAGCCATTTATCCGGACCATCACTCCATTCCCGACTGTCCCCATTTATATTCTCATTTCTCAAGAGAACATTGAAAGCAAAGGGTGAGCTCAACTAGTCCAAGAAGAAATATTATGACTAAGATAATGCGAGAATAAATTATCCTTAGCCTTCAACAAAGATAACAACCGATAGAATACAATAGACAACAAGTTTTAGATCAACAACTGCAATGAAATAAGCAATCCATTAGAAGAGTCAAGTAGAGCATAAAATCTTCTATCTTCTATGATTTAAAAGTTTTTCATCAACTTTATCACGAGACTCAAATTTTAATAAATAAACAACATCATCGAATCATCCCTGCACCACGACCAATGATATTCATGTAATCATCAATGGTCATGATTATACTGAATAATTCATGGTCATAATCATACCAACAACTGTCCATCAATGAACTACAGGCCAATAAGGACTTTCACCACATCATTTGTCACATTACGGTCATGATTATACCAAATAATTCCTAGTCATAATCATATCAAGTCCATCTCTGCACGTAAGTCAAAGATGACTTTCATCACAATATAAGCATGAGGATGATGTCAATGACATAATAATTCAATAAAATAAGTTCAAGGATAAATTTTAAAGATTTATAATTTAATTTATCCAGAAATCAATAACGTCCAAATTGTCAACATGATACTACTTTGTAGAGTAAATTCAAGAATAATATTCATGTACCAAAAATAATTTGGACAGAAAAGAAATATATTTTTCGGGTAAATAGTACCCCATGAATAGTACCCCGTGAATAGTACTTCGAGAATAGTACCTCATGAATAGTACCTCGACATGAAAGGTACCCCAAATACCCGAGTGAATAATATTCGGGAGAATAGTAATTTGGGTGAATAGTAACCCGTGAATAGTAACTCGTGAATAGTACTCCGACACGAAAAGTGCCCCGAATACCCGAGTGAATAATACTAGAGTGAATAGTAACTCGTAAATAAAATACCAAATAAAATGATATTTCATGACGAGTACAAAAGAAATGATATCTCATACGAGTATAATAGAATATGTGAAACTGCAAATGGATTTTCACCCGCCATGCGGTAATCCACGTAGACATATCATTTTTACAATTTAATATAGAATGAATACGAAGGATCATTCACCATGCATGCGGTAATCCACACAGACAGGTTATTCCAACAGAATAATAAAGAACGGAACCAGTCATGCGTAATACGCATGCATGTGATATTAAAATGTAATAATAAAGAATGGAACCAAAGTTATGCGTAATCCGTATGCAGCATGTGATATTCCAATGTAATAATAAAGAATGGAATAACAGAAGAATTTCACCATGTATGCGGTACTTCGCATAGACGGGTTATTCTAATATAATAATAAAGAATGGAATAACAAAAGAATTTCACCATATAGGCGGTACTTCGCATAGACAGGTTATTCCAACATAATAATAAAGAATGGAATAACAGAAGCTCTCTTCATGAATACGAAAGAAATAATACCCCTTACCTCAAAAGAAGACTGGATACTGGAATAGTGAGGTAGCAGACTTCTCTTCTTCTTTCTCTTTATAATTTCTCTCTATAATAATTGCTCTATAGCTTTAGTGAATTGGTGAAAAATAATGAAGGAATGAGCTTCTATTTATAGAAAAATATAGTTTCAATAATTGCACATTTTGGTGCTCGAAATATTACAGTATAATACCTTCCTCTTTTCCTTCATTTTTAATTTGGTCCTGCAAGTATTATCAAACTTGCACCACCTCCCCTAATAGTAAATGAATGTGAATCAATAGTACACACATATGAATAAATAGTTATAATCATGTGAATCAATAGCAATTAATTGCTCATTTATCCGATTAATTACCCGATTGATCAATATAACCTCCAGACATCAATTATTATCGAAATAAATGTCGATTTCCACTAACACTAATAATTTCAACACAATGGAACTATCAATTTCATACTTAATCAATACGAACTTATTCATCATTAATATTATAATTCACAATATTTAACAACCAGATCATTCCAAGGAAAGATGGGGCTTTCCGATAAGGATTTCTCCTTATTGGCGCGCAATTAGATGACCAAACCTCTCCTTGACAGAACTTCTAGACATTGTCAATATTGCAAATAATAATATGAATAACTTTGTCGTCTCAATTATTGATTTAATAATATATCATATTATATGATGATGATCTTGTGACAATAATTGAATCAATAATATGAGAGATATGATGCATCAATTACTGTAGCAATAATTGAGTATAACTGAGTGACTTCTTACGTAAGCATCATAAATCAATATTGTGTGCTACTATGCAACCACGCGTATTCTGTACTTTTACTACTGGGTAGTTCAACAGTTTTAACGGTAACACTTTTGCCGTTATTTTTATAAAAATATAATTTTGTCATTTTCTAACTCGACAATACTTATGTTGTGGGGTCCACCAATGATTGTGTCGTCGTACGGATATTCCCCGACAAAAAGAATATTCCCCGACCAAACAAATATTTTATAACAACTTGCATACTTTTCAAAATTTATAAATATTACACACAACTATAACATTATATCAAATCCACACCAGAATATTTTAAAAAAATATTTCGAGAAATTTAAATATTTATTCATAAAATTTGGGGTCTCATAATCTCCCCTTCTTATGAAATTTTGCCCTCGAAATTTACGTACCTGGTATGCCGAAGAGATGAGGATACTTTGACTTCATTTAATATTCCAACTCTTAAGGTATAACCTTTGGGTGTCGAATATGATCCTTTTTATCCAAGATTTTAACACGTATCTCCTCATACGTTAAATCTTCTGCTATCTCGTCTAGTTCTAATTTAATAACGTGGTTCGGGTCATCCACATATTTACGTAACATCGATACGTGAAAAAAAAACGTTATGAACACGCGACATACTTGGCGGTAAAACGAGTCTATAGGCCACTGTTCCTACTCAATCAAGGATTTCAAATGGTCCAATAAAATTGAGGGTTGAGATTTCCTCTCTTCACCGATTCTTGCTTCTAGAATAACGCCCTCTTGAACCTTCTTCTTCACATTCATCAACTCTGAGTATGTAGCTTGCACAACTTTAACTTTATCGATTAAAGTCAATTCTACTCGTATATTTGATATCACCACGTGGGTCCTTAGAGTCTTTAACTCTATCTTCATCATTTGTAAGTTATACGAAATGGGTTTTTGTGTTAACAACATCGCACTCGTAAACGTATACGATCTTCTACTCAACGCGTCAGCTACCACATTCACTCTTCCACAGTGATATTGAATGGTATAATCGTAATCTTCAACAGCTCGAGTCAACGTCTTTGGCGCATAATACGTTCGTTTTGGGTGAAGAAAATATTTGAGAGTTTAAGAAATGGGTTTTGTACTGGGGTCAATACAAAATTCGATTTCACGCTCTGGGGTAGGCTAGGAAGTCTTCAAGAATACGTCACGACGTCCCCTACGGATATTCTAGCTTCGGTGTATTCCAAGACTTGGAAGTCACAAGCGAAAGGCTCGGGGCTCTTTACTTATGGCTTGATATGACAATGATTGACTTTAGTGGTTTGGTCGCTTGAATTCGCATAACAGGTTGGTTAGGAATATGAAAGCTAACAACCTTACGAAAAGCATGATGAGTAGTTAACCAATTGATTCCTAAAATCACATCAAAGGCAAGTATTTTCAAAGAGATAAGATCGACAGGTAACGTGAGGGTATCGATTTGAATCAAATAAGATTTATAAATAGTAGAGGTAACGAAGGTTTCTTCTAACGAAGTTTCAACTGATAAGTCAAAGTCTAATCTCTCCGGAGTCAAATTTAAACGTTGAGCGCAAGCAAGAGGGATAAAAAAAATGGGTAGAACCGGTATCTAATATGGTATAGACTTCGCAAGAATTTATAATTAACTAACTCGTGCTAACTTCGTTTGGGTTACTCACTTTTTGAGAAGTCGCGAAAAACGCTCTTCCTGAAACCACCGACTTTGTTTTGTCCGTTTCTGCCTTTGGTGCGACCGTCCCAGCTGGACTTGACTTTGGTGCACGACAAAATCGGGCTAGGTGACCTTCTTTTCCACAATTGTAACATGCTTTGGACTGCATCACGCAATTTGGACTGATATGTCCCTCCCCTCCGCATTTGAAGCATACAATTGGTAGTCGTTCTCCTTCCTTAAAAACGGGTGTTGGTGCTGCTGTCTTTCCATCGTTGTTGAACCTTCTCTTCTTGACATTTCCACACCTATTATATTGGCCATGATTACCACCGAAGTGGTTACCATTCATGGCATGATAATTTCCCCCACGATGGTTATCATTGTTCCGATGGCCGTTGATACCGGTACGATTATTATCGTGTTGTTGCTCGTTATCTTTTCGTTGGGCTGGCTCATTATCGCGCTCCAATAACTGAACCTTATTCACTACATCTGAATATAAACAAAGTTTGTGAGAAATGACATATTGACGTATATCGGGTTTCAAACCTCTTAGAAACATTCGCGTTATTCGCTCCTCATGCTGGAGTTTGCCTGAAGAAGAAGGGAGTCTGTTATAACTGTGGGCAAGAGGGGCACATGTCGCCCAATTGTCTTAGTCCGAAGAAGATACAAGGTTGTTATGCCTGTGGATCAACTGACCATATGGTACGGAACTGTCCAAAGAGGATTGCTGAGAAGGAAAGTGTCAACAAGGGACCCAGTAGCGGAACTTTGGCAACTCAAGGACCTGCACAGCCAGGAAGACCAGCGGCCCGTACATTCAATACGGTGAAATATGCAGGACAGGAGGTGGTAGCAGGTAACGATTTCATTTAGAAATTTAATTACGCGAGTAATATGAGTCAGATATTCTGTGAACTATTTTCTTTTAAAGATTCAAGTCACAGGTTAGAATTTGAGACACAAATGAATATTGTGTTGATAAAAATGAATTGATGATACAACTTTAAAAGATTTTAGAGAATAAGAAAGCGGTGATTCCGAGGACAAAATCCTTTTAAGGAGGGGTGAATGTGATAACCTGAGATTTTGAATAATTAATCAAAAATTTATGAATTTTTTTTAAAAATTAATATTAATATTAATTATCAATTTTGTGATAAGTATGTGTGATACGAGTCTCGAGAAAGTCAATTTGTGTATTGACTAATAAATTTAGAGTAGAGTTGTGCTTAGCAAGCTTTAGAAACCCTAACCCTAATTTCTGGATAGGGATTCGATAGAAAATATAATTAAAATAATTATATTGATGAGAATGTGTATGTACTGTATAGAAATTTTGAGCAAATGATTGATCAGATAAGGTTTAAAATTTATAAATCCCAATAAGAGATTAGAAACCCTAATCTCAGATTTAGGGAACCTAACGTACAGCTAGAAACCCTAATTAAAAGTCGGGAAACCCTAATTTTATATTCGGGAATCCTAAAACCCTAATTAGGAAACCCTAATCCTAATTAGTAAACTTAATGTGTTTATTAAACTTAAATATGATTAGAAAACCCTAATTATATTTTAGTTATCTTAATTTCTATTTTTCAAACCATAATTATAATTTAGAAAATTTATTTTTCTAATTAAAACCCTAATTCGTGGGATATAAACCCTAATGACCATTTTGACCCTAATTGCTAAATTAAGCAATTTTAATTAGGAATATTAATCCTAATTAACAAGATTGAATTTTATGATTAGGAAATATTAATATAATTATTGAATCCTAATTATAATTTTGGAATATTAATTTTCTATTTTGAAAACCAAAATTCAAAAATCTTGGAAATTAAATTGCAAACCTAAAGGGTTCAAACCCTAAACCCTAACCCAAATCCTACACCCTAAGGGTTTGTACAAATTCCATGTTTGCCATTAAATTTATTTTTCAAGTGACCAAAATACCCTTTTTCCATTTTTATTTAGCTAACTTGTAAAATTGGACAATACCTTTAGTGGGTGACCAACTCTCTTGACTTTCAGACATGAAAATCTCAGCAAAACCACACATATGTGCCAGCAACATCAGATCTTATGTATCTAAGTAATATATATATAGATTAAGAGAGAGAAAGTCCATTACTTTGCTCAATTGTCCAACCGAGCTCTCTCCTACTCTCTGTCTCACCAAGACTCCGAAATTTCTAAGGTAGATCAGTAACAATATCAGTCCCTAGGTCACCCAATAACAGATTGGAGAGCCAAGATCTAAGATTTGTCAAGAAAAGGTATAAACCTAATTTTTATTTTTGATCCATGTTGCTAAGAAAAATTTTGTGTTTATGTGTTTAGATCTTTGCTAGATAATGTTTAATGATGATCTATGTTGATATAACATAGATCCATAACATCAAAATGCTTTAAAAGTGATGATTTTCAAAACTGCCAAGAACAAAAAATGTGGTCTGACAAGATAATGTCAGGCGCCATAGATTCTTCTTTGTTTAAGATTTTTCTTTTTTTATGTTTTGTATTGGTAGCCTGGTATGTTGTCTTTATTCTGCAAGTGGTAGTACAACCATCAGATGTCTAGATCGCGAGTTATAAGCGGTCAAACACCGTTGACCGAGCTTGACTGGCTGACAATCTGGGCAACCAAGAAATTTAAAAACCGTGTCTGACAAGTTTTTGGAAGGCCCAGATCTGGTCGTTATGATGTTATTGGTTAATGTTGTTGTAATATAATTGTAGCCTGTTGGTTGTAGTCTAGATACATGGCCTTAGAACTCTTAAAAAAAAGCAACAGATTGGTTGTAATTAATGGTCAAAGTATGCTATTTGTGCACGGATCGCGTTTCTGGGAAAAACCCAGAAACGGATGAGCACCCTTTCTGACAAGAGTTGATGTCTTATGATCAATTTAGTGATTGATAGTTGTAGTACTACATTCCTACTACAACATCAATGTTCAAGTTAGCCCAGATCATGCCTGAGCTGAGAATCATGGCTGGTCAAACGAGCAACCTTGAACACGAAGCTGTCAGTGTTCTTGAGCTCAAGAACACCAACAGCGACGCTTTTTGTCGCTAAAGCCCTATAGCGACGGTTTATTTAACTTTTGAATTTCTGAATATTCCGGAAATTATTTTAAAATAGAAATAAATTCTAAAAATTACCAAAAATGGTTTTAAAAATTATTTTAAATTATGAAAAATAATTTTTGACCAATTGGAATATTTTTTCTTTAATATTTATAATTATTTAAATATTAAAAGTATTTAATTTATTTAATTAGTGTATTAAATAAATTAGAAAAAAATGATTTAATATTATGAAAAATCATTTTAAATAAGAATAATGTATTTAAAAATATTTTGAGTTGTAAAATGTGACTTTTAATATTTTTGTAGATTTTTCATTAATAAATTAATATTAATGATATTAGATTTATTTAATTATTAAATTAAATAAATAAAATAAAATGATTTTATTAATTTAAAAATCATTTTAAATAAGAATAAAATGTTAGAAAATATTTGGGATTTTAAAATATAATTTTCAATATTTTTGGAGAATTTTCATTAATAAATTTATATTAATGATATTAGATTTATTTGTTTATTAAATTAAATAAATGAATTAAAAATGATTTTATTGATTTAAAAATCATTTAAATCATTTAAGTAGAATATTGTTGATTTAAAAATAGTTTAAGTTATTAATAATAACTTTAATATTTTTGACAAGTATGTTATTAATATTTTATATTATTAAATATTAATAATGATATGATTATTTGATAATTAAGTCATTTAAAAATGATTTAAGTGTTTGAAAAATTATTATAAATTATAATAATTGTTTGAAAATTATTAAAAGCTTAGAAAAATATTATAAGCGATATTTGACTTATCTAAAATAATATTGAAGCTTAGAGACCAAGTTTAATTGACAATCAATGTGTTAATTGTCGGATAGGGTGACCAGAACACCGAGAATGGACCAAGTCCAACCGCATGAAATAGTTAGACTTGATAAGTGTTTATATAGATTATAAACACTGATGTGATTATGTGGTAATGTGTCTAGGAGAAGTTTGACTGTAGAATACAGTGTTACGTGTTATAAATGATTGTGCTAATTGTGAGACCGACATTGTTGATTATAGGTCTTACGAACACAGTTAATTATATTATGTAGCTGTAATCAACGCGGAAGGCAAGTTTCCTAACTCAGCCTTGAGTTATATTTATTCAATTATTATAATGGTTAAGTATTGATAATTATACCATGTCCAGGGAATTTATTGTTGATTATTCGTAGTTAGTGCATGATTAATAATTCAATTTGAATTACTGATTCGGAAAATATATATTCGTAGAATTACTGTTGTTGGATATTTATATCTGTAGAAGCTAATATTGACAATACAGATAATTCCTGTTTATTGTCAAATTATATTGAGAAATGTCTTAGCTAATTATTCTGGCTAGACGAACATTTGTTAGAACTTGATAGGTTCGAGAAGAGAAGAGAAGATAATTTAATTATTATTGATAGATCTATGCCAGTTGTATCGGCTAGATCGAAAACTTGATAGGTTTGAGAAGAGAAGAGAAGTGATTAGATATTGAAATCATCGAATTTTGTTGTTAAATCAAATCTTGATTCTGAGACTGAGAAGAACAACCTTTTATATAAAGGGAACATTTTAAGTCGTATATTCGACCATTGTGCACGACCTATAAGTATTATGCATAATATAGGGTACAAGGAGCTGGCATGCTCTAAGTACTTGCAGAGGGGTATGATTTAATCTTTATGGTTATCTGATACTCCTGCGTATGTATCAGAGTAAATCTTTGATAGATAATCGAGAAAGTACAAGTTCTAGATCCAATGGATCGCTCAGCATAAATCTGGAAAACATTCCACTTTGCTATTTCGTAGAATTAATTCTTGATTATTCATTGAATATCGTAGAAAACCTTGAAAGCGTTGTACTCTTTCATTATCAGATTATTGTAGCGGAGAATGTTAGAACAATTGATATTGATTTCTATACCTTTATTGTATGTCTTAACTTGTGGGGCAAACTTGTTGCTCACCCTTGCTATAAATAAAACTTTTTAACGAGGGACGAAGTTGTAGAAGGTGCTGCGAAGAAGAACAAGGGAAAAGGCATAGTTATAAATTATTTATGATGAAGAATATTATTATGCTGTATTGTATTGTAAACCCTTTTTGTATATCTAAGGGGTATTTATGTAATGTTAAGGTTAGTGGACCTGGGACTTATGTATTAACAACTTATGTTAATGACTTATGTATTCCTATTTATATATGAATGGGTAGTTAAATGGTATTATATTGTGGATCGTGAACACCAAACTCGGGGATCAGGTAACCCGGATTTGGGGGTGTCACAAATTTCTTGGAGTATAGAAGACAAAACTTTAACCAACTGAGTATAATAAAGAATGGAATAACAAAAAAAATCACCGTGCATGCGATAGATCTTACATGCATACCCTTATTCAAATGTAATAATAAATAATGAGAACCGTGTCATGCATAAACGCATAGACATGATATTCCAATGTAATAATAAATCATGGAACTGTGTCATGCATAAATGCATGTATGAGGATGTTCCAATGAATAATGAATAATGAACCAAAGTCATGCGAATAGCATACGTATACATGATGTTCCAATGTAATAATAAAGAATGGAATAATGTAAGAATTTCACCAAGTATAGGGTAGTTCGCTTATACAAAAGTTATTCCAATAGAATAATAAATAATGGAATAATGAAGTTCTCTTCATGAATACAAAAGAAATAATACCCCTTATTTAGTACAACAAATAATATCCCTACCTTAAGATAAAGAGTCTTCGATATATGAGTAGTGAAGTAGCATAATACTTTTCTTCTTTCTCTCTATAGTTTCTCTCTCTAGAGTTTCAGTGAATTCGTAAGAAATAATGAAGGAATGAGCTTCTATTTATAGAAGAATGGACTGCATAGTAACTAATTCATGAACGGTCCATATTGATTTACTTTAAACGGACGGTCTATATTTAAAACAAAATCTTTTAAATAAAATATAATATATTCTATTTATAATCTAATAAAATGAATAAATTTATAAAAGTATTATGTTTTATATAAAAAGATTTTACTATGCAAAACACTATACAGGCACTATACAACACTATGCATAATAAAATATAATATATTCTAATTATTATCTAATAAAACAAATAACTTTATAAAAGTATTACATTTTATATAAAAGATATTACTATACAAAATACTATGCATAATAGAATATAATATATTCTATTTATAGTCTAATAAAATGAATAACTTAATAAAAGTATTCTGTTTTATATAAAAAGCTTTTCTGTTTTATTACATTAATAATACTAATAAAACAAAACTAAGTGACTTATCACGTAAGCATCAATAATCAATATGCAACCACGCCAGACATCGCATTACTTTTAAGGTAAGGTGTTTCAACAGTTAACGGTAAAACTTCCGCCGTTATTTTCATAAAATATTTTTGTCATTTTCTCAATCCGACAATAATTCTGTTGTGGGGTCCACCAATGATTGTGCCGTTGTACGAATATTTCTTGTTAAAACGAATATTTCCCGACCAATCGAATATTATATAACAACTTGTGTACTTTGCAAAATTTATAAATATTACCCACAACTATAACATTATATCAAATTCATTCCATAATATTAAAAAATTATTTCGAGAAAATTAAATATTTATTCACAAAATCTGGGGTCTCACAATCTCCCATCCTTATGGAATTTCGCCCTCGAAATTTACGACGATACAGTATCTTTGAAGAGGTGAGGGTACCTTGACTTCATTTCAGATTCTAACTCTTGAGGTATAACCTTTGAGTGTCGAATATAATCCTTCTTATCCAAGATTTTAACACGTATCTCCTTATACGTTAAATCATCCGTTATCTCGCCCTGTTTTAAATTAATAATGTAGTTCGGGTCGTCCACGTATTTACGTAACGTCGATACGTTAAAAACGTTATGAACACGCGACATACTTGGCGGTAAAATGAGTCTATAGGCCACAGTTCCTACTCGATCGAGGATTTCAAATGGGTTAATTAAATCGAGGGTTGAGATTTCCTCTCTTCATCGATTCTTGCTTCTAGAATAACGCCCCCTTGAACCTTCTTCTTCACATTCATCAGCTCTGAGTCTGTAGCTTGCACGGCTTTAACTTTATCGATTAAAGTTGATTATACTCGTATATTCGTTATCTTTACGTGGGTTCGTATATTCGCACTTATAACCGTATATGATCTTCTACTCAACGCGTCAACTACCATGTTCGCTTTTCCTACAATGGTATTGAATGGTGCGATCGTAATCTTCAACAGCTCGAGTCAATGTCTTTGGCGCATGTTACATTCATTTTAGTTGAAGAAATATTTGAGGGTTTAAGAAATGGGTTTTGTTCTAGGGTCAATACAAAATTTGATTTCACGCTCTAGGGGTAGGCTAGGAAGTCTTCAAGAATACGTAAGGAAATTTATTAACAATAGAAATATCATTCAAAACTGTGACTCTCATCCCAAGACTTGGATAGTACGTCACATTGATACCTATCAACTTGCCACCGTTATTCACGACGTCGTCTATAGAAAGTCTGGCTTCGGTGCATTCCACACAAGGAAGTCAACAACGAAAGGATCGGGCTCTTTACTTGTGGCTTGATATGACGATGATTGACTTTAGTGGTTTGGTTACTTTGAATTCGCATAACAGGTTGGTTAGGAGTGTGAAAGCTAACAACCTTACGAAAAGCATGATGAGTAGTTAACCAATCGTTTCCAAAAATCACATCAAAGGCAAGTATTTTCAAAGAGATAAGATCGACATGTAACGTGAAAGTGTTGATTGAACAAGATTTATAAATAGTGGAGGTAACGAAGGTTTCTCCCAACTAAGTTTAAATAGATATATCAAAGTCTAACTTCTCTGGAGTTAACTTCAAACATTGAACACAACTAGGTAAAATAAAAGAGTGAGTAGAACCAGTATCTAACACGGTATAGACTTCTCAAGAGTTTATGACTAACATACCCGTGATAATTTTATTCAGGTTCCTCGTCACGAAAAAAATGCTCTCTCTTAAACTACCGGCTTTGACTTGTCTGGGACATCCTTTGGCATCACTATCCCAGTTGGACATGACTTCACCATACGACAAAATCGAGCTAAGGTGACATTCTCTTCCGTAATTAAAACCATAGTTTGGACGGATGTGTCCCTCATGTCCGCATTTAAAACATACGACCGGTGGTCGTTCTTCTTCCTTTGAAACGGGTGCTGGTGCCGACGTCTTCACATCATTGTTGAACCTTATCTTCTTGAAATGTCCATTCTTATTGTTTTGGCCATAATTACCACCGAAGTGGTTACCATTTCTGGCATGTTGATTCCCTCCATGCTTATTGTCACCGCTTTGATGACTGTTATCACCAGTATTATCATTTTTCTGGCTGCTCTCTTTTGGTTGGGTTGACTCATTATCGCGCTCTAATAACTGAGCCCTATAACACAGTTTATGAGAGATAAGATATTCACGTATCTCAGGTTTCAAACCTCTTAGAAACATTCGTGTCATTCTCTCCTCATTATAAACCAAATGGGACACAAATCGGGACAACTAGGCAAACTTGGCTTAGTACCGCAACACGGTTATGTTGTTTTGCTCCAACTTGATAAACTCCACCTCCTTCATATGACGAATACTTTCGGGAAAGTACTTGTCATTGAACAACTCTTGGAACTTCTCCCAAGACATCTTGAGTGCGTCAGGCTGGGTACATTTTACAGATTCCCACCAGTAATTTGCCTCTTCACGCAACATAAAGGTGGCAAAGGGAACCTTTTGCTCCTCGAAGCATCCCAAGACATCAAATATTTTGGTGATCTGCTTTAACCACGTCTCCGCCTTAAGTGGTTCTGACTTTCCCAAAAACTCCGGTGGTTCTAGCTCCTTGAATTGCTTAGCGGTGACTGACCGTGGGTTGCCATTATTTTTACCTGCATTATGAACAGGAGCTGCCTTCGCCTGATGTTGCATAAATTCTAAAAAGCTCCTAAGCGTACCGTCGTTCGTCAATTGATTAGTGTTGTTGTTTACAGGAGGATTATCGCCATCCTGTTGCACATTGTCCTGATTATTGATATATGGAGACTCAACGGTCTACTGTGCTCCATTGATATTCTCAACATTTTCGGATGTCATTTTCAAATACTGCCACAAAACAAGGGTTAAATAACATATCACATGTTATCCCTATACTCTGACCGACCAATTAAATACCAAATAAACTTAGGTAGGTCATACTAGCGAAGGAATTCCCTGTCTCTCCCCTCCTAGTTCTTGTCTCACATCTCAGCTAGGGATCATATCCCTAAGCTTTGATACCAACTGTGACGCCCCCAAAATAGGTACACATCACCCATCTTGAGTCACCAAATACATGGTACATAATTCAAATACAAACTTAATTATACAACATGAGCTGTGAGTTTCAATAAAAATATTGTCTTCTAGACAATATTCAAACTCAAAATATGAACAAACATAATCTGAGAGTTTTAACACGAATATTGTCATCTAGACAATATCCACACTCAAATTAAATCTTATTACATTTATAATCACACTATTTCATAGAATAGTGAGGACTACTAATGCTATCATCTGGACCGTCCCTCCGGTTCCTTTATTAAAGTCCTCGCCACGTTCTCATTTCACAAGAGAACAATGAAAGCAAAAAGAGTGAGCTCAACTAGTCCAGTAAGAAATATTATGACTAAGATAATGCAAAATAAATTATCGTTAGCCTTCAACAGTGTTAAACTGTTACAATATGACAACCATCAAGTTTAACTGCAGCGGAACAAGCAATCCATTAGAAGAGTTAAGTAGAGAATAAAATCTACTATCTTCTATGATTTAAAAGGTTTTTCATCACTTTTATCGCTGAGACTCATCTTAATAAATAATCCAAAACATCAAATCATCCCTGCACTACAGGCCAATAATATTCTTTAGTATCACGACCACGAATTATTCATGCACTACGGGCCAAAGATAATCGTGTTTTTATCAACGGTCCTGATCATGCCATAAAACAATTCATCTTTGCACCCTTGGCCGAAGAGAATCCATAGCCATAATCATACCAAAAACTGTCCATCAATGCACTACAGGCCAATGAAGACTTTTTTTTCCACATCATTTATAACATTACGGTCATGATTATATCGAATAATCCCTGGTCATAATCATACCAAGTCAATCTATGCACTACAGGCCACAGATGACTTTCAACATAATATAAACATGAGGATGATGACAATGACATAATAATTCAATAAAATAAGTTCAAGAATTAATTTATCCAGAACCAATAACGCCCAAATTGTCAACATGATCTTTGCTTTGTGGAGTAAAATTCAAGAATGCTCAGAAGAATATTTCCATGAAAAGATACTGGATGAAGCGCAAATATCAAGGATATTCCACTAATTTCATGGAGTATAGAAGACAAAACTTTAACCAACTGAGTATAATAAAGAATGGAATAACAAAAGAAATCACCAGGCATGCGATAGACCGCATGCAGAAAAGTTATTCCAATGTAATAATAAATAACGGAACCAAAGTCATGCATAAACGCACGCATGTGATATATTCAACAGAATAATAAATCATGGAATTGTGTCATGCGTAAACGCATACGCATGGATGTTCCAATAGAATAATAAATAATGAGAACCGTGTCATGCGTACGCATTACGCAGATGGGATGTTCCAATAGAATAATAAAGAATGGAATAACATCTGAATTTCACCATATATGCGGTACTTGCGTGATAGACAAAGTTATTCCAACATAATGATAAAGAATGGAATAATGAAAAATTTCACCAAGTATAGGGTAGTTCAGCAGATATCTGAGTTATTCAACAGTAATAATAAATAATGGAATAATGTAAGTTCTCTTCATGAATACAAAAGAAATAATACCCCATTACGAGTACAACAAATAATATCCCTTACCTTAAGAAGAAGAGTAACGGATATAGGAGTAGTGAAGTAGCGGAATACTTTTCTTCTTTCTCTCTATAGTTTCTCTCTCTAGAGTTTCAAAGTGAATTCGTAAGAAATAATGAAGGAATGAGCTTTATTTATAGAAGAATGGACCCGATATAGTAACTAATTCATGAAACGATCCAGATTGATTTACTTTAAACAGACGGTCTGCATTTAAAACAAAATCTTTTAAATAAAATATAATATATTCTATTTATAATCTAATAAAATGAATAAATTTATAAAAGTATTACATTTTTATATAAAAAGATTTTACTATGTAAAACACTATACGTGCACTATGCAACACTATGCATAATAAAATATAATATATTCTAATTATTGTCTAATAAAACAAATAACTTTATAAAAGTATACATTTTATATAAAAAGATATTACTATGCAAAATACTATGCATAATAGAATATAATATATTCTATTTATAGTCTAATAAAACGAATAACTTTAAAAAGTATTACATTTATATAAAAGCTTTTCCGCTTTTATTACATTAATAATACTAATAAAACAAAACTGAATGACTTATCACATAAGCATCAATAATCAATATGCAAACCACGCCAGACATAAAGACTTTTTAACACCGGTGTTTCAAGCGCTAATCTGTAAAACTTCCGCCGTTATTTTCATAAAATATTTTTGTCGTTTTCTCAATCAAATAATAATTTCGCTATGGGTCCACCAATGATTGTCTTGTTGTATGAATATTCCCCGTTAAAGCGAATATTTCTAACCAATCGAATATTATATAACAACTTGCGTACTTTTCAAAATTTATAAATATTACCCACAACTATAACATTATAACAAATTCATTCCATAATATTAAAAAATTATTTCAAGAAAATTAAATATTTATTCACAAAATCTGGGGTCTGACATTCTTTTTTTCTGGGAATATTCGTACGACAACACAATCATTGGTGGACCCCACAACAGAATTATTGACGGAGTTATAAAATGACAAAATTATCTTTTTATAAAAATAACGGCGAAAGTTTTACCATTAACTATTGAAATACACGGTGGTAAAGAATGAATACGTCTGGCGTGGTTGCATAGTAGCATTACCAGTATCAGACATGATTGTCTTGGATTATTGATGCTTACGTAAGAAGTCACTACTCAATAATTGTTACAGTAATTAATGTTCAATACTTTATTTTATTGATTCAATAATTGCTACGTCGATATTTTATATTATTTATTCAATAATTGTCATTACACAGTATTTCAAATTATCAAATCAATAATTCATATTATTTGAATAATATTATTATTTACATTATTGACAATGTCTAGAAAATTCTGTCGAGGAAAGAGGTTTGATCACCTAATTGCGCGCTAATATGGAGAAATCCTTAACGGAAAGCCCCTCTTTCTGAGGAACGACACCGTTGTCAATATTATAATTTTGTAATATTATTTGTGAATAATTAATTGTTGATATATATGATAAGAAAATATTTATTCAAGTGGATTTAAAGCGAGGAATTTTTAGCATGTGACATTTGTTGAAAGTTGGTATTTTATCTTTTCCGATAAAATAATTGATCAAATATATTATTATAATATTACATTATAGTAGTATGATGTGATTATATAATAGTACGTTTTTTATAATTTGAATGGTAGCATTATTATAGTAAATTCATGGTATAAAAGTAAAAGGAGGTGGAAGAGAACAAATTGAATTTGAATTCCTGTGATGCAAGCGATGATGTCATCGGACGATGAGGTAAGTGATGATGTCATTGGACGATGAGGTAAGTAATGATGTAATATGATCGATGATGTCAGCAATGATGTCATAAATTATGGCAAAAAGACTATTTTACCCTTACTCTGCTAAGCCTATAAATAGAAGCTCATTTCTTCATTATTTTTCACCAATTCATTCAAGATATAGAGAGAGAAAGTATAAAGAGAATAAGAGAGAAAGAAGAAGAGTATTCTATTAATACACTATTGCAGTATCCAATCTCCTACTAAGGTAAGGGGTATTATTCTTTCGTATTTATGAAGATAGTTATTTTCTTTCAATACTCATAAGGGTTGTTATTTCATTCTTTATTATTCTATTGGAATAACCTGTCTGTGCGGTCTATCGCATACCTGGTGAATTCTGTTGTTATTCCATTCTTTATTATTCTGTTGGAATAACCTGTCTGTGCGGTCTATCGTATGCCTGATGAATTTAGTTGTTATTCCATTCTTTATTATTCTGTTGGAATATCTAGTCTATGCGGATTACACATGACCTGGGTCCATTCTTTATTATTCTGTTGGAATATCCTGTCTGTGTGGGTTGCGCATGACCTAGTTCCATTCTTTATTATTATGTTGGAATAACTTTCATGCTGCGGATTACATGACGTTTGGTGAATTCTTCTGTTATTCCATTCTTTATTATTCAGTTGGAATAACCTGTCTATGTGGATTACCGCATGCATGGTGAATGATCCTTCGTATTCATTCCTTATTAAATTATGGAAATGATCTGTCTACCTGGACTATCGCATGGCGGGAAAAAAATCCATTTGCGATTTCATATATTCTATTATACCCAGTTGGTTAAAGTTTTGGCTTCTATACTCCATAAAATTAGTGGAATATCCTTGATATTTACTCTTCATCCAATATCTTTTCATGGAAATATTCTTCTGATCATTCTTGAATTTTACTCCACAAAGCAGTATCATGTTGATAATTTAGACGTTATTGATTTTGGGATAAATTAAATTATAAATCCTTAAAAATTTATCCTTGAACTTGTTTTATTGAATTCTTATATCATTGTCATAATCCTCATGTTTATATTATGTTGAAAGTCATCTGTGGCCTGTAGTGCATAGATGGACTTGGTATGATTATGACCAGGGATTATTTGGTATAATCATGACCGTAATGTTATAAATATTATGGTAAAAGTCCTCATTGGCCCGTAGTGCATTGATGGACAGTTGTTGGTATGATCATGACCATTGATGAAAACACGAATATCCTTGGCCCGTAGTGCATGGTTAATTTGTGGTCGTGATACTAATGAATATCATTGGCCGTAGTGCAGGGATGATGTGAATTATTTATTAAGCTGAGTCTCAGTGATAAAAGTGATTAAAAACCTTTTAAATCATAGAAGATAGTAGATTTTATTTTCTACTTGACTCTTCTAATCATAGAAGATAGTGGAAATAATGGAAACTCTTGGACGGTCACCGCTAAACAGTTCAAGGAGCTGGGACCACCGGAATTTATTGGAGAGCCAAAACCACTTAAGGTGGAGACGTGGATAAAGCAGATCACCAAGATATTTGATGTCTTGGGATGCTCCGAGGAGCAAAAGGTTCCCTTTGCCACCTTTATGTTGCGAGGTGGGAATTGGTAAAGCGTACTCAACCTGCCACGGTGAAGATGTCTTGGGAGAAGTTCTAAGAATTGTTCAACGAAAAGTACTTTCCCGAAAGTATTCGTCACATGAAGGAGGTAGAGTTTATCAAGCTAGAGCAAAACAATATGACCGTGTCGTAGTACGAAGCTAAGTTTGTCGAGTTATCCCGGTTTGCGTCCCACTTGGTTGATAAAGATGAGAGAATGACGCGGATGTTTTTAAGAGGTTTGAAACCCGAGATACGTCAATATCTAATTTCTCACTAACTATGTTTGTATTCAGATGTTGTAAATAGGGCTCAGTTATTGGAGCGCGATAACGAGTCAACCCAACTAAGAGAAAGCAATCGGTAAAATGATAATACCAGTGGTAGCAGTCATCGAAGCAGTGACAACAAACGTGGAGGGAATCAACATGCTAGAAATGGTAACCACTTCGGTGGTAATCATGGCCAAGATAATAAAAGTGGACATTTCAAGAAGAGGAGATTCAACAATGATGGAAAGACGTCATCACCAGCACCCGTTGTTAAGGAAGGATAACGACCACCTATCATATGCTTCAAATGCGGAGGGGAGGGACATATCAGTCCAAACTGTGCGATGCCATCCAAAGCGTGTTATAATTGTGGAAGAGAAGGTCACCTAGCCCAATTTTGTCATGCACCAAAGACAAGTCCAGTTGGAACGGTGACACAAAATACCGTCCCAGACAAGTCAAAACTAGTAGTTCAAGGGGGAGCGTTTGTTGTGACCTCCCAGAAAGCAAGGAACCCAAACGAGGTCATCACGGGTAAGCTTATCATAAACTCTAGCAAAGTCTATACATTATTTGATACTGGTTCTACCCATTCTTTTATTTCTCATACTTGTGCTCAACGATTAAATTTGACTCCGGAGAAATTAGACTTTGACTTATCTGTGGAAACTCTGTTGGGAGAAACCTTCATTACATCCACTGTTTATAAGTCTTGTTTGGTTCAAATCGGTACCCTCACATTACCTGTCGATCTTATTTCATTGAAAATACTTGCATTTGACGTGATTCTAGGGATTGATTGGTTAACTACTCATCATGAAAAAATTGATTGTTTTCATAAGGTTGTTAGTTTTCATATTCCTAACTAACCTATTATGCGAATTTAAGCAACCAAACCATTAAAATCAATCACTGTCATCTCAAGCCATAAAGCTATTCGTTTATTGAAAAACGGATGTCAAGCTTTCTTAGCTCATGTCATAGATTTAAACAAAAATACGTCAGATTTGAATGATATTTCTATTGTTAATAAATTTCCTGACGTATTCCCTGAAGAACTTCCTGGCCTACCCCCATAGCGTGAAATTGAATTTTGTATCGAACTTGAACCCTGTACAAAACCCATTTCCAAAGCCCCATATCGAATGGCTCCTATTGAACTTCAGGAGTTAAAGACCCAATTGCAGGAATTGTTAGACATTGGTTTCATTCGTCCTAGTACGTCTCCTTGGGGTGCTCCTGTTCTATTCGTGAAGAAGAAAGATGGGAGTATGCGACTTTGTATTGACTACCTGGAATTGAACCACTTCACCATCAAGAATAGGTATCTGTTACCTCGCATTGATGACCTGTTTGACCAGTTGCAAGAAGCACAATTCTTTTCAAAGATCGATCTTCGTTCTGGATATCATCAGCTGAAGGTTAAAACTGAGGATATTCCAAAGACTGCCTTCAGAACTCGGTACGGGCATTATGAATTCTTAGTCATGTCTTTTGGATTGACTAATGCTTCTGCTGCCTTCATGGATATGATGAACCGAGTATTCAATGAATATTTGGATCAGTTTGTGGTCGTCTTTATTGATGACATCCTCATATATTCCAAAAGCCATAAAGATCATTAGCAACACTTGAGGATGATACTCCAAAAGCTTCGTGAAAATAAGCTTTGTTCCAAGTTGAAGAAATGCGTGTTCTGGTTTGAGGAAGTAGCATTCCTTGGGCACGTAGTATCAAGTCATGGAATATCTGTTGACCCGACAAAGATTGAACCTATTCAAAGTTGGGAGCAAACTAAATCAGTGACCGAAGTACGTAGCTTTCTCGGCTTAGTTGGTTATTATCGGAGATTCGTAGAAGGGTTTTCTCGAATCGCTATTCCATTAACTCAGCTGACTCGGAAAGATACAAAATTCGGTTGGAGCGTGGAATGTGAGAAGTGTTTTCAAGAACTCACGAGGAGACTCATTTCAAGACTGCTCGATACAATACCATCCGTACGGAGGATATGTCATCTACAAAGTGATGCTTCGTGCAAGAGGTTTAGGATGTGTTCTCATGCAATATGGGAAAGTCATAGCCTATGCCTCATAACAACTCAAAGAATATGAGAGAATTATCCTACTCATGGTCTAGAGTTGGCGGTTTATCATTTTCAGACTTCAAATTTGGAGGCATTACCGTATGGGGTGAAAGTGGAGATCTTTACGGATCATAAAAGCCTCAAATATTTCTTCACTCAAAAGGAACTCAACATGCAAAGAACGACGTTGGCTTGAATCAATGAAATATTATGATCATACTATTCAATACCATCCCGGTAAAGTTTAACGTAGTAGTGGAGCGCATTGAGTAGAAGATCATATCTTGCACGAAAAGCGATATTGTCAACGCAAAGGCCCATTTTATATGACTTGCAAAGGATGGAGATAGAGTTAAAGACTCTAGGGACCCATTTGATGATAGCGAATATACGAGTAGAACCGACTTTAATCGATAAAGTTAAAGCTGCTCAAGCTACAGACCTGGAGCTGATGCGTATAAAGAAGTAAGTGAAAGAAGATGCTATGCCGGAAGCAAGAATCGATGAAAAAAGGAATACTTCGAGTCAACTCCAGACTTTGTGTTCCTAACGACCCTAATTTAAAGTATAAAATCATGATGGAGGTGCACAACACACCGTTTGCAATCCATCCTGGGAGTACCAAAATGTATCATAATCTTTGACATACATTTTGGTGGAGCAATATGAAGAGAGAGATCGCGGAGTTTATCTCAAGGTGTCTAACTTGTCAACGAGTCAAGGCGTAGCATAAAGTACCAAAAGGTCCATTGCAACCACTTGAAATTCCAGAATGGAAGTGAGAGCACATTACCATGGATTTCATTACCGGTCTTCCCAAGGTTTCTCAAGGTATAGATGCGATTTGGGTCATTGTTGATAGATTGACTAAGTCGGATCATTTCTTACCTATATGAGAAACTTATATACTTGAACGTCTTGCTCGTATGTACATAAATGAGATTGTAAGAGTGCATGGTATGCCAGTATCCATAGTTTCTGATCGAGACCCAAGATTCACTTCACGATTTTGGGTTAGTTTTGCAGAAAGCTATTGGCACGAATTTACGATTTAGCTCGACATATCATCCTCAGACGGATGGGCAGTCGGAGAGGACTATTCAAACTCTTGAAGATCTATTAAGACTCTGTGTCCTTGACTTCAAGGGAAGTTGGGACAAGTTCTTACCATTGGTGGATTTTTCCTACAACAACAGTTATCAAGTAAGTATTGGCATGGCTCCATTCGAGGCATTGTATGGAAGAAAGTGTTATTCTCCAGTATGCTGGGATTAGGTGGGTGAAGCAACATTGTTGGGACCAGAGTTGGTACGTATGACTACAGAAAAGATTCAAACGATCCAAAAATGTATAAAAACCTCACAAGATCGATAAAAGAGTTATGCTGATCTTCATCGAAAGGACGTAGAATTCGATATTGCAGATCATGTGTTGTTATGTGTTGCTCCATAGAAAAGAGTTACGAGATTTGGAAAGAGAGGAAAAATCAATCCTCGATTCATTGGCCCATTTTTAATCCCCGATCGAGTAGGAACTGTGGCCTATAGACTCACTTTACCGCCAAGTATGTCTCATGTTCATAACGTTTTTCACATATCTATGTTATGTAAATATGTGAAATGTGACAACCCCAAAATAGGGCCATTCCACCAACCTATTCTGAGTTGCCAAATATATGGTACAGAAAATAACTACAACTTTATTACTACAATTGTCGAGCAAAATACAACAACACATATGCTGTGAGTTTTGATACAAATATATACCAACCGTGACTCTCATCCCAACCTTGGATAACACGTCACAATGTCACCTTACATAAAGGTACCGTTAAAAATTGTTTTAAAAATTAAAACCTTTGGGAAGTTCTCAAGGAAACCTTCGTACATGGGAGGCCATGCGTCTAGGTTATGATAGATATCATATGTCCACAGAATTATCCTTGGTTGACCCAATAGACCCCAAAGAAAAACGAGAAGATTACTATCATATTCTTTCCAATGGTTAGTCTTCTCTTGACATATCATTATTTCCACTGTCTCTAATTGAGAATTATACGTCAACAAAACACCAAGATTATATAGGTAGTGCTCGTAGATATACTTAGCAAGTGGATGTGCACAACCCTGTCTTATGATAACACGAGGTTGTATGTCATTAGACATCTTGTATGATAGTGGAAAAACACCCTTCCAACGTTGGGTTCGCCTCACCCTATTTGATTCACCAAATATAACTACTAAATGATGTATAAAATACAACACACTTTTTTATACTGTTTAAGGAGAACTTCTACCGCTAGAGACCACCGTTCTATTCCCCTGTTACCCCCACTCGACCCAGCTACACTCTTATTACCTGAAAGGAATTGTGAAGCAAAAGGGTGAGCACAACTAGCCCAGTAAAGAATATCATGACTAAAGATAATTAAATTATCAATAGCCTTCATCAATAATAAATCAGAGATTTAGAACATATGGTAGATGATAAAACTTTTCAACCATAGTTGCAGCGGAATGAGCAATCCATTAGAAGAGTTAAATAGACCATAAAGTCTATTATCTTCTCAATGTTAAAAGTCCATCAACAATGTTTTATCATTGTAACATCAATCAACAGTTCCTGTCCACATTCATATGAATAACATATAATCATAATTATGGTTCTAAATTCCTCTTCTCATCCAGGATAAAGATAATTTTCATCACCTGTCTTTACCTAAAACGTCAAAGATCATGGTTATACCAAATCACAGTTCCTGTTCATAATCATAGTAATAAATTCATCTTTGCAATGCGGGCCAAAGATATTCATCAACAGTTCATCTTTGCACTACATGCCAAAGATATTCAACAACAGTTCATCTTTGCACTACAGGCCAAAGATATTCAATAACAGTTCATCTTTGCACTACGGACCAAAGATATTCAACAACAGATCATCTTTGCACTACAGGCTAAAGATATTAATATCTCAAAGAAATATATTATCATTTAAGAATTTATATAAACAATAATTATAACCACGTTGATCAATTCACCTTTACACTTCAGCTAAAAATATTCAATTGTTAATTCAATGGTCATGATCATACCAGTCAACGATTCAACTTTGCACTATTGGCCAAAGAGAACCCATAGTCATGATCATACCAATAATCTACTCATCTTTACACTCAAGTCAAAGAGAAATTTCTTCACCGGGATTATAAAAATGTTATATATGATAATAAAAACAATATGATCAAAACACGGATTTAATTTCAAGAGTAAGATTCATAAATCAACGATAATTTGGTCATAAAAAGAAACCAATTTTATCGTGAATAGTACCCGTGAATAGTAACTCGTGAATAATAACTCATGAATAGTAACCCAAACATGAAAAAGGTAGAAATTCCACAATAAAATCCATACCAATATTTCAGTATAATGATATTGAAAGAATAACATCATTAGGAAGAAAATTATATCCCTTACCTCAAAGAAACAGTACTTCTGACGGGAATATCGGATGAAAAGACGAAGGAACCTTGCACTGAATAGCAACTCTCAAAGTATCTAAATACTCACAAAATACGCTTAATAATATAGAGAAAGAAAGAGAGAAAACTTGTTTCTGGTGTGATTTTCAATTCTAACTTAGCCCTCTATTTATAGGAAAATGTTAGCACGCCGAAGCAGACTTGACCTGCTACCTGATGGCTTTATCTGCTACAATTGCCACCCACCACATTTGAAATTCAATTTGAGCACATCTCTCACCAACCAAAAGTGGGTCCCACCAATTCTAGAATTTTCCACCAAAATGATAAATTCTAAAACTTCAACAATTTCTGAATCAGTCACCTCTTAAAATTTATAACAAATCATATGTTCATTTTTAACGGTTCAAAATTTGTGGACATATACTCAACTTATATATGTATAACATATCTAAAAATCACAACGATCCAACGGTCGGATTAAAATTATAACTCACACAATAGAGCTTTAAGAACACCGATTTGATCTTTTAATACCTCCAATCCGACAAAATACTGATAAAACACCTCAACATTAATTCCTTCATTTATAACCACATAAATAAATAAATCCATCATTTATATCCGCATAAAATAAATATTTTCTTATCATTTAAATCAATAATTAATTATTCACAAATAATATTATAGAATCACATTTCGACAACCGTGTCGTTCCCGAGAAGAGGGCTTTCAATAAGGATTTCTCCTTCTTTAGCTGCTAAATTAGGTGACCAAACCTCCTCGATGCGAGAACTTTCTAGACATTGTCAATAATGCTATATAATAATATTATTCAAATAATATGAATTATTGATCTGATAATGGGAAATACTGTGCAATGACAATTATTGAAATAACAATAATATAAAATATCAACGCTGCAATTATTGAACCAATAAAATAAAATATTGAACAGTAATTACTGTAACAATTATTGAGTAGTTCCTTCTTACGTAAGAATCAATAATTCTAAAATATTGTGCAATACCAAGTGTCATCTTTGTAACGACGCCAGACGTATCGTATTTTAACCACCGGGTATTCCAATAGTGTTAACGGTAACAACTACGCCGTTATTTACTCAAACTTCTCATTTTCTTCATCCGACATTTATTCTGTTATGGGGTCCACAAATGGATGCGCCGTCGTACGAATATTCCCCGACAACAAGAATATTCCACGACTAAACGAATATTCTCCGACAACAATGAGTATTTTATAACCATTTGCGTATTTTGAAAATTTTATATATATCACCCTTAACTTTGCTTTTTATCAATTTAACCATTTACTGAATAGTAAAATTGAATACTTTTATTTCATAAAATTCGGGGTCTTACATGAAAAACCCGCACCACATTATTGAGTTAGAACCGGATGAAATATCGGAAGATTTAACGTATGAAGAGGTTCCTGTTAAAATCTTGGATAAGAAGGAGCATACTTTACGCTCCAAGGTTATACCTCAAGTCAAAGTTTTGTGGAGAAACCACGATGTGGAGGAAATGACCTGGGAGTTCGAATCTAAAATGAAATCAAGGTATCCTTACCTCTTTGACATACCAGGTACGTACCCTAATTTCGAGGGCGAAATTTCATAAGAAGGGGAGGTTGTAAGACCCCAACTTTTATGAATAAAGATGAATTTTCTATAAATATCATTTTTGAATATTAAGGTGTGAATTTGTTATAATGTTATACTTGTGGGTAATATTTATAAATTTTGCAAAGTAAGCAAGTTGCTATAAAATATTTGTTTGGTCGGGGAATATTCTTTTTGTCTGCGAATATTCGTACAACGACACAATCATTGGTGGACCCCACAACAAAATTATTATCGGAGTTAGAAAACGACAAAATTATCTTTTTTATAAAAATAACGGTGAAAGTTTTACCGTTAACTATTGAAAAATACCCGTGGTAAAAGTACAAGAATCTGCGGCGTTGGTTGCATAGTAGCACGCAGATTATATAAAGATCTTGGATTATTGATGCTTACGTAAGAAGTCACTACTCAATAATTGTTAGAGTAATTACTGTTCAATACTTTATTTTATTGATTCAATAATTGCTACATTGATATTTTATATTATTGATTCAATAATTGTCATTACACAATATTTCAAATTATCAAATCAATAATTCATATTATTTGAATAATATTATTATTTACATGATTGACAATGTCTGGAAAGTTCTGTCGAGGAAAGGGGTTTGGTCACCTAATTGCGTGCCAATAATGAGAAATCCTTATCGAAAAGCCCCCTCTTTCCTGGGAACGACCTGGTTGTCAATATTGTAATTTTGTAATATTATTTGTGAATAATTAATTGTTGATATATATGATAAGAAAATTTTATTCGAAGTGGATTTAAACTGAGGAATTTTTAGCATGTGACATTTGTTGAAAGTTGGTATTTTATCTTTTCTGATAAAATAATTCATTCAAATATATTATTATAATATTATATTATAGTAGTATGATGTGATTATATAATAGTACGTTTTTTATAATTTGAATGGTAGTATAATTATAGTAAATTCATGGTATAAAAGTAAAAGGAGGTGGAAGAGAACAAATTGAATTTGAATTCCTGTGATGCAAGCAATGATGTCATCGGACGATGAGGTAAGCAATGATGTAATATGATCGATGATGTCAGTGATGATGTCATAAATTATGGTGAAAAGACTATTTTACCCTTACTCTGCTAAGCCTATAAATAGAAGCTCATTTCTTTATTATTTTTCACCAATTCATTCAAGCTATAGAGAGAGAAAGTATAGAGAGAATAAGAGAAAAAGAAGAAGAGTATTACATTACTACATCATTTAAAGATCCAATCTCCTACTAAGGTAAGGGGTATTATTCTTTTGTATTCATGTAGAGATTTATTTTCTTTCAATACTCGTAGGGTTATTATTCCATTCTTTATTATTACGTTGGAATAACACATCATGTATACCTATCGCATGCCCGGTGAATTCCATTGTTATTCCGATTCTTTATTATTACATTGGAATAACTCATGCATGCTATTCTATCGCATGCCTGGTGAATTTGTTGCTATCCCATTCTTTATTATTTCGTTGGAATATCTCGTCTCACGGATTACGATAACCGGTTCCATTATGTATTATTCTATTGATATATCACATGCATGCAAGAGTTACGCATGACTCGTTCCATTCTTTATTATTCTATTGGAATAACTTTGTCTTTGTGGATTACGACTTTGGTGAATTCTTCTGTTATTCCATTCTTTATTATTCAGTTGGAATAACCTGTCTATGTGGATTACCGCATGCATGGTGAATAATCCTTTGTATTAATTCCTTATTAAATTGTGGAAATGATCTGTCTACGTGGATTACCGCATGGCGGACAAAAATCCATTTGCAGTTTCATATATTCTATTATACTCAGTTGGTTAAAGTTTTGGCTTCTATTGTGACGCCCCCAAAATAGGTATACATCACCCATCTTGAGTCGCCAAATACATGGTATATAATATAAATACAAACTTAATTATACAACCGTCGTGTAATATACGACAATACATAAACTGAGAGTTTTAATAGGAATATTGTCATCTAGACAATATCCACACTCAAAGGAGTCCTCATTACATTTATTGTCACACTATTTAACAGAATAGTGAGGACTATTAATGCTATCATCTGGACCGTCACTCCTTTCCCCGACTCGTCCCAGCTATATTCTCATTTCCTGAAGAGAACAGTGAAAGAAAGGGTGAGCTCAACTAGCCCAGTAAGAAATATTATGACTAAGATAATGCAGAATAAATTATCAATAGTTTTCAACAATGTTAAACTGATAAAATACAATAGACATCAAGTTTAACTGGTGCGGAATAAGCAATCCATTTGAAGAGTTAAGTAGAGCATGATATCTACTATCTTCTATGATTTAAAATATTTTCATCAATTTTTATCGCTGAGACTCAACTTAATAAATAAACCACATCATCTAATCATCCCTGTATTACGGGCCAAGGATATTCATTAAATCATCAATGGTCATGACTATACCGAATAATCCCTGGTCATAATCATACCAAAAACTATCCATCAATGCATTACAGGCCACTGAGGACTTTTACCACATCATTTATAACATTGCAGGTCATGATTATACCGAATGATCCCTGGTCATAATCATACTAAGTCCATCTATGCACGTAAGCCAAAGATGACTTTCATTACAATATAAGCATGAGGATGATGATAATGACATAATAATTCAATAAAACAAGTTCAAGAATAAATTTTAAAGATTAATAAGTTAATTTATCATGAACTCAATAACGTCCAAATTGTCAACATGATACTGCTTTGTGGAGTGAAATTCAAGAATGCTCAGAAGAATATTTCCATGAAAAGATACTGGATGAAGCGCAAATATCCAGGATATTCTATTAATTTCATGGAGTATAGAAGCCAAAACTTTAACCAACTGAGTACAATAGAATATATGAAACTGCAAATGGATCTTCACCCACCATGCGGTAATCCACGTATACAGATCATTTCCATAATTTAATAAGGAATGAATACAAAGGATCATTCACTATGCATGTGGTAATCCACATAGACATGTTATTCCAACAGAATAATAAAGAATGGAATAACAGATGGATTCACCATGTGTGCGATAGACTACACATGCATGTGTTATTCCCAAATGGAATAATAAATAATGGAACCAGTTAAAATATAAACGCATACACGTGAGGATATTCACGAGAATAATAAATAATGGAACCCAGTCCCGGCGTAAAACCTTACGTACGGGATATTTCGGACGAATAATATAAAATGGAACTCGGTCCGCAAAACGCACGCATGAGGATATTTTGAAAGAATAATAAAGAATAGTTTATTAGAAGAATTTCACCATGTATGCGGTACTTCGCATAAACAGGTTATTCCAACAGAATAATAAGAATGGAATAACAAAAGAATTTCACCATGTATGCGGTACTTCGCATATACAGGTTATTCTAACATAATAATAAAGAATGGAATAACAGAACTTCTCTTCATGAATACGAAAGAAATAATACCCCTTACCTTAGAAGAAACTGGATATTGGAAAAGTGAAGTAACAAAATACTTTTCTTCTTTCTCTCTATAATTTCTTTCTCTAGAGTTTCAGTGAATTCGTAAGAAATAATGAAGGAATGAGCTTCTATTTATAAAAGAACTGAAAGTGTCTCTTGGTCTTAACGAAGGGTTAAAATGACTATTGGTAATATTGAAGAGATAACTACTATTTGTGAAGGGGCAATTAACTCTTGAAACACCGAAGGGGAAAATAACTCTTGAAACACCGAAGGGGAAAATAACTCTTGAAACACCGAAGGGACAAGTTACTATTAAAACTTTAAATCAACGATCCATATTGATTTAATATTATAATTTCAACCAACGGTCTGAAAAATTAGCACATCTCCTCATGGAATAATATTGTACCCAAAAATGATTTGGACCGAAAAGAAATATATTTTTTGGGTGAATAGTAACTCATGAATAGTAACCCGTGAATAGTAATCTGACACGAAAAGTGCCCCGAATACCCGATTGAACAATATAACCTCCAGACATCAATTATTATCGAAACAAATGTCGATGATACTGTGACAATAATCGAATCAATAATATGAGAGATATGATGCAGCAATTATTGTAGTAATAATTGAGTATTACTGAGTGACTTCTCACGTAAGCATCAGTAACCAATATCGTGTGCTACTATGCAACCACGCGTATTACTGTACTTTTACTACCGGGTAGTTCAACAAATTTAACGGTAACACTTCCGCCGTTATTTTTATAAAAAGATAATTCTCTCGTTTTCATACTACGACAATACTTCCGTTGTGGGGTCCACCAATGATTGTGCCGTCGTACGAATATTCCCTATTAAAACGAATATTCTCCGACCAATCGAATATTATATAACCACTTGCTTACTTTGCAAAATTTGTAAATATTACCCACAACTATAACATTATATTATATCCACACCATAATATTCAAAAATATATTTCGAGAGAAATTAATCTTTATTCATAAAAGTTGGGGTCTTACATCTGTACTCCATGAAATTAGTGGAATATCCTTGTATTCGCGCTTCATCCAGTATCTTTTCATGGAAATATTCTTCTGAGCATTCTTGAATTTTACTCCACAAAGCAGTATCATGTTGACAATTTAGACGTTATTGATTTCAGGATAAATTTAATTATAAATCCTTAAAAATTTATCCTTGAACTTGTTTTATTGAATTCTTATATCATTGTCATCATCTTCATGTTTATATTATGTTGAAAGTCATATGTGGCCTGTAGTGCATAGATGGACTTGGTATGATTATGACCAGGGATTATTCGATATAATCATGACCGTAATGTTACAAATGTTGTGGTAAAAGTCTTCATTGGCCCGTAGTGCATTGATGGATAGTTGTTGGTATGATCATGACCATTGATGAAAATATGAATATCCTTGTCCCGTAGTGCATGGATAATTTGTGGTCGTGATACTAATGAATATCTTTGGCCGTAGTGCAGGGATGATGTGGATTATTTATTAAGTTGAGTCTCAGTGCTAAAAGTGATGAAAAACCTTTTAAATCATAGAAGATAGTAGATTTTATTCTCTACTTGACTCTTCTAATGGATTGCTTGTTCCGCTGCAGTTAAACTTGATGTTTGTTATATTTTATCAGTTTAACAGTGTTGAAGGCTAATGATAAATTATTCTGCATTATCTTATTCATAATATTTCTTACTGGGCTAGTTGAGCTCACCCTTTTGCTTTTATTGTTCTCTTCAGGAAATGAGAATGTAGCCGGGACTAGTCGGGGAACGGAATGACGGTCCAGCTGATAGCATTTGTAGTCCTCACTATTCTATGAAATAATGTGATAATAAATGTATTGAGGACTCCATTTGAGTTGAATACTGTCTAGAAGACAATATTCGTATTAAAACTCTCAATTATGTCTTGTCGTATTCTACAAGGCAGTTGTATTATTAAATTGTATTTGAATTTGTACCATGTATTTGGCGACTCAAGATGGGTGATGTATACCTATTTTAGGGGCGTCACACAGAGCAAGAGTCAAATGAAGCCATTGATATAATGGACTCTACGAGCGAAGACAAAGAAGAGGAAGAAGATGATGAGGTCGAGATCACAGCTGTGGGCATAAATGGGTACAGAAGAGCTAACTATGATTAACTGTTTTCCTATCTACCCATGATGCCTTTCCATTAAGCTCAAATTCTAAACTCCTGGAATCACATGTTTTGGAGCTTCAAAGAATATCCAGCCATCTCTGTGCTAGCTCATGGATTCTCAAGAAGTTTCAACTTTGCCAAGAAGCTCATCACAAATGATCCCTCCTCAAGAATGGTGCATGAGGTATTAACTGTCCTATTTTTTTATAGAGTGAATCACTATCCACTGTCTTTTTCCAGCCAATTTTATGAATTTCCAAGCTGGTTGGAAGTGGTTTTAAATCCACCAAGTTAATTCCCAGTTACAGAATCCCAAAATTCTGTAATTGATGAACCAAACGTGCCAAACTTCATATTGATCCCAACTCCTATCATCTCTACGATCACTGACTCTAGCCCCATCGTAGAGTCCCAAGGAGAAATCGTAGAGCCACCTACTCTAGACACCCAAACACAGAACCCTCCATCAGATATTCCATCCTCATCCACAAATGAATACTTCAGCCTTGATCTTGCCATCTACTCCTTGCAAGATCAATTCAATAAAACATCCCCTCCTGTAACCAATCCTCAACTTAGTGACCTACTCTCAGATCTGCCCACTAAAGCTGAGTTGGATGAAGTGTCCAAGAAAATGATCAAGGACATCGATGATAGCCTTGAAGCTCACTCAGAACTCATCCATCTCCGACTGACAAAAATGATCACTGCTGCAAACAATCTCCCAGGCACCTTAAACGCTGAGCTTACTAAGAAGCTGAGGGAGATTATCAAGGAAATGATTAAAAGCTTAAAGGGCATGGATGATATTCACTTCATAGCGGCCAAAAGACATAGAGAAGCTGTTCTTGCATTACAGAACGCTCAAGAAGCCCAGAATAAGCTTATGTTGGAGAACATCATCAGTTTAAAAACTGCAGTCAAAGAATTTCAATAAGCCTACGTAACCCAAGGATAACAAACTGACAATGTTTTAGTCGTTCTTAAAAACAGGGAAGCTCGATCTGAAGCTTTGATAAAGGAAAATCGAGAGGACATTGCTTAAACTCAAAGCCAACTCAATGAGCTCATCCAAGGAGTGACTCGACTTTCCCAAGACATTCGAACCCTTGATGCTGACATAAAGGGGGAGAATAAAGGGAAAGGAGAAGGAGGCCAGGGCAGAGGCAGAGGAGGTCAAGAAGGCCAGGGCAGAGGCAGAGGAAGGAGTCCTCCTACAAGGCAATTCCATCAACAGACTCCACGAGCCAGCCATCAGACTCAACGACCTGATCAGCATGAAATTTTAATGGCTCAGCCAATAAGGAGTATCGGGCCAGCTACCAGCTCATAAAATGTCACCACTATAGGCCTTAGAATGCCAACTGGAGATCCTGCATTCATGAATAGGCATGATCAAAATCCTAGGCTAAGCCCTAGTGAATTTGGAAGATCTAGCCGAATTGGGATGAAGCAAGCAGGAAAAGAAGAGCTGAGGAGTATGCCAATCCTCCTCGCAAAAGATCAAGGAAATAGAGATAAGTGAAAGTTTAAATTCTTATTGATGTAAAGCTAAATTGTAATATTCTTCTAACATCAATAAATTCATGCTTATTCTCTAAAAATTTCAGCTGCTCACTGAAATACTAAGTCATGTTTACTTTCCTGCAATTGCATCTAGATACTAATAATCATGACAACAAATATCCTTGGTTATGTCAACATCAAATAGGGGGAGATTGTTGGGAGAGTGCATATGTTGATTTGATGTTTAAATATAAATGCTCATGATTATTTGTAAAGTCCTTCAAGGAATATTTGTATAAGGACTTAGTGATAGATCAAATTTGTTAGGTTGATCTAAGCTCTTAATGTATATCATTATGTAAGTGAATGTATAGAAAAGAGGATCAAACTTGTTCGGTTGATCTTGAGATGTAATAGATAGGCTTCGAAGAGATCGTTGTGTATCAAGCTGATCAAGATTACAAAAGCCAAGGCAGAACGTAGAGCTTCGATGATCGTAGTGTGCCTGCCTTAAGGGCCTCTTCAGAAATCGTAGAGTGGTCCCAACGTTTGCCGAACCAACTCAGAAATTTTAGTGTGCTCTCGAAAACGTAGAGCTTGCAAGCAAATAGGTAAAGATCGTAGTGTGCAACTCTTTAAGAGAAATCGTAGTGCTCTTGGTTGATAAAATCCGACCAAGCACCAAGGTAACAAGACACCACGATCTGGATCGTAGAGTATCATCTGTCGTATGTCAGAAGCATCGAGCACTACCTATTTGTTTGATGATATATCTCCAACAAATATGGAATGGGTTTCAAACGTTGAAGTCCTCACCAGTTCCAACGGTACAAAAAATATCCTTAGTATATAACAAAGAAGCGTATTAAAGAAGCTAAGGAAAGTACCATTGGTAAAGGAAAAACACCTTTTCAGGTGTTAGGTGAGAAAGCATTCTACTGTGTCAGTGGGCCAGAATGCAATTCAGTAGATGTACAGAAAAGTCTCCATCAAAGTACAGAAATGTCAAACGCATTTAATGCTTTAACGGATGAATCAAACGGATAGATTTCAAGATCACATATATGCAAACATATGCATATGCAAGAGACAAGCAAGCATTGAACAAAAGCGCACAAGAACACTCAATGCTCAACTCTACGATCTGAGAAAAAGAAAAACTTGCTCAGCTACTCAGTTCTTTAGAACAAGTACTTAAACAACAACTGAGTAGCACCGCTTAAGAACTCAACAACTACCAATCAACTGAAGTAAGAGTTCCAAGTCAGAAGGACTTAAAGAGTTGTAAATGAACTATGAAGAGCCAAGTATGCTGGACTTGAAGAGTTCAAGAGTGAACTAAGAAGTTCCTAGACTGCTGGTCTAGAAGGAATCTAAGTGATTCAGAAAGTGTAAAAGACATCCTTAGTGGATTTCTTACTCTAGGAGTAGAAGAGTGGACTAGGATCTTTAAGTGCTCTGAACCACTTAAAACGACTGTGTCTCTTAAATTCTTGCGATAACTGCTATAACTGCTATATCTGTCTCACTCTCATAAACTCACTATCTTAAGGGAGATTAAAACTAATATTAATTCCGCTAAAGTTTTAATCAGTATCTACTAACAAGTTAAAATGAAAAGAATTTTAAATATATATTCAACCCCCCCCTTCTAGATAGCTATTGTGCCTCCGGGAACTAACAGAAATGATACTAGATGAAGCGCAAATTTCAAGGATATTCCACTAATTTCACAGAGTATAGAAGCAATACTTTAACAAAATGAGGGTATAATCAGGAATACGTGACGAAATAATATTACTCACATACTACAGAGTATGGAAGAAAATATTATTCCTTATGAATACTGAAAAAAAAATCCCTTACCTCAGAAGAAGACTGGATACTGGAATAGTGAGGTAGCAGACTTCTCTTCTACTTTCTCTCTAAAGCTTCTCTCTCTATAGCTTCTCTTTCTATAATCGCTCTTGTGAGTCTTAATGAATTGGTGAGAATGAAAGAAGAATGAGCTTCTATTTATAGGAAAACATAGTTTTGATAATTGTACGTTTTGGGGCTCGAAATATTATAGTATAATACCTTCATCTTTTCTTTCATTTTTAATTTAGTCCTGCAAGTATTATCAAACTTGCACCATCTCCCCTAATAGTATATCATGTGAATCAATAGTACAATCAAGTGAATCAATAGTTCTATACATGCAGAAAAAATAATTACAGTATAGTACCTTCATCTATACCTCTATTTTTAATTTAGTCATGCAAGTATTAACAATCTTGCACCACCTCCCCTAATAGTACATGCATGTGAATCAATAGTACACACATGTGAACAAATAGTTATAAGCATGTGAATTAATAACAATTAATTGCTTATTTATCCGATTAATTACCCAATTGGTCAATATAACCTCCAGGCATCAATTATTACCGGAATAGATGTCGATTTCCACTAACACTAATAATCCCAACACAATGGAAATATCAATTTCATCTTTAATCAACACGAAATTATACATCATTAATATTATAACTCATAATATTTAACAACCAGATCATTCCCAGGAAAGAGGGGGCTTTCCGATAAGGATTCCTCCCTATTGGCGCGCAATTAGGTGACCAAATCTCTCCTTGACATAACTTTTTAGACATTGTCAATATTGCAAATAATAATATGAAAAACTTTGTCGTCTCAATTATTGATTTAATAATATAAAATATTCTGCAGATGATACTGTGACAATAATTAAATCAATAATATGAGAGATATTATGCAGCAATTACTGTAGCAATAATTGAGTGACTTCTCACGTAAGCATCAATAATCAATACTGTGTGCTACTATGCAACCACGTGTATTACTGTACTTTTACCATCGGGTAGTTCAACAGTTTAACGGTAAAACTTCCGCCGTTATTTTTATAAAAAGATAATTTTATCATTTTCTAACTACGACAATACTTCTGTTGTGGGGTCCACCAATGATTGTGTCATCGTAAGAATATTTCCTGTTAAAACGAATATTTCCCGAGCAATCGAATATTATATAACCACTTGCTTAGTTTGCAAAATTTGTAAATAATACCCACAACTATAACATTATATCAAATCCACACCATAATATTCAAAAATATATTTTGAGAAAAATTAATCTTTATTCATAAAGGTTGGGGTCTTAAAACCTCCCCTTCTTATGAAATTTGTCCTCGAAATTAGGGTGCGTACCTGGTATGTCGAAGAGGTGAGGATACCTTGACTTCATTTCAGATTCTAACTCCCAGGTCATTTTCTCAACATCGTGGTTTCTCCATAAAACTTTGACTTGAGGTATAACCTTGGAGCGTAGAATATGATCCTTCTTATCCAATATTTTAACATGTACCTCTTCATACGTTAAATCTTCCGCTATCTCGTCCGGTTCTAATTCAATAATGTGGTTCGGGTCTTTCACATATTTATGTAATATAGATATGTGAAAAACATTATGAACACGAGACATACTTGGCGGTAAGGCGAGTCTATAGGCCACAGTTCCTACTCGATCGTGGATTAAAAATGGGCCAATGAATCAAGGATTGAGCTTTCCTCTCTTTCCAAATTAGTAACTCCTTTCCATGGAGCAACACGTAACAACACATGATCTCAAATATTGAATTCCACGTCCTTTCGATGAAGATCAGCATAACTCTTTTGTCGATCTTGTGAGGTTTTTATACGTTGTCAGATTGTTTGAATCTTTTCTGTAGTCATACGTACCAACTCCGATCCCAACAACGTTGCTTCAACCACCTTATCCCAGCATACTGGAGAACGACACTTTCTTCCATACAACGCCTCAGATGGATCCATGCCAATACTTGCTTGATAACTGTTATTGTAGGAAAACTCCACCAATGGTAAGAACTTGTCCCAACTTCCTTTGAAGTCAAGGACACATATTCTTAATAAATCATCAAGAGTTTGAATAGTCCTCTCCGACTACCCATCCGTTTGAGGATGATATGCTGAACTAAATCGTAAATCCATGCCCATAGATTTTTGCAAACTAACTCAAAATCGTGAAGTGAATCTTGGGTCTTGATCAGAAACTATGGATACTGGCATACCATGCAATCTTAAAATCTCGTTTATGTACATACGAGTAAGATGTTCAAGTGTATAAGTTTCTCGTATCGGTAAGAAGTGAGCAGACTTGGTCAATCTATCAATAATGACCCAAATCACATCTATGCCTTGAGAAACCTTGGAAAGACCAGTAACAAAATCCATGGTAATGTGCTCCCACTTCCATTCTAGAATTTCAAGTGGTTGCAATGGACCTTTTGGCACTTGATACTCCGCCTTGACTCGTTGACAAGTTAGACACCTTGAGATAAACCCTGCTATCTCTCTTTTCATATTGCTCCACCAAAATGTATGTCGAAGATCATCATACATTTTAGTACTCCCAGGATGGATTGCAAATGGTGTATTGTGCGCCTTGATCATGATTTTATACTTCAAATCAGAATCGTTAGGAACACAAAGTCTGGAGTTGACTCGAAGTATTCCTTCTTCATCGATTCTTGCTTCCGTAATAGCACCTTCTTACACTTTCTTCCTCATACGCATCAGCTCCAGGTCTGTAGGTTGAGCAACTTTAAATTTATCAATTAAAGCCGGTTCTACTCATATATTCGCCATCATCACATGGATCCCTGGAGTCTTTAACTCTATCTCCATCCTTTGTAAGTCATACAAAATGGGCCTTTGCGTTGACAATATCGCATTTGTACCCGCATATGATCTTCTACTAAATGTGTCAGCTACTACGTTCGCTTTTCTAGGATGGTATTGAATGGTATGATCGTAATCTTTCAATAGCTCAAGCTATCGTCGTTGTTACATGTTGAGTTCCTTTTGAGTGAATAAATATTTGAGGCTTTTATGATCCATATAGATCTCCACCTTATCTTCATACAGGTAATGTCTCCAAATCTTAAGCGCAAAAATGACAGCTGCCAACTCTAGATCATGAGTAGGATAATTCCTCTCATATTCTTTGAGTTGTCGTGAGGCATAGGCTATGACTTTCACATGTTTCATGAGAACACATCCTAAACCTTTGCCTGAAGCATCGTTGTATATGACAAATCCCTCCGAACCAGCTGGTATTGTCAGAACAAGTGCTGAAATGAGCCTCCTCTTGGCAAATCTCCATTGTCTCACATTCCACGCTCCAACCGAATTTGTATCTTTCCAAGTCAGCTGAATTAATGGAGTAGATATTCGAGAAAACCCTTCTACGAATCTCTGGTAATAACCAGCTAAGCCGAGAAAGCTACGTACTTCGGTCACTGACTTAGGTTGCTCCCAGCTTTGAATTTCTTCAATCTTTGCTGGGTCAACCGATATTCCATGATTTGATATCACGTGCCCAAGGAATGCTACTTCTTCCAGCCAGAACTCGTATTTCTTTTACTTGGCATAAAGCTTATTTTCACGAAGCTTTTGGAGTATCAGCTTCAAGTGTTGCTAATGATCTTCACGACTTTTGGAGTAAATGAGGATGTCATCAATAAAGACGACCACAAAGTGATCCAAATATTCCTTGAATACTCGGTTCATCATATCCATGAAGGAAACAGGAGTATTAGTCAATCCAAAAGACATGACTAGGAATTCGTAATGCCCGTACCGAGTTTTGAAAGCAGTCTTTGGAATGTCATCAATTTTAATCTTAAACTGATGATATTTAGAATGAAGATCGATCTTTGAAAAGAATTTGGCACCTTGCAACTGGTCAAACAGATCATCAATACGAGGTAACAGGTACCTATTTTTTATGGTGACATGATTCAACTCCCGATAATGAATACAAAGTCGCATACTTCCATCTTTCTTCTTCACGAATAGAACAGGAGCACCCCAAGGAGACGTACTAGAACGAACGAAACCGATGTCTAACAATTCCTGTAGTTGGGTTTTTAACTCCTGAATTTCAATAGGAGCCATTCGATATGGGGCTTTGGAAATGGGTTTTGTACAAGATTCAAGGTCGATACAAAATTCAATTTTACGTTCTGGGGGTAGGCCAAGAAGTTCTTCAGGGAATACGTCAGGAAATTTATTAACAATAGAAATATCATTCAAATCTGACGTATTTTTTTTTAAATCCGTGACATGTGCTAAGAAAGCTTGACATCCATTTTTCAATAAACGAATAGCTTTAAGGCTTGATATGACAGTGATTGACTTTAGTGGTTTGGTTGCTTGAATTCGCATAATAGGTTGGTTAGGAATATGAAAGCTAACAACCTTATGAAAATAATCAATTTTTGCATGATGAGTAGTTAACCATCAATCCCTAAAATTACATCAAATGCAAGTATTTTCAAAGAGATAAGATCGACAGGTAACGTGCGGTTACTGATTTAAATCAAACAAGACTTATAAACCGTGGATGTAATGAAGGTTTCTCCCAACGGAGTTTTAACACATAAATCAAAGTCTAATTTCTCCGAAGTTAAATTTAAACGTTGAGCGCAAGTAGGAGAAATAAAAGAATGGGTAGAACCGGTATCAAATAAGGTATTGACTTTGCTAGAGTTTATGATTAGCTTACCCGTGATCACCTCGTTTGGATTCCTCACTTTTTGGGAGGTTACGACAAACGCTCTCCCTTGAACTACCGGTTTTATCTTGTTTGGGATGGCCTTTGATGCCTCCATCCCAGTTGGACTTGACTTTGGTGCACGACAAAATTGGGCTAGGTGACCTTCTCTTCCACAATTGTAACATGCTTTGGACTACTGCGTACAGTTTGGACTGATGTGTCCCTCCCCTCCGCATTTGTAACATACGACCGGTGATCGTTCTCCTTCCTTAATAACAGGTGTTGGTGCTGACGTCCTTCCATCATTATTGAATCTCCTCTTCGTAAAATTCCCACTTTTATTGTCTTGGCCATGATTACCACCAAAGTGGTTACCATTTCTAGCATGTTGTCACCGCTTCGATGACTGCTACCATTGGTATTATTATTTTGCCAGCTGCTCTCTCTTGGTTTGGTTGACTCGTTATCGCGCTCCAATAACTGAGCCATATTTACAACATCTGAATACAAACACAGTTAGTGAGAAATTAGATATTGACGTATCTCGGGTTTCAAACCTCTTAGAAACATCCGCGTCATTCTCTCCTCATTATCAACCAAGTGGGACGCAAACCGGGACAACTCGACAAACTTAGCTTCATACTGTGACACGGTCATATTATTTTGCTCTAGCTTGATAATCTCTACCTCCTTCATGTGACGAATACTTTCGGAAAAGTACTTTTCGTTGAACAGTTCTTGGAACTTCTCCCAAGACATCTTCACCGCGGCAGGTTGAGTACGCTTTACCAATTCCCACCAGTAATCTGCCTCTCCTCGCAACATAAAGGTGGAGAAGGGAACCTTTTGCTCCTCGGAGCATCCCAAGACATCAAATATCTTAGTGATCTTCTTTATCCACGTCTCCGCCTTAAGTGGTTTTGGCTCTCCAATAAACTCCGGTGGTCCCAGCTCCTTGAACTGTTTAGCGGTGACCGTCCGAGAGTTACCAGTATTTCCACCTGCATTTTGAACAGGAGTCGTTCTTGCCTGATGTTGCATGAATTGTATAAAGCCTCTAAACATCTCATCGTTAATCATTTAGTCAGCGTTGTTGTTTACCTGAGGATTATTACCATCCTGATGCACATTATCTCAACATTTTCGGATGCCATTTTCAAATACTGCCACAAAATAAGGGTTAATTGACATGTCACATATTATCCCTATACTCTGACCGACCAAATAAATACCAAATAAACTTAGGTAGGTCATACTAGCGAAGGAGTTTCCCGTCTCTCCCCTCCTAGTTCTAGTCTTATATCTCAGCCAGGGATCATATCCCTAAGCTTTGATACCAACTGTGACGCCCCCAAAATAGGTATACATCACCCATTCTGAGTCGCCAAATACATAGTATAAAATTTAAATACAACTTAATTATACTTATTTATCCAGTATCTGTTACTTAAATTAGTTGCTTAATCTCATGTTTCTTAGTTACTTTTTATGAATTTTGTGTTCGTTTTGTAGATTTATGTTTGGGAGCTGAAATCGCAAAGAATTGGTATGAAATCATAAAGAAAAGCAATCTGGACATCATTTGGGCTTTCATGTTTATTTCATGTTCTTGGCTTGGAACTTGGATTATATTGTAGAGCTTCTTCTTAGCTTTACAAAACATCTTGAATCATTCCAATCGGAGTTCGGATGCAAGAGTTATGATTTTTGTACCAACGAACGTTGAACTTCACTGTTTTAGGTGGCCATTTACATAGCATCTACTTCAAGCCTGATTTCCACCTTTATCCAATCCGAATATGTCAATTCTCAGAAAATGAAAGTTGTAGATCTCGTCGATATCTTCAATTTGATAAGTAGCAGGCATCGTAACTCTTCTTGGATCAAACATTATTTCCATTTTCCCAAAAGACGTCAGAGTAGAAAAAGGACCCCCGCCGAGGTAGGCTTTCCCTTCACAAAACCCCCGCCGGGGCGGGCATACCAACTATAAAATAGTAGGGACCCTCGCCGGGGTGGGCCATTTTATCCTTATACCCCTCGCTAGGGTGGGGGTACGTGCAGAAAACTCGGGTTTTGTCCAAATTTGAGTTCGGAAAGGATTGTTTCGATCTGATTAACTCAAGGACTTCCAAGAGGACTTAAAGACATATAAAGAGACTTATAAAAGGAGGAGAATCACAAGGATTAGAGGGGAGAAAAAGGATTCCATTAGATTATATTAGAGTAGAATAGGAGAAAACTCTAGTTCTTATGAGATTTGGAGATTGAAACAACTTGGAGACCATTGAAGATTCAAAGTAGGAGCAAGGAGGGAGCTTCAAATCTACAGACAATAGATTATATCTTCTCATCTTCTTCTATCTTTGTCTTTTAATGATTATTCAAGTATGGATTCTTAGTTTTAATTCAATAATCATGAACTAATTCTTTGTTTGAGATTAAAATGGATCTTATTGTGTAGTTTATTTTAATATGTTTCGTATCAATTATTATGTTCTATTGTGAGGATTGTCTATTGTGATTTGGACTTAATTGCTTAATTGCCTAGCTAACAATTACCGTGATAATCTATATGAACTCTAGAGATGAAGTATTGATTTAGATCTTATCATGATAGCATGTGTTTGTGATTTCTGCATTGATGGAATTAATGATTCGTGTTTAGGATAGAGATATGCATTTACGCCATATGTAATCTTATAGAGAACTTGTGCTTTAAATCCTTTTTAATTGTAATTCACATAGAGATATAGTGGATTAGTTAATTAGGTGTCTTTCTTAATTCTATCAATCTGTGGATTTAAGTGAGTATGAGTATTATGCATCGAGAGGTGGTTTTATCTGCTTTAGTGTTCTTGATTAACAATTCAGGATAGAGAATAATTGATGAGAAGTGTGTTGACTTAAATGAAGCAATAAGTAAAGTTGTGATCTTAAATCTCCGTAATCTGATTTTTAATTAGTGGTAATTAGAATTAGTGTAATTAAATAATTTAATTTATATAATTTGAAATTCATTCGTTTAAATAAGATTGAGTTGGTTACTACGGGTTAGTACTTGGTGATTTTATTAAACAATTCCTCGTGGGAACGATACTCTACTTTCACTTTATTACTTGTTGACCACGTATACTTGCGTGTTGTGCGTAATTAGATTTTACCCAACAAGTTTTTGGCGCCGTTGTCGGGGAATTAGTTAATATTTTTTTCCAATATTAGCTTCAATCAAATTAGTCTTAATTTAAACTTTTTTTCCTTTTTAATTAATTCTCTTCCTATTTTTCTTTCTTTTCAGTTACCATGGCGGAATTTAATTATCAATGGCCATATATGAGAATGACTCAGCCAAGGGGAGTAGGGTCTCAATGCATTTTCTGCATTATCAGCGCAGCTTAAGACACTTTTGAGGAGGTTGGACGTTGTTGCAGCCCAACGTAATTGAAGGATAGCAGTTAATTGCAATTATTGTGCTGGTAATCATCCGAGTCATTAATGCACCATTAGTTTTGGGTCGGGACAACACGATGGTGAATACCTCAACGATTATACATATGCTAATTATCATCAAGTTTTGGGGTATCACCCGGATTCGTCATGGAGCTATACTTATGAAGACCAATACTACGCTCCAAATCCAACATACACACCGAAATTTTCATGTCCACCTCCATTGCCACAACAAGAAAAGCCAAATCTGAGGGATGTAATATTGAAGGGCATAGCAAACCTAGAATAGATGAGGATTAGCCAAGAGCTGTCTGTTGGGAGAATGCATATTATGATTTGATGTTTTAATGTATATGCTCATGATTATTTGTAAAGTCCTTCAAGTAATATATGTACAAGGACTTAGTGATAGATCAAATTTGTTAGGTTGATCTAAGCTCTTAACGTGTATCATTCTGTAATAGAATGTATAGATAGAAAGATCAAAACTATTAGGTTGATCTTGAGATATAATAGATAGGCTTCGAAGAAATCGTAGTGTATCAATCTGATCAACATTGCAGAAGTTAAGGCAGAAATGTAGAGCTTCAGAGATCGTAGTGTGCCTGCCTTGAAGGGCCTCTTTAGAAATCGTAGAGTGGTCCCAACGTTTGCCGAGCCAACTCAACGATCGTAGTGTGCTCTCGGAAATGTAGAGTTTACAAGTCAACGATCGTAGTGTTCTCTCGAAAACATAGAGTTTACAACTCAAGCAAGCAAAGATCGTAGTGTGCAAATACTTAAAGAGAAATTGTAGTGCTCTCGGCTGATAGCGTCAGACCATGCACCAAGGCGACAAGTCACCACGATCCAGATCAGAAAGTACCATGATCACGAATCAGAGAGTATCATCATCTTGTGTCGAGGAAAATGTCGAGCCTCATGATCCGTGTGGAGATAGGTTCCAATATAAGAGGAATGGATTCTAAATGCTGCAGTACTCACCAGTCCCAAAGTCATAAGAAATATCCTTAGTATGCAACAAAGAAGCGTATTGAAGAAGCTAAGGAAAGTACCATTGGTAAGCGGGAAAACACCTTTTCAGGTGTTAGGTGAGAAAAGCGATCAGTAGTGTCGGTGGGCAATGTAATGATTCGGAAGATGTGCATAAATGTCTCCATCAAAGATCAGAAAGGTCAAACGCATTTAATGCCTCAACGGATGGATCCAACGGATAGTTTTCAAGATCACATATATGCAAATCAAGCAGATGAGAGAGACTAAGCAAGCATTGAACAAATAACGTGAACAACTCTCAAAGCTCAACTCTACGATCTGAGAAATAGAAAAGCTTGCTCAGCTACTCAGTTCTTTCGAACAAGTGCTTAAACAGCAACTGAGTAGCAACCATCAAGAACTCAACATCTACCAATCAACTGAAGAAGAGTACCAAGTCTGTTGGACTTGAAGAGTTCTAAGTGAACTGTAAGAGAGCTAAGTCTGCTGGACTTGAAGAGTTCAAGAGTGAACTAAGAAGTTGCTAGACTGCTGGTCTAGAAGGAATCTGTGTGATTCAAAAGTTGTAAAAGACATCCTTACTGGATTTCCTACTCGTTGAGTAGAAGAGTGGACTAAGAGCTTTAAGTGCTCTGAACCACTTAAAACGACTGTGTCTTTTACGTTCATACTATAAGCGCTATATCTCGCCATAAGCAATCGCTATAAGCGCCTCACTCTCATAACTCCACTATTTTGCAAAAAGAGATTAAAACAAACATAAATTCAAACTAAGTTTTAATCATCATTAACTAACAAGTTTAAAACGAAAAGATTTTTAAATATCTATTAAACTTCCCCCCTTCTAGATAACTATTGTACCTACTAGGAACTAACAATTGGTATCAGAACAGGTTCAATTATACAGCTTACAAGCTTTAGTAGATCCAATGGTACATGTACCAAGCGAATCTAAGACTGGAGGAGGCAGCTAGCCACCAATGTGCAACAAGGATAAATTTGCAAACTGGAAAGTCAGGATGCAAGCATACATGGACTCAATAGATGAAGATCTATTTGAGACCGTTCAGAATGGGCCCTATATTCCAACAAAGCTTCCACCAACCACTGACGATCCAAACAGAATACAAATCAAAGTTAAAGAAGAGTGGACAGACAACGAGAAGAGAGCTGTCCAACTTAACAAAAAGGCCAAGAACATTCTGTTCCAATCCTTAGAAGACGATCTGTTCGAAAACGTTGTCAACAGCAAAACAACCAAGGAGGTTTGGGAAGCACTGCTAATCATGCACGAAGGAACTGAAGAAGTTAGAGAAAACAAATAATCACTCCTGACACAGCAGTATGAGATGTTTGCTCATATTCAAGGAGAAAACGTAACCGCCACCTATGAGAGATTCAATGTTCTGCTCAACTCTCTACGAGTATATGGGAAGATCTATCCTAACAAAGATCTGATCATAAAGTTCATGAGAGCCCTACCGAGCAGGTGGGATGCCAAAACCACTGCTATAAGAGAGTCAAAGAATCTTCACGAGATGACAGTTCAACAACTATATGGCAATCTCCTGACATACGAAGTGGAGCTGACTCAACGAGCTGAAACCCTATCAGAAGGAAAAAGGAAGGATAAAGGTGTTTCTCTCAAGGCAACTGAAGGTGCATCAAAGGTCAACACTGAGATTGACTCTGATTATGATGAGGACGATGATGAAGACCTTGCTATGCTGGTAAAAAGACTAAGATGGTTCATGCGTCAAGGCAAAACCAGCAAGCCAAAGAAGGTCAGCAACTACAGCAGCCAAGAGCAAATGAATGATCTATGCTACAACTGCAAGAAGCTTGGCCACTTCATTGCCAACTACAACAAACCTCTCAGAGAAGAACTAAAGAAGAAACCACATGCAAAGAAGGAATACAAAGGCAACAAAAGGCCTCAGAAGAGAGACAAAGGCCTGGTAGCTGGAGGATCGTGGAGTGATTCAGACAATGACTTCAATCCTGACTCTGGAGATGATGAAGAACCACAAATGGCTAATCTGTGCCAAATGGCCAAACATGCAAAGGACAAACAAAACTTTAACATACATGATGTAAGTCTCGATGAGATATTTAACTTCAACTCACCTGATGTAGACATAAATGATTTAAGAACTGCACTGCATGACATAACCACTGATCTACATCAATACATGAAGTGGTTCAAAGTTTTGTCTAAGGATCATTCACTTTTTCAAGAGGAGAAGAAGAAAGTTCAAGAAGAGCTTGAAACAACCCTTCTATGTACTAACCTTCTCCAAGCTTGAAAAGTGAGAATGAGATCTTAAAACAGACAAATAAACTCAATGCACAAAGAGAGTCTAATCTAACCTCTAAAATTGAGGATCTAGAAAAGACTATCTCTACATGGAACAAATCCTCATCATCCATGGACTCACGCTCTCCAAATCGGAGAAGTACATTCGATGTAACATGCGCCAGCTTTGGGGAATCCATCTCGAGCCATGTGTGGAAAAGACAAAGGAAACTAGCACTAGTAATACCTCAAGTTTTAGTAGAAGCATTACCTTTGTGAAATCCTCACAGAAGGAAGAACCAGTTCAACCATGTTCTACTGTTTCCATTCACACTCAAAGGAGTAAAGGATCTCATGCTGGCCTGGGCTTCATAAAAGAGAAGAGTAACCTAACCTTTACTCATCAACCTCGAAGAATCGTAGAGTCAAGCAAGACCAACTCTACGAATCAACTGGGAAGGTACAGTAGAGGTAAGGCACACTCATCACTATCTATGAAATCCATGGACACGTGGAAGGATGAGAATCAGTTTAACAAAAAGACAACTAAAGAACCACACATGTCCAAATGGAGAATGAATCATTATACACACACAGGCATGCATCATACTAGATGTTTTATATGCAATACATATGGTCATAAGGCTGCCAAGTGTTATTATAATTCCATGCATGTAAGACCCAAGATTAAACAGATTTGGGTCCCCAAAGGCACTAATAAAGGACCCATGCAAATAAGGGTACCAAAATGAAGGTTCAATGTTTTGACAGGAAAAGAGCTCCACGATCACTACATGGTATCTGGACAGTGGATGCTCAAGGCACATGACCGGGAACAAAGCCCTTCTATCTAACTACATAGAGAAGGAGGGTCCCTCAGTCATCTTTAGAGACAACGTCTCGGGCAAGACAAGAGGATATGGCTCTGCTGGCAATCATGCAAAGATCAATTCAAAGAAAGTAGCATATGTGGAAGGTCTCCAACACAACCTTCTAAGCATCAGTCAACTCTACGACAAGGGTCATCAAGTAACATTCCTCAACAACCAATGTCAAGTCAGAGATTTGAAGACATCTGCTGTAAAGCTAACCGGGACAAGAGAAAGAAATGTCTACACAGTGAATCTTGGTAAACTAAGCTCGACGAGACAATATGTTTTCTAGCAAAAGCATCTGAAGAAATGAGCTGGCTATGGCATAGACGGTTGTCTCACTTAAACTTCAAAAGCATGTCCAAACTGGAATCAAAGATCTCGTTGCTGGCCTACCTAAGTTCAACTTCGTAAAAGAAAGGCCATGCAATGCCTGTCAGCTTGGAAAGCAAACCAGAAGCTCATTCAAGAGCAAAACTGCCAACTCTATCGATAAGCCCTTGCAGTTGCTCCCCATGGATCTATTTGGGCCAATTCCAACAACTAGTATTGGAGGAAAAAGGTACTCTCTAGTTATAGTCGACGACTACACCAGATTCAAATGGGTATTCTTCCTAACTTCAAAGGATGAAACGAGTTCCCATTTGATCAAAATGTTCAAGCTGGTGATGAACGAGAAAGGAGAGAAAATCAAGGCCATAAGGAGTGATCAAGGAAGAGAATTCAACTTCTCAAAAATGGACTAGTTCTGCACAGACAATGGCATCAGTCATAACTTTTCAGCTCCACGAACTCCTCAACAAAATGGAGTAGTTGAAAGGAAGAACAGAACCTTGATAGAGGCTGGAAGAACTCTACTAGCAGCAGCTCATCTTCCTGAATACTTTTTAGCAGAAGCTGTCAACACTGCATGCTACACACAGAATAGATCACTGATACACTCTACGATCAAAAAGACGTCATACGAACTGTGGAAAGGAAGAAAGCCAAGTGTCAGCTACTTTTATGTTTTCGGCTGTGCATGCTACATTCTCAACAATGGAAAGCAGTATCTGATAAAATTTCAGTCGAAGTCAGACGAAGGAATATTTATTGGATATGCCACAGACAGTAAGGCCTACAGAGTGTTCAACAAGAAGACACTGAGTGTTGAAGTCTCGATTCACATCATCTTTGATGAAATAGACTTAGACAACACAGTGCTACAAGACACTATGACCAATAGTACAGACACTACGAATGAAGTCGTCGAGCTCAACACTACGATCGTACTGCTAGATAGTGAAATCGTTGAGCAACAAAATGAGATCGTAGAGAGGTCTATGCAAGACAACGAACCTCCACACCAAGAAGAAGAAATAGATCTTGAAGACTTAAGATAAGAAGGCATCAGGACAGATGTCCCAACCGGCAACAGATGGGCCAGAGATCACACTTAGGATCTAATCATTGGAGATCCGAGTGCTAGAATCAAAACAAGAGCTGCCACTCAAAATGAATGCTTTTATCTAAGCTTTCTATCACAAATAGAACCAAAGAAGATATAGGATACTATGGAAGACTCTAGTTGGATAAAAGCCATGCAGGAAGAACTCAACCAGTTTGAACGAAGCAAATTATGGAGATTGGTACCAAGACCAAAAAGTCATCCTGTCATTGGAACCAAGTAGGTCTTCAGAAACAAAATAGATGAAGATGGAGTTATAACCAGGAACAAGGCAAGATTAGTGGCAAAGGGCTACTCTCAAGAAGAAGGCATTGACTACGATGAGACATTTGCACCTGTTGCTAGACTAGAAGCCATCAGAATCTTGCTTGCCTTTGTTGCTCACATGAAGTTCAAAGTCTTTCAGATGGATGTCAAAAGTGCATTCCTAAATGGAGAACTCCAAGAAGAAGTCTATGTAGAGCAACCTTCAGGTTTCATCAATCCATCTCTTTACAATTATGTTTATAGATTAGACAAAGCCTTATATGGTGTTAAACAAGCACCTAGAGCATGGTATGAAACACTAACTAGCTTCTTAATTGAAAATGGGTTCACTAGAGGTAGAGTAGATACCACACTGTTTCTTAGAAAGCATAAAGACAAAGTCTTACTAGTTCAAATATATGTTGATGATATTATTTTTGGTTCTACTGACGAAAATTTATGCAAGAGATTCTCTAAGCTGATGCAGAACAAGTTTGAAATGAGCATGATGGGTGAGCTGAATTTCTTCCTGGACCTGCAAGTAAAAGCATCGATGAAGGAATTTTCATAAACCAAGCCAAATACATCAAAGACTTACTCAAGAAGTATGGCATGGAATCGGCCTCTCCCATGAAAAACACCAATTTCTCCCGCAACCAAGCTTCGACAAAGATGAAAAAAGGTAAAAGTATTGATATAACTCAACATGAGGCATGATAGGTTTTTTTATATATAAGCGCGAAGAGACCGGACATAATGTTTGCAACATGCATATGTGCTAGATTTCATGCTAACCCTAAAGAGTCACACTTATCTCATCAGAAAGAGGATCTTGTGTATCTCAAGGGTACACCTTACTTGGGGCTTTGGTACCCCAAGGAATCCTCATTTGAACTAACAGGATACACAGATTTGATTTTGCAGGATGCAAAATAGATAGAAAAAGTACCAAAGGGCTTTTTGTCAATTGCTAGGAAGCAGACTTGTGTCTTGGTTTAGCAAAAAGCAAAACTCACATCTACTTCAACCTGCAGAAAATTTGAATACATTCTTGCCGGGCAATTCTTGTTTCGAGATCATATGGATGAAAAATTAGCTAGATGTGTAACAATCCAGATTTTTAATTATAATATTTAAATATTTATTGAATTATATAAATATTTAATGGATGTATTTATCGTGAATAAATGTTTGTTTGATTTGATTTGAGTTGATTGATTAATTATTTAATAAATAATTAATGAGTTAAGGAAATTATGAGATAGTATTCTAATTTAATAATTAAGTTAGAAAGTTTATAATGATTAAATAAATTATTATATTATGCAATGAATTGTTATTAGAATTAATTAAATTAAGTAGGAAAACTTAATTAATTAGAAGTGTGACAAATAACTTTATTATAAGTGGTTATTAAAATAAATTAAAGGAGTTTAATTTAGTTTTGCCAAACAAGGCTTAAATATATTAAGTCTTTAATTTTTAAAGAATTTTGCCAAACAGAGCCTTATGGCTTTTGGATTTCTAAATTTTGAATTTTAATAATATAAATTGAATAAACGAAATATAAATAATATATATTAAGTTTGTTAACTGATAAAATTAATAGGGGCAATTATTATAACGTCAGTTTTTAAAACGTTTGAAAAAGCGTGCGCTGGTTTTTGTTTTGAACTTTACGTTTAGTGTATTTAGCCTATACTGATAACTAAGAAAGGAAAAGAGTTTACAGAGGTTTGATAGGGTCTGAGAGAGAATCAAGAGAGAGAGAGAGTTCATGAGCCTTTCAAATAGTTAGTTGTGGTTAACAAGGATTTCTTAAGCAACAAAAGGTATGTTACAAAACCTTAACATATATGTTTTACGTTATAATCTCTAAGTCTTTGTGTTTTTGAATTTGATTTAAGAACATAAAATTCTTTACAAACTTTTCGTAAAACCATGATTTTATAATTGGTTAGGAAATTATGTGTATTTATAATTTTAATGGTTATACTAGCATAAATATATATATGGTTGTATGCTTAACATATAGATAAGATTGTATGCTAAATTAAGTCTACAAGAAAAGAAATTGGTTTTACAGTGAACACATGTATGAACGTGTTTTGTAGGATAACAAAAAAAATTAGTATTGAATTTTGAGCTAATATTTGAAATTGAACTATGGCTATGCTAATTAGTTTGTTAAGAATTACAAAGAACATAGTTTAAAAGCATTAAATTGGTTTATCATTAGCATTTACAGTGTCACTGTGTCAAAGAAATATCAAACATGGAGTTTTGGGCTTTAAACTATGGTTTCAAGGATTTAAATTTTCTAAAATTATTGTTTGATTGCTTTAAAATTGGTATATGTACGATAAGTAAATGTTTATGAGTAATCTATATAAGTTTTACGTCTTAATTTAGATGTTAACAGTAGTAATTAGTCCAGAATTTAGTTATTCTGTTCTTCGTGGTTGGGTGTTCAGTAATTGAGCCCCGGCTACCAAATTTAATGCCTTGAAAGGTTGAAATTCCGCCAAATACCAAAACTAGGCCAGAAGTTGGCGCCCCAACGCTGGAATTCACGCCCCGATGCTGGAATTCGCTCCCCAGCGCCACTGTATCGCGCCCCTGCGCGAGAATTGTGGTCTGGGTAGGACAATTTTGACCTCCTGTAGTAAAACGGCCATAACTTTCTCATTCTAACTCTGATTGAGGTGATTCAAGATGATCCGGAACGAGGACGAGTAGACCTAAAACTTTCGTTCTTTATGATTTTCAATTTGAGGTCTGTAACAGTAGTCAAAATGGTCATCGTTAGGACTGTTATGTTTTTAGGGGTAATCGGAGGGCGTCAGGCATGCACATATGCATGTGTAGTGCTCCTGACCATAAAAGATGACGTCCTAAGTTATAAAACATGAATGTTAGTAAATATAATGATGCTTAACATTAATAAATGATGTATTAGATAAGTTATTGAAGCATAGTAAGCATACACAAGAGAGGAAAATCCAAGTGTGACGAATGAACGTCAAAACGCCGTGCCAAGTGTTAACGAACTTAAAAAGTGTTTCAATTCAATTGAAATGAATATTATAGGATATGAAATGGGTTTAACATAAAACCAATAAGTAGTCCTAGCAAGACTTAAGCACTTGAATGAACTTCGAATATGAAATACAGTGAGATATAAGTTAAAAGTTAACACAATCTAATTGAACATTTTTGTGCTAATTAGTAGGAAAGATTATGGGATGTGGAGTAGAGTCTACATTACAATTACTATGTGTTGTTATGTGACTAATAGTTGATGTATATGATTATATAATTGTGTAGGGCATGTGAAGTGCAGATAACTGTAAGCTGTTAAACTGTTATTGGTAAACAATGATCAAGGCAAGTCTTTCGGTTTCTATTTGTTACGTGGACTTGATGAACTATTTTAAATTGCATGATATGTTATACATGTTGAAATCATGAAATGTTAAAGTCAATATATGACTGCATTATTTTGGCTAAGTAATGATGATTGAGTAAGGAACTCAATCTTTATATTTGCTATGTGAATTAAAAGCATGTATGCCATGTTACTTTAATGAGATGTATATCGAGCATGTTATTATGTGCTATGTGATGCATGAAAACCTGTTAGACTTTCTTTGGTCATTGTCGAGCTCACTCTTGCAAATAACCACTTTTTGCAGTCAAGATTTTAAGGTAAAGATATGTGCTAAGTGAGTTATAGAGATCTATATTCATTTAAGATTACTTATGTTTTATGAGAAATGTATTTCATATTTTGAACGTAACATGTTGTTGAATTGTAAATTGAGTTATCCGATGTATATGGATATTTAGTTATGATGTAAGACTTTGTATAGTCATTTTGTTGTAACGATTCATGATATAAGATTGAATCAAAGAGATGTAATGTAAACGTTACGATTCAGGGCAAGAAAGAAGGAAATGTATAAATGTTTTAAATATTTCGCAATTTTAGTGTTTTTAATATCGAATAATGATGTAAAATTATAGATTTAATGTATGGTTAACGACCGAAGTTGAGATTTAAATGGTATGAATTTTGGGGTCGTTACAAGTTGGTATCAAAGCTGTAGGTTAGAAACCTTAGGTAAGAGTACCTTAGGCTATAACCTTTGAGATGAGATGTGAAGATAATGAACGAATAAGCTCAAATAGAGTTTGAACAATAAGGGATTAAAACTTGCGTGAAAGGATTCAAAGAAGAATCTCGCAGAGTTATAAGGAATATGAATATGGGGTTACCCAACTCCAATAATAAGGATGTAAGGTGATAATAAATAGACATGTCTATAAGAAGAGAATGATAAAGAAGTTAAGAATAGAGAGTATGGTGAAATTGTACTCTTTAGTAGTTGATGTATGGTATCTAGGCTAAACGATTCCTTCATAGAGCGGAGGTATATACGAACTAGTAACTCGAAACCTAATTTGTTGGTTGTTTATGGGAAACCACTCAGCGTACCATATTGAAACTGTTAGAGACTCGATGTGTACCAAGTTTAGTAAATGGATACGGTGATGAAAGTGTAGACCTTAAATGGAATGTTGAGCAATGTAAATGAAGTTAGAAATTCTTAAAGGAAGAATTGTTATATAAACAAGTAGATTCAAAGAAGAATCATGAAGAGATATAAAGATAAGAAATGGGAGTTTCCTAACTCCAATAGCCAAGATAATTAATAATGTCGTAAATGATGAAAAAGGGAAAGAATGAGGGTCGTAAAACAAAACGATCACGAGTTAACAAAAGAATTTTAAGGGAGATGATTATAGAATAAGATCACGATGTGATCTGTTTAAGTTATAAAAGAAAGATGGTTTGTAATATTTGAATGATTATAGCTTGATGCTATGAAGATAATGTACTATGATAGTACGGGATAAACTCATGAGGAGTTATAGATGATATGATACGAGGAATTTTTATCGAGCAAAGAGCAAATTATAAGCAAGATAGAGTTAGGAGGGATTTCAATTGAGGACTCAGGTGGTGGCTGAGTTGTACAAACCTTTGTATGGGCGAGGGCTTTGTACTTGCACTCAGTTTATCACATTGATAATCATTGGAATGTTTGTGTCGCGCTATTTGCTATATGCCTGTTGAGAAGGTGATTCATTTCTCATGTGTATAATAGATAGGTAGAGTATAGTTAGAGAATATTATAAGGTTAAGTGCGAGTTCTTAAAACTCATACTTATGGTAGGTTCGTGACTCATAATTATATGGTATGTTTATGAACCCTCAAATGAATGGACGCCTATGGTCCCGACTAAGATAAGTTCTTAAACTCATATAATTGTGGAAAGTTCTCGAACTCATAACGTGGTAAGTTTGTTTTTAAATGGGTATAGATAAATGTAAATGGAGTATTGAGGATGATAGGAATAGATAGACCTATTAAGCAATGGATCATTATAGAAAGTGGAGTTGATGGTGGAAGCATATGTATTCTAAATCTACTAGCTATGCTAGACTTTCAAATTTATTGACTTCGTCTTTGATGTTTACATTTTATTTTCTTGAAAAACATTGGATCAAATGATGGAACCAATGAGTTTTAACAACAATAATTTGTTATTCAGTAGCTAATTGCTTTTGCTTAGACAAAAATGATTTCAATATATAAAATGTATTTTATATCATTAATGCATCATGTAACTTGGTGCAAAGATGATAAAAATGATGGAGTCATTAATGCAAAGATACCTAGTGTTGGATGTGATCTAAGGATCGCCATTTCACTATAGTATAATGTAGTATGATAAAATCACCAAATGACGGAATCCTCAACTGATTGTAAATACAAAGTATGTATCATAACGTCATAAAAGATTTTTGAGATTTCTTTAAGATATGAGAATATATATATATATATATATATATATATATATATATATATATATATATATATATGTATATGTATATTTCGATTGATGTCCGAATTGTTGTAGAAGTCTATGTTATTTGATTCAACTAGATGAAAATTGAAAGTTCATGCATGTGTTTCTTGAGAAGTTCTGCCAAACCAAATTGTTTTGGTGCGGATTAAGATGTTGAAAAGCTGAGATGAACAACCTTTTTATAGGGGATTACGCGGAGGCGTTGAGATGTTTGTGCACAATACATTGTACGAAGGGCTGATCACCCTAAGTACGAGGAGTCCCTATAGTCTTATGACTGTTAAAGTTTAAGTTGAAAGATTACTTATAACTATGGACATACACATAGCGTTTAAATGTTTGTGTACAATACATCGTACGAAGGGCTTAACACCCTAAGTACAGGGGTCCTTATAGTCTTATGACTGTTAAAGTTGAAGTTGAAAGATTACTTGCAACTGTGGACATAGTTCGTGGTCTTGTGACCTCAACATGATTTGGAATCTTTTAAATTCCTGTTATTCATATCGCTTACCAATTATTGAGCAATTGTGGAAGATTCTTGATATTCTAAAAGGTGAATGTGGTAAGGATGATATTCCTTAGAAAGAAGTGAGTCGTAGAATGCGACACTGAATGATGAATATGTTGAATAAGTGAGAAAAGAGATTTTGAAGTGAGAAGGATATGAGTTATCAAAGAATAATGTAAAACATTTAATAGAAAAGTTAATAATTGTAGAAAGATCTTTGTGGAAAGAAGTGGTTATAAAACCCAAGGAATGAATATAGTAGTGACGTAAAAATCTATTTTGTTAGATTGAATGAATAAAAATTTTGTGGACTAAATTCTTAGAAGAAAGGGTGAATGTAATATCCCGAGTGTTTATGATAGCGATTCTTAGAAAAGGAAATGAATGGGTTAAGAATATAATACTCAGAATATATTGAGTTCAAGTGAAAGTTATGAAATGAAACCTACAATTTGTTAAAGTAATGAATGTAGTAGAAAATATAAAACTTATATTAGATAAAATGAGTGGTTTGAGTTGTGATTCTGAGGATAGAATCCTTCTAAGGAGGGAATGATGTAACAATCCAGATTTTTAATTATAATATTCAAATATTTATTGAATTATATAAATATTTAATGGATGTATTTATCATGAATAAATGTTTGTTTGATTTGATTTGAGTTGATTGATTAATTATTTAATAAATAATTAATGAGTTAAGGAAATTATGAGATAGTATTCTAATTTAATAATAAAGTTAGAAAGTTTATAATGATTAAATAAATTATTATATTATGCAATGAATTGTTATTAGAATTAATTAAATTAAGTAGGAAAACTTAATTAATTAGAAGTGTGACAAATAACTTTATTATAAGTGGTTATTAAAATAAATTAAAGGAGTTTAATTTAGTTTTGCCAAACAAAGTTTAAATATATTAAGTCTTTAATTTTTATAGAATTTTGCCAAATAGAGCCTTATGGCTTTTGGATTTCTAAATTTTGAATTTTAATAATATAAATTGAATAAACAAAATATAAATAATATATATTAAGTTTGTTAACTGATAAAACTAATAGGGGCAATTATTATAACGTCGATTTTTTAAAACGTTTGAAAAAGTGTGCGTTGGTTTTTGTTTTGATCTTTACGTTTAGTGTATTTGGCCTATACTGATAACTAAGAAAGGAAAAGAGTTTACAGAGGTTTGATAGAGTCTGAGAGAGAATCAAGAGAGAGAGAGAGAGCTCCTGAGCCTTTCAAATAGTTAGCTATGGTTAACAAGGATTACTTAAGCAACAAAAGGTATGTTACATAACCTTAACATATATGTTTTACGTTATAATCTGTAAGTCTCTATGTTTTTGAATTTGACGGTAACATAAATTTCTTTACAAACTTTCTGTAAAACCATGATTTTATAATTGGTTAGGAAATTATGTGTATTTATAATTTTAATGGTTATACTAGCATAATATATATATATATATATATATATATATATATATATATATATATATATATATATATATATGGTTGTATGCTTAACATATAGATAAGATTGTATGCTAAATTAAGTATGCTTGTGAGACCCCGAATTTTATGAAATAAAAGTATTCATTTTTTTTTATTTGGTAAATAGTTAAATTGATAAAAGTTTAAAGTTAAGGGTAATATGTGAATTTTTTTTTGCAAAGTAAGCAAGTTGATATAAAATATTCATTTTATAGGGAATATTCGATCGGGTCGAGGAATATTCTTTTTGTGTGGGAATATCCGCATTTGACTAAGACAATCATTGGTGGACCTCAAGAACGGAAATTATCATCGGATTGAGAAAACGACAAAAATATTTTTATGAAAAAAACTACGGAAGTTTTACCGTTAAAACCGTTGAACTACTCTAGTGAGTAAAGGTACAGAATATACGCGTGGTTGCATAGTAGTACACCAGTATTGATTATTGATGCTTACATGAGAAGTCACTCGCTTATACTCAATTATTGCTACAAAGAAATTGTCGCATCATATCTCTTATATTATTGATTCAATTATTGTCACAATATCATCTCAGATAATATGTTATATTATTAAATCAATAATTGAGACGACAAGTTATAATAATAATGATTAATAATTGTTGAAAGATTAAATATGTGTTGATTAAAAATAAAATGATTTGTGGTAATATTTATTCAATCATTGATGTATATAAAGAGTCTATTATGAGACGTTTGTGGTAAGTTTGGTTATTCTATGGGGCCCATATGTCATCATCTAAGAGTCTCTTTCGCCAATAGTAATTACCTTTACCAGACGCCAAACCACTTGTCGTTTCATATTAAAGCGCCGAACCAATTGTCGTTTTTTCACATTACAAAAGGCCGAACCAATTGTCGTTTCACATTATACGAACCAATTGTCGTTTCACATTACAGCGCCAAACCACTTGGTGTTTCACATTACAAAGTTAAACCACTTGGTGTTTCACATTACAAAAGGCCAAACCACTTTTTTTCACATCACCACCGTCAAGCCGCTTTGCCTTTTCACATTGCAAGTGCTAAGCTAGAAATCTTCTATAAATAGAGGCCTAGTTCTTCATTATTTTTCACTTAATTCATTCAAGCTATAGAGAGAGAAAGTATAGAGAGAATAAGAGAGAAAGAAGAAGAGTATTCTATTAATACACTACATCGTAGATTCAATCTCCTACTAAAGTAAGGGTGTTATTTCTTTTTGTATTCATGAAGAGAACTTCGTTATTCCATTATTTATTATTATGTTAGAATAACTCAGATACATGGGCTACCCTATACTTGGTGAAATTCTTCTATTATTCCATTCTTTATTATTCGCTTTAATATCCTATCTCGTCAGGCTATATACGGACCGGGTTCCATTATTTGTTATTATGTTGAATAACTCTGCTTATGCTAAGTACCGCATACATGGTGAAATTCTTCCGTTATTCCATTCTTTATTATTCGTTGGAACATCTCGCCTATGCTTTACGCATTTATGACGGTTCCATTATTTATTATTCTCGTTGGAATAACTCGTCTGCATGGGCCTATCGCATGCCCGGTGAATTCTTTTCGTTATTTCATTATTTATTATTCTCGTTGGAATATCCTATCCTGCATGCTTACGCATGACCGGGTTCCATTCTTTATTATTTCGTTGAAATAACCTATCTATGTGGATTACCGCATGCATTGTAAATGATCCTTCAGATTCATACTAATAGTATTTTCATTAAAAAGGGTTTTTCGCCAGGCAGTTTCGTAATTTTTTGACCCTCAAAAATTTCGAAAAATTTGAAATGATAATTTGATGAGTTTTCTAGATTGTGTCCAAAAATGGTGATTTTTGGATGTATAGATTAAGAGTTATGGATTTTATGGGAAAAGACTATTTTAAAAGTAAACCCTTATAACGCCTTGTGGTTAACTCCAAAATTGGTGAAATTTTTATTGGGAGTACATGTATATAACAGGAGTATACCTTGTAAATTTCGGAATTTTTGGACAAAAGTACAATTTATGATAAATGTCTAAATATTCAGCAGTTTTAGCCATATGAAAAATAGTAAATGAATTTTAAAAATTTTGAGAAAAATATATGTTCAAGATGGGACTATATTCTGCTAAATCCCAGAAAAGAAATATTTTTGGGACTGATTTGGTATTTTTCATGAAAATGAACTAGTTATGAGTAAATGAATTAAATATGTTATGTGAAGTAATAAAATTGGAAAATAGGATTTTATGGCTTGAGAATCCTATATAGGGTATATGCAGATTTTTGATGTGGGATTTGATCATTGATTATGAAATCTTATGAGTATGGCATTTTTGAATGATTAAATGCATTATTTGATAAAGTGTAAACAATTGAAATAAATTGTTTATAAGTTTAAGAAATGATTAAAATATTGTTATAATATTAATGATATTAGATTATGAGATTATTAAGTGATTGATAACATTTGGTTATTATTGAATCAATGGATAAATTGTATTATAAATGTTTAATATTTATCCTTTATCTCATTTGATTAATTCTTATATCATTGTCATCATCCTCATGCTTATATTATGTTGAAAGTCATCTTTGGTCAGTAGTGCATAGATGGACTTGGTATGATTATGACCTGTGGATTATTCTAAGATAATCATGACCGTAATGTTATAAATGATGTGGAAAAAGTCCTCATCGTCCGTAGAAAGTGCATTGATGGACGCTTTTTGGTATGATTATGGCTATGGATTCTCTTCTACCAAGGGTGCAAAGATGAATTGTTTTATGGCATGATCATGACTGTTGATGAAAAACATTATTATCTTTAGTCAGAAAGTGTATGGATAATTCGTGGTCGTGATATTAACGAATATCCTTAGCCAGTAGGCATGGATAATTCAAGTTGATATGGATTGATTATCGAAATGAGTCTCAAATGATGAAATATAAATTCATGGATGTGATATTAACGAATATCCTGGTCAGTAAAAGTGTGGGTGATTCAATGATGTGGATTATTTATTGTCGAGTCTCAACGATAAAATATTTATTATACACTTTTAATTCGTAGAAGATAGTAGATATCATGCTCTACTTGACTCTTCTAAAATATGCTTGTATGTATGTCTTTTGGCATGTAAAAAAGATGAATTGTTAATGAATATCTTCGGGTCAGAAAGCAAAGATGAATTTATTAGTATGATTATGAAAGCAGAATTTCGATTTGGTATAACCATGATTTTTGATGTTTTGTGAAGATAGGTGATGAAAATTATCTTCATTCCCGGTTATGAAGAGGAATTTAGAACCACAATTATGATTATGAGTTATTCATATGATTGTGATGTGAACTGTTGATTTATTTTACATGGATAAAACAAGATTGGTGGACTTTTAACATAGAGAAGATAATAGACCTTATGGTCTATTTGACTCTTCTAATGGATTGCTCGTTCCGCTGCAACTATGGTTGAAAAGTTTTATCATCTACCATATGTTCTAAATCTCAGATTTATTATTGATGAAATCTATTGATAATTTAATTATCTTTATTCATGATATTCTTTACTGGGCTAGTTGTGCTCACCCTTTCTGCTTCACAATTCCTTTCAGGTAATAAGAGTGTTGCCGTAAGAGTGTTTTGGGTCGAGGGGGATAATAAGGAATAGAAAAAATGTTGGTCTCTAGTCATGGAGGTCCTCCCTAAACAAAGATAGAAAAGTGTGTTGTATTCTATACAACATTTAGTAGTTATATTTGGTGAATCAAATAGGTGAGGTGAACCCAACTTTGAAGGGTGTTTTGCCACTATCATACAAGATGTCTAATGACATACAACCTCGTGTTCTCATAAGACATGGTTGTGCACATCCACTAGTCAATATATCTACGAGCACCACCGTATGATCTTGGAGTTTATTTGAAACATAATTTTCACTTGAGACAACGGAGATATTTATATGTCAAGAGAAGACTCACCATTGGGAAAAAAGATGATAATAATCTTCTCATTTTTCTTTTGGGGTCTATCGGGTCAACCAAGGATAATTCTATGGCCATATGATATCTATTATAACCCTAGACGCATGGCCTCCCATGTACGTAAGGTTTTCTTGAGCACTTCCCAAAGATTTTAATTTCTAAAACAGTTTTTGACTATACTTTTATGTAAAGTACCATTATAAGGTTGTGGTCGAGGCACCATGAGAGTTACATACATTTGTATTAAAACTCACATTTAATCGTGGTCGATTCTATACTTACGCTCAATAGTTTGTATAAATGAAGTTGTATTTGAATTTTGTACCATGTATATCCAAGTAACTCGTAATGGGTGATGTATACCTAATTTTGGGGGTGTCACATTTGGTATCGTAGCTTAGGATATGGTCATTCGCGTAAAAATAAGAGTCTAGAACTAGGAGGGGAGAGACGAAAGTTATATACTTCGCTAGTGTGTGACTTACCTAAGTCGAAATTGTTTACTTGATAAGTCGACAAATTGTGATATGTCAATTAACCTTTGTTTTGAAGATATATTCTAGAATGATATCTCAAATACGTGAGATGAGCAATGGAAAATCATGATATAGAGGAAATTACCGGAAGGTACAATCAAAAGAAAGCAAGGTATTCTCATCTCTTCAATATCAGTACGTAACGTAAATTTCGAGAGGGTAAAAATTTCATAAGGAGAGGGTGATTGTGAGACCCCTAATTTTATGAAATAAAAGTATTCAATTTTTTTTTTTATTTTGGTAAATAGTTAAATTGATAAAAGTTTAAAGTTAAGGGTAATATGTGAATTTTTTTTTTGCAAAGTAAGCAAGTTGATATAAAATATTCATTTTTTCTGGGAATATTCGATTGGTCGAGGAATATTCTTTTTTTTCGGGGAATATCCGCATTTACTCAAGACAATCATTGTGGACCTCAAGAACGTAATTATCATTTGATCGAGAAAACGACAAAAAATATTTTTATGAAAATAACTACGGAAGTTTTACCGTTAAAACCGTTGAACTACTCTAAGAGTAAAAAGTACAAAGAATACGCTGTGGTTCAGATAAGAAGACACCAGATTGATTATCGATGCTTACGTGAGAAGTCACCGCTTATACTCAATTATTGCTACAAGAATTGTCGTGATCATATCTCTTATATTATTGATTCAATTATTGTCACAATATCATCTCAGATAATATGTTATATTATTAAATCAATAATTGAGACGACAAGTTATAATATTAATGATTAATAATTGTTGAAAGATTAAATATGTGTTGATTAAAAATAAAATGATTTGTGGTAATATTTATTCAATCCTTGATGTATATAAAGAGTCTATTATGAGACGTTTGTGGTAAGTTTGGTTATTCTATGGGGCCCATATGTCATCATCTAAGAGTCTCTTTCGCCAATAGTAATTACCTTTACCAGACGCCAAACCACTTGTCATTTCATATTACAAAGGCCGAACCAATTGTCATTTCACATTACAAGCGCCGAACCAATTGTCGTTTCACATTACAAAGGCCAAACCACTTGGTGTTTCACATTACAAAGGTTAAACCACTTGGTGTTTCACATTATGTGTGAAACCACTTGGTGTTTCACATTACAAAGCGCCAAACCACTTTTCTTTTCACATCACTACCAATCGTCAAGCCGCTTGCCTTTTTTTCACATTGCAAGTGCTAAGCTAGAAATCTTCTATAAATAGAGGCCTAGTTCTTCATTCATTATTTTCACTTAATTCATTCAAGCTATATAGAGAGAGAAAGTATAGAGAATAAAGAGAAAGAAGAAGAGTATTCTCGTTAATACACTATCGCAAAGATTCAATCTCTCCTACTAAAGTAAGGGTGTTATTTCTTTTGTATTCATGAAGAGAACTTCGTTATTCCATTATTTATTATTCGTTGAATAACTCAGATACGCTGGATACCCTATACTTGGTGAAATTCTTCTCGTTATTCCATTCTTTATTATTCATTCGGAATATCCTCGTCTATCTCAAGCGCTTATTTAGGACCGGGTTCCATTATTTGTTATTATGTTGAATAACCTATTTATGCTAAGTACCGCATACATGGTGAAATTCTTTCGTTATTCCATTCTTTATTATTCGTTGGAACATCCTGCCTATGCTTTACGCATGACCGGTTCCATTATTTATTATTCGCTGGAATAACTCGTCTTCAGTGCGGGCTATCGCACGCCCGGTGAATTCTTTCGTTATTTCATTATTTATTATTCGTTGAATATCCTCGCTCGTATGCTTACGCATGACCCGGTTCCATTCTTTATTATTCTGTTGAAATAACCTGTCTATGTGGATTACCGCATGTATTGTAAATGATCCTTCGTATTCATACGAATAGTATTTTCATTAAAAAGGGGTTTCTGCCAGGGGCAGTTTCGTAATTTTTCTGACCCTCAAAAATTTTGGAAAAATTTGAAATGATAATTTGATGAGTTTTCTAGATTGTGTCCAAAAATGGTGATTTTTGGATGTATAGATTAAGAGTTATGGATTTTATGGGAAAAGACTATTTTAAAAGTAAACCCTTATAACGCCTTTTGTGGTTAACTCAAAAATGGTGAAATTTTTATTGGGAGTACATATATATATAACAGAGTATACCCTGTAAATTTTGGAATTTTTGGACAAAAGTACAATTTATGATAAATGTCTAAATATTTCTAGCTTTTAGCCATATGAAAAATAGTAAATGAATTTTAAAAATTTTGAGAAAAATATATGTTCAAGATGGGACTATATTTCGCTAAATCCCGTAAAAGAAATATTTTGGGATCTGATTTGGTATTTTTCATGAAAATGAACTAGTTATGAGTAAATGAATTAAATATGTTATGTGAAGTAATAAAATTTGAAAATAGGATTTTATGGCTTGAGAATCCTATATAGGGTATATGCAGATTTTTGATGAGAGATTTGATCATTGATTATGAAATCTTATGAGTATGGCATTTTTGAATGATTAAATGCATTATTTGATAAAGTGTAAACAATTGAAATAAATTGTTTATAAGTTTAAGAAATGATTAAAATATTGTTATAATATTAATGATATTAGATTATGAGATTATTAAGTGATTGATAACATTTGGTTATTATTGAAACTGGATAAATTGTATTATAAATGTTTAATATTTATCCTTTATCTCATTTGATTAATTCTTATATCATTGTCATCATCCTCATGCTTTATATATGTTGAAAGTCATCTTTGGTCAGAAAGTGTATAGATGGACTTGGTATGATTATGACCAAGGATTATTCTAAGATAATCATGACCGTAATGTTATAAATGATGTGGAAAAAGTCCTCATCGCCCGTGTAGTGCATTGATGGACAGCTTTTGGTATGATTATGGCTATGGATTCTCTTACCAAGGGTGCAAAGATGAATTGTTTTATGGCATGATCATGATCATTGATGAAAAAACACGATTATCTTTACCAGAAAGTGCATGGATAATTCGTGGTCGTGATATTAACGAATATCCTTAGTCGTAGGGCATGGATAATTCGTTGATATGGATTGATTATCGAAATGAGTCTCAAATGATGAAATATAAATTCATGGATGTGATATTAACGAATATCCTGGTCAGAAAAGTGTGGGTGATTCGATGATGTGGATTATTTATTAAGCTAAGTCTCAAATGATAAAATATTTATTATACACTTTTAATTGTAGAAGATAGTAGATATCATGCTCTACTGACTCTTCTTAAAATATAGCTTGTATGTCTTTGGCATGAAAGTGCAAAGATGAATTGTTAATGAATATCTTTGGTCAGTAGTGCAAAGATGAATTTATTAGTATGATTATGAGCAGGTGAATTCGATTTGGTATAACCATGATTTTTGATGTTTTGTGTGAAGATAGGTGATGAAAATTATCTTCATTCCGGTCATAAGAGGAATTTAGAACCACAATTATGATTATGAGTTATTCATATGATTGTGGATGTGAACTGCTGATTTATTTTACATGGATAAAACAAGATTGGTGGACTTTTAACATAGAGAAGATAATAGACCTTATGGTCTATTCGACTCTTCTAATGGATCGCTTCGTTCCACCGCAACTATGGTTGAAAAGTTTTATCATCTACCATATGTTCTAAATCTCCGATTTATTATTGATGAAAGCTATTGATAATTTAATTATCTTTATTCATGATATTCTTTATCGGGTTAGTTGTGCTCACCCTTTTCGCTTTCACAATTCCTTTCTGTAATAAGAGTGTTGCCGTAAGAGTGTCTTTGTCGAGGGGGGATAACAGAGAATAAAACAGTTGGTCTCTAGCTGTGGAGGTCCTCCCTAAACAAAAGATAGAAAAGTGTGTTGATTCTATACAACATTTAGTAGTTATATTTGGTGAATCAAATAGGGTGAGGTGAACCCAACTTTGGAAGGGTGTTTTGCCACTATCATACAAGATGTCTAATGTCATACAACCTCGTGTTCTCATAAGACATGGTTGTACACATCCACTAGCTGAATATATCTACGAGCACTACCTGTATGATCTTGGAGTTTATTTGAAAGATAATTTTCACTTAGAGACAACGGAGATATTTATATGTCAAGAGAAGACTCACCATTGGGAAAAAGATGATAATAATCTTCTCATTTTTCTTTGGGGTCTATTGGGTCAACCAAGGATAATTCTGTGGCCATATGATATCTATTATAACCTAGACGCATGGCCTCCCATGTACGAAGGTTTTCTTGAGCACTTCCCAAAGATTTTAATTTCTAAAACAGTTTTTGACTATACTTTTATGTAAAGTACCATTATAAGGTTGTGGTCGAGGCACCATGAGAGTTACATACATTTGTATTAAAACTCACAGTTAACTGTGGTCGTATTCTATACGACAGCTCAACAGTTGTATAAATGAAGTTGTATTTGAATTTTGTACCATGTATCCCAAGCACTCAGAATGGGTGATGTATACCTAATTTTGGGGCGCCACATTTGGTATCGTAGCTAGGATATGGTCGTCAAGGAAATAAGAGTCTAGAACAGGAGGAGGAGGGAGAGACGAAAGTTATATACTTCGCTAAAGTGTGTGACTTACCTAAGCTGAAATTGTTTACTTGATAAGTTGACAAATTGTGATATGTCAATTAACCTTTGTTTTGAAGATATATTCTAGAATGATATCTGAAATACAGGAGATGAGCAATGGAAAAATCATGATATAGAGGAAATTACCGGGAAGGTACAATCTGAAAAGAAAGCAAGGTATTCTCATCTCTTCGAATATCAGGTACGTAAGTAAATTTCGAGGGCAAAATTTCATAAGGAGGGGTGATTGTGAGACCCCGAATTTTATGAAATAAAAGTATTTAATTTTTTTATTTTGGTAAATAGTTAAATTGATAAAAGTTTAAAGTTAAGGGTAATATGTGAATTTTTTTTTTGCAAAGTAAGCAAGTTGATATAAAATATTCGCTTTTTTGGGAATATTCGATTGGTCGAGGAATATTCTTTTGTTTGGGAATATCCCATTTACGACAAGACAATCATTGGTTGACCCAAAAAATGGTAATTATCATCGGATTGAGAAAACGACAAAAATATTTTTATGAAAATAACGGCGAAAGTTTTACCGTTAAAATTGTTAAACTACTCGGTAGTAAAGGTACAGTATTACGTTTGGTTGCATAGTAGCACACGGTATTGATTATTGATGCTTACGTGAGAAGTCACTCAGATATACTCAATTATTGCTATAGTAATTGCTGCATCATATCTCTTATATTATTGATTCAATTATTGTCACAATATCATCTGTATAATATGTTATATTATTAAATCAATAATGGAGATGACAAGTTATAATATTAATGATTAATAATTATTGAAAGATTAAATATGTGTTGATTAAAAATAAAATGATTTATGGTAATACTTATTCAATCCTTGATGTATATAAAGAGTCTATTATGAGACGTTTGTGGTAAGTTTGGTTATTCTATGGGGGCCCATATGTCATCATCTAAGAGTCTATTTCGTCAATAGTAATTACCTTTACCAGACGTCAAACCACTTGCCGTTTCATATTACAGGCGTCGAACCAATTGTCGTTTCACATTACAGGCGTCAAACCAATTGTCGTTTCACATTACAGGCGTCAAACCACTTGGTGTTTCACATTACAGGCGTTAAACCACTTGGATATTCACATTACAAGCGTCAAACCACTTTTCTTTCAACATCACCAGTCGTCAATCCGCTTGCCTTTTCACATTGCAAGTGCTAAGCTAGAAATCTTCTATAAATAGAGGCCTAGTTCTTCATTATTTTCACTTAATTCATTCAAGCTAGAGAGAGAGAGAAAGTATAGAGAGAATAAGAGAGAAAGTAGAGGAGTATTCTGTTAATACACTATCGCAGATTCAATCTCCTACTAAAGTAAGGGATGTTATTTCTTTTGTATTCATGAAGAGAACTTCGTTATTCCATTATTTATTATTTCGTTGGAATAACTCAGATACGCATTTGAGCTACGGGTTCCATACTTGGTGAAATTCTTCTATTATTCCATTCTTTATTATTTCGTTGAATATCCTCGTTATTCCATTCTTTATTATTTCGTTGAACATCCCGGACGACGGGTTCCATTATTTATTATTCGTTGGAATAACCTATCTGTATGTGGCCTATCGCATGCCCGTGGTGAATTCTTCGTTATTTCATTATTTATTATTATGTTGGAATATCCTATCTGTGCGTTTACACATGACCTGGTTCTATTCTTTATTATTCTATTGAAATAACATGTCTATGTGGATTACCGCATGCATTGTAAATGATCCTTTTGTATTCATACGTAATAGTATTTTCATTAAAAAAGGGGTTTCGCCAGTAAGGCGCGTTTTGTAATTTTTTGACCTCAAAAATTTTCGGAAAAATTTGAAATGATAATTTGATGAGTTTTCTAGATTGTGTCCAAAATGGCGATTTTTGGATGTATAGATTAAGAGTTATGGATTTTATGGGAAAATACTATTTTTAAAGTAAACCCTTATAACGCCTTGTGGTTAACTCCAAAATTGGTGACATTTTTATTGGGGGTACATTTATATAACAGGAGTATACCTTGTAAATTTCCGAATTTTTGGACAAAAGTACATTTTATGATAAATGTCAAAATATTCGGCAGTTTTAGCCATATGAAAAATAGTAAATGAATTTTAAAAATTTTGAGAAAAATATATGTTCAAGATGGGACTATATTCTGCTAAATCCCAGGAAAGAAATATTTTTGGGACTGATTTGGTATTTTTCATGAAAATGAACTAGTTATGAGTAAATGAATTAAATATGTTATGTGAAGTAATAAAATTGGAAAATAGGATTTTATGGCTTGAGAATCCTATATAGGGTATATGCAGATTTTTGATGAGGGATTTGATCATTGATTATGAAATCTTATGAGTATGGTATTTTTGAATGATTAAATGCATTATTTGATAAAGTGTAAATAATTGAAATAAATTATTTATAAGTTTAAGAAATGATTAAAATATTGTTATAATATTAATGATATTAGATTATGAGATTATTAAGTGATTGATAACATTGGTTATTATTGAACGCTGGATAAATTGTATTATAATTGTTTAATATTTATCCTTTATCTCATTTGATTAATTCTTATATCATTGTCATCATCCTCATGTTTATATTGTGTTGAAAGTCATCTTTGGTCAGTAGTGCATAGATGGACTTGGTATGATTATGACTGAGGATTATTCTAAGATAATCATGACCGTAATGTTACAAATGATGTGGAAAAAGTCCTTATTGGCCCGTAGTGTATTGATGGATAGTTTTTGGTATGATTATGGCTATGGATTCTCTTCGACCAAGGGTGCAAAGATGAATGATTTTATGGCATGATCATGACCGTTGATGAAAACACGATTATCTTTAGCCGTAGTGCATGGATAATTCGTGGTCGTGATATTAACGAATATCCTTAGCCGTAGTGGATGGATAATTTAGTGATATGGATTGATTATCGAGCTAAGTCTCATCAATGAAATATAAATTCATGGATGTGATATTAACGAATATCCTTGGCCGTAGTGCAGGGGTGATTCGATGATGGGGATTATTTATTAAGCTGAGTCTCAGCGATAAAATATTTATTATACACTTTTAATTCGTAGAAGATAGTAGATATCATGCTCTACTTTACTCTTCTAAAATACAGTTGTATGTCTTTGGCATGTAGTGCAAAGATGAATTGTTAATGAATATCTTCGGCCGTAGTGCAAAGATGAATTTATGATTATGAGCAGGAATTCTGATTTGGTATAACCATGATTTTTGGATGTTTCAGGTGAAGATAGGTGATGAAAATTATCTTCGTCCTGGTTGCGTCTAGGTTATAATATATATCATATGCCCACAGAATTATCCTTGGTTGACCCAATAGACCCCAAAGAAAAATGAGAAGATTACTATCATGTTCTTTCCAATGGTGAGTCTTCTCTTGACATATAACTATCTCCACTGTCTGCAATTGAAAATTATATTTCAAAAAAACTCCAAGATCATATAGGTAGGGCTCGTTGATATACTCAGCAAGTGGATGTGCACAACCATGTCTTATGATAACACGAGGTTATATGTCATTAGACATCTTGTATGATAGTGGCAAAACACCCTTCCAACGTTGGGTTCGCCTCACCCTATTTGATTCACCAAATATAACTACTAAATGATGTATAAAATACAACACAATTTTTTATACTGTTTAAGGAGAACTTCTACCGCTAGAGACCACCGCTCTATTCTCATTACCCCGCTTCGACCCAAATTTACACTCTTATTACCTGAAAGGAATTGTGAAGCAAAAGGGTGAGCACAACAAGCCCAGTAAAGAATATCATGACTAAAAATAAATAAATTATCAATAGTCTTCGTTAGTAATAAATCAGAGATTTAGAACATATGGTGTAAGACCCCGAATTTTATGAAATAAAAATATTCAAATTTTCTTATAATTACTATTCATGAGTTACTATTTATGAGTAACTATTCACGAGTTACTATTCATGAGTTACTATTCATGAGTTACTATTCACGAGTTACTATTCACGAGTACTATTCACTACAAAATTGGTTTCTTTTTCTAACCAAATTATAGTTGATTTATGAATATTACTCTGGAGATTAAAACTATGTATTGATTATATTGATTTTATTATCATATATAACATTTTTATAACCCTGATGTTGAAATTCTCTTTCACTAGAGTGTAAAGATGGGTAGATTATTGGTATGATCATGACTAGGGTTCTCTTTGGCCAGTAGTGAAAAGTTAAATTGTGACTGGTATGATCATGACCATTGAATTTATAATTGAATATCTTTAGCTTAAGTTCAAAGGTGAATTGATCAACATGGTTATAATTATTGTTTATATAAATTCTGAAATGATTATATATTTCTTTGAGATACGAATATCTTTGGCCCATAGTACAAAGATGACTTATTGATGAATATCTTTGGCCCGTAGTGCAAAGATGAATTATTGATGAATATCTTTGGCATGTAGTGCAAAGATGGTGCATTGATGAATATCTTTGCCCGAAGTAGTGCAAAAGGCGAATTTATTAATATGATTATGAACATGAACTGTGATTTGGTATAACCATGATCTTTGGTGTTTCAGGTAAAGACATGTGATGAAAATTATCTTCGTCCTAGATGCGAAGAGAAATTTAGAATCACAATTATGATTATGAGTTATTCATATGATTGTGGACCAGAACTGTTGATTGATGTTACAGGGATAAAACATTGTTGGTGGATTTTTAACATGGAGAAGATAATACACTTTATGGTTTATTTGACTCTTCTAATGGATTACTCGTTCTGCTGCAACTATGGTTGAAAAATTTTATCATCTACCATATGTTCTAAATCTCTGATTTATTTCTGACGAAGGCTATTGATAATTTATTATCTTTAGTTATGATATTCTTTACTGAGCTAGTTGTGCTCACCCTTTTGCTTCACAATTCCTTTCAGGTAATAAGAGTGTTCAAAATTTAGCGGGGATAACAGGGGAATAGAACGGTGGTCTATAGCTGTTGAGGTTATCCCTAAATAGTATGGAAATAATTTTATTGAGAACTTTAGATAAGTGTGTCATATTGTATAAGTCATTTGATATTTAATTTTGGTGAACCGAATAGGGTGAGGCGAACCCAACTTTGAAAGGGTGTTTTGTCACTATCATACAAGATGTCTAATGACATACAACCTCGAGTTATAATAAGACAAGGTTGTGCACATCCACTTTCTGAGTATATCTACGAGCACTACCTATATAATCTTGGAGTTTGCTTAAAATATAATTCTCAATTGCCGACAGTGGAGATAATCATATTTCAAGAGAAGAATCACCATTGGAAAGAAGATGATTATAATCTTCTTGTTTTTCTTTGGGGACTTTTGGGTCAACCAAGGATAATTCTGTGGGCATATGATATCTATCATAACCTAGACACATGGTCTCCCATATACGAAGGTTTCCTTGAGCACTTCCCAAAGATTTTATTTTCTAAAACAGTTATTGACTGTACCTTTATGTAAGGTGCCATTGTGACGTACTATCCAAGGTTGGGACATGAGTCACAGTTGGCGCATGGCCTCCCATGTACGAAGGTTTCCTTGAGCACTTCCCAAAGATTTTAATTTCTAAAATAGTTATTGATTGTACCTTTATGTAAGGTGCCATTGTGACGTACTATCCAAGGTTGGGACATGAGTCACAGTTGGTATATATTTGTATCAAAACTCACAACATATGTGTTGTTGTATTTTGCACGACAATTGTGGTAATAAAGTTGTAGTTGTTTTCTGTACCATGTTTTTGGCGACTAAGAATAGGTTGGTTGGATTAGACCTATTTTTGGGGCATTAAATTTGGTATCAGAGCTTAGGGATATGATCTCTGGCGGAGATCCGGGATTAAAACTAGGAAGGGAGAGACGAGTAATATCCTTCACTAGTGTCTGTCCTACCTAAGCTTAATTTTCTTACTTAAGTTGACAAATTGTGATATGTCAATTAACCTTTGTTTTGAAGCTGTATTCTAGAATGATATCTGAAATACAGGAGATAACCAATGGAGAAATCATGATGACAGGGAAGATGGAATCTAAAATGAAAGCAAGGTATTCTCAACTCTGTGAAATACTAGGTACGTAAATTTCGGGGACGAAATTTCATAAGGAGGGGAGATTGTAAGACCCCGAATTTTATGAAATAAAAATATTCAAATTTTCTTATAATTAATATTCATGAATTACTATTCACGAGTTACTATTCATGAGTTACTATTTATGAGTTACTATTCACTACAAAATTGGTTTCTTTTTCTAACCAAATTATAGTTAATTTATTAATATTACTCTAGAGATTAAAACTATGTATTGATTATATTGATTTTATTATCATATATAACATTTTTATAACCCTGATGTTGAAATTCTCTTTCACTAGAGTGTAAAGATGGGTAGATTATTGGTATGATCATAACTAGGGTTCTCTTTGGCCAGTAGTGAAAAGTTGAATTGTGACTGGTATGATCATGACCATTGAATTAATAATTGAATATCTTTAGCTTAAGTGCAAAGGTGAATTGATCAACATGGTTATAATTATTGTTTATATAAATTCTGAAATGATTATATATTTCTTTGAGATATGAATATCTTTGGCCCATAGTACAAAGATGACTTATTGATGAATATCTTTGGCCCGTAGTGCAAAGATGAATTATTGATGAATATCTTTGGCATGTAGTGCAAAGATGGTCTGTTGATGAATATCTTTGGCTCGTAGTGCAAAGACGAATTTATTAGTATGATTATGAACATGAACTGTGATTTGGTATAACCATGATCTTTGATGATTCAGGTAAAGACATGTGATGAAAATTATCTTCGTCCTGGATGCGAAGAGGAATTTAGAATCACAATTATGATTATGAGTTATTCATATGATTGTGGACCAGAACTGTTGATTGATGTTACAGGGATAAAATATTGTTGGTGGATTTTTAACATGGAGAAGATAATAGACTTTATGGTCTATTTGACTCTTCTAATGGATTGCTCGTTCCGTTGCAACTACGGTTGAAAACTTTTATCATCTACCATATGTTCTAAATCTCTGATTTATTTCTGACGAAGGCTATTGATAATTTAATTATCTTTATTTATGATATTCTTTACTGAGCTAGCTGTGCTCACCCTTTTGCTTCACAATTCCTTTCAGGTTATAAGAGTGTTATCGGGTCGAGCGGGGATAACAAGGGAGTAGAATGGTAGTCTATAGCTGTTGAGGTTCTCCCTAAATAGTATTAAAAAATTTTATTGAGAACTTTAGATAAGTGTGTCATATTGTATACGTCATTTGATATTTAATTTTGGTGAACCGAATAGGGTGAGGCGAACCCAACTTTTGAAGGATGTTTTGTCACTATCATACAAGATGTCAAATGACATACAACCTCGAGTTATCATAAGACAGGGTTGTGCACATCCACTTGCTGAGTATATCTACGAGCACTACCTATATGATCTTGGAGTTTGCTTAAAATATAATTCTCAATTGCAAACACTGGAGATAATCATATGTCAAGAGAAGACTCACCATTGGAAAGAAGATGATTGTAATCTTCTTGTTTTTCTTTGGGGACTTTTGGGTCAACCAAGGATAATTCTGTGGGCATATGATATCTATCATAACCTAGACGCATGGCCTCCCATGTACGAAGGTTTCCTTGAGCACTTCCCAAAGATTTTAATTTCTAAAACAGGTTATATCGACCGTACCTTTATGTAAGGTGCCATTGTGACGACGTACTATCCAAGGTTGGGACATGAGTCACAGTTGGTATATATTTGTATCAAAACTCACAACATATGTGTTGTTGTATTTTGCACGACAATTGTGGTAATAAAGTTGTAGTTGTTTTCTGTACCATGTTTTTGGCGACTAAGAATAGGTTGGTTGGATTAGACCTATTTTTGGGGAATTACATTTGGTATCAGAGCTTAGGGATATGATCTCTGGCGGAGATCCGGGATTAGAACTAGGAAGGGAGGCGAGTAATATCCTTCGCTAGTGAGTATACCATCTACCTAAGCTTAATTTTCTTACTTAAGTTGACAAATTGTGATATGTCAATTAACCTTTGTTTTGAAGCTGTATTCTAGAATGATATCTGAAATACAGGAGATAACCAATAGTGAAATCATGATGACAGGGAAGATGAAATCTAAAATGAATGCAAGGTATTCTCAACTCTGTGAAATACTAGGTACGTAAATTTCGGGGACGAAATTTCATAAGGAGGGGAGATTGTAAGACCCCGAATTTTATGAAATAAAAATATTCAAATTTTCTTATAATTAATATTCATGAATTACTATTCATGAGTTACTATTCATGAGTTACTATTCATAGGTACTATTCACTACAAAATTGGTTTCTTTTTCTAACCAAATTATAGTTAATTTATTAATATTACTCTGGAGATTAAAACTATGTATTGATTATATTGATTTTATTATCATATATAACATTTTTATAACCACGATGTTGAAATTCTCTTTCACTAGAGTGTAAAGATGGGTAGATTATTGGTATGATCATGACTAGGGTTCTCTTTGGCCGAGAGTGAAAAGTTGAATTGTGGTGGTATGATCATGACCATTGAATTAATAATTGAATATCTTTAGCTTAAGTGCAAAGGTGAATTGATCAACATGGTTATAATTATTGTTTATATAAATTCGAAATGATTATATATTTCTTTGAGATATGAATATCTTTGGCCCATAGTACAAAGATGACTTATTGATGAATATCTTTGGCCCGTGAGTGCAAAGATGAATTATTGATGAATATCTTTGGCATGTAGTGCAAAGATGGTGCATTGATGAATATCTTTGGCTCAGTAAAAAAAAGGCTAATTTATTAGTATGATTATGAACATGAGCTGTGATTTGGTATAACCATGATCTTTGATGATTCGAGGTAAAGACATGTGATTAAAATTATCTTCATTCCGGATGCGAAGAGGAATTTAGAATCACAATTATGATTATGAGTTATTCATATGATTGTGGACCGTAGCTGTTGATTGATGTTGAGGATAAAATATTGTTGGTGGATTTTTAACATGGAGAAGATAATAGACTTTATGGTCTATTTGACTCTTCTAATGGATTGCTTCGTTCATTGCAACTACGGTTGAAAATTTTTATCATCTACTATATGTTCTAAATCTACGATTTATTTACGATGAAGGCTATTGATAATTTAATTATCTTTAGTTATGATATTCTTTACTGAGCTAGCTGTGCTCACCCTTTTGCTTCACAATTCCTTTCAGGTTATAAGAGTGTTACCGGGTCGAGCGGGGATAACAAGGGAATAGAATGGTAGTCTATAGCTGTTGAGGTTCTCCCTAAATAGTATGTAAATAATTTTATTGAGAACTTTAGATAAGTGTGTCATATTGTATAAGTCATTTGATATTTAATTTTGGTGAACCGAATAGGGTGAGGCGAACCCAACTTTGGAAGGGTGTTTTGTCACTATCATACAAGATGTCAAATGACATACAACCTCGAGTTATCATAAGACAGGGTTGTGCACATCCACTTGCTGAGTATATCTACGAGCACTACCTATATGATCTTGGAGTTTGCTTAAAATATAATTCTCAATTGCAAACACTGGAGATAATTATATGTCAAGAAAAGACTCACCATTGGAAAGAAGATGATTGTAATCTTCTTGTTTTTCTTTGGGGACTTTTGGGTCAACCAAGGATAATTCTGTGGGCATATGATATCTATCATAACCTAGACGCATGGCCTCCCATGTACGAAGGTTTCCTTGAGCACTTCCCAAAGATTTATTTTCTAAAACAGTTATTGACTGTACCTTTATGTAAGGTGCCATTGTGACGTACTATCCAAGGTTGGGACATGAGTCACAGTTGGCGCATGACCTCCCATGTACGAAGGTTTCCTTGAGCACTTCCCAAAGATTTTAATTTCTAAAACAGTTATTGACTGTACCTTTATGTAAGGTGCCATTGTGACGTACTATCCAAGGTTGGGACATGAGTCACAGTTGGTATATATTTGTATCAAAACTCACAACATATGTGTTGTTGTATTTTGCACGACAATTGTGGTAATAAAGATGTAGTTGTTTTCTGTACCATGTTTTTGGCGACTAAGAATAGGTTGGTTGGATTAGACCTATTTTTGGGGCATTACATTTGGTATCAAAGCTTAGGGATATGATCTCTGGCGGAGATCCGGGATTAGAACTAGGAAGGGAGAGACGAGTAATATCCTTCGCTAGTGTCTGTCCTACCAAAGCATAATTTTCTTACTTAAGTTGACAAATTGGGATATGTCAATTAACCTTTGTTTTGAAGCTGTATTCTAGAATGATATCTGAAATACAGGAGATAAGCAATGGAGAAATCATGATGACAGAGGAGATGGAATCTAAAATGAAAGCAAGATATACTCAACTCTGTGAAATACTAGGTACGTAAATTTCAGGGACGAAATTTCATAAGGAGGGGAGATTGTAAGACCCCGAATTTTATGAAATAAAAATATTTAAATTTTCTTATAATTACTATTCATGAGTTACTATTCACGAGTTACTATTCATGAGTTACTATTCATGAGTTATTATTCACGAGTTACTATTCACGGGTACTATTCACTATAAAATTGATTTCTTTTTCAAACCAAATTATAGTTGATTTATGAATATTACTCTGGATATTAAAACTATGTATTGATTATATTAATTTTTTTATCATATATAACATTTTTATAACCCTGATGTTGAAATTCTCTTTCACTAGAGTGTAAAGATGGGTAGATTATTGGTATGATCATGACTAGGGTTCTCTTTGGCCAGTAGTGAAAAGTTGAATTGTGACTGGTATGATCATGACCATCGAGTTTATAATTGAATATCTTTAGCTTAAGTGCAAAGGTGAATTGATCAACATGGTTATAATTATTGTTTATATAAATTCTGAAATGATTATATATTTCTTTGAGATATGAATATCTTTGGCCCATAGTACAAAGATGACTTATTGATGAATATCTTTGGCCCGTAGTGCAAAGATGAATTATTGATGAATATATTTGGCATGTAGTGCAAAGATAAATCATTGATGAATATCTTTGGCTCAGTAGTGCAAAAGGCGAATTTATTAGTATGATTATGAACATGAACTGTGATTTGGTATAACCATGATCTTTGATGTTTCAGGTAAAGACATGTGATGAAAATTATCTTCATCCTGGATGCGAAGAGGAATTTAGAATCACAATTATGATTATGAGTTATTCATATGATTGTGGACCAAAACTGTTGATTGATGTTACAGGGATAAAACATTGTTGGTGGATTTTTAACATGGAGAAGATAATAGACTTTATGGTCTATTTGACTCTTCTAATGGATTGCTCGTTCCGCTGCAACTATGGTTGAAAATTTTTATCATCTACTATATGTTCTAAATCTCTGATTTATTTCTGACGAAGGCTATTGATAATTTAATTATCTTTAGTTATGATATTCTTTACTGAGCTAGTTGTGCTCACCCTTTTGCTTCACAATTCCTTTCAGGTAATAAGAGTGTTGTCGGGTCGAGCGGGGATAACAAGGGAATAGAACGGTAGTCTATAGCTGTTGAAGTTCTCCTTAAATAGTATGTAAATAATTTTATTGAGAACCTTAGATAAGTGTGTCATATTGTATACGTCATTTGATATTTAATTTTGGTGAACCGAATAGGTGAGGCGAACCCAACTTTGGAAGGGTGTTTTGTCACTATCATACAAGATGTCAAATGACATACAACCTCGAGTTATCATAAGACAGGGTTGTGCACATCCACTTGCTGAGTATATCTACGAGCACTACCTATATGATCTTGGAGTTTGCCTAAAATATAATTCTCAATTGCAGACACTGGAGATAATCATATGTCAAGAGAAGACTCACCATTGGAAAGAAGATGATTGTAATCTTCTTGTTTTTCTTTGGGGACTTTTGGGTCAACCAAGGATAATTCTATGGGCATATGATATCTATCATAACCTAGACGCATGGCCTCCCATGTACGAAGGTTTCCTTGAGCACTTCCTAAAGATTTTAATTTCTAAAATAGTTATTGACTGTACCTTTATGTAAGGTGCCATTGTGACGTACTATCCAAGGTTGGGACATGAGTCACAGTTGGTATATATTTATATCAAAACTCACAACATATGTTGTATTGTTTTTTGCACGACAATTGTGGTAATAAAGTTGTAGTTGTTTTCTGTATCATGTTTTTGGCGACTCAGAATAGGTTGGTTGGATTGGACCTATTTTGGGGGTGTTACATATGGTAGATGATAAAACTTTTCAACCATAGTTGCAGCGGAACGAGCAATCCATTAGAAGAGTCAAATAGACCATAAAGTCTATTCTCCATGTTAAAAGTCCACCAACAATGTTTTATCCCTGTAACATCAATCAACAGTTCCTTTCCACAGTTATATGAATAACTCATAATCATAATTGTGATTCTAAATTGCTCTTCTCATTCAGGATGAAGATAATTTTTATCACCTATCTTTACCTGAAACATCAAAGATCATGGTTATACCAAATCACAGTTCCTGTTCATAATCATACTAATAAATTCATCTTTGCACTACGGGCCAAAGATATTCAACAACAGGTCATATTTGCACTACATGACAAAGATATTCAACAACATATCATCTTTGCACTACGGGCCAAAGATATTCAACAACAGGTCATCTTTGCACTACTGGCCAAAGGTATTCAACAACAGATCATCTTTGCACTACGGGCCAAAGATATTCAACAACAGGTCATCTTTACACTACGGGCCAAAGTTATTCAACAACTGGTCATATTTGCACTACGGGCCAAAGATATTCAACAACATATCATCTTTGCACTATGGGCCAAAGATATTTATATCTCCAAGAAATACATAATCATTTCAGAATTTATATAAACCATAATTATAACCATGTTGATCAATTCACCTTTGCACTTATGCTAAAAATATTCCACTGTAAATTCAATGGTCATGATCATACCAGTCAACGATTCAACTTTGCACTACTGGCCAAAGAGAACTCATAGTCACGATCATACCAATAATCTACCCATCTTTAAGTCAAAGAGAAATTTCTTCACCAGGATTATAAAAATGTTATATATGATAATAAAAACAATATGATCAAAACATAGATTTAATCTCAAGAGTAAGATTCATAAATCAATGATTTCATAACACCTTAATCCAAATGTTATAAATCACTTAATAATATCATAATATAATATTATTAATATTATAACAATATTTTAATCATTTCTTAAACTTATAAATAATTTATTTTAATTGTTTACACTTACTAATTAATCCATTTAATCATCCTAAAATGCCAACCTCATAAAATTCCATCACCAATAACCAAAAACCTCATCAAAAACCTGCATATACCTTATATAGTATTCTCAAACCATAAAATCCTATTTTCTAATTTTCTTACTTCATATAACATATTTAATTCATTTACTCATAACTAGTCCATTTTCATGAAAAATACCAAATCAGTACAAACAAATTTTCTTTTCTGGGATTTAGCATAATAAAGTTCCATATTGAACATATATTTTTCTCAAAATTTTTAAAATTCATTTACTATTTTTCATATGGCCAAAACAGCCGAATATTTATACATTTATTATAAACTGTACTTTTATCCAAAAATTCTAAAATTTATAGAGTATACTTCTGTTATATACATGTACTGCCAATAAAAATTTTACCAATTTTGGAGTTAACCACAAAGAGTTATAAGGGTTTACTTTTAAAATAGTCTTTTCCCATAAAATCCATAACTCCTAATCTATACATCCAAAAATCGTAATTTTTGGACACAATCTAGAAAACTCATCAAATTATCATTTTAAATTTTTCTAGAATTTTTGAGGGTCAGAAAAATTACGAAACTAAAAAACATAATAACCCTTACAATCCCTTACTATATTAATGACAATATCCCTTACAATCCCTTACCTCAAAAGAGCAGTATTTCTGACTAGAACATCGGATGTAAAGCCGAAGGAACCTTGCACTGAATAACAACTCTCAAAGTATCTAAATACTCACAAAATTACGCTCGATAATATAGAGAGAGAAAGAGAGAAATCTTATGTTTCTGGTGTATTTTTTAATTCTAACTTAGCCCTCTATTTATAGGAAAATGTTAGCATGCCGAAGCAGACTTGACACACACTGATGGCTCTACTACTATCTTGTTACACCCACCACATTTAAAATTCAATTTGAGCACATTTCTCACCAACCACAAGTGGGGCCCACTCAATTCTAGAATTTTCTACCAAAATTATTTATAAACCTAATTTCTGAATCAGTCACCTCTTAAAATTCATAACAAATAATACGTTCTTTTTTAATGGTTCAAAATTTGTGGATATATACTCAACTTATATATGTATAACATATCCAAAAATCGCAACGATCCAACTGTCGTATCAAAAATTATAACTCGCGCAATATATCTCAAGAACACTGGTTTGATCTTTTAATACCTCCAATCCAAAAAAATACTGATAAAACACCTCAACATTAATTCCTTCATTTATAACCACATAAATAAATCCACATTTATATCCACATCAAATAAATATTTTCTTACCATATACATCAATAATTAATTATTCACAAATAATATTATAGAATCACAATAATGACAACCAGGCAGTTCCCAGGAAAGAGGGGGCTTTTCGATAAGGATTTCTCCTTACTGGCGCGCAATTAGGTGACCAAACCTCTGCTTGACAGAACTTTCTAGACATTATCAATAATTCTATCTAATAATATTATTCAAATAATATGAATTATTGATATAATAATGGGAAATACTGTGCAGTCACAATTATTGAAACAACAATAATATAAAATATCAACGCATCAATTATTGAACCAATAAAATAAAATATTGAACAGTAATTACTGTAACAATTATTGAGTAGTGCCTTCTTACGTAAGAATCAATAATTCAAAAATCTTTGTAATCTACCGGTGCTTCATGCAATCACGTGTATTATTGTATTTTAACCACCGGGTATTCCGACAGTGTTAATGGTAACGATTACGCCGTTTAGTTATAAAAACTCAAACTTCTCATTTTCTTCATCCGACAGTTATTCCGTTATGGGGCCCACAAATGGCTACTGGGTAAATACGGATATTCCCGACAAAAAGAATATTTCACGACCAAACGAATATTCCCCGACAACAATGAGTATTTTATAACCACTTGCGTATTTTGAAAATTTTCATATATTACCCTTAACTTTAACCTTTTATCAATTTAATCTTTTACTGAATAATAATTATAAGAAAAATTGAATACTTTTATTTCATAAAATTAGGGGTCTTACAATCTCCCCTCCTTGTGAAATTTCATCCCCGAAATTTACGTACCTGGTATTTCAAAGAGTTGAGAATACCTTGCTTTCATTTCAGATTCCATCTTCCCCGTCATCATGATTTCTCCATTGCTCATTTCCTGTATTTCAGATATCATTCTAGAATACAACTTCAAAACAAATGTTAATTGACATATCATAATTTGTCAACTTAAGTAAGAAAATTCAGCTTAGGTAGGACACACACTAGCGAAGGATATTACTCGTCTCTCCCTTCCTAGTTCTAATCCCGGATCTCCGCCAGAGATCATATCCCTAAGCTCTAATACCAAATGTGACTCATGTCCCAACCGTGGACATCACCTCATAGTGGGTACCTATCAGTTTGCTACCGCAGAACGGCGTCCCCTACGGAGAGTCTGGCTTCGGTGCATCCCCCATCAACAGGAAGTCAGCAGCGAGATGCTCGGGACTCTTTACTTATAGCTCTGATACCAACTGTGACTTTAGACACCAACTTGTGTCAGCACCTCACCAGGGTACCTATCAACTTACCACCGCAGAACGGCATCCCCTACAGAGAGTCTGGCTTCGGTGCATCCCTCATCAATAGGAAGTCACCAGATAGAGGCTCAGGGCTTTTTACTTATGGCTCTGATACCAACTGTGACACCCCCAAAATAGGTCCAATCCATCCAACCTATTCTGAGTCGCCAAATACATGGTACAGAAAACAACTACAACTTTATTACTACAATTGTCGTACAAAATACAACAACACATATGTTGTGAGTTTTGATATAAATATATCCCAACCTTGGATATCACGTCACAATGGCACCTTACATAAAGGTACAGTCAATAACTGTTTTAGAAATTAAAATCTTTGGGAAGTGCTCAAGGAAACCTTCGTACAAGGGAGGCCATGTGTTTAGGTTATAATAGATATCATATGCCCACAGAATTATCCTTGGTTGACCCAATAGACCCCAAAGAAAAATGAGAAGATTACTATCATGTTCTTTTCAATGGTGAGTCTTCTCTTGACATATAACTATCTCCACTGTCTGCAATTGAAAATTATATTTCAAATAAACTCCAAGATCATATAGGTAGTGCTCGTAGATATACTCAGCAAGTGGATGTGCACAACCATGTCTTATGATAACACGAGGTTGTATGTCATTAGACATCTTGTATAATAGTTGCAAAACACCCTTCCAAAGTTGGGTTCGCCTCACTCTATTTGAATCATCAAATATAACTACTAAATGATGTATAAAATATAACACACTTTTCTATACTGTTTAGGGAGAACCTTCACAGCTAGAGACCATCGTTCTATTCCCTTGTTATCCCCGCTCGACCCAGCTACACTCTTATTACCTGAAAAGAATTGTGAAGCAAAAGAGTGAGCACAACTAGCCTAGTAAAGAATATCATGACTAAAGATAAATAAATTATCAATAGTCTTCGTTAGTAATAAATCAGAGATTTAGAACATATGGTAGATGATAAAACTTTTCAACCATAGTTGCAGCCGAACGAGCAATCCATTAGAAGAGTCAAATAGACCATAAAGTCTATTATCTTCTCCATGTTAAAAGTCCACCAACAATGTTTTACCCCTGTAACATCAATCAACAGTTCCTTTCCACAATCATATGAATAACTCATAATCATAATTGTGATTCTAAATTCCTCTTCTCATTCAGGACGAAGATAATTTTTATCACCTGTCTTTACCTGAAACATCAAAGATCATGGTTATACCAAATCACATTTCCTGTTCATAATCATACTAATAAATTCATCTTTGCACTACGGGCCAAAGATATTCAACAACATATCATCTTTGCACTACAGGCCAAAGATATTCAATAACAGGTCATCTTTGCACTACGGGCCAAAGATATTCAACAACAGGTCATCTTTGCACTACGGGCCAAAGATATTCAACAACATGTCATCTTTGCACTATGGGCCAAAGATATTCATATCTCCAAGAAATACATAATCATTTCAGAATTTATATAAACTATAATTATAACCATGTTGATCAATTCACCTTTGCACTTAAGCTAAAAATATTCCATTGTAAATTCAATGGTCATGATCATACCAGTCAACGATTCAACTTTGCACTACTGACCAAAGAGAACCCATAGTCACGATCATACCAATAATCTACTCATCTTTACACTCAAGTCAAAGAGAAATTTCTTCACCAGAATTATAAAAATGTTATATATGATAATAAAAATAATATGATCAAAAAATAGATTTAATCTCAAGAGCAAGATTCATAAATCAATGATTTCATAACACCTTAATCAAAATGTTATAAATCACTTAATAATCTCATAATCCAATATTATTAATATTACAACAATATTTTAATCATTTCTTAAACTTATAAACAATTTATTTTAATTTTTTATAGTTTACTAATTAATGCATTTAATCATCCTAAAATGCCAACCTCATAAAATTTCATCACCAATAACCAAAAACCTCATCAAAAACCTGTATATACCTTATATAGGATTCTCAAGCCATAAAATCCTATTTTCCAATTTTCTTACTTCACATAACATATTTAATTTATTTACTCATAACTAGTCCATTTTCATGAAAAATACCAAATCAGTATAAACAAATTTTCTTTTCTGGGATTTAGCAGAATAAAGTTTCATATTGAACATATATTTTTCTTAAAATTTTTAAAATTCATTTACTATTTTTCATATGGCCCAAACAGCCGAATATTTAGACATTTATCATAAACTGTACTTTTATCCAAAAATTCAAATTAATTAAGTAGTACTTACATTATATACATGTACTGCCAATAAAAATTTCACCAATTTTGGAGTTAACCACAAGGAGTTATAAGGGTTTACTTTTAAAATAGTCTTTTCCCATAAAATCTATAACTCCTAATCTATTCATCCAAAAATCGCCATTTTTGGACACAATCTAGAAAACTCATCAAATTATCATTTTAAATTTTTCCAGAATTTTTGAGGGTGAAAAAAATTAATAAAACTGAAAAACATAATAACCCTTACAATCCCTGACTATAATAATGACAATATCCCTTACAATCCTTTACCTCAAAAGAGCAGTATTTCTAACTGGAACATCGGATGTAAAGCTAAAGGAACCTTGCACTGAATAACAACTCTCAAAGTATCTAAATACTCACAAAATTACGCTCGATAATATAGAGAGAGAAAGAGAGAAAGCTTATGTTTCTGGTGTGTTTTTCAATTCTAACTTAGCCCTCTATTTATAGGAAAATGTTAGCACAATCAAGGCAGACTTGACTGCCACCGACGATGGCTCTACCTGCTACTATTGCCACCCACCACATTTCAAATTCAATTTGAGCACATTTCTCACCAACCACAAGTGGGGCCCACTCAATTCTAGAATTTTCCACCAAAATCATTTATAAACCTAATTTCCGAATCACTCACCTCTTAAAATTCATAACAAATAATACGTTCATTTTTAACGGTTCAACATTTGTGGATATATACTCAACTTATATTTGTATAACATATCCAAAAATCACAACGATCCAACGGTCGGATAAAAAATTATAACTTACGCAATATATCTCAAGAACACTGGTTTGATCTTTTAATACCTCTAATCCGACAAAATACTAATAAAACACCTCAACATTAATTCCTTCATTTATAACCACATAAATAAGTCCATCATTTATATCCGCATCAAATAAATATTTTCTTATCATATACATCAATAATTAATTATTCACAAATAATATTACAGAATCACAATAATGACAACCAGACAGTTCCCAGGAAAGAGGGGGCTTTTCGATAAGGATTTCTCCTTACTGGCGCGCAATTAGGTGACCAAACCTTTCCTTGACAGAACTTTCTAGACATTATCAATAATGTTATCTAATAATATTATTCAAATAATATGAATTAATGATATGATAATGGGAAATCATGCGATCCACAATTATTGAAACAACAATAATATAAAATATCAATATGACAATTATTGAACCAATAAAATAAAATATTGAGCAGTAATTACTGTAACAATTATTGAGTAGTGCCTTCTTACGTAAGAATCAATAATTCAAAAATACTGTTCAATACCGTGTGCTACTGTGTAACCACGCGTATTATTGTATTTTAACCACCGGGTATTTTGACAGTGTTAATGGTAACGATTACGCCGTTTAGTTATAAAAACTCAAAATTGTCGTTTTCTTCATCCGATAGTTATTCCGTTATGGGGCCCACAAATGATTGCGCCGTCGTACGGATATTCCCGACAAAAAGAATATTTCACGACCAAACGAATATTCCCCGATAACAATGAGTATTTTATAACCACTTGCGTATTTTGAAAATTTCATATATTACCCTTAACTTTAACCTTTTATCAATTTAACCATTTACTGAATAATAATTATAAAAAAAATTGAATTCTTTTATTTCATAAAATTCGGGGTCTTACAAGTCTCCTCAATCGTAGAGTCTCTACTGTTCGTAGAGACCAGACCAAGCATGTCAGGCAAGGAAGTAGCTACATCAAGCATAATGGCTGTTGAACAAGACAAAACTGAGGTTCAAGAAAGTCCTGAAGTTATGGCTCAGCCTAGAAAATCAAGGATAAAGCTGGTCAAGAAGTACATCCTTGAGAATGAAAAAGTGCTCAAGAAGGAAGACAAGAATATGGTTGCCAAAGAGGAATTGTCAAAAGCAAGTCAAGGGGACAGTGCTCCAGCTGAGGGGGAGAACCCTGAGATTCTCATGATAGAAAATACACCGGCTGAGGGGGAGATGCCTGAAGCTCAAGAAGATGCTCCACTTGAGGGGGAGCTATTGATCGCACAAGAAGATGATCAAGTTGAGGGGGAGCCTCAGGATATCTCCATGGCAGAAGAAGAGGTCCCTGCCAGAAATTAAGAAGAACCAGTGCAAGATCATCAAGAGACCATTGAGATAATGGTATCCTCCAATGAGAACAGAGAAAAGGAAGAAGATGATGATGATCTTGAGATCACTAGTGTGGGCAAAGATGGGTATAGAAGCTATCTCTACAATCAGATGTTCTCTTACCTACCCATGATTCCATATCATCAAGCCCAAATCCTAAACTATTGAGATCACATGTTCTAGAGCTTCATAGAGTATCCAGCCATCTCAATACTAGCCAATGGATTCCCAGGAAGATTCACCTTTGCCAAGAAGTTACTTACTAACAACTCTTCCTCAAAGGATAAACCTGAGGTACTGTCTATCCCAACCCTCTTTAGAGTTAATCACTTGCCATCATCCTCATTTAGTTAATTCTATGAATTCCCTCGATGGTTGGAAGTGATTCTTCATCCACTAAATCAATTTCCAGTTGCAGAATCGTAAAATTCTGTAACTGAGGAACCAAATGCAGTCAACTTCATTTTACTCCCACAAACCCCTATCTCTACGATCCCTGCCTCTAGTCCCATCGTAGAGTCCCAAATAGAAATCATAGAGCCACATATTCTAAACGTCGAAACTCAGGCCCCTCCATCAGACATACCATCCTCCTCCCCCAACGACAATTTTAGTCTTAATCTTGCCCTCTACTCCATGATAGATCAATCCCAGAAAACATCCCCTCCACTCAATAATCCTCAACCCAGTGATCCTCTCACAAATCTGCCCACCAAAGATGACATGGATGAAGTGTCCAAGAACATGGTCAAGAACATCGATGAGAGCCTGGAAACTCATTCAAAACACATTCATCTCAGGCTAACTCAAATGATCACTGCTGCAAATAATCTCCCAGGCACTCTGAACGCTGAACTTACAAAGAAGTTGAGGGAAATTATCAAGGAAATGATTCAAAGCATGAAGGACAGAGATGATATTCACTTCCGGATAGCCACCAAACAAAGAGAGGTTGTTCTTGAATTACAGAAATCTCAAGAAGCCCAAAATAACCTTATGATGGAGAACATCATCAACCTGAAAGCTTCAATCACAGAATTTCAGAAAAGCCTATGTAAACCAGGAACATCAAATTGACATTGTTCTCACTGCCCTACGAAACAAAGAAGCTAGATCTGAAGCCCTGATCAAGGAAAGTCGAGAGGACATAGCTCAAACACAAAGCCAGCTAAACGAGCTTGTCCAAGGAGTAAATTGACTTTTTGCAGACATTCGAACCCTTGATGCTGACATAAAGGGGGAGAATAAAGGGAGAGGAGTTCAAGGAGGATAGGGAGGCCAAGGTAGAGGAGGTCAAGGAAGCCAAGAAAGGGGTAGAGGACAATTTAACGCTCAAGCGTCAAGAAGCCCTCCTGCAATATAATTCCACCAACAGACTCCACGATCAAGCAATCAGACTCAACGATCTGATCAGCAGGAAGTCTTGATGGCTCAGCCATTAAGAAGTCAAGGGCCAACTACCAGCTCACCAAATGTGACCACCACAGGCCTAAGAATACCAATTGGAGATCCAGTATTCATGAATAGGCATAATCACAACCTGATAGTAAGCCCAAGTGAGCCAGAAGAGTTAGCCAGAAGGGATGAAGCTAATAGGAAAAGAAGGTCTGAGGAGTATGCCAATCCCCCAATGAAAAGGTAAAAGAAATAGAGATAAGTTGAAACATTAAATTCTTATTTATGTAAAGCTAAACTGCAATATTTCTTGAACATCAATAAATTCATGCTTATTATCTAGAAATTTCAGCTGCTAACTGAAATATTAAGTCATGTTTAAATTTTCTGCAAATGCATCTAGACACTAATAATCATGACAACAAATCTCTTTGGTTATGTCAACATCAAATAGGGGGAGATTGTTGGGAGAATGCATATTATGATTTGATGTTTTAATGTATATGCTCATGATTATTTGTAAAGTCCTTCAAGTAATATATGTACAAGGACTTAGTGATAGATCAAATTTGTTAGGTTGATCTAAGCTCTTAACGTGTATCATTCTATAATAGAATGTATAGATAGAAAGATCAAAACTGCTAGGTTGATCTTGAGATGTAATAGATAGGCTTCGAAGAAATTGTAGTGTATCAATCTGATCAACATTGCAGAAGTCAAGGCAGAAACATAGAGCTTCAAAGATCGTAGTGTGCCTACCTTGAAGGGCCTCTTCAAAAATCTTAGAGTGGTCCCAACATTTGCCGAGCCAACTCTATGATCGTAGTGTGTGCTCTCAAAAATTTAGAGTTTACAAGTCAACGATCGTAGTGTGCTCTTGGAAACGTAGAGTTTACAACTCAAGCAAGCAAAGATCGTAGTGTGCAAATACTTAAAGAGAAATCGTAGTGCTCTCGGCTGATAGCGTCAGACCAGGCACCAAGGCGACAAGTCACCACGATCTGAATCGTAGAGTACCATGATCTGAATCGTAGAGTATCATCTATTTTGTGTCAGAAAACGTCGAGCCTCATGATCTGTGTGGAGATAGGTTCCAACATAAGAGGAATGGATTCTAAATGCTGCAGTACTCATTAGTCCCAAAGTCATAAGAAATATCCTTAGTATGCAACAAAGAAGCGTATTGAAGAAGCTAAGTAAAGTACCATTGGTAAAGGGGAAAACACCTTTTTAGGTGTTAGGTGAGAAAGCAGTCTGCAGTGTCAGTGGGCCATAATGCAGTTCAGAAGATGTGCAGAAATGTCTCCATCAAAGATCAGAAAGGTCAAACGCATTTAATGCCTCAACGGATGGATCCAACGGATAGTTTTCAAGATCACATATATACAAATCAAGCAGATGAGAGAGACTAAGCAAGCATTGAACAAATAACGTGAACAACTCTCAAAGCTCAACTCTATGATCAGAGAAATAGAAAAACTTGCTCAGCTACTCAGTTATTTCAAACAAGTGCTTAAACATCAACTGAATAGAAACCATCAAGAACTCATCATCTACCAATCAACTGAAGAAGAGTACCAAGTTTGTTGGACTTGAAGAGTTCTAAGTGAACTATAAGAGAGCCAAGTCTGCTGGACTTGAAGAGTTCAAGAGTGAACTAAAAAGTTCCTAGACTACTGGTCTAGAAGAAATCTGTGTGATTCAGAAGTTGTAAAAGACATCCTTAGTGGATTTCCTACTCGTTGAGTAGAAGAGTGGACTAGGAGCTTTAAGTGCTCTGAACCACTTAAAACGGCTGTGTCTTTTACGTTCATACTATAACTGCTATATCTGCCATAACTGCCATAACTGCCTCACTCTCATAACTCCACTACTTTGCAAAGGAGATTAAAACAAACATAACTAATGGTTTAATCATCATTAACTAACAAGTTTAAAATGAAAAGATTTTTAAATATCTATTCAACCCCCCCCCCCTCTAGATAACTATTGTGCCTACTAGGAACTAACACTGTCAACCCAAAATTTTAATAATCGGATGGAACAACTCGTCACTACCTCAACCAATGGTCCTCAATACATAGCTTCCGAGACTGAGACAAATAATTCAAGGTTGGAGGAATTATTGTCCAAGTTCGTAGCATTAAATGATGAGAGGAGGATTAATCAAGAGCGGTCAATTCAGAATCAAGAGATATCAATTCAAAATCTGCAGAACTAGATGGATCAAATGCTCAAAGCCTTGAATAACTATCCTCAAATAATTGGATTTATGACGAGGATTCTGAGATTGATGAAGTGCCCTAACCAAATCTACAACTGGATGAGACACGAGATGTTGAAAAAGAGGAGACAAGTGGGGATGAACTAACTATGAGTACTAACGAGGATGAGCCGATGTTATTAATGCCTCAAGTGCCTTCTCCACCAAAGTTTAAGGATCTGGTTAGATTTGTAAAACCTTGTCCGCTAGGTAGTCATGTCGTTGGAAATACTCCTTGGGACGTAAAAGCGAGTACATCTTTAAAGCCATGGTGCGATGAGCTGGAGAAAATAGAAGAAGAGATTGTTATGTCTGACAAGCTTCAATGCCAGAATCTATTCGCAGACACAATGGAGAAAACACCTAGATGTTTAAAATTTTCAAATGTGATCTTATCTAAACAAAGCATGCAAAGTGACTTTAATGCAATGACTATCGCAAATGGGAACCTACCAAAAGCTACATTATTTTCGATGGATGGAGGGTTCCTCAACTTTCAAAGAGGAATTGGATAGCGTTGACTGAGACAAAGTCGAAATTTGAAGAAGCGTAATTCAAGCGCTAACTGGGAGGCAACCCAGAATTTTTTATATTTATATGCTTTACTAGTTTATTTAGTAGATAAGAATTAATTTGCTTATTAAGTTCTCTTACCAATCCAAGTGTTATTCTAATCCATGTTTTCTCTCTTCATTGCAGGTATTGGAGGTTCAATGGACAGGCAAAAGATTATGAAAAGGTCATTCAAGTCAAATTCAAGTGTGGTGCCCAATTTATCCCGTGTGCCTAACCTATTCTCCAAACTTAGCGGACAAGGAGGAGGATTGCTATATTTTTAGGGAAGTCATCTGCTTTACTTTTTTCTATTTCAGGCATTGAGGACAATGTCTAGTTTAAGTTTGGGGGCATTTTAGTGTCATATTGCATATAGTTAGTATTTACATTGTAGTTCCTATAGTTACATTTAGTTTTTGCATTCAGTTTCTTGATTTTTTTTTAAATTGAAAAATTAGTAGTTAGTTTACTATGTTTATATAGCATTTAGTACATCTTGCATGAGTCCAGCTGTTTGATATTTACAATTTGTTTTGGCCAATGATGAGATTGGAATTGGGTAGACAAGTATAGTACTGACTATTAGAGCATTGATGTAATTTCTTGTTATGAATTGAGTCTTTTTCTGTTTAAAACTGGTATAATAAGGATATCACAGTAAAAACAACTTGTTGATTTATTGAGTTTAAATTGATACATAATGGGATTCTAAAGGATAATGCTAGTTTGAATAAAAGAATGACAAGAATAAGTAGTGATGGCTAAAGTTAGACAAGAACCTAAGTTTGGGGGAATATTTGGGGTATATAAGCTATAAAAAAAAGAAAAAGAAAAAAAAGAAAGTATGAATAAACACTGTGGCGTGCTTGTCTAGTTTTGTGGCATTTGTTACTTGAGTAAGTAAGCCCGAGGGGATTGTCTTTACACCTAGCGCCCTAAGGTCTTAATAGTCTGGGAGTCGTTTGTCGAAAGCTCGTTAAGGTAGCGTTGAAAAGCCTAAGGGAATAAGACATTGCATAGTTGTGTGTATATAAAGCAAAAGAAAAAAAATAAATAAAACGGGAAATAAGAGCAAAAAGCCCCCGTAGATGAAAAATGAAGCATAAGTATCCCATGTTCACCCTCGATATTGGTAATTGTTTGATTTTAGTTAGATGTAGCTTGTTTTTGAATTTCTTAAGTTTACACTGTATGATGCATTCGAAGAGACTTGTTATGTGTTAAGTTTGATATTATATCAGTTAGCATTATTGTTGAGCACACACGCACTATATCAGTAATAACGGTTTAAGATTTGATGATTGATTGAGAAATTATTGATGAGTTTTGATATGATGTATTATCATGTTTACTTGATTTCTCTGAGGTCGGTTGAATATACTTGTTTCTATCATTACTGCTTGAATTGTAGGCATGCAGATTAGTTATATTACATAGCATTGTTGTTTTGTGTTTTTGCTTGAGGACAAGCAAATGTTTAAGTTTGGGGGTATTTGATAAGTAGGTTTTATACCTACTTATCTGGTATCTGTTACTTAAATTAGTTGCTTAATCTCATGTTTCTTAGTTACTTTTCATGCATTTTGTGTTCGTTTTGTAGATTATATGCTTGGGAGCTGAAATCGCAAAGAATTGGTATGAAATCGTAAAGAAAAGCAATCTGGACATCATTTGGGCTTTAATGTTTATTTCATGTTCTTGACTTGGAACTTGGATTATATTGTAGAGCTTCTTCTTAGCTTTCCGGAACATCTTGAATCATTCCAATCGGATTTCGGATGCAAGAGTTATGATCTTTGTACCAACGGACGTTGAACTTCACTGTTTTGGGTGGCCATTTACATAGCATCTACTTCAACCCCGATTTCCAACTTTATCCAACCTGAATCTGTCACTTCTCAAAGAATGAAAGTTGTAGATCTCGTCAATATCTTCGATTTGATAGGAGGCAGACATCGTAACTCTTCCTGGATCAAACGTTATGGCCAATTTTCCCAAAGGCCGTCAGAGTAGAAAAAGGACCCACGTCAAGGTGGACTTCCCCTTCACAAAACCCACGTGAGTAGGCGGGTATACCAGGTGTAAACAAGAGGGACCCCACCGGTGGCCCTTTAGTTATATACCCCGTATGGGGTAATGACAGTAAAACTCGATTTTTGTCCAAATTTGAGTTCGGGAAGGATTGTTTCGATCCGATTGACTCAAGGACTTCCAAGAGGACTTAAAGACATATAAAGAGACTTATAAAAGGAGGAGAATCACAAGGATTAGAGGGGATAAAAAGGATTCCATTAGATTATATTATAGTAGAATAAGAGAAAACTCTAGTTCTTATGAGATTTGGAGATTGAAGCAACTTGGAGACCATTGAAGATTCAAAGTAAGAGCAAGGAGGGAGCTTCAAATCTACAGACAATAGATTATTTCTTCTCATCTTCTTCTATCTTTGTCTTTTAATGATTATTCAAGTGTGGATTCTTAGTTTTAATTCAATAATCATGAACTAATTCTTTGTTTAAGATTACAATGGATCTTATTGTGTAGTTTATTTTAATATGTTTCGCTATAAATTATTATGTTCTATTGTGAGGATTGTCTATTGTGATTTGGACTTAATTGCTTAATTGCCTAGCTAACAATTATCGTGATAATCTATATGAACTCGAGAGATGAAGTATTTATTTAGATCTTATCATGATAGCATGTGTTTATGATTTCTGCATAGATGGACTTCATGATTCATGTTTAGGATAGAGATATGCCTTTACGCCATATGTAATCTTATAGAGAACTTGTGCTTTAAATCTTTTTTAATTGTAATTCACATAGAGATATATTGGATTAGTTAATTAGGGTGTCTTTCTTAATTCTATCATCTGTGGATTTAAGTGAGTATGGATATTATGCATCAAGAGGTGGTTTTATCTGCTTTAGTGTTCTTGATTAACAATTCTGGATAGAGAATAATTGATGATAAATATGTTGACTTAAATGAAGCAATAAGTGAAGTTGTGATCTTAAATCTCCGTAATCTGATTTTTAATTAGTGGTAATTAGAATTAGTGTAATTAAATAATTTAATTTATATAATTTGAAATTCATTCGTTTAAATAAGATTGAGTTGGTTATGGGTTAGTATTTGGTGATTTTTATTAAACAATTCCTCGTGGGAATGATACTCTACTTTTACTTTATTACTTGTTAACCACTTATACTTGCGTGTTGTGCGTAATTAGATTTTATCCAACAGTAGCATATCCGAGAAAGATTCTTTCGTCTGACTTGGGTTGGAACATTATCAGATACTACTTCCCATTGTTGAGAATGTAGCATGCACAGCCGAACACATGGAAGTAGCTGACATTTTGCTTTCTTCCTTTCCATAGTTCGTAGGGAGTCTTCTTAATCGTAGAGTGTATCAATGATCGATTCCGAGTGTAAGATGCAAGTGTTGGCGACTTACGCTTGAAGTATCCAGCAGATGGGTCTTTGTTAGTAGAGTTCTTCCAGCCTCTATCAAGGTTCTGTTCTTTCTCTCAACTACTCCATTTTGTTGAGGAGTTCATGGAGCTGAGAAGTTATGATTGATACCATTGTCTGTGCAGAACTGGTCCATTTCTAAGAAGTCAAATTCTCTGCAATGATCACTCCTTATAGCCTTGATTTTCTCTCATTTCTCGTTCATCACTAGTCTAAACATCTTGATTAGTTGGGAGCTTGTTTCATCTTTCGAGTTTAGAAAGAACACCCATATGAATATGGTGTAATCATCCACTACGACTAGTGAGTATCTCTTCCCTCCAAGGCTCGTTGTTGGAATTGGCCCAAATATATCCATGTGAAGCAACTGCAGGGGCTTGTCAATTGAGTTGGCAGTTTTGCTCTTAAATGAGCTTCTAGTCTGCTTTCCAAGCTGACATACACCTTTCTTTGACGAAGCTGAACTTGGGTAAGCCTGCCACTAGATCTTTTGAGGCCAGTTTAGACATGCTTTTGAAGTTGAGATTAGACAATCTTTTATGCCATAGCCAACTCATTTCTTCAGATGCTTTAGCCAGAAAGCATATTGTCTCGTCTGAGCTTAGTTGACCAAGATTTACTGTGTATGTGAGACCCCAAATTTTATGAATAAAGATTTAATTTTCTTGAAATATATTTTTTTAATATTATGGTGTGGATTTGAGATAGTGTTATAGTTGTGGGTAGTATTTAAAAATTTTGAAAAGTATGCAAGTTGTTGTATAATATTCGATTGGTCGGAGAATATACTTTTTGTCGGGGAATATCTGTACGACGGTACAATCATTGGTGGACCCAACAACGAAATTATTGTCGGATTGAGAAAATGACAAAAATACATTATAAAAATAACGGCGGAAGTTTTACCGTTAATACTGTTGAACTACTCGGTAGTAAAAGTATAGTAATACGCGTGGTTGCATAGTAGCACACGGTGTTGATTATTGATGCTTACGTGATAAGTCACTCAGTTTTGCTTTATTAGTATTATTAATGTAATAAAACAGAAAAGCTTTTTATATAAAACAGAATACTTTTATAAAGTTATTCGTTTTATTAGACTATAAATAGAATATATTATATTCTATTATGCATAGTATTTTGCATAGTAAAATCTTTTTATATAAAACAGAATACTTTTATAAAGTTATTTGTTTTATTAGACTACAAATAGAATATATTATTTTTTTTATTATGCATAGTGTTGCATAGTGCCTGCATAGTGTTGTATAGTGCCTGCATAGTATTTTGTATAGTAAAATATTTTTATATAAAATAAAATACTTTTATAAAGTTATTCGTTTTATTAGATTATAAATATAATATATTATATTTTATTTACAAGATTTTGCTTTAAATATGGATACATTCGATTAAAAGTAAATCAATCTGGATAGATTTCATGAATTAGTTACTATTCACCATTCTCCTATAAATAGAAGCTCATTCCTTCATTATTTCTTACGAATTCACTGAAACTCTAGAGAGAGAAACTATAGAGAGAAAGAAGAAAAGTGTTCTGATACTTCACTACTCCAATATCCAGTTTTTTCTAAGGTTGGGGATATTATTTGTTGTACTTGTAAGGGGTATTCTTTCTTTCTTATTCATGAAGAGAACTTCAGTTATTCCATTCTTTATTATTACATTGGAATAACTTTGTATACTGGGATACCCTATACTTGGTGAAATTCTTACGTTATTCCATTCTTTATTATTATGTTGGAATAACTTTCGCCATGCAAAGTCACGCATACATGGTGAAATTCTTCTGTTATTCCATTCTTATTATTTTGTTGGAATAACCTGTTTATGCGAAGTACCACATACATGGTGAAATTCTTCTAATATTCCGTTCTTTATTATTATGTCGGAATATCCTGTCTGTGCGTTTACGTCGGACCTTGTTCCATTATTTATTATTTTGCTGGGAATAACCTATCTGTGCAGTCTATCGCACGCATGGTGAATCTTTCTGTTATTCCATTCTTTATTATTCTGTTAGAATAACCTGTCTATTTGGATTACCACATGCATAGTGAATGATCCTTCGTATTCATTCCTTATTAAATTGTGGAAATGATCTGTCTACGTGGATTACTGCATGGCGGGCGAAAATCCATTTACAGTTTTATATATTCTATTATACTCAGTTGGTTAAAGCTTTGGCTTCTATACTCCATGAAATTAGTGAAATATCCTTGATATTTGTGCTTCATCCAGTATCTTTTCATGGAAATATTCTTCTGAGCATTCTTGAATTTTACTCCACAAAGCAGTATCATGTTGACAATTTGGACGTTATTGAGTTCAAGATAAATTAACTTATAAATCTTTAAAATTTATTCTTGAACTTGTTTTATTGAATTGTCATCATCCTCATGCTTATATTATGTTAAAAGTCATCTTTGGCTTACGTGCATAGATGGACTTGGTATGATTATATGATTATGACTAGGGATTATTTGGTATAATCATGACTGTAATGTGACGAATGATGTGGTAAAAGTCCTCATTGGTTTGTAGTTCATTGGTGGATAGTTGTTGGTATGATTATGACTAGGAATTATTCGGTATAGTCATGACCATTGATGATTATATGAATATCCTTGGCCGTGGAGCAGGGATGATTCAATTTTATTTATTAAGCTGAGTCTCAGCGATAAAGTTGATGACAGTTAAACTTGTTGTCTATTATATTAGTCTATCAGTTTAACATTATTGAAGGCTAATGATAATTTATTCTGCATTATCTTAGTCATAATATTTCTTACTGGGCTAGTTGAGCTCACCCTTTCTTTCACTGTTCTCTTCAGGAAATGAGAACGTAGCTGGGACTAGTCAGGGAATAGAGTGATGGTCCTAGATGGTGCATTAGTAGTCCTCACTATTCTGTGAAAATAGTGTGATAATAAATGTAATGAGGACTCCATTGAGTGTGGATATTGTCTAGATGACAATTTTTGTATTAAAACTCACAGCCTATGTTTTGGCGTATTTTACACGGCTGTTGTATAATTAAGTTGTATTTGTATTCAGTACCTTGTATATGGAGACCCAAGATGGGTGATGTATACCTGTTTTGGGGGCGTCACAGTTGGTATCAAAGCTTAGGGATATGATCCCTGGCTGAGATGTGAGACAAGAACTAGGAGGGGAGAGACGGAGAATTCCTTCGATAATATGACCTACCTAAGTTAATTTGGTATTTAACTGGTCGATTAGAGTATAGGGATAATATGTGATATATTAATTAACTCTTGTTTTGTGGCAGTATTGGAAAATGGCATCCAAAAATGTTGAGATAAGCAATGAAGCACATGAGATCGTGGAGTCACCATGATTAATACCCTGTGATAATGTGCAACAGAAGACAATAATCCTCGGTGAACAACAACACCGACCAAATGGCTAACGCACGGAATGTTTAGGAGCTTCAGAATTCATACAACATCCCAAGTAAAGAGAAACTCCTGTCCAAAATGTAGGTTGAAACACTATAAACTCTCGGACGGTCACCGCTAAACAGTTCAAGGAGCTGGGACCACCGGAGTTTATTGGAGAGCCAAAACCACTTAAGGCGGATGCATGGATAAACTAGAACACCAAGATATTTGATGTCTTGGGATGCTTCGAGGAGCAAAAGGTTCCCTTTGCCACCTTTATGTTGCGAGGAGAGGCAGATTACTGGTGGGAATCGGTAAAGCGTACTCAACCTGCCGCACTGAAGATGTCTTGGGAGAAGTTTCAAGAACTATTCAATGACAAGTACTTTCCCAAAAGTATTCGTTACATGAAAGAGGTAGAGTTCATCAAGTTAGAGCAGAACAATATGACCGTGTCGCAATACGAAGCTAAGTTTGCCGAGTTGTCCCGGTTTGCATCTCACTTGGTTTAAAATGAGGAGAGAATGACGCGGATGTTTCTAAGAGGTTTGAAACCCGAGATACGTCAATATCTAATTTCTCATAAACTGTGTTTGTATTCAGATGTTGTAAATAGGGCTCAGTTATTGGAGCGCGATAACGAGTCAACGTAACCAAGAGAAAGCAGCCAGCAAAATGATAATACGAGTGAGAGCAGTCATCGAAGCGGTGACAACTAGCGTGGAGGTAATCAATAGGAATGGTAACCACTTCGGTGGTAATCAGGGTCAAAATAATAAGAATGGACATTTCAAGAAGGGGAGATTCAACAATGATGGAAAGACGTCAGCACCAACACCCGTTGTTAAGGAAAGAGAACGACCACCTATCATATGGTTCAAATGTGGAGGGGAGGGACACATCAATCCAAACTGCGCGATGCCGTCCAAAGCATGTTATAATTATGGAAGAGAAGGTCACCTAGCCCAATTTTGTCATTCTCCGAAGACAAGTTCAGCTAGGATGGAGGCACCAAAGGCCATCCCAGAAAAGTCAAAGCCGGTAGTGCAAGGGAGAGCATTTGTAGTTACCTCCCAAAAAGCAAGGAACCCGAACGAGGTCATCACGCGAAGTTTATACCTTATTTGATACCGGTTCTACCCATTCTTTTATTTCTCCTACTTGCGCTCAACGATTAAATTTGACTCCGGAGAAATTAGACTTTGACTTATCTGTAGAAACTCTGTTGGGAGAAACCTTCATTACATCCACTATTTATAAGTCTTGATTGGTTCAAATCGGTACCCTCACATTACCTGTCGATCTCATTTCATTAAAAATACTTGCATTTGATGTGATTCTAGGGATTGATTGGTTAACTACTCATCATGCAAAAATTGATTGTTTTCGTAAGGTTGTTAGCTTTCATATTCCTAACCAACCTATTATGTGAATTCAAGCAACCAAACCATTAAAATCAATCACTGTCATCTCAAGCCATAAAGCTATTCGTTTATTGAAAAATGGATGTCAAGCTTTCTTAGCTCATGTCACGGATCTAAACAAAAATACGTCAATTTTGAATGATATTTCTATTGTTAATAAATTTCCGACGTATTCCTCGAAGAACTTCTGGCCTACCCTCAGAAGCATGAAATTGAATTTTGTATCGACCTTGAACCCGGTACAAAACCCATTTTCGAAGCCCCATATCGAATGGCTCCTATTGAACTTCAGGAGTTAAAGACCCAATTGCAGGAATTGTTAGACATTGGCTTTATTCGTCCTAGTACTTCTCTTTGGGGCGTGAATAAGAAAGATGGGAGTATGCGACTTTGTATTGATTATCGGGAGTTGAATCATGTCACCATCAAAAATAGGTACCCATTACCACGTATTGATGACCTGTTTGACCAGTTGTAAGGAGCCAAATTCTTTTTAAAGATTGATCTTCGTTCTGGATATCACCAATTGAAGATTAGAACCGATGACATTGGATATGATGAACCGAGTATTCAAGGAATATTTGGATCACTTTGTGGTCATCTTTATTGATGACATTCTCATATATTCCAAAAGCCGTGAAGATCATGAGCAACACTTGAGGCTGATACTCCAAAAGCTTCGTGAAAACAAGCTTTATGTCAAGTTGAAGAAATGTGAGTTCTGGCTTGAGGAAGTTGCATTCCTTGGGCATGTGATATCAAATCATGGAATATCTATTGACCCAGCGAAGATTGAAGCAATTCAAAGCTGGGAGCAACCAAAGTCAGTGACCGAAGTACGTAGCTTTCTCGACTTAGCTGGTTATTATTAGAGATTCGTGGAAGGATTTTCTCGAATCGCTACTCCATTAACTATGATGACTCAAAAAAATACAAAGTTTGGTTGGAGCGAGGAATGTGAGAAGAGTTTTCAAGAACTCAAGGGAAGACTCATTTCAGCACCTGTTCTGATAATACCATCTGGCTCAGAGGGATTTGTCATCTACAATGATGCTTCAGGCAAAGGGCTAGAATGTGTTCTCATGCAATATGGGAAAGTCATAGCATATGCCTCTCGGCAACTCAAAGAATATGAGAGGAATTATCCTACTCATAATCTAGAGTTGGCAGCTGTTGTCTTCGCGCTCAAGATTTGGAGGCATTACTTGTATGGAGAGAAAGTGGAGATCTTTACGGATCATAAAAGCCTCAAACATTTCTTCACTCAAAAGGAACTAAACATGCGACAACGACGTTGGCTTGAACTGTTGAAAGATTATGATCATACCATCCAATACGATCCTGGAAAAGCAAACGTGGTAGCTAACGCATTGAGTAGAAGATCATATGCGGGTACGAGTGCGATATTGTCAATGCAAAGGCCTATTTTGTGTGATCTGCAAAGGATGGAGATAAATTTAAAGACTCTGGGGACCCATGTGATGATGGTGAATATACGAGTAGAACCGACTTTAATCGATAAAGTTAAAGTTGTTCAAGCTACAAACCCGGAACTGATGCGTATGAGGAAGAAAGTGCAAGAAGGTGCTATACCGGAAGCAAGAATTGATGAAAAAGGAATACTTCGAGTCAACTCCAGACTTTGTGTTCCTAACAACCCTGATTTAAAGTATAAAATCATGATGGAGGCGCACAACACACCGCTTTGTAATCCATCCAGGAGTACCAAATGTATCGTGATCTTCGCCATATATTTTGGTGGAGCAATATGAAAGAGAGAGATAATATTTGTTTATATCAAGGTGCCTAACTTGTCAACCAAATCAAGGTGAGCATCAAGTACCAAAAGGTCCATTGCAACCACTTGAAATTCCGAATGGAAGTGGGAGCACATTACCATGGATTTTGTTACTAGTCTTCCCAAGGTTTCTCAAGGCATAGATGCGATTTGGGTCATTCACGATAGATTGACCAAGTCCGCTCATTTTTTATCGACACGAGAAATTTATACACTTGAACGCTTCTTGCTCAGATGTACATAAACGAGATTGTAAGATTGCATGGTATGCCAAAGATCCATAGTTTCTAATCGAGACCAAAGATTCACTTTAAGATTTTGGGTTAGTTTGCAAAAAGCTATGGGCACGGATTCTGATTTAGCTTATGCATATCATCCTCCTCGCATTGGACCAGGCAATCGGAGAGGACGATTCAAACTCTTGAAGATCTATTAAGATCGCGGTCCTTGACTTCAAGGAAGTTGGGACAAGTTCTTACCATTGGTGGAGTTTTCCTACAACAACAAATGACTATTAAGCAAGTATTTGCATGGCTCCATTCGAAGCGTTGTATGGAAGAAAGTGTCGTTCTCCAGTATGCTGGGATGAGGTGGGTGAAGAAACGTTGTTGGGACCGGAGTTGGTACATATGACTACGGAAAAGATTCAAACGATTCCACAACGTATAAAAACCTCACAAGATCGACAAAAGAGTTATGCTGATCTTCATCGAAAGGACGTGAAATTCGATATAGAAGATCATGTGTTATTACGTGTTGCTCCATGGAAAGGAGTTACGAGATTTGGAAAGAGAGGAAAGCTCAATCCTCGATTCATTGGCCCATTTTTAATCTTCGATCGAGCAGGAACTGTGGCCTATAGACTCGCTTTACCGCCACGAATGTCTCGTGTTCATAACGTTTTTCACATATCCATGTTACGTAAATATGTGGATGACCCAAACCACATTATTAAATTAGAACTAAACGATATAGCAGAAGATTTAATGTATGAGGAGATACGTGTTAAAATCTTGGATAAGAAGGATCGTATTCAACACTCAAATGTTATACCTCAAGAATTAGAATCTGAAATGAAGTCAAGGTATCCTCACCTCTTTGGCATACCAGGTAAGTACGTAAATTTCGAGGGAAAAATTTCATAAGGAGTGGAGATTGTGAGACCCCAGATTTTATGAATAAAGATTTAATTTTCTCGAAATATTTTTTTTGAATATTATGGTGTGGATTTGAGATAGTGTAATAGTTGTGGGTAGTATTTAATAGTTTTAAAAAGTATGCAAGTTGTTGTATAATATTCGATTGGTCGGGGAATATTCTTTTTGTCGGGGAATATCCGTACGACGGTACAATTATTGGTGGACCCCACAATGGAATTATAGTCGGATTGAGAAAATGACAAAAATACTTTATAAAAATAACGGCGGAAGTTTTACCATTAATACTGTTGAACTACTCGGTAGTAAAAGTACAGTAATACGCGTGGTTGCATAGTAGCACACGGTGTTGATTATTGATGCTTACATGATAAGTCACTCAGTTTTGTTTTATTAGTATTATTAATGTAATAAAACAGAAAAGTTTTTTATATAAAACAGAATAATTTTATAAAGTTATTCATTTTATTAGACTATAAATAGAATATATTATATTCTATTATGCATAGTATTTTGCATAGTAAAATCTTTTTATATAAAACAGAATACTTTTATAAAGTTATTTATTTTATTAGACTATAAATAGAATATATTATTTTTTAATTATGCATAGTGTTGCATAGTGCCTGCATAGTGTTGCATAATGCCTGCATAGTGTTTTGTATAGTAAAATCTTTTTATATAAAACATAATACTTTTATAAAGTTATTCGTTTTATTAGATTATAAATAGAATATATTATATTTTATTTAAAATATTTTGCTTTAAATATGGACCGTCCGATTAAAAGTAAATCAATCTGGACCGTTCATGAATTAGTTACTATTCAGTCCATTCTCCTATAAATAGAAGCTCATTCCTTCATTAGTTCTTATGAATTCACTGAAACTCTAGAGAGAGAAACTATAGAGAAAAAGAAGAAAAGTGTTCTGCTACTTCACTACTCCAATATCCAGTTTTTTCTAAGGTAGGGGATATTATTTATTGTACTCGTAAGGGGTATTCTTTCTTTCTTATTCATGAAGAGAAGTTCTGTTATTCCATTCTTTATTATACATTGTAATAACTCAGATATCGCTGGATACCCTATACTTGGTGAAATTCTTCTGTTATTCCATTCTTTATTATTATGTTAGAATAACCTGTCTATGCAAAGTACTGCATACATGGTGAAATTCTTATGTTATTCCATTCTTATTATTCTGTTGTAATAACCTGTTTATGCGAAGTACCGCATACATGGTGAAATTCTTCTAATATTCCGTTCTTTATTATTATGTAAAATATCACATGCGTGCATTTATTTGGACTGGTTCCATTATTTATTATTCATTCGGAATATCTCATGCGTGCGCTTACGTGGGACTGGTTCCATTATTTATTATTACATTGGGAATAACTTTTATGCATGCGATCTATCACACGCGTGGCGAATCCTTCTATTATTCAATTCTTTATTATTCTGTTGGAATAACCTGTCTATGTGGATTACCACATTCATGGTGAATAATCCTTCGTATTCATTCCTTATTAAATTGTGGAAATGATCTTTCTACGTGGATTACCGCATGGCGGGCGAAAATCCATTTGCAGTTTCATATATTCTATTATACTTAGTTGGTTAAAGCTTTGGCTTCTATACTCAATGAAATTAGTGAAATATCATTGATATTTGCGCTTCATCCAGTATTTTTTCATGGAAATATTCTTCTGAGCATTCTTGAATTTTACTCCACAAAGCAGTATCATGTTGACAATTTGGACGTTATTGAGTTCAAGATAAATTAACTTATAAATCTTTAAAATTTATTCTTGAACTTGTTTTATTGAATTGTCCTCATCCTCATGCTTATATTATGTTAAAAGTCATCTTTGGCTTATGTGCATAGATGGACTTGGTATGATTATGACCAGGGATTATTCGGTATAATCATGACAGTAATGTGACGAATGATGTGGTAAAAGTCCTCATTGGCTTGTAGTTCATTGGTGGACAGTTGTTGGTATGATTATGACCAGGGATTATTCGGTATAGTCATGACCATTGATGATTACATGAATATCCTTGGCCGTGGAGCGAGGATGATTCGATTTTATTTATTGTCGAGTCTCAAATGATAAAGTTGATGAAAAACTTTTTAAATCATAGAAGATAGTAGATTTTATACTTTACTTGACTCTTCTAATGGATTGCTTGATCCGCTGCAGTTAAACTTGTTGTCTATTATATTAGTCTATCAGTTTAACATTATTGAAGGCTAATGATAATTTATTCTGCATTATCTTAGTCATAATATTTCTTACTGGACTAGTTGAGCTCACCCTTTCTTTCACTGTTCTCTTCAGGAAATGAGAACGTAGCTGGGACTAGTCGGGGAACAGAGTGATGGTCCTAGATGGTGCATTAGTAGTCCTCACTATTCTGTGAAATAGTGTGATAATAAATGTAATGAGGACTCCATTGAGTGTGGATATTGTCTAGATGACAATATTTGTATTAAAACTCACAGCCTATGTTTTATCGTATTTTACACAGCTGTTGTGTAATTAAGTTGAATTTGTATTCAGTACCTTGTATCTGGCGACCCAAGATAGGTGATGTATACCTGTTTTCGGGGCGTCACAGTGTAGACATTTCCTTCTCTTGTTCCGGTCAGCTTTATGGCAGATGTCTTCTGATCTCTGACTTGACATTGATTGTTGAGGAATGTTACTTGATGACCCTTGTCGCAAAGTTGGCTTATGCTCAAAAGATTGTGTTGTAGTCCTTCCATATAGGCTACTTTACTGAAGGACACTGCACCATTCCCAGCTGAGCCATATCCTCTTGTCTTGCCAGAGCCATTGTCTCCAAAGATGATTGCAGGACCCTCCTTCTCTATATAGTTAGACAGAAGGGCTTTATTCCCAGTCATGTGTCTTGAACATCCACTGTCCAGATACCAGGTTGTGATCGTGGAGCTCTATTCCTGTGGTAACATTAAACTTTTATTTTGGTACCCATACTTGCATGGGTCCTACTTGTTAACACCCTTGGGAACCCAAATCTACTTGATTTTGGGTCTCACATATATAGGATTATGATAGCATATTGCAGCCTTATGACCAACCTTATTGCACACAAAACATATAATATGATGCATGTTTGTGTGTGTTTGTGGATTCTTCCTCCATTTGGACTTATGTGGGTTCTAAGCCATCCTTCTTTTAAACTGGTTCTCCTTCTTCCATGTATCCTTGTGTTTCATGATTTATGAGGAGTGTACATTGCCTCTACTTTTCCTTCCAAGTTGGCCCGTTGAGTTGATTTTACTCGACTCTACGATCCGTCGAGGTTGAAAAGTGGTGGCTGTGTTACTCTTCTCTTTTCTGAAACCCAGGTCAGCATGAGATCCTTTATTCCTTGGAATATGGATTGAATCAGGAGAGCATGGTTGGACTGGTTCTTCCTTATGTGAGGATTTCATAAATATAATGCCTCTACTGAAACTTGAAGCATTACTAGGGCTAGTTTCCTTTATCTTTTCCACATATGGCTCTGAGGTGGATTCCCCAAAGCCTAAACCTGTTCTGTTAAAGGCACTTCTCTGACTAGAGATCGGGGAGTCCATGGATGAAGAGGATTTATTCCATGTAGATTCCTTTCTAGTTCCTCAATTTTAGAGGTTAGATTTGACTCTCTTTGTGCATTGAGCTCATTGGTCTATTTTAAGAGATTTTCTCAGCTTCAAACTTGGAGAGAGAGTCAGTACTTAGAAGGGCTTCCTGAACTCTCTCTTTCTCCTTTTGAAGAAGTGAATAATCTTTGGACAGAACTCTGAACCATTTCATGTATTGATGCAGATCAGATGTTATGCCATGTAGTGCAGTTCTTAAATCATCAATGTCTATATCAGGAGAGTTAAAGTTAAATACCTCATCTATACTTACTTCATGAATGTTTGAGTTCTTTTTATCCTTTTCATGCTTGGCCATCAGGCAAAGATTTGCCATTTGAGGATCTTCATCATCTCCAGATTCGGGAGTTGAATCGTTGTCTGAGTCACTCCACGATCCTCTAGCTACAAGACATTTGTCTTTCTTCTGAGGCCTTTTGTTGCCTTTGAATTCCTTCTTTGAATGTGATTTCTTCTTTAGTTCTTTTCTAAGAGGTTTGTTGCAGTTTGCAATGAAATGGCTAGGCTTCTTGCAATTGTAGCAAAGGTTATTTATCTGCTCCTGGCTTCAGCTCCTCTCTTTCCGGATATGAAATGTTGTTGACTTTCTTTGGTTTGCTGATTCTGCCTTGACACATGAACCTTTGGAGTCTTTTCACCAGCATTGCAAAGTCCTCATCATCATCTTCATCATAGTCAGAGTCATTTTCAGTATTGGCTTTGGAGATGTTATCAGTTGCTTTGAGAGTAACCCCTTTATCATACTTTCTTCCTTCAGATAGAGTTTCTGCTCATTGAGTCAGCTCCAGTTCATATGTAAGAAGGTTGCCATATAACTGTTGAACAGTCATTTCATGGAGATTCTTTGATTCTCTGATGGTAGTAGTTTTGGCATCCCACTTGCTAGGTAAAGCTCTCATGAACTTTATGATTAGATCTTTATTTGGATAGATCTTTCCATAGGCTCGGAGTGAGTTGAGCAGTACATTGAATCTTTCGTAGGTGGAAGTGACATTTTCTCCTTGAACGTGTGGAAACATCTCATGTTGCTGAGTCAGAGAGATTGCTTATTTTCTCTGACTTCTTCAGTTCCTTCATGCATGATGAGCAATGCTTCCTAAACCTCCTTTGTTGTTTTGCTATTGACCACATTTTTGAACAGGTCATCTTCTAAAGATTGGAACAAAATATTCTTGGCCTTTTTGTCGAGTTGAACACCTTTCTTTTCGTTGTCTATCCATTCTTCTTTGACCTTGATCTGAATTATGTTTGTGTCGTCTGTAGTTGGTGCAAGCTTTGTAGGAACGTAGGGCCCATTCTAAACAGTTTCAAATAGATCTTCATCTATTGAATCCATGTATGCTTGAATACGAACTTTCCAGTTAGCGAACTTGTCTTTGTTGCACATAGGTGGCTTGCTGTCTCCTCTAGTCTTTGATTCGCTTATTAGATGTGCCATTGGATCTACTTAAGCTTTGTAGGCTATTTGATAGAACCTACTCTGATACCAATTGTGACACCCCCAAATTCGAGTACTTCATTACCACAAGATTTGGTGTTCACTTGATAAAAACATTCATTTCTAACTACCCAAATATAATAAAATTGAACAATAAACCTTCCCATTAAAGGATTTCATCAATAATTTCCAATAAAATCTCCCAGCTCATCTAACCTTTAAATACAAATATTAAGTGCGGAAAATTAAATAACTTCATCATAATAACTAAAAACAAAGTCTGACAATATTAAAAGTCAACATGTTTACAAGTCTTCAATACCTGTTCATCTTTCATTTCCCTTTACTGGTGCTAGGTACATCGACCTTCTCAACTTTAGCTGTAATAGTTATATAAGCAAGAGTGAGCAAAAAATTCTCACTTGAAATGACAATGGATAAAACTTTATAACAACTGCCAAATAATAGGCTCAATAGAACTGAACAATATGCTCTATCAATGATAATCAAAATTTGAAATATATATCTGAGGGTCATACGACCACGAACTATGTCCATAGTTATAAGTAATCTTTCAACTTAAACTTTAACAGTCATAAGACTATAGGGACTCCTCGTACTTAGGGGGATCAGCCCTTCGTACAATGTATTAATCACAAACATTTCAACGTTATGCGTAAATTATCCACTATAAAAGGGTTGTTCATCCCAGCATTTAGAATACAAGTCCGCCCCAAAGTAAGTTTGGTTTGGATACGTTTCAAGGTAATTTGGAATTCAACGGATATCAACTAAGGATTAGTTGAATAAAAATGTAATAACATTATGCTATGGAATACATCATAAATGAATCGATGTTGTATATTAAGGTCATGCTTTAGGAATAATCTAATAGCATAAGTATTGAATAACATAACATACCTTGCTTGAACAATATTAAGCTAAGTTTAAAATTTTATTTAGAATTGAGTATTGAACATGCATAATAAATAGTAAGTTGAACGATAAATTTTGTTCAACGTTAGTGTATCAGAATTTAGAACTTGCATGCTAAATGACAATTTTAAGATTAGAAAAACTTGTTCAATACCAAGAGGTAAGGATTAGGAGCTTACACAATATAATTAGAGTTAAGAAACTTGCTCAACGAAAGTTTAGAGTTAGAAAACGTGTCTTGCATGTAAGCTAAACCGTAACAGTCTAATTCACAATATCCTAATCACATGTCATTAGGACACAATTAGTCACTACAAATACTTTGTATACAAATAAATTTCTATTTTATGTATGGCTTGATTTTTAATCACATAATCAAGTTACATAATCTCGTTAAGTATTAAAAATATACTCATTCTTAGCACTATAATACCCCAATAATAAAATTACATTTTTTGTAGTCGTAGTATAGCATTATACCAACAATTACAGACTCTGTGTAAAAGAAAAATCATTTCGCCATTCTCGCTAACTCGGCTGACGGGCGCCTACTGATTTCTAATCGTGGGACGATATAAAGCTATGCGGCTGGCGCTTCGACGCGATGCCTAAGTCGAGCGTTAGTATTGCATGACCTTGAGGTTGGTCTTCATGACTCTAATTTTTATGTCATGCATTTGATTTTAAGCGTTAAGGCCTTGAATTACGTGAATCCAAACCATGAAGAATGAAACAAAGCTAATTTTGACTGTTTAATAACTTCTAGCACCTAAATTAACACGTATAACTTACATAAATTACACATAAATGTTACCCATCATATATATACTGATTTTAAAACAACTAAACCACACTTTCAGAAAAATTAAATCCTTGAATGTCATGTTTTAAACCAAAACTCTATTTTTTTACATTGTTTGACAAAATTAACACTATAATCCCTATTATACACCAAATTGATTCATTCGAACTATGTTCTCTTTTATTTCTTACCAAATTAACATATTCAAAGTTCAATTTCACAATTAGCTCACAATCAAATATCAATCTTGATACTCATACTAGTCATGTTCATGCGTATATTTTTATTGTAAAACTATTTTCTTTATTTTTGAACATAAATTAGCATACAAATCTACCACAATCATATATATATACGCTAGTTATAATATCACAATCACAATATACGCATAATTTATTACCAATCATAAAGAAACTTGGATTACAGATAATTTTGTAAAAACTTTAAACTATAGTCAAGAACACAGAGACTTTAGGAACTATGTCGTAAAACATATATGTATATATCATATAATATTAAGCTTATGTAACATACCTTCTGCTTAATCCTTGCCCACCACAGATAATTATTTGAAAGTCTCAGGAATTCTCTCTTGATTCTCTCTCAGACTCTCTCAAACTCTCTCTATTTTTTCTTTCCTGTGTAACTTTCTTCTTAGGCTTAGCAAATAACTAGAATGCGTAAACAAAACTAAATTGATAACCAGGTATGCGTAAAATAAATAAAAAATTGATATGGCCATAATATGCATACTAAATAATACTCCCTCCGTCCCAAGATAAAAGTTCTGGTGGACTTTTCACGCATATTAAGAAGAGGAATAAAAAGACAAAATTGCCCATAATAATGTCATTAAATATGGAGAGAGAATTAGAATAAAAAAAGTATGAGATATTTAATGCTACGGGCATAATAGGAAAAAATGTGTAAAAGTTTGGTTATTAAAGAAAAGTGGACATTTAACATGGGACTACCCAAAATAGTAATAAGGACTTTTATCCTGGGACGGAGGGAGTATCAGTTACAAAAACTATAATTTATAGGTTATAAATATATTTTATTTATTATTTGATTTATTTGATTTATATTATTTAAAAATTCAAAATTCAAAATCCCAAAAGCCATAAGGCTTTGTTCGGCAAAATCTCTTTAAAATTAAAGACTTAATATCCTTAAGCCTTGATTGGCAAAACTAAATTAAACTCCTTTAATTTATTTTAATAACCCATTTATAGCATATTTATTTCTCACACTTTTATTACCAAATTAAATTAAAAACATTATAATAATCCATTTATTCCCTATCAACTCTCTATTTAATTTATTAATTAAATTAGAATATTATTTCATAATAATTAATTTTCTTAACTCATTAATTATTTATTTAACAAATAATTAACCAAATCAAATTAAAACAAATCAAACAAATATTTATTCAACAATAAACACATCAATTAAAATATTTATATAACTCAATAAATATTTTGAATTACAATTTAAAATAAAATTACGGATTGTTACACCAATTGTTAGTTCCTGGAGGCACAATAGTTATCTAAAGGGGGGGGTTGAATAGATATTTTAAATTCTTTTTGAAATACTTTATTAGTTTTTATAATGATTCAAACACAGCGGAATTAAGATTTGTTTGTTCTCCCTTTAAGATATAGCAAGTTAATGAGAGTCAGACAGTTAGAACAATTATAGTAAGAATGTAAGAGACACAACAGTTTTAAGTGGTTCAGAACACTTAAAGCTCCTAGTTCACTCTTCTACTCCTCTAGTAGGAAATCCACGAAGGATATCTTTTACACTTTTTGAATCTCACAGATTCCTTCAAGACCAGCAGTCTTGGTACTTCACAGTTCACTTTTGAACTCTTCAAGTCCAGCAGACTTGGTTCTTCATAGTTCACTTAGAACTCTTCAAGTCCTTCTGACTTGGAACTTCTTACTTCACTTGATAGTAGTTAATGAGTTCTTGATTGGTGTTACTCAGTTGCAGTTAAGCTCTTGTTCGAAAGAACTGAGTAGCTGAGCAAGCTTTCTCTTTTCAGATCGTAGAGTTGAGCGTTGAGTGTTCTTCAACATTTTTGTTCAATGCTTGCTTAGCTGAATCATCTGCTGATGTTTTGTATATATGAGGTCTTTAAAATCTATCCGTTGAAGACATCCGTTGAAGCATTAAATGCGTTTGACATTTCTGAACTTTGATGGAGACTTTTCTGCACATCTTCTGATTGGCGATCCGCCCACTTGACACAAATAGATCGCTATCTCACCTAACACCTGAAAAGGTGTTTTCCTCTGACCCATGGTACTTTCTTTAGCTTCTTCAATACGTTTCTTTGTTGTATAGTAATGATATCTTTTATGTTATTGGGTCTGCTGAGGACTTCAACGTTTATAATCCATTCCACATTTGTTGGGATTTATCCTTAAACAAATGGGCAAGGATCGATGCTTCTGACACAGGAAGATGATGCTCTACGATTCTGATCGTGTTGTCTTGCCACCTTAGTGCTTGATCCGATACTAACAAACTAGAACACTACGATTTCTCTTAAGGATCGGCACACTACAATCTTCACTTGCTTGTCTTGCAGACTCTACGTTTTTGAGAGCACACTACGATCTCTGAGTTGGCTCGGCAAACGTTTGGACCACTCTACGATTTCAAGAGAGGCCCTTCAAGGCAGACATACTACGATCCTCGATGCTCTACGATTCTGCCTTGGCTTCTGTAAACTCTTGATCAGCTCGATAGACTACGATTTTGTTGAAGCCTATCTATTACATCTCAAGAGATAGATCAACCTAACATCTTTGATCTCTTCATCTATACATTCATTTATAGAATGGTAAACATTAAAATCTTAGATCAACCTAACAAATTTGATCTATCACTAAGTCCTTGTACATATATTCCTTGAAGAACTTTACATATAATCATGAACATTTACTTTAAACATCAAATCAAAATATGCACTCTCCCAACATACATAATCTGATTTTTGGGTTTTTCTAGAGGCTTCAAAATCTTTTCATGTTTTCACGAAAATTGTAGCTCTATTTCGTAGTTAATAGGAATGAGTTGATTCAATTATTTCTATGGAATCAAAGTATTATTTTTTCCAAATCATGGTCTGTAATTTGCTACAGCTTATGACAATTAAATATAGCAATTTGTTTAGTTATAGAACCTTGTTAAGATTTGTTAACATAAATCTTATACATATATATTAACATATTAATTTATGAGGTTCTGCTATGAAGTTTCAAATCTAAAAAGACTGAGAGATTGATGAAAACTAAATTTAAAAATAAATATCTTATGCTAAATATTCTAGTAAACATAAATCTTATACATATATATTAACATTTTACTATTATGTTAAAGCTCTACATCTATGTAACAGTTTGAACGTCCGTTCTCTGACTAGGAAAGTGTGATCCAATGCATATCTTCTGCCTTTAATCAAACTGTCCATATTTTGAAAACATCTCGACTTAAAATTTTTGAAGGCCCACCAATTTTTTTTTTCATCCTGCCTATAGGCTTTGAAGTATATATCTTGAACTCCAAATAATTGATGGACTCTTTCGGTGTTGGCTTCTATGGAATCTTTAGACAACATCTTCACCCTATTAAGACAATCTATCTTGCTAATTCCCCGGAATATTATCAATAAAAGCAGAATATTATTCAATGAAAACTTATAGTCTATTCTATAATTTGGATAATTGAGATCCGCTCTCAATCTTTTAGAGAGGTCCAAGTCTGATGTACTTGTCATTGCTGAAGAATGTAAGATGTTGGTAAGCAGATGTTGATAATAATGCTTTCCAACAGGTGTTCAGAAGGAAAGAGCAAGGTAATGAACGGTAGGTATATATATATATATATATATATATATATATATATATATATATTACCTTAGTTTTTCCTAGTGGACAGATTGGCTTGTCTTACGATGCATAACAGTCGCTCCTTACTATACTGTGCACTACTGATCAATACTCAGATTACATTACTTTACTTTACTTAAACCCTATATAGATCACCTAGCTCTACACATATTTAAACCCACAAATAGGAAAAACACACACTACGTAATAAAGGTACTTTTTTTATATTTTATTATTATTATTTTTTATTTTATGATTTGCAAGACTTAAATAGCTTGTACTATGTAGTATATACTAGGGAGTAGTAAATGGAGTACGTAGGTTGACATCAGATATTAGATCTTGGATGGTTATTTTAAGTTAGCCTATTACATTCAAATGTTTCATTATTTGATTTTGTTTGAGATTTTCATTCATTGATCAGTGAAGAGACAACTTTACTACTACTGTGATTGATTTAAGAAGAGAGTGTGTATGCGTGCGCCTGTAATTAAGGAGAATATGTGAGTATGTCTCTCTTGTCCACGTCAAGTGTTTCTGTATTGTAGTCCAAAATAAACAAAAGTAGACGCAGCTGTTCATCAATCTTTTGACATCGTACCATGCATGCATGTACATGTATATCTTTTTAATTAAGAGTCTGTATCCTTTTTTCTCTTGATCCAAAAAAAATTGAATTAAAGACAAATAGGAAGCCATTTCCACATATCCTTTTTAATAAAAGATAAAAATTAAATGCAAAAATCCTACACCTATAAATTACTATACAAAAAAAAAACCATTAATCCTAACACTGCCCCGTGATTTCCGGACATTCATTCAACACTCTTTCTCTGAACGTTCACACCCCACTTCTCCCCATCTAAGTGAAATACTGCCAAAACCCTTTCTTGACAAAAAATTTCTAGTTTATCAACGAACTCATTGCCTCCATAGTACCTGAGATATATTATCAGATCAAAAAGCAAAAAAATTAACATACATTTGGTTTAGACAAATCAAAACAAAAACAGAAGTTAAATGCTTCTTTCTAGAAATGAAAAAGTTAACCTTTTGTCTGAACCAACTGAACCAACATACAGTTGGTTCAGACAAATCAAAACAAAAATAAAAGTCAAATGCTTCTGTCCATAAATGAAAAAGTTGACCTTTTGCTTGGTAGTCCTTCAGAATACTTGCTTGCAAGGCAAGAACTAACTGCTTCCATCACTGCTCGAGAATTTAAGTTCTTTGAGGCAATAAGTTCTAAGCATCGGAACTGACATTTTTCCTTGTCAATAAGTACACGCACTTCCGGATCAACTTAACTGAATGCATCGTCTTTAAAGCTTCTTCTCTCACCTAGATAATTAAATTCACACTCCATGAACACGTACCAATTCTTTAAAATCTTGGCAGTAATGTTTCTCTTGTTATTATACTTCAAAGCATTTGTCATCTAGTTGTCTCAATCCTAGCTAAATTTGCAGATATAGTGATCTCAATCAATACCCAAAGGACTATTAATGTAGAGATTGTGATCCAGTAATAAAACTTTCAAGTTCATTAAATCCATGTACCTTAGATATTAAATAGAAGTTCAATAAGATTTATGCAATTTCTTCGCATAAAAATTGAATTTGGTAAACTTTCCTCTTTATATAAAAATATTCAACAGACTACTGCGTAATCAGAAATAGTTACATAGATGAATTGATTCTATAAAGTTCATTACAAACACCAAGTCACAAGTTTGATGCCAGTAGATGCTTCCTAATTGTTCTAGACAACTTAACGTCGTGTGTGGAGGCTTTTGAAGCATACATCATCTATAATTCAACCACTAAAAAAATTCTCTTTTATCCTTATTCACAAGATTACTGGAATTTCATTAATTAAAATAAAATCAGAAGAGAATAAGTAATTGATTTGATAATAAGAAATGCAGACCAATAGATCAATACTCAAATACAATACAAATTAATTACACCTAAACCAGACTCAAAGACGTAATACTTGCAAAGAATAAAAAAGAAAATTATAAATAAAAAAGAAAATGCAAAAAACTTAATTTTCGAAACTGAAACAGAGGAAATTAAGCATGTTGGAGGGATATTATATTAAACGGATATTATCATTTACAGATACTCAAAATGATCCATATTCACTTTTTCGACTTTCTCTTCTATTACATCTTTGATAAGGGAAGTATATCGATCTTTAATAAGGGCAGTATATCGAGCCAAATGTTTAAATGTAAGAGACAAATTCCCAAAGTAAAAATTGTGTTATATTTTCTTTTATCTGGAGATTTTTCCCTATTTTTGCCCAATGATTATCTAATTCAATATGTTGGCTTGTAAAAAAATTCGTATCTGCATCCGTCTTACCATAGTTGATGCTACAATATTTTTAAATCGAATGAAATCGAAGGCTTTCGAAAAACATCCGAGTAATGAGTAAACATGCCTCTGCTATTTCTTTCAGATCATGACTATGATTGAGTGTATCCTTACCTTGTAGATTTTTAATGCATAAGTTCGTAACTGTGATATCAAGCATGATTCAGTTGACCTTTATTTGGTCTCTTCTCTTGCCTGATACATTACATAATCCAGACCTCATTGCCTAACTTTCGTCAATCTCCATGTTTTGAAAACATCTGGACACGGTCCACTAAAAATTTTCATCATCCTTCTTATAGGCTTTGAAGTATATATCTTGATCCTCCAAATAATAGATGGACTCTTCCGGCGCTGGCTTCTAAAGTGATGACAAAATGGCTCTTGGAATTCTTGGACAACATCTTCACCCTATTAAGGATGGGACAATCTCTAATTTTTTTCACGAATATTATCAATAAAAGCGGAATATTTCTTTGCCTTCTGAAAAAAATTAAATAAAAATCTATAGTCTATTCTATAATTTGGATCATTGATATCCGCCATCAATCTTTTAGAGAGGTTTAAGTTTGTTGTACTTGTCATTGCTGAAGAATGTAAGATGTTGGTAAGAATGTTATCCAACAGTTGTTCAGAAGAAAGAATGTAATGAACAGTAAGGGTGTATGTCTATATATATTACTTTTGTTTTTGCTAATGGACAGATTGACTTGTCTTACGATGCAAAATAGTCGCTAGTAAGGTACTATACTGCTCACTAATGACAATACACCAGAAATATCACATTGCTATACTTACTTAAACCCTATATAGATCACCTAAGTCAACCCATATTTAAACCCACAAATAGAAAAAAATGCACTCTACTTAATAAATGTACTTTTTTTTTATTTTATGACTTGCAAGACGTAAATAGCTCGTACTAGGTAGTATATATTAGGGAGTAGTAAACGAAAATGAAGTTCGTAGGTTGAAATCAGATAGTAGATCGTGGAGGGTTATTTTAAGCTAGCCTATTACATTCAAATGTTACATGCACATAGATGGAAACTAATAGGACAAAATATATGTTAAGCACATCTACAAAACTTGTTGGTCATTTTACCGATCAATATATGCATGCAAGTATACACGGTCAACAAGTTATAAAGAGTAAGTAAAGTATCGTTCCCACGGAGAATTAACTAATAAAGTTTACCAAGCACTAACCCATAACCATTTTAGTCTTATTTAAACGAATGAATTGATATTTTATATTTAAACTGTGAAATTAAATAAACCTAACTATTCCTAGAGTGAAACTAGACAATGAAGACTCGAGATTGCAATTTCCCCTATTGAATCATTTAAATCGACACACTTCCTGTTAAGCCAAATTAATTATAGTGGATTATTAGTCGAGAACACAAAAGTGAAATATAGCCATCTCTCGATGTACCATACCCATATCACATGTAATCCATAATTGATAAAATACACAAACACCCACATTATCTAAACCGCTATATGTCTATGCAATTTACAAATAAATAGGATTTAAGCCCAAGTTCTCAATTGACTACGAGTGGTGCTTCGGTATATGTCTATCCTAAGCATGAATCATACATTCCATCACCATGTAGAACATACAAACACAAGCTATCAAGATCAGATCTAAACCCATACTTCATTTTTCAAGTTCATATGGATTATCACAATAATTGATGGCCAATCAACTAAGCAAGTAAGCATGAATCTTAATAGACAATCTCATAACAATTAATAAGACTAACAATGAAGTATGTCAAAATAAACTAAGCAATAGATTCCATTGCAATCTCAAAATAGAGTTTAGCTCATCATAGAATTAAAATCCATAATCCACATGGATTATACATTGAGAAATAAAGATAGAAGTAAAGAGAAGTTAGGGAATTAGGAAGGCAAATCTGATCTCTCTTGCTCCAATTGTGATTTTCCTATGCTCTCCAATTGCTTCAATCTTTAACTCTAATCTAATCTAGGGTTCTAATCTAATCTAAAAAGAAAGAGAAGAAAAGAGCATATGTAATCTAGATTGATCCCCCAAGGTGGAATATCCCCTTTTACATACTGATAATACATCTAATATATAAGCCCTAATTAAACTCCCCACTTAATTACGCTTCCAATTTCTAATTTAAAATAAAGTCAAACAACATCAGTCAATGACGCGAGCGGCCGCGCAAGATTCCTTTGTAAATATGGCGCGAGTAGCTGTATACAAGATAAGTTCGTAGGGTGATGGCGTGGCATGAGTCTTTAGCCTGTGTAGTCATGCATGGCTTCCTAAAATCTGGATCTTGAGTCTCACTTGCTACTTCCTTGCCATGCTACCCTTGTCCATTTGACATGCCACTTTTGCTCTTTTGTCCACAACTGCTTAGTTCCTTTTCTCCACTCGACCCTCGTGTCATACCTCCATTAGCATCCTTGCCACCAATCAACACTGAGCTATGCCATTTCCTGCACTTTCACACCAAAGGAATTCTCAGTACATGCAATGCAAAATATCACGAAATGTAACTAAAAATATACTAAAATGTACTTGAGATGGGCATAGTTCTCGTAAATTGATATTCAATAAGTAGGTATAAAACCCACTTATCATACATCTACAAATATATTATCATATTTTTCCTAGACCCTACTCACTACTCAGCACTCATGTAGGACTGACTACTAAGGGTGTATAGGAGTATAACAAAGAAATAGTGTTGAATGAATGCCAGGAAATTACGGGGCAGTGTTGGGATTAATGGTTGCTTTTTTGTATAGTAATTTATAGGTGTGGACTTTTTGCATGGAAATGGCTTCCTATTTGTCTTTAATTCAACTTTTTTTGGATTAATAGAAAAAAGGATGCATACTCTTTCATTAAAAAGATATACACGTACATGGATGCATGGTACGATGTCAAAAGGATGATGAACAGTTGGGTCTGCTTTTGTTTGTTTTGGACTACAATGCAGCAGCACCATATGTGGACATGAGAGGCATACTCACATATTCTCCTTAATTACAGGCGCACACATACACACTATCTCTCCTCAAATCAATCACAGTAGTAGTAAGGTTGTCTCTTTACTAATCAATGAATGAAAATTTCAAACAAAATCAAATAATGTCCTTCCTTCCTCATTTATAGTGCACAGTTTGATAACTTCTTACACCTGTAAATTAATGTACAAAAAAACAACCATTAATATTAACACTTCCCCATGATTTATTGTCATTCATTCAACACTTTCTCTTTTATACATGAAGTAGGCTCAAGAATCACTCGATTCAGAGTTAATATGAATGAGTTACGACTTTTCAAAATTAGGGTTAAAAATAGTGACGGGAATTGGGCCAGGTTGCGATTTTTAGCAATTTAAGGCATGAAGATGAAGTCAAATAACTTTTCTTCCTCCTTCAAAATTTATAAGTGTTGAGCACTTATTTGATACACTTTTGGATAACCGGAGTTTAGTTTAGGATGTTTTTTCTTTTTGTTATTAAAAGTTAATAAAACTCTTAGTTTCGGAGAGTTGCGACTCCATTTTATGATTTTGGTATTTAGTGCTACTTCATTTGAATTGGATTAAAAGATGTTTATTGTTGGGTTTAATTTAAGATTATTGTTAAGTTGTTTTGTTTGGGTTGCCTTTGAGCTTGCGGCGTATAGCACTTTCGACCTGTAGCAGGTTTGGGGTGTTACACACTTGCAGTTTGCCTAAAGTATGCTTGGTCTCCTAAGTTCAAGGCTTACCAGAAGCAGGTATTGCTTCACAAACTCTTCATAATTGGAACATGGAACATCTTTTATTAGAATTTTAACTTAGCATAGTTACTTTATCTTATAGGTAGTTTCTAATTGTGGAAGTCTTGCTTCTAAACTGATTGAACAAGGGCATAAATTGGTTTCTAATGGTTCTTGTTATAGACACTCAAAATTTTCTTTTCTTATTACTAACTATGAAAGAGGGCAAAAATGTCTTTTTCATACTCCAAAGGTAACCCTGGAGGACAACAACATCAATTTCAACCTCAGAGATAACCCTGAGAAAATACTGCTACAACTGCGTGAACACCGGAGATAATCCCAGGAGGGAAAAATGGTCATTTTGCCAACTCAACTTCACTTCAAATCAAATACACTCATTTCAACTCAAATTACTTCAAAAGAAGTCCCGAAAGAACCATATCTTAACTTCGGAGCGCAAACTACGCAAAACAGCTCACGAGATTGCCTGATGAAAACCCAGAAATGTTATTTCGGTCATGGACCCATCTTCCCGGAATCAAAAAAGGACAAATCTTATGTCATTGTATAGCTCTCGAAAATTCGAAATGGTATGACACGCTTCCATCGGACTCCTGGATTGAAAGTTATGAAGGACCGAGCGAATAACGCGTTATCCGAGTATACGTACTTCGACACGGCGGGACCCACATTGCCCTGGGCATCCCGAGCAGCCGCAGGTAGACCTGTGGCACCCCCCTCTATATATATAGAGGTTTGGGGTGGCCATTTTGCAAGAGAAATAGCTAGGAAACCCTGTCCAATTTGCTTTGTACTTACCCTACACTGAGTGCTTTCCCATTTTAAAAACTTGTGAGCTCACATATAGCTTCTATTTTTTACCGGCGGGAGCCGAGTATTCATCCATTTAAAGTTATTGAAGTCTTCTTTGGTAGTCCACTGTAAGCCTTCTTACACACTTTAAATCCTTTCTCTTCATCTTTGCACACACCATTCTTCACGTTGAGAGTCGTGTTGCGTGTGTATGCCCAGGACTTCTATTCAGTGGTTTCATTTCAGCTTATATATATATATATATATATATATATATATATATATATATATATATATATATATATATATATATATATATATATATATTTTACGTCCTTTGGAGTTTACTCGGTGGCTGAGTTGATTGATTTCTGACTTTATTTACATTTCGATCCCCCATGGAGGTGCTTCGTGGGATCGATCATGTCAATATATATATATATATATATATATATATATGTACAAATTGTTATATATATATAATCGCTATCGCTTTCATATCAATTATGCATCATGTGAGCCTAGTAATCATGTGATCACATTTGATCTCATTGGATCTAGATTAGGTTCCCATGATGAACATTTTTAGTCATGAAGCGATTTTGTAAATTTATTCACGGTGTTTGGATTTCCTCAGATGGTTTTCATGCCCACGAGGAGTTCGGCACTGCTTTGTACATTATTTTCTCGAAGATGCTTCGCATCTCGAAAATTAAAAGCAATCAAGTCGAACACTTAATAAAAAATGGAAGTGTAAAAGGTCTCAATTACTATTGAGCACAAGGGTTTGAAAAAAACCTTTTACTTACAAAACATCATTGCCATATCTTGTTTAAAACTAAATTTTTATATAAATTCAAACCTTGTGTATATAGGTGCGAACGAGGCCTCACACTACTTCCATATAAATAACACATTGACCCACACACACACACACATTCATATAATAGTTTCTTGAAAAGTGGCGGTCACCGTGGTAACACGGATGTCGGGGGGTGCCTAACACCTTCCCTCCGCATAATCAAGCTCCCGGACCCTAAATGAATCTCGGTTTCACAGACCCATTTAGCAGTGTCACATCACTGGGTCAATATTCAAACCTTTTTTCGGTTGTGTTGGTACAACCATATAAAAAACCAACTGGCGACTCTTACAGTCCAATCGTCGACTTATAAATGTCGGACCTTTTCACAACTTGTTTTTTTTCAAACAAATATCACCTAACATGAGAACACCAAAGAACAAGAATAGAAAAGGGATAAATAAAAATCCCGACGTCGACAGGTGGCGACTCTGCTGGGGATCTCCAATAAGAGAGCTTAAGTCGCTATTACAATCTTTTCAAAACTGTTATATGCTTGTGTGTGGATGTTGCATTTACATTTATGATGAATGTGTACGAATGCATATATTTTGCTGCGCTTAATGCTTTACACTATATCTGTTTGTGATATTAGTGCTTCACAAATGTCATCATTTCCATACGGTGAGACACGTTGTATGTGAATATATGTTGTGTGGTTCCTCCACCAAGAGGCTATCCTGTCGGTGTTTGATTACTGGACTCGTAGGAAGACTAATTCCAAAGAGACTCAAGAAATGCACCACCCAAATTCGCTCCAGTTGAAAGACCGGATTAATTTTCTGTCAAGTAAATTGAGATGATTTGGGAACCTTCATGCCGAAAAACCGCGAGAGTAACCTAAGATAGGTCAACCTCTGATAAACCAAACATGGAGGAAAGTCTATTCATACTTTCACATTTCAATTACTTGTAAATTCAATTACTTATAATTTCATTTCCATGTAAATCTCAATGTAATGGAAAATATAAAGGAATATGTGTACATGCCTTCCCTGTATATCAAAACCTGAAATGCTTTCTTGTCAACTGACATTTGTTTTGCATGACGATACTCCTAAACGGACACATTACGTAATATTGCTACATTCACTAAGACTAAACTACATAAGTCTTTTTTGTAGGGATATAATTGGTCCAAAGAACTTGGCCAAAATCCAAAAGGCCACGAGCCTACTGACCAATTATGTCTTCATCCGACCGGCACTAATCTTAATCCAGTTTCTCGCGAAGAATTCGACAATTAAGTAAACAAATCACAGATTTGGATGTTCTGCTTAAAGAACTACACCAATCTACTCAGGGTACATGTGACGACCCGAATCCGGGTCCCAAATCACCCCGGATTCGGTACAATCATTCTATAACTATTATTATATTTGCGAAAGATATAAACATAAATTGTTTATACATTAAACTTATACACTTTTCCCCAAGTTTGAGTAACCTTAACTTATACACAATACATAACTTATTTAACTTACAATAACATTAATATACAATACGTATACAAATTTAGCTGCACACATATACTAAAGTTGGAACTGTCTTTGACCTTTCCTTGTATTCGACGTATTTGTCTTAATCTGCAATGTTTATCATGATATAGCAAGGGTGAGCATGAAAGTTGCCCAACAAGTTTAAATTCAATAATTTAACGATATATCATGATTGAAAGAGTCTGAATAATAAGCTGGCTATAATTCAACAATATAATTGTGAACTAGCAGGAACAAACTTTTGACTGAACAAGTATTGAACATGAACAAATATATCTGAACCGAATGGTAATGAAGGTGATCATCCTTTCATACCTGACTTATACATGCAATATGTACAAAGTATAATTCTACATGAAAATCAGCAATGATTAACCATAAACATATCCGAATGAAACAACTATTAGTAGAGTTAAGTAAAAACTTGCCTGAACCGTTGATTACCGCTACACAATTTATAACGTTTTATCCGAAGACCTAATATTAGTAATATAGATCTCCAATATTAGAATAATATCATCACAATATAATACTATATATATATATATATATTGTAAGATCCCAACTTTTATGAATAATGAATAATTTTCTCGAAATATATTTTTGAATATTATGGTGTGGATTTGATATAATGTTATAGTTGTGGGTAATATTTACAAATTTTGCAAAGTAAGCAAGTGGTTATATAATATTCGATTAATTAGGAGAATATTCATTTTAACAGGGAATATTAGTGTATGACACAATCATTGGTGGACCCTACAACGAAAAGTATTGTCGTAGTTAAAAATGACAAAATTATCTTTCTATAAAAATAACGGTAGGAGGTGTTACCATTAAAACTGTTGAACTACCCTGTGACGCCCCCAAAATAGGTATACAACACCCATTCTGAGTCGCCAAATACATGGTACAGAAACAACTACAACTTTATTAATACAACTGTCTTGCAAAATACGACAACACTTAAACTGTTAGTTTAAATACAAATATTGTCATCTAGACTATATCCACACTCAAGTAAGTCCTCATTACAATTATTGATACATTATTTTACAAAATAGTGAGGACTACTAAAACAACTTCTAGAACCATCATTCCACACCCCGACTAGTACTCGCTACATTCTCGCCTCCTAAGAAGAAAAATGGAACAAAAAGGAAAAGGGTGAGCTCAACTAGCCCAGTAAAGAACATTATGACTAAGATAATATAGAACAAATTATCGTTAGTCTTCAACAGGGAAAAATCTAATAGAATACAATAGACAACCAGTTTTAAATCAATATTCGCAGCGGAAATAATAATTCATTAGAAGAGTTAAGTAGAGAATAAAATCTACTATCTTCTATATATGAATTTAAAAGTCCATCATCAATATTTTATCCCTGTAACATCAATTAACATATATCTAGAATCAAATATTCATCTTTGCACTACAGGCCAACGATATTCATCAGTTGGTCATGTTCATCTAAACACCTGTTCATCTTTGCACTACGGGCCAAAGATATTCATCAGAAATCATTCATCTTTACACACTACGAGCCAAAGATATTCGGTAATATCATCATTTAGGACTGAGGATGATGAAAAATATTTTAAAGAAAATGAATCCAGTGAAACAAAAGAACAAATATTTGGGATTCGTACTATAGTTTTATCCAAGTTTAATAATACTCCATAATAACCAATTTTGAAGCAGAATTCAAAAATAAAGATAAAAACATGGATACAATCAAAGATAATAACCATAATAGACATTTTGGACAAAAAGAAGAAAATTTTATTTTTCGGTGAATAGTGTCGTATTCGTGAATAGTGTCGTATACGTGAATAGTAATCCCGACACAAAAAGTTCTAAATTTGATAAAAAGTTCAGACCAATATTTTGGCATAATGATATTGAAGAAAATAATACCATTTAAGAAGAAAACAACATCCCTTACCTCAGAAAAGACAGTACTTCTAGCTCGAATACTGGATATAGTGCTGAAAGAAACTTGCACCGTATAGCAACACTCAAAGTATCAAAATACTCACAAGAATACGCTCGATAATATAGAGAGAGAAAGAGAGAGAGAAAACTTTATGTGATTTTCAATTCTAACCTAAGCACCCTATTTATAGGAAAATGCTTAGAACACCGATGTAGAAAATTTAATATAATATTAATATAATTTATTAAATTTCCTACGCACACCACCAGCCCACAACATCAGCCACCCACCCACAATAAATAAGAAAAACGTTTTTTCTTAAATAAAACAATTAAAACTTCAAAAATTAATTATTCTAGAACTTCAGAACTTCAATAATTCGTAATAAATAGCTCTTTTATCAGAAAAATTTGAATCTTATGTCTTTCCATAGGAAATTCAATTCTCTACAACTTTACAGAAGAAAGTTTTTCCAAATTCCAAACAGAAGTTGATCGAAATCCATAAACGGGTGATTTTACACGCTATAATCAAATTTCGGTTAAAGCGGGCCCACAAACATGTTTAACATGTTTTACGAAAAGTTTCTAAAATCTTGAATGATTAGAATGAAGGATAATGGGAAAAAGAATAAAACCTAGATGAGAATTTGAGAATTTATTTAAAATTTTCAAGAAAAAACCTATATGGTTTGATATTGAATGAGAATAGAGAAAATATGGGTTACAAAATTCTAAAACCCTAGAAATGAATTAATATGTACTTGAAGGAATATCAAGAATAAGGTATTACGATACAATGATTAAATTCGATGTGAATTTGAATAGTCTAAGAAATGTTATATAAGTACTATGGAAATTTTATTATTGGAGATAAGATTTCACGATGGGAAGAGATATATGTGCTATATATATATATATATATATATATATATATATATATATATATATATATATATATTTTAGCAGAGAGGAATGATGAATCAAGTTAATGATCAAGATAAAACTATGTTAGTAATTAACATAGCTTGAGTGTTGGCCTTGATTGGCAAATAAGAATTTAAATAAGTATAAAAGTCGTTAGTTAATACGATTAGCAATGAGAAGTGAAATATGTTATGATTATCTGAATTATGTGTATGATTAAATAAATATACATTATATAATGTGAATACATTTATTTTGTATATAAAAGTGAAGTAAAATTAAGTTATGTAACCTAATATATATATTAGGCGTGATAATTAAATAACCTAAATGGTTATCGTTATTTAGTGGTCTAATATTTTATTTTTATATTAGTGACCTAATTTAAGAGAATTGTGGAACATGTCACAATTTATTAAATTATTTTGTTCGAATAGGTGAGTAAAGGAAAATGAAAAATTTAATAACTTAAGGGTTATGAGATGAGAGAATTATGGTATTTAGAATATATACCAATTATAAGAATTTATTTTATACATCTCGGTTAATTAATTTTATAGCCTAATTTTAGCAAGTCTAATTAGGTTAAGATATTAAATGTACTTAAGTAAAATTTTTTTTTTATTTCATTTGAGTGCATATAAACTCTAATTTAATGATAAGGGTAGAATGGAATAGAATTAGAAGTAATGAGCTATAATAATATCATAGCCCAATTAATTTATATAGAGTCAAGAGAAGTGGATTTAATGGGCTAAGGAGGTTATATTATTTAAACAAGCCCAATTAATTAATTAAGCATGGGAACTTGTAGATAAATGATTAAGGATGATTAAATTATTTAATCTAGCCCAACATATTATGTATGTGACAAGTATTATAATGGCGTAATCAAATTTTGGGTGGAAGCCCAAGTTAGTTTTTGTTAGTAGTAAACAAGTAAAATGGCTAGCTCGATGGAATTAATTAATGGCCCAAGTTAAGCCACTTGTGGGATAATAATAAATTATATTAAGTTGAGATATATATTTTATTATCTCAAGTTATTAATTTTATAACTTAATTAAAATAAAGCTTAAGCGAGTTATAGAATTTAATGTAGTAGAGTAATGATTTAAATTCTAAATATTTGGAATGAGTACCTAATTAAATATTTAGGGTGAGACCAATTGAAAATGATTGGACTATGTAAATATTACATAGCCCAAAGGAATTAAATAAAATGTCAAGTGTTGGCCAATTATGGAAGGACATTTTAGTCATTTAGGAAATAAATTAAATTAAGCCCTTGGATGATTTGGAGGCCACTTGGCGAATTTTTCTAAAAAAAAAAAAAAAAAAGAGAATTGGTGGAAAAGTAATGCTACATGGCCGGATTCATGTATGAGAGAAAAAGGAGAGTGAGTTTGGTAATGATATAATCCACATTTATTAAAACTCTAGTCTATTTTCTCTTTCATCTTTCATTCTTTTTGTATTCTTCAAGAACAAAAGAGAGAGAGAAAGAGAGTGAGGAGTTCGGAAGCCTCATGGTGGAGAGAAAGGAGAGTTTTTGGTGAGGCATCCAAGCTCCATGATCAAGCTAAGAAGAAGAAGAAGGTTTAGCAAGAAATCAAGCAAAGGTATAATCTCTCTCTAATTTTTTTTTTTAAGAAATTGATGATTTGGGTTTTGATTTGGGAGTTAAAACCCTAAGATCTATGTGATTTATATGGATTCATGTATGGATTTAGCTATTTTGGGTGTTGATTTGGTTTGAAACCAAAGAAGAGAAAAATAATTTTTTCTAGTTTAGAAACTCAAAATTCTATGTACTTTGAAAATCCACCGTTTTAAATCTATGACTTCTTTTGCGATCCGTCAAAGAGGGTGTTAGATATATGTGTGTAGTAGTTAACCCAAGTGGTAGCCCTCAAAATGTTGAGTTTTCATGGTGTAATAATTATTTAAGCCAAAACAGTCCCGTATTTCTAACAAAAATTGGACAGTTTCAGGGCAGCCAATGTCAGGGCAATTTCGTTCAGTTTTTGTGCTTTAAAAATTCTGGGCTTTTGATATGTTGTAGTACTCTGTTTTAGCTTTCCATAGACTCGGAGCGGACTAATTCCGACTCGGATGAGGTAGTTATGGCGTTAGGAAGGTGCGTAGCAAAACTGTTCCTCAATTTCCGAACAGCCTTCTTGATGTAAATTTTTGGACTGTTGTGTTCTGATTTTGGAAAAATGTCGTGAGACAAAAGTTGTAGCCCTGGAAGTTATCTTCGCGTGGGCTCAAGAATCGCTCAAAAATGTTTTAAAAGCGCGAGAGTTATGGCTGTTTTAGTGAAATTTGGGTAAAAATTTCAAAAAAAAAATCAAAAGTGTCCAAAAATAGGAAAAATCGATGTATGAAGTGAGACCCGTGAGCATGGCGTATGCAAGTTTGTAATGAAGTTTTGGGTCTGGTTTAAGGTGTTGTGATGTTTATGACATTTTAAAATGTTTAAACAAGTTTATTAATTACGGGAAGGAAAACAATTGAAATAATTGTTTATTTAAGTGATTAATGACATAAATTATTCTTATGTGACTAATAATATGGTATTAAGATATTATTAGTAGTATGTGGTGAAATGTTATTAAAAGGTTAGTAACCTTAGTGTAAATGTTATTACATAATTAATAATATTTGACGGGAGATTTAATAAGAGATTTATGATATTTTGAGGTTTTGATTGCTCAAAATGAAGTTTTGAAATTTGAGATTTACGTGTGAAGCAAAAATCACGAATAATCGTAAAATGAAAAATAAAGCGAAGGTGCTAGTGAGATAAAAATGTTTTTATATATGAGGCAATAGTCAATGTTGACTCATGAGCGGACAAATGAAGTAAAAGTTATTTAAAGTGAAGAAATAATATAGTAAATTGATTTTTACTATAAAAGCTATACATTAGTACATTTAAACTCAGAATTCTTGAGTAGAGGTAAAAGATATTTCTAAAATGAAATTTAAATGGTTTAAGTTTCAAGGTGTAAAATATTTGCATCTTAAAATGTGTGAGACCTTTATTATTTATGAAACAAGTAAAATATTATTACATGATTAATAATATTAGAAGGTGATTACAATATTATTAAATGATTAATAATATTAGTAAAGGATTTAAATATTATTAAATAATTAATAATATTTGTAAATGATAAATATTCTATAAAAAAGAATATTAGGCAAAAGTTTAAGATAATGGATAAGTGATAGAAATATTATTAAGGGATAATAATATTACTAATGAGTTAAAGAATTATTTAATGTTTAATTATGTGGCTAAATGTTAGCTAATTTATTATTTGAGTAATAGTGTTGTGGGATAAAATGTATTATGCTAATTGGAGGATCGATCTTATTAATGATAGGTCTTTTATAAGAGATTAAATTGATTGTTTAGCGGTAATCAGCAGTGCGAGGCAAGTTCTAAACTTGAACTTCTAATTATTGTGCAAGTTTCTAACTCAACTTGAGTTGTTAATTCAAAGCATGTTAGTGGTTAATTATTGTTGATTATACCACGTCGATAAATTATTGATTCGCACATTGTGCATGTTGTATATGTTCATCGGTATGAAAATTTGATCACCTTCATTACCATATGTTTTGATTAAACTTGTTCATGTTAATTGTTGACATCCATTATTATTGGTTCAGTCATTCAATCGTTGAAAAAAAAAAAATTTGATTCATGTTATTTCACAATATTATATTGTTGAAAACTTGAAAGCTTATCCATTCTTTTCAATCATGATATATCTCCTTTGTATGTAAAACTTCTTTGGGCAAATTTGTTTGCTCACCCTTGCTATATCATGATAAAATTTTAGATTAAGATGAAGACTTGAATAAGACGAGAGGCAAAGACAAAGTGCAAAGTTTCTTTATGTTGTAGTTAAATTTATTAAATTTTACGATGAAAATAGTATTGTAAATCTTCTACGATATTGAAGGTATGTGTTAAGTTAAGGTTGTAGACCTTGGGAATGATGTGTAAAAGTTTAATGTATAAACAATTTATGTTTATATCTTCCGCAATAGTGATAGAAATAGTATCTTAGGATCCGTGGCGATTTGGGACCCGGATTAAAGGATCTTCTCTGATAGCAAGTATTGATTATTGATGCTTCCATGAGAAGTCACTCAGTTATACTAAATTATTGCAACAATAATTGTTGCATCATATCTCTCATACTATTAATTCAATTATTGTTACAGTATCATCAACATAATAGGATATATTATTAAATCAATAATTGAGATGAAAAAGTTATTCATATTATTATTTGCAATATTGACAATGTCTAAAGTTACATCGATGAGTGGTTTGGTCACCTAATTGTGCGCTGTGATAAGGAGAAATCCTTATCGGAAAGCCCCTCTTTCACAGGAGCGATCACGGTTGTTAAATATTGTGAATTATAATATTAATGATGAATAAGTTCGTGTTGATTAAAGATGAGTTTTACAGTTCCATTGTGTTGCACTTATTTGTGTTAGTATAATTGATGTCTAGAGGTTATATTGTTCAATTGGGTATTTGGGAAACTTTTCGTGTCGGAGTACTATTTACAAGTTACTATTCATGAGTTACTATTAATGAGTTACTATTTAAAAGTTACTATTCATGAGTTACTATTCACGAATTACTATTCACGAGTTACTATTCATGAGTTACTATTCATGAGTTACTATTCATGGGGTACTATTCACCCGTAAGATATATTTTTGTTCGGTCCAAATTTTTTTTGAGTACAATATTATTCCATGAGGAGATGTGCTAAATTTTCAGACCGTTGGTTGAAGATATAATAGTAAATCAATATGGACCGCTGGTGGAAAGTATAATAGTAAATCAATATGGATCGTTGGTTTAAAGTTTTAATAGTAAATCAGTATGAACCGTTGCTTTAAGTTTTAATAGTAAAACCAATATGGACTGTCCGTTTAAAAGTAAATCAATCTGGACCGTTCATAAATTAGTTACTATTCAGTCCATTCTCCTATAAATAGAAGCTCATTCCTTCATTATTTCTTACGAATTCACTGAAACTCTAGAGAGAGAAACTATAGAGAGAAAGAAGAAAAGTATTCTGCTACTTCACTACTTCAGTATTCAGTTGTTCTATGGTAAGGAATATTATTGGTTGTACTCATAAGGGGTATTCTTTCTTTCTTATTCATGAAGAGAACTTACATTATTCCATTCTTTATTATTACATTGGAATAACACATATATCTGTGGGATACCCTATACTTGGTGAAATTCTTACATTATTCCATTCTTATTATTACATTGGAATAACTTTTGTTTATCTAAGTACCGCATACATGGTGAAATTCTTCTAATATTCCGTTCTTTATTATTCCTTGAATATCACATGCATCTTGCGTTCGTGGGACTGGATTCCATTATTTATTATTACATTGGGAATAACTTTTTCGATTACAGTCTATCGCCATACGCATGGTGAATCATACATTATTTCATTTCTTTATTATTACATTGGAATAACTTGCGTGTGGATTACCACATGCATGGTGAATGATCCACATGTATTCATTCCTTACTAAATTGTGGAAATGATCGTATATGTGGATTACCGGCATGGTGAAAATCCATTTGCGATTTCATATATTATATTATACTCGGTTGGTTAAAGCTTTGGCTTCTATACTCCATGAAATTAGTGGAATATACTTGATATTTGTGCTTCATCCAGTATCTTTTCATGAAAATATTCTTCTGAGCATTCTTGAATTATCTTTGCGCACGGGCAAAGATTATCGTTTACATTTTGGACGTTATTGAGTTCAGGATAAATTAACTTATAAATCTTTAAAATTTATTCTTGAACCTGTTTTATTGAATTATCATCATCCTCATGCTTATATTATGTTGAAAGTCATCTTTGGCTTACGTGCATAGATGGACTTGATATGATTATGACCAGGGATTATTCGGTATAATCATTGTAAGACCCCAAAATTTTTTTAAATAAAAAGGAATTCCTTTATTTATTATTTTGAAATAGTAAGGGTGGATTTAATTAATGTGGTTAGTTATGGGTAAAATGCGTAAATATTTTAAATAAGCAAGTGGTGATATAATATTCATTATTGTCGGGGAATATTAAATGCGGCCAGTATGACCGTGTGTGGGCCCATAACTGAAAGCGATTGGAGGAAGAAAGCAGCAAGAATAAGTTGTTTATAAATAACTTGCTTGATTATTCCAATTATCTTTGTTCGAATACCCGATGGTTAAAACACACGATGTCACGCGTTATTACAAGGTGCTTTACGGTATTGCATCAATTATTGATTCTTACGTAAGAAGGCATTCCTCAATAATTATTACGGTAATTAATTATTCGATATTTTATTTTATTGATTCAATAATTCTTTGCATTGATATTTTATATTACTATTGTTTCAATAATTGTCATTACACAAGTATTTTCATTATCGAAAAAATAATTCATATTATCTGAATAATATTATTAAATAACATTATTGGCAATGTCTAGAAAGTTACATCTAAGGAGAGGTTTGGTCACCTAATTGCGCTTGGCTTGAAGGAGAAATTCTTATTGAAAGCCCCCTCTTTCTCTGAGAGAACTACAGTTTGCGATCTTGTGATTCTGTAATATTATTTGTGAATAATTAATTATTGATTTATATGATGAGGAAAATATTAATTTTATGTGGATATAGATGGAGAAAATTTTTAATGTGACATTTATTTGAAAATTGATATTTTATCTTTTTACGATAAAATAATTCATTTAAATATATTATTATATTTTTAATAATATAATAATAGTGATATTTTTATAATGAATGGAGGATATATGAGTTTATGAGGAGAAAGAGTATTTTTGTTGTAATAAATATTAAAAACAGATTTTCTGTGTCGGTAGACCCATTTCTTGACTGAAATTTGATTATAGCTTGTAAAATCGCCCGTTTGTGGATTTCGGTCAATTTCTGTTTGGAATTTGGAAAAACTTTCTTATGTAAAGTTGTATAGAATTGAATTTCCTATAAAAAATCGCAAGATTCGAATTTTCTGGCAAAAGGGCTATTTATTATGAATTATTGAAGTTTTGAGTTCCAAAATAATTGATTTTGGTAGTTTTAATTATTTTAAATAATAAAAACATTTTTGGTGAGTGTTCCACATGTTATAAATGTGTCATGTTCTTTGAATTCAGATCTAGGAAGGTTGACGTAGAAAACTTAATATATATATTATTAATTTATTAAATTTTACCTTTGGTGTTCTAAGCATTTTCCTTTAAATAGGGTGCTTGGGTTAGAATTGAAAATCACAATTTAAACTGAAGTTTTCTCTCTATATTATCGAAGCGTATTCTTGTGAGTATTTTGAGTATACTTTGAGTATTTGCTATGATTGCAAGTTCAAGTCATAGCCTATATCCCAGTTTTTGACTAAATCTTGTCTTTTCGAGGTAAGGGATATTATTTTTTTAAAAATGATATTATTTCTTTAATATCATAATGCCAAAATATTGGTTGAAACTTTTTATCAAATTTGGAACTTTTTCATGTCGGGGTTACTATTCATGAGTTACTATTCACGAGTTACTATTCATGAGTTACTATTCACGAGTTACTATTCATGAGTACTATTCACGAAGCGTGAAGATGTTTTTTGTGAAATTTCTATCTTTTTGGTGTTAGATTCATTTCACGTATACGACGACACTATTCACGATATCGACACTATTCCGAATACGGCACTATTCATTGAAAATGAAATTTCTTCTTTTTCGTCCAAAATATCTATTCTGGATACTAGCTTTGATTGTATCCATGTTTTGATCATTCTTGAATTTTACACCACTATGATTATTTTGAGGTATTTTTGGATATGGATAAAACAAAGTACGAATCCTTAATCCTTGTCATTTTGTTTCACTGGATTCGTTTATTTAAAAATATTTTTCATCATCCTCAGTCTTAAATGATGATATTATTGAATATCTTTGGCCTGTAGTGCAAAGATAAATGATTTATGATGAATATCTTTGGGTCATCTGTAGTGCAAAGATGAATGATTTCGATGAATATCTTTGGCCGTAGTGCAAAAGATGAGCAGTGTTTAGATGAACATGACCAATGGTGAATGTCCTTGGCTTTGTAGTGCAAGGATGAATATATGATTCAGATATATATTGATTGATGTTACGAGGATAAAAATATTGATGATGGGTCATTAAATTCATAGATATTAGTAGATTTCATCCTCTACGTAACTCTTCATGAATTAATATTTTCCATCATGCTGAGTATTGATTTAAAACTTGTTGTCTATTGTATTCTATTAAATTTTTCCTGTTGAAGACTAACGATAATTTGTTGTATATTATCTTAGTCATAATATTCTTTCTTGGGCTAGTTGAGCTCACCCTTTTCCTTTTTGTTCCATTTTTCTTCTCGTGGAGGCGAGAATGTAGCGATTACTAGTGGGGTATGGAATGAAGGTTCTAGAGAGAGTTGTTTAGTAGTCCTCACCATTTTTATAAAATAATGTATCAATAATTATGATGGGGATTTATTTGCGTGTGGATATTGTACAGATGGCAATATCGTATTTAAACTCACAGTTTATATGTTGTAATAATAAAGTTGTAGTTATTTACGTACCATGTATTTGGCGACTCGAGAATGGGTTGGATGGAATGGACCTATTTTGGGGCGTCACGGTTGGTATCGAGCTTAGGGATATGATCTCTGGCGGAGATCGGGGAATAGAACTAGGAGGAGAGACAAGTAAATCCTTCGCTAGTGTGTCCTACCTAAGCTTATTTGTAAGTTGGTCGTTATATAGGGATATTATGTGATATATTGATTTCCTTAATTAACCCTTGTTTTATGATAGTATTTGAGAATGTCATTGAGAATATTAACAATGGAAATGAGACCAGTGGAGGCGCTTTGTACTCACCAACGAGGAGAACGCGTGCAGCAGTGGCGATGTTCCTCCCCGTGAACAACACCACGGAAAGCAGATGATGAACGAGGGATGTTTAGAAGCGTTTTGCGGTTCATGCAAAATCGAGACGAGGAGACTCGTGTTCAAAATATAGGAGGAAATGATAGCAATTCACACGGGTGGTCACGACCAAGCGATTCAAAGAGTTGGGACCACGAATTTAAGGGAAAGCTGATCCGATCATGGCGGAAAGCGTGGGTCAAGCAAATTACCAAGATATTCGATGTCTTGGGATGCGGAGAATAGAAGAGTTCCGTTCGCCACCTTTATGTTCCGTGGCGGCGGACCTCTTGGTGGAAATCGTGAAGCGTACCCATCCAATTTGCGACTCAAAGATGTCATGGGAGACGTTTGAAGCAGTTCAATGACAAGTACTTCCTGAAAGTATTCGTCATATGAAGGAAGTGGAGTTTATTAGTAGAGCGAGAATAACATGGCGGTGTCGATGCAGGCGAAGTTCAGCGGAGTTATCGAGTTTGCACCTCATTTGGCGGAGAATGAGGAGCGATGACGCGGATGTTTACGAGAGGTTTGAAACCCGGCATACGTCAGTATCTCATTTCTCATAAATTTTCTCTCTATTCAGATGTTGTCATCAGGGCTCAGTTGTTAAAGCGAGATAACGAGTACGTTCAACCGAGGGACCATAACCAGGATCATACCGAAGATAGCAGTCATCAGAATAACGATAACCAGCGGAGAAAGAAGAATACGGACAAAGGCGGTAACCACTCTGGTGGTAATCGTGGCCATGAAAATAGAAGAAAGCGAGTTAGGAGGAGATTTTAAAAGAGGAGATTCAACAACGACCATGTGAAGATGTCGTCGTCAAGTATGCAACCGGTTCCAAGGAAGAGAAAGACCACCCGGTCGTATGTTATAAATGCGAAAAGAGGGACATATCAACCCAAAGCGCTCACAGCAGTTTAAGGTATGCTATAATTGTGGAAAAGAAGGACATATCGCTCGAGATTATGCAGTAGCGAAACCCGATCCAGTGAGGAATGGTGACTTAAAAGGATGTCGAGAAAAGTCAAAGTCGGCCCGGTTCTGGAAGAGCGTTTGTCGTGATCGGGTCAAAATCGAGGAACCCGAACGAAGTTACATCAGGTTAGTTAATTATAAATTCTTGCGAAGTTTATACCTTATTAGATACCGGTTCTACCCATCCTTTTATCTCTCTTGCTTGCGCTCAACGTTTGAACTTGACTACGGAGAAATTAGACTTTGACCTATCTGTGGAGACTCCGTTAGGAGAAATTTTCATTACATCGACTGTTTAGAAATCTTGCTTGATTCAGGTTGGCACTATCACATTACCTGTTGACTTTATTTCTGTAAAGATATTTGCTTTTGATATGATTTTAAGGTTAACTACTCATCATGCCAAAATTGATTGCTTTCGTAAGGTTGCTATTTTTCATATTCCTAAGCAACCTGTTATTTGAATTCAAGCAACCAAACCATTGAAGTCAAACTCTTTCATATCAAGCCATAAAGTCATTCGTTTATTGAAAAATGGATGTCAAGCTTTCTTAGCCATGTCATGGACTTGAACAAAAATACGTCAGATTTGAATGATATTTCTGTTGTTAGTAAATTTTCTGACGTATTTCCTGAAGAATTTTTTGGCCTACTCCCGAGGCGTGATATTGAATTTGTATCGACTTTAAATCAAATTTACAAAACCCATTTCTAAAATCTCATATCGAATGGCTCTATTGAACTTGAGAGAGTTAAAACCCAAGCTGTAGAAGTTGATACCGAGCCTCTATCTCGGTAACTTCCTTTGTGGAATCTGTTGAAGGACGGACTCTCCGTAGAGGATGCCATATTCATGTGGTAGTAAAGCGATAGGTGCCATTGTGACGTCTTTATCCAAGGTTGGGATATGAGTCACGATTGAGAACAACCTAAAGTCGGTAATCGAAATCGTAGTTTTCTGAAGGCTTAGTTGGTTATTATCGGAGATTCGTTGAAGGATATTCTCGAATCGCTATTCCATTAACGTGGTGACTCGTAGAGATACAAAATTCAAATGGAGCAAGGAATGTGGGAAGAGCTTGAAGAACTCAAGAGGAGACTCATTTCAAAGACATGTGTTACGACCATGCCATCACGGAAAAGCAAAGCGTGGTAGTAGCGTGTTGAGTAGAAGATCGGTACAAGTACAAATCTGAGTACGATATTGTCGAAGACTCATTTCAGTATAATTTACAAATAATAGAGATGGAGATGAAAACTCTAGGTACCCACGTGATGATATACGAGTATAATCGACTTTAATCGATAAAGTTAAAAGTTTGTTCAAGCTACACACCGGAGCTGATGAATTTGAATAAGGAGGTGCAAGAAGTTGTTATTTCAAAAGCGAGAATCGGTGAGGTGAGGAAAGCTCAAACCTTCGATTTATTAATCCATTTGAAATTCTCGATCGAATAGGAACTATGGCCTATAGACTCGTTTTTACGCCAAGTATGACGCGTGTTCATAACGTTTTTCACGTATCGATGTTACGTAAATATGTGGACGACCCGAACCACGTCATTGAGTTAGAACCGTCTGAGATAGTAGAAGACTTAACGTCACGAGGAGGTACTGTCAAGATTTTGGATAGGAAAGAACATGTCCTATGTCAGGGGTTATACCACAAGTTAAAGTTTTGTGGAGAAACCATGCTATTGATGAAATGACACGGGAGTTGGAAAGCGGAAATGAAAGCGAGGTATTTTCATCTTTTGAAAAACACCAGTCGTACGTCAATTTCGAGGATGAAATTTCATAAGGAGGGAGGTTGTAAGACCCCAAAATTTTTTAAATAAAATGAATTTCCTTTATTTATTATTTTGAAATAGTAAGGGTGGATTTAATTAATGTGGTTAGTTATGGGTAAAATCTTAAATATTTTAAATAAGCAGTGGTGATATAATATTCATTATTGTTTGGGAATATTCGTTTGGTCGTGGAATATTAAATCTTTGTTTGGGAATATTAAATGCGATGAGTAGCGACCATGTGTGGGCCCCATAGCGGGAAGCGATTGGAGAAAGAAAAGCGACAAGAATAAGTTGTTTATAAATATAACGTACTAGCGGTTATTCTGCAGATTATCTTGTTGAATACCCAGTGGTTAAAACACGATGTCTGGCGTTGTTGCCGCGATATACTGCGGTATTGCATCAATTATTGATTTTTTTACGTAAGAAGGCATTCCTCAATAATTATTACGGTAATTCTTTATTCAAAGATATTTTATTTTATTGATTGATAATTCTTTGCATTGATATTTTATATTACTTGTTGTTTCAATAATTGTCATTACAGTATTTTTCATTATCGAAGCAATAATTCATATTATCTGAATAATATTATTAGATAACATTATTGGCAATGTCTAGAAAGTTACATCTAAGGAGAGGTTTGGTCACCTAATCAATTGGCAAGATGAGGAGAAATTCTTATTGGAAAGCCCCTCTTTCACGAGAGCGGCACGGGTTGCAAGTACTATGATTACGTAATATTATTTGTAAATAATTAATTATTGATTTATATGATGAGGAAAATATTGATTTTATGTGGATATAGATGGAGAAAATTTTTAATGTGACAATTGTTGAAAATTGATATTTTATCTTTTTCTGATAAAATAATTCATTTAAATATATTATTATATTTTTAATAATATAATAATGGTGATATTTTTATAATGAATGGAGGATATATGAGTTTATGAGGAGAAAGAGTATTTTGTTGCAATAAATATTAAAAAATGATTTTTGTGTCCGTAGACCCATTTCTTGACTGAAATTTGATTATAGCCTGTAAAATCGCCCGTTTGTGGATTTCGGTCAATTTCTGTTTGGAATTTGGAAAAACTTTCTTCTGTAAAGTTGTATAGAATTGAATTTCCTATAGAAAGTCGCGAGATTCGAATTTTCTGGCAAAAGGACTATTTATTATGAATTATTGAAGTTTCGGAGTTCCAAAATAATTGATTTTTGGAAGTTTTAATTATTTTAAATAATAAAAACGTTTTTGGTGAGTGTTCCACATGTTATAAATGGCGTAGAAAACTTAATATATATATTATTAATTTATTAAATTTTCTGCTTTGGTGTTCTAAGCATTTTCCTATAAATAGGGTGCTTAGGTTAGAATTGAAAATCACACTTGAAGCTGAAGTTTTTCTCTCTATATTATCGGCGTATTCTTGTGAGTATTTTGAGTATACTTTGAGTATTGCTATACTGATTGCAAGTTCAAGTCATAGCCTATATCGGTGTTTCAACTAAGTCTTGTCTTTTCGAGGTAAGGGATATTATTTTTTTAAAAATGATATTATTTCTTCAATATCATTATGCCAAAATATTGGTTGAAACTTTTTATCAAATTTGAAATTTTTTCATGTCGGGGTTACTATTCATGAGTTACTATTCACGAGTTACTATTCATGATTTACTATTCACGAGTTACTATTCATGAGTACTATTCACGAAGCGTGAAGATGTTTTTTTGTGAAATTTCTATCTTTTAGTGTAGAGATTCTTTGTTTCACGTATACGGCACTATTCACGTATACGACACTATTCCCGAATACGGCACTAGTCATTGAAAAATGAAATTTCTTCTTTTCGTCCAAAATATCTATTCTGGATATTAGCTTTGATTGTATCCATGTTTTGATCATTCTTGAATTTTACACCACTATGATTATTTTGAGGTATTTTTGGATATGGATAAAACAAAGTACGAATCCTTAATCCATGTCATTTTGTTTCACTGGATTCGTTTATTTAAAAATATTTTTCATCATCCTCAGTCTTAAATGATGATATTATTGAATATCTTTGGCCTGTAGTGCAAAGATGAATGATTTCTGATGAATATCTTTGGCTCGTAGTGCAAAGATGAATGATTTCGATGAATATCTTTGGCCCGTAGTGCAAAGATGAGCAGTGTTTAGATGAACATGACCAATTTGGTGAATGTCCTTGGCTTTTGTAGTGCAAGGATGAATATATGATTCCGGATATATATTGATTGATGTTACAGGGATAAAAATATTGATGATGGACTGTTAAATTCATAGATATTAGTAGATTTCATCCTCTACGTAACTCTTCTATGAATTAATATTTTCCGCTGCGAGTATTGATTTAAAACTTGTTGTCTATTGTATTCTATTAAATTTTTCCCTGTTGAAGACTAACGATAATTTGTTGTATATTATCTTAGTCATAATATTCTTTACTGGGCTAGTTGAGCTCACCATTTTCCTTTTTGTTCCATTTTTCTTCTCAGGAGACGAGAATGTAGCGATTACTAGTCGGGGTATGGAATGAAGGTTCTAGAGAGAGTTGTTTAGTAGTCCTCACCATTTTTGTAAAATAATGTGTCAATAATTATTATGGGGATTTATTTGCGTGTGGATATTGTCTAGATGGCAATATCTGTATTTAAACTCACAGTTTATATGTTGTAATAATAAAGTTGTAGTTATTTCTATACCATGTATTTGGCGACTCCGAATGGGTTGGATGGAATGGACCTATTTTGGGGGCGTCACAATCATGACCGTAATGTGACGAATGATGTGGTAAAAGTCCTCATTGGCCTGTAGTTCATTGGTGGACAGTTGTTGGTATGATTATGACCAGGGATTATTCAGTATAGTCATGACCATTGATGATTATATGAATATCCTTGGCCGTGGAGCAGGGATGATTCGATTTTATTTATTAAGCTGAGTCTCAGCGATAAAGTTGATGAAAAACTTTTTAAATCATAGAAGACTGTAGATTTTATACTTTACTTGACTCTTCTAATGGATTGCTTATTCTGCTGTAGTTTTTGATCTAAAACTTGTTGTCTATTATGTTCTATCGGTTGTTATCTTTGTTGAAGGCTATTGATAATTTATTACGCATTATCTTAGTCATAATATTTCTTCTTTGGGCTAGTTGAGCTCACCCTTTCGTTCTTTGTTCTCTTTAGGAAATGAGAGCGTATTTGGGGACTAATCGGGGAATAGAGTGATGGTCCTAGATGGTGCATTAGTAGTCCTCACTATTACGTGAAATAGTGTGATAATAAATGTAATGAGGACTCCATTGAGTGTGGATATTGTCAGATGACAATATTTGTATTAAAACTCATGACCTATGTTTTGTCGTATTTTACATTTGTTGTATAATTAAGTTGTATTTGTATTGATTACCTTGTATCGGCAACCCAAGATGGGTGATGTATACCTATTTTTTGGGCGTCCGGTTGGTATCAAAGCCATAGAAAAGAGCCCCAAGCCTTTATCCGGTGACTTCCAAGTCTTGGGATGCACCGAAGCCGGACTTTTCCGTGGGGGATATTTGTGAGTAGTGGTGGCAAGTTGATAGGTATCATTGTGAGGTGCTATCCAAGTCCTGGATGCGGGTCACAGTTGGTATCAAAGCTTAGGGATATGATCCCTGGCTGAGATGTGAGATAAGAACTAGGAGGGGAGAGACGAGGAATTCCTTCACTAGTATGACCTACCTAAGTTTATTTAGAATTTAACTGGTTGGTCAGAGTATAGGGATAATATGTCATATATTAATTAACCCTTGTTTTGTGGCAGTTTGAAAAATGGCATCCGAAAATGTTGAGATAAGCAATGAAGCACATGAGATCGTGGAGTCACCACAGGTTAATACTCAAGATAATGTGCAACAGGAAGACAATAATCCTCAGGTGAACAACAACACCGACCAAATGGCGAACGACGGAATATTTAGGAGCTTTCTGCAATTCGTACAACATCAGGAAAGAGAAACTCCTGTCTAAAATGTAGGTGGAAACACTGGAAACTCTTGGACGGTCACCGCTAAACAGTTCAAGGAGCTGAGACCACCAGAGTTTATTGGATAGCCAAAACCACTTAAGGCGGATGCATGGATAAAGCAGATCACAAAGATATTTGATGTCTTGGGATACTCCGAGGAGCAAAAGGTTCCTTTTGCTACCTTTATATTCTTGAGGGGAGGCAGATTCTTGGTGGGAATCGTAAAGCGTACTGACTGGCCTTTTCTCAAGATGTCTTGGGAGAAGTTCAAGAGTACATTCAACGACAAATACTTTCCGAAAGTATTTCGTCACATGAAGGAGGTGGAGTTTATCAAGTTAGAGCAAAACAATATGGCCCGTGTCGCAATACAAGGCTAAATTTGTGGAGTTATCCGGTTTGCATCCCATTTGGTTGATAATGAGGAGGCGAATGATGCGAATGTTTTAAGAGGTTTGAAACCAGGAGATACGCCAATATCTTATTTCTCATAAAGCTGTGTTTGTATTGAGATGTTGTAAATAGGGCTCGATTATTGGAGCGCGATACTTGGTCAATGCAACCAAGAGAAAGCAATCGGCGAGAATGAAAATACCCAGTGGTAATGATCATGAAGCGGTGACAACAACGTGGAGGAATCAACATGCGAAATGGTAACCACTTCGGTGGTAATCATGGCAAGACAATAAAAGTGGGAGTTTCAAGAAGATGAGATTTAGTAATAATGGAAGGGCGTAAGCACAAAGACTTTTTGTTGTTAAGGAAGGAGAACGGCCGTCGATTCGTATTTTACAAATCTGGAGGGAGGGACATATCGGTCCAAAGCGTACAAGACGGTCAAAGCATGTTACAATTGTGGAAGAGAAGGTCACTTAGCCCGATTTTGTCGTGCACCGAAGTTAAGTCCAGTTGGGATGGAGGCATTAAAGTCTGTCTCAGACAAGACAAAACCGGTAGTTCAAGGGAGAGCGTTTGTTGTAACCTCCCAGAAAGCAAGGAACCCAAACGAGGTCATCACGGGTAAGCTTATCATAAACTCTAGTGATGTATATACCTTATTTGATACCGGCTCTACCCATTCTTTTATTTCTCCTACTTGCGCTCAACGTTTAAATTTGACTCCGGAGAAATTTGACTTTGACTTATCGGTTGAAACTCCGTTGGGAGAAACCTTCATTACATCCACGGTTTATAAGTCTTGTTTGATTCAAATCGGTAACCGCACATTACCTGTCGATCTTATTTCTTTAAAAATACTTGCGTTTGACGTAATTCTAGGGATTGATTGGTTAACTACTCATCATGCAAAAATTGATTGTCTTCGTAAAGTTGTTAGTTTTCATATTCCTAATCAACCTATTATGCGAATTCAAGCGACCAAACCATTAAAATCAATCACGGTCATTTCAAGCCATAAAGTTATTCGTTTATTGAAAAACGGATGTCAAGCTTTCTTAGCTCATGTCACAGATTTAAACAAAAATACGTCAGTTTTGAATAATATTTCTATTGTTAATGAATTTCTGACGTATTCACACGAAAACTTCTGGCCTACCCCAGGCGTGAAATTGAATTTTGTATCGACCTTGAAACTGGTACAAAACCCATTTCCAAAGCCCCATATCGAATGGTTCCTATTGAACCCGGGAGTTAAAGACCCAATTACGAGAATTGTTAGACATTGGTTTCATTCGTCCTAAGACGTCTCCTTGGGGTGCTCTGTTCTATTCGTGAAGAAGAAAGATGGGAGTATGCGACTTTGTATTGACTACCGAGAATTTAACCATGTCACCATCAAGAATAGGTATCCGTTACCTCGCATTGATGACTGTTTTGACCGATTTGCAAGGAGCACAATTCTTTTCAAAGATCGATCTTCGCTCGTATATCATCGGTTGAAGGTTAAAAGCGAGGATATTCAAAGAGCGCCTTGAGGAACTTCGATGCGGGCATTATGAATTCTTGGTCATGTCTTTTGGATTGACTAATGCTCCTGTTGCCTTCATGGATATGATGAACCGAGTATTCAAGGAATATTTAGATCACTTTGTGGTTGTCTTTATTGATGACAATCTCATATATTCCGAAAGCCGTGAAGATCATGAGCAACACTTGAGGCTAATACTCTAAAAGCTTCGTGAAAACAAGTTTTATGCCAAGTTGAAGAAATGTGAGTTCTGGCTTGAGGAAGTTGCATTCCTTGGGCATGTGATATCAAAGCATGGAATATTAGTTGACCCAGCGAAGATTGAAACAATTCAAAGCTGGGAGAAACCAAAGTCAGTGACCGAAGTACGTAGCTTTTTCGGCTTAGTTGGTTATTATCGGAGATTCGTGAAAGGATTTTCTCGAATCGCTACTCCATTAACTCAGCTGACTCGAAAAGATACAAAGTTTGGTTGTAGCGAGGAATGTGAGAAGAGTTTTCAAGAACTCAAGGGAAGACTCATTTCAGCACCTGTTCTGACAATACCATCTGGCTCATAGGGATTTGTCATCTACAGTGATGCTTCGGGCAAAGGGCTAGGATGTGTTCTCATGCAACATGAGAAAGTCATAGCATATGCCTCTCGGCAACTCAAAGAATATGAGAGGAATTATCTTACTCATGATCTAGAGTTGGCAGCTGTTGTCTTCGCGCTCAAGATTTCGATGCATTACCTATATAGAGAGAAGGTGGAGATCTATACGGATCATAAAAGCCTCAAATATTTCTTCACCCAAAAGGAACTCAACATGCGGCAACGACGTTGGCTTGAACTGTTGAAAGATTATGATCATACCATTCAATACCATCCTGGTAAAGTGAACGTAGTAGCTAACGCATTGAGTAGAAGATCATATGCGGGTACGAGTGCAATATTGTCAACACAAAGGCCCATTTTGTATGACTTACAAAGGATGGAGATAGAGTTAAAGACTCCAGTGACCCATATGATGATTGAAAATATACGAGTAGAACCGACTTTAATCGATAAAGTTAAAGTTGCTCAAGCTACTGAGACACGGAGGCGATACGTATGAGGAAGTAAAGCACGAGAAGGTGCTATTGGGAAGCAAGAATCGATGAAGAAGGAGTACTTTGAGTCAACTCCAGACTTTGTGTTCCTAATGACCCTGATTTAAAGTATAAAATCATGATGGAGGCGCACAACACACCGTTTGCAATCAATCCTGGGAGTACAAAAATGTATCATGATATTCGACATACATTTTGGTGGAGTAATATGAAGAGAGAGATAGTGGAGTTTATCTCAAGGTGTTTAACTTGTCAAAGAGTCAAGGCGGAGCATAAAGTACCAAAAGGTCCATTGCAACCACTTGAAATTCCAGAATGGAAGTGGGAGCACATTACCATGGATTTCGTTATGGTCTTCCCAAGGTTTCTCAAGGCATAGATGCAATTTGGGTCATTGTTGATAGATTAACCAAGTCTGCTCACTTCTTACCTGTACGAGAAACTTATACTCTTGAACGTTTTGCTCGTATGTACATAAATGAGATTGTAAGACTGTATGGTATGCCAGTATCCATAGTTTCTGATCGAGACCCAAGATTCACTTCACGATTTTGGGTTAGTTTGCAGAAAGCTATGGGCACGAATTTACGATTTAGCATGGCATATCATCCTCAGACGGACGGGAAGTCGGAGAAGACTATTCAAACTCTTGAAGATCTATTAAGACTCTGTTTCTTTGACTTCAAAGGAAGTTGGGACAAGTTCTTACCGTTAGTGGAGTTTTCCTACAACAACAGTTATCAAACAAGTATTGGCATGGCTCCATTTGAGGCGTTGTATGAGAGAAAGTGTCGTTCTCCAGTATGCTGGGATGAGATGGGTGAAGTAACGTTGTTGGGACCAGAGTTGGAACGTATAACTACTGAAAAGAATCAAACGATCTGACAACGTATAAAAACTTCACAAGATCGACAAAAGAGTTATGCTGATCTTCATCGAAAGAACGTATAATTCGATATTGGAGATCATGTGTTGTTACGTGTTGCTCCATGGAAAGGAGTTATGAGATTTGGAAAAAGAGGAAAGCTCAATCCTCGATTCATTGGCCCATTTTTAATTCTCGGCAGTAGTAGAATCGTGGCCTATAGACTCGCTTTTACCGCTAAGTATGTCTCGTGTTCATAACGTTTTTCACATATCTATGTTACGTAAATATGTGAAAGACCCGAACCACATTATTGAGTTAGAACCAGACGAGATAGAGGAAGATTTAACGTATGAAGAGTTACCTGTTAAAATCTTGGATAAGAAGGATCATGTTCTACGCTCCAAGGTTATACCTCAAGTCAAAGTTTTGTGGAGAAACCACGATGTGGAGGAAATGACTTGGGAGTTAGAATCTGAGATGAAGTCAATGTATCCTCATCTCTTCGACATACCAGGTATGTACCTTAATTTCGAGGATGAGATTTCATAAGAAGGGGAGGTTGTAAGACCCCAACTTTTATGAATAAAGAATAATTTTCTCGAAATATATTTTGAATATTATGGTGTGGATTTGATATAATGTTATAGTTGTGGGTAATATTTACAAATTTTGCAAAGTAAGTAAGTGGTTATATAATATTCTATTAATTGGGAATATTCGTTTTAACGGGGAATATTAATGCGACAAGCACAATCATTAGTGGACCCCCAAGCGGAAGTATTGTCGTAGTTAGAAAATGACAAAATTATCTTTATATAAAATAAATTGGCGGAGGTGTTGCCGTTAAAGCATTGAACTACCGGTAGTAAAAAAGTACGATGTCTGGCGTGGTTGCATAGTAGCACACGGTATTGATTATTGATGCTTACGTGAGAAGTCACTCAGTTATACTCAATTATTGCTACAATAATTGTTGCATCATATCTCTCATATTATTGATTCAATTATTGTTACAGTATCATCTACATAATATGATATATTATTAAATCAATAATTGAGACGACAAAGTTATTCATGTTATTATTTGCAATATTGATAATGTCTAGAAGTTCTGTCAAGGAGAGGTTTGGTCACCTAATTGCGCGCCAATAAGGAGAAATCCTTATCGGAAAGCCCCCTCTTTCTTGGGAACGATCTGGTTGTTAAATATTGTGAATTATAATATTAATGATGAATAAGTTCATGTTGATTAAAGATGAACTTTATAGTTCCATTGTGTTGGAGTTATTTGTGTTAGTATAATTGATGTCTAGAGGTTATATTGTTCAATTGGGTATTTGGGACACTTTTCGTGTCGGAGTACTATTCACGAGTTACTATTCATGAGTTACTATTCACGAGTTACTATTCACAAGTTACTATTCACGAGTTACTATTCACGAGTTACTATTCACGGGGTACTATTCACCCGTAAGATATATTTATTCGGTCCAAATCATTTTTGGGTAGATTATTATTCCCAGGAGAGATGTGCTAATTTTTTGAATCGTTGGTTGAAGATATAATAGTAAATCAATATGGACATTTGGTGGAAAGTATAATAGTAAATCAATATGGATCATTTGGTTTAAAGTTTTAATAGTAAATCGGTATGGACCGTTGCTTTAAGTTTTAATAGTAAACCAATATGAACCGTCCGTTTAAAAGTAAATCAATCTAGACCGTTCATGAATTAGTTACTATTCAGTCCATTCTCCTATAAATAAAAGCTCATTCCTTCATTATTTCTTACGAATTCACTGAAACTCTAGAGAGAGAAACTATATAGAGAAAGAAGAAAAGTATTCTGCTACTTCACTACTTCAGTATTCAGTTTTTCTAAGGTAGGAAATATTATTGGTTGTTCTCATAAGGGGTATTCTTTCTTTCTTATTCATGAAGAGAACTTCTGTTATTCCATTCTTTATTATTCTGTTGGAATAACCTATATACACGGGATACCCTGTGGCGACCCTAAATCCGGATACTTGAAACCCGAACTCGGTTCTCCACGATACCATTTCTTTAAGCTGAATAATACTAAATAATAATAATAATATAATTCGAACTTAATTTACATACATCAAAGTTTACTTTCCTGTGCACGTGACCTTCAAATACATTCCTTACAATACCTGACAATAGATTCCATTGTCTTACTAACTATAACCATTAACTCATACTAATTCTCATTCGAACAGCTTTTCTTTTCCCTTGTTCGTGCCTGAGCCTTCAGGTCGATCGTAGGTAACTGAAAACATTTAGTATAAGCAAGGATGAGCATTTGAGTGCCCAGCAAGTAATAGCAATTATATATATAAGTGAAAGAATATAAGTATTCTCTTTCCATAACACTTCTACAACGAATCAAAAGTTGTGAAGTAATCATCTTGATAAAAGATTCACATAACAACTCTCTTTCAATTTCTTGAAATTAGGCTCCACCCATGAATAGGGTTTAAGAAACATACTATGAACATGGTTTTTCATTTTTGAAAAGGTTTAGCAGAAATTCATCCGCAAACCGTCATAACTTACGGGCACGGAGGGTGATCAGCCCCGTTGTACCCTGTATTGATCAATACTACATAACTTGAACGAAATTCATCGTTCACCCTTTGTCCGCCGAAGCGCATAAAAATTTTCCCATTATCGGGATGTTCATACATGCACGGTTCCAAACTTAGAAGGTTTTAATCTTGCTTCAACAATAATATGTAATTCAACATATATGTATACGGGTAATTGACAAAGGTATATCAACATGTGAATAAATGCCATGATTATCCAAGTGGGGACACTTGTATAACCATTTAGAAATCAACTTAACAGAATATATATCTGAGCTAACATGTTGATAATCAAAGCGTACATAATCTGTACAGGAATAGAATAATTCTAAAACTTCTTACTCATGTCCATTGCATAAAGGAAATGCAAAGGTAAGATACTTCACCGATTTGTCGATTACAAATCTCAACTTAGGTTTTATCTCTTTATCACAACCTATCAATAAGTAGATCATTAGTTCGATTAGAACAATATATCATAACACATAGTAATCTTCTATTATTGACAAAGACATAGTCTAATCACGTCATCATATAATCGCAGTGATCATACTTTTAGTTCATAATCTATACTTTTATACATTTTTCAAATATCTCATCCATGCTTCTTACGAAGTCTTTTCTTTCTATTATAGGGTTTGACAATTGTATTGCATCAAATTGACTTTATCAGAGTAATTTGAGTCTAAGACTCTTATTCTATACCTCAACATCGTAAATATCGGACATTTTACTTTTAATCATTTTGAATTTTCCGTAAATTGAAAAATTTAAAATAAATCAAATCATCACTCAAGGATTATAGTGATATAATCTGTTACTATGGGTGCTCTTCATCAAATCACGGACTTCATAACCTAGGTTCTCAATCGACTAGTTTGGTAAATTTATAGCTTTCAAACATCTAATCATAATTAAATGACTTAAACATTAAACAATTCCATTATCATTAATAATTAATTTATATTAAACTATTAATGAAACCATTGCTAAAATATAAAAGTTATTTATAATAACTCAAACTATTTTTAAAACATTTATATTACCCTTAAATGATTTTTTTAAAACAATTAAAATCATTTTTAAATAATCACCATTAATATATAAATATTAATGTACTATTCATCCAAATATTAAAAGTCATTAATTATAGCTTAAAATATTTTTAAATCCTTAATATCCTCTTTAAATGATTTTTAAATAAATAAAACCATTTTTAAACTATTTATTTAATATAAATATTAAATAAACTTAATATCACAAATCATTAACTAAATATCATTAATATATAATTATTAATGAAATTATCTTCTAAATATTAAAAGTTATATTTTATAACTCAAAATATCTTTAAATACTTTATTTTCATTTAAAATGATTTTAAAATATTAAAATCATTTTAAACTAATTATTTGATATAATCAATAAATAACTTTAATATCATTAATATTAATTAATTAATGAAATACATCACAAAATATTAAAAGTCATAGAAAATAACTTCAAATATTTTCTTATACCATAATATAATTTTTCATGATTTTTCATGAATTAAACTATTTCTAAATCATTTATTTAATATTATAATTAAATAAATAAATACCTTTTATATTCCAAAAATATTAAATATTTATGAAATATACTCAAAATAATTAAAAACTATTTTTAGACTTTAAAATAATTTTTCATAATTTATTTGGTATTTTAATAATTAAAACTAATTTTCTAATTTTTAAATTAATTTAGGAAAATCGTAAATTAAAATAATTAAAGCTGTAAGCTAAAGGCCCCATAGTGATGAAGTGTCGCTATATAGTGGTGTTCTTGAGCCTACAGAGATCTTCATAAGGCGTAACCAAGGTGGCCTACTTTGACCGTGAATAACTCTCTCATCTTAACGAATTTGGACAATCTATAAATTGGGTCTTGTAGAGGAAATACAAGACTACAAGATCCAACAATCATAACCTCTAAACAAACATCATATCTGGGATAAATCAGCCATCAAAGTAGCTACCAAAGTTGTTCTTCACGAAGAACAGTTCGAGGTGCCTACTTTGGACCTCTATAACTTGATGATCGTGTAACGTTTATGTGATCTATCAATTCCAGTGTGTAGACAACATGTAGGAATACAACTTTAACACTTAACATCATCATAAAAACAAGAAATCAAGCATCTAAAGTATGGTCAAACCTTGTCATAAAAATTAACACTTAGAAAATTCTGGGCTGCCCAGAATTTTCTGGTCAATGCCGGTCAACCCACTTTGACCTTAAATAACTCTTAATCCGTAATATATATGGACCTGATTCTTTTTGGAGGTTAAATACCACATAACAAGCTACACATATCAACCTTTAGAACACAAAACACATTAAAGATGACTGAGATATATAAGGCTCGACATTTTCCAAAAAAAAATTTACGACACTTAGAATATTTTCGGGTTTGAAAAAGCAGTGGTCAATGCTTTGGCCAACCCACTTTGACCGCTTATAAATCCCGATCTACAATAGATATAGACCTAATTCCTTTTGGAGTTTAAAGACCACATAACAAGCTACACCTAACAACTTTTAAACAACAAAAATAGTAAATAATCACAGAGATATAAGTCTTGACATTTGCCCAAAAATCACAGAATTCGGTTTTTCCAACTTGCTCAAATCTTCAAATTCGTGCACTTTGATGTTATGGGTCTGTGTTTTTACAACCCAGAACATTAATAGACTCCTTATTACACAACTTTAAACAATCAATTGCATCAATTAACATCGAATCGAAGGATTTCTAATTTTTGGGATTTCATACCTTTTCTTACTTGATTTTTGATTTCTGACTTCTTGATGCTTATGATTTGTTATTTATGATGGTTGGGCTTTGTTTAGGGACTGATATGCTAGATAATTTCGTTGGCTAGAGGTTGAGAGAGTGTGTCTAGGGATTTTAGAAAATATTAGAGTGTGTTTTCATTCAATCTCCTCGATCTCTATTTATAGGCCATGCTAGATGCTTTGGATCTTTGATTTGGTTGGTATAATTGAGGTGTAATGGTATAGTAGCATGAGGGAATTCTAGAAGCCATTGATTAGCTAGCATAATTGAAGATTCCATCAACAATGCTACTAATAATACACTAAAATGGACAAAAAGGGTATTTTGGTAATTTCCCATATAATTTAATGGGCATTCTTGTACATGGCAATTAAATGTAATATTTAATCACTAGATGGTAATTCTTATTATTTACCAATTACTTTTCATCCTTTGGTAAATTAAAACATTGATACATTAACATCGTAATTAAACCCGATAATTTTAAATTAGGGGTTTTATAGAAAATTAGGATTTTCTAATTGGGTTTCTTAACGCCATCAATTAGGGTTTCTAATTGACCATTAGGGTTCTCTAATTATTCGTGTATGTTCTAACACAGTCATTACGATCTCTAACTTCAACCGATTAGGGTTGTAATAATTAGGGTTTGTCCTAATTATCGACAAACAACAGTAATTAGGATTTTCTTCTAATTACCGACATCTTATACACAGTAACCTTCATATACACAGTAAACTTCATATACACAGTCACTACTCAGTCATTTCTCATAACTAAGTTTAATAATTAGGGTTTCACAGCACGGTAATATGCTATGACCTAATTGACCGTCATTGCTCAATATTATCTGTCCGCACATACACAGTACATAATTATTGTACTGTAAAATCATTATAACAATAATATAATATTATTATTCTCATCTCTTGATCACAATCCCAATTCAGGGTTTGGATCTCATATCTGACTTCTCTTTCGCATATCAAGTTAAAATACTTGATTTAAATATTCTGAACAATTCATATAATAAAATATATATTATATAAATTCTAATTATCACTTCATATATTATTTCCAATCATGTTATCATGGAAAATAATTAATAAAAATATTTCTGCTTACAGAAATTAATTACCATAAAATATAATTTGTAGTAATTAATAATTCCAAAATTATTTCTAATTTTTAAAGAAATAAATATATTCGTATTTATCGTTCACTTATTCTCGTCATTAAATAAATAAAAAATTATACATAAATTTTCTTATTTATTTTATTTAGGAAATCTCGGGTTATTACATACACTATACTTGGTGAAATTCTTCTGTTATTCCATTCTTATTATTACATTGAATAACTTTGTTTATGCAAGTATCGCATACATGGTGAAATTCTTCTAATATTCCGTTCTTTATTATTCGTTGGATATATCTGTCATGCGTGCGTTTATCAGGACTGGTTCCATTATTTATTATTACGCGGAATATCACATGCGTGTGTGTTTCTGTGGGACTGGTTCCATTATTTATTATTCGTTGGGAATAACACTTCGGTGCGATCTATCGCACGCATGGTGAATCCTTACATTATTCCATTCTTTATTATTACATTTGGAATAACTTTTGTCGTGTGGATTACCACATGCATAGTGAATGATCTTGTGTATTCATTCCTTACTAAATTGTGGAAATGATCTGTATATGTGGATTACCGCATGGCGGGTGAAAATCCATTTGCAGTTTCATATATTATATTATACTCAGTTGGTTAAAGCTTTGACTTCTATACTCCATGAAATTAGTGGAATATACTTGATATTTTGCGCTTCATCCAAAGATCTTTTCATGGAAATATTTTTACGAGCATTCTTGAATTTTCTTTGCACAAAGTAGTATCATGTTGACAATTTGGGCGTTATTGAGTTCGGGATAAATTAACTTATAAATCTTTAAAATTTATTCTTGAACTGTTTTATTGAATTATCATCATCCTCATGCTTATATTATGTTGAAAGTCATCTTTGGCTTACGTGCATAGATGGACTTGGTATGATTATGACCGAGGATTATTCGGTTATAATCATGGCCCGTAATGTGACGAATGATGTGGTAAAAGTCCTCATTGGCTTTTGTAGTTCATTGGTGGGACGGTTGTTGGTATGATTATGATAAGGATTATTTGGTATAGTCATGACCATTGATGATTATATGAATATCCTTGGTCGTGTGGGCGAGGATGATTCGATTTTATTTATTAAAGTGAGTCTCAGTGATAAAGTTGATGAAAAACTTTTTAAATCATAGAAGACAGTAGATTTATACTTTACTTGACTCTTCTAATGGATTGCTTATTCTGCTGTAATTTTTGATCTAAAACTTGTTGTACATTAATATTTAAATATTAATGGTAATTATTTAAAAAATAATTTTAATTGTTTTAGAAATCATTTAAGGGTAATATTAATACTTTAAAAATATTTTGAGTTATTATAAATAACTTTAATAATTTGGCAATGGTTTCATTAATAGTTTAATATTAATGATAATAGAATTAGTTAATATTTAAATCATTTAATAATGATTCAGGTGAAATCATGATAAATTATAATAATTAATTAAAAATTTTATAAGTCATTTAAAATAATTTGACCACTGTTCAAGTTATATTAAACTACAGGATAAAGTCTTAGACTCGATAATTACCCGATAAAGCCGTCGGTACACTGACATGTTTCAGAAATTGATCTGGACTTAGATAAATTGTCTGTATACGTATATGTTTGTGATCCAATGACTGTTAAAAATGTGTGATAATGTGATTAGGTTTTTTGTTAACTGCAATAAGCAGTATTATGTGATACGATATGTTATCCTAATCGATAAAATGATCTTATTAATTATAGGTTACTATATAAAAGATAAAACTAAGTTGCGTATTGTAAGCAGCAGACCATGCAAGTATCCTACCTTTGCATTTACTTTATGCAATGGACATAAGTAAGAAGTTTTAGAATTATATTATTATTGTGCCAGATTATTAACCCAATTGTTATATATATTATATCCGATCATTGTTTATTGATATAGTATTATATTATAATTCAAATATTTATTTTGTTCGTTAATTTCTATATATGGTTATACAAGTGTCCTCACTTGGATAATCATTGTATTTAATCACATGTTGATACACATTTATAAATTTATAGTATGTATATGTTAACTTAAAAGCCGTCTAAGCTAATTGATTTGGCTAGACACAAACTTATAGATTATTGTTGAACAAGATAAAACCTTACTATTATCCAACCGAATTGTTTTGGTTTGGAATCCCGACAAAGTATAAACATCCCGTACATGGGAAAACTTTTTGTGCGCCAAAGGCGGATAGATGAACGATAATGTAATATTGATCAATACAGGGCATAACGGGCTGATCACCCCCCGTGCTCGTAAGTTATGACGGTTTGCAGATGAAGTTCTGTTTAACCTTTTCAAAAATAGAAAACAATGTTCATAGTCTGTCGACTAGTCCCCAGTTATAGTCAGTACGTAGTTTCAAAAAATTTGATATAGAATTAATATATTATTATTATTGGTTCAGTTTACTTCACAACTATTGATTCGTTGTAGAAGTGTCGTACAAATAAAATATTTAATCCTTTCAGCTAATATTTATAATTGCTATTACTTGCTGGGCACTCAAATGATCATCCTTGCTTAATTTAAAATGTTTTCAGCTAAATGTGAACAACCAAAAGGCTCGGCTAAGAACAAAGGGAAAGGGAAGGTTGCAGAATAAGTTGGTGATATTTTATGTAATAGTTTAACTTTAGTAAGACAATGATATTAATTATCTATCATGTATTATAATGAATGTTTAAAGGTTGCGTACCTGGGAGTAGACTCTGATGTATATGTAAATTAAGTTTGGTATCTATATTATTATTATTATTATTCCGCTCATAGAAATGGTATCGTGAAGCACCGAGTTCGGGTTGCAAGTACCTAAATTTTGGGGCGTCACAGGTTGGTATCAGAGCTTTAGGGTTAGAAACCTTAGGTGGGATAGACCTTAGGCTATAACCTTAGAACAGAGGGAAACGTTGAAAATATAAATAACTCATATAGAGTTTAAAAGGAGATGAGTTGGATAAATTCATCGTTAACAAAGTAAAAAAGATAACTTATATAAAACTATTATTTGTTGTGTGTATATACTATATGCTAATCAGGATAATTTATATGTGTAGATGTCTGGTGGAAAAGGCTTGTTATATGCTTATAGCATGAAGAAGGATCAAATCCATACACCCGAGCTAATATCGAAGCCAATAGCTAAAATAAAGGCTCATAATGAAAACAACTCGGACGAAGTGGTTATCGTTGAAAATGTAGTACCAGATCCGGAGATGGTGGAACTAACAGATAGTGATTCAGGCACCGAAGTTGGAGTTGATCAAGCATCAACGGAAGTGCAGAATTTGAGGAACACGGTTTCTTCTCTGGAAAAGCTGTGGAAAATAGAAAAGCTACTAAATAGTCAATTGCGAAAAGCCTTAATAGAAACAATGGAAGAACAAGATAAGTTTAAAATCCAAATTGATCAGATGGGAGCCACAAGCAACAAATCGTGTGCAGCTCCGAGCAAGAAGGGGAAAAGAAATATAGAAGACCACGACTTAGGAAAACCCGATAAGAAGAAATGGAAAAAGATATGTTACATTTGCGGTTATGAGGGACATACCACTCTTTATTGTCCCTACTATAAACTAGGTGCATGTTTTATTTGTGGATTGGAAGGTCATTAGGGGAAAGGTTATCCAAGAAAAAGGCGTAGTAAATAAGTAGTATAGGTTCTGTTGTGTAGGTGTGTTTAATGTAATATATATGATAAATATGTCCGTGTAATGTAATAGTCTCAACTTTTGTATTAGCCAAGACTGTAAATCCTGACTTTTGTGGTCACAAAGGGATAGCTGATGTTTAAAGCATTATGTGCTATGCTATGTAAAGTATTCGTTAAATGAATATGAATCTATGTTTGAGTTATGATTTTATTTAATCAGATAATGCCGCCAAGACGTCGAACTTAAAATCAAAGGGCAGAAGAATCTATCAACAACACTGGGGGGACAACAGCAAGACCCGATACAAAACTTTGCGAACATAGTAGCCCAGGCTATGCAGCAGGGAATACCAGCCACAGGGAACCAGCCAGATAATCGCCTGGCGAATTTCAAAGACTTCAAAGCTGTAGGACCGCCAGAATTCAAAGGTATACCTGACCCTATTGAAGCTCAGACTTAGGTTAAGGAAATTGAGAAGGTATTTGTGATAGCTAGGGTAGCTGAGGGGCAAAAGACTGCTTTTTCCACCTATATGATGAAAGGGGAGGTGAACTTTTTGGTGGGAAGCGAATCAGGCAAGGGCAGGAAAATGAGTAGTTACTTGGGATAGGTTCAAAATTCTGTTTTTTGAGAATTATTTATCGTCCAGTATGCAGGCTAGGATGGAGGTAAAGTTTCTGGAGTTAAAGCAAAAGAATATGACGGTGTCAGAATACGTCGCGAAGTTTAATGAGTTGACTAGGTTCGCTCCACATTAAGTTGATACGGAGGCTAGAAAGGCAAGGAGATTTGAGCTGGGATTAAAACCCTGGCTCTATAACAAGGTGGCGGTGTTGCAGATCCCTACATTTGTAGCACTCATGGAAAAGGCTATCATAGTAGAGGAGGGGAGTGAGGCCATGAGCCTCTACAACAAAGAAAAAAGGAACAAGGGTAAGGTCGAAGGAGCTGGGAATATGTGAATTAATAGTGGGAGCAGGAGGGGAGATGGTGGGAGCTGTCGTTTACACTCCTAAATTAACCTCACTTTCACTTTACAAATTTAAACAATTAGCACAGTAGTAAGCAAGGATCGATCCCACATAGAGTGATTTGTTTTATATTTATCCTATGATTTCTAATGAAAAGGGGATTTTGAATTAATTAATTAAATTAAAAAGAATAAACTAATAAGAATAAACAATGAATAAAAAGCTTCAGTTCTTCAGTTCAATATCACCTTTTTACAATAATAGACTAATCAAGTGTAACATTATTTACCCTTCAATGAAACTAATAGCCCTAGGTAACAAGTTCTGCTACCCGAAACTCCCCTTAGATTGTCACTCAATGAAACAAGCTCTTCACCAGACTCTAACAATTATATAACCTAGAATAAGCTCTCTAGATTTAATATAATAGCAGCATTAAGAACTAGGAAATTAGACTATTCCAAGCAACAAACGCATAAGCTCGGATTGTTTAACTTGTCTTCTGATAATCATAGAAATACTCAAAAACTTGTCCACAATCAGATATTACTAATTACTACTTGTGATTAGAAACAATATCAATTATACGTAATATTATTCCTTGATCTAGCATATGATATTTGTTAACCAACTCAATCCTGCAGAAATCAAATCAGTTAAGCCAAATAACATTCAGAAATTAAATCAGATTATCAAGAATGAATTTCATATGAGAATAAATAATGAATACTCAATTAACCATTAATTATAAATAAGGTTCAACATCCCTTAGAACTGAATAAAAAGAACTTAGCTCATGTCTTCAATCCTCCAATGTTATAGATGAGAGAATGTAGTAGATGATTGAATGTAGTAGATGATTCAATGAATAAAACCCTGACTAGCATCCTCTATTTATAGTGCTAGACAAAATCCTAAATCCTATAGGAAGTAGAAATTCAAATCCTAAAAGGAATTACAAATCATAACTAGTTTCCATAAAGAAATAGAATCCAATTTGTAAATAAATCTTAGTCTAAATATATCCTAATTCTAATAGAAATATCAATCCAATTCCATGTAGAAATTTGTCAAAATATGCTTTTACAAACTTTCTAAAAATCCAAGATTTCCCAATTTTCCCGCTCAAATTCGCTGGGGCAAATTTTCATTTTCTGCTGTGACGTCCTTTGATAAAATGAGCATAACTTTTGATCTGGGAGGAGTTACAGGGCCTGCTACCTATCAAAACGAAGATATCGACGAGATCTACAACTTTAATTCTTTGATATTAGACAGATTCTGGCTGTATCAAGGTTGAAATCAGGCTCTAAGTGACTACTATGCAAATTGCAACTTCCAAACTTTGAGGTTCAACTTCCGCCTGGTAAAAAGATCATAACTTCTTCATACGAACTCCGATTAGGACGATTCAAGATGTTTCGGAAAGCTAAGGAAGAGCTCTATAATAAAATCTAAGTCCCAAGCCAAGACCATGCATCCAACTTAATGCTAAAAACCCTGTAATTTTCCCTTTTTCCTCATTTCAGCTTCAATTCCTCCTGAAATCATTAAACACCTTAATAAGATCATATACACACGAAACATGCAATAAAACTAAATATAATGGAATTAAAATAAATGAATAATATGCACTATCAAATTCCCCCACACTTAGCCTTTTACACGTCCTCGTGTAAACCAAAAGTTTAATTTCCAGAAAAATTCTATTCAACCATCATGTCAAAAGATTTCAAGGTATAAATCATGATTATTAACACTAAATTTGCAAAAATCTAATCAACGCCTTATCAATCAACTCACAATTACCAACCTTACCATTTCACCAATGAATTTCATTAAATCAAACTATAACCACATAAGTAACTTTCCCAAAATTATCATACTTACTTAACTTAGTTACCATGGAGCAAAAACCATGCACACTGACTCACAACCAAGAACAAATTTTTCTTGCTTTTTAAGTTTTTTCATAGAACCTTCTTTTTAGCACAGATGAATGTATTTTCATGCTTCTTTTTTTCGTATATTTGTTTTTCTTTTCTTGACATGTGAAATGTCTCCTTTTCTTAGGCTTTTTAGAGTTACCTATTAGCGAACTTTCCACCAACGACTCCCAAACCAGATGATCTTAGGGCGCTAGGTGTAGAGACACCCCTAAGGCTTACTTATTCAAGTAACAAAGGCCACAAAAGTCGACTAGTCAAGTTGCTTTTATCCATCGCACTTTTCAGTGTGAATACCGATGCTTCCCGAGGCTTAGATACCCAATTATTTCACACAATGGACATTGAAGCAGATTTTTAATTTTCTTTTTTTTCTTTTTGTTTTCATCATTATTTCACATAGTTCTGCAACAACATAAGCAAGTTAAACAGTTCTAAGTCATGAAATCAGTGCACATAGACAACTCCACAAATAACTTAGCCAAATAAACATGCATCTCATATTCAAGTACTCATGTATCACAAATTCAATTTAAATCAATTACTATGGATCGTGGCTTATTTTTTCATCATTTATTAACCAACTAAGCATTAAATAGATTTTGAAATTTAGCATTAATTTTCAATCTTTGACTTTAATCTTTTTAACATATAGCCAGATAGAATCATGAAATCAAATTTTTCAAAAATTTTCAAAAGCATTAATTTTTTTAAATTCCCCATCAAAATAGGATCAATATTCCTAAATAAAATAAAATTTTAAATCTTTCCCCCACACTCAAACCTTACATTGTCCCCAATGTAAGAAAATCATGCAAAGAAGAAAATACTACTAGCTAACATGCAAAAAAAAACTAAAAAGTGAAGGGATAGAAAAATCAAATCTGAGATCTTGGGTTGCCTCCCAAGCAGCTGCCCTTGTTTATTGTCATTGGCTTGGCATCATCCTTTTCATTCTATGTAATTGGACTTGTGAACTTTAAGTGGACTGGTAACATCTTCAATTCTTCATTAGGAGCATCCTTCAGATCCTCATTTTGCTCCATTCCAGCCCTCAAATCCTCCTTGTATAATTGTATTTGATCAAAAGATTCCTGCACTATAGAGTCAACAACATCAGTAGAAAAAATAGAATTAATATTACCAAGATACCTTTTAACTTCATATATGCTGAACTGGACATGTGCCTCATCCAATTCCATAGTTAAGGTCCCATGGTATGTATCATGTAGTGTTTTTATTATTTGCACCGATGTATCCTTTATATCCTCTTTGTAAATATCTGCAGAACTTATCAAATTGCTCTCCTCTTCCTCTTGTTCATCCTTTTCAGACTTTGAATACCTTGTTTCTTCTTCAAATTCAGTAGTAGCCTCAAGCACTTCCAACTGGTTTCCACTAGTGAACTCTTCATCATCTTTAAGTTCTTGTTCCCTATTCGAGATTTTTTCTAGGAATTTTTCATTAGATTATGTATACCACCACGTTGAATTCTTTCCAACTTTCCAATTCCTTGTTGATGTCCCAGAATTGATAGGTACTTCTTGGTTTTCTGTGTGGTACTGAGGTTGAGCTTGCTGAAAACCTTGCGTATTCCTTGTAGCCATTTGTCGAACTATAGCCGTTAATTCAGAAATCAGCTGCTCCAAGTCTCTCGTGCTTACCCCATTTACCCGTTGTGGTGTGTTATCCATCTTAGTTCTATACTGCTGTGAGTTAGCTGCCATGTTTGCAATTAAGTTCCTTGCCGCTTCTGGAGTCTTACCTACTAGTGCTCCTCCATTTGCTGCATCAATCATGCTTCTTTCAATTGGTAGCAAACCCTCATAGAAGTACTGGATCAAGTGATGTTCATCAATTCCATGAGGTGGACAGCTGGAACACAACTTCTTGAACCTTTCCCAATACTTATAGAGATTTTCTCCATTAAGCGCTCGATTCCACATATCTCTTTTCTTATATCCAGAACTCTCGATGTAGGAAAATACCTCCAAGAATAACCTTTGCATATCAGTCCATGATTGTATTGATCCTAAAGGTAGATAGTATAACCAGTCTTTAGCCAAATCTGCTAATGAGAATGGAAAAAATCTAAGCTTGATTTGCTCCTCTGCCACTTCTTGTGCTTTCATCATGGAACACACCACATGGAACTCCTTTAGATGCTTATATGGATTTTCACTTGTAAGACCACGAAAAGTAGGCAAAAGATGAATTAGTCTAGAGTTAAGTTCAAAAGCAACATCTAAAGTAGGATACTTAATACAAAAAGATGGTTGAGTCAGATCAAGAGTAGTAAATTCTTTCAAAGTTATGTTATTTTGTGGCACCGCCATCTCTTCCACTTCAAATGATGAAACAAGAGCTTCTTTTATATTTGCAGTTTTCTCTATCTCTTGATCAAAATTTAAGTCAATAAAATAAGAGGATTGAGTCATAAAACAAAAACAAAAAGAAAATAATAAAAATAAACGAAAATAAAGAATAAACAAAACAAATAACACTCCTGGCAATGCAAGCGCCTAAAATTTGAGAGTCATCGTTTAACCCCTAAATTAACCTCACTTTCACTTTACAAATTTAAACAATTAGCAAGACAAAGAAGAAGCAAGGATCGATCCTACAGAGAGTGATTTGTTTTATATTTATCCTATGATTTCTAATAAAATGGGGATTTTGAATTAATTAATTAAATTAATAAGAATAAACTAATAAGAATAAACAATGAATAAAAAGCTTCAGTTCTTCATTTCAGTATCACCTTTTTACAATAATAGATTAATCAAGTGTAACATTATTTACCATTCAATGAAACTAATAGCCCTAGGTAACCACAAGTTCTGCTACTCGAAACTACCCTTAGATTGTCATTCAATGAAATAAGCTCTTCACAAGATTCTAACAATTATAAAACCTAGAATAAGCTCTCTAGATTTAATATAATAGCAGCATTAAGAACTAGAAAATTAGACTATTCCAAGCAACAAACACATAAGCTCGGATTGTTTAACTTGTCTTCTGATAATCATAGAAATACTCAAAAGCTTGTCCACAATCAGATATTACTAATTACTACTTGTGATTAGAAACAATATCAATTACACGTAATATTATTCCTTGATCTATCATATGATATTTCTTAACCAACTCAATCCTGCAGAAATAAAATCAGTTAAGCCAAATAACATTAAGAAATTAAATTAGATTATCAAGAATGAATTTCATATGAGAATAAATAATGAATACTCAATTAACCATTAATTATAAATAAGGTTCAACATCCCTTAGAACTGAATAAAAAGAACTTAGCTCATGTCTTCAATCCTCAAATGTTATAGATGAGAGAATGTAGTAGATGATTGAATGTAGTAGATGATTCAATGAATAAAACCCTGACTAGCATCCTCTATTTATAGTGATAGACAAAGTCCTAAATCCAATAGGAAGTAGAAATCCAAATCCTAAAAGGAATTACAAATCATAACTAGTTTCTATAAAGAAATAGAATCCAATTTGGAAATAAATCTTAGTCTAAAGATATCCTAATTCTAATAGAAATATTAATCCAATTTCATGTAGAAATCTGTTAAAATATTCTTTTAGAAACTTTCCAAAAATCCAAGATTTTCCAATTTTTCCGCTCAAATTCGCTGGGGCGAATTTTCATTTTCTGCTACGACATCCTTTGGTAAAATGAGCATAACTTTTGATCTGGGAGGAGTTACGGGGCCTGCTACCTATCAAAACGAAGATATCGACGAGATCTACAACGTGTATTCTTTGAAATTAGAAAGATTCTGGCTGTAGCAAGGTTGAAATCAGGCTCCAAGTGACTGCTACGCAAATTGCAACTTCCAAACTTTGATGTTCAACTTCCGTCTGGTAAAAAGATCATAACTTCTTCATACGAACTCCGATTATGACGATTCAAGATGTTCCGGAAAGCTAAGGAAGAGCTCTAAAATAAAATCCAAGTCCCAAGCCAAGATCATGCATCCAACTTAATGCTAAAAACCCTACAATTTTCTTTTTTTCCTCATTTCAGCTCCAATTCCTCCTGAAATCATTAAACACCTTAATAAGCTCATATACACATGAAACATGCAATAAAACTAAATATAATGGAATCAAAATAAATGAATAATATGCACTCATCAGATGGAAAGAGGAAGGTGAACAACTTTGGGAATATGCAGGTGAAGCAAGAAGGTGTGAAGAAACAGACTGTGCAGTGTAAGACTTGTGGAAAGAACCATTCCGGTGAATGTTTAAAAGGAAATTTTGTATGCTACAAGTGATGGCAGGAGGGCCATATCTCTCCCAACTGCCCCAATCCAAGAATGAATACTGGTTGTTTTATATGCGGGTCAATGGAGCCTAAGGTGAAAGATTGCCCAAAAAGGAGAATGGAGGCAGGAAGTGTGACTACTGGCAAGGGCAGCGGGACTCTGGCAATCACGGGACCAACATCATCAACCACGCCAACAAAATCAGCAACAAGAGTCTTCAACATGACGATCCAGGATACGATGGCAGCTGGTGAAGGAACTCCAGGTATTATTCGTATAACCTTTATTTTCTTATATATGATTTTCCTATATATAGTAAATTATTTTATAACAAAATTTTGAAGGAATCAAATTTCCGTCCAATCAGATAAACAAGCTTTATGTGATTAGTTAAAGATCGGTTCGATCAATTATGATCGAGGTCTACTTGAAATGATTATATATGTTATGTACCTTTGTATGTATAAGTTTTAAAATGGTGATTCCGGGGACGGAATCTTTATAAAGGAGGTTGAATGTAATAACCCGATATTTTCTATATAAATAAGTAATTTTGCATATAAATTTTTTTTAAAGGTGGGAATATGTGTTAGGTAATGTTATATATGTGATAAATAAAAATTTTTTATTACACGAATAATTTCATATAATTTTATTTTAGAATTATTGATTATTATAAATTATATTTTTATAATAATTAATTTTATAATAAAAATGTTTTTATTAATTATTTTCTATGAAAATATGATTATATTATTTAAATAATATAGGAAATGATTATTAGAATTATTATAATAATTAATTTATTTTATTATATGAATTTATGATAGATTAATTAAGTTAATTATTTTAACTTAATTAATAATGTTAAATATGAAAGATAAATCAGATATGCAATCCAAACCCTAATTTTGGATTTTGATTAAGGAATGAAAATAATAAAATAATATTCTTTTTATTTCAGTGCTATAAATGTGTACTGTATGTGTGGACCGATAATGTTTGGTCAATTATGGTGTAGTATGTCAAAACCCTATTTTTTAATTTGTTAACCCTAATTCAAAAAGTCAATTACGACTTTAAGAATTGTTTAAGTTGTTTGGTAATCGTGTTAATGTAAATAATTATATATATTATACTTAATTAGGTAAAATCCTAATTTCCAATTCAAAACCCTAATTTGGTAACCCTAATTGTTAATTGTAAGCTAAATGCTAATTAGTGGATATTAAAACCCTAATGTTCATGTATAATGTAATTAGAAAATTAAACATAATTAGGAAACCCTAATTTTCAAAAATTAGAAAGTTAAATTATGTATTTTTATTTAAACCCTAAAATAAAATACTAGAAATCCATTTTTGGAAAACCTAAGGGTTAAAACCTAAGGGTCAAACTCTAAGGGTTTGTCAAGATTACAATTTGGCCATTAAAATTACAAGCATAATGACCAGTTTGCCCTTATTGTATTATTTATTAGGAAACTTGCAATTTTTGCCAACACTTTAGTTGGTGAACTACTTTAACAACTCCATGTGACACAAAACCTCTAGCACATTAGTCTATGCTCAGCCATACATGCATCTAAGACTTGTATTTATAGATTGGAGAGAGAGAAAAATCATTTGCTAGCCTAATTTTTGCACAACTCTCATCCTTGACTCTCTCAAGCTCAAACCTCCAAAATATCAAGGCATTTCAAATTAAAAATCAAATTTACTAACACCCATATCAAACTCGTAAGTTTAGAATCAAAATTGTTCTTTAAAGGTATAAAACCCTAAGCTATAATCTGACCTTTAATTTGTTGTTAGATGTTAGTTTTTTGTGTGTTAAACATGTTATATATAGTGTATAATGATGATCTGGGTTGCTAGATGTTAGATCCATAAAATATAGAGGCTCGGATTTGAGGTTTTACTAAAACTGGAAATTTTTGTTTTTGATGTCTGACAATGAATGTCAGACCTTCTAGATCTCAGTGTGTTTTTTGATTTGGTATTTTAAGTGTTTGATATTGTAGTCTGATATGTGGTCTTTGATCTGGATCAAGAATCATGCTTATATCTGGCTTAGATTGCAAATTATTGATGGTCAAAAGCAGTTGACCGGCCAAGACTAAGCGTTTCTGGGTAACCCAGAAACTGCCCAGAAACGATCTGACAACGTTTTCTAACGCCCAAATCTTTCTGTTGTTAGTCGTTTTGTTATTGTTGATGTATCTAAATTGTAGTATGTACTACTACATGTTTATGCCTTAAAATCTCCTAATCATTAAATAGGTGGATCAGAGTGATTTGGTCCAAACCAAGCCGGGACGAATTAAAGTCGCTTTTGGGTAACCTGTAAAAATGCTTGAACATGTCGTCTGACATGGTTTGACCAGCTTATATTTGTTTGATCTGTTGTTGTTTTGGTGATATAATGTATTAGATCTCTTCCTTGTCATGCTGGATACACACTGAAAGCATTAAATCATTAAAACATTGCACGAGCAACAAGTTGTGGAAGCCCAAAGTAGGCCTCATGAACTGTTCTTCATTTCTGGGTAACCCAGAAATGAAGAACAACTCTGGAAGCCACTTTGGAGGCTCAGATCGCTTTGGTTATGTGTTGTATGATCATGTTTGTTGTTGGATCTTGTAGTCTTGCACTAGCACTATAATATCTGACTAACAACATGCCCAGAAACTTTATAATCCAAGAGCTATGCTTGGTCAAACTCACTCACTCGGTAACTGACATGATTTTCTGGGTTTTGCCAAGAACATGAAGAACACCTATATGACATTTGCTCAAGCTATAAGCGATTTTTAACGACATTTAATTTTTTAAAAATTATATTTTTATTAAATAATTATAGAAAATTAGTTTTAATTATTAAAAAAAAAATTAAATTACTAAAATTATTTTAAAGTCTAAAATTAGTTTTAATAATTTTTAATATATTTCATATATATTTAATATTTTTGAAATATTAAAGGTATTTAATTTATTTAATTATTATATTAAATAAATTATTTAAAAATGATTTTAATATTTAAAAATCATTTAAAATTATATTATGATATAAGAAAATATTTTAAGTTATTTTTAATGACTTTTAATATTTTGTGATAAATTTCATTAATAAATTAATATTAATGATAATTAAGTTATTTAATAAATGAATTAAATAAATAAATAAAAATGATTTTATTATATTAAAACTCATTTTAAATAATAATAAGGTATTTAAAATCTTTTAAGTTATAAAATATAACTTTCAATATTTAAAGGTAAATTTCATTAATTATTTATTATTAATGATATTAGAATTATTTAATAATTATATTAAATAAATTAGTTTAAAAATGGTTTTAATATTATAAAAATTATTTTAAATAAAAAATAAAGTGTTTAAAGATATTTTAAGTTATAAAATATAACTTTTAATATTTAAAGAATAATGTCATTAATAATTTAATATTAATTTATTATTAATTATATTAAATTTATTTAAAAATTATATTAAATAAATAGTTTTAAAATGGTTTTATTAATTTAAAAATCATTTAAAAAGATATAAATGAATTAAAAATATTTTAAAGTTATAATTAATGACTTTTGATATTTTGATAAATAGTACATTAATATTTAAATATTAATGGTAATTATTTAAAAATAATTTTAATTGTTTTTTGAAATCATTTAAGGGTAATATTAATACTTTAAAAATATTTTGAGTTATTATAAATAACTTTATTATTTTGGCAATGGTTTCATTAATAGTTTAATATTAATGATAATAGAATTAGTTAATATTTATATCATTTAATAATGATTAGGTGTTTTAAAAATTATGATAAATTATAATAATTAATTAAAAATTTTATAAGTCATTTAAAATAATTTGACCACTGTTCAAGTTATATTAAACTACAGGATATAATCTTAGACTCGATAATTACCCCATAAAGCCGTCGGTATACCGACATATTTCAGAAATTGATCTGGACTTAGATAATTTGTTTGTATACGTATATATTTTTGATCCAATGACTGTTAAGCATGTGTGACAATGTGATTAGGTTATGTGCTAACTGCAATAAGCAGTATTATGTGATACGATATGTTATCCTAATCGATAAAATGATCTTATTAATGATAGGTTGCTAAATAAAAGAAAAACTAAGTCAGTGATTGAAGCAAGCAGAGACTGTGCAAGTATCCTACTTTTGATTTACTTTACTTAATAGGCATAAGTAAGAAAGTTTCGTAATTATATTATTATTGTGCTTTATTATTAACCCAATTGTTATATATATTATATCCGATCATTGTTTATCGACATAGTATTATATTATAATTCAAATATTTATTATGTTCATTAATTTCTATATATGGTTATACAAGTGTCCTCACTTGGATAATCATTGTATTTAATCACATGTTGATACACATTTATAAATTTATAGTATGTATATGTTAACTTAAAAGCCGTCTAAGATAATTGATTTGGCTAGACATAAACTTATAGATTATTGTTGAACAAGATAAAACCTTACTATTATCCAACCGAATTGTTTTGGTTTGGAATCCCGACTAAGTATGAACATCCCGTACATAGGAAAACGTTTTGTGCGCTAAAGGCGGATAGATGAACGATAATGTAGTATGTTAGTTCCCGGAGGCACAATAGTTATTTGGAAGGGGGGTGAATAGATATTTAAAATTCTTTTCGTTTTAACTTGTTAGTTGATAATAATTAAAACACAGCGGAATTAATATTTGTTTTAATCTCCTTTAAGATATAGTGAATTAATGAGAGTGAGGCAGTTATGGCAGATATAGCAGTTATAGCAAGAATGTAATAGACACATCAGTTTTAAGTGGTTCAGAGCACTTAAAGCTCCTAGTCCACTCTTCTACTCCTCGAGTAGAAAATCCACTAAGGATGTCTTTTACACTTTCTGAATCTCATAGATTCCTTCTAGACCAGCAGTCTAGGCACTTCTTAATTAGTTCACTCTTGAACTCTTCAAGTCCAGCAGACTTGGTTCTTCACAGTTCACTTAGAACTCTTCAAGTCCTACTGACTTGGAACTTTTACTTCAGTTGATTGGTAGTTGTTGAGTTCTTGATTGGCGCTACTTAGTTGCTGTTAAGCACATGTTTGAAAGAACTGAGTAGCTGAGCAAGCTTTCTCTTTTTTTCAGATCGTAGAGTTAAGCGTTGAGTGTTCTTGTGTGTTTTTGTTCAAAGCTTGCTTAACTTTTTCATCTGCATATGTTTTGCATATATGTTATCCTTAAAATTTATCCGTTGAAGCCATTTGTTGAAGCATTAAATGCGTTTGACATTTCTGAACTTTGATAGAGACTTTTCTGCACACCTTCTGAATTGCATTCTAGCCCACTGAAACAGCAGACTGCTTTCTCACCTAACACTTGAAAAGGTGTTTTCCTCTATCCTATGGTCCTTTCCTTAGCTTCTTGAATGCGTTTTTGTTGTATACTAAGAATATCTTTTGTGCCATTGAGACTGGTGAGGACTTCAACGTTTAAAACCCATTCCACATTTGTTGGAATTTGTCTCCAAATAAGAAGTAGGGCTCGATGCCTCTCACACAAGACAAATGATACTCTATGATCCAGATCGTGGTGTCTTGTCACCTTGGTGCTTGGTCTGATGAGAATACTACGATTTCTCTCAAGGTCTTGCACACTACGATCTTCACTTGCTTGTCTTGCAGACTCAACATTTTTGGGAGCACACTACGATCTCTGATTTAGCTTCGGCAAACGTCTGGACCACTCTACGATTCCTGGAGAGGCCCTTCAAGGCAGATGCACTACGATCTTCGAAGCTTCACGATCCTCGCCTTTGGCTTCGTAACTCTCGATCAATTTCGATAGATCGATTCTTGTTGAAGCCTATCTATTACACTTCAAGATGTAGATCAACCTAACATCTTTGATCTCTTCATCTATACATTCGTTTACAGAATGATAAGCATCAAAAGCTTATATCAACCTAACAATTTGATCTATCACTAAGTCCTTGTACATGTATTCCTTGAAGGACTTTACATATAATCATGAGCATTTACTTTAAACATCAAATCAAAATATGCACTCTCCCAATAATCTCCCCCTATTTGATGTTGACATAACCAAGGAGATTTGTTGTCATGATTATTAGTATCTAGATGCCTTTGCAGGAAAGTAAATATGACTTAATATTTCAGTGAGCAACTAATTTCTAGAGAATAAGAATGAATTTATTGATGTTTGAAGAATAGATATTATAGTTAAGCTTTACATCAATAAGAATTTAAGTTTCAACTTATCTCTATTTCTTTGATCTTTTGCGTGGAGGATTGGCATTGTAAGACCCCAACTTTTATAAATAAAGATGAATTTTCTATAAATATCATTTTTGAATATTATGGAGTAAATTTGATATAATGTTATAGTTGTGGGTAATATTTATAAATTTTACAAAGTACGCAAGTTGTTATATAATATTCGATTGGTCGGGGAATATTCGTTTTAACAGGAATATTCAGATAATGCAAGACAATCATTGGTGGACCCATAACCAAATTATCATTTGATTAATAAAACGATAAAAATATTTTTTATGAATATAACTACGGAAGTTTTACCGCTAATTATCTTTGTTGAACTACTCGGTAGTAAAAGTACAAGAATGTCTGCCGAATTGCATAAAAGCATACAAGATTGATTATTGATGCTTACGTAAGAAGTCACTCGATTTTGTTCAATTATTGCTACAAGAATTGGCCGCAGAAGTGTCTCACGTTATTTGATTCAATTATTGTCGATATTTTATATATTACTAAATCAATAATTGAGATGACATAGTTATTAATATTATTATTTGCAATATTAACGATGTCTGTAAGTTCTGTCAAGGAGAGGTTTGGTCACCTAATCACGCTTAATCAGGAGAAATCTTATCGAAAAGCCCCTCTTTCCAAGGAACGAATTCGGTCGATTAATATTGTGAATTATAATAATGATGATAAATGTTGTTAAAATATTGAGATAATTTTTATGAGGTATTTTATTACTTATTATTTAGATTCTCACTCACTCATTTTTCAAAATTATCTAAGGAAGTTATAAAGTATATATATATATATATATATATATATATATATATATATATATATATATATATATATATATATATATATATATATATATGACGTGTGTAGGTAGTGTGTGTGTGTGGTAGTGGGTTTTGGTGGAAAAGTGGAATGTTTGATAGTTAATGTTGGTTGTTTTATTATAAATTGATTTTGAGTGGTGGAGAATTTGATAGGTGTTGTAATATTATATATATATATATATATATATATATATATATATATATATATATATATATATATATATATATATATATATATTGGCATGTGAAGATTGACTTAAGGAGAAGGAAGAATTGATTTGTCGGGAGGGATTGGTATGGTATGATATAATATATATATATATATATATATATATATATATATATATATATATATATATATAATGTTAGTGGGATTATATGTATATAGCTTGCATGCTAATTAATTCATCCGTGACCTGCCAAATTGTTCTGGCCGTGAACTTCGTCTAATGTTGGGTGTTATTTCTTTTGTATTCATGAAGAGAACTTCGTTATTCCATTATTTATTATTCTCGTTAGAATAAGTCGATACGCTGGCCTACCTATACTTGGTGAAATTTTTCCGTTATTCAGGTCTTTATTATTCTCATTTGAATATCCCGCTCAGGCGCTTTTACGCGGACCGGTTCCATTCTTTATTATTATTCGTTGGAATATCCCGTCCGTAAGCGCTACTGGGACCGGTTCTATTATTTATTATTATTCTGCTGAATATCTCGTTTACGCGTTTACGCCGGACCGGTTCCGTCTTTTTATTATTCTCGTTAGAACATCTTGTTTGCATGCAATTTTGCACGACCTAGTTCCGTTATTTATTAACTGTTGGAATAACTCCGTCCATGCAAGCACCGCATGCATGGTGACGGTGATTCTTTTGTTATTCCATTCGTTATTATACTCGGATTGGTTAAAGTTTTGACTTCTATACTCCATGAAATTAGTAGAATATCCTTGATATTTGCACTTCATCCAAAGATCTTTTCATGGAAATATTCTTCTCGAGCATTCTTGAATTTTACTCTACAAAGCAAAGATCATGTTGACAATTTGGACTTTATTGGTTTCTGGATAAATTAATTCTTGAACTTGTTTTATTGAATTTTATATCATTGTCATCATCATCATGTTTATATTATGTTGAAAGTCATATGTATTCAGAAAGTGCATAGATGGACTTGGTATGATTATGATTGAGGATTATTTGGTGTAATCATGGATCGTAATGTTACAAATGATGTGGAAAAAGTCCTCATTGGCCCGTAGTGCATTGATGGATAGTTGTTGGCATGATCATGACCATTAATGAATACACAAATATTCTTGGCCCAGTAGTGCATGGATAATTGTGGTCGTGATACTAAAGAATATCCTTGGTCAGTAGTGTGGGGTGATCCGATGATGTGGATTATTTATTGTCGAGTCCCAATGATAAAAGTGATGAAAAACTTTTACATCATAAAAGATAGATTTTATTCTCCACTGACTCTTTTAATGGATTGTTTGTTCATTGCAGCTTAAACTTGATGTTGTTATATTTTATCGGTTTAACATTGTTGAAGGCTAACGATAATTTATTCTCGCATTATCTTAGTCATAATAGTTCTTCTCGGGCTAGTTGAGCTCACCCTTTCTTTCATTTATTCTCTTGTGAAATGAGAACATAGCGAGGGACTAGTCGGGGAACGGAGTGACGGTCCAGAGGATAACATTAGTAGTCCTCACTATTCTGTGAGATAGTGTGTTAATAATTGTAATGAGGACTCCTTTTGAGTTTGTATAATCTCTAGTAGACAATAATTGTATTCAAACTCACAGTTATGTTTGTCATATTATACACGACAATTATATTTGAATTCTGTACCATGTATCTGGCGACCCAAGATGGGTGATGTATATCAAATTTTGGGGGCGTTACAGGCATACTCCTCAGTTTTTCTTTTTCTGCTTGATTCTTCTCTCCTGGCTAGATCTTCCAGCTCACTTGGGCTTAGCCTAGGATTTGATCATGCCTATTCATGAATGCATGATCTCCAATTGGAATTCTTAGGCCTATGATGGTCACATTTTATGAGCTGGTAGTTGGCCCTAGACTCCTTATTGGTTGTGCCATTATAACTTCCTGCTGATCAGATCATTGAGTCTATGGCCAGATCGTGGAGTCTGTTGGTGATACAGCCTTGTAGGAGGACTCCTTGAAGATTGAGTTTGGAATTGTCCTCTGCCTTTGCCCTTGCCTTGAACTCCTTTCCCTTTATTCTCCCCCTTTATGTCAGCATCAAGGGTTCAAATGTCTTCGGATAGGCAAGTCACTCCTTGGACGAGCTCGTTTAGTTGGCTTTGGGTTTGAGCAATGTCCTCTCGATTCTCTTTGATCAGAGCTTCAAATTGAGCTTCCCTGTGTTTGAGGACGGCTAGAACATTGTCAGTTTGTTGTCCTTGGCTGACGTAAAATTGTTGGAATTCTTTGACGGCAATTTGCAGATTGATGATGCTCTCCAACATAAGTTTATTCTGGGCTTCTTGAGTGTTCTGTAATACAAGAACAGCATCCCTGTGTCTTTTAGCTGCTAGAAAGTGGATATCATCCCTGTCCTTTATGCTCTTCACCATTTCTTTTATGATCTCCCTGAGCTTCTTTGTGAGCTCAGAACTTAGGGTGTTGGGGAGAGCATTGGCAGCCGTTATCATTTTAGTTAGTCTTAGTTGAATGAGTTCTATGTGGGCTTCAAGACTGTCATCGATATCCTTAATCACTTTCTTTGACACTTCGGATAACTCATATTTGGTGGGCAGATCTGACAGGAGTTCGCTGAGTTGTGGAATGTGCGGAGGAGAGGGTGTACTCTTGTTTTGATCTTGCAAGGAGTAGAGGGCAAGATCAAGGTTGAAGTATTCATTTGTGGACGAATAGGGAATATCGGATGGAGGGGCCTATGTTTGGGTGTCTGGAGTAGGTGGCTCTACGATTTGACCTTGGGACTCTACGATGGGGCTAGAGTCAGTAATCATAGAGATGATGGGAGTTGGGATCAATATGAATTTAGGCATATTTGGTTCATCAGTTACAAAATTTTGGGATTCTGTAACTGGGAATTGACTTCGTGGATTTAGGACCACTTCTAACCAGCTTGGAAATTCATAAAATTGGCTGAAGAAAGATAGTGGATAGTGATTAACTATGTACAAGATTGGGATAGATAATACCTCATGCACCATTCTTGAAGAGGGACCATTGGTGATCAACTGTTTGGCAAAGTTGAAGTTGCCTGGGAATCCATGTTCTAGTATAGAGATGGCTGAATATTCTTTGAAGCTCCAAAACATGTGATTCCAAGAGTTTAGAATTTGAGCTTGATGAAAAGGCATCATGGGTAGGTAGGAGAACAGCTGCTCATAATTAGTTTTTCTCTACCCATTACAGCCCACAACTATGATCTCGACCTCATCATCTTCGTCCTCTTCTCTGTCTTCGTTCAAGGATTCCACTATATCAATGACTTCATTTTGTTCTTGCTCTAGTTCTCTCTCATTTTCTGCAGGAGCAGCTTCTTCTGTCATGGGGATATCATGAGGCTCCCCCTCAACATGATCATCCATCTGTAGGACTAGTAGCTCCCCCTTAGCTGGAGCATTTTCTAGGGTGAGAACTTTAGGTATCTCCCCTTCAGCTTGAGCTTTGTCCTTTTGCTTTCTTTGGATAGCTCCTTTTCTGCAGCCATCTTTTTGTCTTCTTCTTTGAGTACTCCTTCATTGACAAGGATGTACTTTTTAACCAATTTTTGTCTTTGTTTTCTAGGCTGAGCCACAGCCTCAGGACTTCCTTGAGCTTCAGCTTTGTCCTATTGATCAGTCAGAACATCTGGTGCAACAACTTCCTTACTCGAGGGGTTCAGTCTAGTCTCTATGATCGGTAGAGACTCTACGATCGAAGAGACAGATGGCCTCTTGGATTTGTGACTGATTTTGTTCTTCTTTAGCAGCTGTGATATGGTAGCTCTGTCTTCATCTGCCTCAGCCTGCTGTTCTTTTCTTCTTAGGATCCTCAGAGTCTCAATATCAGAGGACTCTACAGGTATATCAGTGGTAGACCCTTGAGGTTCTTCTGCCACTCTAGCCTTTAGCTTTCTCTTGCCTTTGCTTTTTCTGACCAGAGCAGTGGGTTCTTCTTTGTTAATCTCTTCCTTTTTTTCTTCAGTCTCTTTGACGACTGACATATTTCTTGGAATCCCTGATTCGTTTATATCACCAGTTCTTCCACTTGACTCAGACTTCATACATACATTCTCTGCTGGATTCCTTTTCCAGTTCTCAAACAGTTGTTGGGTCATCCGTCTGTTTGGATTGATGGACTCTCCTTCATTTTCCCAAATTTTATCACCCAGAGCAGACTGTAGGATAATGCTTATAAATCACCCGTAGAGCATCTTTTGAGAGCTCTTTGTCTTCTTCAAGATGGTGATCCATTTTCCAATCCATTCGAGCAGTAGAGCTCCATAGTTAAGTTGTATTCCATAACTTATGGCAGTCATGAGCTTGAGTTGCACCTCATTTACAGAATCGTGGCCAGAGCTCTTGCAACATATAAACTTCCCAATAATATCGGCCAGAAATTCGTACCTCTGAGGAAACTCATTCTTCTTGTATCCTTTGACAGTGGGGAATATCTTGTGATGCATCTTCTTTAGGCCTTCATGGAAGTTAATGCCATCTATGAGCGAGAACCCCTCATTTTTGAAGCCTAGGGCTAGGTTGATATTCTCAGTTCTGAGTTTGATTTCCACGTCCTTGACCCTCGTGGTGATGATGTTATTTTTGAATGCCCTATTTTTGTAAAACTCCTTTATCAGCTTTGGGTAGATCCAGGTGCTCGTACCCAGGTCTTCTTCGAGACCAGCCTTCTTTATCAATGACAAAATTTTGTGAAATTTGGGTTCAGCTATTTTGAACTCGTCGAAACAAAGTCTGTAGCCTGAGATGACGTTGGAGGCTGCCATTGATTTCTTTGCAAGGAGTATGGTTGTCTGAACTTTCTTAAGAGTTAGGGTTTCTGCTTGTAGAGAGAAAGGGAGAGATAAGCTTTTTGAACTTCTGATTTCAAAAAGGCATTTTTAAATTATACTTGTAACTTCCCTCTCTCCATTTTGCTTAGTGGGGTAGGTGTCGAATTCTGCTTGGCTCTACGAATCTGACTGAGGAGGATTGTACTGATTTGCCCTTAGCTCTTTCTGAGCTAATGTGTCCTTAGGAAGGATTACGATCGTTGAGGTAGCCATTGTGATTGTTGAGTCTACTTTGCATTCGTTGAGTCTGCTCTATAATCATTGTGTCTAAACTGCAATCGTCGTGGTTCGCCCAAAGAATCGTCGTGGTCTCGAATCGCAATCGCCGTGTTCGAATCGCAATCGTCGTGCGTTCGCCAAAGAATCGTCGTGGTTCGAACTACGATCGTCGAGTCTGACCGAGTCCTTGTGAAGAACTTTTGACTTGGGATTCTTCTCGATTTAAGGTAACTCAGGAAGGGCCAACCTCATAGAGTGAATCAAGGGTTCGGTTTGTTCCTGAGGCGCTTATCAGAGAGAATGCTTTATTTTGAACTTTATCATCACAGGATGCTCCTTTGTTTTGTTAATGGGGCTCTGCCATCGTTGAGTCTGTACTACGATCGTTGAGTCTGTACTACGATCATTGAGTCTGTTCTACGATCGTTGTCTTTTATGTCATTGCAGCTCTACGATCGTGGCCTTCTTTTGATCATGTCTACGATTTCAAACTTAGCCTTTATATCTGTATGGTTAGCACAAACTAGAGCATATATTTCATGGCTATAAATTAAGCATGCCTGGCTCACTTATTAACTTGTTAAATCTGGATTCATCTACAGGCTTTGTAAAGACATCAACAAGAGTATTTTCAGTAGGGATATATTGTAAAGATATAGTTCCATTTTGCACATGATCCCTAATGAAGTGATACCTTATTTCTATATGCTTAGTCCTAGAATACATGATAGGATTATGAGTTATTGCTATGGCATTTGTGTTATCACAGTGAATAGGTATGGATTTGAATTCTGTGACAACCCGAGAATTTAGAATATTTTTAAATTTTAATTTATTGATTTAAGGTTCAAAATTAGAACCTAGACAGAAAATAAGTGTATGCGTTTGATATTTTTAATATAGAATTTTGAGGATTTCAAAATTCCGTGAAGGATTTAAGTGAATTATTCAGTATTAAGTGTTTATGTGAATATGTTATGTGTATATGTGTACAGTATGTGGTTAAGGGTCAAGGGTCACTACTAGAAAAACAAGAATACGTGACGGAATTTTGTGATATTTTTTAAAAACAATCACAAAAGATAGAAATTTGTGATGGACTTTTTAAGCAATCACAAAATAATAGTATATATGATGGCTCTTAGTGATGACTAATCTTGCCATCAATGTATTATAATTGTGATGGCCATGTCAATCACACCAATTTTTTCACGCAAAATAAATTTTCTTTTTGTGACGCACTAAGTCATCACTTATAGATATACCCTTTTTGTGATTGTATTTAAGCTATCACTAATATTCTAATATAAGAAATAATCAAAATAATATTTTATGACGGTCGTGACAATCATTAAAAAGATAGACTTTGTGACGACTTTTAATTGCAATTACAAAAAGAAGGTATTTTGTGATGGAATTTTCAAACCATCACAAAACAATAAAATATATGATGGCTCTTAGTGATGACTAATTTTACCATCACTATAGAGTATTTGTGACTGCCATTGCAATCACTAAATCTTTTGTGGAAGTAATTTAGTTTAGTAAGTCAACTCACATATGTTTCCTTTTATATTTTATTTTAAAATTATAATTATGATCTGGACTTTGGTGTAGTAGTAATACTCGTTATTTAGTTTGTAAATGGGAGAGGGTTCGAATCCTACAAGTATCATTTGATACAATTAATATAGATACAATTAATACAATGAAATAAATTATACGTAAATAGAGATTTACGTTCTTATATTTGATCCCTAAAGTCTTGTTTTTTTGTGATGACTTTAACAATCACAATAGATTATGTGTTAATGTGATTGTATTAATCATCACAAAAGCACTAAGCGTTTGCGTGATTGTCAAAACCATCACGTAAAACCTTTCATGATGGGCGTATACAAGACGACCATTGTGATGCTTAAAGCCACCACGTAAACCTTTAGTGATGGTTTTCCTACTTTTTGTGATGAATTTTGGCCATCACAAATGATCATTTTTTTAGTAGTGGGTTGACCAGATAAACGATATCTGTAACAAACCCTAATTATATATTAAGAACTTTAACGTTCGTTAGAAAACCCTAACGATTAATAAGAAACCCTAAAACCGGGCTCGAAACCCCTAATTTCGATTAAGGAATCCAAACCCTAATTCTATTGTATGAAACCATAAATCGAACTTAATGACGAAGCGTAAATAATTATAGGATTAATCTTAACAAATTGATTACAAAACCCTAATTCCAAATTTGAAACCCTAATTACGAATTTAAAACCCTAATTTGTAAATAGGGAAAAATCTAAGTGTTAATTTAATACTTTTAATGTTAATTAGGATATATTAATTCTAATTTTCAAGTTAAGTAATTAGAAAACCCTAATCTAATTACAAAATCTAATTTCTAATTTAAAAAATTATTTTAATATTAGAAACCCTAATTTTGGGTTATAAACCCTAATGACCATTTTGACCCTAATTGCTTAATTAGCGATTTTGATTAGGAAATACTAATCCTAATTATCAATATTTAAGTTATGATTAAGAAATTTTAATATAATTAGAAAATTCTAATTATAATTTAGAAATATTAATTTAATATTTTTAAAACCTAATTTGGAAATTTTAGAATTTAATTTTGAACCTAAGAATTTCTAAACCCTTTACCCTAAGGGTTTTTCAAACCCTAAACCCTAGATTGCTCAAACCCTAAACCCTAAGGGTTTGCAACAAATGAGAAATCTAGAAATAAAAGGAAAGGACCAAAATGCCCTTTTTATTTATTTTTTAAATGAACTAACTTGTAGAAATTGCTATCCACTTTAGTTGGTGACCTAACGTCGACTTTTGATAACCTACAAATCCAAAGAAATCGCTTTATTTCAAAGACTATGTAGCATCATGCATTGAATCTAAGTATTATAAGAGAATTAAAGAGAGACAAAGTCACAAATAATTGTCATTTGCTCCCAAGCCCCCACCAAACCAATTCTCTCTCTAAACCTTCGAGTTCAAAAAGGAGATAAATCGAAGTTTTCAAAATCTGCTCAAGAACAATATTTGTGGTCTGACAAGCAATGTCAGGCGCCACGGATTCTTCTATATTCATGATTTCTGTTGTTTTAAACATTGAATCGATAGTCTGTCATGTAGTCTTTGATCTGGAAGTGGAATCACCACCATTACAGGTCTAGATCGTGAGTTATTAACGGTCAAAGTAGGTTGACCGACGTTGACCGGGTAAATTCTGGGTAACCCAAAAAGGGTTTTCAGCGTCTGACAAGTTGTTTAAGCTCCTAGATCTGTCAGGTTGTAGTTGTTTTGTTGATGTATTTGTAACCTATTTCTAGCCTGTCATTTGTTCTTTAAATTTGTGGTTTAAGATCGTGTAAACAAGAAACATATTATAAGTAATAGGTGGTCAAAGTAGGCAACACGCGCTGTTTTAGCATTTCTGGAAAACCCAGAAAAACCGGAAGAACTAGATTTCTAACATCTTTTGACCGAGCTGAATCTGGAACATGTGATGTATTTGGACTAATCCGTTGTTATAATTATGTTCTATGACATTCTTACTGTAAATTGGAACCATAATACACCTTATTTGATAACCAGAACCTGGATTAAATTAAGCCAGAAAGAGGCACCATGAACTTCTGGGTTTCTGGGAAAATCCAAAAACGTTCTGACAAGAAGTTTAGAAGCCCAGATCTTCGTGATGTTTTGTGTTATGACCAAGTTTATACTTTAAGGTTGTAGTATTACACTTATACTACATTATGGATATCATTATCGGCCCAGAAAACATAAGGAACATAGATACAATGGTGGTCAAACCTCGTACCTCGAACTCTGACAAGGTTTCTGGGTTCTTGCTCAAGAACACCAAGAACACCTATAGCGACGGTTCTGTCTCTATAGGGTCCATTAGCGACAGTTTATTATTATTATTTTTCGTAAATTAATTAAAAATAGATAAAAATGGTTTTTAACTATTTAAAATACAAAATAAATTCCGAAAAATTAATTTAAATTCTAAAAAATAGTTTTTAATTATTTTAAGTATATTTCATAAATATTTAATATTTTTGGAATATAAATGATATTTAATTTATTTAATTATAATATTAAATAAATTATTTAAAAATGATTTAAATACTTGAAAAATCATGAAAAATAATATTATGGTATAATAAAATATTTGAAGTTATTTTTAGTGACTTTTAATATTTTGTGATAAAATTCATTAATTAATCAATATTAATGATAGTTAACTTATTTAATAAATATATTAAATAAATTATGGAAAAATAGAATTAATGTTTTATAAATCATATAAAATGATTTAAGTGTTATAAAAATATTTTAAGTTATAAACTATAACTTTTGATATTTCATCATGAAAATATTAATATTTTAATATTAATATCAATTATCGGATAATGGATTTAAGTATTTAAAATCATATAAATATGATTTTAAAGTATAAAATACTTTTGATATATTATAAATATATTATAATATTATGATGATGTATTTCATTAATATTTAATAATAAATAAATATTAATGATAAAGAATTATGTGGTATTTAATTCATTTAAATACAAATTTTAATGATTGAAAATACAAGATAAATAGTAATAATTATTTAAAATTATTACGAAGCTACGAAAAAATATTTTGACGGTTATTAAAATTATCCGAGTTAATTGTTAAGGGTTAAGCGAGTTTTAGCGAACTTAAACTCGATATTGTCCAACTAGGCTGTCTTGGATGTCGATTTGTGTCGGGTTCAACTCAGACTGCAATAGTTTGACTTGATACTGAGTTTTATGTGTGTTATAGACTGATAGGGTTATATGTTATGTGTTTAGGTTATTCTGTGTATATCTATATATATATAATAGTATTATATTGTGATGATATTATTCTAATATTGGAGATCTATATTACTAATATTAGGTCTTCAGATAAGGCGATATAAATTGCATTGCGGTAATCAACGGTTCAGGCAAGTTTGTTTTACTTAACTCTATTAAGAGTGTTTCATTCGGATAAGCTTATGGTTAATCATTGCTGGTTGACATGAATTGTACTCTGTACATATTGCATGTATAAGTCAGGTATGAAAGGCTGATCACCTTCATTACCAGTTGGTTCAGATATATTTGTTCATGTATAATACTTGTTCAGTCATAAATTTGTTCCTGCTAGTTCACAATTATATTGTTAAATTATAGCCAGCCAATTATTCAAATCATTTCAATCATGATATATCGTTATATTGTTGAATTTAAACTTGATGGGCAACTTTTATGCTCACCCTTGCTATATCATGATAAAACATTGCAGATTAAGACGAACGCGTCGGATACAAGGAAAGGCTAAAGACAGTTACAGCTTAAAGTTAATATGCGCGATTAGTTTTGTAATAGTGTAGTTTGATAATAATGTTATATGTTAGAAAAGTTATGATTTGTGTATAAGTTAAGGTTACTCGACCTTGGAGATTATTTGTAAGTTTAATGTATATACAAATTATGTTTATATCTTCCGCAAATATAGTATTAGTTGTATAAAATGATCGAACCGAATCCAAGGTGAATTAGGACCTGGATTCGGGGCCGTCACAAATTCAAACCCATAATCTGCTAGCTGATTTTTCATCCATAGGATTTGAGCACAATGTGCCCAAAGAATGTATTCAACTTTGCAAGGTTGAAGTGAGATAATTGAGTTTTGCTTCTTGCAAAACCGAACACAACTGCTTCTAGCAATTGACAAAGTGCCCTTTGGTACTCTTTCTATCTATTTTTCAGCCTGCAAAATCAGCATATGTGTATCCTGTTAGTTCAAATGAGGACTCCTTGGGATACCAAAACCCCAAGTGAGGTGTACCCTTGAGATACATAAAAATCCTCTTTACATCAGTTAAATGTGATTCTTTAGGATTAGCCTAAAATCTAGCACAAATGCATGTTGCAAACATTATATCTGGTCTACTGGCAGTTAGATATAGAAGAGAGCCTATCATACCTCTGTATTGAGTTATATCAATACTTTTATCTTTTTCATCTTTGCCAAGCTTGGTTGCAGGAGCAATTGTGGTTTTCATGGGAGAGGTTGATTCCATGCCATACTTCTTAAGTAAATCTTTAATGTACTTGGCTTGGTTTATGAAGATTCCTTCATCAGTCTTCTTTACTTGCAGTCCAAGGAAGAAATTCAGCACACCCATCATGCTCATTTAAAACTTGCTCTTCATAAGCTTGGAGAATCTCTTACATAGCTTTTCATTAGTAGAACCAAAAATAATATTATCAACATATATTTGAACTAGTAGGACTTTGTCTTTATGCTTTCTAAGAAATAATGTGGTATCTACTGTACCTCTAGTGAACCCATTTTTAATAAGAAAGTTAGTCAGTGTTTCATACCATGCTCTAGGTGCTTGTTTAAGACCATATAAGGCTTTGTCTAATCTATAAACATAATTGGAAATAGATGGATTGATGAAACCTGGAGGTTGCTCTATATAAACTTCTTCTTGAAGTTCTCCATTCAGGAATGCACTTTTGACATCCATCTGGAAGACTTTGAATTTTATATGAGCAGCAAAGGCATGGAATATTCTGATGGCTTCTAGTCTGGCAATAGGTGCAAATGTCTCATCATAACCAATGCCTTCTTCTTGAGAGTAACCCTTGGCCACTAGTCTTGCCTTATTCCTGGTTATTACTCTATCTTTATCCATCTTATTTCTTAAGACCCATTTGGTTCCAATGAGAGGATGACTTTTTGGTCTTTGAATCAATCTCCATACTTTGCTTCTTTTAAACTGATTAAGTTCTTCATGCATGGCTTCTATCCAGGTGGAGTCTTCCATAGCATCCTCTATCTTCTTAGGTTCCATTTATGAGATGAAGCTTAGATACAAACATTCATTTTGGGTGGCAGCTCTTGTTTTAACTCTTGCACTCGGATCTCCAATAATTAAATCTTGAGTGTGATCTCTTGTCCATCTGTTTCCTGTTGGGACATCTGTCCTGATGCCTTCTTGTCTTAAATCTTCAAGATCTATTTCTTCTTCTTGGTGTGGAGGTTCATTGTCTTGCATAGGCCTCTCTACGATCTCATTTCCTTGCTCAACGATTTCACTATCTTGCACTACGATCGTATTGTTGAGCTCAACGATCTTTTTTGTAGTGTCTGAACTGTTGGTCATATTGTCTTGAAGCACTATTTTGTCTAAGTTTGTCTCATCAAAGATGATGTGAATAGAGACTTGAACACTCAATGTCTTCTTGTTGAACACTCTGTAGGCCTCACTGTCTGTGGCATATCCAAGAAAGATTCCTTCATCTGACTTGGGTTAAAACTTTGTCAGGTACTGCTTTCTATTGTTGAGAATGTAGCATGCACAGCCGAATACATGAAAGTAGTTGACACTTTGACTTTCTTCTTTTCCACAGTTCATATGGAGTCTTCTTAATCGTAGAGTGTATGAGTGATCAATTCTTAGTGTAGCATACACTGTTGACAGCTTCTGCCCATAAGTATTCTGGCAGATGGGCTGCTGCTAGTATAGTTCTTCCAGCCTCTATCAATGTCCTGTTCTTTCTCTCAGCTACTCCAATTTATTGAGGAGTTCGTGGAGCTGAGAAGTTGTGACTGATGACATTGTTTGTGCAGAACTGGTCCATTTCTGAGAAGTCGAATTCTCTTCCATGATCACTCCTTATAGCCTTGATTTTCTCTCCTTTCTCGTTCATCACCAGCCTGAACATCTTGATCAGTTGGGAGCTTGTTTCATCCTTTGAGATTAGAAAGAACACCCATGTGAATCTGGTGTAGTCGTCGACTATGACCAGTGAGTATCTCTTCCCTCTGAGGCTCGTCATTGGAATTGGCCCAAATAGATCCATGTGGAGCAACTGCAGGGGCTTGTCAATTGAATTGGTAGTTTTGCTCTTGAATGAGGTTCTGGTCTGCTTTCCAAGTTGACATGCATTATACGGCTTTTCTTTAACGAAGTTAAACTTAGGTAAGCCTGCAAATAGATCTTTTGAGGAAAGTTTGGACATGCTCTTGAAGTTGAGATGAGACAGTCTTCGATGCCATAACTAGCTTATTTCTTCAGATGCTTTAGCCAGAAAGTATATTGTCTCGTCTGAGCTTAGTTGTCCAAGATTTACTATGTAGACATTTCCTTTTCTTGTTCCAGTTAACTTTACTGCAGATGTCTTCAGGTCTCTGACTTGACATTGATTGTTGAGGAATGTTACTTGATGACCCTTGTCGCAGAGTTGGCTAATGATTAGAAGATTGTGTTGTAGTCCTTCCACATAGGCCACTTTACTGAAGAACACTGCACCATTTCCAGCTGAGCCATATCCTCTTGTTTTGCCAGAGCCGTTGTCTCCAAAGATGACTGAGGGACCTTCCATCTCTATGTAGTTAGACAAAAAGGCTTTGTTCCAAGTCATGTGCCTTGAGCATCCACTGTCCAGATACCAGGTCGTGATCGTGGAGCTCTTTTCCTGTGGTAACATTAAACCTTTATTTTGGTACCCATACTTGCACGGGTCCTACTTTGTTAGTACCCTTGGGGACCCAAATCTGCTAGATTTTGGGTCTCATATGCATGGAATTATAATAGCACTTTGCAGCCTTGTGACCAACTTTATAGCACACAAAACATCTAATATGATGCATGCTTGTGTGTGTGTGAGAATTCTTCCTCCATTTGGACTTTTCTGGATCTTTAGTCATCCTTCTGTTAGGCTGATTTTCCTTCTTCCATGTATCCTTGTGTTTCATGATTTGTGAGGAGTGTACCTTACCTTTACTGTACCTTCCCAATTGGTTCGTAGAGTTGGTCTTACTTGACTCTACGATCCTTCGAGGTTGGTGAGTAGTGGCTGGGTTACTCTTCTCTTTCTGAAACCCAGGCCAGCATGAGATCCCTTACTCCTTGGAATATGGATTGAATCAGTAGAGCAAGGTTTGACTGGCTCATCCTTCTGTGAGGATTTCATTAATATAATGCCTCTACTAAAACTTGAAGCATTACTGATGCTAGTTTCCTTTACCTTTTCCACACATGGCTTTGAGGTAGATTCCCCAAAGCTTAAACATGTTCTTTCAGAGACACTTCTCTGGCTAGAGATCAGAGAGTCCATGAATGAAGAGGATTTATTCCATGTAGAGATTGTCTTTTCTAGTTCCTCAATTTTAGAGGTTAGACTTAACTCTCTTTGTGCATTGAGATCATTGGTTTGTTTTAAGTGCTTATTCTCAGCTTCAAACTTGGAGAGAGAGTTAGTACTTAAAAGGGCTGTTTCCAGTTCTTCTTGAACTTTCTCTTTCTCCTTTTGAAGAAGTGAATAGTCCTTAGACAGAACTCTAAACCATTTCATGTATTGATGCAGATCAGATGTTATGCCATGCAGTGCAGTTCTTAAATCATCAATGTCTACATCAGGAGAGTTGAAGTCAAATACCTCATCTATACTTACTTCATGTATGTTGGAGTTCTATTTGTCCTTTGCATTCTTGGCCATTAGACAAAGATTTGCCATTTGAGGATCTTCATCATCTCCAGATTCAGGAGTTAAGTCATTGTTTGAGTCACTCCACGATCCTCCAACTACAAGGAATTTATCTTTCTTCTGAGGCCTTTTGTTGCCTTTGTATTCCTTCTTTGGATATGAATTCTTCTTTAGTTCTTCTCTAAGAGGTTTGTTGCAGTTGGCAATGAAATGGCCAGGCTTCTTGCAATTGTAGCATAGATCATTAATCTGCTCTTGGCTGCTATAGTTGCTGACTTTCTTTGGCTTACTGGTTTTGCCTTGACGCATGAACCTTCTAAGTCTTTTCACCAGCATTGCAAAGTCCTCATCACCATCTTCTTCATAGTCAGAGTCAATTTCAGTGTTGACTTTAGAGGTGTTTTCAGTTGCTTTGAGAGCAACACCCTAATCCTTCTTTCTTCCTTCGGATAGAGTTTCTACTCATTGAGTCAGCTCCAGTTCGTATGTAAGAAAATTTCCATATAACTGTTGAACAGTCATCTCATGGAGATTCTTTGACTCTCTAATAGCAGTGGTTTTGGCATCCCACCTGATTGGTAAGGCTCTCATGAACTTTATGATTAGATCTTTGTTGGGATAGATCTTTCTTAGGCTCGTAGAGAGTTGAGAAGAACGTTGAATCTCTCGTAGATGGCAGTGACGTTTTCTCCTTGAATGTGTGCAAACATTTCATATTGCTGTGTCAGGAGAGATTGTTTGTTTTCTCTGACTTCTTCCATTCCTTCATGCATGATGAGCAGTGCTTCCCAAACCTCCTTTGTTGTTTTTTTGTTGACCACATTTTTGAACATATCATCTTCTAGGGATTGAAACAAAATGTTTTTGGCCTTCTTGTCGAGTTGAACAGCTCTCTTCTCATTGTCTGTCCATTCTCTGTAGTTGGTGCAAGCTTTGTTGGAACGTAGGGCCCATTCTGAACAGTTTCAAATAGATCTTCATCTATTGAATACATGTATGCTTGCATTCGAACTTTCCAGTTGGCGAATTTATCTTTGTTGCACATAAGTGGCTTGCTGCCTCCTCTAGTCTTTGATTCGTTTGGTAAGTATGCCATTAGATCTACTCAAGCTTTGTAGGCTATATAATAAAACCTGCTCTGATACCAATTGTTATCTAGAAGGAGGGGGGGGGGGGTTGAATAAATATTTAAAATTCTTTTCATTTTAACTTGTTAGTTGATAATGATTAAAACACAACAGGATTAATATTTGTTTTAATCTCCCTTAAGATATAGTGAATTAGTGAGAGTGAGGTAGTTATAGCAGTTATGGCAGATATAACAGTTATAGAAAGAATGTAATAAACACAACAGTTTTAAATGGTTCAGAGCACTTAAAGCTCCTAGTCCACTCATCTACTCCTCGAGTAAGAAATCCACTAAGGATGTCTTTTACACTTTCTAAATCTCACAGATTCCTTCTAGACCAGTAGTCTAGGCACTTCTTAGTTCACTCTTGAATTCTTCAAGTCCAGCAGACTTGGTTCTTCACAGTTCACTTAGAACTCTTCAAGTCCTTTTGACTTGGAACTCTTACTTCAGTTGATTGGTAGTTGTTGAGTTCTTGATTGGTGTTACTCAATTTTTGTTAAGCATTTGTTCGAGAGAACTAAACAAGCTTTCTCTTTTTCTCAGATCGTAGAGTTGAGCGTTGTGTTCTTATGCATTTTTGTCCAATGCTTACTTAGCTTTTTTATCAGCATATGTTTTACATATATGTGATCCTTGAAATCTATCTGTTGAAGCCATTTATTGAAGCATTAAATGCGTTTGACATTTCTGAACTTTGATGGAGACTTTTCTGCACACCTTCTGAATTGCATTACGCCCACCAAAAAGCGGCATCGCTTTCTCACCTAACACCTGAAAAGGTGTTTTCCTCTATCCTATGGTCCTTTCCTTAGCTTCTTAAATACGTTCCTTTTGTTGTATACTAAGGATCTCTTTTGTGTTGTAGGGATTGGTGAGGACTTCAACGTTTAAAACCCATTCCACATTTGTTGGAATTTGTCTCCAAATAAGAAGTAGGGCTCGTTGCCTCTGACACAAGGTAGATGATACTCTACAATCCAGATCGTGGTGTCTTGTCACCTTGGTGCTTGGTCTGATGAGAACACTACGATTTCTCTCAAGGTCTTGCACACTACGATCTTCACTTGTTTTTCTTGCAGACTCTATGTTTCTAAGAGCACACTACGATCTCTGAGTTAGCTTCGGCAAACATCTGGACCACTCTATGATTCCTGGAGAGGCCCTTCAAGGCAGATGCACTACGATCTTCGAAGCTCTACGATCCTGCCTTGGCTTCTGCAATCTCTTGATCAGCTCGATAGACTGTGATTCTTGTTGAAGCCTATCTATTACACTTCAAGATGTAGATCAACCTAACATCTTTGATCTCTTCATCTATACATTCGTTTATAGAATTATAAACATTAAAAGCTTAGATCAACCTAACAAATTTGATCTATCACTAAGTCCTTGTACATATATTCCTTGAAGGACTTTACATATAATCATGAGCATTTACTTTAAACATTAAATCAAAATATGCACTCTCCCAACATAGTATTGATCAATACAGGGCATAACGGGCTGATATCCCCCCGAGCTCGTAAGTTATAACGGTTTGCAGATGAAATTCTGTTTAACCTTTTCGAAAATAGAAAATAATGTTCATAGTCTGTCGACTAATCCCCAGTTATAGTCAGTACGTAGTTTCAAAAATTTTGATATAGAATTAATATATTATTATTATTGGTTCAGTTTACTTCACAACTACTGATTCATTGTAGAAGTGTCGTACAAAGAAAATATTTAATCCTTTCAGCTAATATTTATAATTGCTATTACTTGTTGGGCACTCAAATGCTCATCCTTGCTTAATTTAAAATGTTTTCAGCTAAGTATGAACAACCAGAAGGCTCGGCTAAGAACAAAGGGAAAGGAAAGGTTGCAGAATAAGTTGGTGCTATTTTATGTAATAGTTTAACTTTTGTAAGACTAGACCTAGCAAATGGGCCCAAAGTTCCATGTCACTTCCCTTACCAAAACCCTAAGACTTAAATTTGCATTTTTAAGCCGTGAAAACCCGGGTCGTTTTGGCTCAAGCGTTTTTGTCTTGCGAGTGAAGTTCTACTGCGGGCACCCTACCATAGGCGCCCTTTACCCATGAACACCCGACCCTTGCCTCCCATGATTTTTTTATATAAATAAAATGTTACTACTTGTGGGTTGTGAGGCTTGAACACAAGACTTGTAAGTAAATAAATAAGAGTTCAAACCAACTTAGCTACAACAACTATTTGTTTTTAATGCAATCTTCAATATATTTTATGTAAGACCCCAACTTTTTAATGAATAAAATCAAATTTCCTTTATTTATTATTGTGAATAATAAGGTATTAATTTGATATAATAACTTTGGTTATGGGTGAAATGTGAAAATTTTGCAAAATAAGCAAGTGGTTATAAAATATTCATTTTGTCGGTGGAATATTCTTTTACGTCGGGAATATTCGCATGCGACGGCGCATCCAATTTATGGGCCCCATAACGGATAGCAATTGACGAATGAAGAAAGCGACAAAATTGAATAACGGCGTAGTTGTTACCATTAACACTGTTGGAATACCCGGTGGTTAAAGTAAAGTAATACGCGTTGTTGCACAGTAGCATACGGTATTTCACAATATTTTTGAATTATTGATCCTTACGTAAGAAGGCACTACTCAATAATTGTCACAATAGTTACTGTTCAATATTTTATTTTATTGATTCAATAATTGCTGCATTGATATTTTATATTATTGTTGTTTCAATTATCGTCACTGCACAGTATCTCCTTTATCAGATTTGTAATTCAGATTATTTGGAATAATATTATTAGATAACATTATTGGCAATGTCTAGAAAGTTCTATCAAAGAGAGGTTTGGTCACCTAATTGCGCGCCAGTAAGGAGAAATCCTTATTGGAAAGCTCCCTCTTTCCTAGGAACAGCCTGGTTGTCATAAATGTGATTTTGTAAAATTATTTATGAATAATTAATCATTGATTCATATGATAAGGAAATATTTATTTATGTGGTTATAAATGAAGGAATTAATGTTGAGGTGTTTTATTAGTATTTTGTCGGATTTGAGGTATTAAAAATCAACCAAAGTGTTTTTTGAGATATATTGTGGGAGTTATAATTTTAATCAAAATAGTTGGATCGTTGTAATTTTTGGATATGTTATACATATATAAGTTATATGTCCACAAATTTTGAACCGTTAAAAAACGAGCGTATGATTTGTTATGAATTTTAAGAGGTGGTGATTCTAAATCAAAGTTATAAATTATTTTGGTGGAAAATTCTAGAATTGGTGGGCCCCACTCTTGGTTGGTGAAGAAATGTCTTTGAGATTTTTATTCAAATGTGGTGGGTGGGAATAAGTAATGAGTAAAGCCATCATCAGTTGCGGAGTTAAGTCTGCTTTACAGGTATAACATTTTCCTATAAATATAGGGCTAAGTTAGAATTGAAAATCACACGTAAATAAGTTTTTCTCTTTTTCTCTCAAGATTATTGAGTGTATTTTGTGAGTATTTAGATACTTTGTGAGTTTACATTAATCGGTGCAAGTTTCCTTGACCTTATATATTGATATTCAGATCGAAATCTTGATATTTTGAGGTAAGGATATTATCTTCTTCTTAAATGATATTTTCTTCAATATCATTATGCCGAAATATTGGTATGAACTTTTTATCAAATTTGGAACTTTTTGTGTTGGGGTTACTATTCACGTATACAGCACTATTCACCGAAAAATGAAACTTTCTTCTTTTTGTCCAAGTTGTCTATTATGATTACTATCTTTAATTGTATCCATGTTTTGATCATTATTTTTGAATTCTGCTTCAAAATTGGTTATTTCGGAATATTATTGAACTTGGATAAACTGTAATACGAATCCTTAATATTTGATCTGTTATCTCACTGGATTCATTTTCTTTAAAATATTTTTCATCATCCTCGGTCCTAAATGATGATATAAATGAATATCTTTGGCCCAGTAGTGCAAAGATGAATAATTACTGATGAATATCTTTGGCCGTAGTGCAAAGATGAGCAGTGTTGAGATGAATATGACCAATCGGTGATATAAATGAATATCTTTGGCATGTAGTGCAAAGATGAATATTTGATTCAAGATGTATATTGATTGATGTTACAGGATAAAATATTGATGATGGACTTTTAAATCTTAGAAGATAGTAGAATTCTTTCTACTTGACTCTTCTAATGGATTGTTGTTTTTCGCTATGATTGTTGATCTAAAACTTGTTGTCTATTATATTTTATCGATTATTCCTGTTGAAGACTAATGATAATTTGTTGTATATTATCTTAGTCATAATATTCTTTTCTTTGGGCTAGTTGAGCTCATCCTTTTGTTCCATTTTTCTTCTCGTGAGGTGAGAACATAGCAGGAACTAGTCGGGGTACGGAGTGATGGTTCTAGAAAGTTGTTTTAGCAGTCCTCACTATTTTTAAAATAGTGTATAAATAATTGTAATGAGGACTCCTTTTGAGTTTTTATACTCTCTATTTGTATTTAAACTCACTGTTTAATGAGGTTGTATTTGTTTCTGTACCATGTATTTGGCGACTCAGAATAGGTGATATCTACCTATTTTGGGGGCGTCACAGTTTGTATCAAAGCTTAGGGATATGATCCCTGGCTGAGATGTGAGACAAGAACTAGGAGGGGAGAAACGGGGAATTCCTTCGCTAGTATGACCTGACTAAGTTTATTTGATATTTATTTGGTCAATCAGAGTATAGGGATAATATGTTGCATGACTATTAACCCTTGTTTTATGGAAGTATTTAAGAATGGCAACTGAGAACGTTAATAATGGAGTGAATCAAACTGTGGAGACACCTTTGATCACTACCCAGGGGAACATGCAACAGAAAGGCAATAATCCTCCTATAAACAACATTACCGAACAAATGATGAATGAAGGGATGTTTAGAAGCTTTTTGCAGTTCATGCAAAACCAGACGAGGGAGACTCGTGCATAAAATACGGGTGGAAATGCTAGCAATGCGCGACTTGTCACAGCCAAGCAGTTCAAAGAGTTAGGACCACCATAATTTAAGGGATCTTCACTCTTGAAGAACTCTGAAGGAGTTGGTGGTGTATTCTTGCTAGGAGTAGCAGCAGATTTGGGGTTTGAACCCGAAGCTTCTTCGATAGGGCTTAGAGGAATGGAGGTGATGGGAGTCACAGAAAGGGGAACCTCTTCACCGGAATTTTGAGAAGCCATGGATGTTGTTTTGCAGGAAGGAAGAAGTCTGGAGGAAGAGGAAGGCGGGAGACGTCTGAATTCAAATTGGCAGGTAAAATTGTCAGATTTGGGGGAATTAACTTTTTATATTGGCAGTCTCTTCCACTTTTCATGAGGTTCAAGGGCGGCTCATTTAATGCCAGCAATTATGAGAATTGAAAAGGGTAGCGTGCGGTTTTGATCCTAATCGCTTATCAGATTGGGCTTCTCGATTGGGCTTCCAGTTTTTATTGATGTTTGAGATTTGTCTATTGGGCCTCGGTAAGTCATATTTTGGACCTTTATTGATCTTATCATGATTCCTTTTATCCTGGACCGAAACCATTTATACTCTTTCATTAAACATCATGTTTAATAAAAGACTGGGGGGCAATGTTGGGCCATAATACTTTAGACATGATGGGTATGTCTTGAAAGTAGTGGGGCGGTTCATTGGGCCGACCCAGTGGGTGGATAATATCTTTATTTTGGGCCTATTGAGTATTGGGCTGAGGCAGTGGGTCAAACTTTTGGATGAGGATAGTTCCACTTGGGCTTTGACCGGTGATGATTATGGGGATAGAACTTTGACTGACATCTCTACATTATATTTAATGAGGATTGGACAGGGCTTAGTTGGCTAAAGAATGTGGGCCCGGGAAGTCAGTTGCATACAGGACAAATCGGACCGAGTATATGTTAGCAAGGATCACACAAGGGTAAAGGTAACAACACTTAACTGAATCATTTTTCTCTCTCAAGCACTAGATATTTTATCCTCCATTGTTAACCTTGTGATCGCCTGTACTGACTCTCACGCCGGAGCTATCCCCTGACGGTCAAAGCCGTCAAGCTTTTGGTGTTGTCGTGTTTACTGTGCAGGATATCGAACGTGTCTTACGCGAATGGGACGCGAGGAAAGATCTTGGCATTAACACAGCTAAAAAATTCTCTTTCAAATAATTACATGAATAATAACTTAAAGTCAACTTACAGTTTGCATCCCCAAGATTCTTTTCGTTAAAATAAATTCACCATCTAATGTCTTTTTAACTATTCAAAATGCAACCCCAATTTTTTTCTGCTAAAAAAAATGAACTCTAATTTTTAGATGCAAACTGTATTTTTTTACAAGTAAAAATTCTTTGGGGTGCGCTTAAATACGTTTTAAATATTAGGGTACACACTGGTATGTTAAAATTATGTAACTGCAAGTGCACAATGTCAAATTGAATAACTGACAAGTACAAGTCGAACCACATAAACTAGATTAATTCTAATGTATCCTTAATATCTATTTCAGGCAAATTAGAAATAAAGATGAGAATTGATTAATTACAATTAAACTAATTAGAATATGAAAACTAGTAATAAAGGAAGCGATCTAGGAATCCGAATCTATTAAACAATAAACATAGCACATAATTCAATTTTTTCTATTTTTATAACTCAATTTACGCCACCGGTTTGGTGTACTTAAAATTAACTATAGTTTTGATCCCTCTTCCCTTCCCTTTAATTTAGTAATTTAATAATTAAAGTGAACAAACATACACAACAAGAAAATCGTCTATTTTCGACAGAATTATACTCGACAGACTTAATTCCGTCGAACTTAAGTTATTTCTGACAGAATAATCCATCGATTAAAATTCCCTCGAAAATAATATAATTCTAACGGATTTCCGTCGGAAGTATTATTCCCTCCGTAGCGCCAGCCTTCCCTCAAGCGCGAAAACTATAGTCGACGAAATAGGAGTTATGTCTGAGGAAATTCCCGTCGAAATTAACATAATTTCGAGGGATTAATTCCAACAAAATTTTCATCAGAAATAAGACTTAAAACCTAATTTCTTCTCTGGCGCCTCCCACTCTATCTCTCTTCTCTCTCTTCTCACTCACCCCCTCCCCCATCTCGCCACTGGTCCTCCCACCCCCACCCCTAGCCACCGAACCCACACCCCATGTGACGCCCCCAAAATAGGTATACATCACCCATCTTGGGTCGCCAAATACATAGTACAAATTTCAAATACAACTTAATTATACAACAGTCGTTTAAATACGACAAAACATAATCTAAGAGTTTTAATAAGAATATTGTCATCTAGACAATATCCACACTCAATAGAGTCCTCATTACATTTATTGTCACACTATTTAACAGAATAGTGAGGACTGCTAATGCTATCATCGGACCGTCACTCCGTTCCACGACTAGTCCCGCCACGCGTTCTCATTTTCAAGAGAAACGGTGAAAGAAAGGGTGAGCTCAACTAGCCCAAGAAGAAATATTATGACTAAGATAATGCAGAATAAATTATCATTAGCCTTCAACAGTGTTAAACTGATAAAATATAGTAAACATCAAGTTTAACTGCAGCGGAACAAGCAATCCATTTGAAGAGTCAAGTAGAGAATAAAGTCTACTATCTTCTATGATTTAAAAGGTTTTTCATCATTTTTATCACCGAGACTCAGCTTAATAAATAAACCACATCATCCATGCACTACGGCCAAGGATATTCATCCGTATAGTATCACGACCATAAAATATCCATGCACTACGGGCCAAGGATATTCGTGTATTCATCAATGGTCATGATCATGCCAACAACTGTCCATCAATGCACTACAGCCAATGAGGATTTTTACCACATCATTTGTAAAATTATGGTCATGATTATACCGAATAATCCCTAGTCATAATCATACCAAGTCCATCCATGCACTACAGGCCATAGATGACTTTCAACATATTATAAACATGAGGATGATGACAATGATATAAGAATTCAATAAAACAAGTTCAAGATTAATTTATCCAGAATTCAATAACATCCAAATTGTCAACATGATACTGCTTTGTAGAGTAAAATTCAAGAATGCTCAGAAGAATATTTTCATGAAAAGATACTGGATGAAGTGCAAATATCAAGGATATTCCACTAATTTCATGGAGTATAAAAGCCAAAACTATAACCAACTGAGCATAGTAAAGAATGGAATAACAAAAGAATTCACCAGGCATGCGATAGACCGCACAGACAGGTTATTTTAACAGAATAATAAATAATAGAACCAGGTCATGCGTAAACGCACAGACAGGATATTCTAACTGAATAATAAAGAATGGAATAACAGAAGAATTCACCATGCATGCGATAGAGCCTTGCAGACAAAGTTATTCCAACGAGTAATAATAAAGAATGGAACCGGTCGTGCGTAATCCACATGCATGTGATGTTCCAACAGAATAATAAAGAATGGAACTAGGTCATCCGTAATCCGCACAGACAGGATGTTCCAACAGAATAATAAAGAATGTAATAACAGGAGAATTTCACCATGTATGCGGTACTTCCCATAAACAGGTTATTCCAACATAAAAATGAAGAATGGAATAACAGAAGAATTTCACCATGTATACGGTAGTCCACGTATACAGGTTATTCCAACAGAATAATAAGGGATGGAATAACAATAGCTCTCTTCAAGAACACAAAAAAAAATACCCCTTACCTTAGAAAAATTGGATACTGGAATAGTGAGGTAGCAGACTTCTCTTCTTCTTTCTCTCTATAATTTCTCTCTATAATAATTGCTCTAAAGCTTTTGTGAATTGGTGAGAAATGAATGAAGAATGAGCTTCTATTTATAGGAAAATATAGTTTTGATAATTACACGTTTTGGGGCTCGAAATATTACAGTATAATACCTTCCTCTTTTTCTTTATTTTTAATTTAGTCCTGCAAGTATTATCAAACTTGCACCACCTCCCCTAATAGTAAATAATGTGAATTAATAGTTCATTCATGTGACTCAATAGTATAATCATGTAAAAAAACTAATTACAGTATAGTACCTTCAACTATACCTCCGTTTTTAACTTAGTCATGCAAGTATTATCAATCTTGCACCAACTCCCTTAATAGTACAAGAATGTGATTCAATAGTACACACATGTGAACAAATAGTTATATAAGCATGTGAATTAGTAGCAATTAATTGCTCATTTATCCGATAAATTACCCAATTTATCAATATAACCCCCAGACATCAATTATCATCAGAATAGATATCGATTTTCACTAACACTAATAATCCCAACACAATGGAACTATCAAATTCATCTTTAATCAACACAACTTATTCATCATTAATATTATAACTCACAATATTTAACAACTAGGTCGTTCCCAGGAAAGAGGGGGCTTTCCGATGAGGATTTCTCCTTATTGGCGAGCAATTAGGTGACCAAACCTCTCCTTGACAGAACTTCTAGACATTGTCAATATTGCAAATAATAATATGAATAACTTTGGCGTCTCAATTATTGATTTAATAATAATAAATATAATGCATGATGATATCTTGTGACAATAATTGAATCAATAATATGAGAGATATGATACAACAATTCATTGTAGTAATAATTGAGTATAACTGGTGACTTCTCACATAAGCATCAATAATCAATACTATGTCTTACTATGCAACCACGCCAGATATTCATGTACTTTTACTCTTTGGGTAGTTTAATGGTTTTAATTCAGTAACACTTTCGTAGTTATTTTTTATAAAAAGTTAATTACATCATTTTCTAACTACGACAATACTTCCGTTGTGGGGTCCACTAATGATTGTCTTGAAGTCGCATTTAATATTCCCCGTTAAAAGCGAATATTCCCTGACCAATCGAATATTATATAATCACTTGCTTACTTTGCAAAATTTGTAAATATTACCCACAACTATAACATTATATTAAATCCACACCATAATATTCAAAAATATATTTCAAGAAATTTATTCTTTATTCATAAAATTTGGGGTCTTACAACCTCCCCTTCTTATGAAATTCCGTCCTCGAAATTAGGGTGCGTACCTGGTATATCAAAGAGGTGAGGATATCTTGACTTCATCTCAGATTCTAACTCCCAGGTCATTTCTTCCACATTGTGGTTTCTTCACAAAACTTTGACTTGAGGTATAACCTTGGAGCGTAGAATATGATCCTTCTTATCCAAGATTTTAACAGGTACTTCCTCATACGTTAAATCTTCCGTTATCTCGTCCGGTTCTAATTCAATAATATGGTTTGGGTCTTTCATATATTTACGTAACATAGATATTTGAAAAACGTTATGAACACGAGACATACTTGGCGGTAAAGCGAGTCTATAGGCCATAGTTCCTACTCGATCAAGGATTAAAAATGGGCCAATGAATCGAGGATTGAGCTTTCCTCTCTTTCCAAATCTCTTAACTCCTTTCCATGGAGCAACACGTAACAACACATGATCTCCAATATTAAATTTCACGTCCTTTCAATGAAGATCAGCATAACTCTTTTGTCGATCTTGTGAGGTTTTTATACATTATCGGATCGTTTTAATCTTTTCCGTAGTCATACGTACCAACTTCGGTCCCAACAATGTTGCTTCACCCACATCATCCCAGCATACTGGAGAACGACACTTTCTTCCATACAATGCCTCAAATGGAGCCATGTCAATACTTGCATGATAACTGTTGTTGTAGGAAAACTCCACCAATGGTAAGAATTTGTCCCAACTTCCTTTGAAGGCAAGGACACAGAGTCTTAATAAATCTTCAAGAGTTTGAATAGTCCTCTCCGACTGCCCGTCCGTCTAAGGATGATATGCCGAGCTAAATCGTAAATCTGTGCCCATATCTTTTTGCAAACTAACCCAAAATCTTGCAAAATTCATGGTTGAAAATTTAATTTAACCCTCAACAATTTAATTTCAACTTTGGTTAATAATACACATCTATCTTCCGATTTTACATCATTATTCGATGCTAAACATTATAAAATATGGAATAATTTAAACTTTTATGTCTTCTTACTTTAATTTCTCGAATCAAACCTTTATCATCTACATGTCTTTTGAATCAATCTTATTTTATGATTCACTTTATCACCATTATTATATAAAATTTTACATTTCAACCGATAACCTTTACATATCGATAACTCTAACTTTAGCTTTACAACTCAACATAAAATTATATACATCATAAAACATTTAGTACATCTCATGAATCTTAATCATGGTATAAAGAAATAACAACTTTTGTTAAAATATTAATCTCGTGTATATTTTTCGATCCACGCCATTCAAGTAGACATATAGTGTTACCTTCAATCCTCGACCGCAAAAATGGTTATTTGCAAGGTTGAGCTCGAAAACCCAAAGAAAATCTAACAGCTTTTCATGCATCACAAAGCATATAATAACATGCTCAACATATAAGAATAATCATAAAACAAACATAGCATACATGTTGTAGTTCACATAACAACTATAAAGATTGAGTTCCTTACTCAATCATCATTCATAACTCAATCATCATAGTCATAGATCGACTTTCACATTTCATACTTTTGATATATATAATACATCATACACTAAAATTTTAAAGCAGCTTCATCATCAAGTTCACATAGCAAAAAGGAACTGAAAGACTTGCTTTTTACCGGCTGCTTTTACCAACACGCTAATACTTCGCTATTCCTTGCACAACCTATAATCATATGTGAGATTGATAATAAATAAAATCAATACTCAATCTCATGGTCAAATTTATTCTAAGACCTTACTTTATCTTATTATCCTTTATAATGTCTTTATAGACATCTAACTATTTTATATGCAACTCGCTTTTATTTTTCATTTTCATCACACACATGCTAGACTATCACACTTGTAGTTTTAATAATGTGCGATATCACACCATTTTATTATACCACTTTGGTTTCAAAATGCATATTCAACACATTGTTTACATGTTTAATTTTCCTTCATAAATCAAAAATTACCCTTTTCGATTTCTTTCCATTATTATTCTTGTATTATCATCTTTTCATACTTAGATATCCAATATTAGCTATTAGTTAGACACTTTGTATACCAAAGTTTAGAAAACACTATTACTCTTAGGCATTTTATCGAGCACGTTATGTGCACACATTAACTTATCTCAACTCTTGATCTTAAATGGTTAATTATGCATAGAATATGATAACACATATCTATACTCATTACATATGTCAAAACATATTTTTAATCATCAAAATATATCATCACCCAAAATCTTAATTCAAATGTAATTATAAAACTCATCTTCACAATTTCTTTAACAAAACGTTGTTTTCGCTTTTTAACGTAACTCGCTCGTTATATGTCCGCTTTTTGTTCCTTCTTATATAGAATTAACCCTTACTCAAGTGTACTACAACCTCATCTAGGCCTTAAAGTCAGATTCTTTATCCATCTAAACCAGATTCTCAGTAATTCATCAACTAGTCTAGAAAATTTCATTTTCTCGACATCCTTACTAAACAATTTATTTTGGACATGATCCGTCCATAAAATGGCTCAATCATCGAGAGTCTAGCTAGTAAACTTCCATATCTACAACTTTGCGCTTTTAAGTTTCTTCAGATTCAAAACACACGAATTTATATGAATTTTTCAAAGTCGTAAACCGTAATAATTTTGATTTTCGGATGATTATTTTCCTTTCGGACCAAGCTTTACTAAAACAGACATTGCAAGAAATCTACAAAGAGTTTTCATGTGATTCCACTTTCGTAATATAGCTTACTTCCATATCTTCGATTTGATATAAGGCTCACTTTCTAACTCATTATACCCAAAGAGGTATGAATTTCACAAGATATGTCCACAATTACTAAAAACCTACTTTAATTTTGTTCTTCAAATTTTCTTTCCATTTCCATTTCATTTTTTTTGAATCCTCTTGTTTGATTCTTGATAATCCAAGATTAAACCAATACAAACAGATTAAGCATGATCTACTACCCTAGAAACATAAATCTACCCAAAAAAATCAAGGATTAAATAAGAGTTTAGAAGTTACCTTCTTCTTCTTTTTTTTTTTTTCTTCTTCTTCTTCTTCTTCTAGCTCATCTCAATTCCTCTATTTTCTCTCTATCTCTCTCAATTTCTCAATACAACTTCTACATAACAATTATCTACATTATGAAGAACATAAAAATATAATTAAAACAAGGAATTTAGATTATAACTTTATTAGTATGAATTTAAGAGAGAGATGGAGATGATGATGATGGGGCTTGTTTTGTCTTCTCAAAGCTTTTCCTTCTTCTTCTTTTCTTCTTCTTCTTCTCCTACAACTCTCTCTAACTCTCTTCTTCTTTCTTTGGTTTGTTTTCTAAAACTAACATACTAACTTGTAGTATATACATATAATATACAATACTAGTAATATATAATATATGTAACTCCTAGTAATTATTAGATATACTAATTACTAGTTAATACATAGGTTACACCAATTTGAACTTGAAAAGCCTAAGACCATGTTTGGCAAATACTCATTATTTTAATTAATCAATAGCTTAACATCAATCAATCTCATCAAATTGTCACATAATTATATTTACTTGTTAATTATAATTTTGTGTAACAATCATCATGATAACTCATCTAATTTAATTATCTCAATTAAATTAGAACTATAACATAAAATTATTATATTAATTAAATTAAATACTAAATATTCATTTAATTAATGCTACACTTAATTACATTACTCTATAATCAAAACAAAATTTATTTATTTAACTCAATAAATAATTCAATTAAATATTTATATATATTAAAATTAATATATAAACATTCTCTTCACATCAATTCACATATTCTACAATATATATACATACACATACTCACACCCAACATATCTCATAAATAATACTTTTATTTATAAAATTTTCATTTATAATTTCTAAAAATTTGGGATGTCACATCCTTCCCTCCTTATAAGGATTCCATTCCTCTAATCACCAAACCCTACCTTACTCAAAGTTTTCCTCAAATCTATTCATTGAATAACTTCAACACATTACCTTAATATAGGTTTTATATTTTCTACTCTCACCATTCTTGATAATAAATTTTATAAGTTTTATTTCATAATATTTACTTTTAGACTCAATTATATTTGAGTATTATATATTCTTTCAATTCGCTCATTATCTTTTCTAAGGATCATTATCATATATTATATGATCAAACTCTCTGGACATTACATTCACCCTTCTTCTAAGAATTTCGCCCCCTAAATTTTTTTTATTTATTTATTAATCTTTATTCATTCAATCTATCAAAGTAGATTTTTACGTCACTACTTCATTCATTCATTGGTTTCTATAACCACTTTCTTTCCACAAACATCATTCTACAATTATTAAACTTTTCTATTAAAAGTTTCACATTATTCTTTGATAACTCACATCCTTCTCACTTCAAAATTTCTTTTCTCACTTATTCAACATATCCATCATTCAAAGGTCGCATTTTATTTACTTACTTCTTTTCTAAGGAATACTTTCCTTTTCACTTCCATCTTGCAGAATAACAAGAATCCTCCACAATTGTTCAATAATTGGAAAGTAGTATGAATAACTCAGAATTTAAAAGATTCCAAATCATGTTGAGGGTCACAAGACCATGAACTCTATTCTCTAGGTTTAATAGTGCTTCACCCCTGCTCTTCACACTTTAAACCCTCTTCGCGTAATGTTTATCAATCACAAAGACCTCGAAAACACCCTCCGCAAGTACTCTAGGTGATCAACCTATTGTACATGTATTGTATACAAACATTTCAAAGCAAAGTATAAAACTAAGCGCAAACCCTAATAATAGGTTGTTCATCTCAAATTTTTCAACATCTCGAATCCGCACCAAAACAATTTGGTTTGGCATAACTTCTCAAGAAACTCTTGAATTTCATGAACATCTTTCAATATTTGTCTAAGTCAATCAAATAAAGATAGACCTCTACAACAATTCTGGACATCAACCAAAATATACATATACATACATACATATGTATTCTCATATCTCAAAGAAATCTCAAAATCTTTTTTATGACGCCATGATATATCAAGACATCAGATTTATAATCCGTTGAGGATTCCGCTATTTGGTGATTTTATCATACTACATCATACCATAGTGGGTCGACGATCCTTAGATCACATCCAACACTAGTAATATCGCATTGATGACTCCATCATTTTTATCATCTTTGCACCAAAGTTACATGATGCATTAATGATATAAAATACATTTTGATATATTGCAAATCATTTTGTCTAGCCAAACAATTAGCATAGATATATAATAATAAAAGATTGTTGTTAAAACTCATTGGTTCCATCATTTGATCCAATGTTTTTCAAGAAAATAGAAGTGTAAACATCAAGACGAAGTCAATAAATTTTGAAAGTCTAGCATAGCTAGTAGATTTAGAATACCTATGCTTCCACCATCAACTCCACTTTCTCAGAATGATCCATTGCTTAAAAGATCTATCTATTCCTATCATCCTCAATACTCCATTCATAACTTAATTATACCCCAGTTCATCAAACTTACCGCACATTTGAAGTTCGTGACTTGCCACAATAATATGAGTTTAAGAACTTATCCTAGTCGTAACCATAAAGGCCCATTCACGAGGGGTTCAAAACATAACATATTATTATGAGTCATTTAACTTACCATATGCATTAGTTTTAAGAACCACGCCTAATCCTAATAATAATATCTGTCTAATCTTAATAGTTTCTAACTATCAAACATACACATGAGAAAAGAATCACCTTTTCACATATATACATGAGATAGCGCGACACCAACATTCCAATGATTATCAATATGATAAACCGAAAGTGCAAGCACAAAAACCTCGCCCATACAAAGATTTGTACAACTCAACCATCACATGAGTCCTCAATTGAAATCCCACCTAACTCTATCTTACTCTTAACTTGTTTTTTTGTTCGATACTTAATTCCTCAGATCACATTATCTATAACTCCTCATGAGTTATCTCATACATTTTTCATATAGTACACCATCTTCATAGCATTAAGCTATAATTATTCAAACATTATAGACCATCTTTCTTTTTATAACTTAAATGCATCACGTCGTGATCTTATTCTATAATCATCTCCTTAAAATTCTTTTCTTAACTCGTGATCGTTTTGTTTTACGATCCTCTTTCTTTCTCTTTTTCATCATTTACGACATTATTCGTTATCTTGGCTTTTGGAGTTAGGAAACTCCCATTTCTTATCTTTATATCTCTTCAAGATTCTTCTTTGAATCTTCTTGTTTATATAACAATTCTTCCTTTAAGAATTTCTAACTTCATTTATATTGCTCAACATTTCATTCAAGTTCTACACTTTCATCATACGTATCCACTTTCTATACTTGGTACACATCGAGTCTCTACCAGTTTTAATATGGTACGCTGAGTGGTTTCCCACAAACAACCAACAAACTAGGTTCCGAGTTGCTAGTTCGTATATACCTCCGCTCTATGAAGGAATCGTTTAGCCCAGATACCATACATCAACTACGAAAGAGTACAATTGCACCACTTAGATATAACTCTCTATTCTTAACTTCTTTATCATTCTCTTTTTTATAGACATTGTCTATTTATTATCACCTTACATCCTTATTATTGGAGTTGGGTAACCCCACATTCATATTCCTTATAACTCGCGAGAGATTCTTTGAATCCTTTCACGCAAGTTTTAATCCCTTATTGTTCAAACTCTATTTGAGCTTATTCTTTATTTTTATTTTCACTCTCTTCTCTAAGGTTATAGCCTAAGGTACTCTTACCTAAGGTTTCTAACCTATCGCCTTTGATACCAACCGAAATAATCCCAAAATTCATACAATTTAATTCTCAACTTTGGTCGTTAATAACACATCTACCTTCTGATTTTACATCATTATTCGATGCTAAACATTATAAAATACGGAATAATTTAAACTTTTATGTCTTCTTATTTAATTCCCTGAATCAAACCTTTATCATCTATATGTCTTTGAATCAATCTTATTTTATGATTCACTTTATCACTGTTATTATATAAAATTTTACATTTCAATCCAATAACCTTTACATATCAGATAACTCTAACTTTAGCTTTACAACTCAACATAAAATTATACATCATAAAACATTTAGTACATCTCATGAATCTTAATCATGGTATAAAGAAATAACAACTTTTGTTAAAATAATAATCTCCGTGTATTATTTCTGATCCACGTCATTCAAGTAGCACATAGTGTTACCTTCAATCCTTGACCTGCAAAAATGGTTATTTGCAAGGTTGAGCTCGATAGCCCAGCAAAATCTAACAGTTTACATGCATCACAAAGCACATAATAACATGCTCAACATATAAGAATAATCATAAAACAAACATATCATACATGTTGTAGTTCACATAACAACTATAAAGATTGAGTTCCTTACTCAATCATCATTCATAGCTCAATCATCATAGTCATAGATTGACTTTCACATTTTATACTTTTGATATATACAATACATCATACACTAAAATTTTAAAGCAGTTCATCATCAAGTTCACATAGCAAAAAGGAACCGAAAGACTTGCTTGCTGCGTTTTACCAACACGCTAATACTTGGCGTCCTTGCACAACCTATTAATTTGTATGTGAGATTGATAATAAATAAAATCAATACTCAATCTCATGGTCAAATTTATTCTAAGACCTTACTTTATCTTATTATCCTTTATAATGTCTTTATAGACATCTAACTATTTTATATGCAACTCGATTTTATTTTTCATTTTCATCACCACACATGCTAGACTATCACACTTGTAGTTTAATGTGCGTATATCACACCATTTTATTATACCACTTTGGTTTCAAAAATGCATATTCAACACATTGTTTACATGTTTAATTTTCCTTCATAAATCAAAAATTACCCTTTTTTCGATTTCTTTCCATTATTATTCTTGTATTATCATCTTTTCATACTTAGATATTCAATATTAGCCATTAGTTAGACACTTTGTATATGAAAGTTTAGAAAACACTATTACTCTTAGGCATTTTATCGAGCACGTTATGTGCACACATTAACTTATCTCAACTCTTGATCTTAAATGGTTAATTATGCATAGAATATGATAACACATATCTATACTCATTACGTATGTCAAAACATATTTTTAATCATCAAAATATATCATCACCCAAAATCTTAATTCAAACAGAATTATAAACGCATCTTAATATAGGTTTTATATTTTCTACTCTCACTATTCTTGATAATAAATTCTTATAAGTTTTATTTCATAATATTTACTTAGACTCAATTATATTTGAGTATTACATATTCTTTGACCCGTTCATTATCTTTCTCTAAGGATCATTATCATATATTATATGATCAAACTCTCGGGACATTACATTCACCCCTCCTTCTAAGAATTTCGTCCTCAAAATTTTTATTTATTTATTTATTAATCTTTATTCATTCAATCTATCAAAGTAGATTTTTACGTCACTACTTCATTCATTCATTGCCTGAAGCATCACTATAGATGACAAATCTTTCCGAGCCAGATGGTATTATCAGAACAGGTGCTGAAATGAGTCTCCTCTTGAGTTCTTGAAAACTCTTCTCACATTCCTCCCTCCAACCGAATTTCGTATCTTTTCTAGTCAGCTGAGTTAATGGAGTAGCGATTCGAGAAAACCCTTCTACGAATCACCGATAATAACCAGCTAAGCCGAGAAAGCTACGTACTTCGGTCACTGATTTAGGTTGCTCCCAGCTTTGAATTGCTTCAATCTTTGTTGGGTCAACAGATATCCCATGATTTAATATCACGTGCCCAAGGAATGCAACTTCCTCAAGCCATAACTCGCATTTCTTCAACTTGGCATATAGCTTGTTTTCACGAAGCTTTTGGAGTATTAGCCTCAAGTGTTGCTCATGGTCTTCACGGGTTTTGGAGTATATGAGGATGTCATCAATAAAGACGACCACAAAGTGATCCAAATATTCCTTGAATACTTGGTTCATCATATCCATGAAGGCAGCAGGAGCATTAGTCAATCCAAAAGACATGACTAAGAATTCATAATGCCCGTACCGAGTTCTGAAAGAAGTCTTTGGAATGTCATCAGTTTTAATCTTCAACTGATGATATTCAGAACGAAGATCAATCTTTTAAAAGAATTTGGCGCCTTGTAACTGGACAAATAGGTCATCAATACGTGGCAATGTTTACCTATTTTTGATGGTGACATGATTCAAATCCCGATAATCAATACAAAGTCGCATACTCCCATCTTTCTTCTTCACGAATAGCACAGGAGCACCCCAAGGAGACGTACTAGGACGAATGAAACCAATGTCTAACAATTCCTACAATTAGGTCTTTAACTCCTGAAGTTCAATAGGAGCCATTCGATATGGGCTTTAGAAATGGGTTTTGTACCGGGTTCAAGGTCGATAAAAAATTCAACTTCACACCCTGGGGGTAGGCCAGGAAGTTCTTCAGGGAATACGTCAGGAAATTTATTAACAATAAAAATATCTTTCAAATCTGACGTATTTTTGTTTAAATCTCTGACATGAGCTAAGAAAGCTTGACATCTGTTTTTCAATAAACGAATAGTTTTATGGCTTGAGATGACCGTGATTGATTTTAATGGTTTGGTCGCTTGAATTCGCATAATAGGTTGATTAGGAATACGAAAGCTAACAACCTTACATAAACAATCAATTTTAGGAAGATGAGTAGTTAACCAATCAATCCCTAGAATCACGTCAAATGCAAGTATTTTTAAAGAAATAAGATCGACAGGTAACGTGCGGTTACCGATTTGAATCAAACAAGACTTATAAACAGTGGATGTAATGAAGGTTTCTCCCAGCGGAGTTTCAACCGATAAGTCAAAGTCTAATTTCTCCGGAGTCAAATTTAAACGTTGAGCGCATGTAGGAGAAATAAAAGAATGGGTAGAACCGGTATCAAATAAGGTATAGACTTCACTAGAGTTTATGATGAGCTTACCCGTGATGACCTCGTTCGGGTTTCTTGCTTTCTGGGAGGTTACGACAAACGCTCTCCCTTGAACTATCGGCTTTGACTTTTCTGGGATAGCCTTTGGTGCCTCCATCCCAGCTGGACTTGTCTTTCGTGCATGACAAAATTGGGCTAGGTGACCTTCTCTTCCATAATTATAACACGCTTTGAACTGCATCGTGTAGTTTGGACTGATATGTCCCTCTCCTCCGCATTTGAAACATATGATAGGTGGTCGTTCTCCTTCCTTAACAGCGGGTGCTGGTGCTGACGTCTTTCCATCATTGTTAAATCTTCTTTTCTTGAAATGTCCATTTTTATTGTATTGGCCATGATTACCACCGAAGTGGTTACCATTTCTGGCATGTTGATTCCCTCCACATTTGTTATCACCGCTTCGATGTTGCTACCTTTGGTATTATCATTTTGTTTATTTGCTTTCTCTTGGTTGCATTGACTCGTTATCGCGCTCCAATAACTGAGCCCTATTTATAACATCTGAATACAAACACAGTTTATGAGAAATTAGATATTGACGTATCTTGGGTTTCAAACCTCTTAGAAACATCCGCGTCATTCTCTCCTCATTGTCAACCAAGTGAGACGTAAATCGGGACAACTCGGCAAACTTAGCTTCGTACTGCGACACGGTCATATTGTTCTGCTCCAACTTGATGAATTCTACCTCTTTCATGTGACGAATACTTTCGGGGAAGTACTTGTCGTTGAATAGTTCTTGGAATTTCTCCCAAGACATCTTTAGTGCGGTAGGTTGAGTACGCTTTACCGATTCCCACCAGTAATCTGCCTCTCCTCGCAACATAAAGGTGGCAAAGGGAACCTTTTGCTCCTCGGAGCATCCCAAGACATCAAATATCTTAGTGATCTACTTTATCCATGTCTCCGTCTTAAGTAATTTTGGCTCTCCAATAAACTCCGGTGGTCCCAGCTCCTTGAACTATTTAGCGGTGACCGTTCGAGAGTTTCCAATGTTTCCACCTACATTTTGGACAGGAGCCGCTCTCGCCTGATGTTGCATGAATTGCATAAAGCCTCTGAACATTCCATCGTTCATCATTTGGTCAGTGTTGTTGTTTGCATGAGGATTGTCGCCTTCCTGATGCACATTATCCTTATTATTGATCTGTGGAGACTCAACGGTCTCCTGTGCTCCATTACTATTCTCAACATTCTCGGATGTCATTTTCAAATACTTCCACAAAACAAGGGTTAATTGACATGTCACATATTATCCCTATACTCTGATCGACCAAATAAATACCAAATAAACTTAGGTAGGTCATATCAGCGAAGTAATTCCTCGTCTCTCCCCTCCTAGTTCTTGTCTCGCATCTCAACCAGGGATCATATCCGTAAGCTTTGATACCAACTGTGATGCCCCCAAAATAGGTATACATCACTCATCTTGGGTCGCCAAATACATAGTACAAATTTCAAATACAACTTAATTATACAACAGTCGTGTAAAATACGACAAAACATAATCTAAGAGTTTTAATAAGAATATTGTCATCTAGACAATATCCACACTCAATGGAGTCCTCATTACATTTATTGTCACACTATTTAATGAGAATAGTGAGGGACTACTAATGCTATCATCTGGCCAGTCACTCCGTTCCCCGATTAGTCCTTGCCACGTTCTAATTTCTGAAGAAAAGCGGTGAAAGAAAGGGTGAGCTCAACTAGCCCAAAGAAGAAATATTATGACTAAGATAATGTAGAATAAATTATCATTAGCCTTCAAAGATGTTAAAGCGATAAAATATAATAAACATCAAGTTTAAGCTGCGGTGAACAAAGCAATCCATTAGAAGAGTCAAGTAGAGAATAAAGTCTACTATCTTCTATGATTTAAAAGGTTTTCATCACTTTTATATTTGAGACTCGACAATAAATAAACCACATCATCCCCGCCTTTTCTACTACCAAGGATATTCATTAGTATCACGACCACAAATTATCCATGCACTACGGGCCAAGGATATTCGTGTATTCATCAATGGTCATGATCATGCCAACAATTGTCCATCAATGCACTACTACCAATGAGGACTTTTACCACATCATTTGTAACATTACGGTCATGATTATACTTAGAATAATCCCCTGGTCATAATCATACCAAGTCCATCCATGCACTACTGGCCACAGATGACTTTCAACATATTATAAACATGAGGATGATGACAATGATATAAGAATTCAATAAAACAAGTTCAAGATTAATTTATCCATAATTCAATAACATCCAAATTGTCAACATGATACTGCTTTGTAGAGTAAAATTCAAGAATGCTCAGAAGAATATTTCCATGAAAAGATACTGGATGAAGCGCAAATATCAAGGATATTCCACTAATTTCTGAAGTATAAAAGCCAAAACTTTAACCAACTGGATATAGTAAAGAATGGAATAACAAAAGAATTCACCAAGCATGCGATAGACCGCACAGACAGGTTATTTTAACAGAATAATAAATAATAGAACCAGGTTATGCGTAAACGCACAGACAGGATATTCCAACTGAATAATAAAGAATGGAATAACAGAAGAATTCACCATGCGAGGCGATAGGCGCTTGCATGACGAGTTATTCAATGAATAATAAAGAATGGAACCAGTCATGCGTAATTACGCAAGGTCATGCGTAATCCATATGACGGGATGTTCAATGAGAATAATAAAGAATGTAATAACAGGAGAATTTCACCATGTATGCGGTACTTCGCATAAACAGGTTATTCCAACATAGAAATAAAGAATGGAATAACAGAAGAATTTCACCATGTATACGGTAGTCCACGTATACATGTTATTCCAACAGAATAATAAGGGATGGAATAACAATAGCTCTCTTCAAGAACATAAAAAAAAAATATCCCTTACCTTAGAAAAATTGGATACTGGAATAGTGAGGTAGCAGACTTCTCTTCTTCTTTCTCTCTATAATTTTTCTCTATAATAATTGCTCTAAAGCTTTTGTGAATTGGTGAGAAATGAATGAAGAATGAGCTTCTATTTATAGAAAAATATAGTTTTGATAATAAAACGTTTTGGGGCTCGAAATATTACAGTATAATACCTTCCTCTTTTTCTTCATTTTTAATTTAGTCCTGCGAGTATTATCAAACTTGCACCACCTCCCCTAATAGTAAATAATGTGAATTAATAGTTCATTCATGTGACTCAATAGTATAATCATGTGAAAAAAAATTAATTACAGTATAGTACCTTCAACTATACCTCCATTTTTAACTTAGTCATGCAAGTATTATCAATCTTGCACCAACTCCCTTAATAGTACAAGAATGTGATTCAATAGTACACACATGTGAATTAGTAGCAATTAATTGCTCATTTATCCGATAAATTACCCAATTTATCAACATAACCCCCAGACATCAATTATCATCGGAATAGATGTCGATTTCCACTAACACTAATAATCCCAACACAATGGAACTATCAAATTCATCTTTAATCAACACAACTTATTCATCATTAATATTATAACTCACAATATTTAACAACCAGGTCGTTCCCAGGAAAGAGGGGGCTTTTCGATAAGGATTTCTCCTTATTGGCGCACAATTAGGTGACCAAACCTCTCCTTGACAGAACTTCTAGACATTGTCAATATTGCAAATAATAATATGAATAATTTTGTCGTCTCAATTATTGATTTAATAATAATAAATATAATGCAGAGGATACTGGGACAATAATTGAATCAATAATATTAGATATGATGCAGCAATTACTGTAGCAATAATTGAGTATAACCGAGTGACTTCTCAAGTAAGCATCAATAATCAATACACAAGTGCTACTCTTATGCAACCACAGCGTATTCTTGTACTTTTACTCTAGGGTAGTTCAACGGTTTTAACGGTAACACTTTCATTGTTATTTTTATAAAAGTTAATTACGTCATTTTCTAACTACGACAATACTTCCGTTGTGGGGTCCACCAATGATTGTGCCGTCGTACGAATATTGCCTGTTTAAACAAATATTCCCCGACCTATTACCCACAACTATAACATTATATCAAATTCACACCATAATATTCAAAACTATATTTCGAGAAAATTATTCTTTATTCATAAAATTTAGGGTCTTACACCCACCCTCCCCCCCCACTCCGGCCATCCCATGCTGTCAATCCGACTCAGGCCACTTGTCATCGACTCCGACTCCATTCTATTCCTTTCCATATCTGACTCTCTCCTAAATTTTAAGGTATGTATATATGAAATTTGATTTATGAGATTATTCGGTATTAAAAATTGATTTGGGTATGAATTGGGGTATGAATTAATGACTGAAATTGGTAAATTGGTTTCAATTTGGTTATATATGTTTTGAGATTTGGGTTTAATGTATCAGAGTTATATATATTCTGAGATGTTTCTATAATTAATCTGATTTGGATATTTGTGTTGATTAATTGATGGTATAAAACTGATGTTGAAACTAATATAAACTATTGTTTCTATAATTAATCTGATTTGGATATTATTAGTCTGATTTGGATATAAATTGATGGTATTATGTTCTACTTAGTTATAATCTGATTTGGAAAGTTGTATAATTTGATTTGGATTTTCAATAATGGTTTGAAATGGTATGAAATGCTTTGGTTGATTAATTTATGGTATAATATTTGCTATTTTTAATAGAATTCCCGACGAAATTTTTGTCAGAATTCTTCAATTGCAATATTTGTGGACCTTGCAAAATTTGTCAGAATTCTTCAATTGGCCAATATTAAATTTACATAATATAATAAAAGATAATATAAAATAATATTTTTAAATAACATAAGATAATTAATATAAAATGAAATAATATAATACTCCCTCCGTCCCTAATTATTTAACGTTTGTTCAAATCTAGGAGAATTAATGAAAATTTTTCCAAAATTACCCCTCATTACTCTACCTATTTTTTGATACTTTAAACTATTTCTCTCTCCTTATCCCAACAAAACTCTTCTTATCCCAACAAAAGATTTAAGGGTATCATAGACAATTGAGTACTATATTTAATGATTTCCAATCATTATCTTAATTCTTGTGTCCACCACTAAAACGTCAAATAATTAGGGACGGATGGAGTATATTGTAATAAGAAATAATTTAAATAAAAGAAAATAAAACTACATGATATAAATAAAAAAAAATTTAATTAATAATATAATATAAATAAAATAAAAAGTAATAAAAATTAGAACAAAAAAATTAACTACAATAAAATAAAATAAATTTAATTTAATAAATTTAAATTAATTTAATAAAATATAAACAATGTAAAAATTAGATAATTGTCGACGTCGGGATTATTAATTGTCCCTTTTTCGTTACTTGTTCTTTGGTGTTCTCATGTTAGGTGAGATTTGTTTGAAAAAACAAGTGAAAAAGGTCCGACATGTATCATGTCGACGATTGGACTGTGAGAGTCGCCAGTTGGTCTTTTATATGGTTGTACCAACACAACCGAGAAAAAGTTTGCACATTGACCCAGTGATGTGACACTGCTAAATGGGTCAGTGAAACCAAGATTCATTAGGGTCCGAGGACTTGATTATGCGGAGCGAAGGTGTTAGGCACCCCCCGACATCCGTGTTACCACGGTGATCGACTATTTTTAAGAAACTATTATCTGAATATGTGTGTGTGTGGGTCAATGTGCTATTATTTGGAAGTAGTGCGAGGCCTCGTTCGTACCTATATACATAGGGTTTGAATTTATGTAAAAATTCAGTTTTTAGCAAGATATAGCAATGATGTTTTATAAAAAGGTTTTTCAAACCCTGATGCTCAATAGTAATTGAGACCTTTTACACTTCTATTTTATTAAGTGTTCTATTGATTGATTTTATTTTTGAGATCTGAAGCATCTATAAGAAAATAATGTACAAAAAATAATGTCGATTTCCTCGTGGGTATGAAAACCATCCGAGGAAATTCGACATACCGAGAATAATTTACAAGCTTCTTACAATTGAAAATGTCCATCATGGGAACAAGAATCTAGATCCAATAAATTTGAATCTTGTGATCATATGATTTCTAAAGCATATGATACCACAATTTGTATGAAAGCGAAGAAAGTAGGTATATATATATATATATATATATCTGTACATGATCACCAACCACGAAGCACCTCCGTGGGGATCGAAATGTAAATAAAGCTATAAAAGCTATCAACCGCCATGGAGGAAACTCAAAGTGAATTAAACGTAAATAAAAGCTGTAAAAGCTATCCACCATCACGGAGGAAACTCCAAAGCGGGACGAAATGTAAATAAAGGCATAAAAGCGATCAATCGCCACGAAGTAAACTCCAGCGTAATTAAACATGCTTGAAAGCTATAAAAGCGATCAACCACCACGAAATAAACTTGGTGGGATATATATATATATATATATATATATATATATATATATATATATATATATATGATAGGGATCAGAGCATTCTCCTTAATAGCATTCCTCCTTAAATAACATTCTTATATTAAAACTAAATGCGTTTTTTGGGAGGACGCGGTGGCATTTTTTGTAAATACGCCGATGGCATTGTATTTACAAAAATACCACCGCGTCCCCTCAAAAAACGCATTTAGTTTTAATAAAAGAATGCTATTTAGGAGGAATGATATTAAGGAGAATATCTTACCATATATATATATATATATATATAAGCAAATAAACGCTCCGCATCAAGTTCAGGCTCAATCGAGGCATAACTCGATAATTTTAGTCCATATATATATATATATATATATATATATATAATATGTATATACAAACTGAAATAAAACCACGGACCGAAGTTTGGGCAAGCACACGCAACACGACTCTCAACGTGAAGAAGGGTGTGTGCAAAGATGAAGAAAGGCTTTAAAGTGTGTGAGAAGGCTTACAGTGGGCTGCCAAAGAAGGCTTCTATATCTTTAAAGTGGATGAAACTCGACTCCCACCGGTACAAAAGTAGCTATATGTGAGCTCACAAGTGTTTAAAATGGGAAAGCACTTAGTATATTGCAAGTACGGAGTAAATTGGACTGGGCTTCCTCGCACTTTTTCTTCCAAATATGGCAACCCCAAGCCCCCTATTTATAGAGGGGGAAGCCGCAGGTGTACCTGCGGCTGTCCGGGGTGCCCCGGGTAGTGTGGGTCCCGTCGTGTCTAAGTACGTACACTCGGACAACGCGCTATTCGCTCGGTCGTTCATAACTTTCAATCTGGGAGTCCGATGGAAGTGTGCCATACCATTACGGAAAGCTCTTTCTGAGAGCTACACAATGACATAGGACTTTCCCTTTTTGATTCTAGGAAGATGGGTCCATGATCGAAATGGCATTCCCGGGTTTCAGTCAGGTAGTCCGTTGAGCCATTTTGCGTAGTTTGCGCTTGAAAGTTAAGATATGGTTCTTGTGGGACTTCTATTGAAGTAATTTGAGTTGAAATGATTTGATTTGATGTGAGTTGAAGTTGAGTTAGAAAAATGACCATTTTGCCCCTCCCGGGGTTATCTCCAGTTTTCTCGCAGTTGTAGCAGTCGTTTCTCAGGGTTATCTCTGAAGTTGGCCTGCGGTTGACTCTGACTGTCCTCAGGGTTATCTCTGAGGTTGGCTTCACCTCTCGGGGTTATCTCCAGGCTTTGAACTTGATCCCCCGGGGCTATCTCTGGGGTTAAAACTGACTTTCCCGGGGTTATCTCTGGGGTTGGAAAGTGTTTTCTCGGGGTTATCTCCGGGGTTGGAAACTTGATCTCCTGTGACTATCTCCGGGGTTAAAATTGATGTTGTGGTCCTCCAGGGTTATCTCTGGAGTGTGAAAAAGATGATTTTTCCCTCCTGCATGGTTAGTAACAGGAAAAGAAAATTTCGAGTGTCTACAGATGCCCCTCTTTATCATGTTCATGCAATGCAATGGAATGGACATGATAAAGATTAGTAGACACTTGAAAATATGACAAGGTATTACTAATAATGCAAATCGCAACGTAATGAATGTTTATGATGAATGTTAAAATGTTTTCGCAAATTACAGTTCGCAAATCACACATCGTATTTCGTACTTCATTTTTCGCATTTGGCCAAATCTCACATCGTAACTCACACATCGTATATCGCATCGCAAATCGTAAATTGCAATGTAATGAATGTTATTATGAATGTTAAAATGTTTTCGCAAATTGTTTTACCTTTACCGATCATTGCTGATGCCTATGCTGGTGTTGACTCCAATGTTTTGGCATTTAATCGTTGATGCTTACTTGATGAAGATAAGTTGAGATGTTTTCTATATCTGTGATGGGGATGACATTCTGAAATCACCAGACCCTCCCGATGTATACGCTAGTAGTTTGCAACGGTGCCTACCTTGCTAATCGCCAATCTATTTTAGTTCCCACTCGAACGGTGGTATACGAAGTTTTTATCGCTGAACTGTCTTGATATTGCGCTAAATTGATGCAAATGGTTTTAGAATACCAGATCTTCCGGAACCTTCGCTCACCCTTTCTGAGGTGATTTGGAGTTTTCTTTCGCTGTTGGGGGCAGGTGCCCCATTTCCTTGAGTGCGTGATTCGCAACCCGACTGAACTGATGACTTGAATGTCGCTGACATCCCTAGAGGGTGCAACTCATTCTTTCGCTGCCCAGATTTGAACTTCGGTGTAAAGGCCTCAACTTGTGAGGACTTGACGCATATTGATGTTGTAGTTTTCATTCGCTAGACCTTTTGTCGTTGGCCTTCTGCTTCTGAGTTAGGAATTTTTTTGAGAAGTTTCCCCTTCTTTCGTAGGGGCACACTTATGTCGCTATGATTTCTTTCAGGAGTTCTCCCCTTTCTTTTTTATGAGAAGCTTGATCTCGCCTTAAGCTTCTTCCATTTCTTGGAATTGAAAAAATGCCCCAGTCCTTTCGCATGTTGATGCCGAGGGTTCATATAAGAAACTCTCTTTGTTGATGAAGTCGCGAGTGAATAATATTTGAACGCCATTAAGATGATGATGATAGACCATACTGATGGCGCTGACTGGTGCATTTTCCTCTTTAGGATGGTTGATAAATGCCCCAGTGTTGAGTTGTTGTTGCTTCTGAGGTTGCCCCAATCTTGTTGTGAGGGACCCAATATCCGGTTGTCACCAATTTTTAAATTGCCCCAGCCTCGCTTGTTGTCTGGGGTAGTTTCTTTGACAGATGGGCTGATATGATGCCGAGATCACAAGAAGCTTTTACCTCTGTACCATAAGGTGGATTTGGGATTTGATGTTGACAACTCTTTTTTGGTAGAGATGTCGCTCTGTTAAAAAGATGATGCTCTAACTCATAGGGATATCGATGTTGCTGAGCGGGATGACACTATATCTACCCGAGATATCGCATGTAGTTAGCGGTGGATCTGTTGGCTCGTTGTAGAAACCCTTCGGCAGGAGATCAAAGCGTTACCTCTTTCTTCTGAGAGGGAATCCATGTTGGACTTGATAGCTCGCATATACACTGATTTGTAGATGGGCTTGTATTTTCCTGTACAGACTAGTTTAGCCATTTTGTCATGTACAGTACACATTGTATATATCAAACAACATTATATATGGCAGGGAAATATATGTTGATTCATTTCCCTTTTAGTTGTGCCTTGCTATTTACTTGATATTCGCTTATTTCTCCAGGACTTTGTGATCTGGATATATTCTAAACTCCTTCTTGTTGGATGGACAGTGAGATGTCTCAGGATTTTTAGAATTGATCGTCGATCTGTGTGTATTCCCTACCATCTTTGGTGTCTTGGGACTGACTTTTGTATGTGGTTATGGATAGGAGTGTGTTTGTTTTTTTTGTGGTGAGACCGGACAATATAACATGGCTGCCTACGTACTCCCGTGTATTAGGGAGATCAGGTCGACGTAGTTCGCCCCAGGTATAGGGTGAATTGTAGGTGAAAAGTTTAATCCTATATACATGATAAATTGAAGGTGTGAAAGGTTTAATCCCTGGTGGGATAAACTGAAAGTGTGAAATGAAGTGAAACCAGGCTGCTGGTTTGAAAAGTGTGTTTTTCCCTGAGGGGAAGATGGGTAAAAAGGAAAGGCTGTATGTAATGAGGGTTAAAGAACCTGAAATGACTGGTGATCGATTGATCCAAAACCAGGATGTTCGCTTGATGGTAACCTCAGACATAGTACCATTTCACGGTGTCTGAATTGATGAGTTACGGAAATTCATCGCCGTCTATTTCCTGTAATCTGAGGGCGCCTCCTGTCAATACCTTCTTGACAACAAATGATCCTTCCTAGTTCTGGGTGAATTTTCCTTTAGACTGAGCTTGGTTGTCAATGATCTTCTTCAAAACCAAGTCGTGTTATTTGAAATGTCGTAGCCAGACTTTTCTGTTGTAGGATCTTCTTTACAAGTAGAGGGTCGCTCATGTGTCGGCAACAGACTCCACCATGGATCTTATTCATGAGTTTCTGAGCTTGGTCTTTGTCCAAACATCTGAGGAGACCTAGTCTTGCATCTCTTTTGTAGAGTGCTTCTACTCAGTGCATCAGCTACTACGTTCGCTTTTCCAGGATGGTATTGAATAGTTTGATCATAATCTTTCAACAGTTCGAGCCAACGTCGTTGCCGCATGTTGAGTTCTTTTTGAGTGAAGAAATATTTGAGGCTTTTATGATCCGTATAGATCTCCACTTTCTCCCCATACAAGTAATGCCTCCAAATTTTAAGCGCAAAAACGACAGCTGCCAACTCTAGATCATGAGTAGGATAATTCCTCTTATATTCTTTGAGTTGTCGTGAGGCATAGGCTATGACTTTCCCATGTTGCATGAGAACACATCCTAACCCTTTGCCCGAAGCATCACTGTAGATGACAAATCCCTCCGAGCCAGATGGTATTGTCAGAACAGGTGTTGAAATGAGTCTCCTCTTGAGTTCTTGAAAACTCTTCTCACATTCCACGCTCCAACTGAATTTTGTATCTTTTCGAGTTAGCTGAGTTAATGGAGTAGAGATTCGAGAAAACCCTTCTACAAATCTCCGATAATAACCAGCTAAGCCGAGAAAGCTACGTACTTCAATCACTGATTTAGGTTGCTCCCAGCTTTGAATTGCTTCAATCTTTGCCGGGTCAACAGATATCCCATGATTTGATATCACGTGCCCAAGGAATGCAACTTCCTCAAGCCAGAACTCGCATTTCTTCAACTTGGCATATAGCTTGTTTTCACGAAGCTTTTGGAGTATCAGCCTCAAGTGTTGCTCATGATCTTCACGGCTTTTGGAATATATGAGGATGTCATCAATAAAGACGACCACAAAATGATCCAAATATTCCTTGAATACTCGGTTCATCATATCTATGAAGGCAACAGGAGCATTAGTCAATCCAAAGGACATGACTAGGAATTCATAATGCCCGTACCGAGTTCTGAAAGCCATCTTTGGAATGTCATTGGTTCTAATCTTCAATTGATGATATCCTGAACGAAGATCAATCTTTGAAAAGAATTTGGCGCCTTGTAACTGGTCAAACAGGTCATCAATACGTGGTAATGGGTACCTATTTTTTATGGTAACATGATTCAACTCCCGATAATCAATATTAAGTCGCATACTCCCATATTTCTTCTTCACGAATAGAATAGAAGCACCCCAAGGAGACGTACTAGGACGAATGAAATCAATGTCTAACAATTCCTGCAACTGGGTCTTTAACTCCTGAAGTTCAATAGAGCCATTCGATATGGGGCTTTAGAAATGGGTTTTGTCTAGGGTTCAAGGTCGATACAAAATTCAATTTCACGCCGGGGTAGGCCAAGAAGTTCTTGGGAATACGTCGGAAATTTATTAACAACGGAAATATAATTCAAAACTGACGTATTTTTGTTTAGATCCGTGACATGAGCTAAGAAAGCTTGACATCAGTTTTTCAATAAACGAATAGCTTTATGGCTTGAAATGACATTGATTGATTTTAATGGTTTAGTTGTTTGAATTCGCATAATAGGTTGTTTAGGAATATGAAAGCTAACAACCTTACGAAAATAATCAATTTTTGCATGATGAGTAGTTAACCAATCAATCATTAGAATCACGTCAAATGCAAGTATTTTCAATGAAATAAGATCGACAGGTAATGTGAGGGTACCAATTTGAACCAAACAAGACTTATAAACAGTGGATGTAATGAAGGTTTCTCCCAACAGAGTTTCAACAGATAAGTCAAAGTCTAATTTCTCTAGAGTCAAATTTAATCGTTGAGCGCAAGTAGGAGAAATAAAAGAATGGGTAGAACCGGTATCAAATAAGGTATATACTTCGCTAGAGTTTATGATAAGCTTACCCGTGATGACCTCGTTTGGGTTCTTTGCTTTCTGGGAGGTCACAACAAATGCTCTCCCTTGCACCACCGATTTTGACTTTTTTGGGACAGCCTTTGGTGCCTCCATCCTAGCTAAACTTGTCTTCGGTGAACGACAAAATCGGGCTAGGTGACCTTTTCTTCCACAATTATATGAGCTAGCACCGAGATTACTGGATAGGCTTTGAAGGTCCAGAACATGTGATCCCAAGAGTTGAGGATTTGGGCTCTGGGAAATGGCATCATAGATAGATAGGAGAACAGTTGATTGTAGTTGGATCTCCTATGTCCATCATAGCCGACAACAATGATCTCAACTTCGTCATCCTATTCTGAGTCGCCCCATACATGGTACAGAATACAAATACAACTTAATTATACAACTGTCATGCAAAGTACGACAAAACATAAGCTGTGAGTTTTAATACAAATATTGTCGTCTAGACAATATACAAACTCAAATTCAATATTATTACATTTATTTTCCCACTATTTCCTTTGAATAGTGAGGACTACTAATCTTATCCTCGTCCGAATTAGTCACTCTGGTTTCCAGACTAGTCCTCGCTACGTTCTCATTTAGGAAGAGAACAATGAAAGTAAAAGGGTGAGCTCAACTAGCCCAGTAGGAAATATTATGACTAAGATAATGCAAAATATATTATCGTTAGCCTTTAACAGTGTTAAACTGAACAACCATCAAGTTTAACTACAGCGGAATAAGCAATCCATTATAAGAGTCAAGTAGAGAATAAAATCTACTATCTTTTATGATTTAAAAGGTTTTCCATCACTTTTATCACTGGGACTCAGCTTAATAAATAATCCACATCACCGAATCACCCCTGTACTACGGCCAAGGATATTCTTTAGTATCACGACCGCAATTATCCATGCACTACGGGCCAAGAATATTTGTGTATTCATTAATGGTCATGATCATGCCAACAACTGTCCATCAATGCACTACGCGCCAATGAGGACTTTTACCACATCATTTGTAATATTACGGTTATGATTACTCAAGAATAATCTCTCGGTCATAATCATACCAAGTCCATCTATGCACTACTCTGAAGCCACAAATGACTTTCAACAAAATATAAACATGAGGATGATGACAATGATATAAGAATTCAATAAAACAAGTTCAAGAATTATTTTCTCCAGAATCAATAACGTCCAAATTGTCAACATGAATCGCTTTGTGGAGTAAAATTCAAGAATGCTCGGAAGAATATTTCAATGAAAAGATCTTTGGATGAAGCGCAAATATCAAGGATATTCCATTAATTTCATGGAGTATAGAAGTCAAAACTTTAACCAACCGAGTATAACAAGGAATGGAATAACAAAAGAAATCACCGGGCATGCGATAGAGCGCGCGCAAGCGAGTTATTCCAGCGAGAATAATAAATAACGGAATCAGTTTCATGAAACGCGTGCAGACGGGATATTCCAGCAGAATAATAAAGAGCGGAATGGGAATTAAAAACGCATATGACAAGATATTCCAGCAGAATAATAAGGGCGGAACCACGTCCGATTGTAGAAACGCATGCAGACGGATGTTCCAACGAATGATAAATAATGGAACCAGTCCTAGGCAAAGCATGTATGACAGGATGTTCCAATGAATGATAAAGAATGGAATAACAAAAGAATTTCACCAAGTATAGGGTAGCCCGCATACACAGGTTATTCCAATAGCATAATAAAGAATGAAATAACAGAAGTTCTCTTCATGGATAAGAAATAAATAATACTCCCTACCTTGGAAAAACTGGATACTGGAATAGTGAGGTAGTAAACTTCTCTTCTTCTTTCTCTCTATAATTTCTCTCTATAATAATCACTCTAAAGCTTTTGTGAATTGGTGAGAAACGAAGGAAGAATGAGCTTCTATTTATAGGAAAATATAGTTTCGATAATTGCATGTTTTGGGGCTCGAAAAATTACAGTACAATACCTCTAACTTTTCTTTCATTTTTAATTTAGTCCTGCAAGTATTATCAAACTTGCACCACCTCCCCTAATAGTAAATAATGTGAATCAATAGTTCAATCATGTAAATCAATAGTATAATCATGTGAAAATACGAATTACAGTATAGTACCTCCATCTATACCTTCATTTTTAACTTAGTCATGCAAGTATTATCAATCTTGCACCAACTCCCCTAATAGTAAATAATGTGATTCAATAGTACACACATGTGAACAAATAGTTATATAATCATGTGAATTAGTAGTAATTAATTGCTCATTTATCCGATAAATTACCCGATTTATCAATATAACCCTTAGACATCAATTATCATCGGAATAGATGTCGATTTCCACTAACACTAATAATCCCAACACAATGGAACTATCAAAATTCATTTTTAATCAACACAACTTATTCATCATTAATATTATAACTCACAATATTTAACAACCAGGTCGTTCCCAAGAAAGAGGGGGCTTTCCGATAAGGATTTCTCCTTATTGGCGCGCAATTAGGTGATCAAACCTCTCCTTGACAGAACTTCTAGACATTGTCAATATTGCAAATAATAATATGAATAACTTTGTCGTCTCAATTATTGATTTAGTAATATAAAATATTATGCAAATGATACTGTGATAATAATTGAATCAATAATATGAGAGATATGATGCAGCAATTACTGTAGCAATAATTGAGTATAACTGAGTGACTCTTCACGTAAGAATCAATAATCAATACCGTGTGCTACAATGAAACAACGCGTATTAATGTACTTTTAACACCGGGTGTTTCAACAGTTAACGGTAAAACTTCCGCCGTTATTTTCATAAAGTATTTTTTGTCGTTTTCTCAATCTGACAATAATTACGTTATGGGGGTCCACCAATGATTGTGTCGTTGTACGAATATTCCTTGTTAAAATGAATATTCCCCAACCAATCGAATATTATATAACAACTTGCGTACTTTCCAAAATTTGTAAATATTACCCACAACTATAACATTATATCAAATCCACACCATAATATTCAAAAATATATTTCGAGAAAATTTAATCTTTATTCAAAAAGTTGGGGTCTTACAGTCTTCATTTTGAAATTTCCACCACATCAATTATCTCCATTTGACTTCTTTGTTCTTCTGCTCTCTCATCCTCCATAGCTTCACTTCTTTTCATTTCTGCAGTTTCTGGAGCTAGAATCTCTTGAGGGACTGAGGAAGATTCTTGATGATCTCTTGGCAATTCTTCCTCAGTTGTGACCTTTTATGATATAGGGACTTCGTGAGGCTCCCCCGATCATCCATTTAAACTTTAAGCAGCTCCCCCTCAGCTGGAGCATTCTCTAGTGTAAGAACCTCAGGAAGCTACCCCTCAACTTGAGCTGTATTCTCCTTACTCACTTTGGGTAGCCCTTTCTCAGCAGTTATCCTTCTGTCTTCCTCCTTTAGCACTCCTTCATTGACAAGGATGTAATTCTTGACCAGTTTTCTCTTTGACTTCCTAGGCTGAGCCATAGCCTCTGCGCTTTCTTCAGCTTCAGCTCTGAAAGGTTGATCAAGCTGAAAAGTTGTTACAGCATCCTCTTTTGGAGTGGTGTCAAGTCTGAATTCTTCAATCGGTAGAGACTCTATGATCGAAGAGAAAGAGGGCTTCTTTGATTTGTGACTCTGCTTTTCTTTCTTGAGCAACTGAGAGATGGCAGCTCTGTCTTCATCTTCCTTAGACTGTTGTTCTTTACTTTTCTGTTTTTTCAGAGTTTCAGTGCCTGAACACTCTTGAGGTGCATCAATAGTTGAACCTTGAGGCTCCTCTGCCATTTGATCCTTCATTTTTCTCTTACCCTTGCATTTTCTGACCAAAGCAATGGGTTCCTCCTTGTTGATTTCTTCTCCTTCTTCTTCAGTTTCCTTTAGAACTGACATATTCCCTGGAATTTCGGTCTCCTTTGCATCACCAGTTCTTCTATTGGACTCAGACATCATCCTGACATTTTCTGCTGGATTTCTTTTACAGTTCTCAAATAGCTGCTGGGTCATCCTTTTGTTTGGATTGATGGATTCTCCTTCATCATCCCCAATCTTATCTCCCAATGCTGAATGTAGGATGATGCTTATAAATCACCCATAGAGCATCTTTCCAGAGCTCTTTGACTTCTTCGAACTGAGTATCCATTTCCCAATCCAATCAATGAGTAGTGCTCCATAGTTGAGTTAAATCCCATAACTGATTGTTATCATGAGCTTAAGTTGTATTTCATTCACAGAGTCATGGCCAGACCTCTTGCAGCATATGCATTTCCCAACAATGTCAGCCAAAAACTCATACCTTTGGGGGAACTCTTTCTTTTTGTACCCTTTGACAGTTGGAAACTTCTTGTGATGCATTCTCTTCAGTCCTTCATGAAAATCGATGCCCTCCATAAACGAAAATCCTTTCGATTTGAAACCTAGGGCTAGGTTTATATCTTCAGCTTTGAGTTTGATTTCCACACCTTTGACTTTTGTGGTTATAACATTGTTCTCGAACACTCCATTTCTGTAGAACTCTTTTACTAGCTTAGGGTAAATCCATGTATTGGTGCCCAGAGCCTCTTCAAAACCAGCTTTCTTCAATAGAAACAAAATCTTATGGAATTGAGAGTCAGGTGTCTTGAACTCATCGATGTAAAGTCTGTAACCAGTGATAACATTTGAAGCCGCCATTGATTTCTTTGTAGTGAGGTAGGTTGAGCGTTTTTGAAGGATAGGGTTTCTGCTGGTAGAGAGAGAGGAATAAGCTTTTTAAACTTTTGATTTCAAAAAGATATTTTCAAATTGTACTTGTATCTCCCCTCCTCTCGATCTGCTTAGTGGGACATGTGTCAAATTCTTCTTGGCTCCACGAATTTAATTGACATAGAATATACTGATTTGCCCTTAGCTCCTCCTGAGCTAATGTATCCTTTGGGAGGACTACGATCGTCGAGGTGGTCTTTACGATCGTTGAGTCTGCACTGCGATCATTGAGTCCACTGCTGAGTCTGCTCTACGAACGTTATCTGCCCTAGTCCTTGTGATAAATTTTGACTGAGCATATCTTCTGAATCAAGGTAGCTCAGGAAGGGCCAATCTCTTAGAAGGATCTAAGGATCAGGTTTGTCCCTGAGGGGCTTGCAGATAGAGTACTTGAATTTGTTGAAGATGCTTTCATCACATGATACTTCTTTATCGTATCTAGACAGCTCTACGATCGTGGACTTTCTTTATTCATCTCTACGATTTTGAACATAGCCTTTATATCTGCATGGTTAGCATAAACTAGAGCATAGATTTTATGGTTGTAGATTTTGCATGCCTAACTCACTTCTCAATTTATTAAATCTGGATTCATCTAGAGGCTTTGTAAAGACATCAGCAAGTTGATTTTCAATAGGGATATATTGTAAAGATATGGTTTCATTTTGCACATGATCCCTAATAAAATGATATCTTAATTCTATATGCTTAGTCCTAGAATGCATGACAGGATTGTGTGTTATTGCTATGGCACTTGTGTTCTCACAGTGAACTTGTATAGATTTGAATTCAAACACATAGTCTGCTAGCTGATTTTTCATCCATAAGATTTGAGCATATGACTTCCAAAGAACAATGTATTAAACCTACCGGATTCAAGTAGATCTTGAGTTTTTTTTTCTTGCTAACCGGGGACACAAGTCTGCTTCTATGGCAGACAAGGTGCATCGGTGTTTTTTTCGTCTATTTTGCAACCTGCAAAGTCAGCATCTATATATCATGTTAGTTCAAAGGAGGACTCCTTGGGATACCAAAATCCCAAGTGAGGTGTACCCTTGAGATACCTAAAAATCCTTTTTACTGCAATTAAGTGTGACTCCTTAGGATTAGCTTGAAATCTAGCACACATGCATGTTGCAAACATTATGTCTGGTCTACTGGCAGTTAGATATAGAAGATAGCCAATCATACCTCTGTATTGAGTTATATCAATACTTTTACCTTTTTCATCTTTGTCAAGCTTGGTTGCTGGAGCTATTGGGGTTTTCATGGGAGAGGCTGATTCCATGCCATATTTTTTAAGTAAGTCTTTAATATACTTGGCTTGGTTTATGAAGATTCCTTCATCAGTCTGCTTTACTTGCAGTCCAAGGAAGAAGTTCAGCTCACCCATCATGCTCATTTCAAACTTGCTCTGCATAAGCTTGACAAATCTCTTACATAATTTTTCATCAATAAATCCAAAGATAATGTTATCAACATATATTTGAACTAATAAGACTTTGTCTTTATGCTTTCTAAGAAATAATGTGGTATCTACTCTACCTCTAGTGAACCCATTTTCAATAAGAAAGTTAGTTAGTCTTTCATACCATGCTTTAGGTGCCTGTTTAAGACCATATAAGACTTTGTCTAATCTATAGACATAATTAAAGAGAGATGGATTGATGAAACCTAGAGGTTGCTCTACATATACTTCTTCTTGAATTTCACCATTCAGGAATGCACTTTTGACATCTATCTGAAAGACTTTGAATTTCATATGAGCAGCAAAGGCTAGGAATATTCTGATGGCTTCTAATCTAGCAACAGGTGCAAAGGTCTCATCGTAGTCAATGCCTTCTTCCTGAGAGTAACCCTTGGCCACTAGTCTTGCCTTATTCCTGATTATTACTCCATCTTCATCCATCTTATTTCTGAAGACCCACTTGGTCCCAATGACAGGATAAATCTTTGGTCTTGAAACTAATCTTCATACTTTGCTTCTTTCAAACTGATTTAGTTCTTCCTGCATGACTTCTATCCAGCTGGAGTCTTCCATAGCATCTTTTATCTTCTTGGGTTCAATTTGTGCAGAAAGCTCTGATAGAAACACTCATTTTGGGAGGCGGCTCTTGTTTTGACTCTTGCATTTGGGTCTCCAATGATTAAGTCTTGAGTGTGATCTCTTGCCCATCTATTTCCTATTGGAACATCTGTCCTGATGCCTTCTTATCTGAGACCTTCAAGATCAATTTCTGCTTCTTGATGTGGAGGTTCGTTGTCTTGCGTAGTTCTCTCTACGATCTCTTCTTCTTGCTCGACGATTTCATTTTCTGGAACTACGATCGTGGTGTTGAGCTCTACGACTTCATCTGAATTGTCGTTTGTAGCATCTTGAGGCACTGTTTTGCCCAAGTCTATTTCATCAAAAATGATGTGTATCGAGACTTCAACACTCAGTGTCTTTTTGTTAAACACTCTATAAGCCTTACTGTCTATGGCATATCCGAGAAAGATTCCTTCGTCTGACTTGGGTTGGAACTTTGTCAGATACTGCTTCCCATTGTTGAGAATGTAGCATGCACAACCGAATGCATGGAAGTAGCTGACATTTGGCTTTCTTCCTTTCCAAAATTCGTAGGGAGTCTTCTTAATCATAGTGTATAAGCGATCCGATTACGAGTGTAGCATGCAAGTGTTGGCTTACACGCCCGAAGTATTGAGCAGATGGATGCTTTGCTAGTAGAGTTCTTCCAGCCTCTATCAACGTTCTGTTCTTTCTCTCAGCTACTCCATTTTGTTGAGGAGTTTGTGGAGCTGAGAAGTTGTGACTGATGCCATTGTCTGCGCAGAACTGGTCCATCTCAGAGAAGTCGAATTCTCTTCCATGATCTGTAGCAGCCCCAAATCCGAGTCCCAAATCACTACGGATATGGTACAATCATTCTATAACTATTGTGAAAGATATAAACATAAATTGTTTATACATTAAACTTACACACATTTCTCCAAGGTCGAGAACCTTCACTTAATACACAATTCATAACTTATTTGACTTACAATAACATTATTATACAATACTTATACAAATTTAGCTGCACACATAAACCTAAAGCTGGAACTGTCTTTAACATTTCCTTGTATCCGACGTATTCGCCTTAATCTGCAATGTTTATCATGATATAGCAAGGGTGAGCAATGAATTTGCCCAACAAGTTTAAGTTCAATAATTTAAGGATATATCATGATAGAAAGATTTGAACAATAAACTAGCTAAAGTTCTACAATATAATTGCGAACTAGTAGGAACAAATTTTACATAGTGAACAACATTAAACATGAACATATATATATATATATATATATATATATATATATATATATATATATATATATATATATGGGATTCCATCCATATGACAGTTGCCATGGACCTTTATTCTTTCAACCCCTTTTTGGACATTTGATCGATTTATTGGAAGGCTAAGATTGAAACATAAAATACTCTAAACGTGGCTACAAGCTCTTCCAAATTTATTAATAATAAAAAAAAAAAACCAGTAGGCACAATCTCTTAGAACATGGGACTTCATTTGAATAGTGAGTCTACTTGAGTTATTACTTAATGCCAATTTTCTATTCTTAATATTATATTAAATACTAATATTACAAAATATTGTATTAGTATTAATATTATAAAATATTGTATTAATAATATTACAAAATATTAATATTAATATTAATAATATTTTATAATATTAATATTATAATATTAATAATATTATTATAAAATATTTTATAATATTAATATTTTATAATATTAATATTATAATATTAATAATATTAATATAAAATATTAATATTGTTAATATTAATATTTTATAATATTAATATTAATATTTTATATTAATATTTTATATTAATATTATTAATATTAATATTGTTATTATAATATTAATATTCTAAAATATTATTAATATTAATATTAATACAATATTATTATAGTAATATTAATAATATTAATACTAATAATATTAATACAATATTATTAATAATAATAATATTATTATTATAAAATATTAATATTAATATTTTGTAATATTATTAATACAATATTTTATAATATTAATACTAATACAATATTTTGTAATATTAGTATTTAATATAATATTAAGAATAGAAAATTGCATTAAGCAATAACTTGAAGTAGATTGCCTATTCAAATGAAGTTTGCCAACCAAAATTTGTGCTTACTGTGTTTTTTTTTATTAATGTTCTAAGAGGAAGAGCTATGAATGAGTATTATGTTTCAATCTTAGCCTTCCAATAAATGATCATCAAATCAAAAAGGGTTGTTAGACGTGTCCGTGGCAAGCGATTATGGATGAAATCCCTATATATATATAGGGTCCGGATAAGGACTCCCTTACGATACTAAAATGCAGACTTTTTTTTTTTTGCTTTTTTTTAAAACAACTAAAAAAAAAAGTTTAATATTTTATGGAACTGAAATTTTTCCATAATGCAGTGTTTTGGGTGTGATTAGGATACATTTAACAAAATAGGTTTATGCGATGCATGCATGCATCGTCGTACATACATTTTTTGGTATATAGGTATCCAAATCACGCCTAAAACATTGTATTATGAAAAAAAAATTCAATTCCATAAAATATTAAACTTTTTTTTAGTTGTTTTAAAAAAAAGCTCCCCCAAAAAAAACCTGATCGGTTATGTATATATATATATATATATATCTAAAACGCCCCCAAAATAGGTCCATTCCACCCAACCTATTATGAGTCACCATGAAATACAGTCGATGCAATTTCAAAATACAAACTTTATTATTACAATTATCGTGCAAAATACGACAACATACTATTCTAAAGTTCTCAATAAAATTATTTTTATCTTTGTTTAGGAGAACCTCCACATTACTAGAGACCATAGTTTTATTCCCTATTCCCCCCGTCAAGCCCAACTACACTCTTATTACGAAAGGAATTGTGAAGCAAAATGGTGAGCACAACTAGCCCAGTAAAGAATATCATGACTAAAGATAATTAAATTATCCATAGCCTTCGTCAGTAATGAATCAGAGATTTAGAACATATGGTAGATGATAAAACTTTTCAACCATAGTTGCAGTGGAACGAGCAATCCATTAGAAGAGTCAAATAGATCATAATGTTTATTATCTTCTCCATGTTAAAAGTCCACCAACAATGTTTTATCCCTGTAACATCAATCAACAATTATAGTCCACAATCATATGAATAACTCATAATCATAATTGTGGTTCTAAATTCCTCTTCTCATCCAGGACAAAGATAATTTTCATCACTTGTCTTTACCTGAAACATCAAAGATCATGGTTATACCAAATCACAGCTCATGTTCATAATCATACTGATAAATTCATCTTTGCACTACGGGCCAAAGATATTCGTCAACAATTCATCTTTGCACTACTGGCCAAAGATATTCAACAACATGTCATCTTTGCACTACAGGCCAAATATATTCAACAAGAGGTCATCTTTGCACTACAGGCCAAAGATATTCAACAACAGGTCATCTTTGCACTACAGGCCAAAGATATTAATATCTCAAAGAAATATATAATCATTTCAGAATTTATATAAACAATAATTATAACCATGTTGATCAATTCACCTTTGCACTTAAGCTAAAGATATTCAATTATAAATTCAATGTTCATGATCATCCCATTCAACAGTTCATCTTTTGCCTTTAGTGGCCAAAGGGAACCCATAGTCACGATCATACCAAAAATCTATCTATCTTTACACTCAAGTCAAAGAGAAATTTCATCACCAGATTATAAAAATGTTATATATGATAATAAAAATAATATGGTCAACAATTGCATTTAATTTCAAGTGTAAGATTCATAAATTAACGATAATTTGGTCGGAAAAGAGAAACCAATTTTGTCATGAATAGTACTGTGAATAGTAACTCGTGAATAGTAACTTCGTGAATAGTAATTCGTGAATAGTAACTTCGTGAATAGTAAACTCATGAATAGTAACTTGTATTTGTACATAGTCTAGTATCGTAAATAATGTCATATACATAAATAGTGCCATATACATGAATAGTGCCGTATACGTGAATAGTAATCCCGACATGAAAAGGTAGAAATTCCACAATAAAACTCATACCAATATTTCCAGTATAATGATATTGAAAGAATAACATCATTATGAATAAAATAACATCCCTTACTATCCCTTTCCTCAAAAGAATAGTACTTATGGCTGGAATTTTGGATGTAATGCCGAAGGAAACTCACTGAAAAACAACTCTCAAAGTATCTTAATACTAAAAAAATACGCTCGATAATATAGAGAGAGAAAAAACTTGTTTCTGGTGTGATTTTCAATTCTAACTAAGCACCCTATTTATAGAAAAATGCTAGAACGCCATTGTAGACTAAAATTTAATAAATTAATATTTTATAAAAAAATTCTACGCTCACCATCTTTTCCCAAACTTCAGCCACCACAAGTGGGACCCACCAATATTTTTAATAAAAATATTTATTTTCCAAAACTTCAATAATTCATAATAAATAGCACTTTTATCAGAAAAATATGAATTTTATGTCCATTCTATAGGAAATCAAATTCTCTACAACTTTGTAGAATAAAGTTTTTTCAAATTCCAAACGAAAAATGACCGAAATTCACATACGGACGATTTTCAAAACCTCTTAAAATTCATAACAAATCATACGTTAATTTTTAACGGTTCTAAATTTGTGGACATATACTCAACTTATATATGTATAACATATCCGAAAATTATAACGATCCAACGGTCGGATTAAAATTATAACACACACAATAGAGCTTTAAGAACACTGATTTAATTTTCGGACTATAAGTCTCTCATACCAGTTTCACTCAAACAGTCACCACGAAAAATTCACAAAGAATATTTGGGTGATTCAAATTTCTATGATTAGCTTACTTCCAGGGCTTTCTGTTGATATATGGCTTATCTCCTAACTCATTATACACAAAGAGTTATGGATTTTACAAGATCAAGTAATAAACCAATTTTTCTAAAAATCCCATATTTGGTTCTTCTTTTGATTTCTAGATTTCTCTAAATTGATTCATGCACAGTGAATTTAGTGTGAAATATCACCATTATTATATTATTATATAACCACATTATACATTTATAATGTAAGATAAAACATCAATTTTCAACAATTGACACTTTTCTAAGAATTCCTCCATTCAAAGCAAAATCTTGATAAAATACCTCAGCATTAATTCCTTCATTTATATCTACGCAAAATAAATATTTTCCTATCTATCATTTATATCCACATAAAATAAATATTTCCTTATCATATAAATCAACAATTAATTATTCACAAATAATATTATAGAATCACAATTATGACAACCAAGTCGTTCGAGGAAGAGGAGGCTTTCAGATAAAATTTCTCCTTCTTGGTAGCGCAATTAGATGACTAAACCCCTTTCCTGAGCGAGAACTTTCTTAGACATTGCCAATAATGCTATCTAACAATATTATTCAAATAATATGAATTATTGATCGATAATGGGAAATCTTGTGTAGTGACAATTATTGAACAACAATAATATAAAATATCGACATAGAAATTATTGAATCAATAAAATAAAATATTGAGCGATAATTCTTTGTAACAATTATTGAGTAGTGCCTTCTTACGTCCGGAATCAATAATTCAAAAATATTGTGCAATATCTGGTGTCTTCCATGCATGCAACAACGTATATTCTTGTATTTTAACCACGGTATTCCAACGAAGTGTTAATTGGTAACAACTTCTCATAGTTATTTATAAAAACTCATATTTGTCTTTTTTTCTTCATCAAGCGGTTATTACATTATGGGGCCCACAAAATGGTCTGCTACCAGTTATACGAATATTCCCAAACAATAAGAATATTTCATGACCAAACAAATATTCCCCAACAACATTGAATATTATATAACCACTTGCTTATTTTGCAAAATTTGCACATTTCAATTCTGAACACTCTTGAGGTGCATCAATAGTTGAACCTTGAGGCTCCTCTGCCATTTGATCCTTCATTTTTCTCTTACCCTTGCGTTTTCTGACCAAAGCAATGGGTTCCTCCTTGTTGATTTATATAAACAATAATTATAACCATGTTGATCAATTCACCTTTGCACTTAAGCTAAAGATATTCAATTATAAATTCAATGTTCATGATCATCCCATTCAACAGTTCATCTTTGCACTAGTGGCCAAAGGGAACCCATAGTCACGATCATACCAAAAATCTATCTATCTTTACACTCAAGTCAAAGAGAAATTTCATCACCAGATTATAAAAATGTTATATATGATAATAAAAATAATATGATCAACAACTGCATTTAATTTCAAGTGTAAGATTCATAAATTAACGATAATTTGGTCGAAAAGAGAAACCAATTTTGTCATGAATAGTACTGTGAATAGTAACTTCGTGAATAGTAACTCGTGAATAGTAATTCGTGAATAGTAACTCGTGAATAGTAACTCATGAATAGTAACTTGCGTATTTGTACATAATCTACAAGTATCGTAAATAATGTCATATACATAAATAGTGCCATATACATGAATAGTGCCGTAGTATCGTGAATAGTAATCCCGACATGAAAAGGTAGAAATTCCACAATAAAACTCATACCAATATTTCGATTATAATGATATTGAAAGAATAACATCATTATGAATAAAATAACATCCCTTACTATCCCTTTCCTCAAAAAAGAATAGTACTTTATGTTTGGAATTTTGGATGTAATGCGAGAAGGAAACTCTTCGAAAACAACTCTCAAAGTATCTTAATACTAAAAAATACGCTCGATAATATATAGAGAGAAAAACTTCATTTCGGTGTGATTTTCAATTCTAACTAAGCACCTATTTATAGAAAAATGCTAGAACGCCATTGTAGACTAAAATTTAATAAATTAATATTTTATAAAAAATTCTCGCTCACCATCTTTTCCCAAACTTCACCACCACAAGTGGGACCCACCAATTCGTGCCAATTTTCCACACTGACCAAAAGTGGGGCCCACCCATATTTTTAATAAAAATATTTATTTTCCAAAACTTCAATAATTCATAATAAATAGCACTTTTATCAGAAAATATGAATTTTATGTCCATTCTATAGAAATCAAATTCTCTACAACTTTGTAGAATAAAGTTTTTCCAAATTCCAAGCGAAAAATGGCCAAGAAATTCACATACTGGACGATTTTCAACACCTCTTAAAATTCATAACAAATCATACGTTAATTTTTAACGGTTCTAAATTTGTGGACATATACTCAACTTATATATGTATAACATATCCGAAAATTATAACGATCAGCAGTCGGATTAAAATTATAACACACACAATAGAGCTTTAAGAACAACGATTTAATTTTTGGACTATAAGTCTCTCATACGAGTTTCACTCAAGCAGTCACCACGAAAAATTCATAAAAGAATATTTGGGTGATTCAAATTTCTATGATTAGCTTACTTCAGGGCTTTACTGTTGATATATGGCTTATCTCTAACTCATTTATACACAAAGAGTTATGGATTTTACAAAATCAAGTAATAAACGATTTTTCTAAAAATCCCATATTTGGTTCTTCTTTTGATTTCTAGATTTCTCTAAATTGATTCATGCCGCAGTGAATTTAGTGTGAAATATCACCATTATTATATTATTATATAACCACATTATACATTTATAATGTAAGATAAAACATCAATTTTCAACAATTGACACTTTTCTAAGAATTCCTCCATTCAGGCAAAATCTTGATAAAATACCTCAAACATTAATTCCTTCATTTATATCTCATAAAATAAATATTTTCCTATCTATCATTTATATCCACATAAAATAAATATTTCCTTATCATATAAATCAACAATTAATTATTCACAAATAATATTATAGAATCACAATTATGATGACCAAGTCGTTCCCGGGAAGAGGAGGCTTTTAGATAAAATTCTCCTTTCTTGGTAGCTTGATTAGATGACTAAACCCTTTCATAAGACAGAACTTTCTTAGACATTGCCAATAATGCTATCTAACAATATTATTCAAATAATATGAATTATTGATCGATAATGGGAAATCTTGTGTAGTGACAATTATTGAACAACAATAATATAAAATATCGGCATAGAAATTATTGAATCAATAAAATAAAATATTGAGCAGTATGAATTTGTAACAATTATTGAGTAGTGCCTTCTTACGTCGAGAATCAATAATTCAAAAATATTGTGCAATACTGGTGTCTTTCTTTGTGCAACAACGCGTATTCTTGTATTTTAACCACGGTATTCCAACGATGTTACTTGGTAACAACTCTGTAGATTATTTATAAAACTCATATTTGTCTTTTTCTTCATCAATGAGTTATTACATTATGGGGCCCCTAAATGGGCTGCTTGGTTGATTGTGCGAATATTCCCAAACAATAAGAATATTTCATGACCAAACAAATATTCCCCAACAACATTGAATATTATATAACCACTTGCTTATTTTGCAAAATTTGCACATTTCGATTACTGAACACTCTTGAGGTGCATCAATAGTTGAACCTTGAGGCTCCTACGCCATTTGATCCTTCATTTTTCTCTTACCCTTGCGTTTTTCGACCAAAGCAATGGGTTCCTCCTTGTTGATTTATATAAACAATAATTATAACCATGTTGATCAATTCACCTTTGCACTTAAGCTAAAGATATTCAATTATAAATTCAATGTTCATGATCATCCCATTCAGCAGTTCATCTTTGCACTAGTGGCCAAAGGAACCCATAGTCACGATCATACCAAAAATCTATCTATCTTTACACTCAAGTCAAAAGAAATTTCATCACCAGATTATAAAATGTTATATATGATAATAAAAATAATATGGTCAACAATTGCATTTAATTTCAAGTGTAAGATTCATAAATTAACGATAATTTGGTTAGGAAAGAGAAACCAATTTTGTCATGAATAGTACTGTGAATAGTAACTTTCGTGAATAGTAACTTCGTGAATAGTAATTCGTGAATAGTAACTTCGTGAATAGTAACTCATGAATAGTAACTCAGTATTTGTACATAATGCAGTATCGTAAATAATGTCATATACATAAATAGTGCCATATACATGAATAGTGCCGTATACGTGAATAGTAATCCCGACATGAAAAAGGTAGAAATTCCACAATAAAACTCATACCAATATTTCAGTATAATGATATTGAAAGAATAACATCATTATGAATAAAATAACATCCCTTACTATCCCTTTCCTCAAAAGAATAGTACTTTATCATTTGGAATTTTGGATGTAATGCCGAAGGAAACTCACTGAAAAACAACTCTCAAAGTATCTTAATACTAAAAAAATACGCTCGATAATATAGAGAGAGAAAAAACTTGTTTCTGGTGTGATTTTCAATTCTAACTAAGCACCCTATTTATAGAAAAATGCTAGAAACGCCATTGTAGACTAAAATTTAATAAATTAATATTTTATAAAAAAATTCTCGCTCACCATCTTTTCCCAAACTTGACCATTACACAAGTGGGACCCACCAATTCGGCCAATTTTCCACACCAACCAAAAGTGGGGCCCACCCATATTTTTAATAAAAATATTTATTTTCCAAAACTTCAATAATTCATAATAAATAGCACTTTTATCAGAAAAATATGAATTTTATGTCCATTCTATAGGAAATCAAATTCTCTACAACTTTGTAGAATAAAGTTTTCCAAATTCCAAGCGAAAAATGGCCAAGAAATTCACATACAGACGATTTTCAACACCTCTTAAAATTCATAACAAATCATACGTTAATTTTTAAGCGGTTCTAAATTTGTGGACATATACTCAACTTATATATGTATAACATATCCAAGAAAATTATAACGATCCAGCGGTCGGATTAAAATTATAACACACACAATAGAGCTTTAAGAACAACGATTTAATTTTGGACTATAAGTCTCTCATACCGATTTCACTCAAGCGATCACTTACGAAAAATTACATAAAGAATATTTGGGTGATTCAAATTTCTATGATTAGCTTACTTCGGGGCTTTTTACGTTGATATATGGCTTATCTCTAACTCATTATACACAAAGAGTTATGGATTTTACAAGATCAAGTAATAAACGATTTTCTAAAAATCCCATATTTGGTTCTTCTTTTGATTTCTAGATTTCTCTAAATTGATTCATGCACAGTGAATTTAGTGTGAAATATCACCATTATTATATTATTATATAACCACATTATACATTTATAATGTAAGATAAAACATCAATTTTCAACAATTGACACTTTTCTAAGAATTCCTCCATTCCGACAAAATACTGATAAAATACCTCAGCATTAATTCCTTCATTTATATCTACGCAAAATAAATATTTTCCTATCTATCATTTATATCCACATAAAATAAATATTTCCTTATCATATAAATCAACAATTAATTATTCACAAATAATATTATAGAATCACAATTATAATGACCAAGTCGTTCGAGGAAGAGGAGGCTTTAGATAAAATTTCTCCTTCTTGGGCATGATTAGATGACTAAACCCCTTTCATAGAGCGAGAACTTTCTTAGACATTGCCAATAATGCTATCTAACAATATTATTCAAATAATATGAATTATTGATCGATAATGGGAAATCTTTGTGTAGTGACAATTATTGAACAACAATAATATAAAATATCGACATAGAAATTATTGAATCAATAAAATAAAATATTGAGCAGTAATTCTTTGTAACAATTATTGAGTAGTGCCTTCTTACGTCGAGAATCAATAATTCAAAAATATTGTGCAATCTGGTGTCTTCTTTGGCTGCAACAACAGCGTATTCTTGTATTTTAACCACCGGGTATTCCAACGAGTGTTATTTGGTAACAACTACTGTGAATTATTTATAAAAACTCATATTTGTCTTTTCTTCATCAAATGAGTTATTACATTTATGGGGCCCACAAAATGGGCTGCGCTTGCCCGTTATGCGAATATTCCCAAAGCAATAAGAATATTTCATGACCAAACAAATATTCCCCAACAACATTGAATATTATATAACCACTTGCTTATTTTGCAAAATTTGCACATTTCAGTGCCTGAACACTCTTGAGGTGCATCAATAGTTGAACCTTGAGGCTCCTCTGCCATTTGATCCTTCATTTTTCTCTTACCCTTGCGTTTTCTGACCAAAGCAATGGGTTCCTCCTTGTTGATTTATATAAACAATAATTATAACCATGTTGATCAATTCACCTTTGCACTTAAGCTAAAGATATTCAATTATAAATTCAATGTTCATGATCATCCCATTCAGCGAGTTCATCTTTGCACTAGTGGCCAAAGGGAACCCATAGTCGCGATCATACCAAAAATCTATCTATCTTTACACTCAAGTCAAAGAGAAATTTCATCACAGGATTATAAAATGTTATATATGATAATAAAAATAATATAATTGACAATTGCATTTAATTTCAAGTGTAAGATTCATAAATTAACGATAATTTGGTAGGAAAAGAAACCAATTTTGTCATGAATAGTACTGTGAATAGTAACTCGTGAATAGTAACTTCGTGAATAGTAATTCGTGAATAGTAACTCGTGAATAGTAACTCATGAATAGTAACCGTATTTGTACATAGTCTAAAGTATCGTAAATAATGTCATATACATAAATAGTGCCATATACATGAATAGTGTCAGTATCGTGAATAGTAATCCCGGACATGAAAAGGTAGAAATTCCTGATAAAACTCATACCAATATTTCGGTATAATGATATTGAAAGAATAACATCATTATGAATAAAATAACATCCCTTACTATCCCTTTCCTCAAAAAGAATAGTACTTATGGTTTGGAAATTTTGGATGTAATGCGAAGGAAACTCCTTTGAAAAACAACTCTCAAAGTATCTTAATACTAAAAAAAACGCTCGATAATATAGAGAGAGAAAAAACTTGTTTACGGTGTGATTTTCAATTCTAACTAAGCACCTATTTATAGAAAAATGCTAGAAACGCCATTGTAGACTAAAATTTAATAAATTAATATTTTATAAAAAATTCTCGCTCACCATCTTTTCCCAAACTTGATTACCACAAGTGGGACCCACCAATTCAAACAATTTTCCACACCAACCAAAAGTGGGGCCCACCCATATTTTAATAAAATATTTATTTTCCAAAACTTCAATAATTCATAATAAATAGCACTTTTATCAGAAAAATATGAATTTTATGTCCATTCTATAGAAATCAAATTCTCTACAACTTTGTAGAATAAAGTTTTCCAAATTCCAAGCGAAAAATGACCAAGAAATTCACATCTGAGACGATTTTCAACACCTCTTAAAATTCATAACAAATCATACGTTAATTTTTAGCGGTTCTAAATTTGTGGACATATACTCAACTTATATATGTATAACATATCCGAAAATTATAACGATCCAGCTATGGGATTAAAATTATAACACTGATAGAGCTTTAAGAACCTTTGATTTAATTTTGGACTATAAGTCTCTCATACGATTTCACTCAAGCAGTCACCACGAAAAATTTGCAAAGAATATTTGGGTGATTCAAATTTCTATGATTAGCTTACTTCGAGGGCTTTACATTTGATATGGGCTTATCTCTAACTCATTATACACAAAAGAGTTATGGATTTTACAAGATCAAGTAATAAACCGATTTTTCTAAAAATCCCATATTTGGTTCTTCTTTTGATTTCTAGATTTCTCTAAATTGATTCATGCGCGTGAATTTAGTGTGAAATATCACCATTATTATATTATTATATAACCACATTATACATTTATAATGTAAGATAAAACATCAATTTTCAACAATTGACACTTTTTAAGAATTCCTCCATTCAGGCAAAATCTTGATAAAATACCTCGGCATTAATTCCTTCATTTATATCTCATAAAATAAATATTTTCCTATCTATCATTTATATCCACATAAAATAAATATTTCCTTATCATATAAATCAACAATTAATTATTCACAAATAATATTATAGAATCACAATTATAATGACAAGTCGTTCCGAGGAAAGAGGAGGCTTTAGATAAAATTTCTCCTTCTTGGCGGCAGCTTGATTAGATGACTAAACCCCTTCCTAAGCAGAACTTTCTTAGACATTGCCAATAATGCTATCTAACAATATTATTCAAATAATATGAATTATTGATCGATAATGGGAAATCTTTGTGTAGTGACAATTATTGAACAACAATAATATAAAATATCAAACATAGAAATTATTGAATCAATAAAATAAAATATTGAGCGATAATTCTTGTAACAATTATTGAGTAGTGCCTTCTTACGTCGAATCAATAATTCAAAAAAAAATATTGTCAATCTGGTGTCTCTTTGTGCAACAACGCGTATTCTTGTATTTTAACCACGGGTATTCAATGAAGTGTTAACTTGATAACAACTTCTGTGAATTATTTATAAAACTCATATTTGTCTTTTTTCTTCATCAAGCGGTTATTACATTATGGGGCCCTGAAAATGGTGCCTGCGCCGTTTATACGAATATTCCCAAACAATAAGAATATTTCATGACCAAACAAATATTCCCCAATGACATTGAATATTATATAACCACTTGCTTATTTTGCAAAATTTGCACATTTCGATTGCTGAACACTCTTGAGGTGCATCAATAGTTGAACCTTGAGGCTCCTACGCCATTTGATCCTTCATTTTTCTCTTACCCTTGCGTTTTACGACCAAAGCAATGGGTTCCTCCTTATTGATTTATATAAACAATAATTATAACCATGTTGATCAATTCACCTTTGCACTTAAGCTAAAGATATTCAATTATAAATTCAATGTTCATGATCATCCCATTCAACAGTTCATCTTTGCACTAGTGGCCAAAGGAACCCATAGTCGCGATCGTACCAAAAATCTATCTATCTTTACACTCAAGTCAAAGAGAAATTTCATCACCCAGATTATAAAATGTTATATATGATAATAAAAATAATATGGTCAACAATTGCATTTAATTTCAAGTGTAAGATTCATAAATTAACGATAATTTGGTGAGAAAGAGAAACCAATTTTGTCATGAATAGTACACTGTGAATAGTAACTTCGTGAATAGTAACTCGTGAATAGTAATTTCGTGAATAGTAACTTTCGTGAATAGTAACTCATGAATAGTAACCCGTATTTGTACATAGATGCAAGTATCGTAAATAATGTCATATACATAAATAGTGCCATATACATGAATAGTCTTTAGTATCGTGAATAGTAATCCAGACATGAAAAGGTAGAAATTCCACAATAAAACTCATACCAATATTTCGATTATAATGATATTGAAAGAATAACATCATTATGAATAAAATAACATCCCTTACTATCCCTTTCCTCGAAAGAATAGTACTTATGGGTGGAATTTTGGATGTAATCTAGAAGGAAACTCACTTTGAAAAACAACTCTCAAAGTATCTTAATACTAAAAAAATAATTTCGATAATATAGAGAGAAAAACTTCATTTACGGTGTGATTTTCAATTCTAACTAAGCACCTATTTATAGAAAAATGCTAGAACGCCATTGTAGACTAAAATTTAATAAATTAATATTTTATAAAAAAAATTCTCGCTCACCATCTTTTCCCAAACTTGACCACCACAAGTGGGACCCACCAATTAAACAATTTTCCACTTTGACCAAAAGTGGGGCCCACCCATATTTTTAATAAAAATATTTATTTTCCAAAACTTCAATAATTCATAATAAATAGCACTTTTATCAGAAAAATATGAATTTTATGTCCATTCTATAGGAAATCAAATTCTCTACAACTTTGTAGAATAAAGTTTTTCCAAATTCAAGCGAAAAATGGCCAAGAAATTCACATACAGACGATTTTCAACACCTCTTAAAATTCATAACAAATCATCGTTAATTTTAAGCGGTTCTAAATTTGTGGACATATACTCAACTTATATATGTATAACATATCAAGAAAATTATAACGATCCAGCGGTCGGATTAAAATTATAACACAATGATAGAGCTTTAAGAACAACGATTTAATTTTGGGACTATAAGTCTCTCATACCGATTTCACTCAAGCAGTCACCACGAAAAAATTCGCATAAAGAATATTTGGGTGATTCAAATTTCTATGATTAGCTTACTTCGGGGCTTTACATTGATATATGGCTTATCTCCTAACTCATTATACACAAAGAGTTATGGATTTTACAAGATCAAGTAATAAACGATTTTTCTAAAAATCCCATATTTGGTTCTTCTTTTGATTTCTAGATTTCTCTAAATTGATTCATACACGTTGAATTTAGTGTGAAATATCACCATTATTATATTATTATATAACCACATTATACATTTATAATGTAAGATAAAACATCAATTTTCAACAATTGACACTTTTCTAAGAATTCCTCCATTCACAAACAAAATCTTGATAAAATACCTCGGCATTAATTCCTTCATTTATATCTACATAAAATAAATATTTTCCTATCTATCATTTATATCCATATAAAATAAATATTTCCTTATCATATAAATCAACAATTAATTATTCACAAATAATATTATAGAATCACAATTATAATGACCAAGTCGTTCGAGGAAGAGGAGGCTTTCAGATAAAATTTCTCTCTTCTTGGTGGCGCAATTAGATGACTAAACCCCTTTCCTAAAGCAGAACTTTCTTAGACATTGCCAATAATGCTATCTAACAATATTATTCAAATAATATGAATTATTGATCGATAATGGGAAATCTTTTGTGTAGTGACAATTATTGAACAACAATATAATATAAAATATCGGCATAGAAATTATTGAATCAATAAAATAAAATATTGAGCGATAATTCTTTGTAACAATTATTGAGTAGTGCCTTCTTACGTCGAGAATCAATAATTCAAAAATATTGTGCAATCTGGTGTCTTCTTTATGCAACAACAGCGTATTCATCGTATTTTAACCACGGGTATTCCAACGGTGTTACTTGGTAACAACTTCTGTAGATTATTTATAAAAACTCATATTTGTCTTTTTCTTCATCCGACAGTTATTCTGTTATGGGGCCCACAAATGGCTGCGCCGTTGTACGAATATTCCCCGACAATAAGAATATTTCATGACCAAACAAATATTCCCCAACAACATTGAATATTATATAACCACTTGCTTATTTTGCAAAATTTGCACATTTCAGTGCCTGAACACTCTTGAGGTGCATCAATAGTTGAACCTTGAGGCTCCTCTGCCATTTGATCCTTCATTTTTCTCTTACCCTTGCGTTTTTTACGACCAAAGCAATGGGTTCCTCCTTATTGATTTATATAAACAATAATTATAACCATGTTGATCAATTCACCTTTGCACTTAAGCTAAAGATATTCAATTATAAATTCAATGTTCATGATCATCCCATTCAACAGTTCATCTTTGCACTAGTGGCCAAAGGGAACCCATAGTCACGATCATACCAAAAATCTATCTATCTTTACACTCAAGTCAAAGAGAAATTTCATCACCAGATTATAAAAATGTTATATATGATAATAAAAATAATATGGTCGACAATTGCATTTAATTTCAAGTGTAAGATTCATAAATTAACGATAATTTGGTCGGAAAAGAAACCAATTTTGTCATGAATAGTACACATGAATAGTAACTTCGTGAATAGTAACTTCGTGAATAGTAATTCGTGAATAGTAACTCGTGAATAGTAACTCATGAATAGTAACTTGCGTATTTGTACATAATCTTAGTATCGTAAATAATGTCATATACATAAATAGTGCCATATACATGAATAGTGTGCAGTATCGTGAATAGTAATCCAGAGCATGAAAAAGGTAGAAATTCCTGATAAAACTCATACCAATATTTCGGTATAATGATATTGAAAGAATAACATCATTATGAATAAAATAACATCCCTTACTATCCCTTTCCTCAAAAGAATAGTACTTATAATTTGGAATTTTGGATGTAATCTTGAAGGAAACTCAACGAAAAACAACTCTCAAAGTATCTTAATACTAAAAAAATAAACTCGATAATATAGAGAGAGAAAAAACTTGTTTACGGTGTGATTTTCAATTCTAACTAAGCACCTATTTATAGAAAAATGCTAGAAACGCCATTGTAGACTAAAATTTAATAAATTAATATTTTATAAAAAATTCTACGCTCACCATCTTTTCCCAAACTTCACCCACCACAAGTGGGACCCACCAATTCAAACAATTTTCCACACCAACCAAAAGTGGGGCCCACCCATATTTTTAATAAAAATATTTATTTTCCAAAACTTCAATAATTCATAATAAATAGCACTTTTATCAGAAAAATATGAATTTTATGTCCATTCTATAGAAATCAAATTCTCTACAACTTTGTAGAATAAAGTTTTCCAAATTCAAGCGAAAAATGGCCAAAGAAATTCACATACAGACGATTTTCAACACCTCTTAAAATTCATAACAAATCATACGTTAATTTTTAGCGGTTCTAAATTTGTGGACATATACTCAACTTATATATGTATAACATATCCAGAAAATTATAACGATCCAGCGGTCGGATTAAAATTATAACACACAATAGAGCTTTAAGAAACAACGATTTAATTTTGGACTATAAGTCTCTCATACCGATTTCACTCAAAGCAGTCACCACGAAAAATTACATAAAGAATATTTGGGTGATTCAAATTTCTATGATTAGCTTACTTCCGGGGCTTTACGTTGATATATAAACTTATCTCCTAACTCATTATACACAAAGAGTTATGGATTTTACAAGATCAAGTAATAAACCGATTTTTCTAAAAATCCCATATTTGGTTCTTCTTTTGATTTCTAGATTTCTCTAAATTGATTCATGCACAAAGTGAATTTAGTGTGAAATATCACCATTATTATATTATTATATAACCACATTATACATTTATAATGTAAGATAAAACATCAATTTTCAACAATTGACACTTTTCTAAGAATTCCTCCATTCAGGCAAAATCTTGATAAAATACCTCGGCATTAATTCCTTCATTTATATCTCACATAAAATAAATATTTTCCTATCTATCATTTATATCACATAAAATAAATATTTCCTTATCATATAAATCAACAATTAATTATTCACAAATAATATTATAGAATCACAATTATGACAACCAAGTCGTTCCGAGGAAGAGGAGGCTTTAGATAAAATTTCTCCTTCTTGGTAGCGCAATTAGATGACTAAACCCCTTTCATAGACAGAACTTTCTTAGACATTGCCAATAATGCTATCTAACAATATTATTCAAATAATATGAATTATTGATCTGATAATGGGAAATACTGTGTAGTGACAATTATTGAACAACAATAATATAAAATATCAGCATAGAAATTATTGAATCAATAAAATAAAATATTGAACAGTAATTACTGTAACAATTATTGAGTAGTGCCTTCTTACGTCAGAATCAATAATTCAAAAATATTGTGCAATCTGGTGTACTCTTGCGTGCAACAATAGCGTATTCTCGTATTTTAACCACCGGTATTCCAAGCGGTGTTACTTGGTAACAACTTCTGTAATTATTTATAAAAACTCATATTTGTCTTTTTCTTCATCAAGCGGTTATTACGTTATGGGGCCCACAAATGCATTTTGCTTGTGGTTATGCGAATATTCCCAAACAATAAGAATATTTCATGACCAAACAAATATTCCCAACAACATTGAATATTATATAACCACTTGCTTATTTTGCAAAATTTGCACATTTCGATTGCTGAACACTCTTGAGGTGCATCAATAGTTGAACCTTGAGGCTCCTCTCGCCATTTGATCCTTCATTTTTTCTCTTACCCTTGCGTTTTCGACCAAAGCAATGGGTTCCTCCTTGATTGATTTATATAAACAATAATTATAACCATGTTGATCAATTCACCTTTGCACTTAAGCTAAAGATATTCAATTATAAATTCAATGTTCATGATCATCCCATTCAACGAGTTCATCTTTGCACTAGTGGCCAAAGGGAACCCATAGTCACGATCATACCAAAAATCTATCTATCTTTACACTCAAGTCAAAGAGAAATTTCATCACCGATTATAAAAATGTTATATATGATAATAAAAATAATATGGTCAACAATTGCATTTAATTTCAAGTGTAAGATTCATAAATTAACGATAATTTGGTGAGAAAAAGAAACCAATTTTGTCATGAATAGTACTGTGAATAGTAACTCGTGAATAGTAACTTTCGTGAATAGTAATTCGTGAATAGTAACTCGTGAATAGTAACTCATGAATAGTAACTTAGTATTTGTACATATAATCTGGTATCGTAAATAATGTCATATACATAAATAGTGCCATATACATGAATAGTGCCGTAGTATCGTGAATAGTAATCCAGAGCATGAAAAAGGTAGAAATTCCACAATAAAACTCATACCAATATTTCGATTATAATGATATTGAAAGAATAACATCATTATGAATAAAATAACATCCCTTACTATCCCTTTCCTCGAAAAGAATAGTACTTATATTTGGAATTTTGGATGTAATGCGAAGAAACTCAACGAAAAACAACTCTCAAAGTATCTTAATACTAAAAAATCGCTCGATAATATAGAGAGAAAAAACTTGTTTACGGTGTGATTTTCAATTCTAACTAAGCACCCTATTTATAGAAAAATGCTAGAACGCCATTGTAGACTAAAATTTAATAAATTAATATTTTATAAAAAATTCTACGCTCACCATCTTTTCCCAAACTTGACCACCACAAGTGGGACCCACCAATTCAACAATTTTCCACACCAACCAAAGTGGGGCCCACCCATATTTTTTAATAAAAATATTTATTTTCCAAAACTTCAATAATTCATAATAAATAGCACTTTTATCAGAAAAATATGAATTTTATGTCCATTCTATAGAAATCAAATTCTCTACAACTTTGTAGAATAAAGTTTTTCCAAATTCAAGCGAAAAATGGCCAAGAAATTCACATACAGACGATTTTCAACACCTCTTAAAATTCATAACAAATCATACGTTAATTTTTAGCGGTTCTAAATTTGTGGACATATACTCAACTTATATATGTATAACATATCCAAGAAAATTATAACGATCCAGCGGTCGGATTAAAATTATAACACACAATAGAGCTTTAAGAACCTTTGATTTAATTTTGGACTATAAGTCTCTCATACAGTTTCACTCAAGCGGTCACCACGAAAAATTACAAAGAATATTTGGGTGATTCAAATTTCTATGATTAGCTTACTTCCGGGGCTTTACTGTTGATATATGGCTTATCTCTAACTCATTATACACAAAGAGTTATGGATTTTACAAGATCAAGTAATAAACCAATTTTCTAAAATCCCATATTTGGTTCTTCTTTTGATTTCTAGATTTCTCTAAATTGATTCATGCACGATTGAATTTAGTGTGAAATATCACCATTATTATATTATTATATAACCACATTATACATTTATAATGTAAGATAAAACATCAATTTTCAACAATTGACACTTTTCTAAGAATTCCTCCATTCAGGCAAAATCTTGATAAAATACCTCGGCATTAATTCCTTCATTTATATCTACATAAAATAAATATTTTCCTATCTATCATTTATATCCACATAAAATAAATATTTCCTTATCATATAAATCAACAATTAATTATTCACAAATAATATTATAGAATCACAATTATAACAACCAAGTCGTTCCGAGGAAGAGGGAGGCTTTTAGATAAAATTTCTCTCCTTCTTGGCGGCGCAATTAGATGACTAAACCCCTTTCCTGACAGAACTTTCTTAGACATTGCCAATAATGCTATCTAACAATATTATTCAAATAATATGAATTATTGATGCGATAATGGGAAATCTTGTGTAGTGACAATTATTGAACAACAATAATATAAAATATCGACATAGAAATTATTGAATCAATAAAATAAAATATTGAGCAGTAATTCTTTGTAACAATTATTGAGTAGTGCCTTCTTACGTCGAGAATCAATAATTCAAAAATATTGTGCAATCTGGTGTCTTTCTTTGTGCAACAACGCGTATTCTTGTATTTTAACCACCGGTATTCCAACGATGTTATTATGCAGTAACAACTACGCCAATTATTTATAAAAACTCATATTTGTTTTTTTCTTCATCAAACAGTTATTACATTATGGGGCCCCAAATGGGCATTTGTGCGTTATGCGAATATTCCCAAACAATAAGAATATTTCATGACCAAACAAATATTCCCCAACAACATTGAATATTATATAACCACTTGCTTATTTTGCAAAATTTGCACATTTCGATTGCTGAACACTCTTGAGGTGCATCAATAGTTGAACCTTGAGGCTCCTCGCCATTTGATCCTTCATTTTTTCTCTTACCCTTGCGTTTTCGACCAAAGCAATGGGTTCCTCCTTGTTGATTTATATAAACAATAATTATAACCATGTTGATCAATTCACCTTTGCACTTAAGCTAAAGATATTCAATTATAAATTCAATGTTCATGATCATCCCATTCAGCAGTTCATCTTTGCACTAGTGGCCAAAAGGAACCCATAGTCACGATCATACCAAAAATCTATCTATCTTTACACTCAAGTCAAAGAGAAATTTCATCACCCAGATTATAAAAATGTTATATATGATAATAAAATAATATAGTCAACAATTGCATTTAATTTCAAGTGTAAGATTCATAAATTAACGATAATTTGGTGAAAGAGAAACCAATTTTGTCATGAATAGTACTGTGAATAGTAACTCGTGAATAGTAACTTTCGTGAATAGTAATTCGTGAATAGTAACTTCGTGAATAGTAACTCATGAATAGTAACCCGTATTTGTACATAATCAAGTATCGTAAATAATGTCATATACATAAATAGTGCCATATACATGAATAGTCTTGTAGTATCGTGAATAGTAATCCCGACATGAAAAAGGTAGAAATTCCACAATAAAACTCATACCAATATTTCAGTATAATGATATTGAAAGAATAACATCATTATGAATAAAATAACATCCCTTACTATCCCTTTCCTCAAAAGAATAGTACTTATGGCTGGAATTTTGGATGTAATGCCGAAGGAAACTCACTGAAAAACAACTCTCAAAGTATCTTAATACTAAAAAAATACGCTCGATAATATAGAGAGAGAAAAAACTTGTTTCTGGTGTGATTTTCAATTCTAACTAAGCACCCTATTTATAGAAAAATGTTGAAACGCCATTGTAGACTAAAATTTAATAAATTAATATTTTATAAAAAAATTCTACGCTCACCATCTTTTCCCAAACTTCAGCCACCACAAGTGGGACCCACCAATTCAGCAATTTTCCACACCAACCAAAAGTGGGGCCCACCCATATTTTTAATAAAAATATTTATTTTCCAAAACTTCAATAATTCATAATAAATAGCACTTTTATCAGAAAAATATGAATTTTATGTCCATTCTATAGAAATCAAATTCTCTACAACTTTGTAGAATAAAGTTTTCCAAATTCCAAGCGAAAAATGGCCAAAATTCACATACAGACGATTTTCAACACCTCTTAAAATTCATAACAAATCATCGTTAATTTTTAACGGTTCTAAATTTGTGGACATATACTCAACTTATATATGTATAACATATCAAGAAAATTATAACGATCCAAGCGGTGGATTAAAATTATAACACACACAATAGAGCTTTAAGAACATTTGATTTAATTTTGGGACTATAAGTCTCTCATACCGAGTTTCACTCAAGCAGTCACCACGAAAAATTACTAAAAGAATATTTGGGTGATTCAAATTTCTATGATTAGCTTACTTCGGGGCTTTATTGTTGATATATGGCTTATCTCTAACTCATTATACACAAAGAGTTATGGATTTTACAAGATCAAGTAATAAACCGATTTTCTAAAAATCCCATATTTGGTTCTTCTTTTGATTTCTAGATTTCTCTAAATTGATTCATGCGATTGAATTTAGTGTGAAATATCACCATTATTATATTATTATATAACCACATTATACATTTATAATGTAAGATAAAACATCAATTTTCAACAATTGACACTTTTCTAAGAATTCCTCCATTCCGAGCAAAATCTTGATAAAATACCTCAAACATTAATTCCTTCATTTATATCTACGCATAAAATAAATATTTTCCTATCTATCATTTATATCCACATAAAATAAATATTTCCTTATCATATAAATCAACAATTAATTATTCACAAATAATATTATAGAATCACAATTATGACAATGAAGTCGTTCCCGAGGAAAGAGGAGGCTTTCAGATAAAATTTCTCCTTCTTGGCGCCTTGATTAGATGACTAAACCCTTTCCTAGACGAACTTTCTTAGACATTGCCAATAATGCTATCTAACAATATTATTCAAATAATATGAATTATTGATCGATAATGGGAAATCTTGTGTAGTGACAATTATTGAACAACAATAATATAAAATATCAGCATAGAAATTATTGAATCAATAAAATAAAATATTGAACAGTAATTACTGTAACAATTATTGAGTAGTGCCTTCTTACGTCCGGAATCAATAATTCAAAAATATTGTGCAATCTGGTGTGCTCGCAATGCAACAACGCCGTATTCTTCGTATTTTAACCACCGGTATTCAATAATTGTTACTTGGTAACAAACTACTGTAGATTATTTATAAAACTCATATTTGTTTTTTCTTCATCAAGCGAGTTTATTACATTATGGGGCCCTAAATGGGCTGCTTACTGGTTATACGAATATTCCCCGACAATAAGAATATTTCATGACCAAACAAATATTCCCCAACAACATTGAATATTATATAACCACTTGCTTATTTTGCAAAATTTGCACATTTCAGTGCCTGAACACTCTTGAGGTGCATCAATAGTTGAACCTTGAGGCTCCTCTGCCATTTGATCCTTCATTTTTCTCTTACCCTTGCGTTTTCTGACCAAAGCAATGGGTTCCTCCTTGTTGATTTATATAAACAATAATTATAACCATGTTGATCAATTCACCTTTGCACTTAAGCTAAAGATATTCAATTATAAATTCAATGTTCATGATCATCCCATTCAACGATTCATCTTTTGCACTAGTGGCCAAAGGAACCCATAGTCACGATCATACCAAAAATCTATCTATCTTTACACTCAAGTCAAAGAGAAATTTCATCACAGATTATAAAATGTTATATATGATAATAAAAATAATATGGTCAACAATTGCATTTAATTTCAAGTGTAAGATTCATAAATTAACGATAATTTGGTCGAAAAGAAACCAATTTTGTCATGAATAGTACTGTGAATAGTAACTTTCGTGAATAGTAACTCGTGAATAGTAATTCGTGAATAGTAACTTCGTGAATAGTAACTCATGAATAGTAACTTGCGTATTTGTACATAAGTACAGTATATCGTAAATAATGTCATATACATAAATAGTGCCATATACATGAATAGTGCAGTATCACGTGAATAGTAATCCCGAGCATGAAAAGGTAGAAATTCCTGATAAAACTCATACCAATATTTCAAATTATAATGATATTGAAAGAATAACATCATTATGAATAAAATAACATCCCTTACTATCCCTTTCCTCAAAAGAATAGTACTTATATTTTGGAATTTTGGATGTAATGCGAAGGAAACTCATTGAAAAACAACTCTCAAAGTATCTTAATACTAAAAAAATCGCTCGATAATATAGAGAGAGAAAAAACTTGTTTACGGTGTGATTTTCAATTCTAACTAAGCACCTATTTATAGAAAATGCTAGAAACGCCATTGTAGACTAAAATTTAATAAATTAATATTTTATAAAAAAATTCTCGCTCACCATCTTTTCCCAAACTTGACCACCACAAGTGGGACCCACCAATTAGATAATTTTCCACACTTGACCAAAAGTGGGGCCCACCCATATATTTTAATAAAAATATTTATTTTCCAAAACTTCAATAATTCATAATAAATAGCACTTTTATCAGAAAAATATGAATTTTATGTCCATTCTATAGGAAATCAAATTCTCTACAACTTTGTAGAATAAAGTTTTTCCAAATTCCAAGCGAAAAAATGAAGAAATTCACATACAGACGATTTTCAACACCTCTTAAAATTCATAACAAATCATCGTTAATTTTTAAGCGGTTCTAAATTTGTGGACATATACTCAACTTATATATGTATAACATATCAAGAAAATTATAACGATCCAGCGGTCGGGATTAAAATTATAAACACACAATAGAGCTTTAAGAACAACGATTTAATTTTGGGACTATAAGTCTCTCATACCGATTTCACTCAAGCGGTCACCACGAAAAATTCACAAAGAATATTTGGGTGATTCAAATTTCTATGATTAGCTTACTTCCAGGGCTTTCTGTTGATATATGGCTTATCTCCTAACTCATTATACACAAAGAGTTATGGATTTTACAAGATCAAGTAATAAACCAATTTTTCTAAAAATCCCATATTTGGTTCTTCTTTTGATTTCTAGATTTCTCTAAATTGATTCATGCACAGTGAATTTAGTGTGAAATATCACCATTATTATATTATTATATAACCACATTATACATTTATAATGTAAGATAAAACATCAATTTTCAACAATTGACACTTTTCTAAGAATTCCTCCATTCCGACAAAATACTGATAAAATACCTCAGCATTAATTCCTTCATTTATATCTACGCAAAATAAATATTTTCCTATCTATCATTTATATCCACATAAAATAAATATTTCCTTATCATATAAATCAACAATTAATTATTCACAAATAATATTATAGAATCACAATTATGACAACCAAGTCGTTCCCAGGAAAGAGGGAGGCTTTCCGATAAGAATTTCTCCTTACTGGCGCGCAATTAGATGACTAAACCCTTTCCTAGACAGAACTTTCTTAGACATTGCCAATAATGCTATCTAACAATATTATTCAAATAATATGAATTATTGATCTGATAATGGGAAATACTGTGTAGTGACAATTATTGAACAACAATAATATAAAATATCAGCATAGAAATTATTGAATCAATAAAATAAAATATTGAGCGATGTAATTTCATGTAACAATTATTGAGTAGTGCCTTCTTACGTCGAGAATCAATAATTCAAAATATTGTGCTGTCACCGTAGTGCTCTTTGTGCAACAACGCGTAGACATCGTATTTTAACCACGGTATTCCAGCGGTGTTAGCAGTAACAACTTCTGTGCTAGTTATTTATAAAAACTCATATTTGTCTTTTCTTCATCAAGCGGTTATTACATTATGGGGCCCACAAATGGCTGCGCCGTTGTACGAATATTCCCCGACAATAAGAATATTTCATGACCAAACAAATATTCCCCAACAACATTGAATATTATATAACCACTTGCTTATTTTGCAAAATTTGCACATTTCGATTGTTGAACACTCTTGAGGTGCATCAATAGTTGAACCTTGAGGCTCCTCGCCATTTGATCCTTCATTTTTCTCTTACCCTTGCGTTTTCTGACCAAAGCAATGGGTTCCTCCTTGTTGATTTATATAAACAATAATTATAACCATGTTGATCAATTCACCTTTGCACTTAAGCTAAAGATATTCAATTATAAATTCAATGTTCATGATCATCCCATTCAGCAGTTCATCTTTGCACTAGTGGCCAAAGGAACCCATAGTCACGATCATACCAAAATCTATCTATCTTTACACTCAAGTCAAAGAGAAATTTCATCACCAGATTATAAAAATGTTATATATGATAATAAAATAATATGGTCAACAATTGCATTTAATTTCAAGTGTAAGATTCATAAATTAACGATAATTTGGTCGAAAAGAGAAACCAATTTTGTCATGAATAGTACTGTGAATAGTAACTTCGTGAATAGTAACTTTCGTGAATAGTAATTCGTGAATAGTAACTCGTGAATAGTAACTCATGAATAGTAACCCGTATTTGTACATAGTACCGTATACGTAAATAATGTCATATACATAAATAGTGCCATATACATGAATAGTGCCGTATACGTGAATAGTAATCCGAGCATGAAAAAAGGTAGAAATTCCACAATAAAACTCATACCAATATTTCAGTATAATGATATTGAAAGAATAACATCATTATGAATAAAATAACATCCCTTACTATCCCTTTCCTCAAAAGAATAGTACTTATGGCTGGAATTTTGGATGTAATGCCGAAGGAAACTCACTGAAAAACAACTCTCAAAGTATCTTAATACTAAAAAAATACGCTCGATAATATAGAGAGAGAAAAAACTTGTTTCTGGTGTGATTTTCAATTCTAACTAAGCACCTATTTATAGAAAAATGCTAGAAACGCCATTGTAGACTAAAATTTAATAAATTAATATTTTATAAAAAAATTCTCGCTCACCATCTTTTTCCCAAACTTCTTACCACCACAAGTGGGACCCACCAATTCAGCAATTTTCCACACCAACCAAAAGTGGGGCCCACCCATATTTTTAATAAAAATATTTATTTTCCAAAACTTCAATAATTCATAATAAATAGCACTTTTATCAGAAAAATATGAATTTTATGTCCATTCTATAGGAAATCAAATTCTCTACAACTTTGTAGAATAAAGTTTTTCCAAATTCCAAACGAAAAATGACCGAAATTCACATACGGACGATTTTCAACACCTCTTAAAATTCATAACAAATCATACGTTAATTTTTAGCGGTTTCTAAATTTGTGGACATATACTCAACTTATATATGTATAACATATCCGAAAATTATAACGATCCAACGGTCGGATTAAAATTATAACACACACAATAGAGCTTAAGAGAACTCGATTTAATTTTTGGACTATAAGTCTCTCATGCAGATTTCACTCAAGCGGTCACCACGAAAAAATTCGCAAAAGAATATTTGGGTGATTCAAATTTCTATGATTAGCTTACTTCCAGGGCTTTCTGTTGATATATGGCTTATCTCCTAACTCATTATACACAAAGAGTTATGGATTTTACAAGATCAAGTAATAAACCAATTTTTCTAAAAATCCCATATTTGGTTCTTCTTTTGATTTCTAGATTTCTCTAAATTGATTCATGCACAGTGAATTTAGTGTGAAATATCACCATTATTATATTATTATATAACCACATTATACATTTATAATGTAAGATAAAACATCAATTTTCAACAATTGACACTTTTCTAAGAATTCCTCCATTCCGACAAAATACTGATAAAATACCTCAGCATTAATTCCTTCATTTATATCTACGCAAAATAAATATTTTCCTATCTATCATTTATATCCACATAAAATAAATATTTCCTTATCATATAAATCAACAATTAATTATTCACAAATAATATTATAGAATCACAATTATGACAACCAAGTCGTTCCCAGGAAAGAGGGAGGCTTTCCGATAAGAATTTCTCCTTACTGGCGCGCAATTAGATGACTAAACCCCTTTCCTAGACAGAACTTTCTTAGACATTGCCAATAATGCTATCTAACAATATTATTCAAATAATATGAATTATTGATCTGATAATGGGAAATACTGTGTAGTGACAATTATTGAACAACAATAATATAAAATATCAGCATAGAAATTATTGAATCAATAAAATAAAATATTGAACAGTAATTACTGTAACAATTATTGAGTAGTGCCTTCTTACGTCAGAATCAATAATTCAAAAATATTGTGCAATGTCTGGTGTATCGCGTGCAACAACGCAGACATCGTATTTTAACCACCGGGTATTCCAACAAGTGTTACAGAATAACAACTACTACGAATTATTTATAAAAACTCATATTTGTCTTTTTTCTTCATCCAAATGATTATTACATTATGGGGCCCACAAATGGTTGCCTAGCCGTTAATACGAATATTCCCAACAATAAGAATATTTCATGACCAAACAAATATTCCCCAACAACATTGAATATTATATAACCACTTGCTTATTTTGCAAAATTTGCACATTTTCGATTGCTGAACACTCTTGAGGTGCATCAATAGTTGAACCTTGAGGCTCCTCTGCCATTTGATCCTTCATTTTTCTCTTACCCTTGCGTTTTCTGACCAAAGCAATGGGTTCCTCCTTGTTGATTTATATAAACAATAATTATAACCATGTTGATCAATTCACCTTTGCACTTAAGTTAAAGATATTCAATTATAAATTCAATGTTCATGATCATCCCATTCAACAGTTCATCTTTGCACTAGTGGCCAAAGGGAACCCATAGTCACGATCATACCAAAAATCTATCTATCTTTACACTCAAGTCAAAGAGAAATTTCATCACCAGATTATAAAATGTTATATATGATAATAAAATAATATGGTCAACAATTGCATTTAATTTCAAGTGTAAGATTCATAAATTAACGATAATTTGGTCGTAAAGAGAAACCAATTTTGTCATGAATAGTACACGTGAATAGTAACTCGTGAATAGTAACTCGTGAATAGTAATTCGTGAATAGTAACTCGTGAATAGTAACTCATGAATAGTAACCCGTATTTGTACATAGTACCGTATACGTAAATAATGTCATATACATAAATAGTGCCATATACATGAATAGTGCCGTATACGTGAATAGTAATCCCGACATGAAAAAGGTAGAAATTCCACAATAAAACTCATACCAATATTTCAGTATAATGATATTGAAAGAATAACATCATTATGAATAAAATAACATCCCTTACTATCCCTTTCCTCAAAAGAATAGTACTTTTATGGTGGAATTTTGGATGTAATGCCAAGGAAACTCACTGAAAAACAACTCTCAAAGTATCTTAATACTAAAAAAATACGCTCGATAATATAGAGAGAGAAAAAACTTGTTTCTGGTGTGATTTTCAATTCTAACTAAGCACCCTATTTATAGAAAAATGCTAGAACGCCATGTAGACTAAAATTTAATAAATTAATATTTTATAAAAAAATTCTACGCTCACCATCTTTTCCCAAACTTCAGCCACCACAAGTGGGACCCACCAATTCAGCAATTTTCCACACCAACCAAAAGTGGGGCCCACCCATATTTTTAATAAAAATATTTATTTTCCAAAACTTCAATAATTCATAATAAATAGCACTTTTATCAGAAAAATATGAACTTTATGTCCATTCTATAGGAAATCAAATTCTCTACAACTTTGTAGAATAAAGTTTTTCCAAATTCCAAACGAAAAATGACCGAAATTCACATACGGACGATTTTCAACACCTCTTAAAATTCATAACAAATCATACGTTAATTTTTAACGGTTCTAAATTTGTGGACATATACTCAACTTATATATGTATAACATATCCGAAAATTATAACGATCCAACGGTCGGATTAAAATTATAACACACACAATAGAGCTTTAAGAACACTGATTTAATTTTCGGACTATAAGTCTCTCATACCAGTTTCACTCAAACAGTCACCACGAAAAATTCGCAAAGAATATTTGGGTGATTCAAATTTCTATGATTAGCTTACTTCCAGGGCTTTCTGTTGATATATGGCTTATCTCCTAACTCATTATACACAAAGAGTTATGGATTTTACAAGATCAAGTAATAAACCAATTTTTCTAAAAATCCCATATTTGGTTCTTCTTTTGATTTCTAGATTTCTCTAAATTGATTCATGCACAGTGAATTTAGTGTGAAATATCACCATTATTATATTATTATATAACCACATTATACATTTATAATGTAAGATAAAACATCAATTTTCAACAATTGACACTTTTCTAAGAATTCCTCCATTCGACAAAAAATCTTGATAAAATACCTCAAAGATTAATTCCTTCATTTATATCTACGCAAAATAAATATTTTCCTATCTATCATTTATATCCACATAAAATAAATATTTCCTTATCATATAAATCAACAATTAATTATTCACAAATAATATTATAGAATCACAATTATGACAACCAAGTCGTTCCCGAGGAAGAGGAGGCTTTCCGATAAGAATTTCTCCTCATCGGCGCCGCAATTAGATGACTAAACCCCTTTCATAGATGTAACTTTCTTAGACATTGCCAATAATGCTATCTAACAATATTATTCAAATAATATGAATTATTGATCCGATAATGGAAATATCTTGTGTAGTGACAATTATTGAACAACAATAATATAAAATATCAAGATAGAAATTATTGAATCAATAAAATAAAATATTGAAGCAAGAATTATCGTAACAATTATTGAGTAGTGCCTTCTTACGCCGTAATCAATAATTCAAAAATATTGTGCAATACCGTGCTCTTCTTGTGCAACAACGCCAGACATCGTATTTTAACCACCGTGTATTCCAACAAGATGTTAACCAGAATAACTACGCTACAGATTATTTATAAAAACTCATATTTGTCTTTTTCTTCATCCGACAGTTATTCTGTTATGGGGCCCACAAATGGCTGCGCCGTTGTACGAATATTCCCCGACAATAAGAATATTTCATGACCAAACAAGTATTCCCCAACAACATTGAATATTATATAACCACTTGCTTATTTTGCAAAATTTGCACATTTCAGTGCCTGAACACTCTTGAGGTGCATCAATAGTTGAACCTTGAGGCTCCTCTGCCATTTGATCCTTCATTTTTCTCTTACCCTTGCGTTTTCTGACCAAAGCAATGGGTTCCTCCTTGTTGATTTATATAAACAATAATTATAACCATGTTGATCAATTCACCTTTGCACTTAAGCTAAAGATATTCAATTATAAATTCAATGTTCATGATCATCCCATTCAATATTCATCTTTGCACTAGTGGCCAAAGGAACCCATAGTCACGATCATACCAAAATCTATCTATCTTTACACTCAAGTCAAAGAGAAATTTCATCACCAGATTATAAAAATGTTATATATGATAATAAAATAATATGGTCAACAATTGCATTTAATTTCAAGTGTAAGATTCATAAATTAACGATAATTTGGTCAGAAAGAGAAACCAATTTTGTCATGAATAGTACCTGTGAATAGTAACTCGTGAATAGTAACTCGTGAATAGTAATTCGTGAATAGTAACTCGTGAATAGTAACTCATGAATAGTAACCCGTATTTGTACATAGTACCGTATACGTAAATAATGTCATATACATAAATAGTGCCATATACATGAATAGTGCCGTATACGTGAATAGTAATCCCGACATGAAAAAGGTAGAAATTCCACAATAAAACTCATACCAATATTTCAGTATAATGATATTGAAAGAATAACATCATTATGAATAAAATAACATCCCTTACTATCCCTTTCCTCAAAAGAATAGTACTTATTTATATCGAATTTTGGATGTAATGTCAAGGAAACTCATCGAAAAACAACTCTCAAAGTATCTTAATACTAAAAAAATACTCGATAATATAGAGAGAAAAAACTTGTTTCGTGTGATTTTCAATTCTAACTAAGCACCCTATTTATAGAAAAAATGCTAGAACGCCATCAGACTAAAATTTAATAAATTAATATTTTATAAAAAATTCTACGCCACCATCTTTTCCCAAACTTCACCACCACAAGTGGGACCCACCAATTCAAAGAATTTTCCACACCAACCAAAAGTGGGGGCCCACCCATATTTTTAATAAAAATATTTATTTTCCAAAACTTCAATAATTCATAATAAATAGCACTTTTATCAGAAAAATATGAACTTTATGTCCATTCTATAGGAAATCAAATTCTCTACAACTTTGTAGAATAAAGTTTTTCCAAATTCCAAACGAAAAATGACCGAAATTCACATACGGACGATTTTCAACACCTCTTAAAATTCATAACAAATCATACGTTAATTTTTAACGGTTCTAAATTTGTGGACATATACTCAACTTATATATGTATAACATATCCGAAAATTATAACGATCCAACTATTCGGATTAAAATTATAACACACACAATAGAGCTTTAAGAACACTGATTTAATTTTCGGACTATAAGTCTCTCATACCAGTTTCACTCAAACAGTCACCACGAAAAATTCGCAAAGAATATTTGGGTGATTCAAATTTCTATGATTAGCTTACTTCCAGGGCTTTCTGTTGATATATGGCTTATCTCCTAACTCATTATACACAAAGAGTTATGGATTTTACAAGATCAAGTAATAAACCAATTTTTCTAAAAATCCCATATTTGGTTCTTCTTTTGATTTCTAGATTTTCTAAATTGATTCATGCACAATTGAATTTAGTGTGAAATATCACCATTATTATATTATTATATAACCACATTATACATTTATAATGTAAGATAAAACATCAATTTTCAACAATTGACACTTTTCTAAGAATTCCTCCATTCCGACAAAATACTGATAAAATACCTCAGCATTAATTCCTTCATTTATATCTACGCAAAATAAATATTTTCCTATCTATCATTTATATCCACATAAAATAAATATTTCCTTATCATATAAATCAACAATTAATTATTCACAAATAATATTATAGAATCACAATTATGACAACCAAGTCGTTCTCGTGAAAGAGGAGGCTTTCCGATAAGAATTTCTCCTTCATCGCGCCGCAATTAGATGACTAAACCCTTTCCTAGATGTAACTTTCTTAGACATTGCCAATAATGCTATCTAACAATATTATTCAAATAATATGAATTATTGATCCGATAATGGAAATATTGTGTAGTGACAATTATTGAACAACAATAATATAAAATATCAGCATAGAAATTATTGAATCAATAAAATAAAATATTGAACAGTAATTACTGTAACAATTATTGAGTAGTGCCTTCTTACGTCAGAATCAATAATTCAAAAATATTGTGCAATACCGTGTGCTATCAGGCAACAACGCCAGACATCAGTATTTTAACCACTGTGTATTCCAACAAAGGTTAATTCAGAATAACTACGCCGTTATTTATAAAAACTCATATTTGTCTTTTTCTTCATCCGACAGTTATTCTGTTATGGGGCCCACAAATGGCTGCGCCGTTGTACGAATATTCCCCGACAATAAGAATATTTCATGACCAAACAAGTATTCCCCAACAACATTGAATATTATATAACCACTTGCTTATTTTGCAAAATTTGCACATTTCAGTGCCTGAACACTCTTGAGGTGCATCAATAGTTGAACCTTGAGGCTCCTCCGCCATTTGATCCTTCATTTTTTCTCTTACCCTTGCGCTTTTCTAACCAAAGCAATGGGTTCCTCCTTGTTGATTTATATAAACAATAATTATAACCATGTTGATCAATTCACCTTTGCACTTAAGCTAAAGATATTCAATTATAAATTCAATGTTCATGATCATCCCATTCAACAGTTCATCTTTGCACTAGTGGCCAAAGGAACCCATAGTCACGATCATACCAAAAATCTATCTATCTTTACACTCAAGTCAAAGAGAAATTTCATCACCAGATTATAAAATGTTATATATGATAATAAAAATAATATGGTCAACAATTGCATTTAATTTCAAGTGTAAGATTCATAAATTAACGATAATTTGGTCAGAAAGAGAAACCAATTTTGTCATGAATAGTACCTGTGAATAGTAACTCGTGAATAGTAACTCGTGAATAGTAATTCGTGAATAGTAACTCGTGAATAGTAACTCATGAATAGTAACCCGTATTTGTACATAGTATCAGTAACGTAAATAATGTCATATACATAAATAAGTGCCCATATACATGAATAGTGCCAGATATCGTGAATAGTAATCCCGACATGAAAAAGGTAGAAATTCCACAATAAAACTCATACCAATATTTCAAAGATAATGATATTGAAAGAATAACATCATTATGAATAAAATAACATCCCTTACTATCCCTTTCCTCAAAAGAATAGTACTTATATATTTGGAATTTTGGATGTAATGTCAAGGAAACTCATCGAAAAACAACTCTCAAAGTATCTTAATACTAAAAAATACGCCGATAATATGTAGAGAGAAAAAACTTGTTTCGGTGTGATTTTCAATTCTAACTAAGCACCCTATTTATAGAAAAAATGCTAGAACGCCTATCAGACTAAAATTTAATAAATTAATATTTTATAAAAAAAATTCTACGCTCACCTTTTTCCCAAACTTCACCACCACAAGTGGGACCCACCAATTCAAAGAATTTTCCACACCAACCAAAAGTGGGGCCCACCCATATTTTTAATAAAATATTTATTTTCCAAAACTTCAATAATTCATAATAAATAGCACTTTTATCAGAAAAATATGAATTTTATGTCCATTCTATAGGAAATCAAATTCTACAACTTTGTAGAATAAAGTTTTTCCAAATTCCAAACGAAAAATGACCGAAATTCACATACAGACGATTTTCAACACCTCTTAAAATTCATAACAAATCATACGTTAATTTTTAATCGGTTCTAAATTTGTGGACATATACTCAACTTATATATGTATAACATATCCGAAAATTATAACGATCCAACTATTCGGATTAAAATTATAAACACACAATAGAGCTTTAAGAACATCGATTTAATTTTGGACTATAAGTCTCTCATACCGCTTTCACTCAAACAAATACCACGTAAAAATTCGCAAAGAATATTTGGGTGATTCAAATTTCTATGATTAGCTTACTTCCGTGGCTTTCGTTGATATATGGCTTATCTCCTAACTCATTATACACAAAGAGTTATGGATTTTACAAGATCAAGTAATAAACCAATTTTTCTAAAATCCCATATTTGGTTCTTCTTTTGATTTCTAGATTTCTCTAAATTGATTCATGCACAAAGTGAATTTAGTGTGAAATATCACCATTATTATATTATTATATAACCACATTATACATTTATAATGTAAGATAAAACATCAATTTTCAACAATTGACACTTTTCTAAGAATTCCTCCATTCCGACAAAAAATATCGATAAAATACCTCAAAGATTAATTCCTTCATTTATATCTACTTAAAATAAATATTTTCCTATCTATCATTTATATCCACATAAAATAAATATTTCCTTATCATATAAATCAACAATTAATTATTCACAAATAATATTATAGAATCACAATTATGACAACCAAGTCGCTCCTGTGAAAGAGGAGGCTTTCCGATAAGAATTTCTCCTCATCTTGGCCGCAATTAGATGACTAAACCCCTTTCCTAGATGTAACTTTCTTAGACATTGCCAATAATGCTATCTAACAATATTATTCAAATAATATGAATTATTGATCTGATAATGGGAAATACTGTGTAGTGACAATTATTGAACAACAATAATATAAAATATCAGCATAGAAATTATTGAATCAATAAAATAAAATATTGAAGCAAGAATTATCGTAACAATTATTGAGTAGTGCCTTCTTACGCCGTAATCAATAATTCAAAAATATTGTGCAATACCGTGCCATCGTGCAACAACGCCAGACATCGTATTTTAACCACCGTGTATTCCAACAAAGTTGTTAATTCAGAATAACTACGCCAATTATTTATAAAAACTCATATTTGTCTTTTTCTTCATCCGATGCTTATTATTCGTTATGGGGCCCACAAATGGTCGCTACCGCTGTACCTAATATTCCCTCGACAATAAGAATATTTCATGACCAAACAAGTATTCCCCAACAACATTGAATATTATATAACCACTTGCTTATTTTGCAAAATTTGCACATTTCAAAGGTTCTAACACTCTTGAGGTGCATCAATAGTTGAACCTTGAGGCTCCTCCGCCATTTGATCCTTCATTTTTCTCTTACCCTTGCGTTTCTCGACCAAAGCAATGGGTTCCTCCTTGTTGATTTATATAAACAATAATTATAACCATGTTGATCAATTCACCTTTGCACTTAAGCTAAAGATATTCAATTATAAATTCAATGTTCATGATCATCCCATTCAACAGTTCATCTTTGCACTAGTGGCCAAAGGAACCCATAGTCACGATCATACCAAAAATCTATCTATCTTTACACTCAAGTCAAAGAGAAATTTCATCACCGGATTATAAAAATGTTATATATGATAATAAAAATAATATGGTCAACAATTGCATTTAATTTCAAGTGTAAGATTCATAAATTAACGATAATTTGGTCAGAAAGAGAAACCAATTTTGTCATGAATAGTACCTGTGAATAGTAACTCGTGAATAGTAACTCGTGAATAGTAATTCGTGAATAGTAACTCGTGAATAAGTAACTCATGAATAAGTAACCCGTATTTGTACATAAGATCAGAGTATCGTAAATAATGTCATATACATAAATAGTGCCATATACATGAATAGTGCCGTATACGTGAATAGTAATCCCGACATGAAAAAGGTAGAAATTCCACAATAAAACTCATACCAATATTTCAGTATAATGATATTGAAAGAATAACATCATTATGAATAAAATAACATCCCTTACTATCCCTTTCCTCAAAAGAATAGTACTTATGGCTGGAATTTTGGATGTAATGCCGAAGGAAACTCACTGAAAAACAACTCTCAAAGTATCTTAATACTAAAAAAATACGCTCGATAATATAGAGAGAGAAAAAACTTGTTTCTGGTGTGATTTTCAATTCTAACTAAGCACCCTATTTATAGAAAAATGCTAGAACGCCATTGTAGACTAAAATTTAATAAATTAATATTTTATAAAAAAATTCTACGCTCACCATCTTTCCTCCCAAACTTCACCACCACAAGTGGGACCCACCAATTCAAAGAATTTTCCACACCAACCAAAAGTGGGGCCCACCCATATTTTTAATAAAATATTTATTTTCCAAAACTTCAATAATTCATAATAAATAGCACTTTTATCAGTAAAAATATGAATTTTATGTCCATTCTATAGGAAATCAAATTTCTACAACTTTGTAGAATAAAGTTTTTCCAAATTCCAAACGAAAAATGACCGAAATTCACATACCTGACGATTTTCAACACCTCTTAAAATTCATAACAAATCATACGTTAATTTTAACGGTTCTAAATTTGTGGACATATACTCAACTTATATATGTATAACATATCCGAAAATTATAACGATCCAACTATTTGATTAAAATTATAACACACACAATAGAGCTTTAAGAACATCGATTTAATTTTGGACTATAAGTCTCTCATACCGATTTCACTCAAACAAATACCACGAAAAAATTCGCAAAGAATATTTGGGTGATTCAAATTTCTATGATTAGCTTACTTCCGTGGCTTTACGTTGATATATGGCTTATCTCCTAACTCATTATACACAAAGAGTTATGGATTTTACAAGATCAAGTAATAAACCAATTTTTCTAAAATCCCATATTTGGTTCTTCTTTTGATTTCTAGATTTCTCTAAATTGATTCATGCACAGTGAATTTAGTGTGAAATATCACCATTATTATATTATTATATAACCACATTATACATTTATAATGTAAGATAAAACATCAATTTTCAACAATTGACACTTTTCTAAGAATTCCTCCATTCCGACAAAATACTGATAAAATACCTCAGCATTAATTCCTTCATTTATATCTACGCAAAATAAATATTTTCCTATCTATCATTTATATCCACATAAAATAAATATTTCCTTATCATATAAATCAACAATTAATTATTCACAAATAATATTATAGAATCACAATTATGACAACCAAGTCGCTCCTGTGAAGAGCAGGAGGCTTTCCGATAAGAATTTCTCCTCATGGCGCCGCAATTAGATGACTAAACCCCTTTCCTGCAGAACTTTCTTAGACATTGCCAATAATGCTATCTAACAATATTATTCAAATAATATGAATTATTGATCTGATAATGGGAAATATTGTGTAGTGACAATTATTGAACAACAATAATATAAAATATCAAAGATAGAAATTATTGAATCAATAAAATAAAATATTGAATAAAGAATTATCGTAACAATTATTGAGAGTAGTGCCTTCTTACGCCGTAATCAATAATTCAAAATATTGTGCAATACCGTGCATCTTGGCAACAACGCCAGACATCGTATTTTAACCACCGTGTATTCCAATGTTGTTACTCGTGAATAACTACGCCTGCGTTATTTATAAAAACTCATATTTGTCTTTTCTTCATCCGAAGCTTATTCATTATGGGGCCCTAAATGGTCATGGTCAGTTGTTATTAATATTCCCCGACAATAAGAATATTTCATGACCAAACAAATATTCCCCAACAACATTGAATATTATATAACCACTTGCTTATTTTGCAAAATTTGCACATTTCAGTGCCTGAACACTCTTGAGGTGCATCAATAGTTGAACCTTGAGGCTCCTCTGCCATTTGATCCTTCATTTTTCTCTTACCTCATGCTTTTTTCGACCAAAGCAATGGGTTCCTCCTTGTTGATTTATATAAACAATAATTATAACCATGTTGATCAATTCACCTTTGCACTTAAGCTAAAGATATTCAATTATAAATTCAATGTTCATGATCATCCCATTCAACAGTTCATCTTTGCACTAGTGGCCAAAGGGAACCCATAGTCACGATCATACCAAAAATCTATCTATCTTTACACTCAAGTCAAAGAGAAATTTCATCACCAGATTATAAAAATGTTATATATGATAATAAAAATAATATGGTCAACAATTGCATTTAATTTCAAGTGTAAGATTCATAAATTAACGATAATTTGGTCAGAAAGAGAAACCAATTTTGTCATGAATAGTACCTGTGAATAGTAACTCGTGAATAGTAACTCGTGAATAGTAATTCGTGAATAGTAACTCGTGAATAGTAACTCATGAATAGTAACCCGTATTTGTACATAGTACCGTATACGTAAATAATGTCATATACATAAATAGTGCCATATACATGAATAGTGCCGTATACGTGAATAGTAATCCCATACATGAAAAAAGGTAGAAATTCCACAATAAAAACTCATACCAATATTTCAGTATAATGATATTGAAAGAATAACATCATTATGAATAAAATAACATCCCTTACTATCCCTTTCCTCAAAAGAATAGTACTTATGGCTGGAATTTTGGATGTAATGCCGAAGGAAACTCACTGAAAAACAACTCTCAAAGTATCTTAATACTAAAAAAATACGCTCGATAATATAGAGAGAGAAAAAACTTGTTTCTGGTGTGATTTTCAATTCTAACTAAGCACCCTATTTATAGAAAAATGCTAGAACGCCATTGTAGACTAAAATTTAATAAATTAATATTTTATAAAAAAATTCTACGCTCACCATCTTTTCCCAAACTTCAGCCACCACAAGTGGGACCCACCAATTCAGCAATTTTCCACACCAACCAAAAGTGGGGCCCACCCATATTTTTAATAAAAATATTTATTTTCCAAAACTTCAATAATTCATAATAAATAGCACTTTTATCAGAAAAATATGAATTTTATGTCCATTCTATAGGAAATCAAATTCTCTACAACTTTGTAGAATAAAGTTTTTCCAAATTCCAAACGAAAAATGACCGAAATTCACATACGGACGATTTTCAACACCTCTTAAAATTCATAACAAATCATACGTTAATTTTTAACGGTTCTAAATTTGTGGACATATACTCAACTTATATATGTATAACATATCCGAAAATTATAACGATCCAACTATTCGGATTAAAATTATAACACACACATGATAGAGCTTTAAGAACATCGATTTAAATTTTGGACTATAAGTCTCTCATACCGCTTTCACTCAAGCAAATACCACGAAAAATTCGCAAAGAATATTTGGGTGATTCAAATTTCTATGATTAGCTTACTTCCAGGGCTTTCTGTTGATATATGGCTTATCTCCTAACTCATTATACACAAAGAGTTATGGATTTTACAAAATCAAGTAATAAACCAATTTTTCTAAAAATCCCATATTTGGTTCTTCTTTTGATTTCTAGATTTCTCTAAATTGATTCATGCACAGTGAATTTAGTGTGAAATATCACCATTATTATATTATTATATAACCACATTATACATTTATAATGTAAGATAAAACATCAATTTTCAACAATTGACACTTTTCTAAGAATTCCTCCATTCCGAGCTAAAAATACCGATAAAATACCTCAAAGATTAATTCCTTCATTTATATCTACATAAAATAAATATTTTCCTATCTATCATTTATATCCACATAAAATAAATATTTCCTTATCATATAAATCAACAATTAATTATTCACAAATAATATTATAGAATCACAATTATGACAACCAAGTCGCTCCTGAGAAAGAGGAGGCTTTCCGATAAGAATTTCTCCTTACTGGCGCGCAATTAGATGACTAAACCCCTTTCATAGACAGAACTTTCTTAGACATTGCCAATAATGCTATCTAACAATATTATTCAAATAATATGAATTATTGATCTGATAATGGGAAATACTGTGTAGTGACAATTATTGAACAACAATAATATAAAATATCAGCATAGAAATTATTGAATCAATAAAATAAAATATTGAATAGTAATTATCGTAATAATTATTGAGTAGTGCCTTCTTACGCCGTAATCAATAATTCAAAATATTGTGCAATACCGTGCTTCTGCGTGCAACAACGCAGACATCGTATTTTTAACCACCGTGTATTCCAACGATTGTTAATTCAGTAATAACTACGCCGTTATTTATAAAAACTCATATTTGTCTTTTTCTTCATCCGACAGTTATTCTGTTATGGGGCCCACAAATGGCTGCGCCGTTGTACGAATATTCCCCGACAATAAGAATATTTCATGACCAAACAAATATTCCCCAACAACATTGAATATTATATAACCACTTGCTTATTTTGCAAAATTTGCACATTTCAGTGCCTGAACACTCTTGAGGTGCATCAATAGTTGAACCTTGAGGCTCCTCTGCCATTTGATCCTTCATTTTTCTCTTACCCTTGCGTTTTCTGACCAAAGCAATGGGTTCCTCCTTGTTGATTTATATAAACAATAATTATAACCATGTTGATCAATTCACCTTTGCACTTAAGCTAAAGATATTCAATTATAAATTCAATGTTCATGATCATCCCATTCAACAGTTCATCTTTGCACTAGTGGCCAAAGGGAACCCATAGTCACGATCATACCAAAAATCTATCTATCTTTACACTCAAGTCAAAGAGAAATTTCATCACCAGATTATAAAAATGTTATATATGATAATAAAAATAATATGGTCAACAATTGCATTTAATTTCAAGTGTAAGATTCATAAATTAACGATAATTTGGTCAGAAAGAGAAACCAATTTTGTCATGAATAGTACCTGTGAATAGTAACTCGTGAATAGTAACTCGTGAATAGTAATTCGTGAATAGTAACTCGTGAATAGTAACTCATGAATAGTAACCCGTATTTGTACATAGTACCGTATACGTAAATAATGTCATATACATAAATAGTGCCATATACATGAATAGTGCCGTATACGTGAATAGTAATCCCGACATGAAAAAGGTAGAAATTCCACAATAAAACTCATACCAATATTTCAGTATAATGATATTGAAAGAATAACATCATTATGAATAAAATAACATCCCTTACTATCCCTTTCCTCAAAAGAATAGTACTTATGGCTGGAATTTTGGATGTAATGCCGAAGGAAACTCACTGAAAAACAACTCTCAAAGTATCTTAATACTAAAAAAATACGCTCGATAATATAGAGAGAGAAAAAACTTGTTTCTGGTGTGATTTTCAATTCTAACTAAGCACCCTATTTATAGAAAAATGCTAGAACGCCATTGTAGACTAAAATTTAATAAATTAATATTTTATAAAAAAATTCTACGCTCACCATCTTTTCCCAAACTTCAGCCACCACAAGTGGGACCCACCAATTCAGCAATTTTCCACACCAACCAAAAGTGGGGCCCACCCATATTTTTAATAAAAATATTTATTTTCCAAAACTTCAATAATTCATAATAAATAGCACTTTTATCAGAAAAATATGAATTTTATGTCCATTCTATAGGAAATCAATTTTCTACAACTTTGTAGAATAAAGTTTTTCCAAATTCAAACGAAAAATGACCGAAATTCACATACGGACGATTTTCAACACCTCTTAAAATTCATAACAAATCATACGTTAATTTTTAACGGTTCTAAATTTGTGGACATATACTCAACTTATATATGTATAACATATCCGAAAATTATAACGATCCAACTCGGATTAAAATTATAACACACACAATAGAGCTTTAAGAACAACGATTTAATTTTTTTGGGACTATAAGTCTCTCATACCAGCTTTCACTCAAACAAATACCACGAAAAAATTCGCAAAGAATATTTGGGTGATTCAAATTTCTATGATTAGCTTACTTCCAGGGCTTTCTGTTGATATATGGCTTATCTCCTAACTCATTATACACAAAGAGTTATGGATTTTACAAAATCAAGTAATAAACCAATTTTTCTAAAAATCCCATATTTGGTTCTTCTTTTGATTTCTAGATTTTCTAAATTGATTCATGCACAGTGAATTTAGTGTGAAATATCACCATTATTATATTATTATATAACCACATTATACATTTATAATGTAAGATAAAACATCAATTTTCAACAATTGACACTTTTCTAAGAATTCCTCCATTCCGACAAAATACTGATAAAATACCTCAGCATTAATTCCTTCATTTATATCTACGCAAAATAAATATTTTCCTATCTATCATTTATATCCACATAAAATAAATATTTCCTTATCATATAAATCAACAATTAATTATTCACAAATAATATTATAGAATCACAATTATGACAACCAAGTCGTTCCCAGGAAAGAGGGAGGCTTTCCGATAAGAATTTCTCCTTACTGGCGCGCAATTAGATGACTAAACCCCTTTCATAGACAGAACTTTCTTAGACATTGCCAATAATGCTATCTAACAATATTATTCAAATAATATGAATTATTGATCTGATAATGGGAAATACTGTGTAGTGACAATTATTGAACAACAATAATATAAAATATCAGCATAGAAATTATTGAATCAATAAAATAAAATATTGAACAGTAATTACTGTAACAATTATTGAGTAGTGCCTTCTTACGTCAGAATCAATAATTCAAAAATATTGTGCAATACTGGTGTGCTTTCTTGTGCAACAACGCCAGACATCGTATTTTAACCACCGGGTATTCCAACGTTGTTAATTCAGAATAACTACTACCAATTATTTATAAAAACTCATATTTGTCTTTTTTTCTTCATCCGACGATTATTACATTATGGGGGCCCACAAATGGTCATACTTGTGTTGTATGCTAATATTCCCAAACAATAAGAATATTTCATGACCAAACAAATATTCCCCAACAACATTGAATATTATATAACCACTTGCTTATTTTGCAAAATTTGCACATTTCAAAGGTTCTGAACACTCTTGAGGTGCATCAATAGTTGAACCTTGAGGCTCCTCCGCCATTTGATCCTTCATTTTTTCTCTTACCCTCGCGTTTTTCGACCAAAGCAATGGGTTCCTCCTTGTTGATTTATATAAACAATAATTATAACCATGTTGATCAATTCACCTTTGCACTTAAGCTAAAGATATTCAATTATAAATTCAATGTTCATGATCATCCCATTCAACAGTTCATCTTTGCACTAGTGGCCAAAAGGAACCCATAGTCACGATCATACCAAAAATCTATCTATCTTTACACTCAAGTCAAAGAGAAATTTCATCACCGGATTATAAAAATGTTATATATGATAATAAAAATAATATGGTCAACAATTGCATTTAATTTCAAGTGTAAGATTCATAAATTAACGATAATTTGGTCAGAAAGAGAAACCAATTTTGTCATGAATAGTACCTGTGAATAGTAACTCGTGAATAGTAACTCGTGAATAGTAATTCGTGAATAGTAACTCGTGAATAGTAACTCATGAATAGTAACCCGTATTTGTACATAGTACCGTATACGTAAATAATGTCATATACATAAATAGTGCCATATACATGAATAGTGCCGTATACGTGAATAGTAATCCCGACATGAAAAAGGTAGAAATTCCACAATAAAACTCATACCAATATTTTCAGTATAATGATATTGAAAGAATAACATCATTATGAATAAAATAACATCCCTTACTATCCCTTTCCTCAAAAGAATAGTACTTATGGCTGGAATTTTGGATGTAATGCCGAAGGAAACTCACTGAAAAACAACTCTCAAAGTATCTTAATACTAAAAAAATACGCTCGATAATATAGAGAGAGAAAAACTTGTTTACGGTGTGATTTTCAATTCTAACTAAGCACCCTATTTATAGAAAAATGCTAGAACGCTATCAGTAGACTAAAATTTAATAAATTAATATTTTATAAAAAAATTCTACGCTCACCATCTTTTCCCAAACTTGACCACCACAAGTGGGACCCACCAATTCAAAGAATTTTCCACACCAACCAAAAGTGGGGCCCACCCATATTTTTAATAAAAATATTTATTTTCCAAAACTTCAATAATTCATAATAAATAGCACTTTTATCAGAAAAATATGAATTTTATGTCCATTCTATAGGAAATCAAATTCTCTACACAACTTTGTAGAATAAAGTTTTTCCAAATTCAAACGAAAAATGCCAAAGAAATTCACATACTGAGACGATTTTCAACACCTCTTAAAATTCATAACAAATCATACGTTAATTTTTAACGGTTCTAAATTTGTGGACATATACTCAACTTATATATGTATAACATATCCGAAAATTATAACGATCCAACTATTGGGATTAAAATTATAACACACACAATAGAGCTTTAAGAACAACGATTTAATTTTCTGGACTATAAGTCTCTCATACCATTTCACTCAAGCAAATACCACGAAAAATTACATAAAGAATATTTGGGTGATTCAAATTTCTATGATTAGCTTACTTCCGTGGCTTTCGTTGATATATGGCTTATCTCCTAACTCATTATACACAAAGAGTTATGGATTTTACAAAATCAAGTAATAAACCAATTTTCTAAAAATCCCATATTTGGTTCTTCTTTTGATTTCTAGATTTCTCTAAATTGATTCATGCACGATGAATTTAGTGTGAAATATCACCATTATTATATTATTATATAACCACATTATACATTTATAATGTAAGATAAAACATCAATTTTCAACAATTGACACTTTTCTAAGAATTCCTCCATTCCGGAAAAAAATCTCGATAAAATACCTCGGCATTAATTCCTTCATTTATATCTACATAAAATAAATATTTTCCTATCTATCATTTATATCCACATAAAATAAATATTTCCTTATCATATAAATCAACAATTAATTATTCACAAATAATATTATAGAATCACAATTATGACAACCAAGTCGTTCCGAGGAAAGAGGAGGCTTTAGATAAGAATTTCTCCTTCATGGCGCCAATTAATTAGATGACTAAACCCCTTTCATAGAAGCGTAACTTTCTTAGACATTGCCAATAATGCTATCTAACAATATTATTCAAATAATATGAATTATTGATCTGATAATGGGAAATACTGTGTAGTGACAATTATTGAACAACAATAATATAAAATATCAGCATAGAAATTATTGAATCAATAAAATAAAATATTGAACAGTAATTACTGTAACAATTATTGAGTAGTGCCCTTCACGTCGTAATCAATAATTCAAAAATATTGTGCAATACCGTGTGCTTCTTTGTGCAACAACGCGTAGACATCGTATTTTAACCACCGGTATTCCAACAAAGTGTTAATTGTGTAACAACTACGTAGAATTATTTATAAAAACTCATATTTGTCTTTTTCTTCATCAAGCGGTTATTACATTATGGGGCCCACAAATGGCTGCGCCGTTGTACGAATATTCCCCGACAATAAGAATATTTCACGACCAAACAAATATTCCCCAACAACATTGAATATTATATAACCACTTGCTTATTTTGTAAAATTTGCACATTTCACCCATAACTTTAAACTTTTATCAATTTAACTATTTACTAAATAGAAAAATTGAATACTTTTATTTCATAAAATTCGGGGTCTTTCAATCTCCCCTCCTTATGAAATTTCGTCCTCGAAATTTACGTACCTGGTATTTCGAAGAGTTGAGAATACCTTGCTTTCAGATTCCATCTTCCTTGTCATCATGATTTCTCCATTGCTCATCTCCTGTATTTCAGATATCATTCTAGAATACAGCTTCAAAACAAAGGTTAATTGACATATCACAATTTGTCAACTTAAGTAAGAAATTTTAGCTTAGGTAAGTCACACACTAGCTGTGACGTCCCCAAAATAGGTATACATCACCCATTCTGAGTCGCCAAGTACATGGTACAGAAACAAATACAACTTCAGTAATACAATTATTGTGCAAAATACGACAACACATATACTGTGAGTTTAAATACAAATAATGTCTTCTAGACAATATCCACACTCAACTAAGTCCTTATTACAATTATTGATACACTATTTTACAAAAATAGTGAGGACTGCTAAAACAACTGTCTAGGACCATCACTTTATACCCCGATTGGTTCTTGCTATGTTCTCGCTTCCTAAGAAGAAAAATGAAACAAAAAGGAAAAGGGTGAGCTCAACTAGCCCAGTAAAGAATATTATGACTAAGATAATATACAACAAATTATCCTTAGTCTTCAACAGAGAAAAATCTGATAGAATATAATAGACAATAAGTTTTAGATCAACAACTGCAGCGGAAACAACAATCCATTAGAAGAGTTAAGTAGAGAAAGAATTCTACTATCTTATAAGATTTAAAAGTCCATCATCAATATTTTATCCCTGTAACATCAATCAATATACATCTTGAATCAAATATTCATCTTTGCACTACTGTGCCAAAGATATTCATTTTAGTATCACCGATTAGCCATGTTCATCTCAACACCTGTTCATCTTTGCACTACGGGCCAAAGATATTCATCAGGTAATTATTCATCTTTGCACTACATGCCAAAGATATTCATCATTTAATCATTCATTTTGCACTACAGGCCAAAGATATTAAGTAATATCATCATTTAGGACTGAGGATGATGAAAAATATTTTAAAGAAAACGAATCCAGTGAGACAAAAAGACAAATATTAGGGATTCGTATTACAGGTTATCCAAGTTCAATAATACTCCATAATAACTAATTATGAAGCAGAATTCAAAAATAAAGATCAAAACATGGATACAATCAAAGATAGTAACCATAATAGACATCTTGGACAAAAAGGAGAAAATTTCATTTTTTGGTGAATAGTGCCGTATTCGTTAATAGTGCCGTATACGTGAATAGTAACCCCGACATAAAAAGGTAGAAATTCCACAATAAAATCCATACCAATATTTCGGTATAATGATATTGAAAGAATAACATCATTAGGAAGAAAATAACATCCCTTACCTCAAAATAACAATACTTCTGATCGAAATATCGGTACAAGGCTGAAGGAAACTTGCACTGATGAATAGAAACTCACAAAGTATCTAAATACTCATAAAATACGCTCGATAATATAGAGAGAGAAAGAGAGAAAACTTTTTTCTGGTGTAATTTTTAATTCTAACTAAGCACCCTATTTATAAGAAAAAGCTTTAACGCCATACATGAAGTAACTAACTCATTACACGATGGCTTTTACTCGCTACTATTCAAGCCCACCACTTTGGAAAATAAATTCTAGCACATTTCATTACTCACCAACCAAAAGTGGGGCCCACCATATTTTTAATAAAAATATTTATTTCCGAAACTTCAATAATTCATAATAAATAGCCATTTTATCAGAAAAATTCGAATCTCATGTCTATTCTATCACGCCCCCAAAACAGGTATACATCACCTATCTTGAGTCGCCAGATACAAGGTACTGAATACAAATACAATCTTAAATATACAACATGAGCTGTAAAATACGACTAAACATATGCTGTGAGTTTTAATACAAATATTGTCATCTAGACAATATACAAACTCAATGGGGTCCTCATTACATTTATTATCACACTATTTCACAGAATAGTGAGGACTACTAATGCACCATCTAGGACCATCACTCTGTTCCCCGACTAGTCCCTGTTACGTTTTCATTTCCTGAAGAGAACAATGAAAGAAAGGGCGAGCTCAACTAGCCCAGTAAGAAATATTATGACTAATATAATACAGAATAAATTATCATTAGCCTTCAACAATGTTAAACTAATAGAATATAATAGACAACAAGTTTAACTGCAGCGGATCAAGCAATCCATTAAAAGAGTCAAGTAAGGTATAAAATCTACTATCTTCTATGATTTAAAAAAAAATTCATCAACTTTATCGCTGAGACTCAGCTTAATAAATAAAATCGAATCATCCCTGCTCCACGGCAAAGGATATTCATGTAATCATCAATGGTTATGACTATACCGAATAATCCCTGGTTATAATCATACCAACAACTGTCCACCAATGAACTACAGGCCAATGAGGACTTTTACCAAATCATTCATCACATTACGGGCATGATTATACCGAATAATCCCTGGTCATAATCATACCAAGTCCATCTATGCACGTAAGCCAAAGATTACTTTCATCACAATATAAGCATGAGGATGATGACAATGACATAATAATTCAATAAAATAAGTTCAAGAATATATTTTAAAGACTTATAAATTAATTTATCCAGGAACCAATAACGTCCAATTTGTCAACATAATACTTCTTTGTAGAGTAAAATTCAAGAATGCTCAGAAGAATATTTCCATGAAAAGATACTAGATGAAGCGCAACTATCAAGGATATTCCACTAATTTCATGGAGTATAGAAGCCAAAGCTTTAACCAACTGAGTATAATAGAATATAGGAAACTGCAAATGAATTTTCACCCGCCATGCGGTAATCCACGTAGACAGATCATTTCCACAATTTAATAAGGAATGAATACGAAGGATCATTCACCATGCATGTGGTAATCCATATAGACAGGTTATTCCAATAGAATAATGAAGAATGAAATAACAGAAGGATTCACCATAAATGCGATAGATCGCATGCATGGTTATTCCCAATGAGAATAATAAATAATGGAACCAGTCCCAGCATAAACGCATGACGAGGATATTCCGGAGAATAATATATAATGGAACCGGTCCGGCGTAAGCGCATGCACGGGATATTCGGCAGAAAAATAAATAATGGAACCCGGGCGGCGTAAATGCATGCATGGATGTTCCAGCAGAATAATAAAGAATGGAATAATGGAAGAATTTCACCATGTATGCGATTACTTCACATAAAAGTTATTCCAACATAATGATAAAGAATGGAATAATGGAAGAATTTCACCATGTATGCGGTACTCAGCACAGGCGGAGTTATTCAACAAAATGATAAAGAATGGAATAACAGAAGAATTTCACCATGTATGCGGTACTTCGTATAGATAGGTTATTCCAACATAATGATACAAAATGGAATAACAGAAGAATTTCACCAAGTATAAGGTAGACCACGTATACAGGTTATTCCAACAGAATAATAAAGAATGGAATAACAGAAGTTCTCTTCATGAATAAGAAAGAAATAATACCCCTTACGAGTACAACAAATAATCTTCCTTACCTTAGAAGAAACTGGATATTGGAGTAGTGAAGTAGCAGAATACTTTTCTTCTCTCTCTATAGTTTCTCTCTCTAGAGTTTCAGTTAATTTGTAAGAAATAATGAAGGAATGAGCTTCTATTTATAGGAGAATGGACTGAATAGTAACTAATTCATGAACAATCCAGATTGATTTACTTTTAAACGGACGGTCCATATTGGTTTACTATTAAAACTTAAAGCAACGGTCCATATTGATTTACTATTAAAACTTTAAACCAGCGATCTATATTGATTTACTATTATAACTTTCCACCAACGGTCCATATTGATTTACTATTATATCTTCAACCAACGGTCTGAAAAATTAGCACATCTCCTCATGGAATAATATTGTACCAAAAAATAATTTGGAACGAAAAAAAAATATTTTACGGGTGAATAGTACCCCGTGAATAGTAACTCGTGAATAATAACTCGTGAATAGTGACTCGTGAATAGTAACTCGTGGATAGTGACTCATGAATAGTAACTCTGACACGAAAAGTGTCCCGAATACCCGATTGAATAATATAACCTCTAGACATCAATTATTATAGAAACAAATGTCGATTTCCACTAACACAATTAATTTCAACACAATGGAACTATAAAATTCATCTTTAATCAACACAAACTTATTCGTCATTAATATTATAATTCACAATATTTAACAACCAGGTCATTCCCAAGAAAGAGGGGGCTTTCCGATAAGGATTTCTCCTTATTGGCGCGCAATTAGGTGACCAAACCTCTCCTTGACAGAACTTTTAGACATTGTCAATATTACAAATTATAATATCAATAACTTTGCCGTCTTAATTATTGATTTAATAATATATCATATTATGCAGATGATACTGTAACAATAATTGAATCAATAATATGAGAGATATGATCGAAAGAATTACAATAGCAATAATTGAGTATAAGCGGTGACTTCCCATGTAAGCATCAATAATCAATACCGTGTGCTATTATGCAACCACGCCAGATATTCTTTGTACTTTACTCTAGGGTAGTTCAGCAGTTTTAACAGTAAACACCTCCACCGATTATTTTTATAGAAAGATAATTTTGTCGTTTTCTAACTACGACAATACTTCCGTTGTGGGGTCCACCAATGATTGTACCGTCGTATAATATTCCCTGTTAAAATGAATATTCTCAGACCAATCGAATATTATATAACCACTTGCTTACTTTGCAAAATTTATAAATATTACCCACAACTATAACATTATATCAAATTCACACCATAATATTCAAAAATATATTTCGAGAAAATTATTCTTTATTTATAAAAGTTGGGGTCTTACATATTCCATAGGAAATTAAATTCTCTACAACTTTTGTAAGTCTAAGTTTTTCCAAATTCCAAACAAAAAATGACCGAAATTCACATACGGACGATTTTCAAAACTTCCATTCCGACAAAATACTGATAAAACACCTCAACATTAATTCTTTCATTAATAACCACAATAAATATATCCATCATTTATATCCACATAAAATAAATATTTCTTTATCATATAAATCAATAATTAATTATTCACAAATAATATTACAGAATCACAATTATGACAACCAGGTCGTTCCCAGGAAAGAGGGGGCTTTCCGATAAGGATTTCTCCTTATTGGCGTGCAATTAGGTGACCAAACCCCTTTCCTAGACAGAACTTACTTAGACATTGCCAATAATGCTATCTTATAATATTATTCAAATAATATGAATTATTGATCTGATAATGGGAAATACTGTGCAGTGACAATTATCGAAACAACAATAATATAAAATATCAACGTAGAAATTATTGAATCAATAAAATAAAATATTGAACAATAATTACTGTAACAATTATTGAGTAGTGCCTTCTTACGTAAGAATCAATAATTCAAAAACAACATGCAAAATCGTGTATCTTATGCATAACCACAGCGCCAGACATCGTATTTTAACCACCGGGTATTCCAACAGTGTTAACGGTAACAATTATGTCGTTATTTATAAAAACTCAAACTTATCGTTTTCTTCATCTGACCGTTTTCTATTATGGGGCCCACAAATGGTTGCGCCGTCGTACGAATATTCCCTAACAGAAAGAATATTCCACGACCAAACGAATATTCCCCGACAAAAATGAATATTTTATAACCACTTGATTATTTTGCAAAATTTTCTCATTTCACCCATAACCAAAGTATTATATCAAATTAACACTTTATTATTCACAATAATAAATAGAGGAAATTCGATTTTATTTATTAAAAAGTTGGGGACTTACAACCTCCCCTCCTTATGAAATTTCGTCCTCGAAATTGACGTACGTACATGGTGTTTCAAAAAGGTGAGGATACCTCGCTTTCATTTCTGATTCTAACTCCCAGGTTATTTCTTCAATAGCATGGTTTCTCCAAAAAACCTTAACTTGAGGTATAACCTTTGTGCGTAGGAAATAGCCTTTCCTATCCAATATCTTGACAGGTACCTCTTCGTATGCTAAATCTTCGGCTATCTCGTCCGGTTCTAACTAAATAATGTGGTTTGGGTCATCCACATATTTACGTAACATCGATACGTGAAAAACGTTATGAACACGCGACATACTTAGCGTTAAGGCGAGTCTATAGGTTACAGTTCCTACTCGATCGAGGATTTCAAATAAATTGAAGGTTTGAGCTTTCTTCTCTTCATCGACTCTTACTTCTAGAATAACGCATTCTTGCACCTTTTTCTTTATATTCATCAGCTCCGGTGTGTAGCTTGAGCGGCTTTAACTTTATCAATTAAAGTCGATTCTACTCGTATATTTAACATCATAACGTGGGTACTTGGAGCCTTTAACTCTATCTCCATCCTTTGTAAGTTATACAAAATAGGTCTTTGAGTTCGACAATATCGCACTCGTACTCGCATACGATCTTTTACTCAACACGTCAGCTACCGCATTCGCTTTTCCTGGATGGTATGGTCAGAACAGGTGTCGAAATGAGTCGCCTCTTGAGCTCTTGGAAAATCTTCTCGCATTCCTCGTTCCATACGAATTTTGTATCTTTCCGAGTCAGCTAAGTTAATGGAGTAGCGATTCGAGAAAATCCTTCCACGAATCTCCGATAGTAACCATCTAAGCCTAGAAGGCTTGATATTTCGATTACTGACTTAGGTTGCTCTCAACTGTGACTCATATACCAATCTTGGATAGCACGTCACAATGGCGCCTATCAGTTTACCACTGCACGAATATGATGTCCCCTACGGAGAGTCTAGCTTTGGTGTATTCCTCAAAGGAAGTCACCAGATAGAGGCTCAGGTACCAACTTCTATAGTTGGGTTTTTAACTCCTGAAGTTCAATAGGAGCCATTTGATATGGAATTTTGAAAATGGGTTTTGTACCGGGTTCAAAGTCGATACAAAATTCAATATCACACTCCGGGGGTAGGCTAGGAAGTTCTTCTAGAAATACATTAGGAAATTCACTAACAACAGAAATATCATTCAAATCTGACGTATTTTTGTTTAAATCCATGAAATGGGGCTAAGAAAGCTTGACATCCATTTTTTCAATAAACGAATGGCTTTATAGCTTGATATGAAAGTGTTAGACTTCAATGGTTTGGTTGCTTGAATTCGCATAATAGGTTAGTTAGGAATATGAAAACTAACAACCTTACGAAAATAATCAATTTTGGCATGATGAGTAGTTAACCAATCAATCCCTAAAATTATGTCAAATGCAAGTATCTTTAAAGAGATAAGATCAACAGGTAATGTCATTGTGCCCATTTAGATCAAACAAGATTTAAAAATCGTGGATATGATAAAAGTTTCTCCTAACGGAGTCTCCACAGATAAGTCAAAGTCTAATTTCTCCAGAGTCAAGTTTAAACGTTGAGCACAAACAGGAGAAATAAAAGAGTGGGTAGAACCAGTATCTAATAAGGTATAGACTTCGCAAGAATTTATAATTAACTAACCCGTACTAAATTCGTTCGGGTTACTCGCTCTTTGAGAAGTCACGGAAAATGCTCTTCCTGAAACCACCGACTTTGTTTTGTCCGTATCCACCTTTGGTGCCACCATCCCAACCTGGACTTGATTTGATTTCTGAGGACAAAATCTAGCTATGGAGTAGTTTTTCCATAACTAAAACATATCTTGGAAGGTTTGTGAGCAGTTTGGACTTATATGTCCCTCCTCTCCGCATCTGTATCATCTAACTGGTGGTCGTTCTCCTCCCTTAGAATTTGTTGATGGTCTTTGGTCTTTGTTCTTGAAACGTCTTCCGTCATCGTTAAATCTTCTTCTTGAAATTTCCACTTGAATCATTTCTTCTATTATCTTGGCCATGATTACCACCGAAGTGGTTACCATTTCTGGCATGATAATTTCCTCCACGATGGTTATCATTGTTCCTATGACTGCTGCCACCGGTACTATTATTATCATGTTATTGCTTGTTATCCTTCGGTTGGGCTGGCTCATTATCGCGCTCCAATAACTGGCCCTATTCACTACATCTGAATATAAACAAAGTTTATGAGAAATGAGGTATTTACGTATTTCAGGTTTCAAACCTCGCAGAAACATTCGCGTCATTCTCTCCTCATTATCAACCAAATGGGATGTAAATCGGGACAACTTGGCAAACTTAGCTTCGTATTGTGACACGTTCATATTGTTTTGCTCCAGCTTGATGAACTCAACCTCCTTCATGTGATAAATACTTTCGGTAAAGTACTTGTCGTTGAAAAATTCTTGGAACTTCTCCCAAGACATCTTCAGTGCGGCAGGTTGAGTACGCTTTACATATTCCCACCAGTAATCTGCCTCTCCTCACAACATGAAGGTGGCAAAGGGAACCTTTTGCTCCTCGAAACATCCCAAGACATCAAATATCTTGGTGATCTGCTTTATCCACGTGTCTGCCGTAAGTGGTTCTGGCTTTCCCAAAAACTTCGGTGGTCCCAACTCCTTGAACTGCTTAGCAGTGACCATCCGAGAGTTGCCAGTGTTTCCACCTGCATTTTGAACAGGAGTCTCTCTCGCCTGATGTTGCATGAATTTCATAAAGCCTCCGAACATCCCATCGTTCATCATTTGATCGGTGTTGTTGTTTACACGAGGATTATTGCCATCCCGATGCACATTATCACGGTATTGATCGTTCAGTGACTTAACGGTCTCATGTGCTTCATTGCTTATCACAACATTTTAGGATGCCATTTTCAAACACTGCCACAAAACAAGGGTTAATTGACATATCACATATTATCCCTATACTCTGACCGACCAATTAAATACCAAATAAACTTAGGTAGGTCATACTAGCGAAGGAATTCCCCATCTCTCTCCTCCTAGTTCTTGTCTCACATCTCAGCCAGGGATCATATCCCTAAGCTTTGATACCAACTGTGACGCCCCCAAAATAGGTATACATCACCTATTTTGAGTCGCCAAATACATGGTACAGAAACAAATACAACTTCAGTAATACAATTGTCGTGCAAAATACGACAACATATATACTGTGAGTTTAAATACAAATATTATCTTCTAGACAATATCCACACTCAACTAAGTCCTCATTACAATTATTGATACACTATTTTACAAAAATAGTGAGGACTGCTAAAACAATTGTCTAGGACCATCACTCTATACCCCAAATGGTTCCTGCTATGTTCTCGCTTCCTGAGAAGAAAAATAGAACAAAAAGGAAAAGGGTGAGCTCAACTAGCCCAGTAACGAATATTATGACTAAGATAATATATAACAAATTATCCTTAGTCTTCAACAGGGAAAAATCTGATAGAATATAATAGACAACAAGTTTTAGATCAACAACTGCAATGGAAACAACAATCCATTAGAAGAGTTAAGTAGAGAAAGAATTCTACTATCTTCTAAGATTTAAAAATCCATCATCAATATTTTATCCCTGTAACATCAATCAATATACATCTTGAATCAAATATTCATCTTTGCACTACAGGCCAAAGATATTCATTTATAGCACCAGTTGGTCATGTTCATCTCAACACCTGTTCATCTTTGCACTACGGGCTAAAGATATTCATCAGGTAATCATTCATATTTGCACTACAGGCCAAAGATATTCATCAATTAATCATTCATTTTTGCACTACAGGCCAAAGATATTCAGTAATATCATCATTTAGGACTGAGAATGATGAAAAATATTTTAAAGAAAACGAATCCAGTGAGACAAAAGGACAAATATTAGGGATTCATATTACAGTTTATCCAAGTTCAATAATACTCCATAATAACCAATTGTGAAGCAGAATTCAAAAATAAAGATAAAAATATGGATACAATCAAAGATAGTAACCATAATAGACATCTTGGACAAAAAGGAGAAAATTTCATTTTTCGGTGAATAGTGCCGTATTCGTGAATAGTGCCGTATACGTGAATAGTAACCCCGACACAAAAATGTAGAAATTCCACAATAAAATCCATACCAATATTTCGGTATAATGATATTGAAAGAATAACATCATTAGGAAGAAAATAACATCCCTTACCTCAAAATAACAGTACTTCTGATCGAAATATCGGTATAAGGCTGAAGAAAACTTGCACTGATGAATCGCAACTCACAAAGTATCTAAATACTCACAAAATACGCTCGATAATATAGAGAGATGAAAGATGGAAAACTTGTTTCTGGTGTGATTTTCAATTCTAACTAAGCACCCTATTTATAAGAAAATGCTTATAACGCCATAACAGACTAACCTGCTATCTGATGGCTTTACCTACTACTATTCAAGCCCACCACTTTTGAAAATAAATTATAGCACATTTCATTACTCACCAACCAAAAGTGGGTCCCACCATATTTTTAATAAAAATATTTATTTCCAAAACTTCAATAATTCATAATAAATAGTCCTTTTATCAGAAAAATTCGAATCTCATGTCTATTCCATAGAAAATTAAATTCTCTACAACTTTGTAAGTTTAAGTTTTTCCAAATTCCAAACGAAAAATGACCGAAATCCACATACGGACGATTTTCAAAACTTCTGTTCCGACAAAATACTGATAAAACATCTCAGCATTAATTCTTTCATTAATAACCACAATAAATATATATATCATTTATATTCACATAAAATAAATATTTCTTTATCATATAAATCAATAATTAATTATTCACAAATAATATTATAGAATTATAATTATGACAACCAGGTCGTTCCTAGGAAAGAGGGGGCTTTCCGATAAGGATTTCTCCTTACTGGCGCGCAATTAGGTGACCAAACCCCTTTCCTAGACAGAACTTACTTAGACATTTCCAATAATCCTATCTTATAATATTATTCAAATAATATGAATTATTGATCTGATAATGGAAATCACGTGCAAAGTTGACAATTATCGAAACAACAATAATATAAAATATCAACGTAAAAATTATTGAATCAATAAAATAAAATATTGAACAATAATTACTGTAACAATTATTGAGTAGTGCCTTCTTACGTAAGAATCAATAATTCAAAAATACTGTGCAAAATCGTGTGCTACTGTACAACCACGCGTATTACTGTATTTTAACCACCGGGTATTTCAACAGTGTTAATGGTAACAACTACGCTGTTATTTATAAAAACACAAACTTGTCATTTTTTTCATCTGATCGTTTTCTATTATGGGGCCCACAAATAGTTGCGCCGTCGTACGAATATTCCCCGACAGAAAGAATATTCCACGACCAAACGAATATTCCCCGACAAAAATGAATATTTTATAACCACTTGTTTATTTTGCAAAATTTTCACATTTCACCCATAACCAAAGTATTATATCAAATTAACACTTTATTATTCACAATAATAAATAGAGGAAATTCGATTTTATTTATTAAAAAGTTAGGGTCTTACACTAGCAAAGTATATTACTCGTCTCTCCCCTCCTAGTTCTAGACTCAGATCTTCTCCAGCGACCATATCTCTCAGCTCTGATACCAAATGAAACGCCCCTAAAATAGGTCCATTCCACCCAACCTATTCTGAGTCGCCACGAAATACATTCAATGAAAATTCCAAATACAAACTTCATTATTACAATTGTCGTGCAAAATACGACAACACACTATTCTAAAGTTCTCTATAAAATTATTTCCATACTATTTAGGGAGAACCTCCACAGCTAGAGACCACCGTTCTATTCCCCTGTTACCCCCGCCCGACCCAGCTACACTCTTATTACTTAAAAGGAATTGTGAAGCAAAAGGGTGAGCACAACTAGCCCAGTAAAGAATATCATGACTAAAGATAATTAAATTATCCATAGCCTTCGTCAGTAATGAATTAGAGATTTAGAACATATGGTAGATGATAAAACTTTTCAACCATAGTTGCAGCGGAACGAGCAATCCATAAGAAGAGTCAGATAGACCATAAAGTCTATTATCTTCTCCATGTTAAAAGTCCACCAACAATGTTTTATCCCTGTAACATCCATCAATAGTTCTGGTCCACAATCATATGAATAACTCATAATCATAATTGTGGTTCTAAATTCCTCTTTTCATCCAGGACGAATATAATTTTTATCACCTATATTTACCTGAAACATCAAAGATCATGGTTATACCAAATCACAGTTCCTATTCATAATCATACTGATAAATTCATCTTTGCACTACGGTCCAAAGATATTCGTCAACAGTTCATCTTTGCACTACTGGCCAAAGATATTCAACAACAGGTCATCTTTGCACTACATGCCAAAGATATTCAACAACAGATCATCTTTGCACAACATGCCAAAGATATTCAACAACAGGTCATCTTTGCACTACAGGCCAAAGATATTAATATCTCAAAAAAATATATTATCATTTCAGAATTTATATAAACAATAATTATAACCATGTTTGTAAGACCCCAAATTTTATGAATAAAGATTAATTTCTCTCGAAATATATTTTTGAATATTATGGTGTGGATATGATATAATGTTATAGTTGTGGGTAATATTTACAAATTTTACAAAGTATGCAAGTAGTTATATAATATTCGATTGGTCGGGGAATATTCGTTTTAACAGGGAATATTCGTATGGCGACACAATTATTTGTGGACCCCACAACAGAAGTATTGTCGTAGTAAGAAAACGACAAAATTATCTTTTTTATAAAAATAACGGCGGAAGTGTTACCGTTAAAATTGTTGAACTACCCGGTAGTAAAAGTACAGTAATACGCGTGGTTGCATAGTAGCACACGGTATTGGTTATTGATGCTTATGTGAGAAGTCACTCAATTATACTCAATTATTGCTATAGTAATTGCTGCATCATATCTCTCATATTATTGATTCGATTATTGTCACAATATCATCTGCATTATATGATATATTATTAAATCAATAATTGAGACGACAAAGTTATTCATATTATTAAATTACAATATTTACAAGGTCTAGAAGTTTTGTCAAGGAGAGGTTTGGTCACCTAATTGCGTGCCAATAAGGAGAAATCCTTATCGAAAAGCCCCCTCTGTCCGGGGAACGACCTGGTTGGTAAATATTGTGAGTTATAAAATTAATGATGAATAAGTTCGTGTTGATTAAAGATGAATTTGATAGTTCCATTGTGTTGGGATTATTGGAAATTGACATCTATTCCGATGATAATTGATGTCTGGGGGTTATATTGATAAATCGGGTAATTTATCGGATAAATGAGCAATTAATTGCTACTAATTCACATGCTTATATAACTATTTGTTCACATGTGTGTACTATTGAATCACATTCATGTACTATTAGGAGAGTTGATGCAAGATTGATAATACTTGCATGACTAAGTTAAAAATAGAGGTATAGATAGAGGTACTATACTGTAATTCGTATTTTTCACATGATTATACTATTGATTCACATGTGTACTATTGAATCACATTATTTACTATTAGGGGAGGTGGTGCAAGTTTGATAATACTTGCAGGACTAAATTAAAAATGAAAGAAAAGTTGTAGGTATTGTACTGTAATATTTCGAGCCCCAAAACGTGCAATTATCGAAACTATATTTTTCTATAAATAGAAGCTCATTCTTCCTTCATTTCTCACCAATTCACAAAAGTTTTAGAGCAATTATTATAGAGAGAAAGAAGAAGAGAAGTCTGTGAGACCCCAGATTTTATGAATAAATATTTAATTTTCTCGAAATAATTTTTTAAATATTATGGTATGGATTTGATATAATGTTATAGTTGTGGGTAATATTTATAAATTTTGCAAAGTACGCAAGTTGTTATATAATATTCGATTGGTCGAGGAATATTCTTTTTGTTGGGGAATATCCAAATGCTGACTAGTACAATCATTGGTGGACCCCGCAATGTAAATTAAAATGGAAGTTTTACTGGTTGATCATTGTTGAACTACTCGGTAGTAAAAGTACAAAGAATATGCGTGGTTGCATAGTAGCACACGGTATTAATTATTGATGCTTACGTGATAAGTCACTTAGTTTTGTTTTATTGGTATTATTAATGTAATAAAACAGAAAAACTTTTTATATAAAACATAATACTTTTATAAAGTTATTCTATAAATAGAATATATTATATTCTATTATGCATAGTATTTTGCATACTAAAATCTTTTTATATAAAATAGAATACTTTTATAAAGTTATTCTATAAATAGAATATATTATATTTTATTATGCATAGTGTTGCATAGTGCCTGCATAGTATTTTTTGCATAGTAAAATCTTTTATATAAAAGCAGGATACTTTTATAAAGTTATTCTATAAATAGAATATATTATATTTTATTATGCATAGTATTGCATAAGTAATCAGCATAGTGTTTTACATAGTAAAATCTTTTTATATAAAACATAATACTTTTATAAAGTTATTCGTTTTATTAGATTATAAATAGAATATATTATATTTTATTTAAAAGATTTTGCTTTAAATATGGATTGATTCGATTAAAAGTAAATCAATCTGAACTGATTTCATGAATTAGTTACTATGTAGTCCATTCTTCTATAAATAGAAGCTCATTCCTTCATTATTTCTTACGAATTCACTGAAACTCTAGAGAGAGAATTCTTCTTCTATAATCTTGAGCGTATTTCTTTAGAGTTTTAAGAAATTTTGAGCGTAGTTCAAGTTTTCTTCAAGAATATCCTCGCCCTACCAGTCGGAATACTTTTCTTTTACGGTAAGGGATATTATTTGTTGTACCCGTAAGGGGTATTATTTCTTTCGTATTCATGAAGAGAACTTCTGTTAATCCATTCTTTATTATTACATTGGAATAACTGTATCATGTGCTGGCTACCCTATACTTGGTGAAATTCTTCTATTATTCCATTCTTTATTATTATGTTGGAATAACCTGTTCATGCGAATTACCGCATACATGGTGAAATTCTTCTATTATTCCGTTCTTTATTATTCAGTCGGAATATATCCTCGCTTGCATTTACATTGACACTGGTTCCATTATTTATTATTCTATCGGAATATCCTATATGTATGCGTTCTGGTGGGACTGGGTTCCATTATTTATTATTCTATTGGGAATAACTCGTCATGCGGTAGCCTATCGCACGCATGTTGAATCCTCCTGTTATTCCATTCTTTATTATTCTGTTGAAATAACCTGTCTATGTGGATTATCACATGCATGGTGAATGATCCTCTGTATTCATTCCTTATTAAATTATGAAAATAATCTGTAAACGTGGATTACCACATGGCGGGCGAAAAATCCATTTGCAGTTTCATATATTTTCTTATACTCAGTTGGTTAAAGTTTTGGCTTCTATACTCCATGAAATTAGTGGAATATCCTTGATATTTGCGCTTCATCAAGTATCTTTTCATGGAAATATTCTTCTGAGCATTCTTGAGTTTTACTCTACAAAGAAGTATCACGTTGACAATTTGGACGTTATTGGTTCCTGGATAAATTAATTCTTGAACTTGTTTTATTGAATTCTTATATCATTATTGTGAGACCCCAGATTTTATGAATAAAAATTTAATTTTCTCGAAATAATTTTTTGAATATTATGGTGTGGATTTGATATAATGTTATAGTTGTGGGTACTATTTATAAATTTTGCAAAGTATGCAAGTTGTTATATAATATTCGATTGGTCGGGGAATATTCATTTTAACAGGGAATATTCGTACAACGGCACAATCATTGGTGGACCCCACAATAGAATTATTGTTGGATTGAGAAAAAGATAAAAATACTTTATGAAAATAACTACGGAAGTTTTACTATTAACTGTTGAAACACCCGGTGTTAAAAGTACAGTAATACGCGTGGTTGCATAGTAGCACATGATATTAATTATTGATGCTTACGTGATAAGTCACTCAGTTTTGTTTTATGGGTATTATTAATGTAATAAAACAGAATACTTTTATAAAGTTATTCTATAAATAGAATATATTATATTCTATTATGCATAGTGTTGCATAGTGTTTTGCATAGTAAAATGTTTTTATATAAAACATAATACTTTTATAAAGTTATTCTATAAATAGAATATATTATATTTTATTATGCATAGTGTGGCATAGTATTTTGCATAGTAAAATCTTTTTATATAAAATGTAATACTTTTATAAAGTTATTCTATAAATAGAATATATTATATTTTATTATGCATAATGTTGCATAATTACTGCATAGTATTTTGTATAGTAAAATCTTTTTTTATATAAAACAAAATACTTTTATAAAGTTATACATTTTATTAGACAATAATTAGAATATATTATATTTTATTATGTATAGCGTTTGCATAGTGCCTGCATAGTATTTGCATAGTAAAATCTTTTATAAAGTTATTCGTTTTATTAGATTATAAATAGCATAGATTATATTTTATTTAAAAGATTTTGTTTTAAATATGGACCGTCAGATTAAAGTAAATCAATCTGGACCGTTCATGAGTTAGTTACTATGCAGTCCATTTTTCTATAAATAGAAGCTCATTCCTTCATTATTTCTTACGAATTCACTGAAACTCTAGAGATAGAAACTATAAAGAGAAAGAAGAAAAGTGTTCTGCTACTTTATGACTTCAATATCCAGTACTCTTCTTTCTAAGGTAGAGAATATTATTTGTTGTACCCGTAAGGGGTATTATTTCTTTTGTATTCATAAAGAGAACTTCTGTTATTCCATTATTTATTATTCATTGGAATAACTCAGATACGCTGAGCTACCCTATACTTGGTGAAATTCTTCTGTGATTTCCTTATTTATTATTCGTGGAATATATCACATGCAATGCGCTTCGCCTTGAACCGGTTCCATTATTTATTATTCGCGGAATATCACGCTCATGCGTTACCTTGGGACCGGGTTCCATTCTTTATTATTCATTTGGAATATCACATGCATGCATTTTACGCTGCACTGGTTCCGTTATTTATTATTTTGTTGGAATAACTTTCGCTCATGCGATCTCATCGTATGCATGGTGATTTCTTTTGTTATTCCATTCTTTATTATACTCAGTTGGTTAAAACTTTGACTTCTATACTCCATGAAATTAGGGGAATATCCTTGATATCTGCGCTTCATCCAGTATCTTTTCATGGAAATATTCTTCTGAGCATTCTTGAATTTTACTCTACAAAGCAGTATCATGTTGACAATGTGGACGTTATTAGTTCCTGGATAAATTAATTCTTGAACTTGTTTTATTGAATTCTTATATCATTGTCATCATCCTCATGCTTATATTATGTTGAAAGTCATCTATGGCCTGTAGTGCATAGATGGACTTGGTATAATTATGACCAGGGATTATTCGATATAATCATAACCGTAATGTTACAAATGATGTGGAAAAAGTCCTCATTGGCCCGTAGTGCATTGATGGACAGTTTCTGGTATGATTATGGCTATGGATTCTCTTTGGCCGTAGTGCAAAGATGAATTGTTTTATTGCATGATCAGGACCATTGATGAAAACATGATTATCTTAAGCCGTAGTGTATGGATAATTCGTGGTTATGATACTAAAGAATATCCTTGGCCGTAGTGCAGGGGTGATTCGATAATGTGGATTATTTATTGTCGAGTCCCAATGATAAAAGTGATGAAAACCTTTTAAATCATAGAAGATAGTAGATTTTATTCCCTACTTGACTCTTCTAATGAATTGCTTGTTCATTGCAGATTAAACTTGATAGTTATTATATTTTATCGGTTTAACCTTTGTTGAAGGCTAACGATAAATTATTCGCATTATCTTAGTCATAATATTTCTTACTGGGCTAGTTGAGCTCACCCTTTCTTTCACTGTTCTCTTCAGGAAATGAGAGCGTAGCTAGGACTAATCGGGGAAAAGAGTGATGATCCTAGATTTTTGCATTAGTAGTCCTCACTATTCTGTGAAATAGTGTGATAATAATTGTAATGAGGACTCCTTTTGAGTTTTTATACTCTCTAGTAGACAATATTTGTATTCAAACTCACAGTTTATGTTTTGTCGTATTGTACACGACAATTGTATTATTAAGTTGTATTTGAATTCTGTACCATGTATCTGGCGACTTAAGATGGGTGATGTATACCTAATTTTGGGGGCGTCACAATTGTCATCATCCTCATGTTTATATTATGTTGAAAGTCATCTATGGCCTGTGGTGCATAGATGGACTTGGTATGATTATGACCAGGGATTATTTGGCATAATCATGACCGTAATGTTACAAATGATGTGAAAAAAGTCCTCATTGGCCCGTACTGCATTGATGGACAATTTTTGGTATGATTATTGTAAGACCCCAACTTTTATGAATAAAAGATGAATTTTCTATAAATATCATTTTTGAATATTATGGAATGAATTTGATATAATGTTATAGTTGTGGGTAATATTTATAAATTTTGCAAAATGCACGAAGTTGTTATATAATATTCGATTGGTAGGGAATATTCGTTTTAATGGGAATATTAAATACAACGACACAATCATTGGTGGACCCTAACGGAATTATTGTCGGATTGAAAGCGATAAAAATACTTTATGAAAATAACGGACGGAAGTTTTATCGTTAACTCGTTGAAACACCGGTGTTAAAAGTACAAGATGTCGCCGTAGTTGCTAAGAGATATTACGGTTTTGATTATTAATGCTTATGTGATAAGTCACTCGGTTTTGTTTTATTGGTATTATTAATGTAATAAAACAGAAAGTTTTTATATAAAATGTAATACTTTTATAAAGTTATTCGTTTTATTAGGCTAATAGTAAAATCTTTTTTATAAAAAATGTAATACTTTTATAAAGTTATGCATTTTGTTGAACAATAATTAGAATATATTATATTTTATTATGCATAGTATTTGCATAGTGCTCAGTATAGTGTTTGTATAGTAAAATCTTTTATAAAGTTATTCACTTTATTAGATTATAAATAGAATATATTATATTTTATTTAAAAGATTTTTGCTTTAAATATGGACCGTCAGATTAAAGTAAATCAATCTGGACCGTTCATGAGTTAATTCTTATCTGATCCATTTTTCTATAAATAGAAACTCATTCCTTCATTATTTCTTACGAATTCTTTGAAACTCTAGAGAGAAATTATAGAGAAGCTATAGAAAAGTATTTCGCTCCTTCCTACTCTTATATTCAGTTTCTTTTTACGGTAAGGGATATTATTTGTTATGACGCGTAAGGGTATTATTTCTTTTTTTATTCATGAAGAGAACTTCGTAATTCCATTCTTTATTATTCCTTTGGAATAACCAAAGATATCTGTGACTACCCTATACTTGGTGACATTCTTCTAATATTCCGTCTTTATTATTATTCATTTGGAATATCCCGTGCAATGCGCTTACGCCGGACTGGTTCATCATTATTATTATTACATTGGAATATCCTATCTCGTGAGTTTCTGTGGGACTGGTTCCATCTTTATTATTATTCTGTTGGAATATCCTATCTGTGCGTTTACGTCGGACCTGGTTCCGTCTTTATTATTCTGTTGAAACATCCTGTCGGTGCGAATTTCGCCTGACCTGGTTCCGTTACTTATTAATCTGTTAGAATAACCTGTCTATGCGAAGTACCGCATGCATGGTGATTTCTTTTGTTATTCCATTCGTTATTATACTTAGTTGGTTAAAGTTTTGACTTTTATACTCCATGAAATTAGTGGAATATCCTTGATATTTGCGCTTCATCCAGTATCTTTTTATGGAAATATTCTTCTGAGCATTCTTGAATTTTACTCTACAAAGCAGTATCATGTTGACAATTTGGACGTTATTGGTTCATGGATAAATTAATTCTTGAACTTGTTTTATTGAATTCTTATATCATTGTCATCATCCTCATGTTTATATTATGTTGAAAGTCATCTGTGGCCTGTAGTGTGATGCCCCCAAAATTAGGTATACATCACCCATCTTGAGTCGCCAGATACATGGTACAGAATTCAAATACAACTTAATAATACAACTGTCGTGTACAATACGATAAAACATAAACTGTGAGTTTGAATACAAATATTGTCTACTAGAGAGTATACAAACTCAAAAGGAGTCCTCATTACAATTATTATCACACTATTTCACAGAATAGTGACGACAACTAATGCAAACATCTAGGATCATCACTCTGTTCCCCGATTAGTCCCAGCTACGTTCTCATTTCCTGAAGAGAACAGTGAAAGAAAGGGTGAGCTCAACTAGCCCAGTAAGAAATATTATGACAAAGATAATGCAGAATAATTTATCGTTAGCCTTCAACAGTGTTAAACTAATAAAATATAATAACTATCAAGTTTAACTACAGTAGAATAAGCAATTCATTAGATGAGTCAAGTAGGGAATAAAATCTACTATCTTCTATGATTTAAAAGGTTTTTCATCACTTTTATCGCTGGGACTCAGCTTAATAAATAATCCACATCATCGAATCACCCCTGCACTACGACCAAGGATATTCTTTAGTATCACGACCACGAATTATCCATGCATTACGGCTTAAGATAATCATGTTTTCATCAACGGTCCTGAACATACTATAAAACAATTTATCTTTGCACTACAGCCAAAGAGAATCCATAGCCATAATCATACAAAAAACTGTCCATCAATGCACTACGGGCCAATGAGGACTTTTGTCCACATCATTTGTAACATTACGGTTATGATTATACCGAATAATCCCTGGTCATAATCATACCAAGTCCATCTATGCACTCTGTGCCACGATGACTTTCAACATAATATAAGCATGCGGATGATGACAATGATATAAGAATTCAATAAAATAAGTTCAAGAATTAATTTATCCAGAACTAATAACGCCCACATTGTCGACATGATCATCGCTTTGTAGAGTAAAATTCAAGAATACTCGGAAGAATATTTTCATGAAAAGATATCGGATGAAGTGCAAATATCAAGGATATTCCACTAATTTCATGGAGTATAGAAGTCAAAGTTTTAACCAACCGAGTATAATAAAGAATGGAATAACAAAAGAAATCACCATGCATGCGATATCAGATAAAGCAAAAGTTATTCCAATAGAATAATAAATAACGGAACTCAGTCCTGCCAGAAACGCATGCACCAGGATATTCCAAATGTAATAATAAAGAATGGAATCAGTCCCCAGTAAACGCATACGCATATGATATTAAGCGTAATAATAAATAATGGAACCAGTCAAGCAGAACGCATGCATGTGATATTAAATGTACAGAATAATAAATAATGAAATTATAGAAGAATTTCACCGGTATAGGGTAGCCAGCGTGATACAAAAGTTATTCCAATGTAATAATAAATAATGGAACAATGTAAGTTCTCTTCATGAATACAAAAGAAATAATACCCCTTACGGGTACAACAACAAATAATATTCCCTACCTTAGAAAGAAGAGTAATTGGATATAGAAGTCGTGAAGTAAAGCAGAACACTTTTCTTCTTTCTCTCTATAGTTTCTCTCTCTAGAGTTTCGATTGAATTCGTAAGAAATAATGAATGAATGAGCTTTTATTTATAGAAAAATGGATCTGATAGTAACTAACTCATGAACGGTCCAGATTGATTTACTTTAATCGACAAATCCATATTTAAAGCAAAATCTTTTAAATAAAATATAATATATTCTATTTATAATCTAATAAAATGAATAACTTTATAAAAGATTTTACTATGCAAACACTATACGTGCACTATGCATAATAAAATATAATATATTCTAATTATTGTCTAATAAAAGCAGTATAACTTTATAAAAGTATTATGTTTTATATAAAAAAGATTTTACTATACAAAATACTATGCATACCTTATGTAATACTATGCATAATAGAATATAATATATTCTATTTATAGAATAACTTTATAAAAGTATTCTGCTTTATATATAAAAGCTTTTTCTGCTTTTATTACATTAATAATACCAATAAAACAAAAGCTGAGTGCCTTATCACATAAGCATCAATAATTAATATCTTGTGCTACTCTTATGCAACCACACGACATCTTGTACTTTTACTACCGAAAGTAGTGCAACAAAGAAGATTAACGGTAAAACTTCCATACCGTTATTTTCATAAAATATTTTTGTCGTTTTCTCTATCCGACAATAATTACATTGTGGGGTCCACTAATGATTGTACCGTCGTATGGATATTCTCCAGACAAAAGAATATTCCCCGACCAATCGAATATTATACAACAACTTGTATACTTTTCAAAATTTATAAATACTGCCCACAACTATAACACACACCATAATATTAAAAAAATTCTTTCGAGAAAATTAAATCTTTATTCATAAAATCTGGGGTCTCACAATCTACCCTCCTTATGGTATTTCGCCCTCGAAATTTACGTACGTACCTGGTATGCCAAAGAGGTGAGGATACCTTGACTTCACTTCAAATTCTAACTCTTGAAGTATAACCTTTGAGCGTCGAATATGATCCTTCTTATCCAAGATGTTAACACGTATCTCCTCATACGTTAAATCTTCTGCTATCTCGTCCGGTTCTAAATTAATAATGTGGTTCGGGTCATCCACATATTTACGTAACATCGATACGTTAAAAACATTATGAACACATGACATATTTGGCGGTCAAACGAGTCTATAGGCCACAGTTCCTACTCGATCAAGGATTTCAAATGGGCCAATTAAATCGAGGGTTGAGATTTTCTCTCTTCGTCGATTCTTGCTTCTAGAATAACGCCCTCTTGAACCTTCTTCTTCACATTCATCAACTCCGGATGTGTAGCTTGAGCGGTTTTAACTTTATCGATTAAAGTCGATTCTACTCGTATATTCGTTATCTTCACGTGGGTTCCTAGATTCTTTAACTCTATCTTCATCATTTGTAAGTCGTACGAAATGGGTCTTTGTGTTAACAACATCGCACTCGTAAACGCATACGATCTTCTACTCAACACGTCAGCTATCACGTTCGCTTTCCCGCGATGGTATTGAATGGTACGATCATAATCTTCAACAGCTTGACCCAACGTCTTTGGCGCATGTTACGTTCGCTTTAGTTGAAGAAATATTTAAGGGTTTATGAAATGAGTTTTGTACTAAGGTCAATACAAAATTCGATTTCACGCTCTAGGAGTAGGCTAAGAAGTCTTCAAGAATACGTCAGGAAATTTATTAACAATAGAAATATCATTCAAAACTGTGACTCTCATCCAAGACTTGGATAACACGTCACATTGATACCTATCAACTTGCCATCGTCATTCACGACGTTGCCTACAGAAAGTCTGGCTTCGGTGCATTGCACACAAGAAAGTCAACAACGAAAGGATCGGGGCTCTTTATTTATGGCTTGATATAACAATGATTGACTTTAGTGGTTTGGTTACTTTGAATTCGCATAACAGGTTGGTTAGGAGTATGAAAGCTAACAACCTTACGAAAAGCATGATGAGTAGTTAACCAATTGATTCCTAAAATCGCATCAAAGGCAAGTATTTTCAAAGAGATAAGATTGACAGGTAATATGAAAGTGTCAATTTGAATTAAACAAGATTTATAAATAGTGGATGTAACGAAGGTTTCTAATATCGAAGTTTCAACCAATAAGTCAAAGTCTAATTTCTCCGAAGTCAAATTTATACGTTGAGCGCAAGTAAGAGAGATAAAATAATGGGTAGAACCGGTATCTAATAAGGCATAGACTCACAAGAATTTATAATTAACTAACCCGTGATAACTTCATTCGTGTTCCTCGTCACAAAAAAAAAATGCTCTCTTTTAAACTATCGATTTTGACTTGTCTGGGACATTCTTTGGCGTCACCATCCCAGCTAGACTTGACTTTGCTATAGAGTACATTCCACCCTTAATTGCTTCATCACATTCCTAATCCATGATTTGAATCATTACTCCCCAATCCATATTGAATTGGGGTTGACCGCTCTGTATAGGGTAATTCCGAATTCGATGTTGGATTCTCTCAATTGTTGTCCAAAAAGCAAAATCCATTTCATCTATTTTGACTTTATTGGATCGGACGTCTTTTTCTACAATATCTACACGTCGTGCGGCTTTTACCCATGCGTCATCTATTCTCCTTCGTTCAGTTGTTTCTGCTTTCATCAGAACTTTGATCATAGCATTCTCAGATTCCAGCTCTAATATCTTATACTCTGCCAAAGAGTGATTCTGTTCAAGCATCGCACATCGGGTAACACAATTTTGAATGGTTGCATCTCTTTGCTCCACGCATCACTGTCGTTTTCTTGACTGCGCTTCTTCTAACTCATGAATACGATTTTGTAATGATAAATTTTGATCATAAAATTCTTCTAATAAATTCTCCTCAGGTTCCTCTTCTTCTTCTTCTTCCTCGCCCTCAGCTGCTACCTCTGCAACTAGCTCAGGTGCAACTATTAGTTCTTCACGCACCACATTGATATCTCTAATTTCTTCTTCGTCTAACATCACATTAACCTGGTTAGTGATTAAAGGTGTCTCAATGGTCCCATGTGCTTCATTGCTTATCTCAACATTTTCGGATGCTATTTGCAAATACTGCCACAAAACAAAGGTTAATTGACATGTAACATATTATCCATATACTCTGACCGACCAATTAAATATCAAATAAACTTAGTTAGGTCATACTAGCGAAGGAATTTCTCGTCTCTCCCCTCCTAGTTCTTGTCTCACATCTCAGCTAGGGATCATATCCCTAAGCTTTGATACCAACTGTGACGCCCCCAAAATTAGGTATACATCACCCATCTTGAGTCGCCAGATACATGGTACAAGATTCAAATACAACTTAATAATACAAATCGTAGGGGTACAATACGACAAAACATAAACCGTGAGTTTGAATACAAATATTGTCTACTAGAGTATAAAAACTCAAAAGGAGTCCTCATTATAATTATTATCACACTATTTCACGAGAATAGTGAGGACTACTAATGCAAACATCTAGGATCATCACTCGTTTCTGGATTAGTCCCACTACGTTCTCATTTCCGAGAGAAACGGTGAAAGAAAGGGTGAGCTCAACTAGCCCAAGAAGAAATATTATGACTAAGATAATGCAGAATAATTTATCGTTAGCCTTCAACAGTGTTAAACTAATAAAATATAATAACTATCAAGTTTAACTGCAGTGGAATAAGCAATTCATTAGAAGAGTCAAGTAGGGAATACAATCTACTATCTTCTATGATTTAAAAGGTTTTTTTATCACTTTTATCGTTGGGACTCAGCTTAATAAATAATCCACATCATCGAATCACCCCTGCACTACGACCAAGGATATTCTTTAGTATCACGACCACGAATTATCCATGCACTACGGCTTAAGATAATCATATTTTCATCAACGGTCCTGATCATGCAATAAAACAATTCATCTTTGCACTATGGCCAAAGAGAATCTATAGCCATAATCATACCAAAAATTGTCCATCAATGCACTATGGGCCAATGAGGACTTTTTCCACATCATTTGTAACATTACGGTTATGATTATACCGAATAATCCCTGGTCATAATTATACCAAGTCCATCTATGCACTACAGGCCACATATGACTTTCAACATAATATAAGCATGAGGATGATGACAATAATATAAGAATTCAATAAAACAAGTTCAAGAATTAATTTATCCAGAACTAATAACGTCCACATTGTCAACATGATCTTTGCTTTGTAGAGTAAAATTCAAGAATGCTCGGAAGAATATTTCCATAAAGATATCGCATGAAACGCAAATATCAAGGATATTCCACTAATTTCATGGAGTATAGAAGTCAAAGTTTTAACCAACCGAGTATAATAAAGAATGGAATAACGAAAGAAATCACCATGCACGATGATAGATCATACAGCAAAAGTTATTCCAATAGAATAATAAATAACGGAACCAGTCCCACAGAAACGCATGCATGTAATAGAATATTCCAAATGAATAATAAAGAATGGAACCGAGTCCGGTAAGAACGCATGTACATGGTATTCCAAATGTAATAATAAATAATGGAACCGGTCCGGCCAGAACATTACCATGCATGGATATTCCGATAGAATAATAAATAATGAAATTATAGAAGAATTTCACCAAGTATAGGGTAGCCCGCGTATACAGGTTATTCCAACAGAATAATAAATAATGGAACAACAAAAGTTCTCTTCATGAATACAAAAGAAATAATACCCCTTACGGGTACTACAAATAATATTTCCTACCTTAGAAAGAAGAGTACTGGATATAGAAGTCGTGAAATAACAGAACACTTTTCTTCTTTCTCTCGTATAGTTTTCTCTCAGAGTTTCAATTGAATTAAAAGAAATAATGAATGAATGAGCTTCTATTTATAGAAAATGGGTGCATAGTAACTAACTCATGAATAGTCCAGATTGATTTACTTTAATCGACGGTCCATATTTAAAGCAAAATCTTTTAAATAAAATATAATATATTCTATTTATAATCTAATAAAACGAATAACTTTATAAAAGATTTTACTATGCAAACACTATACATGCAATATGCATAATAAAATATAATATATTCTAATTATTGTCTAACAAAAAGCAGATAACTTTATAAAAGTATTATGTTTTATATAAAGAGATTTTACTATGCAAAATACTATGCAGTGAGACATTATGCAACACTATGCATAATAGAATATAATATATTCTATTTATAGAATAACTTTATAAAAGTATTCTACATTTTATATAAAAGCTTTTACGCTTTTATTACATTAATAATACCAATAAAACAAAAGCGAGTGACTTATCACATAAGCATCAATAATTAATACCGTGTGCTACTTATGCAACCACGCCGACATCTTTTTACTTTACTACCGAGTAGTTCAACAGTATTAACGGTAAAACTTCCGCCGTTATTTTCATAAAATATTTTTGTCGTTTTCTCAATCTGACAATAATTCCGTTGTGGGGTCCACCAATGATTGTACCGTCGTACGGATATTCTTCGACAAAAAGAATATTCCCCGACCAATCGAATATTATACAACAACTTGCATACTTTTCAAAATTTATAAATACTACCCACAACTATAACACACACCATAATATTAAAAAAATTCTTTCGAGAAAATTAAATCTTTATTCATAAAATTTAGGGTCTCACAATCTCCCCTCCTTATGGAATTTCGCCCTCGAAATTTACGTACGTACCTAGTATGCCGAAGAGGTGAGGATACCTTGACTTCACTTCAAATTCTAACTCTTGAAGTATAACCTTTGAGCGTCGAATATGATCCTTCTTATCCAAGATGTTAACACGTATCTTCTCATACGTTAAATCTTATGCTATCTCGTCAAGTTCTAAATTAATAATGTGGTTCGGGTCGTCCACATATTTACGTAACATCGATACGTTAAAAACATTATGAACATGCGACATACTTGGCAGTAAAACGAGTCTATAGGCCACAGTTCCTACTCGATCAAGGATTTCAAATGGGCCAATTAAATTGAGGGTTGAGATTTTCTCTCTTCGTCGATTCTTGCTTCTAGAATAACGCCCTCTTGAATCTTCTTCTTCACATTCATCAGCTCCGGATGTGTAGCTTGAGCGACTTTAACTTTATCGATTAAAGTCGATTCTACTCGTATATTCGTATCTTCACATGGGTTCCTAGAGTCTTTAACTCTATCTTCATCATTTGTAAGTCGTACGAAATGAGTCTTTGTGTTAACAACATCGCACTCGTAAACGCATACGATCTTCTACTCAACGCGTTAGCTACCACGTTCGCTTTACCACGATGGTATTGAATGATACGATCGTAATCTTCACCAGCTCGACCCAACGCCTTTGGCGCATACAATCTACTATCTTCTATGATTTAAAAGGTTTTTTTATCACTTTTATCGTTGGGACTCAGCTTAATAAAAAATCCACATCATCGAATCACCCCTGCACTACGGCCAATGATATTCTTTAGTATCACAACCACGAATTATCCATGCACTACGGCTTAAGATAATCATGTTTTCATCAACGGTCCTGATCATGCAATAATACAATTCATCTTTGCATTACGGCCAAAGAGAATCCATAGCCATAATAATACCAAAAACTGTCCATCAATGCACTACGGGCCAATGAGGACTTTTCCACATCATTTGTAACATTACGGTTATGATTATACCGAATAATCCCTGGTCATAATCATACCAAGTCCATCTATGCACTACAGGCCACAGATGACTTTCAACATAATATAAGCATGAGGATGATGACAATGATATAAGAATTCAATAAAACAAGTTCAAGAATTAATTTATCCAGGAACTAATAACGTCCACATTGTCAACATGATACTGCTTTGTAGAGTAAAATTCAAGAATGCTCAGAAGAATATTTCCATGAAAAGATACTAGATGAAGCGCAAATATCAAGGATATTCCACTAATTTCATGGAGTATAGAAGTCAAAGTTTTAACCAACTGAGTTTAATAAAGAATGGAATAACAAAAGAAATCACCATGCATGCGATAGACCGCATAGGTAGGTTATTCCAATAGAATAATAAATAACGGAACCAGGTCCGGCGTAAAACGCACAGACCGGATATTCCAACAGAATAATAAAGAATGAAATCAAGTCCGGCGTAAACGCACAGACAGGATATTTCGACAGAATAATAAATAATGGAACCAGGTCCGGCGTAAACGCACAGACAGGATATTTCGATAGAATAATAAATAATGAAATTATAGAAGAATTTCACCAAGTATAGGGTATCCCGCGTATACAGGTTATTCCAACAGAATAATAAATAATGGAATAATAGAAGTTCTCTTCATGAATATAAAAGAAATAATACCCCTTACGGGTACAACAAATAATATTCCCTACCTTAGAAAGAAGAGTACTGGATATAGAAGTCGTGAAGTAGCAGGACACTTTTCTTCTTTCTCTCTATAGTTTCTCTCTCTAGAGTTTCAGTGAATTCGTAAGAAATAATGAATGAATGAGCTTCTATTTATAGAAAAATGGATTGCATAGTAACTAACTCATGAACGGTCCAGATTGATTTACTTTAATCTGACGGTCCATATTTAAAGCAAAATCTTTTAAATAAAATATAATATATTCTATTTATAATCTAATAAAACGAATAACTTTATAAAAAAATTTACTATGCAAACACTATGCATAATAAAGTATAATATATTCTAATTATTGTCTAATAAAACAGATAACTTTATAAAAGTATTATGTTTTATATAAAAATATTTTACTATGCAAAACACTATGCAGACACTATGCAACACTATGCATAATAGAATATAATATATTCTATTTGTAGAATAACTTTATAAAAGTATTCTATTTTATATAAAAAGCTTTTCTGTTTTATTACATTAATAATACCAATAAAACAAAACTGAGTGACTTATCACATAAGCATCAATAATTAATACCGTGTGCTACTATGCAACCATGCATATTATTGTACTTTTACTACCGAGTAGTTCAACAGTATTAACGGTAAAACTTCCGCCGTTATTTACATAAAATATTTTTGTCATTTTCTCAATCCGACAATAATTCCGTTGTGGGGTCCATTAATGATTGTCTTGGTCATGACGGATATTCTCCAACAAAAAGAATATTCCCCGACCAATCGAATATTATACAACAACTTGCATACTTTTTAAAATTTATAAATACTACCCACAACTATAACACACACCATAATATTAAAAAATTTCTTTCGAGAAAATTAAATCTTTATTCATAAAATCTAGGGTCTCACATGTAGTGCATTGATGGACTTGGTATGATTATGACCAGGGATTATTCGGTGTAATCATGACCGTAACGTTATAAATGATGTGGAAAAAGTCCTCATTGGCCCGTAGTGCATTGATGGATAGTTGTTGGCATGATCATGACCATTAATGAATACACAAATATTCATGGCCCGTAATGCATGAATAATTGTGGTCGTGATACTAAAGAATATCCTTGGCCGTAGTGCAGGGGTGATTCGATGATGTGGATTATTTATTAAGCTGAGTCCCAGCGATAAAAGTGATTCGATGATTCTTTTTGTATTCTGTACCATGTATTTGGCGACTCAGAATAGGTGATGTATACTTATTTTGGGGGCATCACAGTTGGTATCAAAGCTTAGAGATATGATCCCTGGCTAAGATGTGAGAATAGAATTAGGAGGGGAGACACGGGGAATTCCTTCGCTATTATGACCTACCTAAGTTTTTTTTGGTATTTAATTGGTCGGTCAGAATATAGGGATAATATGTTACATGTCAATTAACCTTTTGTTTTGTGGCAGTATCTGAAAATGACATCCGAGAATGTTGATAATAACAATGGAGCACAGGCGACCGTTGATTCACCACATATCAATAATCAGGATAATGTGCATCAGGAAGGCGACAATCCTCATACAAACAACAACACTGACCAAATAATGAATGATGGAATGTTCAGAGGCTTTATGCAATTCATGAAACAGCAGGCGAGAGCGGCTCCTGTCCAAAATATAGGTGGAACCACTGGAAACTCTCGGACGGTCACCGCTAAATAGTTCAAGGAGCTGGGACCACCGGAGTTTATTGGAGAGCCAAAACCACTTAAGGCGGAAGCATGGATAAAGAAGATCACCAAGATATTTGATGTCTTGGGATGCTCCGAGGAGCAAAAGGTTCCCTTTGCCACCTTTATGTTACGAGGAGAGGCAGATTACTGGTGGGAATCGGTAAAGCGTACTCAACCTACCGCACTGAAAATGTCTTGGGAGAAGTTCCAAGAACTATTCAACGACAAGTACTTTCCCGAAAGTATTCGTCACATGAAGGAGGTGGAGTTCATCAAGTTGGAATAGAATAATATGATCGTGTTGCAGTACGAAGAAAAGTTTGGCGAGTTGTCCCGGTTTGCGTCCCACTGTGTGGATAATGAAGAGAGAATGACGCGGATGTTTTAAAGAGGTTTGAAGCTGGAGATACGTCAACATCTTATTTCTCATAAACTGTGTTTGTATTTAGATGTTGTAAATAGGGATCAGTTAGTGGAGCGCGATAACGAGTCAACGCAACCAAAAGAGAGCAGCTAGTAAAATGATAATACCAGCGAGAGCAATCATCGAAGCGGTGACAACAAGCGTGGAGGGAATCAACAGGCCAGAAATGGTAACCACTTCGGTGGTAATCAGGGCCAAAACAATAAGAATGGACATTTCAAGAAGTGGAGATTCAACAATGATGGAAAGACGTCAGCACCAGCACCCGGTGTTAAGGAAGGAGAACGACCACCTATCATATTCTTCAAATGCGGAGGGGAGGGACACATCAGTCCAAACTGCGCGATGCTGGCCAAAACATGTTATAATTGTGGAAGAGAAGGTCATTTAGCACGATTTTGTCGTTCACCGAAGAAAAGTTCAGCTAGGATGGAGGCACCAAAGGCCGTCCCAGAAAAGTCAAAGCCGGAGTGCAAGGAGAAGCGTTTGTTGTGACCTCCCGAGAAAGCAAGGAACTGAATGAGGTCATCACGGGTAAGCTTATCATAAACTCTAGCGAAGTCTATACTTTATTTGATACCGGTTCTACCCATTCTTTTATTTCTCCTACTTGCGCTCAACGATTAAAATTGACTCCGGAGAAATTAGACTTTGACTTATCTGTGGAAACTCCGTTGGGAGAAACCTTAATTACATCCACTGTTTATAAGTCTTGTTTGGTTCAAATCGGTACCCTCACATTACCTGTCGATCTTATTTCATTGAAAATACTTGCATTTGACGTGATTCTAGGGATTGATTGGTTAACTACTCATCATGCAAAAATTGATTATTTTCATAAGGTTGTTAGCTTTCATATTCTTAATCAACCTATTATGCGAATTCAAGCAACCAAACCATTAAAATCAATCACAGTCATCTCAATCCAGAGCGTGAAATTGAATTTTGTATCGACCTTGAACCCGGTACAAAACCCATTTCCAAAGCCCCATATCGAATGACTCCTATTGAACTTCAGGAGTTAAAGACCCAACTGTAGGAATTGTTAGACATTGGCATTATTCGTCCTAGTACTTCTCCTTGGGGTGCTCCTGTTCTATTCGTGAAAAAGAAAGATGGGAGTATGCGACTTGTATTGATTATCGAGAGTTGAATCATGTCACCATCAAAAATAGGTACCCATTGCCACGTATTGATGACCTGTTTGACCAGTTACAAGGAGCCAAATTCTTTTCAAAGATTGATCTTTGTTCCGGATATCACCAATTGAAGATTAGAACCGATGACATTCCAAAGATGGATTTTAGAACTCGTTACGAGCATTATGAATTCCTAATCATGTCCTTTGGATTAACTAATGCTCCTGCTGCCTTCATGGATATGATGAACCGAGTATTCAAGGAATATTTGGATCACTTTGTGGTCGTCTTTATTGATGACATCCTTATTTATTCCAAAAGCCGTGAAGATCATGAGCAACACTTGAGGCTGACACTCCAAAAGCTTCATGAATACAAGCTTTATGCCAAGTTGAAGAAATGTGAGTTCTGGCTTGAGGAAGTAGCATTCCTTGGGCACGTAGTATCAAGTCATGGAATATCAGTTGACCCGGCAAATATTGAAGCAATTCAAAGTTGGGAGCAACCTAAATCAGTGACCGAAGTATGTAGCTTTCTCGACTTAGCTGGTTATTATCGGAGATTCGTGGAAGGATTTTCTCGAATAGCTACTCCATTAACTCAGCTGACTCGGAAAGATACAAAGTTCGGTTGGAGCGAGGAATGTGAGAAGAGTTTTCAAGAACTCAAGAGGAGACTCATTTCAGCACTGTTCCGACAATACCATCTTGGCTCGGAGGGATTTGTCGCCTCTCTGATGATGCTTGAATGTAAAGGGTTGGGATGCGTTTTCATGCAACATGGGAAAGTCATAGCCTATGCCTCAAGACAACTCAAAGAATATGAGAGGAATTATCCTACTCATGTCCTAGAGTTAGCAGCTTTTGTTTTCGCACTTAAAATTTGGAGGCAATACTTGTATGGGGAGAAGGTGGAGATCTTTACAGATCATAAAAGCCTCAAATATTTCTTCACTCAAAAGGAACACAACATGCGACAACGACGTTGGCTTGAACTGTTGAAAGATTATGATCATACCATCCAATACCATCCTAGAAAAGCGAACGTAGTAGTTGACGCATTGAGTAGAAGATCATATGCAAGTACGAGTGCGATATTGTCAACATAAAGGCCCATTTTGTGTGACTTGCAAATGATAGAGATAGAGTTAAAGACTCCAGGGACCCATGTGATGATGGCAAATATACGAGTAGAATCGACTTTAATTGATAAAGTTAAAGCTGCTCAAGCTATAGACCTGGAGCTGATGCGTATGAGGAAGAAAGTGCAAGAAGGTTCTATAGGAAGCAAGAATCGATGAAGAAGGAATACTTGAGTCAACTCCGGACTTTGTGTTCTAACGACACGATTTAAAGTATAAAATCATGATGGAGCGCCTTAATACACCGTTTGAAATCCATCTTGGGAGTACCAAAATGTATCATGATATTAAATCATACATTTTGGTGGAGCAATATGAAGAGAGAGATAATATTTATTTATCTCAAGGTGTCTAACTTGTCAACGAGTTAAAGCGGAGCATCAAGTACCAAAAGGTCCATTGCAACCACTTGAAATTCCGAATGGAAGTGGGAGCACATTACCATGGATTTAATTCACGGTCTTCCTAAGGTTTCTCAAGGTATAGATGCGATTTGGGTCATTGCTGATAGATTGGCCAAGTCTGCTCATTTCTTACCGATACGAGAAACTTATACACTTGAACGTCTTGCTCGTATGTACATAAAAGAGATTGTAAGACTGCATGGTATGCCAGTATCCATTGTTTTTGATCGAGACCCAAGATTCACTTCACGATTTTGGGTTAGTTTGCAGAAAGCTATGGGCACAGATTTACGATTTAGCTTGTCATATCATCCTCAGGCGGACGGATAGTCGGAGAGGACTATTCAAACTCTTGAAGATCTATTAAGACTCCGTGTCCTTGATTTCAAGGGAAGTTGGGGCAAGTTCTTACCATTGGTGGAGTTTTTCTACAACAACAGTTATCAAGCAAGTATTGGCATGGCTCCATTCAAGCGTTGTATGGAAGAAAGTGTCGTTCTCGATATCTTTGGGATGAGATGGGAGAAAGCAACGTTGTTGGGGATAGGAGTTGATGCGTATGACTACAAAAAAGATTCAAACGATCCGTGATGTATAAAAACCTCAAAAAACCGAAATGAAAAGAGTTATCTTACGATCTTCATCGAAAGGATGTAGAATTCGATATAGGAGATCATGTGTTGTTACGTGTTGCTCCATGGAAAGGAGTTACGAGATTTGGAAAGAGAGGAAAGCTCAATCCTCGATTCATGGCCCATTTTAATCCTCGATCGAGTAGGGCGTGGCCTATAGACTCGCTTTACCGCCAAGTATGTCTCGTGTTCATAACGTTCTTCACATATCCATGTTACGTAAATATGTGAAAGACCCGAACCACATTATTGAGTTAGAACCAGACGAAATAGCGGAAGATTTGACGTATGAAGAGGTTCCTGTTCAAATCTTGGATAAGAAGGAACATATTCTACGCTCCAAGGTTATACCTCAAGTCAAAGTTTTGTGGAGAAACCAGGATATTGAGGAAATGACTTGGGAGTTAGAATCTGAAATGAAATCAAGGTATCCTTACCTCTTCGACATACCAGGTACGTACTCTAATTTCGAGGGCGAAATTTCATAAGAAGGGGAGGTTGTAAGACCCCAACTTTTATGAATAAAAGATGAATTTTCTATAAATGTCATTTTTGAATATTATGGAATGAATTTGATATAATGTTATAGTTGTGGGTAATATTTATAAATTTTGCAAAGTACGCAAGTTGTTATATAATATTCGATTGGTCAGGGAATATTCGTTTTAACAGGAATATTAAATACAACAAGACAATCATTGGTGGAACCCCAACGGAATTATTGTCGGATTGAGAAAATGACAAAAATACTTTATGAAAATAATAAATTGAAGTTTCTGAATTAAGCTGTTGAAACACCCGGTATTAAAGAAATACGATGTCAGCGTGGTTACAAAGAGTAGCACGGTTTTGATTATTGATGTTACTATGCATTCCATTTTTCTATAAATAGAAGCTCATTCCTTCATTATTTCTTACGAATTCATCGAAAAACTCTAGAGAGAAAATTATAGAGAGAAAGAAGAAAAGTTTTTTGCTACTTAACTACTCTTATATTTAGTTTTTTTACGGTAAGGGGTGTTATTCTTTCTTATTCATGAAGAGAACTGTTGTTATTCCATTGCTTATTATTCATTGGAATAACTTTGTATCTGTGGGTCTACCCTATACTTGGTGACATTCTTCTATTATTACATTTGGAACATCCACTGTCTATGTGTTTTACACGACTGGTTCCGTCTTTATTAATATTTTGTCGAGAATATCACATGCGTGCGTTCTGTGGGACTGGTTCCATTATTTATTATTACGTCGAATATATCTGTCAAGGCGTTTAAATGGGACTGGTTCCATTATTTATTATTCTTTGAATATCATGTATGCATGCTTTTCTTGGGACCTAGTTCCATCCTTTATTATTCATTGGAATAACTTGTCTGTGCGGTCTATTGCATGCATGTTGATTTCTTTTGTTATTCCATTCTTTATTATACTCGGTTGGTTAAAACTTTGACTTCTATACCCATGAAATTAGTGGAATATCTTTGATATTTGCGCTTCATCGAAGATCTCTTTCATGGAAATATTCTTACGAGCATTCTTGAATTTTACTCTACAAAGCAAAGATCATGTTGACAATTTGGATGTTATCGGTTCTAGATAAATTAATTCTTGAACTTGTTTTATTGAATTCTTATATCATTGTCATCATCCTCATGTTTATATTTTGTTGAAAGTCATCTGTGGCCTGTAGTGCATAGATGGACTTGGTATGATTATGACTAGGGATTATTCGGTGTAATAATGACCGTAATGTTACAAATGATGTGATAAAAGTCCTCATTGGCCCGTAGTGCATTGATGGACAGTTGTTGGCATGATCATGACCATTAATGAATACACGAATGTCCTTGGCCCGTAGTGCATGGATAATTTATGGTCGTGATACTAAAGAATATCCTTGGCCGTAGTGCAGGGGTGATTCAATGATGTGGATTATTTATTAAGCTGAGTCCCAGCGATAAAAGTGATGAAAAACCTTTTAAATCATAGAAGATAATAGATTTTATTCCTTACTTGACTCTTCTAATGGATTGCTTGTTCCGCTGCAGTTAAACTTGATAGTTATTATATTTTATCAGTTTAACACTGTTGAAGGCTAACGATAAATTATTCTGCATTATCTTAGTCATAATATTTCTTACTGGGCTAGTTGAGCTCACCCTTTCTTTCCTTTGTTCTTTTCGAGGAAATGAGAAGCGTGGTGGGACTAGTCGGGGAACAGAGTGATGGTCCTAGATGGTGCATTAGTAGTCCTCACTATTCTGTGAAATAGTGTGATAATAATTGTAATGAGGACTCCTTTTGAGTTTGTATAATCTCTAGTAGACAATATTTGTATTCAAACTCACGGTTTTTATGTTTTGTCGTATTGTACCCACGGCAGTTGTATTATTAACTTGTATTTAAATTACACGTACCATGTATCTGGCGACTCAAGATGGGTGATGTATACCTAATTTTGGGGGCGTCACAAGGTCATCAGGTAAGCTTATCATAAACTCTATGAAGTCTATACCTTATTTGATCTGGGTTCTACCCATTCTTTTATTTCTCCTACTTGCGCTCAACGTTTAAATTTGACTCGGAGAAATTAGACTTTGACTTATCGGTTGAAACTCCGTTGGGAGAAACCTTCATTACATCCACCGTTTATAAGTCTTGTTTGATTCAAATCCAGTAATCGCATACGTTACTGTCGATCTTATTACTTTAAAAATACTTGCATTTGACGTGATTCTAGGGATTGATTGGTTAACTACTCATCATGCTAAAATTGATTGTTTTCGTAAGGTTGTTAGCTTTCATATTCCTAATCAACCTACTATGCGAATTCAAGTGACCAAACCATTAAAATCAATCACGGTCATCTCAAGCCATAAAGCTATTCGTTTATTGAAAAATGGATGTCAAGCTTTCTTAGCTCATGTCACAGATTTAAACAAAAATATGTCAGATTTGAATGATATTTCTATTGTTAATAATTTTCCTAACGTATTCCCCGAAGAACTTCCTGGCCTACCCCAGGAGCGTGAAATCGAGTTTGGTATCAACGTTGAACCCGGTACAAAACCCATTTCTAAAGCCTCATATCGAATGGATCCTACTGAACTTCAAGAGTTAAAAACCCAGCTACAGGAATTGTTAGACACCGGTTTCATTCGTCCTAGTACGTCTCCTTGGGGTGCTCCTGTTCTATTCGTGAAGAAGAAATATGGAAGTATGCGACTTTGTATTGATTATCGGGAGTTGAATCATGTCACCATCAAAAATAGGTACCCATTGCCTCGCATTGATGACCTGTTTGACCAGTTACAAGGCGCCAAATTCTTTTCAAAGATCGATCTTCGTTCCAGATATCATCAGTTGAAGATTAAAACTGATGACATTCCAAAGACTGCTTTTAGAACTCAGTACGGGCATTATGAATTTCTAGTCATGTCTTTTGGATTGACTAATGCTCCTGCTGTCTTCATGGACATGATGAACCGAGTATTCAAGGAATATTTGGATCACTTTGTGGTCGTCTTCATTGATGACATCCTCATATACTCCAAAAGCCGTGAAGACCATGAGCAACACTTGAGGATGATACTCTAAAAGCTTCGTGAAAATAACTATATGCCAAGTTGAAGAAATGCGAGTTCTGGCTTGAGAAAGTTGCATTCCTTGGGCACGTGATATCAAATCATGGAATATCTATTGACTCGACAAAGATTGAAGCAATTCAAAGCTAGGAGCAACCTAAGTCAGTGACCGAAGTACGTAGCTTTCTCGGCTTAGCTGGTTATTATCGGAGATTCGTAGAAGGGTTTTCTCGAATCACTACTCCATTAACTCAGCTGACTCGAAAAGATACAAAGTTCGATTGGAGCGAGGAATGTGAGAAGAGTTTTCAAGAACTCAAGATGAGACTCATTTCAAATTTTGTTACGACAATACCATCTGGCTCGGAGGATTTTTCATCTCTGGTGATGCTTGTGCAAGGGTTAGGATGTGTTCTCATGCAACATGGGAAAGTCATAGCCTATGCCTCACGACAACTCAAAGAATATGAGAGGAATTATCCTACTCATGATCTAGAGTTGGCAGCAGTCGTTTTTGCGCTTAAGATTTGGAGGCATTACCTGTATGGAGAGAAGGTGGAGATCTATACGGATCATAAAAGCCTCAAATATTTCTTCACTCAAAAGGAACTCAACATGCGGCAACGACGATGGCTTGAGTTGTTGAAAGATTATAATAATACCATCCAATACCATCCTAGAAAAGCGAACGTAGTAGTTGACGCATTGAGTAGAAGATCATATGCGGGTGCGAGTGCGATATTATCAACGCAAAGACCCATTTTGTATGACTTACAACGGATGGAGATAGAGTTAAAGACTCCAGGGACCCATGTGATGATGGTGAATATACGAGTAGAGCCGACTTTAATCGATAAAGTTAAAGCTGCTCAAACTACAGACCTGGAACTGATGCGTATGAAGAAGAAAGTACAAGAAGGTGCTATTCCGGAAGTAAGAATCGATGAAGAAGGAATACTTCGAGTCAACTCTAGACTTTGTGTTCCTAACGATTCTGACTTAAAGTATAAAATCATGATGGAGGCGCCAATCCATCCTGGGAGTACCAAAATGTATCGTGAACTTCGACATACATTTTGGTGGAGCAATATGAAGAGAGAGATCGCGGAGTTTACCTCAAGGTGTCTAACTTATCAACGAGTCAAGGCGGAGCATCAAGTGCCAAAAGGTCCATTTCAACCACTTGAAATTCCAGAATGGAAGTGGGAGCACATTACCATGGATTTCGTTACCGGTCTTCCCAAAGTTTCTCAAGGCATAAATGCGATTTGGGTCATTGTTGACAGATTGACCAAGTCGGCTCATTTCTTACCTATACAAGAAACTAATACACTTGAACGTATTGCTCGTATGTACATAAACGAGATTGTAAGATTGTATAGTATGCCAGTATCCATAGTTTCTGATCGAGACCCAAGATTCACTTTACGATTTTAGGTTAGTTTGTAAAACGCTATGGGAACGGATTTACGATTTAGTTCGGCATATCATCCTCAAACGGACAGGCAGTCGGAGAGGACTACTCAAACTCTTGAAGAGTTACTAAGACTCTATGTCCTTGACTTCAAAGGAAGTTGGGACAAGTTCTTACCATTGGTGGATTTTTCCTACAACAACAGTTATCAAGAAAGTATTGGCATGGCTCCATTTGAGGCGTTGTATGGAAGAAAGTGTCGTTCTCTAGTATGCTGGGATGAGGTGGGTGAAGCAACGTTGTTTGGACCAGATTTGGTACGTAAGACTACGGAAAAGATTCAAACGATCCGACAACGTATAAAAACCTCACAAGATCGACAAAAGAGTTATGCTGATCTTCATTGAAAGGACGTGGAATTCAATATTGGAGACCATGTGTTGTTATGTGTTGCTCCATAGAAAGGAGTTACGAGATTTGGAAAGAGAAGAAAGCTCAATCCTCTATTCATTGGCCCATTTTTAATCCTCGATCGAGTAGGAACTGTGTCCTATAGACTCGCCTTACCGCCAAGTATGTCTCGTGTTCATAACGTTTTTCACATTTCTATGTTATGTAAATATGTGAAAGACCCGAACCACATTATTGAATTAGAACTATACGAGATAGAGGAAGATTTAACGTGTGAAGAGTTACCTGTTAAAATCTTGGATAAGAAGGATCATATTCTACGCTCCAAGGTTATACCTCAAGTCAAAGTCTTATGGAGAAACCACAATGTGGAAGAAATGATCTGGGAGTTAGAATATGAGATGAAGTCAAGATATCCTCACCTCTTTGATATACCCGGTACGTACCCTAATTTCGAGGACGAAATTTCATAAGAAGAGGAGGTTATAAGACCCCAAAATTTATGAATAAAGATTAATTTCTCTTGAAATATATTTTTGAATATTATGGTGTGGATATGATATAATGTTATAGTTGTGGGTAATATTTACAAATTTTGCAAAGTAAGCAAGTGGTTATATAATATTCGATTGGTCGGGGAATATTCGTTTTAACAGGGAATATTCGTACGATGGCACAATCATTGGTGAACCCCACAACGGAAGTATTGTCGTAGTAAGAAAATGACAGAATTATCTTTTTATAAAAATAACGGTGGAAGTGTTACCGTTAAAACTGTTGAACTACCCAGTAGTAAAATTATAGTAATACGCGTGGTTGCATAGTAGCACACGGTATTGGTTATTGATTCTTACGTGAGAAGTCACTCAGTTATACTCAATTATTGCTATAGTAATTGCTGCATCATATCTCTCATATTATTGATTCGATTATTATCACACTATCATCTGCATTATATGATATATTATTAAATCAATAATTGAGACGACAAAGTTATTCATATTATTAAATTGCAATATTTACAATGTCTAGAAGTTCTGTCAAGGAGAGGTTTGGTCACCTAATTGCGCGCCAAAAAAGAGAAATCCTTATCGGAAAGCCCCCTCTTTCCTGGGAACGACTTGGTTGTTAAATATTGTGAGTTATAATATTAATGATGAATAAGTTCGTGTTGATTAAAGATGAATTTGATAGTTTCATTGTGTTGGGATTATTAGTGTTAGTGGAAATCGACATCTATTCCGGTGATAATTGATGTCTGGGGGTTATATTGATAAATCGGGTAATTTATCAGATAAATGAGCAATTAATTGTTACTAATTCACATGCTTATATAACTATTTGTTCACATGTGTGTACTATTGAATCACATTCATGTACTATTAGGGGAGTTGGTGCAAGATTGATAATACTTGCATGACTAAGTTAAAAATGGAGGTATAGATAGAGGTACTATACTGTAATTCGTATTTTTCACATGATTATAATATTGATTCACATGTGTGTACTATTGAATCACATTATTTACTATTAGGGGAGGTGGTGCAAGTTTGATAATACTTGCAGGACTAAATTAAAAATGAAAAAAAGTTGGAGGTATTGTACTGTAATATTTCGAGCCCCAAAACGTGCAATTATCGAAACTATATTTTCCTATAAATAGAAGCTCATTCTTCCTTCATTTCTCACCAATTCACAAAAGCTTTAGAGCAATTATTATAGAGAGAAATTATAGAGAGAAAGAAGAAGAAGTGCGCTACCTCACTATTCCAGTATCCAGGTTTTTCTAAGGTAAGGGGTATTATTTCTTTTGTATTCATAAAGAGAACTTCTGTTATTCCATTCTTTATTATTACATTGGAATAACTTTTGTATCTATGGACTACCCTATACTTGGTGAAATTCTTCTATTATTCCATTATTTATCATTCTGTTGGAACATCCTGTCTGTGCTTTACTCATGACCTGGTTCCATTATTTATCATTTTGTTGGAACATCCTGTCTACGCTTTACGCATGACCTGGTTCCGTTAATTATTATTCTGTTGGAATATCCTATCTGTGTGTTTACGCATGACCTGGTTCCGTTATTTATTATTCTGTTGGAATAATCTGTCTGTGCGGTCTATCGCATGTTTGGTGATTTCTTTTGTTATTCCATTCTTTATTATACTCAGTTGGTTAAAGTTTTGGCTTTTATACTCCATGAAATGAGTGGAATATCCTTGATATTTGCGCTTCATCCAGTATCTTTTCATGAAAATATTCTTCTGAGAATTCTTGAGTTTTATCCCATAAAGCAGTATCATGTTGACAATTTGGACGTTATTGGTTCCTGGACAAATTAATTCTTGAACTTGTTTTACTGAATTCTTATATCATTTTCATCATCCTCATGTTTATAATATGTTGAAGGTCATCTGTGGCATGTAGTGCATAGATGAACTTGGTATGATTATGACCAGGGATTATTCGGTATAATCATGACCGTAATGTTACAAATGATGTGGTAAGAGTCCTCATTGGCCGTAGTGCATTGATGGACAGTTGTTGACATAATCATGACCATTGAAGAATACACGAATATCCTTGGCCCGTAGTGCATGGATAATTTATGGTCGTGATACTAATGAATATCCTTGGTCGTAGTGCAGGGATGATGTGGTTTATTTATTAAGCTGAGTCTCAGCGATAAAAGTGATGAAAAACCTTTTAAATCGTAGAAGATAGTAGACTTTATTCTCTACTTGACTCTTCTAATGGATTTCTTGTTCCGCTGCAGTTAAACATGATGTTTATTATATTTTATCAGTTTAACACTGTTGAAGGCCAATGATAATTTATTCTGCATTATGTTAGTCATAATATTTCTTACTGGGCTAGTTGAGCTAACCCTTTCTTTCACTGTTCTCTTTAGAAAATGAGAACGTAGTCGGGACTAGTCGGGGAATGGAGTGACGGTCCAGATGATAGTGTGACAACCCGAAAGAGAATGGCTTTGGAACGACCTCCTTCCGAGTTTTAACGAAGGAGTTATGAGATCGGGAAATAAGCATCTCAAATTGGATTTAACACTTAGAGAAATTTTCTAGGGTTAGGGCTCTGGGTATGGCTGCCACCATGTTGTAGAGTGTAAGCGAGGCGCGCCAATCGGGTCGATTTCTGCTAACTCGCGTCGCGGCGTGAGAGATAACTAAGAGAGTGGAGCCGCGACACCAGTGTTGGGAAAATGCCAGATATGAGCTTTTAACTGCTCAGCTCTTGGGGGAAATGTAAGGGAAGATAAAGAATATAATATTCAACAAATATAACACTTAATCAAGTGATGTAAACCTTTATTAAAGGTTGAACATATAGATTAAATAAGATTAAATGACAAAGAATTTAATCATGGGATTACGTAACCGATGTCCGGGGACCATAGTCGCAATGAACGAACGTGAGGGATTGCTATGATTGTGACTCCTTAGACGTTGAGTGACGAGGGTAATGAATAACATTTCGATGTTATGACATGATAATGAGAGATAAGTGTGTAGCGTATAGATGCTGTGAACGCAACGTTGTTTCAATGGACGAGCGGTCTTAGCATACAATGATCAGTATGGCTTCGACACTAAGAACGAGTAATGAACATGGGATTCATGTAAAAGATAACGAAAGTATTAATAAGATTTGAATTATCAAGAAAGCCATAGTGAATGGTAATAAGATTAATGAAAGCCGAATGTGAGTCAGATAAGAATGCAAATCATCAAAGATGATGAACATTTTGAGTAAGACATCTCTGTATGTCATAAAGCCGTAAACTGGTAAAGGAAGTTAGTCACGTAAACTTATATTGCAAGAACGCGAACCTTAAGAAGTAAAGTGAAGTTAAACCAAAGCATAAGTTCAATATATGACTAATTGGTGTTTATGTTTTCTCCTTATGTGTTATATAGGAATTGAAATGAGCAGTTCAGCGTAAGCTATAGCTGGGAGTAAGGCAAGTTTTCTAATTTTATTCATATTAAATGAATGTTAGTTTCTTAAACTTCTCAGATGTTGTACTTGAGAAGTCTTGTCTATGTGCATATGTGCGATGTATGTACAAGGTGGTAGAATGTATGAGGCCTTGAGCCACAATTTGAACACTTCGGTGTTTTTATGATATGCATTGTTCTGTGATTGAGCTGTTCAATACAAGTATGTTCTGTTTAAGTATGAACCGTTATTGTTAAGTCTGTGCTAATGATTCTAGCCAGACATGATGTGTATGAACAAGGTAGAGGGATGAAAGTATTTCAAAGTGAAAATGACTGATGTTTTAAAATGATAGGAATCGAGACTATTCCTATTATTCAAGCTGCTTCATAACCTTTTTTCGATTATAGAAGTTCTAAAGAAATGTTTTAATTCTGAAGTTGTTTGTTCAACTGTTATGACTTGCTGGGATATTGAATGCTCACACTTGCTTTAAATGAAAAACAATTTTCAGCGAACAAGGTTAGAAGAACTTAAGGATCCCGTAAAGATCAAGTTGATGGTCTCCAGATGAATTGTCATTCAGAGTGTGAAGGTAGCGAGAAGATCAAGTGAAGACTTGTAAATTAGAAAGATGAATTGAACTCTAGACTAGTCTTAATGAACTATTATGTATCCTTGGTGGTGGATAAAAGTCACTCTTGTAAGATGAAATGAATAATGTATTTATTATTATTTGTAATGAAAAAGGTTATAAGGTTTCCTGAACCTGGGATTTGAGAGTGTATGTTGTTATATTTTGGTATATAATGATGTATGTTGGATGAAGGATGTACTCGTGACGTACGGAATCCGGGTGTGAAGATAGACTGAATTTCAGGGCGTTACAAGTTGGTATCAGAGCCGATAGGTTATAAACCTTAGGTAGGAATACCTAAGACTATAATCGTAGAGAGAGGGATAAGAAGATCACCACGTTATCATAGTGACTCGTAATAACAGATGAGCTGTTAAACGATGAATGATTTATAGCAAACGCGATGAATGAAGGGTACTATGAAGTAGTACAGAAAGAAGAACTCAGATTGAGTTGAGCAGGACAGTATATGAATTAAATAAAATTAGTATAAAGTAAAGAGAGATTTAGGAGTTGTAAAATTTCAATTGAGGACTCATATCAGCAGCTGAGTTGTATGATTCCTTGGATGGGCGGGGAAATTGTACGTGGTTATAGAACCACTTGGCTTCTTATGCGATATAGTTGTTAAGTTAAACAATTCTTTGTATGGGTGGAGAATTGTTCTTCGTGTAACAACCGCTTAGCTTCTTATATCGGTCAGAAGCTGAGTTGACCAATTTTCTGTATGGGCGGGGAATTGTGTTTGGTTCTACAATCACTTAGCTTCTGGTAGTGATAATCATTGGGATTGGTCGCACTATCAAGATGTATATGATGAGAAGGTGAATCTTTTCTCATGTATATACTTGATAGGTAGAGAACAATATGGTAGGTGCGAGTTCTTGAAACTCATACTTACCGTAAGTTCGTGATTCATAATAATATGGTATGTTTTCGAACGTCTCAGCGAATGGACGCCTATGGTCTGTCTGGATGTTCTTAAACTCATATTATTGTGGAAAGTTCCTGAACTCATAATGTGTGGTAAGTTGATGGACTGTACTAAGGTATAGGAATGTTTAGATTGAAAATGAGCTTTTTCAGTAGGCTTAGAATTTAAAGTGCTAGAGAAGATTAAGTATTGTCGCATTAAGACAATGAAGTAAGGTGGAGAAATAGGATATTCTAAGTCATCTAGCTATGCTAGATTTCAAACATTATTGAACTCGTGCTGATATGTACATTTTGAAAAGGAAAGAATTGGTTCAACTATTGGAATCAATAGAATTTTTAAAAGAGCTATTCTTGGTATGTCTATGCTAATTGCTTTGCCTAGACAGAAATTGATTTAAAATATTCAAAATAAATTTTATATCATCATGCATTCATTGATGCAAGGGTGGTAAAACGATGGAGTTGTTAATACCATTGAACACGGTGTTGGATGTGATCTTAGGATCAACAACCCGCTATGGTATGATGTATTCGCCACGAGCTAGATCTGAATTAATAAGAATTTTCAAGACGAAAATAAATTTTCCTGAACAAAATATTTTTGGGGAAAAAGATTAAATAGGCACTATTCATCCGCTTCGCTTCGGAGATTTATTTTGAAATTCCGAGAAGTTATAGATTATATTTAATTTTGAGACGTGATGGAATATTTAATAATATTTCAGTTATGGCAAAAACGAAGTTTTCGCCTGCGGACTCAACCTAAGGGTTAGGAAAAGTGAGTTCCGAGAATTTTATGATCACGTATAATCATTAGGGTTATTATGCATGAGAAATACGAGGATAATACTAATTATTATACGAGTATAGTACGAAGATTATTACGACATATAATACGAATAGCGTACGAACAATATACGAAGAGATTACGAGAATACGAGAATACGAGAATAGAATGCGTAGAATACGATTAGTCTTAATGGACTTTGAGTTCATGGACTTTGTAGGATCTAATTGGACTTGGATTATGTCAAGCCCAATGCTTTGTGAAATCAAGCACAAGTTAGGCCCAATAAGAATTAGGGTTAAGGCCCAAACCAAGAAAAGAAACCGTGGATTGAACCGATGGGTAAACGGATGCGTAATAACCCATGGGTTGACCCATGAGCAAATGGGGCGGCTACTTGGCCACCAAGTAAGGGTTGTGGCCAAGTAAACATGGTGGCTAAGTGTTGGAGGAGGTGGGAATAGTAAGGAGGTGGGGGGGCGAAATGACTAAAATGCCCTTAGCCTTGAAAAAATCTATAAATAGAAGCTTATTTCATTTTTTTGGATTTTGAAAATCCCACACACAGAGAGAGAGAGAGAGAGAGAAGTTCTGGATGGGAGGAGAAGGAAGAGCATGAGCATGAATGATCGGATCGAAAGTGATCGTCGTAATAGCAAAGCTTGCAAATCACCATTTTATATAACTAAGAGGATTAAAGAAGAACCAGAATCCTAACCTAATCTCTTTTAAATTTTTTTAAGTTTTTATGTTTAAAACATAACTTAATGAAGATAAGAGGTAGATTAGGTTAGAGATGATTTCATATGGTTGAAATCATAAGAAAATGAAGAAATAAGAATTAGAAATTTAGTTTATAAATTTCTTAAGGAAGTATAAGATTTGTAATGAATTAGAGCGATCCGAATGGATTATATGAATAAGTAGGTGAAATAAGTAAGGAATAATGTTCTATAACATCAAATTCCAATAAAAAGTGGAATCGTAATCCAAAATATCGATTAAAATGAAGAACGAACGAAGAACACGAAGAACACGCGAAGAACACGAAGAACGTTGTTGATGGACAAATTTAAAACCATCGTAGTTTAATTGTTGTTGATGGACAAGTTTAAAACCATCGCGTATAAGTTAGTTTCATATTGCTTGGTTATGAATAGTAGAAACGTTCATGAAGAACGGATTAACACTTAGCTATAACGAAGTTATGGCAAAAATTTCGTAAAAGTCAAACGAGAATAAGAACGTTAGTAAATGAACCCGAACGTTTAGGGTTTCATAAGAAAGTAAGAAAACATAGAAAATATGAGTCGTGGACTCAAGAACGAGCGAGTTCCGAGTTTGAATGACCGAATTACGGATGAACGAACGAAGAGATTTAAAAACGTAAAATGAACAAAGGGTGAAAATCAAGCCAATCGAATGGCACGTTAACAGATTTATATTGAATTTCTGCTTGATAGGTATTAAACTACGTAATATAAGGAAGAGAATGGCTTTGGAACGACCTCGCTCCGAAAGTTATAACGAAGGAGTTATGAGATCGGAAGTAAGCGCCTCAAAAAAATGGATTTAACACTTAGAGAAATTTTAGGTTAGGTTAGGGCTCAGTCAGCCGCTGCGCCACCATGCTTTGTAGAGTGGTGCGCAAAGCTGCAAGGATCGGGGTCGAAGTTTCGCTAACTCACGCAGCAGCGAGAGAGAGAGATAAGAGAAAGAGAGAGAAAGAAGCGCGCCAAGTGTTGGGAAAAAGCCGTAGATGAGCTTTTAACGATTTCATCTCTGGGGGAAATGTAAGGAAGATAAAGAATATAATATTCAACTAATGTAACACTTAATCAAGTGATGTAAACCTTTATTAAAGGTTGAACATATAGATTAAACAAGATTAAATGACAAAGAATTTAATCACGGATTACGAATCGATGTCCCGGGACCGTAGTCGCAATGAACTAACGTGAGGGGATTGCTATGATTGTGATTCCTTAGACGTTGAGTGACGAGGGTAATGAATAACATTTCGATGTTATATCATGATAATGAGAGATAAGTGTGTAGCGATAGACGCCTGTGAACGCAACGTTGTTATGCGATGGACGAGCGGCCTTAGCATACAAACGATCAATATGGCTTCGACACTAAGAACGAGTAATGAATATGGGGTTCATGTAATGGATAACGAAAGTATTAATAAGATATGAATTATCAAGAAAGCCTTAATGAATGGTAATAAGATTAATGAAAGCCGAATGTGAGTCGATAAGAATATAAATCATCCAAGATGATGAACGTTTTGAGTAAGACATCTCCATATGTCATAAAGCCGTAAACTGGTAAAGGAAGTTAGTCGCGTAAACTTATATTGCAAGAACGCAAACCCTAAGAAGTAAAGTTAAGTAAACCAATGCGTAAGTTCAATATATGACTAATTGGTGTTTATGTTTTCTCCTTATGTGTTATATAGGAATTGGAATGAGCATTCAAAGAAGTCAGAATCGGGCGTAAGGCAAGTTTTCTAACTTCATTCATATTACATGAATGTTAGTTTCTTAAACTTCTTCGATGTTGTACTTGAGAAGTCTTGTCTATGTGCATATGTGATATATATGTAATGTGGTAGAATGTATGAGGCCTTGAGCCACAATTTGAACACTTTTGTTTCTATGATATGAATTGTTTCGTGATTGAGCTGCTCAATACAAGTATGTTTCTGTTTATACATGAATCGTTATTATTAAGTCTGTAGCTAATGATTCTAGCCGCATATGATGTGTAATGAAAAAGGTAGAGGAATGAAAGTATTTCAAAGTGAAAATGATTGATGTTTTAAGATGATAGGAATCGAGACTATTCCTATTATTCAAGCCGCTTCATAACCTTTGTTCTGTTATAGAAGTTCTAAAGAAATGTTTTAATTTTCAAGTTGTTTGTTCAACTCATATGACTTGTTGGGCAATTGAATGCTCACACTTGCTTTTAAATGAAAAACAATTTTCAAATTAACAAGGTTAGAAGAACTTAAGGATCCCGTAAAGATCAAGTCGACGATATCTCCGATGAATTGTCATTCGTAGTGTGAAGGTAGCGAGAAGATCAAGTGAAGACTTGTAATTTAGAAAGATGAAATTGAACTCTAGACTAGTTTAATGAACTATTATGTATCCTTGGTATGGATAAAAGTCACTCTTGTAAGATGAAATGAATAATGTATTTATTATTATTTGTAATGAAAAAGGTTATAAGGTTTCGTAACCCGGATTTGAGAGTGTATGTTGTTATATTTTGTATATAATGATGTATGTTGGATGAAGGATGTACTCGTGACGCATTGAAATTCGGGTGTGAAGATAGATCGGATTTCGGGGCATGCTAAGTTGGTATATCGAGTCGATAGGTTATAAACCTTAGGTAGGAGTACCTAAGACTATAATCGTAGAGAGAAGGATAAGAAGATCACCACGTGATCATAGTGACTCGTAAAGTAATGTATGAGTTGTTAAACGATGAATGATTGATAGCTAGTGCTATGAATGAAAGGTACTATGAAGTAGTACGGAAGAAGAACTTAGATTGAAGTTATGAAGGATAGTATATGAATTAAAGAAAATTCAGTATTAAGTAAAGAGAGATTTAGAGTTGTAAAATTTCAATTGAGGACTCATATCAAGAATTTGAAGTTGTATGATTCCTCAGATGGTATGGGAAATTATACGTGGTTTAGAACCACTTGGCTTCTTATGCGATATAGTTGTTAAGTTGAACAATTCTTTTGTATGGGCGGAGAATTGTTCTCGTGTAACAACCGCTTAGCTTCTTATATCTACAAGAAGTCGAGTCGACCAATTTTCTCAGATATAAGGTGGAATTGTGTTTGGTTCTACAATCACTTAGCTTCGTAGTGATAATCATTGGGATTGGTCGCTTATCAAGATGTATATGATGAGAAGGTGAATCTTTTCTCATATATATACTTGATAGGTAGAGAACGATAAGGTAGGTGCGAGTTCTTGAACCTCATACTTATGGTAAGTTCGTGACTCATAATAATATGGTATATTTTCGAACGTCTCAGCTAATGGACGTCTATGGTCTGTCTGGATGTTCTTAAACTCATATTATTGTGGAAAGTTCCTGAACTCATAATGTGTGGTAAGTTGATGGACTGTACTAAGGTATAGGAATGTTTAGACCGAAAAATGAGTTGTTTTCAAAGAGGTTTAGAATTAAAAGTGCTAGAGAAGATTAAGTATTGTCGCAAAGAAGACAATGAAGAAGTAATGGAGAAATAGATATTCCAAGTCATCTAGCTATGCTAGATTTCAAGTTTATTGAACTCGTACGATATGTACATTTTGAAAAGGAAAGAATTGGTTCAACTTTTGGAACCAAAGAATTTTAAAAGAGCTATTCTTGGTATGTCTATGCTAATTGCTTTTGGCCTAGATGTAAATTGATTTAAAATATTCAAAATGAATTTTATATCATCCTGCATTCGATGCAAGGGTGGTAAAACGATGGAGTTGTTAATACCATTGAACTCGGTGTTGATGTGATCTTAGGATCAACAACCCGCTATGGTATGATGTATAATGACGAAGTCACAAACCGACGAAGTCCTCAACGATCGTGAAAAGTACTTGCAGATCATGACGCCATAAACCGCTTTTGATGTATCATGTAAAAGAATTTAAAGAAGTAGTCGACGTCAATTGAGTTGACTAGATTTAATGTTTCACGTTGATATCCAATTTATTGGTATGGTCTAAGCTACTTGATTTTGATGAATTAGACAAATGGTATGTCATCGAGATTTTTTGAGAACTTGTGCCAAACCAAATTGTTTTGGTGTGGAATCTAATGATTTAGTCCGAGGAGAACATGGAAGAGGTAGTTACTTTCTTTGTGATTGTAAACCCACTGCTAAAGAAGGGCTTACTACGAAATGTTGTTTAACCTAGTAAGAGTTCATGGTCGATTTGACCCCTCAAAGAAAAGTATGAAACGTTTTAAGAGGAAATTTTATATTCCTCGTTATTCTTTTCGCTTCATGATTCTTGATAGGTTATGGGGGTTAGGAATGAGGGAAAGATAAGAACTACGCTGAAGTGAAGTTGAGAAGAAAGGTAGGCTAAAATTTCGAGGACTAAATTTCGTGAAGAAGGGGTGAATGTGATGACCGGTAAGGGTGTGGTTTTAAGAAATTCGAGGATGGAATTTTTATAAGGAGGGAAGAATGTGACAACCCTAAATTTGGATCGTCCGTAATTTAGGTTTAAAGAATTAGTTATTAATAAAACTAATTTTTATTAATACTATTATGTGTTATGTGTTTATTAATCGCTCTATAACCCAGGATGATTATAAGTCTGGGAGTATTCGCTACGAGCTAGATCGAATTTAATAAGAATTTTCAACATTTAAAATGAAAGTTTTTCCAGAACAAAATATTTTTGGGGAAAAAATTTAAATAGGCACTATTCATCCATTCTCGCTTCTGAGATTTATTTTGAAATTCGAGAAGTTATAGATTACGCTTAATTTTGAGACGTGATGGAATATTCAATAATATTTAGCTTATGGCAAAAACGAAGTTTTTTCACTCATGACTCAAAAAAAACCTAAGGGTTAGGAAAAGTGAGTTCCGAGAATTTTATGATCACGATAATCATTAGGGTTATTATGCGTGAGAAATATGAGGATAATACTAATTATTATATGAGTATAGTAAGAAGATTATTACGACATATAATACGTAATATCGCATTTAACAATATACAATAAAATTACGAGAATACGAGAATACGAGAAATAGAATGCGAGAATACGATTAGTCTTAATGGACTTTGAGTTCATGGACTTTGTAGGATCTAATTGACTTGGATTATGTCAAGCCCAATGCTTTGTGAAATCAAGCCCAAGTTAGGCCCAATAAGAATTAGGGTTAAGGCCCAAACCAAGAAAAGAAAACCATGGATCGAACCGATGGGTAAACGGATGGGTAATAACTAATGGGCAACCCAGGGGTGACCCATGAGCAAAGTGGGATGGCTACTTGGCCACCAAGTAAGGGTGGTGGCCAAGTAAACTTGGTGGCTAAGTGTTGGAGGAGGTGGGAATAGTAAGGAGGAGGGGGGCTAAATGACTAAAATGCCCTTAGCTTTGAAAAAATCTATAAATAGAAGCTTATTTCATTATTTTTGGATTTTGAAAATCCCCACACTGAGAGAGAGAGAGAGAGAGAGAGAAGTTGGATGGGAGGGAGAAGGAAGAGCATGAGCATGAATGATCGGATCGAAAAGTGATCGTGTAATAAGCAAAGCTTGCAAATCCGGCTTTATATAACTGGAAGAGGATTAAAGAAGAACCAGAATCCAAAACCTAATCTCTTTTAAATTTTCTTTAAGTTTTTATGTTTAAAACATAACTTAATGAAGATAAGAGGTAGATTAGGTTAGAGATGATTTCATATGGTTGAAATCATAAGAAAATGAAGAAATAAGAAATTAGAAATTTAGTTTATAAATTTCTTAAGGAAGTATAAGATTTGTAATGAATTTGAGAGCGATCCGAATGGATTATATGAATAAGTAGGTGAAATAAGTAAGGAATAATGTTCTATAACATCAAATTCCAATAAAAAGTGGAATCGTAATCCAAAATATCGATTAAAATGAAGAACTAACGAAGAACACGAAGAACACGCCAAGAACACGAAGAACGTTGTTGATGGACAAATTTAAAACCATCGTAGTTTAATTGTTGTTGATGGACAAGTTTAAAACCATCGCGTATAAGTTAGTTGCATATTGCTTGGTTAGAATAGTAGAAACGCTCATGAAGAACTGGATTAAAACTTAGCTATAACGAAGTTATGGCAAAAATTTTCGTAAAAGACAAACGAGAATTAGAAAGTTAGTAAATGAACCCGAAATGGGGTAGGGTTTCATAAGAAAGTAAGAGAACATAGAAAACGTGAGTCGTGGACTCAAGAACTAACGAAGTTCCGAAGTTTGGATGACCAATTACTGGATGAACAAACGAAGAACGTTAAAAGCGTAAAAATGAACAAAGGGTGAAGATCAAGCCAATCGAATGGCACGTTAATGGATTTATATTGAATTTTCGCTCCGATGGGTATAAAGCACGTAAGATAAGGAAGAGAATGGCTTTGGAACGACCTCGCCCGAAGTTATAACGAAGGAGTTATGAGATCGGGAAGTAAGCATCTCAAATTGGATTTAACACTTAGAGAAATTTTTAGGTTAGTTAGGGCTTGGCGCCGCAAGCGCTACCATGCTTTGTAGAGAGAGGCAGCGCAACATGCGCCATATCGGGTCAGTTTCGCTAACTCGCGTTCGACGAGCGAGAGAGAAAAATAGAGAGGAGGAAGGCAAGGGCCAAGTGTTGGGAAAAAGCCCGTAGATGAGCTTTTAACCGCTCAAATTTCTGGGGAAATGCAAAAGGAAGATAAAGAATATAATATTCAACTAATGTAACACTTAATCAAGTGATGTAAACCTTTATTAAAGGTTGAACATATAGATTAAACAAGATTAAATGACAAAGAATATAAATCACGGATTACGAATCGATGTCCGGGGACCGTAGTCGGAATGAACTAACGTGAGGGATTGCTATGATTGTGATTCCTTAGACGTTGAGTGACGAGGGTAATGAATAACATTTCGATGTTATGACATGATAATGAGAGATAAGTGTGAAGCGATAGACGATGTGAACGCAACGTCGTTTGCAATGGATGAGCTGGTCTTAGCATACAATGATCGGTATGGCTTCAACACTAAGAACGAGTAATGAACATGGGGTTCATGTAATGGATAACAAAAGTATTAATAAGATATGAATTATCAAGAAAGCCTTAATGAATGGTAATAAGATTAATGAAAGCCGAATGTGAGTCGATAAGAATGCAAATCATCCAAGATGATGAACATTTTGAGTAAGACATCTCCGTATGTCATAAAGCCGTAAACTGGTAAAGGAAGTTAGTCGCAGTAAACTTATATTGCAAGAACGCAAACCCTAAGAAGTAAAGTTAAGTTAAACCAATGCGTAAGTTCAATATATGACTAATTGGTGTTTATGTTTTCTCCTTATGTGTTATATAGGAATTGAAATGAGCAGCTTCAAAGTAAAGAAGTTATATGGGCGTAAGGCAAGTTTCCTAACTTCATTCATATATTACATGAATGTTAGTTTCTTAAACTTCTCGGATGTTGTACTTGAGAAGTCTTGTCTATGTGCATATGTGTATGATATATGTACAATGTGGTAGAATGTATGAGGCCTTGAGCCACAATTTGAACACTTCGTTGTTTCTATGATATGAATTGTTCGTGATTGAGCTGCTCAATACAAGTATGTTCTGCTTATACATGAACCGTTATTGTTAAGTCTGTAAGCTAATGATTCTAGCCTTATATGATGTGTATGAAAAAGGTAGAGGAATGAAAGTATTTCAAAGTGAAAATGATTGATGTTTTAAGATGATAGGAATCGAGACTATTCCTATTATTCAAGCCGCTTCATAACCTTTGTTCTCGGTTATAGAAGTTCTAAAGAAATGTTTTAATTTCAAGTTGTTTGTTCAACTCTATATGACTTGCTGGGCAATTGAATGCTCACACTTGCTTTAAATGAAAAACAATTTTCAAATGAACAAGGTTAGAAGAACTTAAGGATCCCCAGAAAGATCAAGTCGATGGTATCTAGATGAATTGTCATTCGTAGTGTGAAGGAAATGAGAAGATCAAGTGAAGACTTGTAATTTAGAAAGATAAATTGAACTCTAGACTAGTTTAATGAACTATTATGTATCCTTGGTATGGATAAAAGTCACTCTTGTAAGATGAAATGAATAATGTATTTATTATTATTTGTAATGAAAAAGGTTATAAGGTTTCCGTAACTCGGGATTTGAGAGTGTATGTTGTTATATTTGGTATATAATGATGTATGTTGGATGAAGGATGTACTGTGACGCACGGAATCCGGGTGTGAACCGGATTTTATGCGTTCTGAGATAGCATTAGTAGTCCTCACTATTCTATTAAATAGTGTGACAATAAATGTAATGAGGACTCCATTGAGTGTGGATATTGTCTAGATGACAATATTCTTATTAAAACTCTTAGATTATGTTTTGTCGTATTTTAGACGACTGTTGTATAATTAATTTGTATTTGAATTTTATACCATGTATTTGCTGACTCAAGATGGGTGATGTACACCTATTTTGGGGGCGTCACAATGTTGATCAATTCACCTTTGCTTTTAAGCTAAAGATATTCAATTATAAATTCAATGGTCATGATCATTCCATTCAACAATTCATCTTTGCACTACTGGCCAAAGGGAACCAATAGTCACGATCATACCAAAAATTTACCCATCTTTACACTCAAGTCAAAGAGAAATTTCATCACCAGGATTATAAAAATGTTATATATGATAATAAAAATAATATGATCAACAAGCATTTAAAAGGTAAGATTCATAAATCAACGATAATAGAAAGAGAAACCAATTTTTCGTGAATAGTAACTTCGTGAATAGTAATATGAATATAAAAGTATAATAAGTATCACGTAAATAATGTCATAGAAAATAAGTGCCATATCCCGTGAATATCCCCCGACCTGAAAAAGAAGGTAGAAATTCCACAATAAAATCCATACTAATATTTCAAAGTATAATGATAATAAAAGAAGGAAACATCATTATGAAGAAAATAACACACTACTTCTCAAAAGAATATCTAAAATACTGAAAAACAACTCTCAAAGTATCTAAATACTAAAAAAATATGCTCGATAATATATATAGAGAGAGAAAAAAAACTTGTTTCTGGTGTGATTTTCAATTCTAACTAAGCACCCTTTTTATAGGAAAATGCTAGAACGCCATTGTAGACTAAAATTTAATAAATTAATATTTTATAAAAAAATTCTACGCCTACCATCTTTGCCCAAACTTCAGCCACCACAAGTGGGACCCACTATTCAGCAATTTTCCACACCAACCAAATGTGGGGCCCACCCATATTTTTAATAAAATATTTATTTTTCGAAACTTCAATAATTCATAATAAATATCCCTTTTATCAGAAAAATAGGAACGTTATGTCCATTCCATAGGAAATCGAATTCTCTACAACTTTGTAGAAGAAAGTTTTTCCAAATTCCAAACGAAAAATGACCGAAATCCACATACGGACGATTTTCAACACCTCTTAAAATTCATAACAAATCATACGTTAATTTTTAACGGTTCAAAATTTGTGGACATATTCTCAAATTATATATGTATAACATATCCGAAAATTACAACGATCCAATAGTCAGATTAAAATTATAACTCACGCAATAGAGCTTCAAGAACACTGATTTGATTTTTGGACTATAAGTCCCTCGTACCAGTTTCACTCAAACAGTCACCACGAAAAATCCACAAAGAATATTTGGGTGATTCAAATTTCTACGATTAGCTTACTTCCAGGGCTTTCTTTTGATATATTGTTCATCTCCTAACTCATTATACACAAAGAGTTGTGGATTTTACAAAATCAAGTAATAAACTAATTTTTCTGAAAATCCCATATTTGGTTCTTCTTTTAATTTCTAGATTTCTCTCATTTGATTCATGCACCATGAATTTAGTGTGAAATATCACCATTATTATATTATTATATAACCACATTATACATTTATAATGTAAGATAAAATATTAATTTTCAACAATTGACACTTTTCTAAGAATTCCTCCATTCCGACAAAATACTGATAAAACACCTCAGCATTAATTCCTTCATTTATATCCACACAAAATAAATATTTTTCTATCCATCATTTATATCCACATAAAATAAATATTTCCTTATCATATAAATCAATAATTAATTATTCACAAATAATATTACAGAATCACAATTATGACAACCATGTCGTTCCCAATAAAGAGGAGGCTTTCCGATAAGAATTTCTCCTTACTGGCGCGTAATTAGATGACCAAACCCCTTTCCTAGACAGAACTTCCTTAGACATTGCCAATAATGCTATCTAACAATATTATTCAAATAATATGAATTATTGATCTGATAATGGAAAATACTATGCAGTGACAATTATTGAACAACAATAATATAAAATATCAGCGTAGCAATTATTGAATCAATAAAATAAAATATTGAACAGTAATTACTTTAACAATAATTGAGTAGTGCCTTCTTACGTAAGAATCAATAATTCAAAAATACTGTGCAATACTGTGTGCTACTGTGTAACAACGCGTATTACAATATTTTAACCACCGGGTATTCCAACAGTGTTAACGGTAACAACTACGCCGTTATTTATAAAAACTAATATTTGTCATTTTCTTCATCCGATAGCTTATTATTACATTATGGGGCCCATAAATGGTCTGCTGACGTCGCATATGAATATTCCCGACAACAAGAATATTCCACGACCAAACAAATATTCCCCGACAACAATGAATATTTTATAACCACTTGCTTATTTTGTAAAATTTGCATATTTCACCCATAACTTTAAACTTTTATCAATTTAACTATTTACTAAATAGAAAAATTAAATACTTTTATTTCATAAAATTTGGGGTCTTACAATCTCCCCTTCTTATGAAATTTCGTCCCCGAAATTTACGTACCTGGTATTTCGAAGAGTTGAGAATACCTTGCTTTCAGATTCTATCTTTCTTGTCATCACGATTTCTCCATTGCTCATTTCTTGTATTTCAGATATCATTCTAGAATACATCTTCAAAACAAAGGTTAATTGACATATCACAATTTGTCAACTTAAGTAAGAAATTTTAGCTTAGGTAAGTCACACATTAGCGAAGTATATTACTCGTCTCTCCCCTCCTAGTTCTAGACTCAGATCTTCGCCAGCGACCATATCCCTAAGCTCTGATACCAAATGAAATGCCCCCAAAATAGGTCCATTCCACCCAACCTATTCTGAGTCGCCATGAAATACACTCAATGCAATTTCCAAATACAAACTTCATTATTACAATTGTCGTGCAAAATACGACAACACACTATTCTACAGTTCTCAATAAAATTATTTTCATACTGTTTAGGGAGAACCTCCACAGCTAGAGACCAACGTTCTATTCCCCTGTTACCCCCGCTCGACCCAGCTACACTCTTATTACCTGAAAGGAATTGTGAAGCAAAAGGGTGAACACAACTAGCCCAATAAAGAATATCATGACTAAAGATAATTAAATTATCCATAGCCTTCGTCAGTAATGAATCAGAGATTTTGAACATATGGTAGATGATAAAACTTTTCAACCATAGTTGCAGCGGAACGAACAATCCATTAGAAGAGTCAAATAGACCACAAAGTCTATTATCTTCTCCATGTTAAAGTCCACCAACAATGTTTTATCCCTGTAACATCAATCAACAGTTCTGGTCCACAATCATATGAAATACTCATAATCATAATTGTGGTTCTAAATTCCTCTTCTCATCCAGGACGAAGATAATTTTCATCACATGTCTTTACCTGAAATATCAAAGATCATGGTTATACCAAATCATAGTTCTTGTTCATAATTATACTGATAAATTCATCTTTGCACTACGGGCCAAAGATATTCGTCAATAGTTCATCTTTGCACTTCTGGCCAAAGATATTCAACAACAGATCATCTTTTCACTACATGCCAAAGATATTCAACAACATATCATCTTTCCAATATAGGCCAAAGATATTCAATAACAGGTCATCTTTGCACTACAGGCCAAAAATATTATTATCTCAAAGAAATATATAATCATTTCAGACTTTATATAAACAATAATTATAACCATGTTGATCAATTCACCTTTACACTTAAACTAAAGTTATTCAATTATAAATTCAACAGGTCATGATCATCCCATTCAACAATTCATCTTTGTACTACTGGCCAAATGGAACCCATAGTCATGATCATACAAAAAATCTACCCATCTTTACACTCAAGTCAAAGAGAAATTTCATCACCAGGATTATAAAAATGTTATATATGATAATAAAAATAATATGATCAACAATTGCATTTAATTTCAAGAGTAAGATTCATAAATCAACGATAATTTGGTCATTAAGAGATATCAATTTTGTCGTGAATAGTACCTATGAATAGTAACTCGTAAATAGTAACTTGTGAATAATAATTCGTGAATAGTAACTTATGAATAGTAACCCGTATTCGTACATAGTACCGTATACGTAAATAATGTCATATACGTAAATAGTGCCATATACATGAATAGTGTCGTATACGTGAATAGTAACCCCGATATGAAAAAGGTAGAAATTTCAAAATAAAATCCATACCAATATTTCAGTATAATGATATTGAAAGAATAACATCATTATGAAGAAAATAACATCCCTTACTATCCCTTACCTCAAAAGAATAGTACTTTTGGCTGGAATTTTGGATGTAATGCCGAAGGAAACTTGCAGTGAAAAATAACTCTCAAAGTATCTAAATACTAAAAAAATACGCTCGATAATATATATAGAGAGAAAACTTGTTTCTAGTGTGATTTTCAATTCTAACTAAGTACCCTATTTATAGGAAAATGCTAGAACGCCATTGTAGACTAAAATTTAATAAATTAATATTTTATAAAAAAATTCTACGCCCACCATCTTTAACCAAACTTCAGCCACCACAAGTGGGACCCACCAATTCAGCAATTTTTTGCACCAACCAAAAGTGGGGCCCAACCATATTTTTAATAAAAATATTTATTTTTTGAAACTTCAATAATTCAAAATAAATAGTCATTTTATCAGAAAAATATGAATTTTATGTCCATTCTATAGGAAATTGAATTCTCTACAACTTTGTAGAAGAAAGTTTTTCCAAATTCCAAACGAAAAATGACAGAAATCCACATACGGACGATTTTCAACACCTCTTAAAATTCATAACAAATCATACATTAATCTTTAACGGTTCAAAATTTGTGGACATATACTCAACTTATATATGTATAACATATCCTAAAATTACAACGATCCAACGGTCGGATTAAAATTATAACTCACGCAATAGAGCTTTAAGAACATTGATTTGATTTTCGGACTATAAGTCCCTCATACCAGTTTCACTCAAACAGTCACCACGAAAAATCCACAAAGAATATTTGGGTGATTCAAATTTCTATGATTAGCTTACTTCCAGGGCTTTCTTTTGATATATGGCTCATCTCCTAACTCATTATACACAAAGAGTTATGAATTTTACAAAATCAAGTAATAAACTAATTTTTCTTAAAATCCCATATTTGGTTCTTCTTTTGATTTCTAGATTTCTCTCATTTGATTCATGCACCGTGAATTTAGTGTGAAATATCACCATTATTATATTATTATATAACCACATTATACATTTATAATGTAAGATAGAATATCAATTTTCAACCATTGACACTTTTCTAAGAATTCCTCCATTCCGACAAAATACTGATAAAACACCTCAGCATTAATTCCTTCATTTATATCCACACAAAATAAATATTTTCCTATGCATCATTTATATCCACATAAAATAAATATTTCCTTATCATATAAAGCAACAATTAATTATTCACAAATAATATTACAGAATCACAATTATGACAACCAGGTCGTTCCCCGGAAAGAGGGGGCTTTCCGATAAGAATTTCTCTTTATTGACGCGCAATTAGATGACCAAACTCCTTTCCTAGACAGAATTTCCTTAGACATTGCCAATAATGCTATCTAACAATATTATTCAAATAATATGAATTATTGATCTGATAATGGGAAATACTGTGCAGTGACAATTATTAAACAACAATAATATAAAATATCAGCGTAGCAATTATTGAATCAATAAAATAAAATATTGAACATGAATTACTGTAACAATTATTGAGTAGTGCCTTCTTACGTAAGAATCAATAATTCAAAAATACTGTGCAATATTGTGTGCTACTGTGCAACAACACGTATTACCGTATTTTAACCACCGGGTATTCTAACAGTGTTAACGGTAACAACTACATCGTTATTTATAAAAACTCATATTTGTCATTTTCTTCATCCGACAGTTATTCTGTTATGGGGCCCACAAATGGCTGCACCGTCGTACGAATATTCTCCGACAACAAGAATATTCCACGACCAAACGAATATTCCCCGACAACAATGAATATTCCACGACCAAACGAATATTCCCCGACAACACTGAATATTTTATAACCATTTGCTTATTTTGTAAAATTTGCACATTTCACCCATAACTTTAAACTTTTATCAATTTAACTATTTACTAAATAGAAAAATTGAATACTTTTATTTTATAAAATTCGGGGTCTTACAATATCTGGACCGAATGATAATGAATGTGATCAGCTTTTCATACCTGATGAATACATGCAGTATGCACAGAGTGCAATTTAATAATTCTTAGAATGGCAATCAAAAATGATTAACCACAAATATAATTGAATAATACAACTCGAGGTCGAGTTAAGAAAAACTTGCCTGAACCGTGGACTATCGTTCCATCTTTGCACGTAAGCCAAAGATATACAATTCAATAATCAACATGCCATCTTTGCACATAAGCCAAAGATAACTTTCATCAACATATAAGCATGAGGATGATGACAATGATATAAGCATTAATCAAACGAAAACAATGATAAATATTAAAGACTTTAAATTTATCCAAATATTATCAACCACTTAATAAACTCATAATCTAATATTATTAATATTATAACAATATTTTAATCACTTCTTAAACTTATAAACAATTTATTTCAATTGTTTACACTTTACCACATAATGCATTTAATCATTCAAAATGCCATACTCATAAGATTTCATCACAAATGATCAAATCCCTCATCAAAAATCTACATATACCCTATATAGGATTCCCAAGCCATAAAATCCTATTTTCAAATTTTGTTACTTCACATAACATATTTAATTCATTTACTCATAACTAGTTCATTTTCATGAAAAATACTAAACCAGTCCCAAAAATATTTCTTTTCTAGGATATTTAGCAGAATATAGTCCCATATTGAACATATATTTTTCTTGGAATTTTTAAAATTCATTTACTATTTTTCATATGGCCAAAACTGCCGAATATTTAAAAATTTATCATAAATTGTACTTTTGTCCAAAAATTCCCAAATTTACAGGGTATACTCCTGTCAAATATATGTACTCCCAATAAAAATTTCATCAATTGTGGAGTTAACCACAAGGAGTTATAAGGGTTTACTTTTAAAATAGTCTTTTTCCATAAAATTCATAACTCCTAATCTATATATCCAAAAATCGCCATTTTTGGATACAATCTAGAAAACTCATCAAATTATCATTTCAAATTTTTTCAGAATATTTGAGGGTCAGAAAAATTACGAAACTGTCCTTGGAAAAAACCCCTTTTGAATGAAAATACTATTCATATGAATACGAAAGATCATTCACCATGCATGCGGTAATCCACATAAACAGGTTATCCCAACAGAATAATAAAGAATGGAACCAGGTCATGCGTAAACGCACATACATGATATTCCAATAGAATAATAAATAATGGAATAACAGAAGAATTTACCAGGCATGCGATAGACCGCACAGACAGGTTATTCCAACAGAATAATAAATAATTGAACCAGGTTATGCGTAAGCGAATAGAGTGGGATATTAAGCGGAATAATAAACAATGGAACCAGGTCATGCGTAAACGTACAAATAGGATATTTTGACAGAATAATAAAGAATGGAATAATAGAAGAATTTCACCATGTATGCGGTACTTTGCATATACAGGTTATTCCAACAGAATAATAAGAGATGGAATAACAATAGCTCTCTTGAATGAATCTGAAAGAAATAATACCCCTTACCTCAAAAAAGAAATTTGGATTTGGAATAGTGAGGTAGCAGACTTCTCTTCTTTTTTCTCTCTATAATAATTGCTCTATAACTTTAGTGAATTGGTGAGAAATGAAGGAAGAATGAGCTTCTATTTATAGGAAAATATAGTTTCAATAATTGCACGTTTTGGGGCTCAAAATATTACAGTATAATTCCTTTCTCTTTTTCTTCATTTTTAATTTAGTCCTGTAAGTATTATCAAACTTTCACCACCTGCCCTAATAGTAAGTAATATGAATCAATAGTTCAATCATGTGAGTCAATAGTTATAATCATGTGAAAATACGAATTACAGTATAGTACCTCCATCTATACCTCCATTTTTAATTTAGTCATGCAAGTATTATCAATCTTACACCAACTCCCCTAATAGTACAAGAATGTGAATCAATAGTACACACATGTGAATAAATAGTTATATAGGCATTTGAATTAGTAGCAATTAATTGCTCATTTATCTGATAAATTACCCGATTTATCAATATAACCCCAGACATCAATTATCATCAGAATAAATGTCGATTTCCACTAACACTAATAATCCCAACACAATAGAACTATCAAATTCATCTTTAATCAACACAAACTTATTCATCATTAATATTATAACTCATAATATTTAACAACCAAGTCGTTCCCAGGAAAGAGGGGATTTTCGATAAGGATTTCTCCTTATTGGTGCACAATTATGTGACCAAACCTCTCATTGACAGAACTTCTAGACATTGTTAATATTGTAAATAATAATATGAATAACTTTGTCGTCTCAATTTTTGATTTAATAATATATCATATTATCTGAGATGATCTTGTGACAATAATTGAATCATTAATATGAGAGATATGATCAAAGAATTAATGTAGCAATAATTGAGTATAAGCCGGTGACTTATCACGTAAGCATCAATAATCAATATCGTGTCTGCTACTATGCAACCCGCCAGCATTATTCTTTTACTTTTACTACTGAGTAGTTCAAGCGGTTTTAACGGTAACACTTTCGCCGTTATTTTTAATAAAAGATAATTCTGTCGTTTTCTAATTACGACAATACTTTTGTTGTGGGGTCCACCAATGATTGTGTCGTCGTACGAATATTCTCTGTTAAAACGAATATTCCCCGACCAATCGAATATTATATAACAACTTGCATTCTTTGCAAAATTTATAAATACTACCACAGCTATAAAACTATCTCCAATCCACACCATAATATTTAAAAAAATATTTCGAGAAAATTAAATATTTATTCGTAAAATTTGGGGTCTTACAAATAATATCGATATAAAAATTAAAATAACATCATCACAGTATTTAAAATAACCTAAACACATTATCACATAATCCTATCCGTCTATAACACACATAAGACTTATCCTCAAGTCAAACTTTTACAGTTTGAGTCGAGTTCGATACAATTCTAACATCCCGACGGTCTAGTCGAACAAAATTTCGAGTTTAAGTTCAATTAAACTATGTCTAAACACTTAACCATTATCTAAGATAATTTATTAACAGTCAAAATATTTTTCGTAAGCTCGTAATAATTTTTAAATAATTATTACTATTTATCATAAATTTTCAATTATTAATATCGTATTTATATAATTTAAATATCATATAATTCCTTTATCATTAATATTTATTTAATACTAAATATTAATAAAAATCATAACATAATATTATAATATATCAAAGTATTTTAATACCTAAAAATCATATTTATATGATTTTTAAACCATTAAATTCATTATTACGTAATTGCTATTATTAAAATATTAATATTTTCATGACAAAATATCCAAAGTTATATTTTATAACTTAAAATATTTTATAACACTTAAATCTTTTTATATGATTTTTAAAATATTAATTCTATTTTTCCATATTTTATCTAATATATTTATTAAACAAATTAATCATCATTAATATTAATTAATGAATGAAATTCATCACAAAATATCAAAAGTCATTAAAAATAACTTAAAATATTTTCTAACACCATAATATATTTTTTCATGTATTAAAAATCATTTTTAAATAATTTATTTAATATTATAATTAAATAAATTAAATACCATTATTATTCCAAAAATATTAAATATTTATGAAATATATTCAGAATAATTAAAAACTAATTTTTAGACTTTAAAATAATTTTTAGGAATTTATTTTGTATTTTTAATAATTAAAAACTATTTTTCTCTAATTATTTAATAAAATAATTATTTTTTTGAAATTATTTGTCGCTAAAGGTACCATAGGCGACAAAATCGTCGCTAATGGTGTTCTTGGCAAAAACCCAGATCTGCATGTTAGAATATAGGGTACCTACTTTGACCGGTTGTAAATTTTTGATCCATAAGTTTCTGGGCTAGTATCTGTGTTAATGTTGTAGTCCTGATGTAGTATTACAACTATAAACCAATTTCATGACCAACATGCATCATAACTGAGAGATATTGGCCATCAAATTGCGTGTAAGAGGCTGTTCTTCATTTCTGGGTTTTCCAGAAATGAAGAACAGCACAAGGTGTCTACTTCGAGCCCTTGAATCTATGCTTTCCAAGCTTACTATATATGATATAATGCTTCTGGTTTGCACTCCAGATGACAGGGAACATTTATATATTAACAGATCATCAAAACAATACCACAATCATAAGATTCAATGGAATTCTAAACTACCACGCGGAAAGTGTTCTTGAGAAACTGGGTTTCCAGATTTCGTCTAAGCGATTGGTCAACGCCTTGATTTGATAGTGATTACCTTTTATTCCAGTTATGATCTAAGTGATCTAAAGACTTTAACATATAGTCTACATGTCAGGCTACAAAGATCAAACAACAAAATGACCAAAACACTTAACAGCAGCAAGATAAAAGCCTTTAAAAATGGCTGTCAGAAATTCTGGGTTTCTAGGTTGCCCAGAAACTCAGAATTTCTGATCGGTCAACTCACTTTGACCACTCATAACATGAGTTCTAGACATGATCTGACCATGCTTCGAGTTCCAGAACAAAGATCACATGGCATAAAACATATTCATAACATAAAACACACATAACACCTAACACACACTGATCTAGGAACCCTGACATATGGCTGTTAGGCCATCTTTTCCAACTTTTTCAGATTTTTGAAAACTTAAATTTCGAGTATTTAGATGTTATGGATTTGTGATCTAACAACCCAGAGACACCCTCTAACATAACTTTAAACAACAAACAACATCAAACAACATGGATCACATGATTTTCAAAATTTAGGGTTTATACCTTTATGCTTTGATTTATTTTGATTCTGATCCTTGGTCTGATATTGGAGAACTAAGAGGCTAACTTGGCTTTGTTTCTCACTCTCTCCCACTCTCCATTTCGAAATATAGAGAGAGAATAGGCTTGGACAATTTTGCTAAATAAAGTAAGAGATTTTTTTCTTACTTTTTGACTTTTAAATTCTTGGGTTAAATGAATTTTGCTGGAATGAATGGCTGGTGGCTGGGATATAATTCACATGGGGTAGGTAGGGTAGTTCACCCACTAAAGTTTTGGTTAGATTCCCAAGTTAGTTAATAAAGAATGTAAAAAGGGCATTAATGTCATTTGATTTCCCATTTTAATTCTAAAGTTGTCATTTGATCCAACCATTAGGGTTTGACCCTTAGGGTTAAAACCTAAGGTTCAAAATAAGTAAGTTTTCTAGAATTTCAAATTTTAGGTTTTCAAAATAGAAAATTAATCTTTCTAAATTATAATTAGGATTCTATAATTATATTATGATTTCTTAATCATAAATTCAATCTTTCTAATTAGGATTATTATTTCCTAATTAAAATTGCTAATTTAGCAATTAGGGTCATAATTGTACATTAGAGTTTATAACCCAAGAATTAGGGTTTTAAATAGAAAATAATCTTTCTAATTTAGAAATTTGGTTTCCTAATTAAATTAGGGTTTTCTAATTACTTATAACTTGAAAATTAGGATTAATATTTCCTAATTAATATTAAAATTATTAAATTAACAATTAGGTTTTCCCTAATTATAAATTAGGATTTCTAATCTAGAAATTAGGATTTTCTAAATCAATTAGGGTTATCCCTAATTAGGTTATGATTAATAACGTTTAAACCTTATATTAGCATTTACATTCCCAAATTAGGGTTTGCTAATTCCGAATTAGGGTTTCGAATTCCCGAAACTGAAATTAGGGTTTCTAGAACCGGTTTTAGGGTTTCTTATTAATCGATAGAATTTTTGAACTGAACGTTGACGTTCTTAATATAATATTAGGGTTTGCCAATGATATAGATTATCTGGTCCACCCTTGACCCTTAGCCACATACTGTACACTTATATAACCATATACACAGAACATATTCACGTATATACTTAATCCTGAATAATTCACCACAGAAATTTTAAATTCACAAAATTCCTTCTTAGAAATCTCAAATCCATTCACTTTTTTTTGTCTAGGTTTATTATTTAACCTTAATTCAATATTTTAAGATTTTATAAATATTCAAATTCTCGGGTTATCACATTCACCCATTCTTCTAAAAATTTCGTTCCCGAAATTTACCTTACACCTTACACCATGCACCATTCACCATTCATTCTCATCATTACATGCTACCCAATACATTCTTCACAAGTGTAAAAAAAAAATTAATTGTGCTGAGGGGTTGTATAGACTATTGTCTGTCATTTTTGCAAAGGTCTTATAGAAATTCATCCGCAAACTGTCATAACTTACGGACATAGTGGGCAATTAGCCTGATATGCCCTGTACTTATTAAGTAATGCTGGTCGAATCTGTTTCTTGTCTCTGCCATAGGTACAAAATTTTTACCTCAGTCTTATTGGATTCCACACCAAAATAATTTAGTTTGGAAAAAATTTCAAAGAACTCTTAGAATTTTCATAAACGTTGGTCTAGCCAAATCAAATAGCTTAGACTCATATCAATAATCAACTTCAATTGAATTACGAATGTGTGTAGCCAAACGCCGTTGGAAAATTAAAATTTTAGAATAGTTTAAAAATGACATCATGATGCTGTATTGTATTAACAACCCGTTTGAGGATGACGTCATCGAGTGACTTTGTCATAACACATCATACAATAGTGGAACACCGATTTTAGATCAAATTCAACACTAAGTATTCCTGCATTTACAACTCCATCAACTTTTTATCATCTCTGCACCAGGTTACATGGTACATAAGTGATAAATAAAAATATATTTTGATATTTCAAATCATTATCGTCTAGCTAAAATAAGTAGCATAGACCATTCTTTAAACCGTTCAAAAAATTATTTCAAATCTGTTTTATCATCTCAACAGGTAACGATTGTGTCGGTGGCCCGAAGTCCACGTATACACAATGGTCACCAAGAGCTGAATAAAAAAAAATTCATTTTCAAAAAGGCACATAGTGCGTATTTAGCTTGATGTCAAAAATTTTGAAATCTAACATAACTAGGAGATTTGGAAAACCTAATGTCTCCACTAATAATCAATTGCTTAATCAATCTATCTGTTTCTATTATCCTCAATATTCCATTTACACATAGTTCTACCCAGTTCGTCAAACCACACTCATGAGTTCAGGAACTTTCCACAATCATATGAGTTTAAGAACTTGTCCTAGTCAGACCTTTGGCGTCCATTCGCTGAGGGGTTCATAAACATTTCATATAATCACAAGTCACAAACGTACCATAAGTATGAGTTTTAAGAACTCGTACTTAACCTGATATTCTCTACCTATAACCTATCTATCTGTTATACACATGAGAAAGGAATCACCCTCTCAACATGCATATAGCAAATAGCGCGACACAGACATTTTAATGATTATCAGTGTAAGAAACTAAGTGGTTGTTACACAAGTACAATTCCCTGCCCATAACAAGGAATCATACAACTCAGCTGCTGGCATGAGTAATCCGTATTCATAATCCTTTCCTAAATTCGTACCCATTCATAGACACACATCAATCTTGTTGTAAACTTTTCAATCATTCGCTTGATCCTTCTCCATACTATAACCTTCTTAGATCATGGGGTGATCTCATCGTATATATTACGATTCATTTCTACACTATGATCGTTTTGTTTTACGATCTCCTACCACTGTACTTTTAGTCTTTTAGACTCTATCTATTCCCCACTATTGTTCAACTTTATTATCAGAGTTAGAGAACTCTGTATCTTTACAACTCGCAGAGATTCGTCTTTGAATCTTACCGACCAACTAACTCTATGTGAGTTAGATCTTATCCTAATCACTGCGGTTATTAGTCTCAGGTATTCCTACCTAAGGTTCATAACCAACAACTTTGATACCAACTGTAGCAGCCCCAAATCCGAGTTCCAAATCACCACGGATCTGGTACAATCATTCTATAACTATTGCAGAAGATATAAATTGTGACGCCCCAAAACAGGTATACATCACCCATCTTGAGTCGCCAAATACATAGTACATAAAACAAATACAAACTTAATTATACAACTGTTGTGTAAAATACAACAAAACATAGCTGAGAGTTTAAACAAGAATATTGCCTTCTAGATAATATCCACTCTCAAATAGAGTCCTCATTACATTTATTGTCACACTATTTTATAGAATAGTGAGGACTACTAAAATAACCATCTGGACCATCAATCTGTTCCCTGACTCGTGCCAGCTATATTCTCATTTCCTGAAGAGAACAATGAAAGAAATGATGAGCTCAACTAGCCCAGTAAGAAATATTATGATTAAGATAATGCAGAATAAATTATCCTTAGCCTTCAACAATATAACAACTGATAGAATATAATAGACAACACGTTTTAGATCAATAACTGCAGCGGAATAAGCAATCCATTAGAAGAGTCAAGTAGAGCATAAAATCTACTATCTTCTATGATTTAAAAAAAATTTCATCAACTTTATCGCTGAGACTCAGCTTAATAAATAAAATCAAATGATCCCTGTACCACGACCAAGGATATTCATGTAATCATCAATGGTCATGATTATACCGAATAATCCCTGGTAATAATCATACCAACAACTGTCCATCAATGAACTACAGGCCAATTAGGACTTTCACCACATCATTCGTCACATTACGGTCATGATTATACTGGTCAAAATCATACCAAGTCCATCTCTGCACGTGAGCCAAAGATGACTTTCATCACAATATAAGCATGATGATGATGACAATGACATAATAATTCAATAAAACAAGTTCAAGGATAAATTTTAAAGATTTATAATTTAATTTATCTAAAAATCAATAACGTCCAAATTGTCAACATGATACTGCTTTGTAGAGTAAAATTCAAGAATAATATTCATGTACCAAAAATAATTTGGACAAAAAAGAAATATCTTTTTCGGGTAAATAGTACCCTGTGAATAGTACTTCGGGAATAGTACCTCGTGAATAGTACCCCGGCATGAAAAGTACCCTAAATACCCGAGTGAATAATATTCGGGGGTTGAATAGTAATTTGGGTGAATAGTAACCCGTGAATAGTAACTCGTGAATAGTATTTTAACACGAAAAGTGCCCCGAATACCTGAGTGAATAATACTAGAGTGAATAGTAACCGGGTGAATAGTAACTCGTAAATAAAATACCAAATAAAATGATATTTTATGACGATTACAAAAGAAATGATATCTCATACGAGTATAATAGAATATACGAAACTGCAAATGGATTTTCACCCGCCATGTGGTAATCCACGTAGACAGATCATTTCCGCAATTTAATAAGAAATGAATACAAAGGATCATTCACCATGCATGCGGTAGTCCACACAGACAGGTTATTCCAACAGAATAATAAAGAATAGAATAACAAAAGAATTCACCAGGCATGCGATAGATCGCCTTGCAGACGGAGTTATTCCAGCGAGAATAATAAAGAATGGAACCAGTCATGTATAATCCGCACATAAAGGATATAACAACAGAATAATAAAGAATGGAATAACAATGAATTCACGGGCATGCGATAGACCGCATGCATACATGTTATTCCAATGTAATAATAAAGAATGGAACCGTGTCATGCGTAATCCCTTGCATGAGACGAGGATATTCCAGAGAATAATAAAGAATGGAATAACAGAAGAATTTCACCATGTATGCGGTAGTTCGCATAGACATGTTATTCTAACATAATAATAAAGAATAGAATAACAGAAGAATTTCACCATGTATGCGGTAGTTTGCATAGACAGGTTATTCCAACATAATAATAAAGAATGGAATAATAGAAGCTCTCTTCATGAATAAGAAAGAAATAATACCCCTTACCTTAGAAGAAATCTGGATACTGGAATAGTGAGGTATCAGACTTCTCTTCTTCTTTCTCTCTATAATTTCTCTCTATAATAATTGCTCTATAGCTTTAGTGAATTGGTGAAAAATAATGAAGGAATGAGCTTCTATTTATAGGAAAATATAGTTTTGATAATTGCACGTTTTGGGGCTCAGTATATTACAGTATAATACCTTCCTCTTTTTCTTCATTTTTAATTTAGTCCTAGAAGTATTATCAAACTTGCACCACTTCCCCTAATAGTAAATCATGTGAATAAATAGTAAATCATGTGACTCAATAGTTCTAATCATGTGAAAAAAATAATTACAGTATAGTACCTCCATCTATACCTCTATTTTTAACTTAGACATGCAAGTCTTATCAATCTTGCACCAACTCCCTTAATAGTGAAAGAATGTGAATCAATAGTACACAAATGTGAACAAATAGTTATAATCATGTGAATTAATAGGAATTAATTCATTTATCTGATTAATTACCCGACTGGTCAGTATAACTTCCAGACATCAATTAATATCAAAATAAATGTCGATTTCCACTAACACTAATAATTCCAACACAATGGAACTATCAATTTCATCTTTAATTAACACGAACTTATTTATCATTAATATTATAACTCACAATATTTAATAACCAGGTAATTCCCAGGAATGAGGGGGCTTTCCGATAAGGATTTCTCTTTATTGGCGCGCAATTAGGTGACCAAACCTCTCCTTGATAGAACTTCTAGACATTGTCAATATTGCAAATAATAATATGAATAACTTTATCGTCTCAATTATTGATTTAATAATATATCATATTATACAGATGATAATGTGACAATAATTGAATCATTAATATGAGAGATATGATGCAGCAATTACTGTAGCAATAATTGAGTATAACTGAGTGACTTATCACGTAAGCATCAATAATCAATATCGTGTGCTACTATGGAACCACGCGTATTACTGTACTTTTACTACAGAGTAGTTCAACAGTTTTAACGGTAACACTTTCGCCGTTATTTTTATAAAATGATAATTCTGTCGTTTTCTAACTACGACAATACTTCTGTTGTGAGGTCTACCAATGATTATGCCGTCGTACGAATATTCTCTGTTAAAACGAATATTCCCCGACCAATCGAATATATAACAACTTGCATACTTTGCAAAATTTATAAATACTACCCACAACTATAACACTATCTCAAATCCACACCATAATATTCAAAAAATTATTTCGAGAAAATTAAATCTGTATTCATAAAATTTGGGGTCTTACAATCTCCCCTCCTTATGAAATTTTGCCCTCGAAATTTACGTACGTACCTGGTATGCCGAATAGGTGAGGATACCTTGACTTCACTTCAAATTTTAACTCTTGAGGTATAACCTTTGAGTGTCAAATATAATCCTTCTTATCCAAGATTTTAACACGTATCTCCTCATATGTTAAATCTTCTGCTATCTCGTCTAATTCCAATTCAATAATGTGGTTCGGGTCGTCCACATATTTACGTAACATCGATACGTGAAAAAAAAATGTTATGAACACGCGACATACTTGGCGGTAAAACGAGTCTATGAGCCACAGTTCCTACTCGATCAAGGATTTCAAATGGGCCAATTAAATTGAGGGTTGAGATTTCCTCTCTTCATCGATTCTTGCTTCTAGAATAACGCCTTATTGAACCTTCTTCTTCATATTCATCAACTCTGAGTATGTTGCTTGCACGGCTTTAACTTTATCGATTAATGTCGATTCCACTCGTATATTCATTATCTTCATGTGGGTCCCTAGAGTCTTTAACTCTATCTTCATCATTTGTAAGTTATACAAAATGGGTTTTTGTGTTAACAACATCGCACTCGTAAACGCATACGATCTTCTACTCAACGAGTCAGCTACCACGTTTGCTCTTCCACAATAATATTGAATGGTATAGTCGTAGTCTTCAACAGCTCGAGCCAACATCTTTGGTGCATGATACGTTCGTTTTGGTTGAAGAAATATTTAAGGGTTTTAGATATGGGTTATGTACTGGGGTCAATACAAAATTCGATTTCACGCTCTAAGGGTAGGCTAAGAAGTCTTCAAGAATACGTCAGGAAATTTATTAACAATAGAAATATCATTCAAAATTGTGGCTCTCATCCAAGACTTGGATAACACATGTAATGAAGGTTTCTCCTAACGGAGTTTCAACCGATAAGTCAAAGTCTAATTTCTCTGGAGTCAAATTTAAACGTTGAGCGCAAGAAAGAGAGATAAAAAATGGGTAGAACCGGTATCTAATAAGGTATATACTTCGCAAGAATTTATAATTAACTAACCCGTGCTAACTTCATTCGGGTTACTCGCTTTTTAAGAAGTCACGAAAAATGTTCTCCCTGAAACCACCGACTTTGTTTTGTTCGTATCCGCCTTTGGTGCCACCGTCCCAGCTGGAGTTGACTTTGGTGCACGACAAAATCGGGCTAGGTGACCTTCGTTTCCACAATTATAACATGCTTGGAACTGCATTGTGCAGCTTGGACTGATATGTCTCTCCCCTTCGCATTTGAAGCATACAATTAGTGGTCGTTCTCCTTCCTTAAAAACGGGTGTTGGTGATGCTATCTTTCCATCATTGTTGAACCTTCTCTTCTTGAAATTTCCAGTCCTATTATCTTGGCCATGATTACCACTGAAGTGGTTACCATTCTTGGCATGATAATTTCCCCCACGATGGTTATCATTATTCCGATGGCCATTGCCACCGGTACGATTATTATCGTGTTGTTAGTCGTTGCCTTTTGGTTGTGCTGGCTCATTATCACGCTCCAATAACTGAGCCCTATTCACAACATCTAAATATAAACAAAATTTGTGAGAAATGAGGTATTGACGTATATCAGGTTTCAAACCTCTTAGAAACATTTGCGTCATTTGCTCCTCATTATCGACCAAATGGGATGCAAACCGGGATAAATCTACAAATTTAGCCTCGTATTGCGACACGGTCATATTATTTTGCTCCAAATTGATAAACTCCACCTACTTCATATGACGAATACTTTCGGGAAAGTACTTGTCATTGAACAGCTCTTGGAACTTCTCCCAAGACATCTTAAGTGTGTCAGGCTGGGTACATTTTACAGATTCCCACTAGTAATCTGCCTCTTTACGCAACATAAAGGTGACAAAGGGAACCTTTTGCTCCTCGAATCATCCCAAGACATCAAATATCTTGGTGATCTGCTTTAACCACGTCTCTGCCTTAAGTGGTTCTGAATTTCCCAAAAACTCCGGTGGTCCCAACTCCTTGAACTGCTTAGCGGTGACCACCCGAGTGTTGTCAGTGTTTCCACCTGTATTTTGAACAGGAGTCTCTCTCGCCTGATGTTGTATGAATTTCATAAAGCCCCTGAACATCCCATTTCATCGATGTTATTATTTACATGAGGATTATTGTCTTTCTGTTGCACATTATCCTGGGTATTGATCGTTGGTGACTCAACGGTCTCATGTGCTTCATTGCTTATCTCAACATTTTTAGATGCCATTCTCAAACACTGTCACAAAACAAGGGTTAATTGACATATCACATATTATCCCTATACTCTGACCGACCTATTAAATACCAAATAAACTTAGGTAGGTCATATTAGCGAAGGAATTCCCCGTCTCTCCCCTCCTAGTTCTCGTCTCACATCTCAGGCATGGATCATATCCCTAAGATTTGATACCAACTGTGATGCCCCCAAAACAGGTATACATCAACCATCTTGAGTCGCCAAATACATGGTACATAAATCAAATACAAACTTAATTATACAACTGTCATGCAAAATACAACAAAATATAGCTGAGAGTTTAAACAAGAATATTGCCTTCTAGACAATATCCACTCTCAAATAGAGTCCTCATTACATTTATTGTCACACTATTTTATAGAATAGTGAGGACTACTAAAACAACCATCTGGACCATCAATCTATTCCCCGACTCGTCCCAGCTATATTGTCATTTCCTGAAGAGAACAATGAAAGAAAGGGTGAGCTCAACTAGCCCAGTAAGAAATATTATGACTAAGATAATGCAGAATAAATTATCCTTAGCCTTCAACAATATAACAACCGATAGAATATAATAGACAACAAGTTTTAGATCAACAACTGCAGCGGAATAAGTAATCCATTAGAAGAGTCGAGTAGAGCATAGAATCTACTATCTTTTATGATTTAAAAAATTTTTCATCAACTTTATCGCTGAGACTCAGGTTAATAAATAAAATCAAATCATCCCTGCACCACGGCCAAGGATATTCATGTAATCATCAATGGTTATGATTATACCGAATAATCCCTGGTAATAATCATACCAACAACTGTCCATCAATGAACTACAGGTCAATGAGGACTTTCACCACATCATTCGTCACATTACGGTCATGATTATACCGAATAATCCCTGGTCATAATCATACCAAGTCCATCTCTGCACGTAAGCTAAAGATGACTTTCATCACAATATAAGCATGCGGATGATGACAATGACATAATAATTCAATAAAACAAGTTCAATGATAAAATTTTAAAGATTTATAATTTAATTTATCCAGAAATCAATAACGTCCAAATTATCAACATGATACTGCTTTGTAGAGTAAAATTCAAGAATAATATTCATGTACCAAAAATAATTTGGACAAAAAAGAAATATATTTTTCAGGTAAATAGTACCCCGTGAATACTACTTCAGGAATAGTACCTCATGAATAGTACCCCGACATGAAAACTACCCCAAATACCCGAGTGAATAATATTTGGGTGAATAGTAATTTGGGTGAATAGTAACCTGTGAATAGTAACTCATGAATAGTACTCCGACATAAAAAGTGCCCCGAATACCCGAGTGAATAATACTAGATTGAATAGTAACCAGATGAATTATAACCCGTGAATAGTAACTCGTAAATAAAATACCAAATAAAATGATATTTCATGACGAGTACAAAAGAAATGATATCTCATACGAGTATAATAGAATATACGAAACTACAAATGGATTTTCACCCGCCATGCGGTAATCCACGTAGACATATCATTTCCACAATTTAATAAGGAATGAATATAAAGGATCATTCACCATGCATGCGGTAGTCCACACAGACAGGTTATTCCAACAGAATAATAAAGAATGGAATAACAAAAGAATTCACCAGGCATGCGATAGACCGCACAGACAGGTTATTCCAACAGAATAATAAAGAATGGAACCAGGTCATGCATAATCCGCACAGACAGGATATTCCAACAGAATAATAAAGAATGGAATAACAACAGAATTCACCAGGCATGCGATAGACCGCAAAGACATGTTATTCCAACAGAATAATAAAGAATGGAACCAGGTCATGCGTAATCCGCACAGACAGGATATTCCAATAGAATAATAAAAAATAGAATAACAGAAGAATTTCACCATGTATGCGGTACTTTGCATAGACAGGTTATTCCAACATAATAATAAAGAATGGAATAACAGAAGAATTTCACTATGTATGCAGTACTTCGCATAGGCAGGTTATTCCAACATAATAATAAAGAATGGAATAACAGAAGCTCTCTTCATGAATACGAAAGAAATAATAACCCTTACCTTAGAAGAAATCTGGATACTGGAATAGTGAGGTAGCAGACTTCTCTTCTTCTTTCTCTCTATAATTTTTCTCTATAATAATTGCTCTATAGCTTTAGTGAATTGGTAAAAAATAATGAAGGAATGTACTTCTATTTATAGGAAAATATAGTTTCGATAATTGCATGTTTTGGGGCTCAGAATATTATAGTATAATACCTTCCTCTTTTTCTTCATTTTTAATTTAGTCCTGCAAGTATTATCAAACTTGCACCACCTCCCCTAATAGTAAATCATGTGAATCAATAGTAAATCATGTGACTCAATAGTTCTAATCATGTGAAAAAAAACAATTACAATATAGTACCTCCATCTATAACTTAGTCATGCAAGTATTATCAATCTTTCACCAACTCTCCTAATAATACAAGAATGTGAATCAATAGTACACACATGTGAGCAAATAGTTATAATCATGTGAATTAATAGCAATTAATTCATTTGTCCAATTAATTACTCGACTGGTCAGTATAACTTCCAGACATCAATTAATATCGAAATAAATGTCGATTTCCACTAACACTAATAATTCCAACACAATGGAACTATCAATTTCATCTTTAATCAACACGAACTTATTCATCATTAATATAATAACTCACAATATTTAACAACCAGGTCGTTCCCAGGAAAGAGGGGGTTTTTGATAAGGATTTCTCCTTATTGGCGCGCAATTATGTGACCAAACCTCTCTTTGACATAACTTCTAGACATTGTCAATATTGCAAATAATAATATAAATAATTTTGTCCTCTCAATTATTGATTTAATAATATATCATATTATACAGATGATACTGTGACAATAATTGAATCATTAATATGAGAGATATGATGCAGCAATTACTATAGCAATAATTGAGTATAACTGAGTGACTTATCATGTAAGCATCAATAATCAATATCGTGTGCTACTATGCAACCACGCGTATTACTGTACTTTTACTACCGAGTAGTTCAATAGTTTTAACGGTAACACTTTTGTCGTTATTTTTATAAAATGATAATTTTGTCGTTTTCTAACTACGACAATACTTCCGTTGTGGGGTCCACTAATGATTGTGTCGTCGTACGAATATTCCCTGTTAAAACGAATATTCCCCGACCAATCGAATATTATATAACAACTTTCATACTTTGTAAAATTTATAAATACTACCCACAACTATAACACTATCTCAAATCCACACCATAATATTCACAAAAATATTTCGAGAAAATTAAATCTTTATTCATAAAATTTGGGGTCTTACATAAACATAAATTGTTTATACATTAAACTTACACACTTTTTTCTAAGGTTGAGAACCTTCACTTAATACACAATTCATAACTTATTTGACTTGCAATAATATTATTATACAATACTTATACAAATTTATCTACACACATAAACCTAAAGCTGGAACTGTCTTTAACCTTTCCTTGTATCCGACGTATTCGCCTTAATCTGTAATGTTTATCATGATATAGCAAGGGTGAGCAATGAATTTTCCCAGCAAGTTTAAGTTCAATAATTTAAGGATATATCATGATAGAAAGATTTGAACAATAAGCTGGTTAAAGTTCTACAATATAATTGCGAACTAGCAGGAATAAATTTTACATAGCTGAATAACATTAAACATGAACACACACACACACACACACACACACACACACACACATATATATATATATATATATATATATATATATATATATATATATCTGGACCGAATGGTAATGAAGGTGATCAGCCTTTCACACTTGATGAATACATGCAGTATGCATATAGTGCGATTTAATAATTCTTAGACATGGCAATCAGAAATGATTAACCACAAGTATAATTGAATAATACAACTCGAGGTCGAGTTAAGAAAAACTTGCCTGAACCGTGGACTATCGTTACGCATTTTAATAAGCTTTGTCTGAAGACCTAATATTAATAATATCGATATACAAATTAGAATAATATCATCACAATATTTAAAATAGCCTAAACACATTATCACATAATCTTATCCGTCTATAACACACATAAGACTTATCCTCAAGTCAAACTTTAAAGTCTGAGTCGAGTTCGATACAATTCTAACATCCCGACGATCTAGTCGGACAAAATTTCGAGTTTAAGTTCAATTAAACTCTGTCTAAACACTTAACCATTATCTAAGATAATTTATTAATAGTCAAAAAAAATGTCGTAAGCTCGTAATAATTTTTAAATAATTATTACTATCTATCATAATTTTTCAATTATTAATATTGTATTTATATAACTTCAATACGGCAAAAAATACTTTTTCACCACTGTGGTTGTAGTGTTTTAAGCAATTAGCCACAGTGCTTTTCAATACTTTTTTAATTTTTATGTGAAAAGGAAAAGAGTGTAATCTAATATCTTTAATTTGGAAAAAAGCACTTTTATTAATATTATACATATTCTAAATATTTAGGCAAAAAAAAGAAAAAAATAAAACATAAATATTTTTTTTTTTTTAAAATTTTATAAGTATTTTAAAATATAAAAGTATTTTTAATTTTATTTTAAAATAAAATATACATATTATAAATATTATAATATTAATTTATATTAATATTATACATATTATAAATATTTAGGTAAAGAAAAAGAAAGAAAATAAAACATAAAAATATTTTTATTTTTAAATTTTTTATAAGTATTTTAAAACATAAATGTATTTTTATTTTTATTTTTAAAATAAAATAAAATATACATATTATAAATATTATAATATTAATTTTTATTAATATTATTCATATTATAAATATTTAGGTAAAGAAAAAGAAAGAAAATTAAACATAAAAATATTTTTAAAACCATAGTGGGCCAATTGCATTTTTTTAAAGTGTAGTGGCTCAATAGTATTAAGAATTTGGATGACTGGCTTGCCACATAGGAAATAACTTATTTTATTTTTTCAAAAGCCACGTAGGAAAATCAGCCCAATTTTTTGACGTCTGTAATATTCGAGATTTCTATGTAATTTAACAATTTCAATAAACAAACTTATGTGAAATTCTTATGTGACAAATTATTCATAAATGAATTATTTAATTTCATTATATGTTATGTGATAAGATGTATTGGAATGGTTGTTACAGTTGAGTCAACTATTCAATTTGGCTAAGTATGAAATTAATTCTAATTAATTTCGTGGGATGACTTTAAAACATGACTTTGAGTTCGGAGTGGAATTTAGTGACGCGGACAGCGTATTTGAGTCCGGAACGTCGAAATTAGTCAGGATAGACTGTAACCATGAAAATACGTCACAATTGACTTTTTGGTCAAAGTCAACCGATTGACTTTTTGGTCAAAGTCAACCGGTTGACTTTTTCGGGGGGAAAGTCAACTACGAATTTTGAAGTTGAGTTTGACGAAACGGAGAGTTCCATGATGTCCGGGACGTCGACTTTAGTAGGAATCGATATAAGTATCGACACGTTTGACTACGGAGGGCAAAATGGTCAAAATGACTTATTAATTGATTAAATGATTATTATATTAATTTTATACAAGTCAAGAATGTGGGTCACACGTGACAAGTATATTGGGACAAGGAGGAGTGTATATCGTATAATATAGAGTGAGGAGGAAGGAGGAGGTTATAATTGTTTGACAAAGGCTTTCCATGTTCTTAACTCCTCCCTTATGACCATTAACTAGTGTATAATGATCCATGAATACATAGCGATGGTTGGAGAGGTGAAGGGCCGAGCATATATCGCCCTAATAATATATACATATACACCCAACTCAATCATTCATTCACTTTGCAACATTACAACTAAGAGAGCAAAAATAGAGAAGAAAGGATTAGAGTTTAAGAGTGGGTCAAGGTTGTCTACGAATTTGAGGAGCATAATCAAGCAAGCAAGAAGGGAGAGATCAGTAGCTATCTCCATCTATGAGAAGAAATTCGCAGCAAGAGGTAAGCCATGACCCATGTATATGTTTTTAGAAACTAGTAAGAAAATGCTTGAGTGGCCATTGGAACTACATTGTGTTGATGCTATGATGCTATACTACTGCTTGTGGATGATATGTGGGTATGAAGAACAAAAGTTCTGGTTTGATCAAGTAGCAATTGCTTAGAGAATTAAAGAGTTCATGTATGTATGCTAAGTGTTTGATAAAATGCCTCTAACATGCTAATTTGATCAAAACATGAAAAGTTAGAGAAATGAATTGTTGTAACATGTATATATATGTTATTAGAAGTGGTTTGGATAATAGGAATCAAACCCATGCATGCTAGAATCAAAATCATGATTTTCTCAAAAGTTGGGTTAAACTAGTTTGCATGATTTTTCAGGATTTTTGGTCACTCGAAATCATGTCTTAGATAATCCATTTGTTGCATGTAATAATTTTGTAAAATAATATGTAGCATGAGGTATAACATGTCCAAATTTCTTTCGGATCGAAGATATATTGAGTGAGATATGAAAATCGTAAGGTCGCGAAATAAACATGTTAGAAACCGAAAAAAATTGTGAACTGCTGACCCTAAGGACAAATTCGGGGCTAGCTACAGTTTCTAGAAAATTTTGGGCTTTTGGGTTATTATAGTACACTGAATAAGCTTTCCATAGACTCCAGAACGGACTAATTCCGACTTCGGAGCAAGGAGTTATGACTTTTCAAAGTAGTTGCGTCAAATCTGTCCAACAAATTCGGAGCAGACCCCTTGCACGGATTTTCTGGAATTTTGTGCTTGCAATTTGAAGATGGTCCATGAAAAAAGTTGTAGCCCTGAAGTTAGCTTCAAGCGTGGGCCCAAGAATCGCTCAAAAATGTTTTAAAATGAATTAGTTATGATTGTTTTAGCGAGATATGGTAAAGTCGAGAAAAAAAATAATAAAATAAAAGCTGTTATGTTGGGCATTTTTAAGTTCATTTTTAAATTTTATGATGTCTAAAATGGGTGGCATATATTTTCTAAATATATTCTCTTATGATGTTTATAGCATATCCAATAGGAGACCCTTATACTTCAAACTAGATTGTGTATGAATGGTGATTAACGAGACACATGTGATTAGGTTATGTGAAGGTTAATTGCTAGCGTTAATTGTAGAAGGCTTATCAAGCAAGTTTCCTAACCCTAATTTCTTTTGGATATTTATTAAATCCTTACTAATATTATCGCAATAAGGGTAAGTATTGGACTTGTGTTAGTTATTTATTCGTGCAAGTTTCTTCGTTGAAAAGTCATACAAACTTCAATTATCTTGCAAGCTTATCGATGATTATTCAGTTATTATTTTAACTGCCATATGTTTAAATTTTATTTCATTATCGAATCTATTTCTAAGTATGTTCACGGCCTTTGTTTCCGGCTAGTTATTATTGATGGAAAAAGTGATTTAAAACAAATCTTTCGAAGCTATTAAATGTTTACCAATCCAAATTGCTTTGGTGCGGTCTCACATGATTACTAAGATGAACAACCCGAATAAATGGGCAAACAGATGTCGGGCAAATAGTCTCATTTCACCTATGCAGCTTAAAACTTAATACTTGTGCACAACGTAGGGTACAATAGGCTGATCACCTGACGTACTTGCAGAGACCGTTTACAGTCTATTGGATTGTTAAACCGTCTGATGATTTTTGATGAAAGAAAATATGTTCAGGGTATTTTACACCCTTAGTATGATATTGAAAATTCTTAAATTTCCATTCTTGATGTTCCTATTTAACGCTTGATAATCATTTCAACTGTTGAGGTTTAGCTATTCAACTGCTTTCACCATCTTGATGTATGTTTTAAATTTACGTATATACTTCTTGGGCAATTCGTGCTCATTCTTGCTTAAACCTTTTAGTTAAGGGTGAGAAGGTCGAGGATTGAGGCAAGGACAAGGGAAAGTCCAAGATGAAGTGATGTTAATGGTTATGTAATAAGTTAATTATTTCCCGATATGTATAATGTAGCGATAAACGCTAAGACTAAGTTCCAGTATGTTTTAAGGTTGTAAAGACTTGTGATTTTATTTCGACTATTTATGTAATGGGTAATATAATATTATTATTATTGTTAAAGTTTACTTAGATAGATGATGTTGTATGTTGTATCGTGAGCACCAAGTCTTGTAGTCGATGTTACACGGATTTAGGGGCATTACAACGTCCGTCTACAAAATTGGACGGAATGGGTTGATTGAACATTTTTAAAAAGTACAGTGGGCTAATTGAATATTTTAAAAGCACAGTAGCTAATTGCTTAAAACACTACAACCACAATGGTGAAAAAGTCCTTTTTGCCATTTAAATACCATATAATTCCTTTATCATTAATATTTATTTAATACTAAATATTAATGAAAATCATAACATAATATTATAATATATCAAAGTATTTTTAATACCTAAAAATCATATTTATATGATTTTTAAAACCATTAAATTCATTATCCGGTAATTGCAATTGATATTAAAATATTAATATTTTCATGACAAAATATCAAAAGTTATATTTTATAATTTAAAATATTTTTATAACACTTAAATCATTTTATATGATTTTTAAAATATTAATTCTATTTTTTCATAATTTATCTAATATATTTATTAAACAAATTAATCATCATTAATATTAATTAATGAATGAAATTCATCACAAAATATCAAAAGTCATTAAAAATAACTTAAAATATTTTCTAACACCATAATATAATTTTTCATGTATTAAAAATCATTTTTAAATAATTTATTTAATTTTATAATTAAATACCATTATTATTCCAAAAATATGAAATATTTATGAAATATATTCAGAATAATTAAAAACTAATTTTCAGGCTTTAAAATAATTTTTAGGAATTTTTTTTGTATTTTTAATAATTAAAAATAATTTTTCTCTAATTATTTAATAAAATAATTATTTTTCCGAAATTATCTGTCACTAAAGGTACCATAGATGAAAAAATCGTCGCTAATAGTGTTCTTGGCAAAAACCCAGATCTTCATGTCAGAATACAAGGTACCTACTTTGACCGGTTGTAAATTTTTGATCCATAAGTTTCTGGGCTAGTATCCGTGTTAATGTTGTAGTAATGATGTAGTATTACAACTATAAACCAATTTCATGACCAACATGCATCATAACTGAGAGATATTGGCCATCAAATTGCATGTCAGAGGCTGTTCTTCATTTCTGGGTTTTCCAGAAATGAAGAACAGCACAAGGTGTCTACTTTGAGCCCTTGAATCTATGTTTTCCAAGCTTACTATATATGATATAATGCTTCTATCTTGCAGTCCAGATGACAGAGAACATTTATATATTAACAGATCATCAAAACAATACCACAATCATAAGATTCAAGCCGGTCAAACTACCTGTCAGGAAAGTGTTCTTGAGAAATCTGGGTTTTCCAGATTTCGTCCTAGGCAGTTGGTCAACGCCGGTTTGACCGTGACTATCTTTTATTCCGGTTATGATCTAAGTGATCTAGTGACTTTAATATATATTCTACATGTCAGGCTACAAAGATAAAACAACAAAATGACCAAACCACTTAACAGCAGCAAAATCAAAGCCTTCAAAAATGACTGTCAGAAATTCTTGGTTTCTGGGTTGCCCAGAAACTTAGAATTTCTGATTGGTCAACTCACTTTGACCACTCATAACTTGAGCTCTAGACATGATCTGACCATGCTTCGAGTTCCAGAACAAAGATCACATGGCATAGAACATATTCATAACATAAAACACACATAACACCTAACACACACTGATCTAGGAGCCCTGACATATGGCTGTCAGGCCATCTTTTCCAACTTTTCCATATTTTTGAAAACTTAAATTTCGAGCATCTAGATGTTATGGATTGGGGATCTAACAACCCAGATCACTAAATGACACCCTCTAACATAACTTTAAACAACAAACAACATCAAACAACATGGATCACATGATTTTCAAAATTTAGGGTTTATACCTTTATGCTTTGATTTCTTTTGATTTTGATCCTTGATCTGATATTGGAGAACTAAGAGGCTAACTTGGCTTTGTTTCTCACTCTCTCCCACTCTCCATTTTGAAATATAGAGAGAGAATAGGCTTGAACAATTTTGCTAAATAAAGTAAGAGATTTTTTTGTTACTTTTTGACTTTTAAATTCTTGGGTTAAATGAATTTTGCTGGAATGAATGGTTGGTGGCTGGGATATAATTCACATGTAGGGTAGTTCACCCACTAAAGTTTTGGTTAGATTCTCAAGTTAGCTAATAAATAATGTAAAAAGGGCATTAATGTCATTTGATTTCTCATTTTAATTCTAAAGTTGTCATTTGATCCAACCCTTAGGGTTTGAACCTTAGGGTTAAAACCTAAGGTTCAAAATAAATAAATTTTCTAGAATTTCAAATTTTAGGGTTTCAAAATAGAACATTAATCTTTCTAAATTATAATTAGGATTCTATAATTATATTAAGATTTCCTAATCATAAATTTAATCTTGCTAATTAGGATTATTATTTTCTAATTAAAATTACTAATTTAGCTATTAGGGTCATAATTGTACATTAGGGTTTATAACCCAAGAATTAGTGTTTTAAATAGAAAATAATCTTTCTAATTTAGAAATTAGGTTTCCTAATTAAATTAGGGTTTTTAATTACTTATAACTTGAAAATTAGGATTAATATTTCCTAATTAACATTAAAATTATTAAATTAACAATTAGGTTTTTTCTAATTATAAATTAGGGTTTCTAATCCAGAAATTAGGGTTTTTTAAATTAATTAGGGTTATCCCTAATTAGGTTATGATTAATAACGTTTAAACCTTATACTAGCATTTACATTCCCAAATTAGGGTTTCCTAATTCCGAATTAAGGTTTCGGATTCCCGGAACTAAAATTAGGGTTTCCAGAACCGATTTTATGATTTCTTATTAATCGATAGAATTTTCGAACTGAACGTTGACGTTCTTAATATAATATTAGGGTTTGCCACTGATATAGATTATTTGGTCCACCCTTGACCCTTAACCACATACTGTACACATATATAACCATATACACTGATCATATTCACGTATATACTTAATCCTGAATAATTCACCACATAAATTTTAAATTCACAAAATTCCTTCTCGGAAATCTCAAATCCATTCACTTTTTTTCTGCCTAGGTTTATTATTTAACCTTAATTCAATATTTTAAGATTTTATAAATATTCAAATTCTCGGGTTGTCACATTCACTCCGTATAGCCTTAATATTCTCCCCTTTCTCGTTCATCACAAGTCTGAACATCTTGATTAGTTGGGAGTTCGTTTCATCTTTTGAGTTTAGAAAGAACACCCATGTGAATCTGGTGTAATCATCCACTATGACTAGTGAGTATTTCTTTCCTCCAAGGCTTGTTGTTGGAATTGGCCAAAATAGATCCATGTGAAGCAGCTGCAGAGGCTTATCAATTGAGTTGGCAGTTTTGCTCTTAAATGAGCTTCTAGTCTGCTTTCCAAGCTGATAAGCATTGCACGACCTTTCTTTGACGAATCTGAAATTGGGTAGGCCTGCAACTAGATCTTTTGAGGTCAGTTTAGACATGCTTTTAAAGTTGAGATGAGACAATCTTCTATGCCATAGCCAGCTCATTTCTTCAGATGTTTTAGCCAGAAAGCATATCGTCTCGTCCGAGCTTAGTTGACCAAGATTTACAGTGTAGACATTTTTTTCTCTTGTTCCTGTTAGCTTTATACCAGATGTCTTCAGATCTCTGACTTGACATTGATTGTTGAGGAATGTGACTTGATGACCCTTGTCGCAGAGTTGGCTTATGCTCAAAAGATTATGTTGTAGTCCTTCCACATAGGCTACTTTACTGAAGGACAATGCACCATTCCCAGCTGAGCCATATCCTCTTGTCTTGCCCGAGCCATTGTCTCCAAAGATGACTGAAGGACCCTCCTTCTCTATGTAGTTAAATAGAAGGGCTTTGTTCCCAGTCATGTGCCTTGAGCATCCACTGTCCAGATACCAGGTTGTGATCGTGGAGCTATGTTCCTGTAGTAATATTAAACTTTCATTTTGGTACCCATACTTGCATGGGTCCTACTTTGTTAGTACCCTTGGGAACCCAAATCTTCTTGATTTTGGGTTTTACGTGCATATGATTATGATAGCACATTGCAGCCTTATGACCAACCTTATTGCATACAAAACATCTAATATGATGCATGCTTGTGTGTGTATGCGGATTCTTCCTCCATTTGGACTTATGTGGGTTCTTAGCCATCCTTCTTTTAAACTGGTTCTTCTTCTTCCATGTATCCTTATGTTTCATGATTTGTGAGGAGTGTACCTTTCCTCTACTGTTCCTTCCTAGTTGGCCCATGGAGTAGATTTTACTCGAATCTACGATCCTTCGAGGTCGGAAAGTAGTGGCTAGGTTACTCTTCTCTTTTCTGAAACTCAGGCCATCATGAGATCCTTTATTCCTTGGAATATGGATTGAATCGAATAAAGTAGGGGTTGAATTTGGTTACGCTTCCGTGAGGATTTCATAAATATAATGCTTCTACTGAAACTTGGAGCATTACTAGGGCTAGTTTCCTTTATCTTTTCCACATATGGCTTTAAGGTGGATTCTCCAAAGCCTAAACCTGTTCTGTCAGATGCACTTCTCTGACTGGAGATCAGGGAGTCCATGGATGAAGAGGATTTATTTCATGTAGAGATTGACCTTTCTAGTTCCTCAATTTTAGAGGTTAGACTTGACTCTCTTTGTGTATTGAGCTCATTAGTATGTTTTAAGAGCTTATTCTCAGTTTCAAACATAGAGAGAGAGTCAATACTCAGAAGGGCTATTTCCAGTTCTTCCTGGACTTTCTCTTTCTCTTTTTGAAGAAGTGAATAATCTTTGGACAAAACTTTGAACCATTTCATGTACTGATGCATATAAGATGTTATGCCATGTAGCGTAGTTCTTAAATCATCAATGTCTACATCAGGAGAGTTAAAGTCAAATACCTCATCTGTACTTACTTCATGAATGTTAGAGTTCTTTTTATCCTTTGCATGCTTGGCCATCAGGAAAAGATTTGCCATTTGAGGATCTTCATCATCTCCAAATTCGGGAGTTGAGTCGTTGTCTGAGTCACTCCATGATCCTCCAGATACAAGACCTTTGTCTTTCTTTTGAGGCCTTTTGTTGCCTTTGAATTCTTTCTTTGATTTCTTCTTCAATTCTTCTCTAAGAGGTTTGTTGAAGTTTGCAATGAAATGGCCAGGCTTCTTGCAATTGTAGCATAGGTCATTTATCTGCTCATGGTTGCTGTAGTTGTTGACTTTTTTGGTTTACTGATTCTGCCTTGACGCATGAACCTTCTGAGTCTTTTCACCAGCATTGCAAAGTCCTCATCATCATCTTCATCATCGTCAGAGTCATTTTCAGCATTGGCTTTAGAGATGTTGTCAGTTACTTTGAGAGCAACTCCTTTATCCTTCTTTCTTCCTTCAGATAGAGTTTCTGCTCGTTAAGTCAGCTCTAGTTCATATGTGAGAAGGTTACAGATAACTATTGAACAATCATTTCATGGAGATTCTTTGACTCTCTGATGGCAGTGGTTTTGGCATCCCACTTGCTAGGTAAAGCTCTCATGAAATTTATGATTAGATCTTTATTTGGATAGATCTTTCCATAGGCTTGGAGAGAGTTGAGTAGTACATTGAATCTTTCGTAGGTGGAAGTGACATTTTCTCATTGAACGTGTGCAAACATTTCATATTGCTGAGTCAGGAGAGATTGCTTGTTTTCTCTAACTTCTTCTGTTCCTTCATGCATGATGAACAATGCTTCCCATACTTCCTTTGTTGTTTTGCTATTTACCACATTCTCAAACATGTCATCTTCTAAAGATTGGAACAAAATGTCCTTGGCCTTTTTGTCGAGTTGGACAGCTTTCTTCTCGTTGTCTGTCTATTCTTCTTTGACCTTGATCTGGATTTTGTTTGGATCATCTGAAGTTAGTGCAAGCTTTGTAGGAATGTAGGGCCCATTCTGAACAGTCTCAAATAGATCTTCATCTATTCAGTCCATGTAGGCTTGTATACGAACTTTCCAGTTGGTGAATTTGTCTTTGTTGCACATAAGAGGCTTGCTGCGTCCTCTAATCTTTAATTCGCTTGTCATATGTGTCATTGGATCTACTTAAGCTTTGTAGGCTATTTGATAGAACCTGCTCTGATACCAATTGTTAGTTCCCAGAGGCACAATAGTTATCTAGAAGGGGGGGGTTGAATAGATATTTTAAAATTCTTTTCGAAATACTTGTTAGTTTTGATAATGACTTAAACACAGTGGAATTGTGAGTTGTTTGTTTCCCCTTTAAGATATAACAAGTTAATGAGAGATAATCAGTTATAGCAGTTATAGCAATAATGTAAAAGACACAGTGTTTTAAGTGGTTTAGAGCACTTAAATCTCCTAGTCCACCCTTCTACTCCTCGAGTAGGAAATCCACTAAGGATATCTTTACACTTTCTGAATCTCACGGATTCCTTCAAGACCAGCAGTCTTGGAACTTCTTAGTTCACTTTTGAACTCTTCAAGTCCAGTATACTTGGTTCTTCATAGTTCGCTTAGAACTCTTCAAGTCCTTCTGACATTGAAACTTCTTACTTCATTTGATAGTAGTTGATGAGTTCTTGAATGGTGCTACTCAGTTGCTGTTAAGCTCTTGTTCGAAAGAACTGAGTAGCTGAGCAAGCTTTCTCTTTTCGGATCGTAGAGTTGAGCGTTGAGTGTTCTTTAGCGTTTTTGTTTAGTGCTTGCTTAGTTGTATCATCTGCTGATGTTTTGCATATATGAGTTCTTTGAAATGTATTCGTTGAAGACATTCGTTGAATCATTAAATGCGTTTGACCATTCTGAGCTTTGATGGAGGCTTTTTGCACAACTTCTGATTTGCAGTCTGGCTCACTGACACAGCAGACTGCTATCTCACCTAACACCTGAAAATATGTTTTCTGCTGACCCATAGTACTTTCCTTAGCTTCTTCAATACGCTTCTTTGTTGTATACTAAGGATGACTATTGTTTCATTGGGACTGCCGAGGTATTCAACGCTTATAATCCATTCCACATTTGTTGGGATTTATTCTTAAACAAATGGGCAAGGCTCGATGCTTCTGATACATACAGATGATGCTCTACGATTCTGATCGTGGTGTCTAGCCACCTTGGTGCTTGATCCGATACTAGCAAACGAGAACACTACGATTTCTCTTAAGTACTGGCACACTACGATCTTCACTTGCTTGACTTGCAGACTCTACTTTTTCGAGAGCACACTACGATCTCTGAGTTGGCTCGGCAAACGTTTGGACCACTCTACGATTCCGGGAGAGGCCGTCAAAAGCAGACACACTACGATTCTCAATGCTCTACGATTCTGCCTTGGCTACTGCAATCTCTTGATCACCTCGATAGACTAAGATTCTGTTAAAGCCTATCTATTACATCTCAAGACATAGATCAACCTAACAACTTTGATCTTTTCATCTATACATTCATTTATAGAATGATAAACATTAAAAGCTTAGATCAACCTAACAGATTTGATCTACCACCAAGTCCTTGTACATATTTTCCTTGAAGGACTTTACATATAATCATGAATATTTACTTTCAACATCAAATTTAAATATGCAATCTCCCAACACCAAGTACTAGCCTTGACAAATTTTTTTCTACAAGATAAATTTATATATATATATATATAGTTTCCTTTTAGATATATAAAATTATGAAGACAATTATTTTTTATCTATATATATTTGCAAGAAATATGGATACCAATTCTGCTACTATAATTGGTTCTTCTTCTGCACCTTCTATACCAAATGTTCCTATGAACCATGGTGAAAAACCAGAAAAGTTCAATGGAACAGAGTTTAAAAGATGGCAACAAAAGATGTTGTTTTATCTTAATACTTTGAACTTAGCAAGGTTTCTTCACGAAGATCCCTCTGTGCTCAAAGAAGATGAAACAGACAGGCAGGTTTTTGCTGCAATAGATGCATGAAAACATGCATATTTTTCTTTGACGAAATTATATCTTTAATGGATTGGACAACACATTATACAATGTGTATAGTTCTCTCAAAATAGCAAGAGAATTATGGGATTCCTTGGATAAAAAATATAAAACTGAAGATGCTGGCACAAAGAAGTTCGTAGTTGACAAGTTTTTGGACTACAAGATGGTGGATTCTAAGGTAGTCATCAACCAAGTCCAAGAATTACAAGTAATCCTGCATGAAATACATGCAGAAGGTATGTCCTTAAGTGAATCTTTCCAAGTTGCTGCTATTATTGAAAAATTACCACCTATGTGGAAAGATTTTAAAAATTATCTCAAGCATAAACGCAAAGAGATGAAACTTGAAGACTTAAACATAAGATTAAGGATAGAGGATGACAACCGTGCTTCTGAGAAGAAAACAGGAAGGACCTTTGTGGAATATAAAGCTAACGTGGTGGAACATGGTCCAAGGTCTTAAAAAGAAAGTTCTCCGGTAATGGGCCTCAATAGGGAACAAATAAGAAGTTCCAAGGAAAATACTACATCTGTGACAAGCCCGGGCATAGGGCAAATGATTGTCGAAAACGCAAAGACCAGAATAAGAAGTACGCACAAGTCAATGTAACAAAAGTGGATAGTCTTCTTCAAGATGTTTCTGAAATGAACCTTTCATCAGTTATTTCAGAAATAAATATGGTTGAGAATCCAAGGGAATGGTGGGTAGATATTGGAGCAACCCGCCATGTGTGTTCTGACAGGAAGATGTTCTCCACATATCAAGAAATTGAGAATGGAGAACAATTATACATGAGAAATTCTTCTTCATCTAAGATTGCTGGACAAGGAAATGTGATTCTGAAGATGACATCTGGCAAGGAACTCACCTTCAAAAAGGTCCTCCATCTGCCTGATTTTAGGAAAAATTTAGTGTCATGATCCCTTCTCAGTCAAAAGGGATTTAAATTAGTCTTTGTGTCGGACAAATTTGTCCTAACTAAAAATAGGATGTATGTGGGGAAAGGTTATATGAGCAATGGGCTCTTAAAAATGAATGTAATGACTATTGTACCTTCCAATATTAATTAAATTACCTCTTTTGCTTATATGGTTGAGTCATCTAATTTATGGCATGATAGATTATGACATATTAATTATAATATTATACGTAGATTAATTAATATAGAATGTTTGCCAAAATGTGAGATTAACTCTAATCATAAATGTGAAATTTGCGTTGAGGCAAAACTTCAAAAATCTTCTTTTAAATCAATTGAAAGAAGTACAAAACCTCTTGAATTAATACATATTGATATTTTTGATTTAAAGTATGTACAGACAAGAGGAGGTAAGAAATACTTTATCACTTTTATAGATGATTGTACAAGATATAGTTATGTTTACTTATTGAAAAGTAAAGATGAGACTTTGAAAATGTTTATACATTACAAAAATGAGGTTGAAGTGATAGAGGTGGGGAATATGAATTTCCATTTGTTGAAATTTGTTCACAACATGGTATAATACACCAAACAACTACACCTTATTCACCACTACAAAATGGTGTTGCATAAAGAAAGAATATAACTTTGAAAGAAATGATGAATGCATTATTATTAAGTTCTGGGCTACCTCAGAATTTGTGGGGGGGAAGCAATTCTTTCAGCAAATTATATTCTCAACCGAATACCTCAACAGAAGTCTAATGTTTCACCCTATGAATTATGGAAAGTACATAAGTCGTCTTATAAACACTTAAAAGTGTGGGGGTGTTTAGCAAAATTAATGGTTTCTTCACTCAAAAAGGTGAAAATAGGACCGAAAACAATATATTGTATATTCATTGGTTATGCTAATAATAACAGTACATATAGATTTTTGGTTAATAAATCAAAAATAGAGAAAATAAATAAAAATATTATTATTGAGTCAAAAGATGTTGAATTCTTTGAAACATTATTTCCAATAAAAAGGAACAAGAGTCAAGTTCTAATGAATAAGAAACAAGTTCAAATAAAAGAACTTATGATGCTTTTAATGACAGTGATCATGGTTAAGAAGATATTGATGAACCTAGACATAGTAAACGTGCTAGAACATCAAAATCTCATTTTCTACTTTATTTGTTAGAAAATGAGCCTCAAACTTATAAAGAAGCAGTATCGAGTCCTGAAACTCCATATTGGAAAGAGGCTATAAATAATGAAGTAGAATCCATTTTGCACAATCATATGTGGGAATTAGTAGTTCTCCCACCAGGCTCTAAACATCTTAGATATAAGTGGATATTCAAGAAGAAAATGAAAGAAGATGGATTTATAGACAAATATAAAGCAAGATTTGTAATCAAAGGATACAGGTAAAAAGAGGGTTTAGATTATTTTGATACTTATTCTCCTATTACAAGATATCCTCAATTAGGATGTTAATAGCCATTGCAGCTATATATAATTTAGAAATACATCAAATGGATGTAAAATCAGCTTTTTTGAATGGAGATTTAGAAGAAGAAATCTACATGGAACAACCATAAGGATTTATTGTTCAAGGATAAGAAAAGAAAGTTTGTCGGCTTGTAAAGTCCCTTTATGGATTAAAACAAGCACCTAAACAATGGCAAGAAAAATTTGACAATGCAATGTTATCAAATGGTTTCAAAATAAATGAGTGTGACAAATGTGTGTATGTCAATGACACTAAGAATGGGTATGTCATTATTTGTTTTTATGTAGATGATATGCTTATTTTGGGTAGTAATAATGAAATCATTAAAACTACTAAAAGAATGTTAAATAATATGTTTGACATGAAAGGCATGGGTGTTGTCGATGTAATATTAGGAATTAAAATTTCTAAAATATCGGATGGGTTAGTGTTATCACAATCACACTATATTGAGAAAATACTCAGGAAATTCAATCAATATGATTGCAATCCTGTGAGAACACCGGTAGATATAAATCTACATTTGTCTAAAAATAAAGGAGAAAGCATATCACAACATGAGTATGCACAAATAATTGGAATCCATATGTATTTAATGAATTGTACACGTCCTAACATAGCATAAGGTGTCAATAAATTGAGTAGATTTACAAGCAATCCAGGACAAGATCACTGGAAAGAGATTATAAGAGTTTTAAGGTAAAATTTTGGATTGCACTACTCAAGATATGCAGCAGTACTTGAAGGATACTATGATGCGAATTGGATATCGGATACTAAGGACTCTAAATCCACAAGTGGTTTTGTGTTTACACTAGGTGGATGAGCAGTATCATGGAAATCTTCTAAACAAACATGCATTGCTCGATCAACGATGGAATCTGAGTTTATTGCATTGGATAAGGCTGTAGAAGAAGTTTAATTGCTTCGTAATTTTTTAGAAGATATTCTTATGTGGCCTAAACCTGCCGCCTATTTTTATCCATTATGATAGTCAGTCAGCAATTGGAAGGGCACATAGTCACATGTATAATGGTAAGTCTAGACATATTTGTCGTAGACACAATACCATAAAACAATTGCTCTTTAACGACATTATATCTATTGAGTAGATAAAGTCGAAAGAAAATATAGCGGATCCGTTGACCAAAGGTTTGACTGGAGATCAAGTAAAAATAACTTCGAGGGGAATGGGTTTAAAGCCTATAAACAAGGATCGTCATGATGGAAACCCAACCTAGTTGACTAGAGATCCCAAGATCTAGGTTCAAAGGGACAACTAAATTGTGAACGATTCAACCAAATCACTATGAAAAAATTAATTTTTTCTGCTCATTCCTATGATACGAGATAGTGATACCTGCAGTGGTTACAGGAGAAGCTATACTTTTAATGATTCTTAAATCTTGATAAATATGTGGAGTATTGTAGGATACTCTTATTAAGAATCATCTATATGAGTGTGAACTGTGTAAGACCCCAACTTATTAATAAATGAAATTTAATTTCCTCTATTTATTATCTTGAAATAATACGGGTTGATTTGATTAATGTGGTTAGTTATGGGTAAAATGCGCAAATATTTCAAATAAGCAAGTGGTTATAAAATATTCATTGTTGTTTGGGAATATTCGTTTGGTCGTGGAATATTCTTCCGCTTTAGGGAATATTAAATGCACGACGGTACAGTAGTCTTTTGTGGGCCCCATAAGGGAAAGCGATTGGATGAAGAAAATGACAAGTATAAGTTGTTTATAAATAACGGCGTAGTTATTTACTGAATAATATTGTTGGAATGGGAATTGGTTAAAACGCATTAATCTGGCGTTGTTTGCGATAACAAAGATATTGCACCAATTATTGATTCTTACGTAAGAAGGCACTACTCAATAATTGTTACAGTAATTACTATTCAATATTTTATTTTATTGATTCAATAATTGCTACGTTGAAATTTTATATTATTGTTGTTTTAATAATTGTCACTACACAATATTTCCCATTATCAGATCAATGATTCATATTATTTTAATAATATTACTAGATAACATTATTGGCAATGTCTAGAAAGTTCTGTCTAAGGAGAGGTTTGGTCACCTAATTACTTGTATTTAGTAAGGAGAAATTCTTATTGAAAGCCCCATCTTTCACAGGAACTTTGGTTGTCATTATTGTGATTCTGTAATATTATTTGTAAATAATTAATTATTGATTTATATGATAAGGAAAATATTCATTTTATGGGGTATAGATGGAGAAATTTTTTAATGTGACAATTGTTGAAAATTGATATTTTATATTTTCTGATAAAATAATTTATTATTATATTATAATAATATAATAATTGTGATATTTTTATAATGAATGTGGGATATACGAGTAAATGAAGTGGAAGAGTATTTTTGTTACATAAAATACTAAAAACATGTTTTTCATGTTTGTGGACCCCAATTTTGACTGAAATTTGATTATAGCAGTAAAATCGATCAAGTATGTGGATTTTTGGCCAATTTCGCATTTGGAATTTGGAAAACCTTAAACTTACAAAGTTGTAGAGAATTGAATTTCCTATAAAAGGACATAAGATCCAATTTTTTACGATAAAGGGCTATTTATTATGAAATATTGAAGTTCCGGAATAATTGATTTTTGAAGTTTTAATTATTTTTTTTAAGAAAAATGTTTCTGGTGAGTTGAGTGGGTCTTGAATGTGTTAGAAATGTGTTGAATTCAGATTCAAGAGGTGGGCGTGACAAAAATTTATATATAATAATATTTTATTAAATTTTTTGCTTTGGTGTTCTAAGCATTTTCCTATAAATAGGGTGCTTAGGTTAGAATTGAAAAACACACCAGAATCTAAAATTTTTTTTCTCTCTCTCTATTATATCGAGCATATTTTGTGAGTATTTTGATACTTTGAATGTTGCTATACGGTGCAAGTTTCTTTCAGTATTATATCCGATATTCAGTCAGAAGTACGGTTTTTGTGAGGTAAGGGATGTTGTTTTCTTCTTAAATGATATTATTTTCTTCAATATCATTATGCCAAAATATTGGTCTAAACTTTTCATCAAATTTGGAACTTTTTGTGTCGGGATTACTATTCATGTATACGACACTATTCACGAATACGGCACCATTCACCGAAAAAAATGAATTTTTCTTCTTTTTATCCAAGATGTCTATTATGGTTACTATCTTTGATTGTATCCATGTTTTGATCTTTATTTTTGAATTATGCTTCAAAATTGGTTATTGTGGAGTATTATTGAACTTGGATAAAACTGTAATATGAATCCCTAATATTTGTTCTTTTGCTTCACTGGATTCGTTTTCTTTAAAATATTTTTCATCATCCTCAGTCCTAAATGATGATATTCTTGAATATCTTTGGCTCAGTAGTGCAAAGATGAATGATTTCGATGAATATCTTTGGCTCAGAGTGCAAAGATGAACAAGTGTTTAGATGAACATGACTTAATGATGAATATCTTTGGCTGTAGTGCAAAGATGAATATTTGATTCAGATATATGTTGATTAATGTTACAGGGATAAAATATTGACGATGGACTTTTAAATTCATATATAGAAGATAGTAGATTTTATTCTCTACTTAACTCTTATAATGAATTATTATTTCCGCTGCGAATATTGATTTAAAAATTGTTGTCTATTGTATTCTATTAGATTTTTCCCTGTTGGGGACTAACGATAATTTGTACTATATTATCTTAGTCATAATGTTCTTTACTGGGCTAGTTGAGCTCACCCTTTTCCTTTTTGTTCCATTTTTCTTCTCAGGAGGCGAGAATGTAGCGAGTACTAGTCGGGGTGTGGAATGATGTTTCTAGAAGTTGTTTTAGTAGTCCTCACTATTTTGTAAAATAGTGTATCAATAATTGTAATGAGGACTTATTTGAGTGTGGATATTGTCTAGATGACAATATTTGTATTTAAAGTCACAGTTTAAGTGTTATCGTATTTTGCTTGACAGTTGTATTAATAAAGTTATAGTTGTTTCTGTACCATGTATTTGGCGACTCAGAATGGGTGTTGTATACCTATTTTGGGGGCATCACAAACTGGGCCAATTCTATGAGAAGGATAAGGCTATACTTCTCTAAAGCACTCATAAATCCGGGATTGTTCGGGCCAAAATGAACAAAATCATGAGAACCAAATAATGTTTGGAAAGATTATGTGTGAATTACTATTGTCTCGATTTACACAAATGATTGGACAGTTCAATACATCACGTTCACTGGACAACCAGTAAACCTGATAGTCTTTCACAAGGGAAGGTTCAAAGACAAAAGCTACCTCTCTCGATACAGATGATTTCTAATCCTATCTCTCTCTTTCAGAGTCTGCATAACATTTCCATAACGCTGGCAGTCAATATCATTCATGTGTGGGATTGTTAGAATTTGAGCCTAAATTAATGTGGGTGTCATTAATTAATTTTAATGATCCCGTAAATTAATGTGTTCTACTCCAAGAGTAGATTAAATTAAGTATTTGGAAGCTCAAATCCATGGAGTAATGAATGAGATATTAACTCCCAAAGATCATACTTGAAACTGATAAATGATAATAAATATATGTGGAAAAAAGCCAAGTCCCACATAGGTTAAGAATTAAACTTTTAATATGTTTATATACAAGGAAATTGCTCTTGGGTTTGGGCCCCAAGGGGAACCTGTTAGGAATAAGCATGTGAATGATATTGCTTTTTATATATGATTTGATTATGATATAAATGAATGAATTTTCAAGTATGCTTGCATTAAGAAAAGCTGTAAAGTCCTTTGATAGATAATAGGAACATATGTACAAGGACTTAGAATGAATTGATCAAATATGTTAGGTTGATCCTACATAAGCAAAACAGCTTTATAAAGTCCTTATAAAGAAATGATGTACAATGACTATAAATATAGAAAGATCAAGCTTGTTAGGTTGATCTTATAATGTAATAGATAGACTTTTCTGATCGTCGAGCACTGCACCAGAAATTGTAGTCTGCCAGGAGAGTCAAGGAAAACTTGAGAACTATAAAGGCAGAATCATAGTCTGCAAGATAGTAGGTCTCGGAGTTCGTAGACTGCCACGAGAGACGAGGAGTGATCGTAGTGTGTCGAGAAGAACTTCTTCGGAGCCGTAGACGGCTGAGGAAGTCATGTTCAGAAACGTAGAGACAACCTGTCTAAGATCCGAACGAGCATCTACCAAAGCCAAGTCAAGAATCGTAGACCACACTCAGAGTCGTAAAGTCTACTGATCATATAAAAGGCAGAGATCGTAGTCGAGCCAGATCAGATGAAGACAACAAGCTTAAAGACATAAATCGTAGAGTGTCAACATCTGATCTTGGAGTCGTAGTGTCTGCACAACCAAAGCTAAATCGTAGAGTGAAGAACTAAGGCTTCAACAGAGGTGCTCACAACGCCAATTCAGAATCATAGAGTAAACACGATTCTCAACAAATGAGCACTCCCAGAATATCCAAAGTATGAAGCCTCTAGTCTGAGCTGTAAAGATACATTCCATCTAAAGGAAACTAGAGAACACTCAACGAATGACATGCAAACTAACAGAATATCCAAGCACCAACCTAATCAATATCCAGATTGAGTTGTGAAGCCATTCAAGATGAAGTCTTCCACAAGTTGATCAAAAGAAGACTTCAGTAAAAGTGACTAACTAAGGAAAGTCAGCAAGTGCAGTAGCTATCAAGAGAATAGAAGACAACGATCTTGGGGTTAACTAGGATCGTAGTGTTTGTCGAACAAAGTAAGAACTGATGTAGTTTACACAGAGATACTGGCCATCTTTTGAAGAACAAGGCTAAATTGATTAAGCATGGGTCAGTGCATTGATGATAAGTGAACGGGAGATCACAAGGAGAAAACGAGTTGGGCATGCCACAAATCTAATGTGTCTTGCTATTCAGAAGAGGTCAAAATAAGAAGATAAGTTATCAGTTCCTGAGATCAGTCGAGGCAAATAGAAGTGTTGAAGCACTGCACAAGAGAAGGAATAAGTGTTTTACCTTGAAGATCAAATGAACACTTCTTCAGGATCGTAGTGCTGTCTCAACTTGTCGATGAGCAACATTCAACAAGACACACTTGATCAGGTCCAAGAACATCTGCATTAGAATAGTAGAGTTCGATCATCTGAAGATTGAAGCATAGGAAACGGTTTAATCTGAAGACTGATATTCAAACATTGCTAGTTGAAAGCATCGATGCAAAAGGATAACTCCTGACGTTCCAATCAAGAAATCAGAAAGGAGAAATAAAGATGACAACCTGCCCGAGACATCAAAGTGACATCTCTAACAAGGTAGGTGAAACAGTAGACTGCAGTGTTAGAAAGATGAAAAGGGGATGTTATGTCACATCTGCAGTCTGCACCAAATAACTCGAGATCTACGAAGCAATTCAAATAGCTTTCAGCGGCTATATTCCAACGGGAAGATTAGAAAGGAGTATATATCAGCCAGAGCTTCAAAGATTAAGAGTTGCTGAGTTGAAGGATCGTAGAGTTATTGGAATGCTATTTTGTTGACTCTACGAGTTCTACTAGAGCTAAACAGAACAAGTCTCAGTGACAATGAGACTACAAAGGTGGAAGTGAAGCAGCGTTAAAGAAGAACTTGAACATACTAAAGCTTCACTCAACAAAGATGAGAATGTCACTGAAGATGGCAGCTAAACTGTGGGCCGAGAAGGCCAAGAAGATATCATTCAGAAAAGTGGCATAACACAAAGAAGATCCAGAGAGCCACTCTACGAATCACCATGAACCAAAAGCTGAAAATGAACAGATGCATAACCATGTCTGCAAATCACTCAAGAAGGGTTCAGGGAATGCTAAGTGCCAGACGAAGTCTACCAAAATCTCAAACACTTAGCAAACCTAAATGGTGATGGTGCATAGCTGACATCGAATGAAGATGAGTATAACAGAATGAAGATCAGCTGCACCAAAGAAGATGTGGTCCAGACTTTACACAAAATGGAAAGAGGACCATGCCAAGCTGCTAAGTACAAAAGATGTTCAAGCTTAAAGACATCTTAGCAGTAAGGCACGGTCAACAACAACTACTCCAACAAGTAGCCAGGGCCTGAGGTGTCCTTGTCCGGTAGGACTAAATGAAGTTCCAAGCTTGCTGGGCTTGAAGAGTTCCTAGGGAACTAGAGGAGTTCCAAGCCTGCTGGGATTGAAGAGTTCTTAGTGAACTGAAGTTCCAAGGCTGCTGGCCTTGAAGGAATCTTAGTGATTCATGGTGCTGCCTTTCCTTAGTGGAAATCCTGCTAGTTAAAGCAGAATAGTGGATTAGGAGCTTGAGTCTCTGAACCACTTAAAGTCCCTTGTGTCTTTTACATTCAATAATTTACTTATTGTCATTTACATTATGTACCTAACTGCTATAAATGCTATGTATGTATTAACTGCTTACAACTTAACAACTCTACGAATAATATATTTATGATCATGAATATATCAATGAAGGGGATCTTTTACTTATTCCGTTGTGCTTGAAAAGATTCTTATGTTTGTAATATGCTAACTCATTAGCAATACAAAATAAACGTGAAAAGTATTTGAAATTTAAAAGGATCTATTCAACCCCCCTTTTAGATCTATTGTGTGCCTACTGAGAACTAACAATTGGTATCAGAGTAGGTTCTACTATTATATTCAAAAGCTAATCACTTTGAGTCTGATCCTAGGCACAAACATTGTTCTAAGCTTAGTTTAGTAGTTGTGACAACCCGAGAAATTAGATAATTTATAAAATCCTAAAATGATGGATTAAATGTTATATGATAGACCTAGACTGAAAATAAGTGTATGGATTTGACATTTCTATGAAGAAATGTTAAGGATTTCAAAATTTTTGGAGAAGGACTGGAATGATTTGATAGATTGTAAGTGATAGTCTTATAAGGAGGTATATGTTTGGTGTATGAGTTCATAAGAAGCTGTGTATGTGATTTTATGTGTACAGTGATTGTTTATGTGTTCAGTTTATGGATAAGATTAACTATTGATCAGGATAAGTTTTAACTTTAGTAAACCCTAAAGTTATGATAAGAATAGGGTGATTAAGTTAGAAAACTGCAACGAACTATTAGAAACCCTAGTATTACGCTCAGAAACCCTAATTTTAGTTCCGGGAATCTGAAACCCTAATTCAGATATTCAAAACCCTAATTCGGGAACTCAAATGTTAAGAATAGAAGCTTAAGTGTAAAAAGTTATGGGATATATTTGAAATGTCCAAATTGCCCTTCAAATTATAAGGGAAAAGACCAAATTACCCTTAGTAGGTGCGAAATGACTGAAATACCCTTTTACTTAAAAGTTAAGCAAAAGATTTATGCAATCTTGGTGAGTCACCACTCCAAAGTTTATCCCATGTGATATATTTTCCAAGATGAGATTTACTTTCCACCTAACAAGATTTGCATACATTGAATCAAAACATAAAAGATTTAAAGAAATAAAAGTTACTTTACTTCTCATTTTTCTCCAAGACTTTCTCTCTCTTAAAAATTTGAAATGAAGAGTAAGTGGGTGTGAGAAGTTAAGCCATGAAATAACCACCAAACATTTGGCCTTGTTGATTAAGGATTGATTGGGGTGGTAGTAAACCCGGACGCGTCTTGATTCGACCCGCTAGCAACAAATGTTAAGCCGAAATGGTCATGGTGGCACGACGATGCTGAAGCGTATAAGTTAGGTAGCATACCGCTCTGGTATCGGGCTCGGGGGATTAGTTGGCCTGCGGATCAGAAACCCACGGTTAACAAAAAAAAAGAAGTTAAGCCATGAACATCTTGTAGCTTACCAAGAATAGATCAAGGATCAGAAAATCAAAGATCAAAGCATAAAGTTATAAAACCTTAACTCTTGTAAATCTATGTGTTTCATGTTAGATGTTGTTAGTTTATTGTTAAAGTTGTGTATAAGGATGTTATTTAGTGATCAAAGATGTAACATCAAGGGTCCATAACATCTAGAAGACAGAAACTAAGTTTTTAGAACTGACCAAGAACCCTAAATCTATGGTCTGACAGCCTAATGTCAGAGCCCATACTGTTAATTGTTATGTGTGTTAGATGTTATGTATTTGCTCTTTGCCATGTGGAGAGTAGACTGGAAGTGAAATCACCATCATACAATGTCTAGATCTCAAGTTATAAGTGGTCAAAGTCGGTTGACCGACCATGAACAAACTGTTCTGGAAAACCCAAATTTGCCCAGAAAGCTCTGACAAGCTTTTCAAGGCCTTAGATCTTACTGTGTTTAAGTGATTAAGCCATGTTTTTATTTTCGTATTGTAGTCTGACATGAGGACTACACAATCATGTCCTTAGATCACCTAGATCCTTAACAGAATCATAGATAATTCGGGTCAAACTAGCGTTGACCAACTGCCTAGGACGAAATCTAGAAAACCATGAAATCGTGAAGAACAGCTCCTGACATCACTTTGATCGGCCGGGATCTCTCACCTGTGATGTTGTTAGGTTGATGTAATATAATAGAAATGTACCCTGACATGTATACTACATGTGTGAACTCTTAGATCACACAAATAATGCCTAGAATCAAAGTTATAGAGCACCAAAGTAGGTACCCTGCAACTATTCTTCATTTCTGGAAAACCCAAAAATGAAGAACAGATCCGACATGATTTTTAAGGGCTTTGATCTCTCTGTTGTTATGTTGTTTAGCTATGAACTTAAGTTAGAATTGTAGTATTACACTTATACTACGTATATGATACCATTAGCTGCCCAGAAAATAACATGAACATGAATCAAATGTTGCTCAATCTTAGCAACTTGATAACTGTCTTTAAAGTTCTGGAAAATCTCAAGAACACCTATAGCCCTTTAGTGACACTTAATTTCCAAAAATTAATTATTTTATTAAATAAATAGAGAAAATTAGTTTTTAATTATTAAAAATACAAAATAATTTCCTAAAAATTATTTTAAAGCCTAAAAAGGGATTTTTAATAATTTTGAGTACATTTCACAAATATTTAAAAATTTTAGAATATTAATGGTATTTAATTTATTTAATTATAATATTAAATAAATTACTTAAAAATAGTTTTAATACTTTAAAAATAATTTAAAAATATATTATGGTGTTAGAAAATATTTTAAGTTATTTTTAATAACTTTTGATATTTTATGATGAATTTCATTAATTAATTAATATTAATGGTAATTGATTTATTTAATGGATATATTAAATAAATTATGGAAAATTAGAATTTATGATTTAAAAATCATATAAAAATGATTTAAGGGTTAGAAAAATATTTTGAGTTATAAAATATAACTTTTGATATTTTGTTATGAAAATATTAATATTTTAATATTAATGACAATTATTGGATAAAGGATTTAATTGTTTAAAAATCATATAAGCGAGAAATTAAGGTATTAAAAATACTTTATAATATTATAAATATATTATAATATTATGTTAAGAATTTCATTAATATTTGATAATAAATAAATATTAATGATAAGAGAATAATGTGGAATTTATATTATATAAATACGATATAAGTGATTGAAAAATTGTGATAAATGGTAATAATTATTTAAAAATTATTACGAGACTTTGAAAAAATATTTTGACTAATAATCAAATTATCTAAGTTAATTGTTAAGTGTTTAGACTGAGACTTAGCGATATTAGGCTCGAGAATAGTTCGATTAGACCGTCAAGATGTTAGAATTGTACCCGGTTCAACTTAGACTGAAATAGTTTCACTTGATACCAAGTCTTAGATAGTTTGTGGACTGATAGGGTTATGGGTTTAAGTTATTATATATATATAATAGTATTATACTGTGATGATATTATTCTAATATTGGAGATCTATATTGCTAATATTAGGTCTTCGGATAAAGCGATATAAACTATGTAGCAGTAGTCGGTGATACATGCAAGTGTCTAACCTTGAACTTCTAATTATTATGCAAGTTTTCTTAAGCTCGACCTCGAGTTGTTCTTTCAATTATGCTTATGGCTAATCATTCTTCGATTCTGATGTTCATGAATTGTTGAATAGCTTTCTGTGCAAATAATGCATGTGTTCATCAGGTATGAAAGGCTGATCACCTTCATTACCATCTAGTCCAGTTATAAATTGTTCATATTCTTTCTTGACCATTCAATTCCTATTGACTTGGTCGTTCAGTTATAAAAATTTGTTCATGCTAGTTCACAACTATATTGTTGAATGTTAGCCAACTATAATTCAAATTCTTTCAATCATGATATATCCTCAAATAAATTTAAACTTGCTGGGTAAACCTGTTGCTCACCCTTGCTATATAATGATAAACATTACAGATTAAGACGAATACGTCGGATACAAGACAAGATAAAGACAGTTCCAGCTTTAGTTTATATATGCAGATAGAGTTTGTAACATTATTGTATATTAATGACATTGTAAGTCAAATAAGTTAATTGTGTATAAGTTAAGGTTACTCAACCTTGGGGATTAGTGTGTAATGTTTAATGTATAAACAATTTATGTTTATATCTTCCACAATAGTTATAGAATTAGTATACCAGATCCGTGGTGATTAGGACCCGGATTTAGGGTTACTATAATTGGTATCAAAGCTGTAGGTTATAAACCTTAGGTAGGGTTACCTGAGACTAATAACCGCAGTGATTAGGATAAGTACTAACTCAAATAGAGTTAATGAGTCGGTAAGATTCAAAGACGAATCTCGACGAGTTATAAAGATACGAAGTTCCCTAACTCTGATAATAAAGGTGAACAATAGTGATGAATAGATAGAGTCTAAAAGACTAAAATTAATGGGATAGGAGATCATAAAATAAAACGATCATAGAATAGAAATGAATCATAATATATACGATGAGATCCCGTGATCTGATAAGGTTATGGCAGTGAAAAGGATCAAGTGAATGATTGAAAAGTTTATGGCAAGAATGTTGTGTGTCAGTTGTACTATGAATTGGTACAGATTCAGGAAATGATTATGGATGCGGATTACACAAAATTCATATTGATAATGGAGTTAGGATCATTATTGAAATGTTTTTGTCGCGCTATTTGCTATATACGTGTTGAGAAGGTAATTCTTTTTACATGTATATAACAGATAGGTAGGGTATAGGTAGAGAATATAAGATTAAGTACGAGTTCTTAAAACTCATACTTATGGTAAGTTCGTGACTCATAATTATATGAAATGTTTATGAATCTCTCAGTGAATGAACGCCAAAGGTCTGACTAGGATAAGTTCTTAAACTCATATGATTGTGGAAAGTTCCTGAACTCATGAGTGTGGTTTGACGAACTAGGAATAGTCATGTGCGAATAGAGAATTGAGGATAATAGGAACATATAGATTGTTTAAGCAATTGATCATTAGTGGAGAGATAGGTTTTCCAAATCTTCTAGCTATGCTAGACTCAATTTTTGACATCAAGCTAAATATGCACTATGTGCTTTTGAAAATAAATTTTTATTCTCAACTCCTGGTGACCATTGTGTATGCGTGGACTTCGGGCCACTGACACCTCATTACCTGTTGAGATGATAAAACAGATTTGTACTAATTTTTGGAACAATTTAAAGTTTACTCTATGCTATTTGTTTCGGTTAGACGAAAATGAATTTGAAATATCAAAAAATATTTTTATTTATCACTTATGTACCATGTAACCTGGTGCAGAGATGATAAAAAGTTGATGGAGTTGTAAATACATTTAGTGTTGAATTTGATCTAAAATCGTTGTTCCAATATTGTATGATGTGTTATGACAAAGTCACTCGGTGACGGCATCCTCAAATGAGCTATTAATACAGTACGACATCATGACATCATTTTTAAACTATTTTAAAATTTAATTTGCCAACGGCGTTTGGCTATACACATTCGTATTTCGATTGAAATTGATTATTGATATGGGTCTAAGCTATTTGATTCGGCTAGACCAACTTTTATAAAAAAATTCTAAGCGTTCTTTGAATACTTTCCCGAACCAAATTATTTTTGGTGCGGATTCCGATAAAGATTGAGGTAAAATTTTTGTGCCTATGGCAGTGACGAGAAATAGATCAGACCAACAGTACTTAGTAAGTACAGGGCATACCGGGCTAATTACCCACTATGTCTGTAAGATAAGACGGGTTGCGAATGAATTTCTGTATAAACCTTTTCAAAAATGATAAATAATAGTCTATATGACTCCTCAACATTATTTGAAATTTTTTACTCTTGTGAGAGGTGTATTGGGAAACATGTGATGATGTGTATAAATGGTGTAAGCTGTATGGTATAGGGTGTAAGTTGAATTTTGAGGACGAAATTCTTAGAAGAAGGGGAGAATGTGACACCCGAGAAATTAGATAATTTTTAAAATCCTAAAATGATGGATTAAAGGTTATATGATAGACCTAGACTGAAAAAAAGTGTATGGATTTGACATTTCTGTGAAGAAATGTTAAGGATTTCAAAATTTTTGGAGAAGGACAGGAATGATTTGATAGATTGTAAGTGATATTCTTATAAGGAGGTATATGTTTGGTGTATGAGTTCATAAGAAGCTGTGTATGTGATTTTATGTGTACAGTGATTGTTTATGTGTTCAGTTTGTGGATAAGATCAACTATTGATCAGGATAAGTTGTAACTTTAGCAAACCCTAAAGTTATGATAAGAATAGGGTGATTAAGTTAAAAAACTGTAACAAACTGTTAGAAACCCTAATAATACGCTCGGAAACCCTAATTTTAGTTCCGGGAATCCGAAACCCTAATTCAGATATTCAAAACCCTAATTCGGGAACTCAAATGTTAAGAATAAAAGCTTAAGTGTAAAAAGTTATGGGATATATTTGAAATGTCCAAATTACCCTTCAAATTATAAGGGAAAAGACCAAATTACCCTTACTAGGTGCGAAATGACTGAAATACCCTTTTACTTAAAAGTTAAGCAAAAGATTTATGCAATCTTGGTGAGTCACCACTCCAAAGTTTATCCCATGTGATATATCTTCCAAGATCAGATTTACATGCCATCTAACAAGATTTGCATACATTGAATCAAAACATAAGAGATTTAAAGTAAGAAAAGTTATTTCTCATTTTTCTCCAAGACTTTCTTTCTCTTAAAAATTTCGAAATTGAGAGTGAGAGGGTGTGAGAAGTTAAGCCATGAACATCTTGTAACTTACCAAGAACGGATCAAGGATCAGAAAATCAAAGATCAAAGCATAAACGTATAAAACCTTAACTCTTGTATATCTATGTGTTTCATGTTAGATGTTGTTAGTTTATTGTTAAAGTTGTGTATAAGGATGTTATTTAGTGATCCAAGATGTAAAATCAAGGGTCCATAACATCTAGAAGATAGAAACTAAGTTTTTAGAACTGACCAAGAACCCTAAATCTATGGTCTGACAGCCTAATGTCAGAGCCCATAGATCTTTACCTGTTAATTGTTATGTATGTTAGATGTTATGTACTTGCTCTTTGCCATGTGGAGAGTAGACTGGAAGTGGAATCACCTTCATACCATGTCTAGATCTCAAGTTATAAGTGGTCAAAGTCGGTTGACCGACCATGAACAAACTGTTCTGGAAAACCCAGATTTTCCCAGAAAGCTCTGACAAGCTTTTCAAGGCCTTAGATCTTACTGTGTTTAAGTGATTAAGCCATGTTTTTATTTTGGTATTGTAGTCTGACATGAGGACTATACAATCATGTCCTTAGATCACCTAGATCCTTAACAGAATCATAGATAAATCGGGTCAAACTAGCGTTGACCAACTGCCTAGGACGAAATCTGGAAAACCATGAAATCGTGAAGAACAGCTCCTGACATCACTTTGATCGGCCGGGATCTCTCACCTATGATGTTGTTAGGTTGATGTAATATAATAGAAATGTACCCTGACATGTATACTACATATGTGAACTCTTAGATCACACAAATAATGCCTAGAATCAAAGTTACAGAGCACCAAAGTAGGTACCCTGCAACTATTCTTCATTTCTGGAAAACCCAGAAATGAAGAACAGATCCGACATGATTTTTAAGGGCTTTGATCTCTCTGTTGTTATGTTGTTTAGCTATGAACTTGAGTTGAAATGGTAGTATTACACTTATACTACGTATATGATACCATTAGCTGCCAAGAAAATAACATGAACATGAATCTAATGTTGCTCAATCTTAGCAACCTGATAACTGACTTTAAAGTTCTGGAAAATCTCAAGAACACCTATAGCGACAGTTTTGTCGCTATAGGGCCCTTTAGTGACACTTAATTTTCGAAAATTAATTATTTTATTAAATAAATAGAGAAAATTAGTTTTTAATTATTAAAAATACAAAATAAATTCCTAAAAATTATTTTAAAGTCTAAAAAGGGTTTTTAATAATTTTGAGTATATTCCATAAATATTTAATATTTTTAGAATATTAATGGTATTTAATTTATTTAATTATAATATTAAATAAATTACTTAAAATGGTTTTAATACTTAAAAATCATTTAAAAATATATTATGGTGTAAAAAATATTTTAAGTTATTTTCAATAACTTCCGATATTTTATGATGATTTTATTAATTAATTAATATTAATGATAATTGATTTATTTAATGAATATATTAAATAAATTATGGAAATTAGAATTTATGATTTAAAAATCATATAAAATGATTTAAGGGTTAGAAAGATATTTTGAGTTATAAAATATAACTTTTGATATTTTGTTATGAAAAATATTAATATTTTAATATTAATGACAATTATTGGATAAAAGATTTAATTGTTTAAAAATCATATAAATGAGAAATTAAGTTATTAAAATAATTTGTAATATTATAATATATTATAATATTATGTTAAGAATTTTATTAATATTTGATAATAAATAAATATTAATGATAAGAGAATAATGTGGTATTTATATTAGATAAATACGATATAAGTGATTGAAAAAATTGTGATAAATGGTAATAATTACTTAAAAATTATTACGAGACTTTGAAAAAATATGTTGACTGATAATCAAATTATCTAAGTTAATTGTTAAGTGTTTAGACTGAGTTTTAGCGATACTAGGCTCGAGAATAGTTCAACTAGACCGTCGGGATGTTAGAATTATGCCGAGCTCAACTAAGACTGAAATAGTTTGACTTGATACCAAGTCTTAGGTAGTTTGTGGATTGATAGGGTTATGTGTTTAAGTTATTTTATATAAATATATAACAGTATTATACTGTGATGATATTATTCTAATATTGGAGATCTATATTACTAATATTAGGTCTTCGGATAAAGCGATATAAACTATGTAGCAGTAGTCAGTGATTTAGGCAAGTTTCTAACCTTGAACTTCTAATTATTGTGCAAGTTTTCTTAAACTTGAACTCGAGTTGTTCTTTCAATTATGCTTATGGCTAATCATTGCTAATTACGATGTCTATAAATTGTTGGATTGCTTTCTGTGCAAATAATGCATGTGTTCATCAGGTATGAAAGGCTGATCACCTTCATTACCATCTAGTCCAGTTATAAATTGTTCATGTTCTTTCTTGACCATTCAATTCCTATTGACTTGGTCGTTCAGTTATAAAAATTTGTTCATGCTAGTTCACAACTATATTGTTGAATGTTAGCCAGCTATTATTCAAATTCTTTCAATCATGATATATCCTCAAATAAATTTAAAATTGTTGGGCAAACCTGTTGCTCACCCTTGCTATATCATGATAAACATTACAGATTAAGACGAATACGTCGGATACAAGACAAGACAAATCAGTTCCAACTTTAGTTTATATGCACAGATAAAGTTTGTAACAATATTGTATATTAATGACATTGTAAGTCAAATAAGTTATGAATTATGTATAAGTTAAGGTTACTCAACCTTGGGGATTAGTGTGTAATGTTTAATGTATAAACAATTTATGTTTATATCTTCCGCAATAGTTATAGAATTAGTATACCAGATCCGTGGTGATTAGGACCCGGATTTGGGGTTACTATAGTAGTAAGTCACTTGTTAATGCAGATGAGCTCACACGTTGGAAATATTATGTACAGGTAAATGTGTATATATACCTGAAGCTGCTCAGATTGGTCCATGTTCTTAAATGCCATAACAACAAGACCAATCATTGGCCACAGTCAATCTTGTAGTCTGAAGACTAGGCAAGGAAGCTCAAGAAACATCAACAGCAAAGAGTCAAGCATCCACCAGTCTGAAAAATGAGATGGCCATATATGCTAAGAAGTACTTATCCAGAGAAGAATGAAGAATTTCTCAAATATGTACATGGCTAACAAGCAGCTGGATGTGAACCTTGAGGTTCAAAGTTATCAAAGAACTACGGATTCCAAGATTCTCTTAGCTTACATCTTCAAGACTATGACTGATTGATCGAAGGACAACTAGAGCAACAAGCTGTCAGAAATGAATGAAAAATATGCACATCAAGGCCTAACCTCATTATATCAAGATAAATGACTGTCAAGAAACTGACAGTGGAAATGTATGGTTCCTCATTAATATAATTGTGTACATCTCTATCAAGAGACCATACTCTACCTAAAAAGGGGAAGAGAGAAAGTACACTGAGATTGGAAACTCAAATGCTAACAAACCTTCTCTCCATCCAAGTTTTAGGATGAAGATAACATCTTGAAAGAAGTCTGAAATAGGTCATAAGATTATCATGATTTAATTAATCTTAAGTGGAGTAATCTTTGCTGATATGTTAGTATGTATGTACAAACCTATGTTCTTGGTTTTTGATAACACATAGAGTATGATCAGTTCTACAAGAGTATCTTGAAGATTTGTAGAAACTGATCACCTCCATGAATCAACCAGATACAAATAAGTGATAAAGTTGATTCTCACTCTGTGAACATTTAAAATCTATGAACATAACCATGTAAATGATGAAACCATCAAAGAAAAAGAGTGTTTTATTATAGTGGTTAATCTTACACACACTCATCATCATCATGCATCTTAAATTATCATATCTAATTTGGAGATATGCATGAATATGATTATTGGTGATCAATGTGATGAAAATTCAAGTATATGAGGAATAAGGATTTTGAAAACTAACCTAGCAGGACCCATTCAACCATGGGTACCAAAAATAGAAATTTATCTAACCTGTAGGTACTTGGTCTATCTGACCACACTAAGGAATGCTGAAGCAGATGACTTCAGTCTAGAAGATTCAACCAGCTGGAGGCTAAAGACATTTCAGAAATGTTTCTGACAAAATTCTTATTTTTCAAAGCCTGTCCTTGAAGACTTGTTGAGCTAATATGAATGAAGCTCAAATGGTTGCTGATCTCCATATGGAAGCAGACCATTCATCCTAAGATAAAAGGGTCTTATATGCTCAATCATGCAGAGCATATCATCTTAGAAGAACCCTCGAGGAACTCATTATAGAAGAAGAACTCCACAAGTACAAACTGTCAAAGAAGACTACGTTCATAGTTCTGTCAAACTATCGTAGAGTGATCAGTCCTGAAGATATCTATTTCTATGATCCAAGGAGGTTTAAATGATAATGATGACTTTAGTCAGAAGGAGATATGCAAGGCTGTTGTCTGATGGACATAAAAAGGAAGAACTCATACCTCTTTGAGAAAATAGTATCAACTATGGGGGAGCAGTGATCTGTTAAAGAACAGCATCACTGAAAGTATAAGAAATACACTATGAAGTAATATACCAGTTACAAAGTCCCAAAAATTTGTGGCTGATGAACTAAATAAAGATCCATAGTCAGTAGGAACGTCTCAAAACGTGCTACTGATAACCTTGTCACGACCCAACTCAAAATCGTGGAGCGCCTACGATCAAACATCTGTTCGTAGTATAAGAGCAGGAGGACACCACGATTACAGCCAATGCAAATGTCTAAAGTTGGTAGATGAACTCCCTAGCAGAAAAGGTTAAATAAGATATCAGTGTTAATCACATCTAAAGTTTTTCATTTGGAAAGCGCCTCAGGGACAAACCTGACCCTTAGTTCACTCTAAGAGGTTGGCCCTTCCTGAGATACCTTAACCCAGAAGGAATGCTTAGTCAAGTTTATCTCAAGGACCAGAACAAATGACGTTTGTAGAGTAGATTCTAAAGTGAACTCGACAATCGTAGTGCAACCTCAACGATCATAGAATAGGCTCGACGATCGTAGTCTTTCCAAAGGAAACACTAGCTCATGGGGACCTCAGCAGAAATTAACACATGCTTAACTATTCAGATCGTGTGGAGATAAGTTTGAATACAGTTTGAAAAGATGCCCTGCAAACTCACCTCAGAATTTTAGTGCTCGAACTATCTCGGAGTACATCAGTGGTTAAGACATGCCACTTCAAGATGAGGATTAGTGTCAAATCATCCACTGAAGCATCCCTCAGAAGACGATCGTTGAGTCAACAAAGAAAAATGTAGAGTCCATAGCTACCTCACCAAGCTACTCTACGAACTGAAAAGGTCAACGGTCAATCTACGTCAGTAATGTTTATTCTCTTAAAAGGAAATTAAAACTGAAAAACTATTCAGTTTATGGGGAGTTACAGTTTCTTACTAGGCGTCGTGCAACCAATGACTGGTTGACGCATCACAGCTTATGCAAAGTCAGAAGGAACTATCATAAAGACAAATTCAAAATCTCCAAACAGTTATCAGAAGTTATCAAACCTCTCTCCCTCCCTTTTTCAAACCCTAAAATCCTCTTCAAAGCCTGAATCCATTAAACCTCTAGATTCGCCCAAATCACATTGAATTATCTCTCATAGAAGATCTGAAACTAAATACCCATATATTTTGAACCCTCAAAATGGTGAAATGGCTTGTTATAACTGGAATCCAACTCGGCTTCAAGAAGTTCGAAAGAACAGAAAAGAAGTTCAAGGATATACTTTAGCTTGTAATGAATGCTGGGTTTTTTGAATGCTTGGAAGCTAACACTCCCATCTATACTGAGCTAGTGAATCAATTCTACTCCAATGCATCGCTAGATTCTGGGCTTTTGTCTACAAAGGTCAAAGGAGTAAGTCTAAAGATAAAGGCAGCAGACATCAATCAATGCCTAGGGTTTCCCAACCAAGGTCTGATAAACCTTGAGGAAGTTGACATTGAAGAAGGCAAGAAGTTAATGCGTTATAGGAGGAACGTAAATATGAAGGATATGAAGAAGAAGGAGTTTCCTGAAGAGTTTGAATTTCTGGTTGAGATTACAGGAAAATACATCTTGTGCAAGGACGCACATGATACTATCAGTGATTTGCAACTGAGAGTCATGACTGCAATTGTCATGAAGCAGTAGATGAACTTTGGAGCCCTTCTAATTGATTGGTTGGCCAAATGGCTGGAAAAGTCATAGACAAATAAGTCTATAGATAAACCACTCACAAAGGTTTTTCATGGAGGAGTCTTGAGCATTATACTAAAGAAGAAACTGAAAAGAAAGATAAAGGATGATGAGGGAGAACCATTGAATGTTCATAAAGTTATGTCCCCATAGCTGTTTGAAAACTGGAAGAAAAATCCCAAGGAAAATAAGAGGATAATAATATCTGGCAGCAACAGCAAGGTCTCTACAAAGAAGAGGAAGGCACAAGAGATGGAAAACAAGCTATCTCAATCTGATGACTCTGTGCCTGAAGCAACCACTCAACTAAAGAAGAAATCTAAAAGTGTGAAGAATACAGAGGCTCCACCATGCAGTCTCTCTACTGACAAAAAAGAGACATGGAGCAGGAAAAGAAAAATCATCAACAGCAGAAACCCAAAAAAGGAGAAGGAGTAACAAATTACTCCAAGAGCCATCCAAGAAGAAAGCAAAGGTGATAAAGAAGTTAGTCCATGTTCCCCAAGAAAGTTTATCTACCAAAAAAGAGAACATAGAGTCAGAAGATGAGAAGGGAACTAAAAGCCTCAAGAATGAACCCTCAAAGAGCAAGTCCATCAGTGAAGAAGAAGTCGAATCTGTGAAAGGAATAACTAAATCTGACAGTGAAGAAGAATGTACAAGTCCTATGGCTAACAATTAGAGCATCAACTCTGCTGCTGAAGAAAGTTTTAGAGCTAAAACAATTGCATCTCCTACTGCTAAAGTCCCAACAAGTTCATCTGATGGGTCGAAAGATGTTGAATCCGAAGAAGAAGGACTTGCCCCCATTATTGTTGAACATCAAGGAAGCTTATCTGATGATACAGAGGCTTCAGATTCTGAAGAAGAAGAAGAAGAGTCTGAAACTCCTACAGCTAAACCTCCAAGGAGAAGAAAGAGCAACAGACTGCTTGCTAAATCTGTCCCAAAGAAGCAAGGAGAACCCTCTACTGCAATCATTGAATTAAGTGATGATAAGTCAGAATCCAAGGGAGAAGATGCTGAAGAAGGCACTAGTGATGAAAATTAGCATGAAGGATTCACTGATGAATCAAATGAAAAAAGTCAGCATGATTCAAGCTCAGAAGGGGAAGAAATGGAAAAAGATTCTAGTTCTATAAATTAGGAATCAGAGGAATTAGCAGACTATCATGTTCTTTCTCCAGCAAGAATTAGCAGAAGAATAGTGGTGGAAGTGTTTGATGAACCACCAGATGTACCAGCAGAAAGATGGATAAGCTATTGAAATGAACAACTCAAAGTTATAAGGATGACTTCATACGATGTGTTTAACAACTGGAACAACATGGAGTTAGATTGCACTACAATTTTGTACAATCATGATGACCTTCTGATGAGATGGTTCTTCCCATGGATGCCCTGGTTAAAGGCATATACTGAAAAGGATGGAAGTTACTTCAGCTGGTGTTACTCACAGTTTCCTAACCTGGAGCTGGTGTCACAGAACTTTCCAAGGGTAAAAAGGTTTGCAACCAAGATGATCAAAGACCAGTCTCACTTCAAAGTCTACCGACATGCTAGCAACCACTATATTCCCTATGATAATAGAGTTGGTTCTGATGGCAGAAGGATTATGCCCTAGTGGATGATCGTAGAGTCCTTTCACTCTACCATTAAAAATGATCAAGTTCAGTTTGGAAAGCTTCCCTCTGCCCAAGCATAATTGGTTGATATTCCTTCATCCTCCAACAATGATTGGCACTCAACGATTTATCAGATTCTCACTACTTTCAAAAAATTATCTGAGAATGAAAATCGTAGAGTCCACTCTGATGCTCAACAAGAGTCTGCCCAACCAAATGATCAAAATTCTACAGAGCAGGAGTTACTTAAGAATTCTGATGAGTTGGTTGAGACGATAACTATCATCACTGAAGAGGCAAAGATGGTGTCAGAAGAAGGAGATAATTTGTTTCAAGACATACTCTAAGCCACTATGTCTAATATATCTCTCAAAATCAAAGAGAGAGATCAAATCTATTTGAAGACTATAAATGATCAGAAGGCTAATGAAGAGCAAATTATATATCTCTCTGATAGGATTGACAATCTGAATCAGTCTCTCTCCCTATAACTTGAGCTGAGCCAACAAGAACTCAAGACTGAGGTTGGTAACTCATCTTACCTGATAGAGCAACTTATGTCAAATATGGAGCAACTTTCACAAGTGATTAATGACAAAAAGGGGGAGAAAAAGAGACATAGAAAGAAGCACTCAAGGAAGAGCAAGGACTTAGAATGAATTGATCAAATATGTTAGGTTGATCCTACATAAGCAAAACAGCTTTCTAAAGTCCTTATAAAGAAATAATGTACAAGGACTATAAATATAGAAAGATCAAGCTTGTTAGGTTGATCTTATAATGAAATATATAGACTTGTCTGATCGTTGAGCACTGCACTAGAAATCGTAGTCTGCCAGGAGAGTCAAGGAAAACTCGAGAACTATCAAGGAAGAATTGTAGTCATCAAGATAGTAGGTCTCGAAGTTCGTAGACTGCCAGGAGAGACGAGGAATGATCGAATGTGTCGAGAAGAACTTCCTCGGAGTCGTAGATTGCTGAGGAAGTCATGTTCAGAATCATAGAGACAGCCTGTCTAAGAGCTGAACAAGCATCTACCAAAGCCAAGTTAAGAATCATAGACCACACTCGGAGTCGTAAAGTCTACTGATCATATAAAAGGCAGAGATCGTAGTCGAGCCAGATCAGATGAAGACAACAAGCTTAAAGACATAAATCGTAGAGTGTCAACATTTGATCTTCGAGTCGTAGTGTCTGCACAACCAAAGCTAAATCGTAGAGTGAAGAACTAAGGCTTCAACAGAGCGGTGCTCACAACGCTAAGCCAGAATCATAGAGTAAACATCATTCTCAACAAATGACCACTCCCAGAATATCCAAAGTATGAAGCCTCTGGTCTGAGCTGCAAAGATACATTCCATCTAAAGGAAACCAGAGAGCACTCAACGAATGGCATGCAAACTAACAGAAGATCCAAGCACCAACCCAATCAACATCCAGATTGAGTTGTGAAGCCATTCAAGATGAAGTCTTCCACAAGTTGATCAGAAGAAGACTTTAGTAAAAGTAACTGACTAAGGAAAGTCAGCAAGTGCAGTAACTGTCAAGAGAATAGAAGACAAAGATCTTGGGGTTAACTAGGATCATAGTGTTTGCCAAACAAAGCAAGAACTGATGTAGTTTACACAGAGATACTGGCCAGCTTTTGAAGAACTAGGCTAAAGTGATTAAGCATGGGTCAGTCCATTGATGATAAGTGAACAAGAGATCACACGGAGAAAGCGAGATGGGCATGCCACAAATCTGATGTGTCTTGTTATTCTGAAGAGGTCAGAACAAGAAGACAAGTTATCAGTTTCGGAGATCAGTCGAGGCAAACAGAAGTGTTGAAGCACTGCACAAGAGAAGGAATATGTATTCTACCTTGAAGATCAAATGAACACTTCTTTAGGATCGTAGTGTTGTCTCAACTTGTCGATGATCAACATTCAACAAGACACAAATCAAGTCCAAGAACATCTGCATCAGAATCGTAGAGTTCGATCATCTAAAGATTGAAGCATTGGCAACGGTTCAATCTGAAGACTGATATTCAAACATTGCTAGTTGAGAGCATCGATGCAAAAGGACAACTCCTGACGTTCTAATCGAGAAATCAAAAAGGAGAAATAAAGATGACAACCTTCCCGAGACATCAAAGTGACATCTCTAACAAGGTAGGTGAAACAGTAGACTGCAGTGCCAGAATGATGAAAAGGGGATGTCATGTCACATCTGCAGTCTGCACCAAATAACTCAAGATCTACAAAGCAATTCAAATAGCTTTCAACGGCTATATTCCAATGGAAAGATTGGGAAGGAGTATATATCAGCCAAAGCTTCAAAGATCAAGAGTTGCTGAGTTGAAGGATCGTAGAGTTGTTAGAATGATATTTTGTTGACTCTACGAGTTCCACCAGAGCTAAACAGAACAAGTCTCAGTGATAGTGAAACTACAAAGGTGGAAGTGAATCAGCGCTGAAGAAGGACTTGAACAGACTAAAGCTTCACTCAATAAAGATGATAATGCCACTGAAGATGGCAGCTAAACTGAGAGCCGTGAAGGCCAAGAAGATAGCATTTAGAAAAATGGCATAGCACAAAGAAGAACCAGAGAGCCACTCTACGAATCATCATGAACCAAAAGTTGAAACAGAACAGTTACAAAACCATGTCTGCAAACCACTCAAGAAGGGTTTAGGGAATGCTAAGTGCTAGACGAAGTCTACTAAAAGCTCAAACACTTAGCAAACCTAAATGGTGATGGTGCACAGCTGACATCGGATGAAGATGAGAAAAATAGAATGAAGATCAGCTGCACCAGAGAAGATATGGTATAAACTTTATGCAGAATGCAAAAAAGACTATGCCAAGATGCTAAGTACAGAAGATGTTCAAGCTTAAAGACATCTTAGCAGCAAGGCACCAACAACAACAACTACTCTAATAAGTAGCCAGGGCCTGAGGGGTCCTTGTCCGGTGGGACTATGTGACACCCCCAAAATAGGTCCACACACGACCCATTCTGAGTCGCCAGATATCACACTACAGAAATCAAATACAAACTTCATTTATACAACTGTTGAACTGTCATACAGAATACGACCACAGTTAAACTTTGAGTTTTAATACAAATATATGCAACTCTCATGGTGTGTCGACCACAACACCTTACAATGGTACCTTACATAAAGGTACAGTTAATAACTATTTTAAAAATTAAAATATTTAGAAAATGCTCAAGGAAACCTTTGTTATGGGAGGCCATGCGTTTAAGTTATGATAGATATCATATGACTCGAGAATTATCCTTGGTTGACCCAATAGACCCCAAAGAAAAATGAGAAGATTACTATCATGTTCTTTCCAATGGTGAGTCTTCTCTTGATATATAATTATCTCCATTGTCTCCAATTGAAAATTATATTTCAACCAAACTCCAAGATTATATAGGTAGTGCTCGTAGATATACTCAGTAAGTGGATGTGAACAACCCTGTCTTATAAGAACACAAAATCATATGTCATTAGACATCTTGTATGATAGTGGCAAAACGCCCTTTCAAAGTTGGGTTCACCTCACCATATTCGGTTCACCAAAATCAACGGTTAAAATGACGTATAAAATATTACACACTTATCTATAATTCTCAATAAAATTATTTTCATACTGTTTTAGGGGAAACCTCAACAACTATAGACCATCGTTCTATTCCGTTGTTACCCCGCTCGACCCAGCTACACTCTTATTACCTGAAAGGAATTGTGAAGCAAAAGGGTGAGCACAACTAACCTAGTAAAGAATATCATGACTAAAGATAATTAAATTATCAATAGCCTTCGTCAATAATAAATCAGAGATATAGAACATATGGTAGATGATAAAACTTTTCAACCATAGTAGCAGCGGAACGAGCAATCCATTAGAAGAGTCAAATAGACCTTAAAGTCTATTATCTTCTCCATGTTAAAAGTCCACCAACCATGTTTTATCCTCAGTAACATCAATCAGCAGCCTCACCCACAATTATTCATAATCATAATTGTGATTCTAAATTCCTCTTCGCACCTGTGATTTAAGATAATTTTCATCACTTTGTCTTTACCGAAACATCAAAGATCATGGTTATACCAAATCACGGTTCTCATTTCATAATCATACTAATAAATTCATCTTTGCACTACGGGCCAAAGATATTCATTAATTGTTCATCTTTGCATTACTGGCCAAAGACATGCAACTGTATTTTTAGAAGAGTCAAGTAGAGCATGATATCTACTATCTTCTACGAATTAAAAGTTTATTATCAATATTTTATCGCTGAGACTCAGCTTAATAAATAATTCACATCATCGAATCATCTTTGCACTACGGCTAAGGATATTCATTAGTATCATGACCACGAATTATTCATGCACTACAGGCCAAGGATATTCGTGTTTTCGTCAATGGTCATGATTATACCGAATAATCCCTAGTCATAATCATACCAACAACTGTCCATCAATGAACTACGGGCGAATGAGGACTTTTACCACATCATTTGTAACATTACGGGTCATGATTATACCGAATGATCCCTGGTTATAATCATACCAATCAACAGTTCATCTTTGCACCCTTGGCCAAAGATGACTTTGATCACAATATAAGCATGAGGATGATGACAATGATATAAGCATTAATCAAACAAAATCAAGGATAATTATTAAAGACTTTAAATGTATCCAAAGTTTAATAATGTCCAAATTGTCAACATGATACTATTTTGTGGAGTAAAATTCAAGAATAATATCTATGTATCAAAAAATAATTTGGACAGAAAAGAAATAAATTTTTCAGTGAATAGTATCCCGTGAATAATACCCTATGAATAGTACTTCTAGAATAGTACTCCATGAATAGTACCCCGACATGAAAAGTACTCCGAATACCCGAGTGAATAATACTAAAGTGAATAGTAATCGGGTGAATAGTAACCCGTGAATAGTAACTCGTGAATAATACTCCGACACGAAAAGTGTCCTGAATACCCGAGTGAAAAATATTCTAGTGAATAGTAACCGGGTGAATAATAACCCATGAATATTACCCCGGGTGAAAATATTGATATTTAATAAGATAGTTCAGATCAATATTCCAATGAAACGATATTGGATAAAGGGCAAAACTCAAGGATATTCCACTAATTTCAGGGATTATAGAAGCAATACTTACCATAGTAAGTTTAGATTTAAGAATATGAAAAGAAATAACATACGAAACTACAAATGGATTTTCACCCATCATACGGTACGTAATCCGCGTAGACATGTTATTCTGACATATTAAAAGATGAATACGAAAAATAGTATTCATTATGAATACAAAAGAAATAATACCCCTTACGAATACAACAAATAATATCCCTTACGAATACAAAAAATAATATCCCTTACAAATACAAAAGAAATAACACCCCTTACCTTAGTAGAAGACTGGATACTGCAATAGCGAAGTATCAGAATAATCTTCTTCTTGCTCTCTATAGTTTCTCTTTCTATAGTTTCTCTTGTGAGTCTCAGTGAATTGGTGAGAATGAAAGAAGAATTAAGCTTCTATTTATAGGAGAAATGACTAAATAGTAACTAATTTATGAAAGCGGTCATTAATTTACTATTAGAGCTGAATTGTCCATATTAATTACTATTAAAATCACAACCGATTTCATCTGCATTGATTTACTTTTAAAACCACCACCGACGGTCCAGATTGATTTACTTTTAAACCCACCACCGACGGTCTAGATTGATTTACTATTAAAACCACCACCGACGGTCCATATTGATTTATTATTAAAACCACCATCGATGGTCCACATTGATTTACTATTAAAACCACCATCGACGGTCCAGATTGATTTATTATTAAATATCACCATCGACGGTCCAGATTGATTTACTATTAAAACCACCATCGTCGGTCCAGATTGATTTATTATTAAAACCACCACCAATGGTCCAGATTGATTTAACTTATTAAACTTTAGTACCCTAAAGTTTTCCAAGTTTGCATTATTCCCCTTTAACTTTTGTAATTCACTTATCCTTAATAAATAATTTTTAATATTTCAACAATTATACATCATTAATATTATAACTCATAATATTTAACAACCAAATCATTCCTAGGAAAGAGGGGGCTTTCCGATAAGGATTTCTCCCTATTGGCGCGCAATTAGGTGACCAAACCTCTCCTCGACAGAACTTTCTAGACATTGTCAATATTGCAAATAATAATATGAATAACTTTGTTGTCTCAATTATTGATTTAATAATATAAAATATTATACAGATGATATTGTGACAATAATTGAATCAAATAACGTGAGGTACTATGCAACAATTACTGTAACAATAATTAAGTAAACTGAGTGGCTTCTTACGTAAGCATCAATAATCAATACCGTGTGCTACTATGCAACCACGCCAGACATCTTGTATTTTTTACCACGGGTATTTCAACAGTTTAACGGTAAAACTTTTCGTAGTTATTTTTATAAAAAGTTATTTTTGTCATTTTCTAACTCGATAGTTATTATTCCGGCGCAGGGGTCCCTAATAATGGTGTCGTAAATACGGATATTCCCAGGACAAAAGAATATTCCCTACACAACTAATATTTTATATCAACTTGCTTACTTTGCAAAATTTTCTAATATCACCCTTAACTTTAACCTTTATCAATTTAACTATTTACTAAATAACATAATAATTATAAGAAAGTTGAATACTTTCATTTCATAAAATTCGGGGTCTTACAGACTAAATGAAGGTCCAAGCCTGTTGGGCTTGAAGACTTCCTAGGGAATTAGAGGAGTTCCAAGCCTGCTAGGCTTGAAGAGTTCTTAGTGAACTGAAGTTCGAAGACTGCTTGCCTTGAAGGAATCTTAGTGATTCAGGGTGCTTGTAAGACCCCAACTTTTATGAATAAAGATTAATTTTTCTCGAAATATATTTTTTAATATTATGGTGTGGATTTGATATAATGTTACAGTTGTGGGTAATATTTACAAATTTTGCAAAGTAAGCAAAGTGGTTATATAATATTTGATTGGTGAGTGGAATATTAACGACGACAAGACAATCATCAGTGGGACCCTAATAATGTAAGTATTGTCGTATTTAGAAAACTATTGTAATTATCATTTTATAAAAATAACGGCGAAAGTGTTACCGTTAAAACTGTTGAACTACTCGGTAGTAAAAGTACAGTAATATGAGTGGTTGCATAGTAGCACACGGTATTGATTATTGAAGCTTACGTGAGAAGTCACTCAGTTATACTCAATTATTGCTATAGTAATTGCTACATAATATCTCTCATATTATTGATTCAATTATTGTCACAGTATCATCTGCATAATATTTATTATTATTAAATCAATAATTGAGACGACAAAGTTATTCATATTATTATTTGCAAAATTGACAATGTCTAGAAAGTTCTATCAAGAAGAGGTTTGGTCACCTAATTAAAGCGCTAATAGGAGAAACTTCATCTGAAAGCCCCCTTTCCGGGAATGATCAAAGTTGTTAAATATTGGGAGTTATAATATTAACGATGAATAAGTTCGTGCTGATTAAAGATGAAATTGATATTTCCATTGTGTGGTGATTATTAGTGTTAGTGGAAATCGACATCTATTCTGATAATAATTGATGTCTGGAGGTTATATTGACCAATCGGATAATTAATCGGATAAATGAGCAATTAATTGCTATTAATTCACATGTTTATAACTATTTGTTCACATGTGTGTACTATTGATTCATATGCATGTACTATTAGGGGAGGTGGTTCAAGATTGATAATACTTGCATGACTAAATTTAAAATGGAGGTATAGATGAATGTACTATACTGTAATTATTTTTTTCACATGTATAGAACTATTGATTCACATGAATGTAATATTAATTCACATGATGTACTGCTAGGGGAGGTGGTGCAAGTTTTATAATACTTGCAGGACTAAATTAAAAATAAAAGAAAAGATGAATGTAATTGACTGTAATATTTCGAGCCCCAAAACGTGCAATTATCGAAACTATGTTTTCTAATAAATAGAAGCTCATTCTTCTTTCATTCTCATCAATTCACTAAGACTCACAAGAGCAATTATAGAGAGAGAGAAGCTATAGAGAGAAAGAAGAAGAGAAGTCTGCTACTTCACTATTCTAGTATCTAGTCTTCTTCTGAGGTAAGGGATATTATTTTGTTCAGTATTCATAAGAATAATATTTTCTTCCATACTCTGTAGTATGTGAGTAATATTATTTCGTCTCGTATTCCTGATTATACCCTCATTTTGTTAAAGTATTGCTTCTATACTCCGTGAAATTAGTAGAATATCCTTGAAATTTACGCTTCATCTAGAATCGTTTCACAAGGATATTTTCTACACATTCTTGTTAAATTTTAAGCTTTTCATGCCGGAGTACTGTCCATGAGTAGTTTTCATTTTTATGGTACTATTCACAAAGTACTATTCATGAGGTACTATTCACAAAGTACTATTCACGAGTACTGTGACGCCCCCAAAATAGGTCCAATCCATCCAACCTATTCTGAGTCGCTAAATACATGGTACAGAAAACAACTACAACTTTATTACTACAATTATCGTGAAAAATACAACAACACATATACTGTGAGTTTTAATACCAACTGTGACTCATGTCCCAACTATGGACATCACCTCACATTGATACATTACATAAAGGTACAGTCAAAAACTGTTCTAGAAATTAAAATCTTTGGGAAGTGCTCAAGGAAACATTCGTACATGGGAGGCCACGCGTCTAGGTTATGATATATATCATATGTCCACAGAATTATCCTTGGTTGACCCAATAGACACCAAAGAAAAATGAGAAGATTACTATCATGTTCATTCCAATGGTGAGTCTTCTCTTGACATATAACTATCTCCACTGTCTCCAGTTGAAAATTATATTTCAAATAAACCCCAAGATCATATAGGTAGTGCTCGTAGATATACTCAACAAGTGGATGTGCACAACCATGTCTTATGATAACACGAGGTTGTATGTCATTAGACATCTTATATGATAGTGGCAAAACACCCTTCCAACGTTGGGTTCGCCTCACCCTATTTGATTCACCAAATATAACTACTAAATGATGTATAAAATACAACACACTTTTCTATACTGTTTAGGGAGAACCTTCACAACTAGAGACCACCGTTCTATTCCCCTGTTATCCCCGCTCGACCTAGCTACACTCTTATTACCTGAAAAGAAATGTGAATCAAAAGGGTGAGCACAACTAGCTCAGTAAAGAATATCATTACTAAAGATAATTAAATTATCAATAGCCTTCATCAGTAATAAATCAGAGATTTAGAACATATGGTAGATGATAAAAATTTTCAACCATAGTTGCAGCGGAACGAGCAATCCATTAGAAGAGTCAAATAAACCATAAAGTCTATTATCTTCTCCATGTTAAAAGTCCACCAATAATGTTTTATCCCTGTAACATCAATCAACAGTTCATGTCCACAATTATATGAATAACTCATAATCATAATTGTGATTCTAAATTCCTCTTCACACCCAGGAAGAAGATAATTTTCATCACCTGTCTTTACCCGAAACATCAAAAATCATGGTTATACTAAATCACAGTTCCTGTTCATAATCATACTAATAAATTCATCTTTGCACTACGGCCAAAAATATTCATCAACAGTTCATCTTTGCACTACAGGCCAAAGATATTCAACAACAAATCATCTTTGCACTACAGGCCAAAGATATTCAACAACAAGTCATCTTTACACTACAGGCCAAAGATATTCAACAACATGTCATCTTTACACTACAGGCCAAAGATATTCAACAACAGGTCATCTTTACACTACGGGCCAAAGATATTCATATCTCAAAGAAATACATAATCATTTCAAAATTTATATAAACCATAATTATAACCATGTTGATCAATTCACCTTTGCACTTAAGCTAAAAATATTCAATTGTAAATTCAATGGTCATGATCATACCAGTCAATGATTCAACTTTGCACTACTGGCCAAAGAGAACCCATAGTCACGATCATACCAATAATCTACCCATCTTTACACTCAAGTCAAAGAGACATTTCTTCACCAGGATTATAAAAATGTTATATATGATAATTAAAACAGTATGATTAAAACATGGATTTAATTTCAAGAGTAAGATTCATAAATGAACGATAATTTAGTCATAAAAAGAAACCAATTTTGTTGTGAATAGTAACTCGTGAATAGTAACTCATGAATAGTAACCCCGACATGAAAAAGGTAGAAATTCCATAATAAAATCCATACCAATATTTCGGTATAATAATATTGAAAGAATAACATCTCTTAAACTTATAAATAATTTATTTTAATTGTTTACACTTTACTAAATAATGCATTTAATCATCCAAAAATGCCAAACTCATAAGATTTCATCACCAATAACCAAAACCCTCATCAAAAATCTGCATATACTTTATATAGGATTCTCAAGCCATAAAATTCTATTTTCCAATTTTCTTACTTCACATAACATATTTAATTCATTTACTCATAACTAGTCCATTTTCATGAAAAATACCAAATCAGTACAAACAAATTTTCTTTTCTGGGATTTAGCAGAATATAGTTCCATATTGAACATATATTTTTCTCAGAATTTTTAAAATTCATTTACTATTTTTCATATGACCAAAATTGCCGAATATTTAGATATTTATCATAAATTATACTTTTGTGTGAAAATTCCGAAATTTACAGATTTCTGTTATATACATGTACTCCCAATAAAACTTTCACCAATTTTGGAGTTAACCACAAGGAGTTATAAGGGTTTACTTTTAAAATAGTCTTTTCTCATAAAATTCATAACTCTTAATCTATACATCCAAAAATCACCATTTTTGGACACAATCAAGAAAACTCATCAAATTATCATTTCAAATTTTTCCAGAATTTTTAAAGGTTCAGAAAAATTACGAAACTGAAAAACATTATAACCCTTAAAATCCCTTACAATAATAATGACAATATCCCTTACTATAATAATGACAATATCTCTTACCTCAAAAGAGCAGTATTTCTGACCGAAATATCGGATGTAAAGCCGAAGGAACCTTGCACTGAATAACAACTCTCAAAGTATCCAAATACTCACAAAATAAGCTCGATAATATAGAGAGAAAGAAAACTTATTTCTGGTGTAATTTTTAATTCTAACTTAGCCCTCTATTTATATGAAAATGTTAGCACGCCGAAGCAGACTTAACCTGCTACCTGATTGCTTTACCTGCTACTATTGCCACACACCACATTTGAAATAAAATTAAGCACATTTCTTCACCAACCACAAGTGGGGCCCACTCAATTCTAGAATTTTCCATCAAAATCATTTATAAACCTAATTTCCGAATCAGTCACCTCTTAAAATTCATAAAAAATTATACGTTCATTTTTAACAGTTCAAAAATTGTAGACATATACTCAACTTATATATGTATAACATATCCAAAATCACAACGATCCAATCTACGATTAAAAATTATAACTCACTTAATATATCTCAAGTATAGTGATTTAATTTTTAATACCTCTATTCAAACAAAAACACCTCAACATTAATTCCTTCAATTATATCCACATAAAATAAATATATCCATCAATTATATCCACATAAAATAAATATTTCCTTATCATATAAATCAATAATTAATTATTTATAAATAATATTATGACAACCATGCCGTTCCCAGGAAAGAGGGGGCTTTTCGATAAGGATTTCTCCTTACTGCCGCGCAATTAGATGACCAAACCTCTCCTTGACAGAACTTTCTAGACATTGCCAATAATGCTATCTAATAATATTATTCAAATAATATGAATTATTGATCTGATAATGGAAAATACTGTGCAGTGACAATTATTGAAACAACAATAATATAAAATACCAACGCAATAATTATTGAACCAATAAAATAAAATATTGAACAGTAACTACTGTAACAATTATTGAGTAGTGCCTTCTTACGTAAGAATCAATAATTCAAATATATTGTGCAATATCGTGTGCTACTGTGCAACAACGCGTATTACTTTACTTTACCCACCGGGTATTCCAACAGTGTTAACGGTAACGATTACGTCGTTATTTATAAAACTCAAATTTGTTGTTTTCTTCATCCGACAGTTATTCTTCTATGGGGCCCACAAATGGCTGCGCCGTCGTATGAATATTCCCCGACAATAATGAATATTTTATAACCACTTGCTTATTTTGAAAAATTTGCACATTTCACCCATAACCAAAGCATTAAATCAAATTAATAGCTTATTATTCACAATAATAAATAGTGGAAATTCGATTTTATTCATTAAAAAGTTGGGGTCTTACAACCTCCCCTCCTTACGTACCTGGTATTTCGAAGAGTTGAGAATACCTTGCTTTCATTTCAGATTTCATCTTCTCTGTCATCATGATTTCTCGTTCATCTCCTATATTTCAGATATCATTCTAGAATACAGCTTCAAAACAAGGGTAAATTTAACAAATTAACATATCACATAATATCTCGATATTATGACTGACCAACAAATAAGCTTAGGTTGGATACACTAGCGATGGATTTACTCATCTTTCCCCTCCTAGTTCTAATCCCCGATCTCTGCCAGAGACCATATCCCTAAGCTCTGATACCAACTGTGACGCCCCCAAAATAGGTCAAATCCATCTAACCTATTTTGAGTCACCAAATAAATGGTACAGAAAACAACTACAACTTTATTACTACAATTGTCGTGCAAAATACAACAACACATATACTGTGAGTTTTAATACCAACTGTGACTCATGTCCCAACTATGGGCAACACCTCACATTGATACATTACATAAAGGTACAGTCAAAATCTTTTTTAGAAATTAAAATCTTTGGGAAGTGCTCAAGGAAACCTTCGTACATGGGAGGCCACGCGTCTAGGTTATGATAGATATCATATGTCCACAAAATTATCATTGGTTGACCCAATAGACCCCAAAGAAAAATGAGAAGATTACTATCATGTTCTTTCTAATTGTGAGTCTTCTCTTGACATATAACTATCTCCACTGTCTCCAATTGAAAATTATATTTCAAATAAACTCCAAGATCATATAGGTAGTTCTCGTAGATATACTCAGCAAGTGGATGTGTACAATCATGTCTTATGATAACACGAGGTTGTATGTCATTAGACATCTTATATGATAGTGGCAAAACACCCTTCCAACGTTGGCTTCGCCTCACCCTATTTGATTCACCAAATATAACTACTAAATGATGTATAAAATACAACACACTTTTCTATACTGTTTAGGGAGAACCTTCACAGCTAGAGACCACCGTTCTATTCTCCTGTTATCCCCGCTCGACGCAACTACACTCTTATTACCTGAAAAGAATTCTGAAGCAAAAGGGTGAGCACAACTAGCTCAGTAAAGAATATTATGACTAAAGATAATTAAATTATCAATAGCCTTCATCAGTAATAAATCAGAGATTTAGAACATATGGTAGATGATAAAAATTTTCAACCATAGTTGCAGCGGAACGAGCAATCCATTAGAAGAGTCAAATAGACCATAAAGTCTATTATCTTCTCCATGTTAAAAGTCCACCAATAATGTTTTATCCCTGTAACATCAATCAACAGTTCATGTCCACAATTATATGAATAACTCATAATCATAATTGTGATTCTAAATTCCTCTTCGCACCCAGGACGAAGATAATTTTTATCACATGTCTTTACCTGAAACATCAAAAACCATGGTTATACCAAATCACAGTTCATGTTCATAATCATACTAATAAATTCATCTTTGCACTACAGCCAAAAATATTCATCAACAGTTCATCTTTGCACTACAGGCCAAAGATATTCAACAACAAATCATCTTTGCACCACAGGCCAAAGATATTCAACAACAAATCATCTTTACATTACAGGCCAAAGATATTCAACAACAAGTCATCTTTGCACTACAGGCCAAAGATATTCAATAACAGGTCATTCAATAACAGGTCATCTTTACAATACGGGCCAAAGATATTCATATCTCAAAGAAATACATAATCATTTCAAAATTTATATAAACTATAATTATAACCATGTTGATCAATTAACCTTTGCACTTAAGCTAAAAATATTCAATTGTAAATTCAATGGTCATGATCATACCAGTCAACGATTCAACTTTGCACTACTGGCCAAAGAGAACCCATAGTCACGATCATACCAATAATCTACCCATCTTTACACTCAAGTCAAAGAGACATTTCTTCACCAGGATTATAAAAATGTTATATATGATAATTAAAACAGTATGATCAAAACATGGATTTAATTTCAAGAGTAAGATTCATAAATGAACGATAATTTAGTCATAAAAAGAAACCAATTTTGTTGTGAATAGTAACTCGTGAATTGTAACTCATGAATAGTAACCCCGACATGAAAAAGTTAGAAATTCCACAATAAAATCCATACCAATATTTCGGTATAATGATATTGAAAGAATAACATCTCTTAAACTTATAAATAATTTATTTTAATTGTTTACACTTTACTAAATAATGCATTTAATCATCTTAAAATGCCAAACTAATAAGATTTCATCACCAATAACCAAAACTCTCATAAAAAAATATACATATGCCTTATATTGGATTCTCAAGCCATAAAATCATATTTTTCTAATTTTCTTACTTCACATAACATATTTAATTCATTTACTCATAACTAGTCCATTTTCATGAAAAATACCAAATTAGTACAAACAAATTTTCTTTTCTGGGATTTAGCATAATACAGTTCCATATTGAACATATATTTTTCTCAGAATTTTTAAAATTCATTTACTACTCCCTCCGTCCCAGGATAAAAGTCCTGGTGGACTTTTCACACATATTAAGAAGAAGAATAAAATGACAAAATTGTGCATAATAATGTCATTAAGTATGGAGAGAGAATTAGAATAAGAAAAGTATGAGATATTTAATGCTACGGGCATAATAGGAAAAAATGGGTAAAAGTTTGGTTATTAAAAGAAAATGGACATTTAACATGGGACAACCCAAAATAGTAATAAGGACTTTTATCTTGGGACGGAGGGAGTATTTTTCATATGACCAAAATTGTCGAATATTTAGATATTTATCATAAATTGTACTTTTGTGCAAAAATTCCAAAATTTACAAAGTATACTTCTGTTATATACATGTACTCCCAATAAAACTTTCACCAATTTTGGAGTTAACCACAAGGAGTTATAAGGGTTTACTTTTAAAATAGTCTTTTCTCATAAAATTCATAACTCTTAATCTATACATCCAAAAATCACCATTTTTGGACACAATCAAGAAAACTCATCAAATTATCATTTCAAATTTTTTCAGAATTTTTGAAGGTTCAGAAAAATTACGAAACTGAAAAACATAATAACCCTTAAAATCCCTTACTATAATAATGACAATATCTCTTACTATAATAATGACAATATCCCTTACTATAATAATGATAATATCCCTTACCTCAAAAGAGCTGTATTTTTGACCGGAATATCAGATGTAAAGCCGAAGGAAACTTGCACTGAATAGCAACTCTCAAAGTATCAAAATAATCATAAAATAAGATCGATAATATAGAGAGAAAGAAAACTTGTTTCTGGTGTGATTTTCAATTCTAACTTAGCCCTCTATTTATAGGAAAATATTAGGACGCTGAAGCAGACTTAACCTGCTACCTGATGGCTTTACCTGCTACTATTGCAACACACCACATTTGAAATAAAATTAAGCACATTTCTTTACCAACCACAAGTGGGACCCACTCAATTCTAGAATTTTCCACCAAAATCATTTATAAACCTAATTTCTGAATCAGTCACCTCTTAAAATTCATAAAAAATTATACGTTCATTTTTAACAGTTCAAAATTTGTGGACATATACTCAACTTATATATGTATAACATATCCAAAAATCACAACGATCCAACAAATGATTAAAAATTATAACTCACTTAATATATCTCAAGTACGAAGAATTTAATTTTTAATACCTCCATTCCACAAAAACACCTCAACATTAATTCCTTCAATTATATCCACATAAAATAAATATATCCACATAAAATAAATATTTCTTTATCATATAAATCAATAATTAATTATTTATAAATAATATTACAAAATCACAATTATGACAATGACAGCCGCTTCTCAGAAAGGGGCTTTCGATAAGGATTTCTCCTCATTGCGCGCAATTAGATGACCAAACCTCTCTCTTGATGTAACTTTCTAGACATTGCCAATAATGCTATCTAATAATATTATTCAAATAATATGAATTATTGATCTGATAATGGAAAATACTATGCAGTGACAATTATTGAAACAACAATAATATAAAATACCAACGCAACAATTATTGAACCAATAAAATAAAATATTGAACAGTAATTACTGTAACAATTATTGAGTAGTGCCTTCTTACGTAAGAATCAATAATTCAAAAATATTGTGCAATACCATGTGCTACTGTGCAACAACGCGTATTACTTTACTTTACCCACCGGGTATTCCAACAGTGTTAACGATAACGATTACGTTGTTATTTATAAAAACTCAAATTTGTCGTTTTCTTCATCCGACAGTTATTCTGTTATGGGGCCCACAAATGGCTGCGCCATCGTATGAATATTTCTCGACAGAAAAAATATTCCACGACCAAATGAATATACCCCGACAACAATGAATATTTTATAACCACTTGCTTATTTTGAAAAATTTACACATTTCACCCATAACCAAAGCATTAAATCAAATTAACACCTTATTATTCACAATAATAAATAGAGGAAATTCGATTTTATTCATTAAAAAGTTGGAGTCATACAAGTACTATTCACAAAGTACTATTCATGGGGTACTATTCTCGAAGTACTATTCATGGGGAACTATTCACTCGGGTACTATTTACCCGAAGAATTATTCATGACAAAAATTGATTTCTTTGCTGTCCAAATCATTTTTGATACAATATTATTCTTGAATTTTACTCCACAAAGTAGTATCATGTTGACAATTTGGACATTATTGAATTCTGGATAAATTAAGTTATAAATTTTTAAAAATTTATCCTTTGCTTTTTTTAATTGAATTATTATATCATTGTCATCATCATCATGCTTATATTGTGATAAAAGTCATCTGTGGCTTACGTGAATAGATGTATTATTGATTGGTATGATTATGACCAGGGATTATTCGGTATAATCATGACCGTAATGTTACAAATGATGTGGTAAAAGTCCTCATTGGCCCGTAGTGCATTGATGGACAGTTGTTGGTATGATCATGATCATTGATGATTACATGAATATCCTTGCCCGTAGTGCGTGGATGATTCGATGATGTGGTTTATTTATTGTCGAGTATCGCCGATAAAGTTGATGAAAAACTTTTAAATCATAGAAGATAGTAGATATCATGCTCTACTTGACTCTTCTAATGGATTGCTTGTTCCGCTGCAGTTAAACTTGATGTTTATTGTATGTTATCAGTTTAACACTATTGAAGGCTAATGATAATTTCTTCTGTATTATCTTAGTCATAATATTTCTTACTAGTCTAGTTGAACTCACCCTTTTGCTTTCATTGTTCTCTTCAGGAAATGAGAACATAGCCGGGACTAGTCGGGGAACAGAGTGTCAGTCCGAGATGGTGGCTATAGTAGTCCTCACTACTTTATAAAATAGTGTGATAATAAATGTAATGAGAACTTCATTTGAGTTTGAATATTGTCTATGAGACAATATTAGTGTAAAAAATGTAAGCTACGTTGTTGTCGTATTGTATAAAAGAAGTTTATATTTGATTTATGTACCATGTATTTGGCGACTTCGAGAATGGGTGATGTATACCTATTTTGGGGCGCCATGATTAGTATCAAAGCTTAGGGATATGATCCCTGGCTGAGATGTGAGACTAGAACTAGGAGGGGAGAGACGGAAAATTCCTTCGCTAGTATGACCTACCTAAGTTTATTTGGTATTTATTTGGTCGGTCAGAGTATAGGGATAATATGTGACATGTCAATTAACCCTTGTTTTGTGGCAGTATTTAAAAATGGCATCCAAAAATGTTAAGATAAGCAATGAAGCACATGAGACTATTGAGTCACCAATGATCAATACCCAGGATAATGTGCATCAGGATGACAATAATCCTCAGGAAAATAACAACGCTGACCAAATGATGGACGATGGGATGTTCAGAGGCTTTATGCAATTCATGCAACATCAGGCGAGAACGACTCAAGTTCAAAATGCAGGTGGAAACACTGGCAACTCTCGGACGATCATCGCTAAACAGTTCAAGGAGCTGGGACCACCGAAGTTTTTCGGAGAGCCAAAACCACTTAAGGCAGAGATGTGGATAAAACAGATCACCAAGATATTTGATGTCTTGGGATGCTCCGAGGAGAAAAAGGTTCCCTTTGCCACATTCATGTTACGAAGAGAGGCAGATTACTGGTGGGAATCTGTAAAGCATACTCAACCTGCCGCAATGAAGATGTCTTGGTAGAAGTTCCAAGAACTGTTCAACGACAAGTACTTTCCTAAAAGTATTCATCACATGAAGGAGGTAGAGTTTATCAAGCTGGAGCAAAACAATATGTCCGTGTCAAAATACGAAGCTAAGTTTGCCGAGTTGTCCCGATTTGCGTCCTACTTGGTTGATACTGAGGAGAGAGTGACGCAGATGTTTCTAAGAGGTTTGAAACATGAGATACGTCAAATACCTAATTTCTCATAAACTGTGTTTGTATTCAGATATTGTAAATACAAAGATGAACAGGTGTTGAGATGAACATGACCAACTGGTGATACAAATGAATATCTTTGGCCTGTAGTGAAAAGATATATTTGATTCAAGATGTATATTGATTGATGTTACAGGGATAAAATATTGATGATGGACTTTTAAATCTTAGAAGATAGTAGAATTCTTTCTCTACTTGACTCTTCTAATGGATTCTTGTTTCCGCTGTAGTTGTTGATCTAAAACTTGTTGTCTATTATATTTTATCATATTTTTCCTTGTTGAAGACTAATGATAAATTGTTGTATATTATCTTAGTCATAATATTCTTTACTGGGCTAGTTGAGCTCACCCTTTTCCTTTTTGTTCCATTTTTCTTCTCAGGAAGTGAGAACATAGCAGGAACTAGCCGGGGTTTGGAGTGATGATTCAGGATAGGTGTTTTAGTAGTCCTCACTATTTTGTAAAATAGTGTATCAATAATTGTAATGAGGACTCCTTTTGAGTTTGTATACTGTCTATTAGACAATATTTGTATTCAAACTCACATTATATGTGTTGTCGTATTTTGCACGAAAATTGTATTACTGAAGTTGTATTTGTTTCTGTACCATGTATTTGGCGACTCAGAATAGGTTATGTATACCTATTTTGGGGGAGTCATAGACCAAGTCTGCTAATTTCTTACCGATACGAGAAACTTATACACTTGAACGTCTTGCTCCTATGTACATAAACGAGATTGTAAGATTGCATGGTATGCCAGTATCCATAGTTTCTGATCGAGACCCAAGATTCACTTCACGATTTTGGGTAAATTTGCAAAAAAAGCTATGGACACGAATTTACGATTTAGTTCAGCATATCATCCTCAAACGGAGGGGCAGTCAGAGAGGACTATTCAAACTCTTGAAGATTTATTAAGACTCTGTGTCCTTGACTTCAAAGGAAGTTGGGACAAGTTCTTACCATTGGTGGAGTTTTCCTATAACAACAGTTATCAAGCAAGTATTGACATGGCTCCATTTGAGGCGTTGTATGGAAGAAAGTGTCGTTCTCCAATATGCTGGGATGATGTGGGTGAAGCAACATTGTTGGGACCAGAGTTGGTACGTATGACTACGTAAAAGATTCAAACGATCCGACAACGTATAAAAACCTCACAAGATCGACAAAAGAGTTATGCTAATCTTCATCGAAAGAACGTGGAATTCAATATTGGAGATCATGTATTTTTACGTGTTGCTCCTGTTAGAGTTTATGCCCTAGAAGCCAATTATTTGATATAATTGCTTAATATTTTGATATTATATTTGATTGAATAAATGAATGATTTTATTATGGTTTTATTTATTGCGTTATATAAATGTTAACACAATAAAATTCCTTAGAATAGTGATACAATTTATATAGTTTCAAGAATGTGACTTGAACATGAGATTATATAATTACAATTAGTATCATTGCTCTTAAATGTCCACTAATGAAAGTACCATTGTTGATAGGACAACAATGATGCATTGAGACTAGTATGTGGATTGACTGATGACCAAATCTCATTGGTCATAAATATATGAGATATTAAGTCAATGCATAAGTATGTGTTAGAGAACGATGTACTGGACATACCCACCATGAGAATTCTACGTGGAACATTATGCAAATTGTCATTAGCGATTCTCATAGTGACAATGATGTAATGGTCCTCCGACCTGAAATCAATATATTACTACACGAGAATTTATGTACTTTGATATCATCAAATGTCACCTTTAATAGGGTGGACTATAAAGGTTATTATTGGGTACATCATGAATCGTGTGAGGAATATGAGTGATCTAGATGGAATTTAACCATCCTATATATTAGGGGTGATATCCATAGGCTTCTTGATTGAGTAGGACTATGAAATGCATGGCCATGCTCAAATATTGATTTGTTTCATATAGTCTACTCATTGATCAAGAAAAATCAGATTAAATTATGAAGAGTATGACACATTCCATGACTCGAGTTTAATCTAGGATATTAAGGTTAAAAAGGATTAAATTACATTGAAACATTGGTCACAAAAAGGTTGCATCGAATCATCGATCTTATTATTACTTGGGTAGCAGTGATGCATTACTAGATGTCGCTCACTATTTATAATTTTATAATATGATTATAAAATTATTGCCAACGTAATAATAACCTAGAGGGTCACACACATAGAACGTAATTTAAAAGGGAACCAATTTAAATTTGAAGGATTTAAATATATTAATATGATTAATATTATTTAAATCATGAATTTAAATTAAAAGGATAATTTGTATATATATGTATATTAATTAAGTAAGACTTAATCAAGATATATATATATATATATAAATTCGGATTTTATGAAATTAGGTTTTGATTTGATTAATTCCTTTTAACTACTATATATATGATATATAGCAGCTACTTAGGGTTACATCATAATAGAAAAATCCTAGCCGTTCTTAGAGAGAGACTAGAGAGAAAACAGTTTTATAATCGTTCCTTTGGTGGCTAGTATTGCAAGTCCCTCTTATTGCAGAATCGTTCGACGGTTCGTGCGGCGTTCGTGTGGATACCGTAGAGACGTGGTTCTAATTGGATTGCGTAAAGGATTCGAAGCTATTTCAGAACTTTTTCATAATCGGTATAATATCTAAACCACTGAATTAATTTCAGTTTTGCTTGGATCCTGTTTTGGGTTTGGGAATTGTTTTGATTATTTTTAAATTTTTGCTGCGTTTTTGTGCCGAAAACCCAACAGTGGTATTAGAGCTACTTGCGAAACGATTAATTCAGATAACGTGTTTAATTGTTTTCGATATATATGATATGTGATGATACAATTTTACCGGTCTAAAATTAATTATATTGTTTTCAATATATATGATATATGATGATACAATTTTACTGAACTGTTAATTGAGTATATGATATTCTGTAATTGACTTATTCTGGTATTATGAATATCAGTAATAGATATGCATGTATATGATGTTCTGTTAATTGAGTATATGATATTCTGTAATCGATATATTTTGGTATTATGAATATCAGTAATAGATATGCATGTATATGATGTTCTGTTAATTGTATCTTATATAGCGTAATAACAGTATACAACTTATGTTCTAATTGGATTAGAAGTATGCAGATTCAGTTTAATATGATTAATTAAAATTGGACATATATGATATGTATTAGTGTGTATTATTATTATGGCTATTTTGGTGGATTAAATATATGATTCTCAAATTTGAGGAAGATTCAGTATGGAGAAATTTTTTGTCTGATTGTAGTTAGAAAACAATTTCTTCAGGCGCCGCCCACCCCACTTCATTGATTGGGTCAATCGAGAGACCACCGGGGAACCCTTATGGACCCCCCAAAGTAAGCGCCGATAGTCATGTCCCCTATATGTTATATATTGTTTTCTTTAATTATATATAAATTGTTATGTGCTTATTGTGATATGCATGGTGCACAGTTATGGCCTTTTGACCCATGGTGTACAATGAAAAGATGATGATGGAGAGGAGGCACATGCTTGAGGAAGATCCAAGGAAGCTATTTATTTTAAGATCTTTTACCACCTTAGATTAACCTTCAATCTTTCATTAGCTTGAAAAGATTAACAGTGGATTGGGCCATAACTGTGACACATTTAATTTTGCACTTTATTTATGCTTGTATGCGATATGATATGATAAATAATGTGCATGTTTAATAAGATTAAAATTAGTGAGATCTAATTTTTTTAATAAAATCCCTCATTAAATTATTAAGTCTAAATCAGATGCCTTCCAATGAATAACACTCATCAAGACCTTGATCAATAGATGTAGGTTTGCCAAAACAAAGTACCCTATTTATTTAGGTAAGATGCGATAGGATAATTGTGATATCCAAACTATTAAAATCATTGGGCCCGACTTAACTAAGTTATCTCAATAGGATTGTGGACTTAGAGGCATGGAGTTTGGTAGGTACCATTAGATGGACTAGAAATAAACGTTGTTTACCAAACTATCCAGGAGTTATATATAATATAATTGACAAGGGGTTGTCTACCTAAATAATTGTGTTTTAAGAGATTAGCCAAAGCTAACTTAAGGCATAATGAAATATGGATCTTGGCTCACTAGAAAGATTTAATAGAAAATGTTTTCCGAATTAATGGTGAGGGCTATTAATTTGAATAAAATAGTGGGAGGTATATTTTGAATGTACTATTATCAATTATATAATATCAACTCTGCAATTTGACTTATTATTTTTGCACTTATAAATTGTAGATATCAAATGGCAAACAACAACATAAATAGTCTTTCATTACGATCAGTCCTTGAAAAGGACAAGCTGAGTGGAATTAATTTCCTTGACTGGCATAGGAACTTGAGGATTGTCCTCAAATAAGAGCGCAAGCTATATGTCCTTGATGGGCCCATTCCTGCAGCACCAGCTGTCACTGCACCACGTGCGGAGCATAATGCTTACAAGAAGCATCAAGATGATGCTCTAGACGTGAGTTGTGTCATGCTAGCAACCATGAACGCTGAGCTTCAGAAGTAACATGAGTTGATGGATGCTTATGAGATGATCGAGCATCTCAAGAAATTGTTCGAAGGGCATGCTCGACAGGAGAGGTATGATACAAGCAAGGCGTTGTATCACTGCAAAATGGGTGAACGTGATCCAGTTGGTCCACATGTGCTGAAAATGATTGGGTATATTGAGTACCTTGATAGGTTGGGTTTTCCAATCACTCCGGAAGCCCAAACAGGTCTTGTTTTGCAATCTTTGAACAGCAGCTACTCTCAATTTGTTATGAACTATCTTATGAATGAAATTGAGAAACCCCATCGAGTTGTTGAGCATGTTAAGAACCGCCGAGAACAACATGAAAAGGCAGGACCCGCTCCATAATAATGATGGTGCAAAGGGGAATGCTAAGGAAATTGGAAAGGCAAGAAGAAGATAGGATCTAAATCTTTTGCCAAACCCAATTCCAAAACCAAGCAGCTTTAAAACCTAAAGGTGGGGTGGCTAAAGAAGGTGAATGTCACTTTTGTGGAAAACACGGACTTTGGAAAGGAACATCATGCTTATTTGGAAGAAGTGAAGAAAAGGAAAGGAAAGCACGACTCGATTCGTATATATGTTATAGAAGTCAACTTATCTACTTCTACATCATGGGTATTGGATAATTGGATGTGGTTCTCATATTTGTGTTAATGCGAGGGGGACTCAGAAGGAGTAGGACTTTAAGCGAAAGGAGAGGTTGACCTACGAGTTGGGAATGGAGCAAAAGTTCTTTGACTTTGGCCGATTGAACTTATCATTTATCTTTGCCCACCGGGCCGGGTTTTAGAATTAGAAGATTGTTATTTTGTGCCTGCTATAAACAAAAACATTATTTCTGTTTCTTGTTTGGACAAGAAAGGTTTTTCATTTATAATAAAGAACAATCGTTATTTGTTTTACTTAAATGATATTTGTTATGGTGTTGCACAATTGTTTAACGGTCTCTATATTCTTGATTTATAAATGCCTATCTATAACATAAATACAAAATGATTTAAATCAAATTATTCGAATCCGACATATCTCTGGCATTGTCGTTTAGGCCATATAAATGAGAAACGCATATCCAAACTCCATAAAGATGGGTTCTTAGATTCATTTGATTTTGAATCATATGAGAAATGCGAGTCTTGTTTATTAGGCAAGATGACTAAAGCCCCTTTCTTTGGACACGATTGAGCGAGCTAGCGATGTATTGGGACTTATACATAGTGATTTATGTGGACCTGTGGAGTTCGTTAGCAAGAGGTAGGTTTTATTACTTCATTACATTTATTGACGACTTTAGTAGATATGGATATGTGTATCTTATGAGACACAAATCAATCCTTTGAAAAGTTCAAGGAATTCAAGAATGAAGTTCAAAACCAATTTGGCAAAAGCATAAAAGCCCTTCGATCCGATCGAGGAGGTGAATACTTAAGCCAAGACTTTGATGACCTTCTAAAGGAGTGTGGTATTATATCACACTCACTCCACCTAGAACACCGCGAATGGAATGGTGTATCTCGAGAGGAGGAATCGAACCTTGTTGGACATGGTACGATCAATGATGAGTCATGCAGATCTTCCAATAAGCACGGGGTCATGCCCTAGAGAGGCAATTTGCATACACATAACCGTGTTCCTACAAAGAGCGGTTCGAGAAGACACCATATGAGATGTGGAATTGAGAAACGCCCTAGTATGTCGTTCATGAAGATTTGGGGTTGCGAGGCGTTCAGAAACGCCCGGATTCTCGACAAGCTTCGGACCCAAATCGACAAATGTAATTTTGTGGGATACCCAAAGGAAACAAAAGGGTATTATTTCTACAAACCTTACGAGCACAAAGTATTTGTTGCTCGAATCGTATTTTCTAGAAAGAGAATTTGTCTCTAAAGGAAACAGTGGGAGGAAAGTAGAACTCGAAGAAATTTGAGAACCACAAAATATCATTGAACCTGAGTTGGAACGTGAGCAGGAACCACAAGATATTGTGGAAAGTGAACCTGCTCAAATTACACAAGGCATTCGTAGATCTGGTAGGACACGCCAAGAGCCCGAGAGATATTATGGATATCTTGTAACTCAAAACGGCGATGTGATGCTCATAGATCAAGATGAGCCACGCTCTACTAAGAAAGCTATGAATGGACCAGATTTCGAGAAATGGCTTGAAGCCATGAAATCTGAGATGGACTCCATGTATACTAACCAAGTATGGACTCTGGTTGATCCACCCGAAGGGGTAAAACTAATCGGGGGCAAGTGGGTTTTCAAGAAGAAAACCGACATGGATGGTAATGTACAAACCTATAAAGGCCGACTAGTAGCAAAAGGTTACAAGCAAGTTCAAGGTGTTGACTATGATGAAACCTTCTCTCCAGTGGCAATGGTTAAATCCATCAGGATCTTACTTGCTATTGCAGCTTTTTATGATTACGAAATCTGGCAGATGGATGTCAAAACTGCTTTCCTTAATGGAAATATCCTTGAGGATGTGTACATGACACAACCTGAGGGTTTTGTCAATCCAAAGGATGCTGGAAAGGTATGTAAGCTGCAGCGATCCATTTATGGATTGAAGCAAGCCTCTCGGAGTTGGAATCTTCGATTTGATGAAGCAGTCAAAGAATTTGGCTTTATTAAAAATGAAGATGAACCTTGTGTATATAAGAAGGTTAGTGGGAGTCACATTGTATTCCTAGTATTATATGTTGATGACATATTAATTATTGAGAATGACATTCCTTCCTTACAGGCTGTAAAAACATGGTTAGGAAAATGTTTCTCCATGAAAGATTTGGCGATGTCGCCTACATTTTAGGTATCAAGATCTATAGAGATAGATCGAGAAAATGCTCGACCTAAGTCAAAGTACATATATTGATAAAGTGTTAAAACGGTCAAAGATGCAAGAGGCGTAAAAGAGGAAACTTACCCATGACTCATGGTGTAAAGATCTCTAAGGCCCAATGTCCTAAATCACAAGATGATGAGGGGCGTATGAGAAAGATCCCTTATGCTTTGAGAATTGGATCTATCATGTATGCAATGATATGTACTCGTCAGAATATCTCGTATGCTTTGAGTACATGACGAGATACAGATCGAATCCAGTGAAGGTCATCGGAATGCTAGCCAAGAATATCCTCAAGTACACGAAAAGGATTAAGGATTCGATTCTTGGTATATGGAGGTGAAAACGAACTGGCAATAAAGGGTTACACAGATGCTAGTTTCTAGACTGACAATGATGACTATAAGTCTTAGTCAGGTTTTGTGTTTTGCCTTAATGGTGGTGTTTGTTATCGGAAAAGTTTGAAGCAAGAGAGATGGCGATTCTACAACAGAGGCCGAGTATATTGTCGCTTTTAGTGCGACCAAGGAGGTCAGATGGATTAAAAAGTTCATCATCGAACTTGGTGTTGTTCAACCATTGTTGATCCGGTTGTTTCTATATCTTGATAATAATGGAGCCATTGCGACGAGCTAAGGAACCAGATCTTACCAATGATCCAAGCATATACTTATGCGGTACCATCTCATCCGTGAAATCATTGATAGAGAGATGTACATATAGGAAGAGTGCCAACAGATGATAATATTATTGAGATCCAATCGACCAAGGCTTTGTCGCGTGAGCCAAGCTAACGAAGGTCACACTAGTTCCATGGGTATTAGATACATAAGTGATTGGCTCTAGTGCAAGTGAGAGACTGTTAGAGTTTATGCCCTAGAGGCCAATTATTTGATATAATTGCTTAACATTTTGATATTATATTTGATTGAATAAATGAATGATTTTATTATGGTTTTATTTACTGCGTTATGTAAATGTTAACATAATAAAATTCCTTAGAATATTGATACAATTTATATAGTTTCAAGTATGTGACTTGAATATGAGATTATATAATTACAATTAGTATCATTGCTCTTAAATGTCCCTAGTCGAATACCATTGTTGATAGGACAACAATGATGCATTGAGACTAGTATATGGATTGACTGATGACCAAATCTCATTGGTCATAAATATATGAGATATTAAGTCAATGCATAGGTATGTGTTAGAGAACGATGTAATCAGGCGCACTCCACCACGAGAATTCCCACGTGAGAACATTATGCAAATTGTCATTAGCGATTCTCATAGTGACAATGATGTAATGGTCCTCCGACCTGAAATCACTATATTACTACACGAGAATTTATGTACTTTGATATCATCAAATGTCACCTTTAATAGGGTGGACTATAAAGGTGATTATTGGGTACATCATGAATCATGTGAGGAATATGAGTGATCTAGATGGAATTTAACCATCCTATATGTAACACCCCTTCCCGAAAAGGAAAGGGAGGTCACGTGCAAAGCACAACAAACCTCAAAATAAGTAAACAGAGCACTAATGACTTCACATATGTAATAATGATATCCATCAGTGAAGTATTAAATAAAATTCTCCACATAGAGTCGAAATAATCAAAACCTAAAAATTGAATCAACCTAGATGGTCAAAGGCAATACTCTCATCACACTAGCCCTGAATCACCCCTGGAAACCTGCTGGAAGAAAAATACAACATGAGCTAAACGCCCAGTACGGATACAGATATACAAAAGATATACAAAAGATATACAACTGATATATAAAAAACATCTGAGACATAATACTGAACAAAGTCTCAAGTGTAAATACGGACAAAAATATAATCTCCAAAGATCTGAATGAAGTATATCCGAATCAAATGTAATTGATTGAAACTAATAAAAGAATAAAGAAACAACGAACTGAAGTAACTAACTCAATGAATTAAACTGAACAGAAACCAACAAAACTAATACAATAAAATAATAGGCTGAAACAAATGGCTGGAATTATTACATACCGAATGAGCTCAGAAATATACCTTGCCACATAGGCAAGTCAAAACAATGCCACACAGGCAAGTCAAATGATACCACACAGGCAACCAAAATAATGCCACACAAACAAGTCACACATTGGACCGCGAATCCAAATGTATGCAAATCGGATAGGTGTGTTTGGCACAACATCACAAATCCGCAGAACAAAAAACTAGGGTTAACCCATACGCCTCCCACAACAAAACACCAAATGGCCCATTTACTCCGGAGCCCAAAATGGAGACGTCGTGGACTAATCACACCGCCACGGAAAGTGTCATGTCTCTCGTGTTAAGACGACATGCTGTGGTACCCCTTACGGTGGTTATAGCTCAAGTATACCCTACGATATATTCTAACAAAAATATCATGTCACAACACATGCGACATAATACCAACAAAAGGGTTCTATATGTACATGTTGAACCAAATCAAATTATAGTCACAAGATTTCAAAAAGAAGGTAGCAACATGTACCGCTCTACAATTATCAAAATAAATAGTACTAATCATGATAACCTAATTCAAAGAGTACAAATAGGAGTCATATGTATCAACTCTAAAATGAAACTAATATATTTATTTCACAGGAAATAATTAAGTGAAATAATAATGAAATTCGAAATAAGGGACAAAACGAACAAATCAAATTTAACAAGAATGTCATTTGAAAGAGTACTAATTAAATGAATCGATACTTCCAAACCATTTATAGCACACTCCACAAAATCTTACCCTCAAATGCCAACGATATCAAATACGAAACGTTATTCATCACCTAAATATATTCACCTCAAATTAAAAATAAACCAAACTAATAATTCTAAAATAATTCATAATCTATTTAATATGCCTTTAATCATCGCTTTATATAAATTAATAATACTCCAAAATTTATATTCTAAGTATAACTCTTTAAATCCCCTTCGATTCGAACTAATTACACAAATTAACAAAATTAATAAATATCTATAAGTTAAATTACTAATTACAAATTTACCCACTAACAACATAATATTATTAAATTTATTATCAAATAAATTTTATAATTTTATCAACAAGATTAACGAGTTTAAATTAATATACATAACTTTCAATTTTATTCGCTAATTCCGTTTATAAATTTTATGGCCAAATAATTATTGAAAAAAAAATAAAATAAAAATAAAATAAATAAAATAAATAAAAATTCACTTAAATCACCACTTTGCATATTACTTGCAAGCCCTGAAATCAACTATATATCTTTTATATTAACAAATCAATCATATAATTATATATATATATATATATATATATATATATATATATATATATATATATATAAATAATTTACATGAATCAACGCTTTTAACTTGAACCAAAATCATGTTCAAATTTATTTATTTAGCATATTCTATATATATATATATATATATTTATATATAATATACTCCAATGTCCTCCATTCCAAAAATAATCGACAAACTTATATTATATATATATATATATATATATATATATATATATATATATATATATATATATACACACACACAAGTCAAATCACCATGTATGCTTTTTTTTTTCCAATTCAAATCATGAAATTAAAAGAAGTTTGAAACATAAAAATCCTTGATATGGAGAAACACACCAAAAAAAACCAACTGGTGATCTTTTTACGATTATTTCATTTACACAACTTCCTCACAATATAATTAGAGGCTTACTTTCTCCTTTTTCTTTCTAAGGTTGTATAAGAAAAAAAATAAGATTAGGTTTAGTTATTTATTTATTAATAAATCTTATTAATTCTCCTAATTATAATTGGATTTATTACTACCCATATTTAATTAAATTAAACTCAATTAATTTTAAAGGCCCAAATTGTACTAAATTAATTTACCCATCTCTTATTAATATTTATTAGCCCACGCAAATTAAATAACTAGTTTGACCCAACATGAATGACAAAGTCCAATTAATATGTTTTAAAACAAAATAATTTTTATTATGCAATATTTATTTATTAATTTTTTACCGGGTATTACATCACCTACCCCTTAAAAAGGATTCCGTCCCCGGAATCAAAAGAATGAAAAGTACCTAATTATAAAAAAGATGTGGATATTCCGCCAAGAATAGACTCCTCCATCTCCCAAGTAGCTTCCATTTCAGTATAAAAAAGGAATTATCTTCCTCAATTTTAATTTTATCAGTTATTTAATTATCTACTAAAAGAATTTAATCTTCCAAACAAAACAAGGAAGAAAAGAGGGAAACAAAATCATTTACCTTTTTTTTAATTTAAACACAATTGTATAAGATAAAATCAATTAATATTTAATAATAAAAAAATGAATTATTACATTTTTCACCCCTTAAAAATAATTCCGTCCTCGGAATTCAAATAAGCTACAAAAAATAATAATTTAGTTACGACGTAGCGCCGCCATTTGTAACGATCAAGCCTAGTATGTCCATAGGTCCACACAATTATCCATGTACTCGTAAAAGATTCGTCGGCTACCGTGTCAAGCCTCGGTAAGGTTCTTCGCGTTAAATCACATGATCCACTGTTGGTGCGGTCCCCCCGTTAATATCTCTGAGTTTCATTCTTGCAAGCGTACGTACTCTTCGGAACATAATTCGAAATCACAAACATTTTTCTTCATCTAAATACGATTCAAATAACCAAAATATTTAAAATTATTTTTAACTCGTTAAAATGTTTATATTCCACACATGACAAAGATCTAACAAATTATTTTTATTTAATTTTACATAAATTCACGCAAAACTCTAAAGACATCAGATAACCAAAACAACTATGCAAACCATATTACCAACTCTCCCCAAGTCCTCAAGAGCTTCAAAATATCTCATCCTTAATTTGAACTATTCACCAAATAATATTACACCAAAGAATATACTACTAATATCTCTTTATCACCAACTCTCCTAAGTCCTTAAGAGTTTCAAAATATCATAACCTCCAATCAAATTAGTTCTCAAATATTATTACACCAAAATATACTACTACTAAGATCTCTCCATCACCATACCAAACTCCAAATCATATATCCTACTATCTGAATAAACAAACGATAGCTTTCAAAATCTCTTAAAGATTCATCACTTAATATCTAATCATTTAATAAATCAATCATTCTCTTAGTGCAAACCTTAACCCAACAAATTCCAAAATCTCCTCATATTATCACTCAAAATTTCATATAAGATAACTCCAATATTCTACTAGGAAATAATCGCAAAATTCATTTATTCCAAAAAATTTAATCTAATTATCTCGAATCTTTACAACAACTCAAAATTACAAGAGATCCTTTGTACTTAATAGTTTTTACTTTATCATATTATCCCACCGATTCACATACCTCAAATTATTCACAACTTAACAAAAAATCGGAATCTAACCCAAATAAATCCTCAATTCCAAAATCATAAATAATTTGTAATTACTGAAATAACTCTAACAAATAATTCTCCAATATCAAAACTCACCGATACAATCGTCAGTATCATAATCGTATAATCATTTCTTAACCGAACAAAGTATGACATTATTCTCCTTAATGATCAAATCACCATCCTTAACTAACATTATTGCTCCAACGAATATAACAATAATAATCTTAACAAGTTAACTCGCCTTTCTCAAATCAATTACAATTTAAAGAGCTAAAAACACTTGGTCAAAACAAGGACCAACCAAACAGAGAACAAAATCAAATCAAACTCCTACGTCTACCCAATGATTTACCCACAACTCACAGGTCAAACCTAAATAGGTTTTCTACAAGAAAGAACCTAAGCTTTGATACCATCTCTATAACACCCCCTTCCCAAAAAGGAAAGGGAGGTCACGTGCAAAGCACAACAAACCTCAAAATAAGTAAATAGAGCACTAATGACTTCACATATGTAATAATGATATCCATCAGTGAAGTATTAAATAATATCTCCACATAGAGTCGAAATAATCAAAACCTAAAAATTGAATCAACCTAGATGGTCAAAGGCAATACTCTCATCACACTAGCCCTGAATCACCCCTGCAAACCTGCCGGAAGAAAAACATAGCATGAGCTAAACGCCCAGTACCGATACAGATATACAAAAGATATACAACTGATATACAAAAAACATCTGAGACATAATACTGAACAAAGTCTCAAGTGTAAATACGGACAAAAATATAATCTCCAAAGATCTGAATGAAGTATATCTGAATCAACAGAATTGACGAAACTAATAAAAGAATAAAGAAACAACGAACTGAAGTAACTAACTCAATGAATTGAACTGAACAGAAACCAACAAAACTAATACAATAAAATAATAGGCTAAAATAAATGGCTGGAGTTATTTCATACCGAATAAGCTCAGAAATATACCTTGCCACATAGGAAAGTCAAAACAATGCCACACAGGCAAGTCAAATGATGCCACACAGGTAACCAAAATAATGCCACACAGACAAGTCACACATTGGACCGCGAATCCAAATGTATGCAAATCGGATAGGTGTGTTTGGCACAACATCACAAATCCGGTAACGAGAAAACTAGGTTAACCCATACGCCTCCCACAACAAAACACCAAATGGCCCATTTACTCCGGAGCCCAAAATGGAGACGTCGTGGACTAATCACACCGCCACGGAAAGTGTCATGTCTCTCGTGCCAAGACGACATGCCTGTGGTACCCCCACGGGTGGTTATAGCTCAAGTATACCCTACGATATATTCTAACAAAAATACCATGTCACAACACATGCGACATAATACCAACAAAAGGGTTCTATATGTACATGTTGAACCAAATTAAATTATAGTCACAAGATTTCAAAAAGAAGGTAGCAACATGTATCGCTCTACAATTATCAAAATAAATAGTACTAATCATGATAACCTAATTCAAAGAATACAAATATGAGTCATATGTATCAACTCTAAAATGAAACTAATATATTTATTTCACAGGAAATAATTAAGTGAAATAATAACGAAATTCGAAACAAGGGACAAAACGAACAAATCAAATTTAACAAGAATGTCGCTGAAAGAGTACGGAATCCGTACCTGATACTTCCAAACCATTTATAGCACACTCCACAAAATCTTACCCTCAAATGCCAACGATATCAAATACGAAACGTTATTCATCACCTAAACATTTTCACCTCAAATTAAAAATAATCCAAACTAATAATTCTAAAATAATTCATAATCTATTTAATATGCCTTTAATCATCGCTTTATATCAATTATTAATACTCCAAAATTTATATTCCAAGTATAACTCTTTAAATCCCCTACGTTCGAACTAATTACACAAATTAACAAAAATTAATAAATATCTATAAGTTAAATTACTAATTACAAATTTACCCACTAACAACATAATACTGTTAAATTTATTATCAAATAAATTTTATAATTTTATCAACAAGATTAACGAGTTTAAATTAATATACATAACTTTCAATTTTATTCGCTAATTCCGTTTATAAATTTTATGGCCAAATAATTATTGAAAAAAAAAATAAAATAAAAATAAAATAAATAAAAATAAATAAAAATTCACGAAATCACCACCTGCATATTACTTGCAAGCCTGAAATCAACTATATATCTTTTTATATTAACAAATCAATCATATAATTATATATATATATATATATATATATATATATATATATATACACACACACACACAAGTCAAATTAGTTATGTATGCTTTTTTTTCCAATTCTAAATCATGAAATGAAAAGAAGTTTGAAACATAAAAATCCTTGATATGGAGAAACACACCAAAAAAAACCAACCTGATGATCCTTTTCTGATTATTTCGTACACAACTTTCCTCACAATATAATTAGAGGCGGCTTTCTCCTTTTCTCTTTCTAAGGTTGTATAAGGAAAAAAATAAGATTAGGTTTAGTTATTTATTTATTAATAAATCTTATTAATTCTCCTAATTCTAATTGGATTTATTACTACCCACATTTAATTAAATTAAACTCAATTAATTTTAAAGACCCAAATTGTACTAAACTAATTTACCCATCTCTTATTAATATTTTATTAGCCCACACAAATTAAATAACTAGTTTGACCCAACATAAATGACACAGTCCAATTAATATGTTTTAAAACAAAATAATTTTTATTATGCAATATTTATTTATTATTTTTTTACCGGGTATTACACTATATATTAGGGGTGATATCCATAGGCCTCTTGATTGAGTAGGACTATGAAATGCATGGCCATGCTCAAATATTGATTTGTTTCATATAGTCTACTCATTGATTAAGAAAAATCAGATTAAATTATGAAGAGTATGACACATTCCATGACTCGAGTTTAATCTAGGATATTAAGGTTAAAAAGGATTAAATTACATTGAAACATTGGTCACTTAAAAGGTTGCATCGAATCATCGATCTTATTATTACTTGGGTAGAAGTGATGCATTACTAGATGTCAGCGCCATCGTTTATAATTTTATAATATGATTATAAAATTATTACCAATGTAATAATAACATATAGGGTCACACACATGTAACGTAATTTAAGGGGAACTAATTTAAATTTTAAGGATTTAAATATATTAATATGATTAATATTATTTAAATCATTTAATTTAAATTAAAAGGATAATTTGTATATATATGTATATTAATTAAGTAATACTTAATTAAGATATATATATATATATATATATATATATATATTTGGATTTTATGAAATTAGGTTTTGATTTGATTAATTCCTTTTAACTACTATATATATGATATATATAGCAACTACTTAGGGTTACATCATAATAGAAAAACCCTAGCCACTCTTAGAGAGAGACTAGAGAGAAAACAGTTTTATAATCGTTCGTTTGGTGGCTAGTCTTCGCAAGTCCCTCTTATTGCGAGAATCATTCGAATTGTTAGTATGCGGCGTTCGTGTGAATCTTAGTAGAGACGTGGTTCTAATTGGATTGTGTAAAGGATTCGAAGCTATTTCAGAACTTTTTCATAATCGGTATAATATCTAAACCACTGAATTAATTTCAGTTTTGCTTGGATCCTGTTTTGGGTTTCGGAATTGCTTTGATTATTTTTAAATTTCCGCTGCGTTTTTGTGCCGAAAACCCAACAATGGAAATGAGTTACGAGATTTGGAATGAGAGAAAAGCTCAATCCTTGATTCATTGGCCCATTTTTAATCCTCGATTGAGTAGGAAAAGTAGCTCTATAGACTCGCTTTTACCATCAAGTATGTCTCAAGTGTTCATCGCTTTTTCACATATTTATGTTACATAAATATGTGAAAGACCCAACCATATTATTGAATTAGAACCGACGAGAGATAGCGGAAGATTTAACGTCACGAGGAGAGGTACTGTTAAAATCTTGGATAAGAAGGATCATATTCTACGCTCCAAGGTTATACCTCAAGTTAAAGTTTTGTGGAGAAATTGTGACTCCCCCAAATTCGGATACTTGAAACCCGAACTCGGTGCTTCACGATACCATTTCTATGAGCGGAATAATACTAATAATAATAACAATAATATAAATAACAAACTTAGTTTACATATATCGAGTCTAATCCCAAGCACATAACCTTTACTATAATTCCTTACATGATAGATAATATATATCATTGCCTTAATCTGATCTAACTATTACAAAAGATACCATTAAACATATTTTGTTTGCTTTTACTTTTCACTTGTTCTTGTCTGAACCTTTAGGTTGATCACGCTTAGCTGAAAACATTTAAATTAAGCAAGGATGAGCATTTGAGTGCCCAGCAAGTAATAATAATTATAATTATATTTAGCTGAAAGAATTAAATGTTTTCTTTGTACATCACTTCTACAATGAATTAATAGTTGTGAAGTCAACTGAACCTATAATAATAACATAACAATTCTATCTCAAATTTTTGAAACTACGTATTGACTATATATATAGGGTAGTCGACATACTATGAACATTATTTTTAGTTTTCGTTAAGGTTTAGCAGAACTTCATCCGCAAACTGTCATGACTTACAGGCACGAGGATGATTTGCCCAATGTGCCCTGTATTGATCAATACTACATTACAAGAACGATATGATCGTTCACTCTGTCCGCCTTGGGCGCATAAAAGTTTTCCCGTGATCATACTTAGACTGGAATCCGAACCAAAATAATTTGATTTGGATACAAAAAGTTTTAACTTATTCAACGATATTTTTGAATTTATGTCTAGCTGGGTCAAATAGCTTAGACGGCTTTATATATATATATATATATATCAACATGTGATTAAATACAATGATTATCCAAGTGGGGACACTTGTGTAACCATGTTCAGAAATTAACGAACAGAATATATATCTGAATTACCATATACTAACATGTTGATAAACAATGATCGGATATAGAATATATCACAATAAGGTTAATAATATAGCATAATAATAATATAATTCTGAAACTTCTTGCTCATGTCCATTGCATAAAGGAAATGCAAAGGTAAGATACTTACCTGATGCGCTGCTTACAGTTTGCAACTTAGTTTTATCTTTTATCTCACGACCTATCATTAATAAGATCGTCCGTTCGATTAGAATAACATACTATAACACATAGCACTACTTATTGCAGTCAGCACATAACCTAATTATATTGTCACATATGTTTAACAACCATTGAATCACAAATAATAACATATCTAATTAAATTATCTAAGTCCAGATCAATTTCTGAAAGGCGTCGGTGTACCGACAACTTTATCGGGTAATTATCGAGTCTAAGACTCTGTCCTATAACTTAGTATTAGTCATATTATTTTTAAATGACTTAATATAATTTTAAAACATTTATTATAATTTATCATGAATTTTTAAACATTAGAATCATTATTAAATGATTTAAATATTGAATAATTCTATTATCATTAATATTTAATTAATATTAAACTATTAATGAAATCATTTTCAAAATGTTAAAGTTATTTATAATAACTTAAACTGTAAGACCCCAACTTATTATTAATGAAATTTAATTTTTCTATTTATTATTTTGAAATAGTAAGGGTTGATTTGATTAATGTGGATAGTTATGGGTAAAATACATAAATATTTCAAAATAAGCAAGTGGTTATAAAATATTCATTGTTGTTTGGGAATATTCGTTTGGTCATGGAATATTAAATCTTTTCGGAGAATATTAAATGCGACGACGGCTTAGCCATGTGTGGGCCCCATAATGGAAAGCGATTGGATGAAGAAAACGACAAATATAAGTTGTTTAAAAATAACAAGGCAGAAGTTATTCACATATTATCTTGTTAAAATACTTTGGTTAAAACACAAGAAGCACTGCAGTATTGCACCAATTATTGATTCTTACATAAGAAGGCACTACTCAATAATGGTTACTGTAATTCTCGCTCAAAGATATTTTATTTTATTGATTTAATAATTGTTCGTTGATATTTTATATTGTTGTTGTTTCAATAATTGTCATTATAAATATTTTCATTATCGAAGCAATAATTCATATTATCTCGAATAATATTATTAGATAACATTATTGGTAATGTCTAGAAAGTTACATCTAAGGAGAGGTTTGGTCACCTAATTGCGCACCAAGAAGGAGAAATTCTTATTGGAAAGCCCCTCTTCTGGGAGGCGCCACGGTTGTCAATATTGTGATTCTCGTAATATTATTTGTGAATAATTAATTATTGATTCATATGATGAGGAAAATATTAATTTTATGTGGATATAGATGGAGAAAATTTTTAATGTGACAATTGTTGAAAATTAAAATTTTATCTTTTTACGATAAAATAATTCATTTAAATATATTATTATATTTTAATAATATAATAATGATGATATTTTACGATGAATGTGGGATATATGATTATATATGGAGGAGGAGTATTTTTGTTACCAAAAATATTTAAAGAATGTTTTATGTGTCGGTGGACCCCATTTCTTGACTGAAATTTGATTATAGCACAGTAAAATCGCTTGGTTTGTGGATTTTGGCCAAGTTTTGTTTGGAAAAACTTTCTTACGTAAAGTTGTAGAGAATTGAATTTCCTATAAAACTCATGAGATTCAATATTCGATAAAAGGGCTATTTATTATGAATTATTGAAGTTCAAACTCTTAAATAATTAATTTTGGAAGTTTAAAATATTTTAAGTAACAAAAAGCGTTTTTTTTTTTTTTGTGTGTTTCACATGTGTGTGGAGAATTTGAATTGATTCTTGGTGCGTAGGAAGTTGTGGAAAAAAATAATAATATTATTAAATTAAATTTTATGCTTTGGTGTTCTAAGCATTTTCCTATAAATAGGGTGCTTAGGTTAGAATTGAAAATCACACCAGAAACTGAAGTTTTCTCTCTCTATATTATCGAGCGTATTTTTGTGAGTATTTTGAGTATATTTTGAGTATTGCTACACGGTGCAAGTTCAAGTCATAGCCTATATTCGGTGTTTCAGCTAAAAGTACTGATCTTTCGAGGTAAGAGATATTATTTTTTTTTGCAATGATATTATTTCTTCAATATCATTATGCTGAAATATTGATCTGAAGTTTTTATCAAATTTGGAACTTTTGGTGTCGAAGTTACTATTCACGTATACGACACTATCCACGTATACGACACTATTCACGAATACGACACTATTCATTAAAAAATGAAATTTTCCCTTTTCGTCTAAAATATCTATTGTGGATACTAGCTTTGATTGTATCCATGTTTTGATCATTCTTGAATTTTACACCACTATGATTATTTTTGAGGTATTTTTGGACATGGATAAAACAAAGTACGAATCCTTAATCCTTAATCCTTGTCATTTTGTTTCACTGGATTCGTTTCTTTAAAAATATTTTTCATCATCCTCAATCTTAAATGATGATATTATTGAATATCTTTGGCCTGTAGTGCAAAGATGAACAGGTGTTTAGATGAACATGACCAACTGATGAATATCTTTGGCCTGTAGTGCAAAGATGAATATTTGATTCCAGATATATATTGATTGATGTTACAGGGATAAAAGATAGACGATGAACTTTTAAATTCATACATAGAAGATAGTAGTTTGCATTCTCTACTTAACTCTTCTAATGAATTATTATTTCCGCTGCGAATATTGATTTAAAACTTGTTGTCTATTGTATTCTATTAGATTTTTCCCTGTTGAAGACTAATGATAATTTGTTGTATATTATCTTAGTCATAATATTCTTTACTGGGCTAGTTGAGCTCACCCTTTTCCTTTTTATTCCATTTTTCTTCTCAGGAGGCGAGAATATAGCGAGTACGAGTCGAGGTATGGAATGAAGGTTCTAGAGAGAGTTGTTTAGTAGTCCTCCCCATTTTTGTAAAATAATGTATCAATAAATGTGATGAGGATTTATTTGAGTATAGATATTGTCTAGAAGATAATATTTGTATTCAAACTCACAGTTTTACTGTTGTAATAATAAAGTTATAGTTATTTATGTACCATGTATTGACAACTCAGAATGAGTGATGTATACCTATTTTGGGGGCGTCACAGTTGGTATCAGAGCTTAGGGATATGATCTCTGGCGGAGATTGGGGAATAGAACTAGGAGGGGAGAGACGAGTAAATCCTTCGCTAGTGTGTCCTACCAAAGCTTATTTGTTAGTTGGTCAGTATATAGGGATATTATGTGATATATTAATTTCCTTAATTAACCCTTGTTTTATGAAAGTATTTGAGAATGTTAACTGAGAATTAACAGTGGAGTAAATGAGACTGTGGAGACGCCTGTATTCACCAACGAGTAGAACGTTCAACAGGCTGGCAATGTTCCTCTTGTGAACAACACCACTGAGCAGATGATGAACGAGGGATGTTTAGAAGCTTTTTGCAGTTCATGCAAAATCAGACGAGGGAGACTCGTGTTCAAAATACAGGAGGAAATGATAGCAATTCATGGGTTGTGTCACAAAAGCGATTCAAAGAGTTGGGACCACCAAGATTTAAGGGAAAACCAGATCCTATCATGGCGGAAACATGGGTCAAGCAAATTACCAAGATATTCGATGTCTTGGGATGCATGGAGGAACAGAAGGTTATATTCACCACCTTTATGTTCGTGGCGAAAAAAAGCTCTTGGTGGGAGTGCGTGAAGCGTACTCCATCCAAACCAAGACTCAAAGATGTCTTGGGAGACATTTGAAACTATTTAATGACAAATACTTTCTTGAAAGTGTTCGTCATATGAAGGAAGTGGAGTTTATTAGACTGGAGCAGAATAACATGACGGTGTCCCGAAGACGAGGCAAAGTTTGCAGAGTTATCTAGGTTTGCACCTCATTTGGTGGAGAATGAGGAACGATGACGCAGATGATTTCTTAGAGGTTTGAAACCCGGCAGATACGCCAAGATCTCATTCTCATAAATTTTCTCTATTCGGATGTTGTAAGCAGGGCTCAATTATTAGAGCGAGATAACGAGTACGGTTAATCGAGGGACCACTGACCATGATCATACTAGGAGATGGCAAATCAACAAAACAACGATAACCCGGCGGAGAAAGAAAAAGCGGAAAAAAATGGTAACCACTCCGGTGGTAATCATGGCCATGAGAATAGAAGAAGCGAATGGGAGGAGATTTTAAAAGAGGAGATTCAACAACGACATAATGTGAAAATGGCAAAGACCAAAGAACAACTAGTTCCAGGAGGAACGACCACCGGTCGTATGCTACAAATGCGGAAAAGAGGGACATATTAGTCCAAACTGCCCACAACAGTTCAAGGTATGCTATAATTGTGGAAAGGATGGACATATCGCTCGAGATTATCTGTGTGAGCGAAACCTAGTTCAATGAGGACGGTGACTCAAAAGATCATCTCCGAAGTAAAAGTCAAAGTCAATCTGTTTCGGAAGAGCGTTTGTTGTATTTGGTCAAAATGCGAGGAACCCAAACGAGGTAATCATGGGGTAAGCTATTTATAAATTCTTGCTAAGTTTATACCTTACTTGATCTGGGTGCATACGCATTCATTTATCTCTCTTACTTGTGCTCAACGTTTAAACTTGACTCCAGAGAAATTAGACTTTGACCTATCTATGGAAACTCCGTTGGGAGAAACTTTCATCACATCCATTGTTTATAAATCTTGTTTGATTCAAGTTGGCACCATCACCTTACCATTGACCTTATCTCTTTAAAGATACTTGCTTTTGATGTGATTTTAGGGATTGATTGGTTAACTACTCATCATGCCAAAATTGATTGTTTTCGTAAGGTTATTAGTTTTCATATTCCTAACCAACTGTTGTATGCAATTCAAGCAACTAAACCATTAAAATCAATCAACATCATATCTAATCATAAAGCTATTCGTTTATTGAAAAAACCGATGTCAAGCTTTCTTAGCCCATGTTATGGATTTGAATAAAGACACGTCAAATTTGAATAATATTCCTATTGTTATTGACTTTTCCGACGTATTTCACGAAGAACTTCCTGGTCACACCCCGTAGCGTGAAGTTGAATTCTTTATTGATCTTGAACCTGGTACAAAGCCCATTTCTAAAACCCCATATCGAATGGCTCCTATTGAACTTCGGGAGTTAAAGGTCCAACTACAAGAGTTGTTGGACATCGGTTTCATTCGTCCTAGTACATCTCCTTGGGGTGCTCTGTTTTTTATTCGTAAAGAAGAAAGATGGGAGTATGCGACTTTTGTATTGACTATGGAATTGAACCATGTCACTATCAAGAATAGGTATCCTCTACCTCGTATTGATGACTTATTTGACCAATTGTAAGGAGCACAATTCTTTTCAAAATTGATCTTCGATTCGGATATCATCATCGGTGAAGTTTAGGCGAGGATATTCCAAAGGCGCCTTCAAAACTTCGGTATGGGCATTATGAATTCTTAGTCATGTCTTTCGGATTGACTAATGCTCCTATGGCTTTCATGGATATGATGAACCAAAGTATTCAAGGAATATTTGGATCAGTTCGTTGTTGTCTTTATTGATGACATCCTCATATATTCCAAAAGTCGTGAAGAAAATGAGCACCATTTGAAGCTGGTACTCCAAAGGCTTCGTGAAAACAAACCATATGCCAAATTAATGAAATGCGAGTTCTGGCTTGAGGAAGTAGCATTCCTTGGGCACGTGGTGTCAAAACATGGAGTATCTGTGGACCCAGCGAAGATTGAAGCAATACAAAGTTGGGAGCAACCGAAGTCGGTGGCCGAAGTACGTAGTTTTCTGGGCTTAGCTGGTTATTATCGGAGATTCGTGGAAGGATTTTCTCGAATCACTACTCCATTAACTCAGCTAACTCGAAAAGATATAAAATTCGTATGGAGCGAGGAATGCGAGAAGAGTTTCCAAGAGCTCAAGAGGAGACTCATTTAAGACTTTTTTCTAACAATACCATCCGTATACGGATGGATTTGTTATCTACTGACGATGCTTGAGCAAAGGGTTAGGATGTGTTCTCATGCAACGTGGGAAAGTCATAGCCTATGCCTCGCGACAACTTAAAGAGTATGAGAGGAATTATCCTACTCATGATCTAGAGTTAGCGTGATCATTTTCGCATTTAAAGATCCGGAGGCACTATCTATATGGGGAGAAAGTGGAGATATATTCGGACCATAAAAGCCTCAAATATTTCTTCACGCAAAAGGAACTCAACATGCGGCAACGACTTTGGCTTGAGTTGTTGAAAGATTACGACCACACTATTCAATATCATCCTGGAAAAGTGAACGTGGTAGCTGACGCATTGAGTAGAAGATCTTATGCAGGAATGAGTGCGATGATGTCAAGTATACGCATAGAGCCAACTTTAATAGAAAAAGTTAAGGTTTCTCAAGCCACCAGGCTTGAGTCGATGCGTATGAAGAAGAAAGTACAAGAAGGTGCTATTCCAGAAGCGAGAATTGATGAAGAAAGAATACTTCGAGTCCACTCTAGACTTTGTGTCCCTAACGACTCTGATTTGAAGTACAAGATTATGATGGAGGCACACAATACACAATTTGCAATCCATCTCGAAGTACCAAAATGTATCGTGATCTTGACATACATTTTGGTGGAACAATATGAAGAGAGAGATTGCAAAGTTTATCTCAACGTGTTTAACTTATCAACGTGTAAAGGCGGAGCATCTAGTACCTAAAGGTCCGCGTTGCAATCACTTGAGATTACGAAATGGAAGTGGGAACACATTACTATGGATTTCGTTATGGGTCTTCCCTCATTTCTCAAAGGCATCAATGCTATTTGGGTTATTGTTGATAGATTAACCAAGTCCGCTCATTTCTTGCCGATATGGGAGACTTATTCCTTGAACGTCTTGCTAGTATATATGTAAATGAGATTGTGAGGTTGCATGGTATGCCGGTATCCATAGTTTTGGATTGTGACCCAAGATTCACTTCAAGATTTTGGGTTAGCTTGCAAAAAGCTATGGGCGCGGATTTACGATTGATTCCGCATACCATCCTCAAACTGGACGGACAATCGAGAGAGGACTATTCAAACTCTTAAAGATTTATTAAGACTGTGTGTCCTAGACTTCAAGGGCGGTTGGGATAAGTATTTACCATTGGTGGAATTCTCCCACAACAACGATTATCGAGCAAGTATAGGTGTGGCTCCATTTGAAGCATTATATGGGACGAAAGTGTCGCTCTCCAATATGTTGGGACGAGGTGGGTGAAGCAACATTGTTGGGACCCGAAGTTAGTACATATGATCACCTAAAAGATTCAAATGATTCGACAACGATACAAAGCGGCACAAGATCGGTAAAAGAGTTATGCGGATCTTCATCGAAAGGACGTGGAATTTAGTATAGGGGATCATGTATTGTTGCGAGTTGCTCCATGGAAGGGAGTTACAAGATTTGGGAAGAGAGGAAAGCTCAATCCACGATTTATTGGTCCATTTCAAATTCTTGACCGAGTAGGAAATGTAGCCTATAGACTTGCGTTACCTCCGAGTATGTCTCGTGTTCATAATGTGTTTCACATATCTGTACTTCGTAAATATGTGAAAGACCCGAACCACGTTATTGAGTTAGAACTGGACGAGATAGCCGAAGACTTAACGTATGAGGAGGTACCTGTTAAGATCTTGGATAGAAAGGAGCATGTCCTACGCACGAAGGTCATACCACAAGTTAAAGTTTTGTGGAGGAACCATGCTATTGAAGAAATGACCTAGGAATTGTAAACGGAAATGAAAGCGAGGTATCCTCACCTTTTCGAAACACCAGGTACGTACGTCAATTTCGAGGACGAAATTTCATAAGGAGGGGAGGTTGTAAGACCCCAACTTATTATTAATGAAATTTAATTTTCTATTTATTATTTTGAAATAGTAAGAGGTTGATTTGATTAATGTGGATAGTTATGGGTAAAATACATAAATATTTTAAAATAAGCAAGTGGTTATAAAATATTCATTGTTGTCGAGGGAATATTCGTTTGGTCGTGGAATATTCGTAGTGTCGGGGAATATTAAATGCGACGAAGTAGCGACCATGTGGGCCCCATAATCTGGGAAAGCGATTGGATGAAGAAAACGACAAATATAAGTTGTTTAAAAATAACAGGCGTAGTTATTATCAATTAATCATTGTTAAAATACTGAAATTGGTTTAAAACACAAGAGGACGCAGTATTGCACCAATTATTGATTCTTACGTAAGAAGGCACTACTCAATAATGGTTACAGTAATTACTGTTCGGTATTTTATTTTATTGATTTAATAATTGTTGCGTTGATATTTTATATTGTTGTTGTTTCAATAATTGTCATTACACAAAGTATTTTTTCATTATCGAAGCAATAATTCATATTATCTGAATAATATTATTAGATAACATTATTGGCAATGTCTAGAAAGTTACGCCTAAGAGAGGTTTGGTCACCTAATTTACTGGCCATGAGAAGGAGAAATTCTTATTGGAAAGACCCTCTTTCCAGGAACTGCCGTTGTCAATATTGTGATTTTGTAATCTTATTTGTGAATAATTAATTATTGATTCATATGATGAGGAAAATATTGATTTTATGTGGATATAGATGGAGAAAATTTTTAATGTGACAATTGTTGAAAATTGAAATTTTATCTTTTTCTAACAAAATAATTCATTTAAATATATTATTATATTTTAATAATATAATAATGATGATATTTTTACGATGAATGTGGGATATATGAGTATATATGGAGGAGTATTTTGTTACCAAAAATATTTAAAGCATGTTTTATGTGTCGGTGGACCCCATTTCTTGATTGAAATTTGATTATAGCTTTGTAAAATCGCTTGGATTTGTGAATTTGATTCAATTTCGCATTTGGAATTTGGAAAAACTTTCTTCGTAAAGTTGTAGAGAATTGAATTTCCTATAAAAACACGCAAGATTCGAATTTTCTGATAAAAAGGCTATTTATTATGAATTATTGAAGTTTCGAAGCTCCGAAATAATTAATTTTTGGAAGTTTAAAATATTTTAAGTAAGAAAAACATTTTTTTTTATTTTGGTGTGCTTCACATGTGTGTGGAAGGAGCTGAATTCAGATTCTTGGTGCGTAGGAAGTTGTGGAAAAAAATAATAATATTATTAAATTAAATTTTATGCTTTGGTGTTCTAAGCATTTTCCTATAAATAGGGTGCTTAGGTTAGAATTGAAAATCACACCAAAAACTGAAGTTTTCTCTGTCTATATTATCGAGCGTATTCTTGTGAGTATTTTGAGTATATTTTGAGTATTGCTATACGGTGCAAGTTCAAGTCATAGCTTTATATCCCAAGGTTTCAATTTAAAAGTCTTGATCTTTCGAGGTAAGGGATATTATTTTTTTCAGTAATGATATTATTTCTTCAATATCATTATCTTTGAAATATTGACCAAGTTTTTATCAAATTTGGAACTTTTGGTGTCTGAGTTCTTATTCACGATACTCGGACTATCCACGATATCGATACTTATTCACGAATACGGCACTATTCATCGAAAAATAAATTTTTTCCTTTTCGTCTAAAATATCTATTGTGGATACTAGCTTTGATTGTATCCATGTTTTGATCATTCTTGAATTTTACACCACTATGATTATTTTTGAGGTATTTTTGGACATGGATAAAACAAAGTACGAATCCTTAATCCTTAATCCTTGTCATTTTGTTTCACTTTGGATTCGCTTTCTAAAAAAATATTTTCATCATCCTCGGTCTTAAATGATGATATTATTGAATATATTTTGCCGGTAGTGCAAAGATGAATGATTTCGATGAATATCTTTGGCGTAGTAGTGCAAAGATGAGCAGTGTTTAGATGAACATGACTAAACCGATGAATATCTTTGGCTGTAGTGTAAAAATGAATATTTGATTCCGGATATATATTGATTGATGTTTACGGGGAATAAAAGATGAGCGATGAACTTTTAAATTCATACATAGAAGATAGTAGTTTGCATTCTCTACTTAACTCTTCTAATGAATTATTATTTCATTGCGAATATTGATTTAAAACTTATTATCTATTGTACTCTATTAGATTTTTTCCTGTTGAAGACTAATGATAATTTGTTGTATATTATCTTAGTCATAATATTCTTTTCTTGGGCTAGTTGAGCTCACCCTTTTCCTTTTTGTTCCATTTTTCTTCTTAGGAGGCGAGAATATAGCGAAAGTAATGCAGTCTGGGGTATGGAATGAAGGTTCTAGAGAGAGTTGTTTAGTAGTCCTCACCATTTTTGTAAAATAATGTATCAATAAATGTGATGAGGATTTATTTGAGTATAGATATTGTTTAGAAGATAATATTTGTATTCAAACTCACAGTTTTACTGTTGTAATAATAAAGTTGTAGTTATTTCTGTACCATGTATTGACAACTCAAAATGGGTGATGTATACCTATTTTGGGGGCGTCACATAAACTAACTTTAAAATATTAATATTACCCTTAAATAATTTTTAAAATTATTTTTAAATAATTACCATTAATATTTGAATATTAATGTACTATTTATCAAAATATTAAAAGTCATTAATTATAATTTAAAATATTTTTAATTCATTTGTATTCTTTTTAAATGATTTTTAAGTTAATAAAACCATTTTTAAACTATTTATTTAATATAATTATTAAATAAATTTAATATCATTAATAATAAATTAATAATCATTAATATTAAATTATTAATGAAATTATCCTTTAAATATTAAAAGTTATATTTTATAACTTAAAATATCTTTAAACACTTTATTTTCATTTAAAATGATTATTATAATATTAAAATCATTTTTAAACTAAATTATTTAATATAATTATTAAATAACTTCAATATCATTAATAATAATTAATTAATGAAATTTATCTTTAAATATTAAAAGTTTTATTTTATAACTTAAAATATTTTTAAATACCTTATTATTATTTAAAAGGATTTTTAATATAATAAAATCATTTTTAATTAATTTATTTAATTCATTTAGTAAATAACTTAATGATCATTAATATTAAATAATTAATGAAATTTGCTTTAGAATATTAAAAGTTATATTTTATAACTTCAAATATTTTAAATAACTTATTATCATTTAAAATGATTTTAATATAATAAAATCATTTTTAATTAATTTATTTAATGTATTTAATAAATAAATTAATTATAAATAATATTTAAATAAATACTAATATTTATGAAAAATATTTCAAATTATTAAAGTTAATTTTATAATTTAAAAATAAATTTTAAAATTATTTTTGTAATTTTTAGAAATTAATAACTATTTTTAAATGATTTTTGAAATAATTAATTAAAATAAATAAAAGCTGTCGTTATAGCCTTTTAATGACAAAAAACTGTCATTTTAGGTGTTCTTGAGCCCTCAAGAATATTCATAGCAGTTAACAAGTGAGCATGTTTGACCAAGCATTACTCTCTGATTATTGTGTTTCTAGGTAAGTAAATGATTAGAGGTTGTAGTAGTAATGTCGCGAGACACACGATTCAACAACAAACATGGCCAAACAACATAAAAACCGGTGAGATCTAGGCCCACAAAGTAGTCATGAGTCGTTCTTCATTTTCTGGGTTACCCAGAAATGAAGAACAGTTCGACCTGTCCATTTTGGGCTTCCACAACTTGCAATTTTGTTGATGTTTTAGTGATTGAAAAGTTTCAAAGATGTAGACCATATATAAGACAATCGATCCATGTCATAAAAAGCAGTTTAACAACATCACATCAGCGAGATGATGGGGAAGTCAGTAGTGGTCCAAAGCGCTTATAAAGGTTCTGGGTTACCCGAAACTTCATCCGGCGATTTCATTCCACACTACTTTGACCACTGATTAATTTGATTCAGAGAAGGATCTAATGATTATAGAAGCATGGTCATGTAGCCTACATGTCAGACAACAGCATTACAACAATAACAGGGTCTAAAACGTAAACACAAGCAATGCAAGATTTAAACGCATGAACATGCTGTCAGACTTTTTGGGCACGTTCTCGGTTACCCAGAAACGTTCGGTCAATGCCGGTCAACGTGGTTTGACCACTAATAACTTTCAATCGGCTTATGATCTGACTTTGATTCCAGTTTCAGATCAAAGATCTCATATCATACTACCAGATCAAACATTAAAAACACAAAAATCATTAACAAACAAAGATTTAGAAGACCTGACATATGGTTGTTAGTTGACATAAAAGAAAATTTCCAGATTTTGAAAAACACCAAATCTGAGCCTCTAGATGTTATGGATCCAACATCTAGCAACCCAGATCATCATTACACACTACATACAACATGTTTAACACAAAAAAATTAACATCTAACATAGGATCAAAAGTCAGATTTCGTTTTAGGGTTTATACCTCTTATGAATAATCCTTGATTCTGTGCTTCTGATTTGGTTATGGATTTCTGGGGCTTGATTTAGAGACTGGTCCACTACTATATTTTGTAGTTTTTAGAGAGAGAGGGTCTTGGATGAGTATAGATGCATGAATGAGCAAAAATGTGAACTTTTTCTCTCTCTTAACCTATTTATATGACTTAGATTCAATGAATTTAACTTGCAAGGTGTCAAAGAGGATAAGATTGGAGGAGTTTTAGGCATGTGCTATAAATCTAGAGTGGTGACTTGCAATCTAGCTTATTAAATAAATACCAAAAGGCTATTTTAGTAAACTAATAAAACATTTTAAGGGTATTCTTGTCTATGGCACTTGAATCTAGGTTTTAATCAATAGATTTTAAACCTTAAGGTTTCCCAAATAATTTCTAGGGTTTAAAATTTTAAGTTTAAAGTTTAATAAAATTTTAATTATAACTTAATAATTAAAATTAGGATTTTTTTTAATAGAAAATTTGGGTTTTAAAAATACTTAGGGTTTCTTGATCTAATTAGGGTTCCTCTAATTATGAATTAGGGTTTCCTAATGAACATAATTACTTACTAAAATAATAATTAGAGTTACCATTTTAGCAATTAGGGTTTCAAATTAGAAATTAGGGTTTCTAATTTACAATTAGGGTTTCTAGATTTTAATTAGGGTTTACCTAATTAATTTTTATAATAATAGTCATAATTCACGTACCACAATTTCCTACCAATCACAAACTCCGGTTTGAGTTTCAAGTTACGATTTAACACAGTAAATTTAGGGTTTTACGAATTAATACTACTGTTTTAACATGCCACAACATAATTGACCAACCATTATCTATACGTACATACACTACATATTAATAGCACTAAAAATTCAAATATAATATTATTATATTATTATTCTCATTCCTTGATAAAATCTAAAATTAGGGTTTGGATTCCATATCTGATTTATTCTTTCATATTTAACCTTAATAATTAAGGTAAAATAATTAACTTATTAAGTCAGTACTAAATTTGTATAATAAAATAATTATTATAATTATTCTAAAAATCACTCCATATATTATTTAAATAATATATGATTATATTTTCATGAAAATAATCAATAAAACATTTCGCTATATAACAAATAATTATTATAAGAATATACTTTACAAAAATCAATAATTCTAAAATACAATTGTTTGTAAACATTTATACAATTAATATATTTTTATTTACCACATAAATACATATACACATTATCTTGTACAAATCCTCATCTTTAAAATAAAAAAAAAATTATACGCAAAATTTCTTATTTATTTATATAGAAAATATTGAGTTGTTACAGAAACCACGATGTTGAGGAAATGACCTAGGAGTTAGAATCTGAAATGAAGTCAAGGTATCCTCACCTCTTCGACATACCAGGTATGCACCTTAATTTCGAGGACGAAATTTCATAAGAAGGGGAGGTTGTAAGACCCTAACTTTTATGAATAAAGATTAATTTTTCTCGAAATAAATTTTTTAATATTATGGTGTGGATTTGATATAATGTTATAGTTGTGGTAATATTTACAAATTTTGCAAAGTAAGCAAGTGGTTATATAATATTCGATTGGTCGAGGAATATTCGTTTTAACAGGGAATATTCATACGACGACACAATCATTGGTGGACCCCACAATAAAAGTATTGTCATATTTAGAAAATGACAGAATTATCTTTTTATAAAAATAACGGCGAAAGTTTTACCGTTAAACTGTTGAACTACCCGGTGATAAAAAAATAGTAATACGCGTGGTTGGATAGTAGCACACGGTATTGATTATTGGTGCTTACATGAGAAGCCACTCAGTTATACTCAAATATTGCTACAGTAATTGATGCATAATATCTCTCATATTATTGATTCAATTATTGTCACAATATCATCTGCATAATATTTATTATTATTAAATCAATAATTGAGACGACAAAGTTATTCATATTATTATTTGCAATATTGACAATGTCTAGAAAATTCTGTCAATGAGAGATTTGGTCACCTAATTGCGCGCCAATAGGGAGAAATCCTTATCAGAAAGCCCCCTCTTTCCTGGGAATGATCCGGTTGTTAAATATTGTGAGTTATAATATTAATGATTAATAAGTTCATGTTGATTAAAGATGAAATTGATATTTTCATTGTGTGGAGAATATTAGTGTTAGTGGAAATCGACATCTATTCCGATAATAATTGATGTCTGGAGGTTTTATTGACCAATCGGGTAATTAATCGGATAAATGAGCAATTAATTACTATTAATTCACATGCTTATAACTATTTGTTCACATGTGTGTACTATTGATTCACATGCATGCACTATTAGGAGAGGTGGTGCAAGATTGATAATACTTGCATGACTAAATTTAAAATAGAGGTATAGATGAAGGTACTATACTGTAATTATTTTTTTCACATGTATAGAACTATTGATTCACATGAATGTACTATTGATTCACATGATGTACTATTAGGGGATGTGGTGCAAGTTTGATAATACTTACAGGACTAAATTAAAAATAAAAGAAAAGATGAAGGTATTATACTGTAATATTTCGAGCCCCAAAACGTGCAATTATCGAAACTATGTTTTCCTATAAATAGAAGCTTATTCTTCTTTCATTCTCACCAATTCACTAAGACTTACAAGAGCAATTATAGAGAGGGAAGCTATAGAGAGAAAGAAGAAGAGAAGTCTGCTACTTCACTATTCCAGTATCTAGTCTTCTTCTGAGGTAAGGGATATTATTTTGTTCAGTATTCATAGGAATAATATTTTCTTCCATACTCTATAGTATGTGAGTAATATTATTTCATCTCGTATTCTTGATTATACCCTCATTTTGTTAAAGTATTGCTTCTATACTCCGTGAAATTAGTAGAATATCCTTAAAATTTGCGCTTCATCTAGTATCGTTTCACAAGGATATTTTCTGCACATTCTTGTTAAATTTTAAGCTTTTTATACCGGAGTACTGTCCATGAGTAGTTTTCATTTTTACGATACTATTCACAAAGTACTATTCACGGGGTACTATTCATAAAGTACTATTCACAGGTATTATTCACAAAGTACTATTCATGAGTACTAGTCATAAAGTACTATTCATGGGGTACTATTCTCGAAGTACTATTCATGAGGTACTATTCACTCGGGTACTATTCACCCGGGGAATTATTCATGATAAAAATTGATTTCTTTGCTGTCCAAATCATTTTTGATACAATTTTATTTTTGAATTTTACTCCATAAAGCAGTATCATGTTGACAATTTGGACATTATTAAATTCTGGATAAATTAAGTTATAAATCTTTAAAAATTTATCCTTTGCTTTTTTTAATTGAATTATTATATCATTGTCATCATCCTCATGCTTATATTGTGATAAAAGTCATATGTGGCTTACGTGCATAGATGTACTATTGATTGGTATGATTATGACCATGGATTATTCGGTATAATCATGATTGTAATGTTACAAATGATGTGGTAAAAGTCCTCATTATCCCGTAGTGCAGGGATGATTCGATGATGTGATTTATTTATTAAGCTGAGTCTCAGCGATAAAGTTGATGAAAAACTTTTTAAATCATAGAAGATATTAGATATCATGCTCTACTTGACTCTTCTAATGGATTGCTTGTTCCGCTGCTGTTAAACCTGATGTTTATTGTATTTTATCAGTTTAACACTATTAAAGGCTAACGATAATTTATTCTGCATTATCTTAGTCATAATATTTCTTACTGGGCTAGTTGAGCTCACCCTTTTGCTTTCATTGTTCTCTTCAGGAAATAAGAACGTAGCCGGGACTAGTCGGGGAATAGAGTGATGGTCCGAGATGGTGGCTATAGTAGTCCTCACTATTTTATGAAATAGTGTGATAATAAATGTAATGAGGACTTCATTTGAGTTTGAATACTGTCTATGAGACAATATTCGTGTAAAAACTCTAAGCTACGTTGTTATCGTATTGTATAAAAGAAGTTTATATTTGATTTATGTACCATGTATTTGGCGACTCAGAATGGGTGATGTATACCTATTTTGGGGGCGTCGCAGTGCTGCCCTTCCTTACTGGAAATCCTGCTAGTTAAAGCAGAAGAGTGGATTAGGAGCTTGTGTCTCTGAACCACTTAAAATCCCTTGTGACTTTTATATTCAGTCATTCACTTATTGTCATTTACATTATGTACCTAACTTCTATAAATGCTATGTATGTATTAACTGCTTACAACTTAACTAACTCTACGAACAATGTATGTATGATCATGAATATATCAATGAAGGGGATCTTTTACCTATTTCGTTGTGCTTGAACAGATTCTTATGTTTGTCATATGCTAATTCATTAGCAATACAAAATAAATGAGAAAAGTATTTGAAATTAAAAAGGATCTATTCAACCCCCCATTCTAGATGTATTATGTGCCTACTGAGAACTAACCATTGGTATCAGAGCATGTTCTGATGCTATATTTAAAAGCTAATCGCTTTGAGTCTGATCCTAAGCACAAACATTGTTCTAAACTAAGTTTAGTAGTAAGTCACTTGTAAATGCAGATGAGCTCACACGTTGGAAATATTATGTACATGTAAATGTATATATGTGTGACGCCCCCAAAACAGGTATACATCACCCATCTTGGGTCGCCAAATACATGGTACAAAATTCAAATACAACTTGATTATACAACAGTCGTGTAAAATATGACAAAACATAATCTAAGAGTTTTTAATAAGAATATTGTCATCTAGACAATATACAAACTCAATGGAGTCCTCATTACATTTATTGTCACACTATTTAATAGAATAGTGAGGACTACTAATGCTATCATCTGGACCGTCACTCCGTTCCCCGACTAGTCCCGGCTACGTTCTCATTTCCTGAAGAGAATAGTGAAAAAAAGGGTGAGCTCAACTAGCCCAGTAAGAAATATTATGACTAAGATAATTCAGAATATTTTATCGTTAGCCTTCAACAGTGTTAAACTGATAAAATATAACAAACATAAATTTAACTGCAGCGGAACAAGCAATCCATTAGAATAGTCAAGTAGAGAATAAAATCTACTATCTTCTATGATTTAAAAGGTTTTTCATCACATTTATCGTTGAGACTCAACTTACTAAATAAACTAAATCATCCTTGCACTACGACCAATGATATTCATTAGTATCACGACCACAAATTATCCATGCACTACGGGTAAAGGATATTCGTGTATTCATCAATGGTCATGATCATGCCAACAACTGTCCATCAATGCACTACGGCCAATGAGGTCTTTTACCACATCATTTGTAACATTACGGTCATGATTACCAGTAATCCCTGGTCATAATCATACCAAGTCCATCTATGCACTACAGGCCACATATGACTTTCAACATATTATAAACATAAGGATGATGACAATGATATAAGAATTCAATAAAACAAGTTCAAGGATAAATTTGTAAAGATTTATAATTTAATTTATCCAGAAATCAATAACGTCCAAATTGTCAACATGATACTGTTTTATGGAGTAAAATTCAAGAATGCTCAGAAGAATATTTTTATGAAAAGATACTAGATGAAGCGCAAATATCCAGGACATTTTACTAATTTCATGGAGTATAGAACCAAAACTTTAACCAACTGAGTATAATATAATATATGAAACTGCAAATGGATTTTTGCCCGCCATGCGGTAATCCACGTAAACAGATCATTTCCACAATTTAATAAGGAATGAATACGAAGGATCATTCACCATTCATGCGGTAATCCACATAGGCAAAGTTATTCCAATGTAATAATAAAGAATGGAATAACGAGAAGAATTCATCGGTGTCGTAATAATCTTGCAGACAAGTTATTCAACAAAATGATAAAGAATGGAACTGTGTCATGCGTAAACCGCATGACGAGGATATTCCAAGCGAGAATAATAAAGAATGGAATAACAAATGAATTAACTGGGCATGCGATAGATCAGCACAAAACAAAGTTATTCCAACAGAATAATAAAGAATGGAATAATGGAAGAATTTCACCAGGTATGCGGTACTTTGCATAGACAGGTTATTCCAACATAATAATAAAGAATGGAATAACAACCCTTACGAGTATTGAAAGAAAATAACTCTCTTCATGGATATGAAAGAATAATACCCCTTACCTTAGAAGAAACTGGATATTGGAATAGTGAGGTAGCAGACTTCTCTTCTTCTTTCTCTCTATAATTTCTTTCTATAGTAATTGCTCTTGTGAGACTTAGTGAATTGGTAAGAATGAAAGAAGAATGAGCTTCTATTTATAGAAAAATATAGTTTCGATAATTGCACGTTTTGGGGCTCGAAATATTACAGTATAATACCTTCCTCTTTTTCTTCATTTTTAATTTAGTCCCGCAAGTATTATCAAACTTTTACCACCTCTCCTAATAGTTCATTCATGCGACTTAATAATATAATCATGTGAAAAAATTAATTATAGTATAGTACCTTCATCTATACCTCTATTTTTAATTTAGTCATGCAAGTATTATCAATCTTACACCACATCCCCTAATAGTACATAAATGTGAATCAATAGTACACACATGTGAACAAATAGTTATAAGCATATGAAATAATAGCAATTAATTGTTCATTTATCCAATTAATTATCTGATTGGTCAATATAACCTCAAGACATCAATTATTATCGAAAGAAATGTCGATTTCCACTAACACTAATAATCCCAACACAATGGAACTATTAATTTCATCTTTAATCAACACGAACTTATTCTTCATTAATATTATAACTCACAATATTTAACAACCAGGTCATTCTCAGGAAAGAGGGGGCTTTTCGATAAGGATTTCTCCTTATTGGCGCGCAATTAGGTGACCAAATATCTCCTTGACAGAACTTCTAGACATTGTCAATATTGCAAATAATAATACGAATAACTTTGTCATCTCAATTATTGATTTAATAATAATAAATATTATGCAGATGATACTGTGACAATAATTGAATCAATAATATGAGAGATATGATGCAACAATTACTGTAGCAATAATTGAGTATAACTAAGTGACTTCTCACGTAAGCATCGAGAATCAATACAATTGTACTACTATGCAACCACGCGTAGACATCGTACTTTTACTACTAGGGTAGTTCAACGGTTTTAACGGTAACACTTTCGTAGTTATTTTTATAAAAAGATAATTCTATCATTTTTTAACTACGACAATACTTTCGTTGTGGGGTCCACCAATGATTGTGTCGTCGTATGAATATTCCCTGTTAAAACGAATATTCCCCGACCAATCGAATATTATATAACCACTTGATTACTTTGCAAAATTTGTAAATATAACCCACAACTATAACATTATACCAAATCCACACCATAATATTCAAAAATATATTTCGAGAAAATTTAATCTTTTGTTTATAAAAGTTGGGGTCTTACAATATACACCTGAAGTTTCTCAGATTGGTCTATATTCTTAAATGCCATAACAATAAGACCAATCTTTGGCCACAATCAATCTTGTAGTCTGAAGACCAGGTAAGGAAGCTCAAGAGGCATCAATAGCAAAGAGTCAAGCATCCACCATTCTGAAAGATGAGATGTCCATATATGCTAAGAAGTACTTATCTAGAGAAGAAATAAAAATTTCTCAAATATGTACTTGGCTAACAAGCAGCTGGATGTGAACCTTGAGGTTCAAAGTTATCAAAGAACTAAGGATGCCAAGATTCTCTTAGCTTACATCTTCAAGACTATGACTGATTGATCGAAGGACTACTGGAGCAACAAGCTGTCAGAAATGAATGAAAAATATGCACATCAAGACCTAACCTTATTATATCAAGATAAATGACTGTCAAGAAACTGACAGTGGAAAGGTATTGTTCCTCATTAATATAATTGTGTACATCATGTTGCACCACCTTATGCACTATAACAGTATTCTATCAAGAGACCATACTCTACCTAAAAAGGGAAAGAGAGAAAGTACACTGAGATTGGAAACTTAAATTCTAACAAACCTTCTCTCGATTCAAGTTTTAGGATGAAGATAACATCTTGAAAGAAATCTGAAATAGGTCATAAACTTATCATGATTTAATTAATCTTAAGTGGAGTAATCTTTGCGGATGGGTTAGTATGTATGTACAAACCTATGTTCTTGGTTTTTGATAACATATAGAGTATGATCATTTCTACAAGAGTATCTTGAAGATTTATAGAAACTGATCACCTCAATGAATCAACCAGGTACAAATAAGTTATAGAGTTGATTCTCAATCTGTGAACATTTAAAATCTATGAACATAACCATATAAATGATGAAACCATCAAAGAAAAAGAGTGTTTTATTATAGTGGTTAATTTTATACACATTCATCATCATGCATCTTAAATTATCATATCTAATTTGGAGATATGCATGAATATGATTGTTGGTGATCAATATGATGAAAATTCAAGTATATGATGAATAGGGATTTTGAAAACTAACATGGCAGGACCCATTCAACCATAGGTACCAAAAATAGAAATTTATCTAACCTGCAGGTACTTGGTCTATCTGACCACACTAAGGAATGTTGAAGCAGATGACTTCAGTCAAGAAGATTCAACCAGCTGGAGGGTAAAGATATTTCAGAAATGTTTCTGACAAAATTTCTATTTGTCAAAGCCTGTCCTTGAAGACTTGTTGATCTCCATATGGAAGCAGACCATTCATCCTAATCAATACACAGTGTCCAAATAGTAGTTGTAATATAAACTATACTCTACATCTCATAACCCTTCCTATTGATCAATACATAATGTTCAATTTGATTGTGTTAACTTTTAACTTATATCTCACTATACTTCTTCTTAGTCATACTCGAAGTTCATTCAAGTGTTTAAGTCTTTCTAGGACTCCTTATTAGTTTTATATTAAACTCATTTCATATCTTATAATGTTCATTTAAATTGAATTAAAACACTTTTTACGTTCATTAACACTTGTCACAGCGTTTCGACATTCATTCGTCACACGCCCAATTCGTCTCTCTTGTGTACGCTTAGTATGCTTATACAACTTATCTAATACATCATTTATTAATGTTAAGCATCATTATAATTTATAATATTCATGTTTTATAACTTAGAACAACATCTTTTATCGTCAGAAGCACTACACTTGCATGCGTGCATGCCCGACGCCCTCTGATTGCCTTTGAATACACATCAGTCCCAAAGATGGAAATTTTTACCCCTATTCCCGAACTCAAATCAAACAACTTATAGAATAAAAGTTGTAGGTCTACTCATTATCTTTCTGAATCATCCTGAATCGCCTCAATCGGAGTTCGTATGAAACAATAATGGCCATTTTATTACAGGAGGTCAAAACAGTCACACCTGAAACACCTAGAACGTAGCTGTGCCGAATTAAGCCTTGGAAATAGCACATCTGCACCCAAGAAGGTAGTTGCGCCCTAATAGACTTAGGGCACAATGCAGCTGGGCCCGTTACCAGAACCAGATTTAGCATTTTACTGTTCTTGCGATTTTTGACCTTTTTCTCCTTCTAATCTTCATAACTCAAGCTATACACATCCAAATTAGTTTGTTTTTGATTCTATGGATTCGTAATTCATAGAAATACAACATACCAAAGAATCAACAATTTACAGAAACATTAACTAGCCCAAATCAATGTTTTACATGTTTTAACATGTTTAGCGTAATCATTCACCACATATTCGATTACTAACCAAATCAATTTGTTTAACCATCATTGTTTTCGTAATTCAATATACTAACAATATCTAACACCAATTTTAGATTCTATTCATGAACTAACCCTCAATTTTGACTCCAACATAAGTCAAAATGTACATATTCAACCAAAAATATCCTTGGCCCGTAGTGCATGAACATGACCATTGATGAATACACAAATATCCTTGGCCCGTAGTGCATGGATAATTTTTGGTCGTGATACTAATAAATATCCTTGGCCGTAGTGCAGGGATGATGTGGTTTATTTATTAAGTTGAGTCTCAGCGATAAAAGTGATGAAAAACCTTTTAAATCATAGAAGATAGTAGATTTTATTCTCTACTTGACTCTTCTAATGGATTGCTTGTTCATTGCAGATTAAACTTGATGTTTGTTATATTTTATCGGTTTAACACTTTGTTGAAGGCTAACGATAAATTATTACGCATTATCTTAGTCATAATATTTCTTCTCTTTGGGCTAGTTGAGCTCACCTTTCTTTCACCTTTGTTCTCTTAAGGAAATGAGAAGCGTGTAAGGGACTAGTCGAGTCGGGAGCGGAGTGACGGTCAGATGATGATAGCATTAGTAGTCCTCACTATTCATTAAATAGTGTGAAAATAAATGTAACGAGGACTCCATTGAATTTGTATATTGTCTAGATGACAATATTCTTATTAAAAACTCTTAGATTATGTTTTTGTAAGTAGTTTACACATTGTTGTATTTGAATTTTGTACCATGTATTTAGCAAACACAACATTCACTTAGCGATACATTTATAATTTCATTCAACAAATCAATCCTTTAATTTAATTATTAAATTAAATTAGAATATTTCCATCAAATATTTATTTTACTCAATAAATATTCTAATTAAAATATTTATTTTATTTAATAAAAATTTTAACTATTTACAAAATTCACAATCATATTACATTAATGTACCACATTTATATGTAATATATTACTCTCTCATTTTATTAAAACAAATATATTCACATTGTAAGACCCTAACTTTTATGAATAAAGATTAATTTTCTCTAAAAATTATTTTGAGTAATAAGGTGTGGATTTGATATAATGTTATAGTTGTGGGTAATATTTATAAATTTTGCAAAGTAAGCAAGTTGTCATAAAATATTCGTTTTATCAGGGAATATTCGTACGACGGCACAATCATTGGTGGACCCCACAATTGAATTACTGTCGGAGTTAGAAAAGCGACGTAAATAACTTTTATAAAAATAACGGCAAAAGTTTTACCATTAAGCTGTTGAAATACCGGTGATAAAAATGCGATGTCTGGCGTGGTTGCATAGTAGCACACGATTTTGTACAATATCTTTGATTATTGATGCTTACGTGAGAAGTCACTCAGTTTTATTCAATTATTGTCATAGTAATTGCTGCATAGTATCTCACATTATTGATTCAATTATTGTCACAATATTTTATATTATTAAATCAATAATTGAGACGACAAAATTATTCATATTATTATTTGCATTATTGACAATGTTTAGAAAGTTCTATTGAGGAAAGGAGTTTGGTCATCTAATTGCGCGTCAATAAGGAGAAGTCCTTATTGGAAAGCCCTCTCTTTCCTGGGAATGATCTGGTTGTTAATATTGTGAGCTTATAATATTAATTATGAATAATTATTATGTGGTGGATATTGGTTCAATTTTGATATAAATGAAGGAATTTTAGCATGAAATATTTGTTGAAAGTTTGGTAATTATTTTCTCCGATAAAATATTCATTATTATTATAATATTACATTTTTTTTAATTTAAATGGTAATATTATCATAATAATATATAAATTTCAGCATGTGAATAAAAGTGGAGTGGAGGTTAGCAAATTGAATTGGAAAACTACCCGTGAACTTCTCTTTTTCCTAATGGGTGGATGGAAAATGTTTCCTGCATATATATATGCATTGTCCTTTTTTGGTGGATGGAAATTTTTTTTGCAATCCATGTCTCAAATGGTGGGCCTCACTAATTGTGAATTGATATGTTAGGCATTGAAAAATGAGAAAGTTAGCAGATAAGAAAATAAGAGAGTTGGGTAGAAAATTCTATATTTTATCTTCGTGTTGCGCTATAAATAGGGGGTAACCCCTCATTCCTTAACACACCATTACAATATCAAAAATTCTTATTCTATAGTATTGTGAGTATTTCTCTTGAATATAAGAATACTTTGAGTGTAGCTTTTTGTGCCAGATTTTCTCAGAATAATATCTGATATTCTAGTCAAATCAAGTTTCTACTAAGCTAAAGGATATTATTTTATTGCAATACTCATAAGAAATATTATTTTCTTTCATACTCCATATTATGTAAGAGATATTATTTCATTTCATATTCTAAAATTTAAACTTACTGTGATAAGTATTTCTTCCATACTCCTTGAAATTAGTAGAATATCCGTGAAATTTGCGCTTCATCTAGTATCGTTTCACAAGGATATTTTTTTGAACATTCTTGTTAAATTTTAATCTTTTCATGTCAGAGTACTATTCATTTATACGACACTATTCATATGTATGAAATTATTCACGAAGTACTATTCACAGGGTACTATTTATCGGGCACTATTCACCCAAAAATTGATTTCTTTTCTGTCCAAATTATTTTTGATACATGGATATTATTCTTGAATTTTACGCCACAAAGTAGTTATCATGTTGTCAATTTGGATATTTTTAAACTCTGGATAAATTTAAAGTCTTTAATATTTATCCTTGATTTCGTTTGATTGATGCTTATATTATTGTCATCATCTTCGTGTTTATATTGTGATGAAATTCATCTTTGGCCCGTAGTGCATAGATGGACTGTTGATTGGTATGATTATGACTATGTATCAATATAATCATGACCTTTAATGTTACAAATGATGTGATAAAAGTCATCATTGGCCCGTAGTGCATTGATGGACAGTTGTTGGTATGATTATGACCATGCGTTCTTTTCGGCCAAGGGTGCAAATATGAATTATTGTTTGGCATGATCATGACCATTAGTGATAACACGAATATCCTTGGCCCGTAGTGCATGGATAATTCGTTGACGTGATACTAATGAATATCATTGGTCGTAGTGCATGGATAATTCAGTGATGTGGATTATTTATTAAGCTGAGTCTCAGCGATAAAATTGATGATAACTTTTTAATTCATAGAAGATAGTAGATATCATGCTCTACTTGACTCTTCTAATGGATTGTTATTTTCGTTGCAGTTGTTGATCTAAAACTTGTTGTCTATTGTATTCTATCAGTTGTTATACTGTTGAAGGTTAACGATAATTTATTCTACATTATCTTAGTCATAATATTTCTTACTGGGCTAGTTGAGCTCACCCTTTTCTTTCATTGTTCTCTTCAAGAAATGAGAATATAGTTGGGACTAGTCAGGGAATGGAGTGATGGTGTATAAGACCCCAACTTTTATGAATAAAGATTAATTTTTTCTCGAAATATTTTTTTGAATATTATGGTGTTGATTTGATATAATGTTACAGATTGAGGTATTATTTACAAATTTTGCAAAGTAAGCAAGTGGTTATATAATATTGATTGGTGGGGAATATTCGTTTTAACAGGGGAATATTAAATGCGACGACACAATCATTGATGGACCCCATACTTGAAAGTATTGTCGTAGTTAGAAAATGACGAATAATCTTTTTGTAAAAATAACGGTGAAAGTTTTACCGTTAAAACATTGAACTACCCGATTGGTAAAAAATGCGATGTCTGGCGTGGTTGCATAGTAGCACATGGTATTGATTATTGATGCTTACGTGAGAAGTCACTCAGTTATACTCAATTATTGCTACAGGAATTGCTGCACAATATCTTTCGTATTATTGATTCAATTATTGTCACAGTATTATCTGCATAATATTTTATATTATTAAATCAATAATTGAGATGACAAAGTTACTCATATTATTATTTGCAATATTGACAATGTCTAGAAGTTCTGTCAAGGAGAGGTTTGATGACCTAATTGCGCACCAATAAGGAGAAATCCTTATCGGAAAGCCCCCTCTTTCCTGGGAACGACCTGATTGTTAAATATTGTGAGTTATAATATTAATAATGAATAAGTTCGTGTTGATTAAAGATGAAATTGATAGCTCCATTGTGTTGGGATTATTAGTGTTAGTAGAAATCGACATCTATTTCGATAATAATGGATGTCTAGAGGTTATATTGATCAATCGGGTAATTAATCGGATAAATGAGCAATTAATTACTATTAATTCACATGCTTATAACTATGTGTTCAATGTGTGTACTATTGATTCACATTCATGTACTATTAGGGGAGGTGGTGCAAGATTGATAATACTTGAATGACTAAATTAAAAATAGAGGTATAGATGAAGGTACTATACTGTAATTATTTTTTTCACATGATTGTACTATTGATTCACATGATTGTACTATTTATTCACAAGATATACTATTAGGGGAGGTGGTGCAAGTTTGATAATACTTGCAGGACTAAATTAAAAATAAAAAGATGAAGGTATTATACTGTAATATTTCGAGCCCCAAAACATGCAATTATCGAAACTATATTTTCCTATAAATAGAAGCTCATTCTTCTTCCATTCTCACCAATTCACTAAGACTCACAAGAGCATTTATAGAGAGAGAAGCTTTATAGAGAAAGTAGAAGAGAAGTCTGTTACCTCGCTATTCCAGTATCCAGTCTACTTCTGAGGTAAGGGATATTATTTTGTTCAGTATTCATAGGAATAATATTTTCTTCCATACTCTGTAGTATGTGAGTAATATTATTTCGTCTCGTATTCCTGATTATACAATCATTCGGTTAAAGTATTGCTTCTATATTCAGTGAAATTAGCAGAATATCGTTGAAATTTGTGCTTCATCTAGTATCACTTCACAAGGATATTTTCTGCACATTCTTGTTAAATTTTAAGTTTTTCATGCCGTAGCACTGTCCATGAGTACTATTCATTTATACGGTACTATTCACAAAAGTACTATTCACGGGTACTATTCATAAAGTACTATTCACGAATACTATTCACAAAGTACTATTCACGGAGTACTATTCCCGAAGTACTATTCATGGGGTACTATTCACTCGGAAACTATTCACCCGGAGTACTATTCATAACAAAAATTGATTTCTTTTCGGTCCAAATCATTTTTGATACGTTATCATTCTTGAATTTTACTCCACAAAGCAATATCATGTTTATAATTTGGACAATATTGAATTCTGGATAAATTAAATTATAAATCTTTAAACATTTATCCTTAAACGTATTTTATTGAATTCTTATATCATTATCATCATCCTCATGTTTATATTATGTTGAAAGTCATCTGTGGCCTGTAGTACATCGATGGACTTAATATTATTATGACCAGGGATTATTCGGTATAATCATGATCGTAATGATACAAATGATGTGGTAAAAGTCCTCATTGGCCCGTAGTGCATTGATGGACAGTTGTTGGCATGATCATGACCATTGATGAATACACGAATATCCTTGGCCCGTAGTGCATGGATAATTTGTGGTTGTGATACTAAAGAATATCCTTGGTCATAGTGCAGGGGTGATTCAATGATATGGATTATTTATTAAGTTGAGTCTCAGCGATAAAAGTGATGAAAAACCTTTTAAATCATAGAAGATAGTAGATTTTATGCTCTACTTGACTCTTCTAATGGATTGCTTGTTTTGCTGCAGTTAAACTTGATGTTTGTTATATTTTATCAGTTTAACACTATTGAAGGCTAACGATAAATTATTCTGCATTATCTTAGTCATAATATTTCTTACTGGGCTAGTTGAGCTCACCCTTTTTCTTTCATTGTTCTCTTCAGGAAATGAGAACGTAGCTGGGACTAGTTGGGGAACGGAGTGACGGTCCAGATGATAGCATTAGTAGTCCTCACTATTCTATGAAATAGTGTGATAATAAATGTATTGAGGACTCCATTTGAGTTGAATCCTGTCTAGAAGAAAATATTAGTATTAAAACTCTCGGTTTATGTTTTGTCGTATTTTACACGATTTGTATTATTAAGTTGTATTTGAATTTTGTACCATGTATTTGGCGACTCAAGATGGGTGATGTATACCTATTTTGGGGGCGTCACGGTTGGTATCAAAGGTTAGGGATATGATCCTGGCCCGAGATGTGAGACTAGAACTAGGAGGGGAGAGACGGGAAATTCCTTCGCTAGTATGACCTACCTAAGTTTATTTGGTATTTATTTGGTCAGTCAGAGTATAGGGATAATATGTGACATGTGAATTAACCCTTGTTTTGTGGCAGTATTTGAAAATGACATCCGAAAATGTTGAAATAAGCAATAAAGCACATGAGACCATTGAGTCACCAACGATCAATACCCAGGATAATGTGCATCAAGATGGCAATAATACTCAAGAAAACAACAACGCTGACCAAATGATGAACGATGGGATGTTTAGAGGCTTTATCCAATTCATGCAAAATCAGGCGAGAGCGGCTCCTGTTCAAAATGCAGGTGGAAACACTGGCAACTCTCGGACGGTCACCGCTAAATAGTTCAAAGAGCTGGGACCACCAGAGTTTATTGGAGAGCCAAAACCACTTAAGGCGGAGACGTGGATAAAGCAGATCACCAAGATATTTGATGTCTTGGGATGCTCCGAGGAGCAAAAGGTTCCCTTTGCCACCTTTATGTTGTAAGGAGAGGCAGACTACTAGTCTTGGGAGAAGTTCCAAGAACTGTTAAACGACAAGTACTTTCCCGAAAGTATTCGTCACATGAAGGAGATAGAGTTCATCAAGCTGGAGCAGAACAATATGATCGTGTCTGTCTGAAGCTAAGTTTTGCCGAGTTGTCCGGTTTCGTCCCACTTGGTTGATAATGAGGAGAGAATGGCGTGGATGTTTCTAAGAGGTTTAAAACCCGAGATATCGTCGATTTAATTTCTCACAAATTGTGTTTGTATTTAGATGTTGTAAATAAGGCTCGATTATTAGAAGCGCGATAACGAGTCAACCCAACCAAGAGAAAGCGACCTTGACAAAATGGTAATACTAGTGGTACTTGATCATCAAAGCGGTGACAACAAACGTGGAGGGAATCAACATGCCAGAAATGGTAACCACCTCGGTGGTAATTATGGCCAAGACAATAAAAGTGGACATTTCAAGAAGAGGAGATTCAACAATGATGGAAAGACGTCATCACGAGCACCCGTTGTTAAGGAAGGAGAACGACCACCTATCATATGCTTCAAATGCAGAGGGGAGGGACACATCAGTCCAAACTGTGCGTAGCAGTCCAAAATGTGTTACAATTGTGGAAGAGAATGTCACCTTTTTAGATTTTGTCGTACTGGGAAGCCAAGTCCAGTTGGATCGGTGACACCAAATGCCGTCCCAGATAAGTCAAATCCAGTAGTTCAAGGGAAAGTGTTATCTTTTTATAAAAAATAACGGTGAAAGAGTTACTGTTAAAACTGTTGAACTACCCGGTAGTAAAAGTACAGTAATACGCGTGGTTGCATAGTAGCACACGATATTGATTATTGATGCTTACGTGAGAAGTCACTCAGTTATATTCAATTATTGCTACAGTAATTGATGCATCATATCTCTCATATTATTGATTTAATTATTGTCACAGTATCATCTGCATAATATTTTATATTATTAAATCAATAATTGAGACGACAAATTTATTCATATTATTATTTACAATATTGACAATGTCTAGAAGTTCTGTCAAGGAGAGGTTTGGTCACCTAATTGCTCGTCAATAAGGAGAAATCCTTATCGGAAAGCCCCATCTTTCCTAGGAACGACCTGGTTGTTAAATATTGTGAGTTATAATATTAATAATGAATAAGTTGTGTTGATTAAAGATGAAATTGATAGTTCCATTGTGTTGGGATTATTAGTGTTAGTGGAAATCGACATTTATTTCGATAATAATTGATGTCTGGAGGTTATATTGACCAATCGGGTAATTAATCGGATAAATGAGCAATTAATTGCTATTATTTCACATGCTTATAACTATTTGTTCAAATGTGTGTACTATTGATTCACATTCATGTACTATTAGGGGAGGTGGTGCAAGATTGATAATACTTGCATGACTAAATTAAAAATAGAGGTATAGTTGAAGGTACTATATCTTGTAATTAGTTTTTCACATGATTATACTATTGAGTCACATGAATGAACTATTAATTCACATTATTTACTATTAGGGGAGGTGGTGCAAGTTTGATAATACTTGCGAGAACTAAATTAAAATGAAGAAAAAGAGGAAGGTATTATTGTAATATTTCGAGCCCCAAAACGTGAAATTATCGAAACTATATTTTTCTATAAATAGAAGCTCATTCTTCCTTCATTTCTCACCAATTCACAAAAGCTTTACAGCAATTATTATAGAGAGAAATTATAGAGAGAAAGAAGAAGAGAAGTCTGCTAACTTACTATTCCAGTATCCAGTTTTCTAAGGTAAGGGGTATTATTCTTTCGTATTCATGAAGAGGGTTATTTTCTTTCAATACTCGTAAAGGTTGTTATTCCATTCTTTATTATTATGTTGGAATAACCTGTCTATGCGAAGTACCGCATACATGTTGAAATTCTTATGTTGAAAGTCAATTGTGGCCTGTAGTGCATGGATGGACTTGGTATGATTATGACCAGGGATTATTCGATATAATCATGACCGTAATGTTATAAATGATGTGGTAAAAGTCCTCATTGGCCATAGTGCATTGATGGACAGTTGTTGGCATGAACATGACCATTGATGAATACACAAATATCCTTGGCCCGTAGTGCATGGATAATTTTTGGTCGTGATACTAATAAATATCCTTGGCCGTAGTGCAGGGATGATGTGGTTTATTTATTAAGTTGAGTCTCAGCGATAAAAGTGATGAAAACCTTTTAAATCATAGAAGATAGTAGATTTTATTCTCTACTTGACTCTTCTAATGGATTGCTTGTTCATTGCGAGCTTAAACTTGATGTTTGTTATATTTTATCGGTTTAACTTCTGTTGAAGGCTAACGATAAATTATTCTGCATTATCTTAGTCATAATATTTCTTACTGGGCTAGTTGAGCTCACCCTTTCTTTCACTGTTCTCTTAAGGAAATGAGAACGTAGCCGGGACTAGTCGGGGAACGGAGTGACGGTCCAGATGATAGCATTAGTAGTCCTCACTATTCTGTTAAATAGTGTGAAAATAAATGTAACGAGGACTCCATTGAATTTGTATATTGTCTAGATGACAATATTCTTATTAAAAACTCTTAGATTATGTTTTGTCGTAGTTTACACGACTGTTGTATTTGAATTTTGTACCATGTATTTAGCAAACACAACATTCACTTAGCCAATACATTTATAATTTCATTCAACAAATCAATCCTTTAATTTAATTATTAAATTAAATTAGAATATTTCCATCAAATATTTATTTTACTCAATAAATATTCTAATTAAAATATTTATTTTATTTAATAAAAATTTTAACTATTTACAAAATTCACAATCATATTACATTAATGTACCACATTTATATGTAATATATTACTCTCTCATTTTATTAAAACAAATATATTCACATTGTAAGACCCTAACTTTTATGAATAAAGATTAATTTTCTCTAAAAATTATTTTGAGTAATAAGGTGTGGATTTGATATAATGTTATAGTTGTGGGTAATATTTATAAATTTTGCAAAGTAAGCAAGTTGTCATAAAATATTCGTTTTATCAGGGAATATTCGTACGACGGCACAATCATTGGTGGACCCCACAATTGAATTACTGTCGGAGTTAGAAAACGACAGAAATAACTTTTTATAAAAATAACGGCAAAAGTTTTACCATTAACTGTTGAAATACCAGGTGATAAAAGTACAGTAATACGCGTGGTTGCATAGTAGCACACGATTTTGTACAATATCTTTGATTATTGATGCTTACGTGAGAAGTCACTCAGTTTTATTCAATTATTGTCATAGTAATTGCTGCATAGTATCTCACATTATTGATTCAATTATTGTCACAATATTTTATATTATTAAATCAATAATTGAGACGACAAAATTATTCATATTATTATTTGCATTATTGACAATGTTTAGAAAGTTCTATTGAGGAAAGGAGTTTGGTCATCTAATTGCGCGTCAATAAGGAGAAGTCCTTATTGGAAAGCCCTCTCTTTCCTGGGAATGATCTGGTTGTTAATATTGTGAGCTTATAATATTAATTATGAATAATTATTATGTGGTGGATATTGGTTCAATTTTGATATAAATGAAGGAATTTTAGCATGAAATATTTGTTGAAAGTTTGGTAATTATTTTCTCCGATAAAATATTCATTATTATTATAATATTACATTTTTTTTAATTTAAATGGTAATATTATCATAATAATATATAAATTTCAGCATGTGAATAAAAGTGGAGTGGAGGTTAGCAAATTGAATTGGAAAACTACCCGTGAACTTCTCTTTTCCTAATGGGTGGATGGAAAATGTTTCTGCATATATATATGCATTGTCCTTTTTGGTGGATGGAAATTTTTTTGCAATCCATGTCTCAAATGGCGGGCCTCACTAATTGTGAATTGATATGTTAGGCATTGAAAAATGAGAAAGTTAGCAGATAAGAAAATAAGAGAGTTGGGTAGAAAATTCTATATTTTATCTTCGTGTTGCGCTATAAATAGGGGGTAACCCCTCATTCCTTAACACACCATTACAATATCAAAAATTCTTATTCTATAGTATTGTGAGTATTTCTCTTGAATATAAGAATACTTTGAGTGTAGCTTTTTGTGCCAGATTTTCTCAGAATAATATCTGATATTCTAGTCAAATCAAGTTTCTACTAAGCTAAAGGATATTATTTTATTGCAATACTCATAAGAAATATTATTTTCTTTCATACTCCATATTATGTAAGAGATATTATTTCATTTCATATTCTAAAATTTAAACTTACTGTGATAAGTATTTCTTCCATACTCCTTGAAATTAGTAGAATATCCGTGAAATTTGCGCTTCATCTAGTATCGTTTCACAAGGATATTTTTTTGAACATTCTTGTTAAATTTTAATCTTTTCATGTCAGAGTACTATTCATTTATCGACCTTTATTCATATGTATGAAATTATTCACGAAGTCTTATTCATTGTGGTACTATTTATAAGACCATTATTCACCCAAAATTGATTTCTTTTACATCCAAATTATTTTTGATACATGGATATTATTCTTGAATTTTCATACAAAGTAGTTATCATGTTGTCAATTTGGATATTTTTAAACTCTGGATAAATTTAAAGTCTTTAATATTTATCCTTGATTTCGTTTGATTGATGCTTATATTATTGTCATCATCTTCGTGTTTATATTGTGATGAAATTCATCTTTGGCCCGTAGTGCATAGATGGACTGTTGATTGGTATGATTATGACTATGTATCAATATAATCATGACCTTTAATGTTACAAATGATGTGATAAAAGTCATCATTGGCCCGTAGTGCATTGATGGACAGTTGTTGGTATGATTATGACCATGCGTTCTTTTCGGCCAAGGGTGCAAATATGAATTATTGTTTGGCATGATCATGACCATTAGTGATAACACGAATATCCTTGGCCCGTAGTGCATGGATAATTCGTTGACGTGATACTAATGAATATCATTGGTCGTAGTGCATGGATAATTCAATTGATGTGGATTATTTATTGTCGAGTCTCGTGATAAAATTGATGATAACTTTTTAATTCATAGAAGATAGTAGATATCATGCTCTACTTGACTCTTCTAATGGATTGTTATTTTAAATTGCGATTGTTGATCTAAAACTTGTTGTCTATTGTATTCATCGGTTGTTATCTTTGTTGAAGGTTAACGATAATTTATTCTACATTATCTTAGTCATAATATTTCTTACTGGGCTAGTTGAGCTCACCCTTTTCTTTCATTGTTCTCTTCAAGAAATGAGAATATAGTTGGGACTAGTCAGGGAATGGAGTGATGGTGTATAAGACCCCAACTTTTATGAATAAAGATTAATTTTTTCTCGAAATATTTTTTTGAATATTATGGTGTTGATTTGATATAATGTTACAGTTGAGGGTATTATTTACAAATTTTGCAAAGTAAGCAAGTGGTTATATAATATTCGATTGGTCGGGGAATATTCGTACGACGACACAATCATTGATGGACCCCATAACGAAAGTATTGTCGTAGTTAGAAAATGACAGAATAATCTTTTTGTAAAAATAACGGTGAAAGTTTTACCGTTAAACTGTTGAACTACCCAGTGGTAAAAGTACAGTAATACGCGTGGTTGCATAGTAGCACATGGTATTGATTATTGATGCTTACGTGAGAAGTCACTCAGTTATACTCAATTATTGCTACAGGAATTGCTGCACAATATCTTTCGTATTATTGATTCAATTATTGTCACAGTATTATCTGCATAATATTTTATATTATTAAATCAATAATTGAGATGACAAAGTTACTCATATTATTATTTGCAATATTGACAATGTCTAGAAGTTCTGTCAAGGAGAGGTTTGATGACCTAATTGCGCACCAATAAGGAGAAATCCTTATCTGAAAAGCCCCCCTCTTTCTGAGGAACGACACGATTGTTAAATATTGTGAGTTATAATATTAATAATGAATAAGTTCGTGTTGATTAAAGATGAAATTGATAGCTCCATTGTGTTGGGATTATTAGTGTTAGTAGAAATCGACATCTATTTCGATAATAATGGATGTCTAGAGGTTATATTGATCAATCGGGTAATTAATCGGATAAATGAGCAATTAATTACTATTAATTCACATGCTTATAACTATGTGTTCAATGTGTGTACTATTGATTCACATTCATGTACTATTAGGGGAGGTGGTGCAAGATTGATAATACTTGAATGACTAAATTAAAAATAGAGGTATAGATGAAGGTACTATACTGTAATTATTTTTTTCACATGATTGTACTATTGATTCACATGATTGTACTATTTATTCACAAGATATACTATTAGGGGAGGTGGTGCAAGTTTGATAATACTTGCAGGACTAAATTAAAAATAAAAAGATGAAGGTATTATACTGTAATATTTCGAGCCCCAAAACATGCAATTATCGAAACTATATTTTCCTATAAATAGAAGCTCATTCTTCTTCCATTCTCACCAATTCACTAAGACTCACAAGAGCATTTATAGAGAGAGAAGCTTTATAGAGAAAGTAGAAGAGAAGTCTGTTACCTCGCTATTCCAGTATCCAGTCTACTTCTGAGGTAAGGGATATTATTTTGTTCAAGATATTCATAGGAATAATATTTTCTTCCATACTACGTAGTATGTGAGTAATATTATTTTCGTCTCGTATTCCTGATTATACAATCATTCGGTTAAAGTATTGCTTCTATATTCAGTGAAATTAGCAGAATATCGTTGAAATTTGTGCTTCATCTAGTATCACTTCACAAGGATATTTTCTGCACATTCTTGTTAAATTTTAAGTTTTTCATGCCGTAGCACTGTCCATGAGTACTATTCATTTATACGGTACTATTCACAAAAGTACTATTCACGGGTACTATTCATAAAGTACTATTCACGAATACTATTCACAAAGTACTATTCACGGAGTACTATTCCCGAAGTACTATTCATGGGGTACTATTCACTCGAAAACTATTCACCCGGAGTCTATTCATAACAAAAATTGATTTCTTTTTGGTCAAATCATTTTGATATCGTTATCATTCTTGAATTTTACTCCACAAAGCAATATCATGTTTATAATTTGGACAATATTGAATTCTGGATAAATTAAATTATAAATCTTTAAACATTTATCCTTAAACGTATTTTATTGAATTCTTATATCATTATCATCATCCTCATGTTTATATTATGTTGAAAGTCATCTGTGGCCTGTAGTACATCGATGGACTTAATATTATTATGACCAGGGATTATTCGGTATAATCATGATCGTAATGATACAAATGATGTGGTAAAAGTCCTCATTGGCCCGTAGTGCATTGATGGACAGTTGTTGGCATGATCATGACCATTAATGAATACACGAATATCCTTGGCCCGTAGTGCATGGATAATTTGTGGTTGTGATACTAAAGAATATCCTTGGTCATAGTGCAGGGGTGATTCAATGATATGGATTATTTATTAAGTTGAGTCTCAGCGATAAAAGTGATGAAAAACCTTTTAAATCATAGAAGATAGTAGATTTTATGCTCTACTTGACTCTTCTAATGGATTGCTTGTTTTCTTTCATGATTAAACTTGATGTTTGTTATATTTTATCGGTTTAACACTATTGAAGGCTAACGATAAATTATTACGCATTATCTTAGTCATAATATTTCTTCATTGGGCTAGTTGAGCTCACCCTTTTTCTTTCTTTGTTCTCTGTGAAATGAGAGCGTGGTTGGGACTAGTTGGGGAGCGGGTGACGGTCAGATGATAGCATTAGTAGTCCTCACTATTCTATGAAATAGTGTGATAATAAATGTATTGAGGACTCCATTTGAGTTTTGAATCATCAGAAGAAAATATTCGTATTAAAACTCTCAGTTTATGTTTTGTCGTATTTTACACGACAGTTGTATTATTAAGTTGTATTTGAATTTTGTACCATGTATTTGGCGACTCAAGATGGGTGATGTATACCTATTTTGGGGGCGTCACAGTTGGTATCAAAGGTTAGGGATATGATCCCTGACTGAGATGTGAGACTAGAACTAGGAGGGGAGAGACGGGAAATTCCTTCGCTAGTATGACCTACCTAAGTTTATTTGGTATTTATTTGGTCAGTCAGAGTATAGGGATAATATGTGACATGTGAATTAACCCTTGTTTTGTGGCAGTATTTGAAAATGACATCCGAAAATGTTGAAATAAGCAATAAAGCACATGAGACCATTGAGTCACCAACGATCAATACCCAGGATAATGTGCATCAAGATGGCAATAATACTCAAGAAAACAACAACGCTGACCAAATGATGAACGATGGGATGTTTAGAGGCTTTATCCAATTCATGCAAAATCAGGCGAGAGCGGCTCCTGTTCAAAATGCAGGTGGAAACACTGGCAACTCTCGGACGGTCACCGCTAAATAGTTCAAAGAGCTGGGACCACCAGAGTTTATTGGAGAGCCAAAACCACTTAAGGCGGAGACGTGGATAAAGCAGATCACCAAGATATTTGATGTCTTGGGATGCTCCGAGGAGCAAAAGGTTCCCTTTGCCACCTTTATGTTGTAAGGAGAGGCAGACTACTAGTCTTGGGAGAAGTTCCAAGAACTGTTAAACGACAAGTACTTTCCCGAAAGTATTCGTCACATGAAGGAGATAGAGTTCATCAAGCTGGAGCAGAACAATATGATCGTGTCACAATACGAAGCTAAGTTTGCCGAGTTGTCCCGGTTTGCGTCCCACTTGGTTGATAATGAGGAGAGAATGACGTGGATGTTTCTAAGAGGTTTAAAACCCGAGATACGTCAGTACTTAATTTCTCACAAATTGTGTTTGTATTTAGATGTTGTAAATAAGGCTCAGTTATTAGAGCGCGATAACGAGTCAACCCAACCAAGAGAAAGCAGCCAGCAAAATGGTAATACTAGTGGTAACAGTCATCAAAGCGGTGACAACAAACGTGGAGGGAATCAACATGCCAGAAATGGTAACCACCTCAGTGGTAATTATGGCCAAGACAATAAAAGTGGACATTTCAAGAAGAGGAGATTCAACAATGATGGAAAGACGTCATCACGAGCACCCGTTGTTAAGGAAGGAGAACGACCACCTATCATATGCTTCAAATGCAGAGGGGAGGGACACATCAGTCCAAACTGTGCGTAGCAGTCCAAAATGTGTTACAATTGTGGAAGAGAATGTCACCTTTTTAGATTTTGTCGTACTGGGAAGCCAAGTCCAGTTGGATCGGTGACACCAAATGCCGTCCCAGATAAGTCAAATCCAGTAGTTCAAGGGAAAGTGTTATCTTTTTATAAAAAATAACGGTGAAAGAGTTCTTTATTAAAAGCTGTTGAACTACCCGGTAGTAAAAGTACAAGATGTCTGGCGTGGGTTGCATAGTAGCACCACGATATTGATTATTGATGCTTACGTGAGAAGTCACTTCGGTTATATTCAATTATTACTCACGAGAATTGATGCATCATATCTCTCATATTATTGATTTAATTATTGTCACAATTATCATCTCGCATAATATTTTATATTATTAAATCAATAATTGAGGCGACAAATTTATTCATATTATTATTTACAATATTGACAATGTCTAGAAGTTACATCGAGGAGAGGTTTGGTCACCTAATTGCTCGTCAATAAGGAGAAATCCTTATCGGAAAGCCCCATCTTTCCTAGGAACGACCTGGTTGTTAAATATTGTGAGTTATAATATTAATAATGAATAAGTTGTGTTGATTAAAGATGAAATTGATAGTTCCATTGTGTTGGGATTATTAGTGTTAGTGGAAATCGACATTTATTTCGATAATAATTGATGTCTGGAGGTTATATTGACCAATCGGGTAATTAATCGGATAAATGAGCAATTAATTGCTATTATTTCACATGCTTATAACTATTTGTTCAAATGTGTGTACTATTGATTCACATTCATGTACTATTAGGGGAGGTGGTGCAAGATTGATAATACTTGCATGACTAAATTAAAAATAGAGGTATAGTTGAAGACCTTTAGAAACACATACGAGCCCACCTCAAACTCTCGACTTAGTCTATGTGAATCAAGATACTTCTTACATGCATTCCCGATGTGGTGACGAGACGCATCCGAATTAACTTTATCACATCCGTTGTCTGCTGCACCAATTCTGGTCCTAGCATCCAGCGTTCTCCCACCTCATCCCAACACAAAGGTGTTCTGCACTTCCTTCCATACAAAGCTTCGTACGGCAGCATGCCTATGCTTGCATGATAACTGTTGTTATATGCAAACTCTACTAGTGGTAGGTGATCATCCGAACTACCCTTGAAATCCATGACGCAAGACCTTAACATGTCTTCAAGCGTCTAAATTGTCCTTTCTCTCTGCCCATCGGTTTGTGGATGATAAGACGTGCTTAACCTCAGCTGTGTTCCCAACTGTTCTTGCAAACTCCTCCAAAAGTTCGATGTGAATCGTGGATCACGATCTGACACAATTGATCTGAGGTACTCCATATGCGGAAATGATTTCCTTAACATAAAGTTTTAGCTAGCTTGGTCTAAGTTATACTTGACCCTAATTGGCAAAAAGTGAGCCGACTTTGTCAATCGGTCCACTATTACCCATATCAAATCGTACCCTTTTTGCGTCGTCAGAAGTCCCACCACGAAGTCCATCGTGATATGCTCCCACTTCTATTACGGAATCTCCAATGGCGTAATAAACCACTTGGTCGTTGATGTTAAGCCTTAACTTTTTGACAAGTTAAGCACCTACTCACATACTTCTCGCTATTTCTTTCTTCATATTTGGCCACCAAAAACTTCTGTCGAAGGTCTTGATACATCTTAGTGCTACCGGGATGTATCGAGTACCTCGAACTATAAAGCTTCTTGTAACACTTGCGCCTTTAATTACATCTCATTCGGAACCCAAATTCTTCCTCAAATCTTAATAATCCCTCATTATCAAGACTATACTTAACCTCTTCCTTCTTGGATAATCGCTTCTTCATTTGGTTGGTTACACTCATCCGTCTTGAGTTGTACCTCCTTGACTCTTTTTACGATGGTGGATTGCATCTCCGTCATGAAAGAGTAAGCGCCGAATCACTCGGCATCTTCACTTCTATTTCCATCCTAGTCATCTCTGTTATTAACTCATTTTGGTAGTTAACATAGACAACTTTTCCCGACCCTTCCTACTTAAGGCGCCGACAACTACATTGGCCTTTCTAGGGTGATCTGAGATTTCACAATCATAATCCTTTATCAACTCCGACCATCTTCTCTGTCTCATATTCAACTCCTTACGGTGAAGATATACTTTAGACTTTTATGGTGTAAGTATATATCTCACATTTTTCCCCATAAAGATAATGTCTCCATATCTTTAGGGGCAAACACTCTGCATGGCGAGTTCTAGGATCATGAGTAGGATAAACTTTCTCATAATCCTTCATTTCTAGAGAGATGCACACACAATGACTTTGCCATCTTTGCATAAGCACACAACCAAGTCCTCCATGCGAAGCATCACTATACACTACAAAATTTCTCGTGTCATCTGGCAATGACAAAACAGGAGCTTCACTTAATCTTTTCTTCAGTTCTTAAAAACTGTCTTCACATTTATCCGTCCATACATATTTCACCGTCTTCCTTGTTAAATTAGTCAACGAGGTAGCTATCTTCAAAAAATCTTGGATAAATCTTCGATAGTACCCTGCTAACCCTAGGAAACTCCGCACCTCAATCGGCGTTTTCGGTTGTTCCAAATTCATTCTTGCTTCCACCTTATTTGGATCCTTTGAAATCCCTCTTGGTGATGACATGACCTAAAAAGCGCACCTTTTCCACCAAAATTCACATTTGGTGAATTTCGCATATAACTTCTTCCTTAGTGTCTCCAACACTAATCTTAAGTGTTCGGCATGATCCTCTGGCATCTTAGAATAGACTAGAATATCATCGATAAATACCACGATGAACTTGTCCAAATATAGTTTGAACACTTTGTTCATCATATCCATAAATGCAGCTGGTGCATTTGTCAAACCAAATGACATCACCAGAAACTTGTAATTACCATAACGAGTCCTGAATGCAGTCTTTGGTACATCTTCCTTCCTAACCTTCAACTGATGATACCCCGTCCGCAAATCTATTTTAGAAAAATACTTTTCCCCTTTCAACTGATCAAAGACATCATCGATCCTGGGCAATGGGTATTTATTCTTTATCGTTAACTTGTTCAACTCCCGATAGTCGATACAAAGCCTTAACGATCCGTCTTTCTTCTTAACAAACAACACCGGTGCTCCCCATGGCGAAACACTTGGTTGAATGTACTTCTTGTCCAATAGTTCCTGTAGCTGAACCATTAGTTCTTTCATTTCCACAAGCGCCATACGGTACGGTGCCCTTGAGACCGGTGCCGTTCCTGGCACAGTGTCTATCACAAATTCGATCTCCCTATCCGGCAGTAAACCCGGTAACTCACTTGGAAATACATCCATGAATTCGTTTACTATAAGTATTTGTTCCATGGTTGCTCCCACTCTCTAGGTATCAACAACATGGCATAGGTAACCTACACAACCCTTCCTTAAAAGTTTTCTAGTTTGTGTCATCATAAGGCAACACAGACGTCCCGACAATTTACTACCGTAAAATACTATAGGAGGTTGTTTCAACGTCCTGATGCTCACACATTTCTTTTGGCAATCTATAATTGCTCCATGGTTAACCAACCAATCCATTCCGAGAATTACGTCGAATTCTCCTAACTTTATCGATATTAAATCTATCGATAGTTTACGACCACGTACATCTAAGCAATAACTCCTATGAATATCTTCAACATGAATTATCTCTTCATTTGCTACCTTAATGTTCAAAGGTATAGGCAATTTTTTGGGAAATAATTCTAGTCTTCTAGCAAAATCACATGCTATAAACGAACAAGTAGCTTTTGAATCAAATAGCACGTATGCATTTATATTGTTGATCGGAATAATACTGCAACTACATCCCCGATGCCCAAAGCATCTTGGACCATCATATTAAAAGTGCGGGCCATTGATTTCCCATTGAAATTTGGACCACTAATAGCTAACTTCCGCTATTAGTTCCTTATTTCCTTCTATCCCCTTCTTGGATGCGGTTCTTTGCTATGTGGTGGTTGATCCACATACAAAGCATCCGTGATTTTTCTTGGATTGGGACAGTTAGGCGAAATGTGCCCTTCACATCCACAATTATAATATCTTGCCTTTCCTTTGAGCAGAGACTCTAAGTGAGTCTTCCATGAGTTTTCATGGCTCCATCCTCCTCTTAGAGTCCCCTTGTTTTACTCGGTATTCCCAGAGTTAAAACCCCTTCCCTCTTCGGCCAGTTGCCACTTCCTTTGGCTCCCTCGGTCTTGGTTCCTCCATCAACCTTGCCTTTGTTTTCTTATCTTTGTGATGTCTTGGTGAGAGCCTCATTCCCACCTTCGGCAATTATTGCCTTTTCTAGTATGGTTCCAAAAGAAGTACTTTGGAACACGAGATTGGCTATAGAGCGGGGTTTCAAGCCACCTTTCGAACCTTTAGCCTTTCTCACGCCGGTGTCCACTTGATGTGGAAGCGAATCGTGCGATTCATTAAACTTGGCGACATCTTTGAGAAGCCATCATATCCCTTGTCTCAATTCCAGAACCTCATCTTCATCCTCCCTTGCATACTCGTGGGAAAATAGTTCTCGAAGAAAATCTCCTTGAACCTCTCCACGTTAGATTTCTATATCGCCCCTGCTTTGGTTTGCCTCCCACGAAGTTGGCCTCTCCTTTCATCAAATAGGTTGCAAAGGCAACCTTTTGACCCTCCTCAACATTTACTATTACAAATGCTTTCTCAATTTCTTTTACCCATATGCGGGCTTCTATAGGGTAGTAGTTCCTTTGAACTCGGCGGACCTACACTTTTGAAATCCTTAAAAGTAGTAGCTCGTCTTACTCCGGGAATCTGGTACATTAGCCCCCGTTCTATTAAATCATAGTTAAAAGATTAACGAACTCTTGCATTGGATTAGCAGGACCACCCTGGGTTGGTTAACATTAAGCATACGATTTCGTTGTCTCCTTCTTGGCGGCATTTTGCTGTTAAAAAAACAACACATCATTATTACTTTATTCTTGTTGGTTTGTTATTATTTGTAATAAAACAACAACTCATACTCATTGCTCAACATATTCCATAAAAAGACTTATATTGATTCATAACTTGTAGTATAACACTACATTGTTTACATTACTCGACCTTAGGCGATTACATTACCATCCATGATTACTTTCCAAAATTGGGATTTACAAAAGACTACCCTTTGTTATACAAAAGAGGTTTTACGTCACTACTAGATACATAATATTTACATATCTATTCTACTCTAGCTATTGCTAGACTACATCTGTCGTAGGGCATTCTCGAAATCCTTGCTTGGCGGCGAATAGGTAATTACATCTCTCTTGATAGTGTGTGGAGTGCCCTGCTTCTATCGATATCCATTTACCTGCTGCTTTGAAATCTCGTGAGAACTCCTATGTATATAGGACATTCTCTCTCAACTTCCTCTTTTTAGTCTGTAGCTCTGCTTGAGCTCAAAGACTTCACATTTCGACTCTCGGACCTTGTCCTTAGCTAAAACTCTATCATCATGCTCCTCTTCCCACATTCCCTCCATACTAGCCTTATCCTCCAGGATGACTTGGAGTTCCTCTTTCAACTCCTTCACCTCTTGGCAATAATGGACATTCCTATCCAATCTGAAGACATAAATAATGCCTTCATTGATTCCTCTAGTAGACATTTCCTCTATAGGTGGAACCTGGTCCTCTGTAGGTGGAACTTGGTCAAAGGACATCACGTCCACCTCCTCCTCTAGCATGCCATCAAATATAGACATGTAGTCTAAATCGTCTGAGTCTCCCGACTCGATGGTCACCAACTACTGGTTCTCTTTGCTTTCTGAGGATTTGGTAGTATCTCTACAGATTAACTGAATCCTCGCTCACTACATGTATATCTCTATACATATCATTTTCTCCTGACATCTACAATAAAACAATATAGTTTGATTAGTACACGTCAGTAAATAATAGAAATACATAACATAATATAATGCATTTTTATAGGGTTAATTTCCATCTTTTACTTCTTTATTCTTTCTTAAGGTTATGACTTAAGGTTCTACTTTCCCCCTTAAGTTTTATAACCTAGGCTTTGATACCAACTTGTAGCGCCCCCAAATCCGGGTATCTTCAACCTGAAGCGGATGGTGCTTTATCTTTGTACAACATTCATACATTCATTGATTGAAAAGTCTCAAAAACGAACATAACTTCTATATATTTAAAGTAATATTTACATTTCCCAAGTTCTATACCATTACAAAGGTTCTTTGTCATAATATCGATTACATTACAACAATAGATCTATACTATTACAAAGACGACTTAGTAATCGCCTTAGCTTTTCCCTTATCCTTTTTGATCCTTTGGGACGTTAGGTCTTATATTTGCATTCATATGGTTCAAGCAAGAGTGAGCATAACTAGCTAAACAAGTATAACAATTTAATAACAACATGCACGACACATACAAATCGTATATCTTCAATAAGCTGAACAATAGTTATGAAGTACTATTGATAATTCAAAATAGCACTTCATCTTTTCTTTCAAAATGTTTTACAATAACAACCATATTTAGTAAAACATTCACTCGGTCAAAGACCTCGAGTATTCATTCTTTGTTGGAAAAGGACAACCGGAAACAAGTTCGTAAGCAGATATCACTTACGAGCACTTCTAGGTGATCGACTATTGTACTCTATGTTGATCGACACTACATCCATTAAGCGTATGTATGCGTTTAAGCATTTAGCAACCTCACGTGCTGTCGTTTCACCAAACAAAACATTTGTTTAACATTTCGGTCTTCTTTTGAAAACCATATCAAGTAGTTGACAAAAGATAGCAACATTTGATAATACATGAATAGATTATCAATACATCAAGTCTAGCCAAAGGAATTGGCTTCAACTTCAACATACCTCGATTCATGCGAAAGAATACATGAACCTCAAAAACTTGTTGATTTAGATTAGCTGAGACAAGAGTTAGAATACTTGCCTTTAGCGTACGCTATGGTAAATTAACTTTATGTTCAAGTCGTTCAAGTCTCTACAATACATGATCAACATAATGCCTTACATTAGGTCACATATAATCAAGTATGTATATGACTATATCATACCCTTCATTTCAATCTAATTGTGTATTAGATTAGGTTATTATTAGATTTAGGTTTATCATTACCCTTCCATTTATATTCGACTAGGTTATCTCGACCTTTACATTACATTCCTTAAGGTTTAACAAAGTTTAAACAATGTTACATTACCTTCCTTAAGTTATGTTTACTTTTAAATCAATTAGGTTTTCTTTTCTTTGTACTTAGAAACCTTCATTACTATCTTTGTTACGAGGCTGGCTTTGCGGCGCTTGACTTTATACCTACATCTCGCATTTGTGGCTGAGCTCTAATGTCATTGTCCGGACTTGGTTGCTTGTTTGAGTCCTTACTTATTAGGCGTGCTGTGCCACTCTCAGAGGTTTTTAGTGCTTGTTCATGGGGCTTGCTTGGCGCCACATATATAACTATAGTTTCTTGCTGCTGGCGAACTCTTGCGATGTGTCCTCGATTCTTTGTTCGCCTGCTTGGCGTGGCTCATTTGCCTAGGGTTGGGTTGGTATTTCAACTCTGCACCAAAAAAAAATTGAGTTTTTAATTTTTGTGAACTTGGCGGACGCATAACTTAGCCGTTATAAGTCCGAATTGGCTCGTTCAAAAGCCTACGGTTCACAAATTCGTAATCTACATGATCATGCAAAATTTTATCTATTTGACTTTGTTTGCTAAAAATTCACCTATTGGTTCATTTTTAGCGAAAAGCGATAAGCGTTAAATGAGCGTTCGGCGCTTTCGTTTCTTTCGTTCTAAGTCGGAATCCAGATCATTTTTGAGTCCGCAACTCTTAAATGCCAAATAAGACTTGTCTCCATTGGAAAACAATGGTTACGAGTTCAAACACAAAATTTGACTTCCATTCAGGAATTTTCTGAATTGAGCGATTATAAATCAATCGTGCAAATTAAATGCAATTCTTCCTTCTTATGATTTATTCAACATTACAAATGAACTTCATTCATCATGTGAACACACTAACATACTTAATACAACAACTTATATTCATTGTTGGATTTTGACTTATTCTTCATGAGCTTATAACTTGTCAAATTATAAACTACTTAAGATTTTATTATTAATGACTTATGACAATTAAAGTTTCTTAAACATCATTTCTTATATGTTCTTAACATATAACTTAACTTAGGTATACATGATACATATGATCATATAAATTCTTTTATATTCATATCATTTCTCTTAATAAACTCCTTACAAGTTCATATTATTTTCACATAAGTTTATAACTTATGCTAGCTTAAATGACTTATTACCAACTTAATTGGCTTAAGTTCACTACTTACTCATTCATGTTTCTTAATCAACTTTTCTTATCATCTATCATGGTAGAGATAGAAGATAATTGAGAAGAAATCTTACTCTTTTGAAGTCTTGGTAAGGTAGCTTTCTTCTTCTTCTTACTTATGGAAGTAACTTATTTGTGACTTAAACTCTCTAACACTTAAGCACTTTGTGATGTCTAGATTATTTGAACAACCAACAAATGGCATGTAAGCTTCCTCTATTTATAGAAATTGCAAAGCTAGGGTAGTTTAGTCATTAAACCATCCCACCTCCTCAAGCCACCTCCTTACTTATTCATTACTTGCAAGGCACAAAACCCATCCTTTGCTTGGTCATTACTCATTTAACTTGGTCATTAATTCAAAGTCTTGGTCACCACATTACTTGGTCATTACTTATCTTGATCACCACTTATATTGGTCATCACATTAACCATATTAATATGGTTTTTGCCCATGGGTATATTAATTCATTGGACTCTAGCTTGGGCTTGGATTAAATAAATCCTTGGGCTTTGCATTAATAAACACTAGCTTGTTCATTAATCAATTATTGGGCCTCTTCCTTTAATTCACTTGGACTTATATTAATTCTTATCAATCTTTCCAAGTCCATTAACATTTCTTAATACATATACATATAGTTTATATATTATTTTCGTATTCTAATTCATATAGAATTTATATACGATATTTCATCCTTCATACAAACTCGTATAATACTTCGTATTATACTTGTTTTCATTACTTTGTACAATACCAAGTATCATACAATTATTACTTATTCCTTAACACTTCGCTTTACTTAACGTTTATAAATTAAGTCCACAAGCGAATTATTACATTTTCCATAACTAGATTTTTATTACATAATCCATCTTACCTTGTTATTTCATCATTACGTATTTCTCGGAAACTCAAAATTATATCCCGAGCAAATATCGATGAATAGTGTTTTTCGAAAAATTTCTCGGAAAACTTTTATTTTTCGTCTTGGAAATTCAAACACTTTAATTCATCCACGTAGCTCAAATACTACGACATTCTAACATCAATAGGTTATATAATGACAACCATCTTGATAACACAAGGAATATGATTTTATTATTATTTAATTTAATAAAATCATTTTACAATAAGATCCGAATTTCTCGGTATAATTTATCCATATATATTATATAATATAATGAAGAACAATATATGGAATATATTTCGTATTCACTTTGAATACTTAAGTGAGATATAAGAGAGATAAAATACTCATGTTTTAAACTATGTGTGGGTTGTAAATTGTAGTTGTGATGTATTCATGTACTAAAACCACATCAAAGTTTATCAAAACTAAATGATTATGATAAGTAAAAGGATGAAAATTTTGGGAAGTATGCTAAAGTTTTTCAAAAACAAGAATGGAAGCTATTGATGTGTTCAATAGGGATATGTAATATATATAACTATACAAGTTATATAAGACTGTAATTGTGTAGAATCCGTGAAAGAAAGTTAAGCTATAAATACACAAATTAAGGAAGCCATGGACGCATTATGTAACTATAAGTTTACATACAGATGAATGTTAAGTCTGTAAATACCTTGTAGAAGGTTAAAAAAAAAAAAAAAAAAAATGTACTATATTGGCATTTTAAAAGCCTTATTAAAACTTTTTTCAAGCTTATGGCTATATTAAGCCAAAATCTCAAAAATAATCTAAAAGAATGTAAAAGTTTTTCGGAAACTAATATAGGGAGGTGTTGTTATTAAACTATCTTTATTTAAATATGAAGTATAGTTATTTTTGCTTATCTTTGTGTTCAATGAAATACAGACAAAAGATTCATATATAAGTATGGATGAGGTATTTTAAAATGTCAAGACACTATCCGTTCATTCTGGAAGAAAAAGAAATATTGGATGCGAATAATATAGATACTGAACTATGGACCAAGGCAAGTTACTCAGTTTATTTATGTGGTCTTATAATTGCTATAAATAACTGTTAACATGCTTTACGTTTACAAGTATGTAATACCTATGAAATGCATTATTTGCTTTGTGAATGATGAATGTCAAATTATGACTAATTATTGAATTGAGTCGAGGAACTCAATATATATATATGTGCAATGAATGACATGTACAGGACATGTGTAGTATGTTATGGTATGTATATTGCAACCAGCAGGACATAAATGTGATAATGCATTTGTAATATGCTTGAACACTAAGAATATCAATGCATGAATTGAATGTGAAACCTATGCGTTACGTGATGCATGATAGACTGTTAGACTTGCTAGGTCGTCGTGCTCAATCTTGCTTAATTTGCAGGTTAAAGCTATGATGCGATCTATCGTGATTAGGAGCGCATGAAAAGAAGATTAGTGATTTAATTGAGATTGTGTTGAATCATTTGATGGTATTTTCATGTGTAAATCACAAATGTGTAAATTTTTGAATTATTCGATAGATGAAGATTATTTGTTCTAAAAAGGGGATATACTTGAAAGAATGAATTGTATATATATATATTCATATCTACTCAAGCTAAATAAGTCATATAATAAATATGATTCTAGTATAAAGAAGATTTGTAAAGGTTGCGATTCAGGGAATGAATGAATGGAAAGAAAAAAAAATTATTCCGCATTTTTAGCTATTTTAACATTAAATAATGTTTTAAAGCTAGAACAGGATAATATTAACGCACAAGATCGGGAAGGAAAATATTCCCGATTTTGGGGGCGTTACAATAGCTGAGTGACTTATCATGTAAGCATCAATAATCAATACCGTGTGCTACTAAGCAACCACGTGTATTATTGTTCTTTTACCACCGGGTATTTCAATAGTTTAACGGTAAAACTTTCGCAATTATTTTTATAAAAAGATAATTCTGTCATTTTCTAACTCCGATAATAATTTTGTTTGTGGGGTCCACCAATGATTGTACCTTCGTACGAATATTCCCTATTAAAACGAATATTCCCCGACCAATCGAATATTTTATAACCACTTGCTTACTTTGCAAAATTTATAAATATTACCCACAACTATAACATTATATCAAATCCACACCATAATATTCAAAAATATATTTCGAGAAAAATTAATCTTTATTCGTAAAAGTTGGGGTCTTAAAACCTCCCTTCTTATGAAATTTCATCCTCGAAATTACGGTGCGTACCTGGTATGTTGAAGAGGTGAGGATACCTTGACTTCATTTCAGATTCTAACTCCCAAGTCATTTCCTCAACATTGTGGTTTCTCCACAAAATTTTGACTTGAGGTATAACCTTGGAGCGTAGAATATGATCCTTCTTATCCAAGATTTTAACAGGTACCTTTTCATACGTTAAATCTTCTGCTATTTCATCTAGTTCTAATTCAATAATGTGGTTCGAGTCTTTCACATATTTACGTAACATAGATATGTGAAAAACATTATGAACACGAGACATACTTGGCGGTAAGGCGAGTCTATAGGCCACAGTTCCTACTCAATCGAGGATTACAAATGGGCCACTGAATCGAGGATTGAGCTTTCCTCTCTTTCCAAATCTCGTAACTCCTTTCCATGGAGCAACACGTAACAACACATGATCTCCAATATTGAATTCCACGTCCTTTCGATGAAGATCAACATAACTCTTTTGTCGATCTTGTGAGATTTTTATACGTTGTCAGATCATTTGAATCTTTTTTATAGTCATACATACCAACTCCGGTCCCAACAACGTTGCTTCACCCACCCCATCCTAGCATACTGGAGAACGACACTTTCTTCCATACAATGCCTCAAATGAAGCCATGCTAATACTTGTTTGATAACTATTTTTATAAGAAAATTCCACCAATGGCAAGAACTTGTTCCAACTTCCTTTGAAGTCAAGGACACAGAGTCTTAATAAATCTTCAAGAGTTTAAATAGTCATCTCTGACTGCCCGTCCGTTTGAGGATGATATGCCAAACTAAATCATAAATTCGTGCCCATAGCTTTTTGCAAACTAACCCAAAATCGTGAAGTGATTCTTGGGTCTTGATCAAAAACTATGGAAACTAGCATACCATGAAGTCTTATAATCTCATTTATGTACATATGAGCAAGAAGTTCAAGTGAATAAGTTTCTCGTATCGGTAAGAAATGAGCAGACTTGGTCAATCTATCAATAATGACCCAAATCGCATCTATGCCTTGAGAAACCTTGGGGAGACCAGTAACGAAATCCATGGTAATATGTTCCCACTTCCATTCTGGAATTTCAAGTGGTTACAATGGACCTTTTGGCACTTGATGCTCCACCTTGACTCGTTGACAAGTTAGACACCTTGAGATAAACCCCGCTATCTCTCTCTTCATATTGCTCCAACAAAATATATGTCGCAGATCACGATACATTTTGGTACTCCCAGGATGGATTGCAAACGGTGTGTTGTGCGCCTCCATCATGATTTTATACTTCAAGTCTGAATTGTTAGGAACACAAAGTCTGGAGTTAACTCAAAGTATTCCTTCTTCATCGATTCTTACTTCCGGAATAGCACCTTCTTGCACTATCTTCTTCATATGCATCAGCTCCAGGTCTGTATCTTGAGCATCTTTAACTTTATCGATTAAAGTCGGTTCTACTCATATATTTTTCATCATCACGTGGGTCCCTGGAGTCTTTAACTCTATCTCCATCCTTTGTAAGTCATACAAAATGGGCCTTTTCATTGACATATCGCACTCGTACCCGCATATGATTTTATAATTACACTCGTATCCGTATAGATCTCCACCTTCTCTCCATACAGATAATGCCTCCAAATCTTAAGCGCAAAAATGACAACTGCCAACTCTAGATCATGAGTAGGATAATTCCTCTCATATTCTTTGATTTGTCGTGAGGCATAGGCTATGACTTTCTTATATTGTAAGAGAACACATCCTAACCCTTTGCCTGAAGCATCACTGTAGATAACAAATCCCTCCGAGCCAGATGGTATTGTCAGAACAGGTGCTGAAATGAGTCTCCCCTTGAGTTCTTAAAAACTCTTCTCACATTCCTCGCTCCAACTGAATTTTGTATCTTTCCGAGTCAGTTGAGTTAATGGAGTAGCGATTCGAGAAAACCCTTCTATGAATCTCCGATAATAACCAGCTAAGCCGAGAAAGCTACGTACTTTGGTCACTGACTTAGGTTGCTCCCAGCTTTGAATTGCTTCAATCTTTGCTGGGTCAACAGATATTCCATGATTTGATATCACGTGCCCAAAGAATGCTACTTCCTAAAGCCAGAACTCGCATTTCTTCAACTTGGTATATAGCTTATTTTCACGAAGCTTTTGGAGTATCAACCTTAAGTGTTGCTCATGATCTTCACGACTTTTGGAGTATATGAGAATGTCATCAATAAAGACAACTACATAATGATCCAAATATTCCTTGAATACTCAGTTCATCATATCCATGAAGGCAGCAGGAGCATTAGTCAATCCAAAAGACATGACTAGGAATTCATAATGCCCGTACCGAGTTCTGAAAGTAGTCTTCGGGATGTCATTGGTTTTAATTTTTAAATGATGATATATGGAACGAAGATCGATCTTTGAAAAGAATTTGGCGCCTTGCAACTGGTCAAAAAGGTCATCAATGTGAGGCAACGGGTACCTATTTTTGATGATGACATGATTCAACTCCCGATAGTCAATACAAAGTCGCATACTTCTATTTTTCTTATTCACAAATAGAATAGGAACACCCCAAGGAGACGTACTGGGACAAATGAAATCGATATCTAACAATTCATGTAGTTGGGTTTTTAACTCCTGAAGTTCAATAGAAGCCATTCGATATGGGGCTTTGGAAATGGGTTTTGTACCGGGTTCAAGGTCAATACCAAACTCAATTTTACGCTCTAGGGGTAGGCCAAGAAGTTCTTCAAGGAATACATCGGGAAATTTATTAATAATAGAAATATCATTCAAATCTGACTTTTTTTGTTTAAATCTGTGACATGGGCTAAAAAAGCTTGACATCCGTTTCTCAATAAACGAATAGCTTTATGGCTTGATATGACAGTGATTGAATTTAGTGGTTTGGTTGCTTGAATTCGCATAATAGGTTGGTTAGGAATATGAAAGCTAACAACCTTACGAAAATAATCAATTTTTGCATGATAAGTAGTTAACCAATCAATCCCTAAAATCACATCAAACGCAAGTATTTTCAAAGAGATAAGGTCGATAAGTAATGTGCGGGTGCCGATTTGGATCAAACAAGACTTATAAACAGTGGATGTAATGAAGGTTTCTCCCAACAGAGTTTCAACAGATAAGTCAAAGTCTAATTTCTTCGGAGTCAAATTTAAACGTTGAGCGCAAGTATGAGAAATAATAGAATCGGTAGAATCGCTATCAAATAAGGTATAGACTTCGCTAGTGTTTATGATTGGCTTACCCGTGATCACCTCGTTCGAATTTCTCGCTTTTTGGGAGGTTACGACAAACGCTCTCCCTTGAACTACCGATTTTGTATTGTCTGGGATGACCTTTGATGCCTCCATCCCTGCTGGACTTGACTTCGGTGCATAACAAAATCGGGCTAGGTGACCTTCTCTTCCACAATCATAACATGCTTTGACCGTCATTTGCTGCGTCTGATTTGGGTGATGTGTCCCTCCCCTCGCATTTGTAACATACTGATGATAGTCGTCGTTCTCCTTCCTTAACAACAAAGTCTTTGGTCCGACGTCTTTCTATCATTATTGAATTTCTTCTTCTTTGAAATTTCCACTTTATTATCTTGGCCATGATTACCATGAAGTGGTTACCATTTTTCGCATGTTGATTCCCTCCACGTTTGTTGTCACCGCTTCGATGGCTGCTACTTACATTAGTATTATCGATTTTTTTCTCTCTTGGTTGGGTTGACTCATTATCGCGCTCCAATAAGCTGAGCCATATTTACAACATCTAAATACAAACACAGTTTGTGAGAAATTAGGTATTGACGTATCTCAGGTTTAAAACCTTTTAGAAATATCTGCGTCATTCTCTCCTCATTATCAACCAAGTGGGACGTAAACCGGGAAAACTCAGCAAACTTAGCTTCGTATTGTGACACGGTTATATTGTTTTGTTCCAGCTTGATAAAATCTACCTCCTTCACGTGACGAATACTTTTGGGAAAGTACTTGTCGTTGAACAGTTCTTGGAATTTCTCCCAAGACATCTTCAGTGCGGCAGGTTGAGTACGCTTTACAGATTCCCACCAGTTATCTGCCTCTCCTCGCAATATGAAGGTGGCAAAGGGAAACTTTTGCTCCTCAGAGCATCCCAAGACATCAAATATCTTGGTGATCTGATTTATCCACATCTCTGCCTTAAGTGGTTTTGGCTCTCCCAAAAACTCCGGTGGTGCCAGCTCCTTGAACTGTTTAGCGGTGACCGTCCGAGAGTTGCCAGTGTTACCACCTGCATTTTGAACATGATTCGTTCTTGCCTAATGTTGTATGAATTGCATAAAGCCTCTAAACATCCCATCGTTTATCATTTGGTAAGCGTTGTTATTTTCCTGAAGATTATTGCCATCCTGATACACATTATCCTGGGTATTGATCGTTGGTGACTCAACGGTCTCATGTGCTTCATTGCTTATCTCAACATTTTTGGATGCCATTATTAAATACTGCCACAAAACAAGGGTTAATTGACAGGTCACATATTATCCCTATACTCTGATCGACCAAATAAATACCAAATAAACTTAAGTAGGTTATAATAGCGAAGGAATTTCCCGTCTCTCCCCTCCTAGTTCTAGTCTCACATCTCTGCCTGGGATCATATCTCTAAGCTTTTATACCAACTGTGACACCCCCAAAATAGGTATACATCACCCATTCTGAGTCGCCAAATAAATGGTACATAAATCAAATATAAACTTCTTTTATACAATACGACAACAGTGTAGCTTAGAGTTTTTACACGAATATTGTCTCATAGACAGTATTCAAACTCAAATGAAGTCCTCATTACATTTACTATCACACTATTTCATAAAATAGTGAGGACTACTATAGCCACCATCTCGGACAGTCACGCTGTTCACCGACTAGTCCTGGCTACGTTCTCATTTCCTCAAGAGAACAATAAAAGCAAAAGGGTGAGCTCAAATAGTCCAATAAGAAATATTATGACTAAGATAATGCAGAATAAATTATTGTTAGCCTTCAACAATGTTAAACTAATAAAAATATAATAAACATCAAGTTTAACTGCAGCGGAACAAGCAATCCATTAGAAGAGTTAATTAGAGCATGATATCTACTATCTTCTATGATTTAAAAAGTTTTTCATCAACTTTATCGCTGAGTCTCAGCTTAATAAATAAACCACATCATCAAATCATCCCTGCACTACGGGCCAAGGATATTCATGTAATCATCAATGGTCATGATTATACCAACAACTGTCCATCAATGCACTACGGGCCAATGAGGGCTTTTACCACATCATTTGTAATATTACGGTACCGAATAATCCCTGGTCATAATTATACCAATCAATAGTACATCTATGCACGTAAGCCATAGATGACCTTTATCACAATATAAGCATGAGGATGATGACAATGATATAAGAATTCAATTAAAAGAAAGCAAAGGATAAATTTTTAAAGATTTATAATTTAATTTATCCAGAATTTAATAATGTCCAAATTGTCAACATGATACTGCTTTATGGAGTAAAATTCAAGAATAATATTGTATCAAAAATGATTTGGACATCAAAGAAATCAATTTTTGTCATGAATAATTCCCCAGGTGAATAGTACCTGAGTGAATAGTATCCCGTGAATAGTACTTCGAGAATAGTACCCCATGAATAGTACTCTGTGAATAGTAGTCGTGAATAGAACTTTGTGAATAGTACCAGTGAATAGTATTGAATGAATAGTACTTTACGAATAGTATCGTATAAATAAATACTACTCATGAATGATGCTACTCTACATGAAAAGCTTAAAATTTAACAAGAATGTGGAAAATATCCTTGTGAAGCGATACTAGATGAAGCACAAATTTCAAGGATATTCTACTAATTTCACGGAGTATAGAAGCAATACTTTAACAAAATGAGGGTATAATCAGGAATACGAGACGAAATAATATTACTCAAATACTACAGAGTATGGAAGAAAATATTATTCCTTATGAATACTGAAAAAAATAATATCTCATACCTCAGAAGAAGACTGGATACTGGAATAGTGAAGTAGAAAACTTCTCTTCTTATTTCTCTCTATAGCTTCTATCTCTATAGCTTCTTTCTCTATAATTTCTCTTGTGAGTCTTAGTGAATTGGTGAGAATGAAAGAAGAATGAGCTTCTATTTATAGGAAAATATAGTTTCGATAATTGCACGTTTTGGGGCTCGAAATATTATAGTATAGTACCTTCATCTTTTCCTTCATTTTTAATTTAGTCCTGCAAGTATTATCAAACTTGCACCACCTCCCCTAATAGTACATGAATGTGAATCAATAGTACATTCATGTGAATCAATAGTTCTATACATGTGAAAAAAATAGTTACGGTATAGTACCTTCATCTATACCTCTATTTTTAATTTAGTCATGCAAGTATTATCAATCTTGCACCACCTCTCCTAATAGTATATGCATGTGAACAAATAGTTATAAGCATGTAAATTAATAACAATTAAGTGCTCATTTATCCGATTAATTACCCGATTGGTCAATATAACCTCCAAAATCAATTATTATCGAAATAAATATCGATATCCACTAACACTAATAATCCCAATACAATAGAAATATCAATTTTATCTTTAATCAATACGAACTTATTCATCATTAATATTATAACTCACAATATTTAACAACCAGATCATTCCCAGGAAAGATGGGGCTTTCTGATAAGGATTTCTCCCTATTGGCGCGCAATTAGGTGACCAAACATCTCCTTGACAGAACTTTCTAGACATTGTAAATATTGCAAATAATAATATGAATAACTTTGTCGTCTCAATTATTGATTTAATAATATAAAATATTATGCGAGATAATCTTGTGACAATAATTGAATCGATAATATGAGAGAGATATTATCGCAAACAATTCATGTAGCAATAATTGAGTATAACTGAGTGACTTTTCACGTAAGCATCAATAATCAATATCGTGTGCTACTATACAACCACGCGTATTACTGTTCTTTTACCACTGGGTATAGTTTAACGGTAAAACTTTCGCCGTTATTTTCATAAAAAGATAATTCTGTCATTTTTTAACTCCTACAATAATTCCGTTTGTGGGGTCCACCAATGATTGTGCTGTCATACGAATATTCCCTGTTAAAACAAATATTCCCCGACCAATCGAATATTGTATAACCACTTGCTTAGTTTGCAAAATTTGTAAATATTACCCACAACTATAACATTATATCAAATCCACACCATAATATTCAAAAATATATTTCGAGAAAAATTAATCTTTATTCATAAAAGCTGGGGTCTTACATCATATATATATATATATATATATATATATATATATAAAGAAATGATCAGGTTCGGGAGTCCGGACCTGATCAAAAATGGATAATTATTTTTTTTTACTTTTTTTTAAAACAACTAAAAAAATTATTTAAGATTTTATGGAACTAAATTTTTTTCATAATACAATATTTTAGGTGTGATTTGGATACCTATACCAAAAAATGTATGTATAGTCTGCACAAACTATACATACATATTTTGTTATATGTATCCAAATCACACCCAAAACACTGTATTATGTAAAAATTCAGGTTCCATAAGTTTTTATTTATTTTTTTTAGTTGTTTTAAAAAAAAGCAAAAAAAAAGGTCCGAATTTTGGTCCGGTCCAGGAGTCCGGACCTGATCCGACCTCTATATATATATAAACTGAGATAACTTTCTACCGATAATTTTAAAAAATGGGTAAGTGAGGGTCCATATAATAAGCCAAATTTACAATAAATACTTCATAAAATCTCCTCTATTTATCTCAATTCACTTGGCTTCACAAAACATATTTTTAATAACATTCATCATTAATATTATAACTCATAATATTAACAACCAGATCATTCCTATGAAAGAGGGGGCTTTCTGATAAGGACTTTTTCTTATTGGCGCGCAATTAGGTGACCAAACTCATTTCCTCGACAGAACTTTCTAGACATTGTCAATAATGCAAATAATAATATGAATAACTTTGTCGTCTCAATTATTGATTTAGTAATATAAAATATTGTGACAATAATTGAATCAATAAACGTGAGATCTTATGCGAATTAATTTGTGGCAATAATTGAACAAAACTGAGTGACTTCTCACGTAAGCATCAATAATCAAAGATAATGTACAATACTGTGTGCTACTATTCAACCACGCGTATTACTGTACTTTTATCACCGGGTATTTCAATAGTTAACGGAAAAACTTTTGCTGTTATTTTTATAAAAAGTTATTTCTGTCATTTTCTAACTCCGACAGTAATTTCGTTGCTGGTGTGAGACCCCGAATTTTATGAAATGAATGTATTCAATTTTCTTATAATTATTATTTTATTTATAAATGGTTAAATTGATAAAGGTTAAAGTTAAGGGTAACATTTGAAAATTTGCAAAGTAAACAAGTTGTCATAAAATAATTGTTGATAAAAGTACAGTAATACGCGTGGTTGCATAGTAACACACGGTATTGATTATTGATGCTTAGGTGAGAAGTCACTCAGTTATACTAAATTATTATTAAAGAATTGATGCATCATATCTCTCATATTATTGATTCAATTATTGTCACAGTATCATCTGCATAATATTTATTATTATTAAATCAATAATTGAGACTGCAAAGTTATTCATAATATTATTTTCAATATTGACAATGTCTAAGTTCGTCGAGGAGGGGTTTGGTCACCCAATTCGCTAGCATGCCATAGATAGAAAATCCTTATCTAAAGCCCTCTTCCGGAACGACTCGTTATTAAATATTGTGAGTTATAATATTAATTATGAATAAGTTTGTGTTGATTAAAGATGAATTTGATAGTTCCATTGTGTTGGGATTATTAGTGTTAGTGGAAATCGACATCTATTCTGATTATAATTCATGTCTGGGGGTTATATTGATAAATCGGGTAATTTATCGGATAAATGAGCAATTAATTGCAACTAATTCAAATGCTTATATAATTATTTGTTCACATGTGTGTACTACTGAATCACATTCATGTACTATTAGGGGAGTTGGTGCAAGATTTATAATACTTGCATGACTAAGTTAAAAATAGAGGTATAGATGGAGGTATTATACTGTAATTCGTATTTTTCACATGATTATACTATTAAGTCACATGATTGAACTATTGATTCACATTATTTACTATTAGGAGAGGTGGTGCAAATTTGATAATACTTGCAGGACTAAATTAAAAATGAAAGAAAAGTTGGAGGTATTGTACTGTAATAATTCTAGCCCCAAAACGTGCAATTATCGAAACTATATTTTCCTATAAATAGAAGTTCATTCTTCCTTCATTTCTCACCAATTCACTAAAGCTATAGAGCATTTATTATAGAGAGAAATTATAGAGAGAAAAAAGATGAGAAGTCTGCTACCTCTTTATTCTGGTATCCAGTTTTCTTCTAAGGTAAGGGGTATTATTTCTTTCGTATTCATGAAGAGAGCTATTGTTATTCCATTCCTTATTATTCATTGGAATAACTTTGTATATCTGAACTTCTAGCATACATGGTGAAATTCTTTCATTATTCCATTATTTATTATTATGTTGGAATAACTTTATTATATGCAAAGTACCGCATACATGGTGAAATTCTTCTATTATTCCATTCTTTATTATTCTGTAAGAATATCCTGTCTGTACATTTACACATGACCTGGTTCCATTATTTATTATTCTGTCAGAATATCCTGTCTGTGCGTTTACGCATGACCTTGTTCCATTATTTATTATTCTGTTGGAATAACTTGCATCTTGGTCTATGCGCAAGCCCTGGTGAATTCTTCATTATTCCATTATTTATTATTCTGTTGGAATATCTTGTCTGTGCGTTTACACATGACTTAGTTCCATTCTTTATTATTCTGTTGGAATAACCTGTTTATGTGGATTACCGCATGCATGGTGAATGATCCTTTGTATTCATATGAGTATTTTCATTAAAAAGGGGTTTCTTCCAGGGGCAGTTTCATAAATTTTCTGACCCTAAAAAATTTTGGAAAAATTTGAAATGATAATTTGATGAGTTTTCTATATTGTGTCCAAAGATGGCGATTTTTGGATGTATAGATTAAGAGTTATGGATTTTATGGAAAAAAAACTATTTTAAAAATAAACCCTTATAACTCCTTGTGGTTAACTCCAAAATTAATGAAATTTTTATTGGGAGTACATATATATAACAGAAGTATACCCTGTAAATGTCGAAATTTTTGGACAAAAGTATAATTTATGATTGTTTAAATATTCGGCAGTTTTGGCCATATGAAAAATAGTAAATAAATTTTAAAACTTCTGAGAAAAATATATGTTCAATATGGGACTATATTCTTCTAAATCCCAGAAAAGAAATATTTTTGGGACTGATTTGGTATTTTTCATGAAAATGAACTAGTTATGAGTAAATGAATTAAATATGTTATGTGAAGTAACAAAATTGGAAAATAGGATTTTATGGCTTGGGAATCCTATATAGGGTATATACAGATTTTTGATGAGGGATTTGATCATTGGTGATAAAATCTTATGAGTATGACATTTTGAATGATTAAATGCATTATGTGGTAAAGTATAAACAATTGAAATAAATTGTTTATAAGTTTAAGAAGTTATTAAAATATTGTTATAATATTAATAATATTAGATTATGAGTTTATTAAGTGGTTGATAATATTTGGATAAATGTAAAGTCTTTAATATTTATCCCTGTTTTCGTTTCATTAATGCTTATATCATTGTCATCATCCTTATGCTTATATGGTGATGAAAGTTATCTTTGGCTTACGTGCAAAGATGAACTGTTGATTATTGGTTTTATAGTTGTATATCTGTGGCTTACGTGTGGAGATGGACTTGGTATAATTATGACCAGGGATCATTCGGTATAATCATGACCTATAATGTTATAAACGATGTGGTAAAAGTCCTCAGTGGCCTGTAGACAAGGAGGGGGCCGCTCATGTGGGGGCCACTGACTCCACCATGGATTTCATTCATAAGCCTTTGGGCTTGATCTTTGTCTAAACATCTTAGGAGACCTAGTCCTGCATCTCTTTTGTAGAGCGCATCTCCACTCAGGTAGAATTTCATAGCAAGTCTATGGATCCGCCTTTTCTCAGTCGGGCTCGCCTCAGCGGGTGTAGATCCATCTCAGTAGATATTCCTTGATATGTCGATACCAAGGATGTTGGATGGGAGGTAGCTCATCCGATACTTCTCAACGTAATTCCCTTAATAGGTGGGGCCTTGTGCGTGGGAGATTGTGGACTTTCGGTGAGTGTTCCTTATCGATATCTTGAATCAAGGATGCCAAAGTTGCTAATCTCAAGCAAAGTCATTCCTATTACGAGGAATGTGTAGAAAAAAAGATTTCTTGAACTCAAAGCCATCTTCAAAACACCGTCGATGGTAAAGGCGGCAAATGTAGTTCCTTGGTTTGATAGATTAGGTGGATTGTCTCGATTACCAACTCCGTATCTCCAAAGACGATTAACACTTTGATGCCCCATTGAAGCGGGGAAAGTTTTAGCCCCATGAGGCGACCTTCATACTCAACCATATTGTTGGTCTTGATAAAGCGTAATTTGACGACAACAGATATCTGCTCCCGTGCAGGATACTAGAAGCTGCTCGGCTCGAGAACATTCCATATTAATGACTCCATCAAAATACATTTTCCATGATTGGCGGGTATCGTCATCGATGGTGTTGTTGTCTCATCATTACTCCTTCATCGGAAATATGTTTCAAGGTTTGAAATCCCACTGAAGGTGCCGCTGGCGATTGATCCGCAATTCCTTGACCTTTGATGGACTTTTAAGTCACATATACGATGTTAAATTGTTGTAGGATCAACTGCCATCTGGACAGCCGATAATTTAACATAGGTTTATTGAACACGTACTTGAGAGGATCCACACAGGATATGAGATGGGTTGTGTGACCATGGAGTTAATGTTGTAACCTCATGGAAGCCCATGCTAAAGCACAACACGTTTTTTCGATCAGAGTGTACTTGTGTTCACTACTGCTGAACCTTTTGTTGAGGTAATAGATAGCTCGTTCTTGGCCTCTATCATCCTTCTGTCCCAGCATGCAGCCCATGGCATTGTCACTTATGGATAGGTACATAAACAGGGGAACATCATCCCTGGGTGGTACCAAAACAGGAGCTTTGACTAGCTGTTCCTTGATTGTAAGGAAGGCCTTCTGACACTTGTCATTCCATTTCATGGAGGAGTTCTTCCTTAATAGCTTGAAGATTGGCTCACAGGTTGCTGTGAGTTGGGAGATAAACCTGCTAATGAAGTCGATTCTTCCCAAAAACCCATGTATTTCCTTCTCTGTCTGAGGAATGGGCATCTCGGTGATGGCTTGGATCTTGGCCGGATCCAGCTCAATCCCCTTGTGGCTGACTAGAAATCCTAGCAACTTGCTTGACTTAACGCCAAAGGCGCACTTAGTGGATTCAACTTCAAGTTGTACTTACATAACTTTGTTGAACAACTTTACGAGATGGTCTATATGGTCATCCTCCTTCCGGGACTTGACAATGATGTCATCCACGTAGATCTCAATCTCTTTATGCATTAAGTCGTGGAAAAGAGCCATCATAGCTCATTGATAGGTGGCTCCGGCATTGATGAGGCCGAATGACAACCGTCTATAGCAAAAAGTTCCCCAAGGAGTGATGAAAGAAGTTTTCTCACGATCTTCCTCGGCAACCATAATCTGATGATACCCCGCAAAGCAATCAGTAAAGGAGTACATGTCATATTGAGCAGTATTGTCAATGAGAATGTAGATAAATGGCACGGAAAAGCTATCTTTTAAGCAAGCTTTGTTCAAGTCCCGGTAATCCATGCAAACTCGCACCTTCCCTCCAGGTTTAGGCACGGGCACAATGTTGGATATCCACTCAGGATATGTAGACACCATTATGATGCCAGCTTGAAATTGTTTCATAATTTCTTCTTTCACCCTTAAACTCCACTCAGGTTTCAATCGCCTAAGTTTCTGCTTGACTGGCTTAAATCCCTCTTTAATGGGAAGGCGATGAAGGACAATGTCAGTGGATAAACCCACCATGTCTTCATGAGACCATGCAAACACATCCTGGAATTGGGTTAAAAGCGTAACCATGTCATTCCGTTGGTTTGGGGTAAGGTCTGAACCAATCTGGATTAATTTAGGGATTTCTAAGGTTCCGAGATTGAAAGAAGTGGTTTGATCAAGGTTGGGTTTGGATTTGTCTTTGACCCATTCTTGAATTTCTCGGAGGCACCTCAATGTCATCCTTTATATCCATCAAGGTGAATTCATCTCTACATCAAAGGTACAATCCACATGTAGGAGAGGCATCGTATCCATAAGATGAGCACATCTAAATTGAGTCCTCGAAACAAAATATGCTTTCACTAAGTATATATGACATGTGTTGATCATACATAGTGTTAGCATATCTTGGCAAAATAAATTGCTAATCATCATGTAAAAGTAAGCGGTTATTATATCTACTGAGAGAAAGAGTTTCTCACCCGCTTTACCCTAATGACCAATGCAAGGAATCATCCCCAATTGGCAAGAAGCAAAATGCAGGTGGACCGCAGATGATAGAGGATTGTCATCATCCTCCCCATCTCGAATGATGGCCATTACGTCTGGCGGTCATAAATCTGGGTGTATTTGTTGGTATGTTCATCATGAACGATGATGCGTATGCCTGACATCATTCGGATGACGTCTTGCTTGATTCTTCGTTCTTCTTCTTCTACTACGGGATTTGGAACAAAGGTTTCTTTTCCTTTCACCGGTACCGGCTTGGGACATAACATAGCCATTACATTAGCTGGCACCTTTACGGGAAGTTATGCGGACTCAGAGTTTGAAGGTGAAGATAAATACCACTTGGTTGAAGTTGAAGGAATCTGCTGATGTTTATGAGGATTCCCGTGACTAGAACTGGCAGAATAGCCTAGCCCAGCTGTTCCAGTTTGCTTGGTTAAGCGAATTGGGTACTTGATACCCTGGTAATCTTTACCCAACCCTTGTCCCGGCTTATGACCCAACGACATCATTTTTTGAGTGGTGAGCATTACCTCGGCGGAAATCTTGGTTTGAGCGATGGTGCTCAATAGCATGCTATTGGGTGTTGCTTATTTCCAAAGCATGAAAACTAACTGGTTCAACGTCGGTATTGGCATTGATGAACGGCACGTCCCCATGTTGAGGACATTCTGGTTCATCGTTGACTGTAACCAGGCTATTGTTGATAATGTATTTCAATTGTTGGTGAAAAGTGGAGGGGACTACCCCTGCCATATGAATCCATGGTCGTCCCAATAACAGGTTGTATCCCGAATCTATCTTGAGCACATGGAAAGATACGCAGAATGTGTGAGGACCAATTTTGATTGGCGGCTCAATTACTAAATAGAGATTACTGGCGGGCTCCAAAAAAAGCTTTGATGATAGTATGGCTACTCGAATTCGGTTGAGATTGATATTCATCTTCACCAAGGTAGCGTATGGGGATATTGAGGAGAGGAACCTACATCTATTAAGACTCCGGCTACGGATATTGGAGGACAAGGCGCTTGATGTGCAATGGCTTGCAATGACCGGTCCCTTCGGGTGGTATGTCATCATCAGTGAAGGATATCACATTGTTGTTGAAAATGTGATCAACCAGATGTTGAAACTTTTCCGTGACCACTGATGTCGGTAAATAGGCTTCTTCTAAAACCTTTAGCAAGACCTTCCGGTGATTCTCGGAGGTTAGGACCAAGTCCAAAATTGATATTTGTTGTGGAGCTTCTTTCAAGCTTAAAACCACCGTAGCTTCGTTATGACCCATTGTGCAGAGGAATTCTTTAATCTTCTCTATGGGTATTTTCCCCTTTGATTTGGTGGTAGGTTTCATCACCCGTTGGGGAAGATACAGTGGGTTTTCCTTTGACACTGTAGCAGTTGTATGTGAGGTGGATCATTCACCTTCTCCATAATTCCACAAAACTGTGCGCAAGCTAATAATAGGATATTGTGCTCTGCACGGCAAGTTGATTGGCTCGGGAGCGACCACTTTCAAAGGATTGTTGATTCCCTTGAGTTGAATTGTTGGCGTTGTGAGTAATGTATTAATCCCATCAGTTTCAGTGGATATGACTGCTACCACACTTTTTCACTTAGTAGGGCCTACATTCTCACTTGCACATAACACTGAGATCGTCGTCCGCTTAGCACACGAGACCACCTGCATCGATTAGATTTTGAATAAGGTGGTGAGTGCCCTGCGATTCTTACATCTTTGTGACCACGAGACCGGGAGTGATATTGACATAATCCATCGAGTTGTATCATACTGAAGCAGGGGTTGATTGGAGGTAGAAGGAACCGATCCTTCCTTCATTGATTAGCATATGAAGAATTTCCTCCATAGGTTGGCCCAGATAGGTGAATTCCCTTTTGTTGGCGAAATCCCGACGGGCTTTAGCATTTGCTCTCTTCGTTACTTTGTCTTCCAGCATTTCATTTTCTGAAAGTGACGAGGGAATATTCATGAAAAGAGGTAGTAGACTGGCATGCTCCTGGCTGATCAACTGACGTGTCACTTGATGTTGATAAGTTACCAGTTCCGCCAATTGTTTAATTTGTTTGCAAAGAGCTTTCATCTTTCGTTCCATTATAAATTAGAACTTGGCATAATCCCATTTGTCATCACCATCTTTGATGGTCTGGGAGGATTCACAGCTGAAGTTGGAACTCTGTCCATTGCTCCAATTAATCGTGTTGACCTCTTCCTCTTTGTGTTAAGGAAGAGGGTTGTCTTGAACATGAGGCTGATCTGGTTTGCTGACCACGATCTCTCTGTTGTCTATCAGGTCCTGGATCTTGTGTTTCAAGGCCCAATAATCCTGAGTTTCATGTCCAGGTGCCCCGGCATGATAAGCACATTTTCTAATGACATTGAAACCCCGTCCATTAAATTAACGGTGGTGGAAGAAGATGTGTAATTTTCTTTCGTGTTGTCGACCGGAAGATTTAAGATGTTCTCGAGGGTATCCCTAAGGGTGTAAACACTCGAGGCGTTTGACTTCTCCACCTTTTTGGTATTGGAGGGTTCAGTACGTGCTTAAAAGGGAGTGTAGTTTCTCCTTTGAATAGGCATGTTCTGATTGCCTTTTTGACCCTGTAGTATCAGGGAAACATCTTCTTCTTTCTTTTTATGGACCCTCCGGGGGTTGTTCCCATAATTTCCAGATTGGATGTGATCAGCAACAGCTTTGAGTGCAGCTAGGTCTTGAATCTTTCCTGATTTCAATCCCATCTTAGCCATCTCCCCATGTTTGACCATTTCAGAAAACGATTTGTCGATGCCAGCTAAAACTCTCTCATAGAAGGGAGATTCTTGTATGTCTATGAAAGTTATGACCATTTCTGATTCTGTCATGGCAGGACTAACTTGGGCAGCCAGGCATCTCCACCTCTGGGCATACTCTCTAAAAGACTCGTTAGACTGTTTCTTGATCTTGGTAATTTGATACCGATCAGGAGCCATCTGAGTTTGAAAGCTGTATTCAGTGAGGAAAGCATGTGCTAGCTCTTTCCAACTATGGATTTTGGAGTTGTCTAATCTTGTATACCACAAACGGGCTTCTCCAATTAGACTCTTTTGGAACAATTGCATTCTAAGCTTTTCGTCCTCTGCATAAGATCCAAGTTCTCCAATAAATACTTTTAGATGTGTGTAAGGATCTCCTAACCCGTCATATTTTTCAAAGTGGGAGTTTTAAATTTTTACGGATAATGAACCCGTGAAAATATACAGATCAAGATATGAAACACTCCGTGTGTTCCAATTCCTTTGATAAGACGAAGGGTCTCTTCCATTTGGAGGACTTTCTTTTGATGTCACCGAGGTGTCACGGATCTCCGGTGGGATGGGCGAAGATCATGAGTTTTGTTGGTCGTATCCAAGCTGTGGTTCGTATGGTAATAACCGGATTCCTCCTTGTGTGGAGGATTCAAAGATGTCTGGTATTTTTCGACCTGTGTTCGCAGATGGTGTAATTCTTTGAGTAGAAATCAAACCAAATCATGTAATTTGTTTGCTTAATCCGTCAATTCTTTGCGAGAAATCTGGATTAAGTTCGATCCGGTCGGATAATGACATGATTATTTGTAGGCATGTTTTGGTTTTGGATTTTGAAGCGGGTAGTAGGTCCAATTGATTCCTGCGAAAGACTTGCATAGTTTAGTCTTTGGGGATGTATATAATAACATGCTATGTGATGTGTCCATTTTAGGATTTTTATCACCTGCATAACGGGTGTCATTTGTTTATAGCATGTCAATATGTATGTGTACACATTTCTTCATATTTCTCATTACATGGAGATAGATATGGAATGTAAGTACAAGTAATTTTGAAATGAGGAAGCATGAAGAGACTTTCCTCCGCTTTTGGGTTTATCGTAGAGGTGACCTATCTTAGGTTACTCTCGTGGCTTTTTTGGCATGAAGGTTCCCAAATCATCTTAATCTATTAGGCAGGGAAGTTAATCCAGGGTTTTTCAACCTGGAGCGAATTTGGGTGGTGCCTTTTCCGAGCCTCGGAGAATTAGTCTTCTCATGAGTCCGAGAATCAAACACCCAACGGGATAGCCTCCCTAGTGGAGGGACCACACAACATACATTCACATACATCGCGTCTCACCGTATGAAAATGATGACATGTGCGCGACACTAATATCATGAAGGATATGGTGCGAAGCACTAATATCACAAGCAGTTATGGTGCGAAGCACTAGCATCACAAGCAATTATGGTGTGAAGCACTAATTGCAATAAGGAAATGCATTCGTACACATTCATCAAAATGTAAATGCAACATCCACACACAAGCAGATAATTGTTTTGAAAAGATTGGAATAGCGGCTTAAGTCCTCTTACTGGAGTCCCCAGGCCAGGAGTCGCCACCTGTCGACGTCGGGATTTTTGGATGTCCCTTTCCGTTACTTGTTCTTTGGTGTTCTCATTTTAGGTGAGATTTATTTGAAAAAACAAGTGAAAAAGGTCCCACATGTATAATGTCGACGATGGATGATAAGAGTCGCCATTGGTTTTTAAATGGTTGTACCAACACAACCGAGAAAAGATTTGCACATTGACCCGATGATGTGACATCATGCTAAGCAATTCGGTGTGAAACCGAGATTCATTAGGGTCAGGGGACTTGGTTATGCGGGGAAGGTGTTAGGCATCCCAGAACATCCGTGCATTACTATGTGATCGCCTCTTTTCAAGAAACTATTATCTAAGTGTGTGTGTGTGTGTGGGTCAATGTGCTATTATTTGGAAGTAGTACGAGGCCTCGTTCGCACCTATATACACAGGGTTTGAATTTATGTAAAAATTCAATATTTAGCAAGATATGGCAATGACGTTTTATAAAAAAGGTTTTTCAAACCCTGATGCTCAATAGTAATTGAGACCTTTTATAATTCCATTTTATTAAGTGTGTGGCTTGATTGATTTTATTTGACAGATGCGAGGCATCCGTATGAAAATAATGTACAAAATAATGCTGACTTCCTCATGGGTATGGAAACCATCTAAGGAAGTTAAGACACCGCAGAATAATTTACAAGTTGCTTACAGCTGAAAATGTCCATCACGGGAACCGAATCTAAATTCAATGGGATGAATATGTGATTACATGATTCCTAGGCTCACAAAATACTGTAGTTTATATGAAAGCAGTAAGCATGTATATATATAAAAGTCAGTAAATATATATATATATATATATATATATATATATATATATATATATATATATATATATATATATATATACACAGGATCACCAACCACGAAGCACCTCCATGGGGATCGAAATGTAAATAAAGTCATTAAAAGCTATCAAAACCATGGAGGAAACTCAAAGGGGGATTAAACGTAAATAAAGTCAGAATACGGCCAACCGCCACGAAGGAAACTCAAAGGACAAAATGTAAATAAAGTCAGAATCGGCCAAACCGCCACGAAGTAAACTCAAAAGTGAGACGAAATGTAAATAAAGTTGTAAAAGCGATCAACCACCACGTAAGTAATCTCAGGTGGGACAATATATATATATATATATATATATATATATATATATATATATATATATATATATATAAAATCAATAAACTCACCGGATGTAAAATTCGGGCTCATGAAGCGAGTCCCACCACAGTTCATATATATATAAGCGAATAAACGCACCTGGATATGAAATCTGTGCTCATCGTAAGCAGAGTCCACCAGGAGTTCATATATATATATATATATATATATATATATATATATATATATATAAGCAAATAAACGCATAGGATATAAAATCCAGGCTCATCGTAATGCAGTCAGACCACGGTTCATATATATATATATATATATATATATATATATATATATATATATATATAAGCGAATAAACGCATAGGATATAAAATCCAGGCTCATCGAGTAATCAAAGTCCACAGTTCATATATATATATATAAATATATATATATATATATATATATATATATATATATATATATATATATATATATATATATATATATAAAAGTTTAGTAAATGCACGGGCATCAAGTTCAGGCTCATCGAACAAAAAGTCAAACACACGGTTGATATATATAAGTATATATATATATTAAAGCAAAGAAACGCTCGGCATCAAGTTTAGGCTCATCGAACAAAAAGTTAAACACACGATTAATATATATAAATGTAATATATATATATATATATATATATATATATATATATATATATATATATATATATATATATATATATATATATTAAAGCAAATAACGCTCAGGCGAAGTTCAGCTCAATCGAGGCATAACTCGATAATGTTAGTCAATATATATGTAAATATATATATATATATATATATATATATATATATATTTAATATATATATATATATAGACTAAAATGAAACCACGGACCAAAGTCCGGGCAAAAACAAGCAACACGACTCTCAACGTGTAGAAGGGTGTGTGCAAAGATGACGAGAAAGACTCTAAAGTGTGTGAGAAGGCTTACAGCTGACTGATAAAGAAGGCTTCTATATCTTTAGAGTGGGTAAACACTGACTCTTGTAGGTACAAAAGGGCTATATATGAGCTCACAGGTGTTTAAAAGGGGAAAAATACACTACATGGAGTGAGTGCAGAGCAAATTGGGCAGGGCTTCCTCGCCTTTTTCTCTTTGAAAATCAGCACCCCAAGCCCTCTATTTATAGGCATTTTAGCCGCAGGTACAGCTGCGGCTGAGCCACAAGTGTACCAGAGGCAACCTGGGTGGGCCCGGGTTTGTCAAGTAGGGTCGTCTCGAAGTACATGCACTCAGGCACTGTAATGTCCACTCGGACTTTCAGAAGTGCAATCCGGGCATCCGTTTGGGATATACAGGACCTATTTTGGACCGCCGTTGTCGAGAGTTGTACGATGGCATGGGATTAGAGTTTGTACGAAGTCATTGAAGATGGGACGATGCCCTCCTGTCTTCAAGCTTCAACTTTCATCTGTTACCCCGTACAATAGTCACTCGGGATTGGTTAGTCTTGCGGGACATCGTTGCGTAGAGACGTGATGTGGCATCGTGTTGACGAGATGACGATGTTGCCCCTCACCGGGGTTATCTCCGGATTGGGCTAATAAAGCAGACGTTGCTCAGGCTTCGCTGAGATTGGACTGCTACAATTGTTGAAGGTCCTCATTGTCACCTTTGAAGTGTGCCTGTCTTCCCGATGTTATTGTCGGGTTGGTGCAGTGTATTTCATTGTTAGCGCCGAGATTGAAGCTGGTCGCATTTGAAACAAGCATTTTCGGGGTTATCGCTGAAACTGCATTCCTTGGGGTTATCACCAAGGTTGGTGGCTATTCCCATGGTTGGGACTGAGACTGGATATCTCGGGGTTATCTCCGAGATTAATCGGTCTTCTCCGGTGTGTGTTCCGGTGTTGTATCTACATGCCTCGGGGTTACATCCGAGGTTGGATTTGTTACTCCCAGATTGCGATCCGGTTGATCTTTGAACTTCCTAGTAGTATCCAAAGATGGATTTGGATCGTCTTTCAGGGTTCTCTCTTAAAAGGCGAATCTGTCCTCCTACAATGTTAGTAACAGTAGTACAAAAAATTTTGAGTGTCTACATCATCTTTATTTATAAAAGTTGGGGTCTTACAACCACCCCTTCTTATAAAATTTCGCCCTCGAAATTAGGGTACGTACCTGGTATGTCGAAGAGGTAAGGATACCTTGATTCCATTTCAGATTCTAACTCCTAGGTCATTTCCTCATCATTGTGGTTTCTCCACAAAACTTTGACTTGAGGTATAACCTTGGAACGTAGAATATGTTCCTTCTTATCCAAGATTTGAACAGGAACCTCTTCATACATTAAATCTTCCGCTATTTCATCTGGTTCTAACTCAATAATGTGGTGCGGGTCTTTCACATATTTACGTAACATAGATATGTGAAAAACGTTATGAACACGAGACATACTTGGCGGTAAAACAAGTCTATAGGCCACAGTTCCTACTCGATCGAGAATTAAAAATGGGCCAATGAATCGAGGATTGAGCTTTCCTCTCTTTCCAAATCTCGTAACTCCTTTCCATGGAGCAACACGTAACAACACATGATATCCAATATCGAATTCCACGTCCTTTCGATGAAGATCAGTATAACTCTTTTGTCGGTCTTGTGGGACAAAGAGTCTTAATAAATCTTCAAGAGTTTGAATAGTCTCTCTCATCGCCCGTCAAATCCCGAGGATGATATGCCGAGCTAAATCGTAAATCTGTGCCCATAGCTTTCTGCAAACTAACCCAAAATCGTGAAGTGAATCTTGGGTCTCGATCAAAAACTATGGATACTGGCATACCATGCAGTCTTACAATCTCGTTTATGTACATACTGATCAAGACGCGTTCAAGTGTATAAGTTTCTCGACGCAGAAGAAATGAGCAGACTTGATCAATCAATCAATAATGACCCAAATCGCATCTATGCCTTGAGAAACCTTAGAAAGACCGGTAACGAAATCCATGGTAATGTGCTCCCACTTCCATTCTAGAATTTCAAGTGGTTGCAATGGACCTTTTGGTACTTGATGCTCCGCTTTAACTCGTTGACAAGTTAGACACCTTGAGATAAAAAGTGTTATCTCTCTCTTCATATTTCTCCACCAAAATGTATGACGAAGATCATGATACATTTTGGTACTCCCAGGATGGATTGCAAACGGTGTGTTGTGCGCCTCCATCATGATTTTATACCTTAAATCGTGGTCGTTAGGAACACAAAGTCCGGAGTTGACTCAAGTATTCCTTCTTCATCGATTTGCTTGCTTGTGTAGCACCTTCTAGCACTTTCTTCCTCATACGCATCACCTCCAGTGTCCGTAGCTCGAAAGCAACTTTAACTTTATCAATTAACGCTTCGGTTCTACTCAGATATTTGCCATCATCACATGGGTCCTCGGAGTCTTTAACTCTATCTCCATCCTTTGCAAGTCACACAAAATGGGCCTTTGCGTTGACAATATCGCACTTTTCATTTACTTGCATACGATCTTCTACTCAATGCGTTATTTACCACGTTCGTTTTTCTAGGATGGTATTGGATGGTATGATCATAATCTTTCAATGATTCAAAGCCAACTTCGTTTGTCGCATGTTGAGTTCCTTTTGAGTGAAGAAATATTTGAGGCTTTAATGATCCGTAAAGATCTCCACTTTCTCTCCATACAAGTAATGCCTCCAAATTTTAAGTGCTGAAGCCAACATTTATAACTCTAGATCATGAGTAGGATAATTCCTCTCATATTCTTTGAATTGTCTTGAGGCATAGGCTATGACTTTCCCATGTTACATGAGAACACATCCTAACCCTTTGCCTGAAGCATCACTGTAGATGACAAATCCCTCTAAGCCAGATGGTATTGTCAGAACAGGTCCTGAAATGAGTCTCCTCTTGAGTTCTTGAAAACTCTTCTCACATTCCTCGCTCCAACCGAATTTTGTATCTTTCCGCTTTAGCTGGGTTAATGGAGTAGCGATTCGAGAAAATCCTTCCACGAATCTCCGATAATAACCAACTAAGCCGAGAAAGCTACGTACATCGATCACTAATTTGGGTTGCTCCCAGCTTTGAATAGCTTCAATCTTTGTCGGGTCAACAGATATTCCATGACTTGATACTATGTGCCCAAGGAATGCTACTTCCTCAAGCCAGAACTTGCATTTCTTCAACTTGGCATAAAGCTTGTATTCACGAAGCTTTTGGAGTATCAGCCTCAAGTGTTGCTCATGATCTTCACGGCTTTTGGAATAAATAAGGATGTCATCAATAAAGACGACCACAAAGTGATCCAAATATTCCTTGAATACTCGGTTCATCATATCCATGAAGGCAGCATGAGCATTAGTCAATCCAAAGGATATGACTAGGAATTCATAATGCCCGTACCGAGTTCTGAAAGCCGTCTTTGGAATGTCATTGGTTCTAATCTTCAATTGGTGATATCTGGAACGAAGATCAATCTTTTAAAAGAATTTGGCTCCTTGCAACTGGTCAAACAGGTCATCAATACGTGGCAATGGGTACCTATTTTTGATGGTGACATGATTCAACTCCCGATAATCAATACAAAGTCTAAAACTCCCATATTTCTTCTTCACGAATAGAACAGGAGCACCCCAAGGAGAAGTACTAGGACGAATAAAGCCAATGTCTAACAATTCCTGCAGTTGGGTCTTTAACTCCCACGAAGTTCAATAGAGCCATTCGACATGGGGCTTTGGAAATGGGTTTTGTCTGGGTTCAAGGTCGATACAAAATTCAATTTCACGCCTGGGGTAGGCCGAAAGTTCTTCGTGGAATACGTCGGAAATTTATTAACAATAGAAATATCATTCAAAGTCGACGTATTTTTGTTTAGATCCGTGACATGAGCTAAGAAAGCTTGACATCCATTTTTAATAAACGAATAGCTTTATGGCTTGAGATAACGTTGATTGATTTTAATGGTTTGGTTGCTTGAATTCGCATAATAGGTTGGTTAGGAATATGAAAGCTAACAACCTTATGAAAACAATCAATTTTTGCATGATGAGTAGTTAACCAATCAATCCCTAGAATCACATCAAATGCAAGTATTTTTAATGAAATAAGATCGACAGGTAATGTGAGGGTACCGATTTGAACCAAACAAGACTTATAAACAGTGGATGTAATGAAGGTTTCTCCCAACGGAGTTTTCACAGATAAGTTAAAGTCTAATTTCTCCGAAGTCAAATTTAATCGTTGAGCGCAAGTAGGAGAAATAAAAGAATGGGTAGAACCGGTATTAAATAAGGTATAGACTTCGCTAGAGTTTATGATAAGCTTACCCATGATGACCTCGTTCGGGTTCCTTGCTTTCTGGGAGGTCACTGCAAACGCTCTCCCTCGCACTACCGGCTTTGACTGTTCTAGGACGGCCTTTGGTGCCTCCATCCTAGCTGAACTTGTCTTCGGTGAACGACAAAATCAGGATAGGTGACCTTCTCTTCCACAATTATAACATGCTTTGGATGGCATCACGCTGTTTGGATTGATGTGTCCATCCCCTCCGCATTTGAAGCATATGATAGGTGGTCGTTCCCCTTCCTTAACAACGGGTGCTGGTGCTGACGTCTTTCCATCATTGTTGAATCTCCTCTTCTTGAAATGTTCATTCTTATTGTTTTGGTCCTGATTACCACCGGAGTGGTTACCATTTCTAGCCTGTTGATTCCCTCCACGCTTGTTGTCACCACCCTCGATGATCGCTCTCTCACCGGGTATTATCATTTTGCCTTTTGCTCTCTTTTGGTCGTTGACTCGTTATCACGCTCCACTAATCGAGCCCTATTTACAACATCTAAATACAAACACGGCTTTATGGAAATAAGATATTGACGTATCTCCGCTTCAAACCTCTTAAAAACATCGTCATCATTCTCTCTTCTTCATTATCAAAGTGGTGGGGCAACCGAGATAACTCGACAAACTTGGCTTTGTCTTTGCGACACGGTCATGTTATTACGCTCAAACTTGATGAACTCTACCTCTTTCATGTGACGAATACTTTCGGGAAAGTACTTGTCATTGAATAGTTCTTGGAACTTCTCCCAAGACATCTTTAGTGCGGCAGGTTGATTATGTTTTACCGATTCCCACCAATAATCTGCCTCTCCTCGTAACATAAAGGTGGCAAATGGCACCTTTTGCTCCTCGGAGCATCCCAAGACATCAAATATCTTGGTGATCTGCTTTATCCACGCTTCCGCCTTAAGTTGTTTTGGCTCTCCAATAAACTCCGGTGGTCCCAGCTCTTTGAACTATTTAGCGGTGACCGTCCTAGAGTTTCCAGTGTTTCCACCTACATTTTTGACAGGAGCCGCCCTTGCCTAATGTTGCATGAATTGTATAAAGCCTCTGAACATTCCATCGTTCGTCATCTGGTCAGTGTTGTTGTTTGCCTGTTGTCGCCTTCTTGATGCACATTATCCTTATTATTGATCTATGGAGACTCAACGGTCTCCTGTGCTCCATTGCTATTCTCAACATTCTCGGATGTCATTTTCAGATACTGCCACAAAACAAGGGTTAATTAACATATAACATATTATCCTTACACTCTGACAGACCAATTAAATGCCAAATAAACTTAGGTAGGTCATACTAGCGAAGGAATTCCCCGTCTCTCCCCTCCTAGTTCTAGTCTCACATCTTAGCCAGGGATTATATCCCTAAGCTTTGATACCAACTGTGAAGCCCCCAAAATAGGTATACATCACCTATTCTAAGTCGCCAAATACATGGTACTGAATACAAATACAACTAATTATACAACAGTCATGTAAAAATACGACAAAATATATGATGTGAGTTTTAATACAAATATTGTCATCTAGACAATATCCACACTCAAAATAAGTCCTCAATACATTTATTAACACATTATTTCACAGAATAGTGAGGACTACTAATGCTATCCTACGATCACATCACTCCGCTCCCGACTAGTCCACCTCGCTACGTTCTCATTTCTTGAAGAGAACAATGAAAGCAAAAGGGGTGAGCTCAACTAGCCCAGTAAGAAATATTATGACTAAGATAATGCAGAATAAATTATCATTAGTCTTCAATAGTGTTAAACTGATAAAATATAACAAACATCAAGTTTAATTGCAGCGGAACAAGCAATCCATTAGAAGAGTCAAATAGGGAATACAATCTACTATCTTCTATGATTTAAAAGGTTTTTCATCACTTTTATCGCTAGGACTCAGCTTAATAAATAATCCACATCACCGAATCACCCTTGCACTACGGCCAAGGATATTCTTTAGTATCACGACCACAATTATCCATGCACTATGGGCTAAGAATATTTGTGTATTCATTAATGGTCATGATCATGCCAACAACTGTCCATCAAGGCACTACGGGCCAATGATGACTTTTTTCACATCATTTGTAACATTACGGTCATGATTACACTGAATAATCCCTGGTCATAATCATACCCAAGTCCATCTATGTACTACAGGCCACAGATGACTTTCAACAAAATATAAACATGAAGATGATGACAATGATATAAGAATTCAATAAAACTAGTTTAAGAATTATTTTATCCAGGAATCAATAAGTCCAAATCGCCAACATGATACTTCTTTGTGGAGTAAAATTCAAGAATGCTCAGAAGAATATTTCCATGAAAAGATAATGGATGAAGCGCAAATATCAAAGATATTCCACTACTTTCATGGAGTATAGAAGTCAAAAGTTTAACCAACTGAGTATAATAAAGAATGGAATAACAAAAGAAATCACCAAGCATGCGATAAACCGCACAGGCAGGTTATTCCAATAGAATAATAAATAACGGAACCGGTCCCGTAAAACGCATGCATGATGTGATATTCAATGAGAATAATAAAGGCGGAATTAGGTCCGGTAAAACGCATGCATGTGATATTCAAATGTAATAATAAAGACATAATCAGGTCCGACGTAAAACGCACAAATAGGATATTCCAACTGAATATTACGAATGGAATAACTGAAGAATTTCACCAAGTATAGGGTAGCCCGCGTACACAAAAGTTATTCCAATGTAATAATAATTAATGGAATAATGTAAGTTCTCTTCATGAATACAAAAGAAATAATACCCCTACTACAAGTAAAAGAAAGCTGGATATAACAAAGAGGGAAGTAGCAGAATATTTTTCTATAGTTTCTCTATAATTTCTCTCTCTAGAGTTTTAGTGAATTCGTAAGAAATAATGAAGGAATGAACTTCTATTTATAGGAGAATTGAAGGGCACTGTGTAAGAAAATCACGGATGCAATAATTCCTTCATTCACGGATGCTTGACTGATGCATTATTTCATTCACGGAAGCTAACCAACTTGCAGGCAATTGAAATCAACCAATTTCAAATAACAACAAACAAAAAAAAAAAATAATATATATATATATATATATATATATATATATATATATAACACATGTTATAACATATATATATATAATACTAATTAACTTTTTATAAAGCAAACTCCCTTCCCCCCCCAAATTTCCACTCGAGAACAAATAAATTCACCCCCAAAAGTTATTTTTCTTCCAACATGTGGGCCCCCACCATTATAAAATAATTTTCTCACCGATTATTTTGAAAAATGGGTAAGTGGGAATCCAAATAATAAGCAAAATTTACAACAATTATTATAGCAATACTTGAACAAAGAGTGACTTCTCACGTAAGCATCAAGAATCAATCTGGTGCTACTTATGCAACCACGCCAGACATCGTATTTTTTAACACTTGGGTGTTTCAACAAAGATAATGAAGAAAACTTCCCGTTATTTTCATAAAGTAATTTTGTCGTTTTCTTAATCCAAACAATAATTCCGTTAATAGGTCCACCAATGATTGTCTTGGTTATACGAATATTCCCCTGTTGAAGCGAATATTCCCAACCAATCGAATATTATAAAACAACTTGTGTACTTTGCAAAATTTATAAATATTACCCACAACTATAACATTATATCAAATTCATTCCATAATATTCAAAAATGATATTTATAGAAAGTTCATCTTTATTTATAAAACTTGGGGTCTTACATTATAAATTAGAAATTTATCTTCAATTTCATTTTTATTTCTGAGAAGGTAAACTTTAGTATATCTAGAATAATCATCTATAAAGGTCACATAATAATTTTTCTCACCTCTAGAAGTATTTATAGACATATCACCTAAGTCTGAATGAATTAAACTGAGAAGTTCAGATTCTCTAACAAGTACCGGTTTACAAGTCTTTTAGTAGTTTTGGCTTCTACACACATTTGACATTTATTGGTATTTGAAATTTTAACATCTTTTAAAATCTATAAAATTTTCATTATTTTTATATAAGAGTAATTCACATGGCCTAAAATCTAGCATGCCAAATATCATCACATTCAACCAAGTAAGCAAAAGAAGTACTAGCATTATTATTCATGAGTTCAAGTACATTCAAATGAAATAAATCAGCATTAAGATACCCTTTTTCCCACAAACACCCCATTTTTTGTTAACACGACCTTATCATATTCAAACATAACCTTACCCCCAACTTTTCCAAGTATCCCAATAGATACGAGATTGTAGCGAATCTCAGGAATATGAAAGAACATCGGTAAGAGAAAGGATCTTCTCAGAAGTCAATTTTAAATTTACTTTCCCTTTACCCAACACTGGTGCAAGCCTCGAATCTCCCATGTACACATGTTCATCTTTTTCCTCAAGGGGAGTGTAAGAGATGAATGCACCACGATTCGCACAAATGTGTTTGGTAGCACCAGAATCCACTACCCATGCCTCTTTGTTAGTCTCCATGTTCACCTCGGAGACAACCGCCACAATAGTATTTTCTGCCTCAGCTAAGTTAGCTCTCGGAGGAGCAGACTGGTTATTTCCTTTTTTGAACTGGCATTGGGTAGCACGATGACCTGGCCTTCCACACACGAAACAATCACCTTTAGGTTTTGAGGTTTTGTGTTTGAACTGATTTGGTTTTACCTTCGGACTGGGTTATACTTATGCCCATGTTTAGGATGTTTGTTGAACAGGTGAGGAGGTTTGCGATCATCAACCAAATTTGTTTTGGAAGACATCTCTTTGACTTTGGCAGTTTTACCTAAATTTCTGTTCTTTTTCTCAATACGAATATGAACAATTAACTCCTCTAAGGTCATGTCTTTTGATAAGTGGATTTTATATACACGAATCAATATTCATTTCAAGTTTAAATTCATGGTTATCTTCGTGTTTTGTGTTCGTTTTTACTCGTTTCATGTTATTTTATGTGTAGGGTGGTCATGGATGCAAGTGGTGAAGAATGGCGGAGTTTTGAAGCAAAAGTGGAAAAACTCATGAAAGCAAAAATTTCTTAAGAAGAAGTGAGCATCACTGTAGGTAGGCATTTCTAAGTTTATACCCCACGGAAGTGGGTCCCGAATCTTGCAAGTGTCCTGCTACTGTGTGGAGTCTGTTGCTACTTGGTTTGTTGGTTTGTTGTAGGCGCCTGGACTCTATATGAGGGGATTTTGGCCAGAATAGAAAGGAGAGCTGAATATTACGTAGAATACAACTAATTACAGAACACAAGGAGCATATTACAAGAAAAATTTTAGGATTCAAGTGCGAGATTCGGAGGAGTATTTTTCAGAGATTATCATGACGGTTGCAAATCGAGGCTACGTGAAGGGGTTTTCATTATTCTTCTTCTATTTAGTTCTTTATTTGTAATCGAAAGGATGTTTTCAGTATATTATTCAGTTTTTAATTCATTCGTTATGAACTAATTCACTTATTAGACTTGTGATGGATCTTTGGGCGAAACGATGATTTTATAGCTTTTATTTCTAATTCAATAATATATTCTCAGTTTATCTATGTTAATTCGAGCGTGAACTTATGAATTGCCTGATCAATAATTCCTTGTGGATTTGAATGGAATCGAGAGAGAAGATTCAATTCTAGACCTAGTTAATATAGCATGTGTCATGAATTTTGTCAATAGCAGATTTTTGATTATTGTTAAGGTAGAGATATGCTTAATGTCGACGTCGGGATTTTTGGATGTCCTTTTTCGTTACTTGTTCTTTGGTGTTCTCATTTTAGGTGAGATTTGTTTGAAAAAAACAAGTGAAAATGGTCCGACATATATAATGTCGACGATGGGACTGTTAAGAGTCGTCAGTTGGTTTTTTAAATGGTTGTACCAACACAACCGAGAAAAGGTTTGCACATTGACCCAGTGATGTGACACTGCTATACGGGTCGGTGAAACCGAGATTCGTTAGAGTCCGGGGACTTGGTTATGCAGGGGGAAGGTGTTAGGCACCCCCCAACATCCGTGTTACCATGGTGACCGCCTCTTTTCAAGAAACTGTTATCTGAATGTGTGTGTGTGTGGGTCAATGTGCTGTTATTTGGAAGTAGTGCGAGGCCTCGTTCGAACCTATATACACAGGGTTTGAATTTATGTAAAAATTCAGTTTTTAGCAAGATATAGCAATGACGTTTTATAAAAGAGGTTTTTCAAACCCTGATGCTCAATAGTAATTGAGACCTTTTACACTCCCATTTTATTAAGTGATCGGTTTGATTGATTTTATTTGACGAATGCGAGGCATCCGTATGAAAAATAATGTACAAAATAATGCTGACTTCCTCGTGGGTATGGAAACCATCTGAGGAGATTCAGACAACACATAATAATTTACAAGCTGCTTACAACTGAAAATGTCCATCACGGGAACTAAATCTAGATCCAATGGGATGAATCTGTGATCACAGGATTCCTAGGCTCACATGATGCCGCAATTTGTATAAAGCAAATAAACATGTATATATATATATACAAAAGCTATAAATATATATATATAGACATGATCACCAACCACGAAGCACCTCCATGGGGGATCAAAAATGTAAATAAAGCTGTAAAAGCTATCAACCGCCACAGAGGAAACTCCAAAGGGACAAAATGTAAATAAAAGCAGAAGATTTGGCCAACCACCATGAAGGAAACTCGTGTGGGACTAAATGTAAAGAAAGTCAGAAGCGATCAATCGCCACTTAAGTGAACTCTGTGCAGATTTAAATTTATATATATATATATATATATATATATATATATATATATATATATATATATATATATATATATTAAAGCACGTAAATGCTAGGATGTAAAATCTCAGGCTCATCGTAATGAGTTCGACCATAGTTGATATATATATATATATATATATATATATAGGAAAGCAAGTAAACGCATCAAACCGAAAGTTTAGGCTCATCGAACAAAGTTCGACAATACGATTAATATAATATATATATATATATTAAAGCATCAAATGCTCCTGCATCAAGTCTAGGCTCATCGAACAAAGTTAGACATACAGATCATATATATATATAATATATATATATATATATATATATATATATATATATATATATATATATATATATAAATATATAAAAGCAAATAAACACCTGCATCAAGTTCAGCTCAATCGAGGCATAACTCGATAATGTTAGTCAATATATATATATATATATATATATATATATATATATATATATATATATATATATATACTGATCGAATGAAACCATGGACCAAGTCCGCAAAAAGCAAGCAACACGACTCTCAGCGTGTAGAAGGGTGTGTGCAAAGAAGAAGAAAGACTCTAAAGTGTGTGTGAGAAGGCTTACAATTTGATCGCTAAAAAGGCTTTTATATCTTTAGAGTGGGTAAACACCTGGCTTTTGTGGGTACAAAAGAGGCTATATATGAGCTCACTCAGGTGTTTAAAGTGGGAAAATACATCGTATGGGTCGAAAAGTGAGGCGGGTGTCAGGTAGGTTTCCCGTCGGTTTCTCTTGCAAAATGGCACCCCAAGCCCTCTATGTATAGAGGAGGAGGAGCATGAGTCTACCTGCTGCACCTAGTAGTAGGGTGTACTGCAATTTGCCTGGGTGCCCCGGCAATGTGGGTCCCGCCAGATCGAGAAGCACGTGACGCGTTGTTATTTCGGTCGCTCATAACTTTCAATCCGGGAGTCCGATGGAAGCGTGCCATACCATTTCGAAAAGCTCTTTTCGAGAGATACACAATGATATATGATTTAACCTTTTTTGATTCCAGGAAGATGGGTCCATGACCGAAATGGCATTCCCGGGTTTCTATCAGGCCGTCCGTTGAGCCGTTTTGCGTAGTTTGCGCTTGAAAGTTAAGATATGGTTCTTGTGGGACTTCCTTTGAAGCATTTTGAGTTGACATGAGTGTATTTGATTTGAAATGAAGTTGAGTTAGCAAAATGACCATTTTGCCCCTCCCGAGGTTATCTCCAGTTTTCGCGCAGTTGTAGGAGTCTTTTCTTAGGGTTATCTCTGAGGTTGGCTTGCTGTTGACTTTGACTATCCTCAGGGTCATCTCTGAGGTTGGCATGACCTCCTGGGGCTATCTCCAGGCTTTGATCTTGATCCCCCGGGGCTATCTCCGGGATTGAAACTGACTTTCCCTAGGTTATCTCCGAGGTTTGGAACCTGATTTCTCGGGGTTATCTTCGGGGTTGAGAACTGGATCTCTTGTGGCTATCTTCGGGGTTGGAATTGATGTTGTGGTCCTCCGGGGTTATCTCTGGAGTGTGAAGAAGTCGCTTTTGTCATCCTGCATAGTTAGTAACAGGAAAATGAAATTTCTAGTGTCTACAGATGCCCCTCTTTACCATGTTCATGCAATGCAATGGAATGGACATGATAAAGATTAGTAGACACTTGAAACATGACAAGGTATTTTCAATGATGAAAATCGCAATGTAGTGAATGTTTATGATGAATATGAAAAATGTCGCATATCGCATATCGCATATCGCATGTCGCATGTCGCATTTCTCTTTTCGCATTTGGCCAAATCGCACATCGCAATTCGCATATCGTAACTCGCCCATCGCATTTCACATATCGCATCGCAAATCGCATATCTCATATCGCAAATCGCATATCGCATATCGCATATCACAAAATCGTAAATCGCAATGTAATGAATGTTATGATGAATATTAAAATGTATTCGCAAATCGCTTTACCTTTATCGGGCATTGCTGATACATATGCTGGTGTTGACTCCAATGGTTTGGAATTTAATCACTGATACTTGTTTGACAAAGATAAGTTGAGATATTTTCCACATCTTTGATGGGGATGACGTTCTAAAATCACCAGACCCTCCTAATGTATTCGCTGGTAGTTGCAACGGTGCCTATCCTGCTGATCGCCAAACTTTTTTGCTTCCCACTCGAACGGTGGTATACGAGGCTTTTATCGCTGAACTGTCATGATGTTGCTCTGGATGCCAATGGTTTAGAATACCAGATCTTCTGATACCTTCGCTGAAGTAATATTCCACGGATTACTTCACTAGATTTTGCCTGATGTTACGCTCACCCTTTTTGAGGTGATTTGGAATTTCCTTTCACTTTTTGGGTGCTTGTGCCCCATTTCCTTGAGCGCTTGATTCGAAATCCGGTTGAACTGATGACATGAATGCCGCTGACATCCCTAGAGGGTGCAACTCGTTCCTTCGCTGCCCAGATTTGAACTTCGCTATAGAGGCCTCATCTGAAGAGGACTTGACGGTGGTTGGTGCATTTGATGATGAGGATTTATCTCGCTATACCTCCTTCCCTTTTTGGGAATCGAAAAATGCCCAAGTCCTTTCGCATGTTGTTGTCGGGGATTCATTGCGAGTGAATAATATCTGAATCTCTATTGAGATGATGATAGACCATGCTGATGGCGCTAACTGGTGCATTTTCCACTTTAGTATGGTTGATAAATGCCCTAGTGTTGAGTTGTCGCTGCTTCTGAGATTACCCCAATCTTGTTGTAAGGGATCCAATATCCGATTGTCGCAAATTTTGAAATTGCCCCAGCCTTGCTTGTTGTCTAGGATAGTTGCTTTGACAAATGAGCTGATAAGATGCCGAGATCGCAAGAGGCTTTTACTTATGTACCATCTGGTGAACAGGTAGTGGATGTGGGCTTTGATGTTGACAGCTCTTTCTGGTAGAGATGTCGCTTTGTTAGAGATATGATGCTCTGACTCATAGGGATATCGCTGTTGCTGAGAGGGATGACACTATATCTACCCGAGATATCGCATGTAGTTAGCGGTGGATCTGTTGGCTCGTGTAGAAACCCTTGGGCAGGAGATCACATCGTTACCTCCTTCTTCTGAGAGGGAATCCATGTTGGACTTGATAGCCCGCATATACACTAATTTGTAGATGGGCTTGGTATTTTCCTGCACAGACTAGCTTAGCCATTTTGTCATGTACAGTACACATTGTATATATCAAAAAATATTATATGTGGCAGGGAAATATATGTTGATTCACTTCCCTTTTAGTTGTGCCTTGTTATTTTCTTGATATTTGCTTGTTTCTCTAGGACTTTGTGATCTGGATGTATTCTAAACTCCTCCTTGATGGATGGACAGTGAGATGTCTCAGGATTTTCAGAATGGATCGTCGATCTGTGTGTATTCCCTACCATCTTTGGTGTCTTGGGACTTGTTTCTGTATGTGGTTATGGATAGGAGTGAGTTTGTTTTTTCTGTGGTGAGACCGGACCATATAACATGGCTGCCTACGTACTCCCGTGTATTGGGGAGATCAGGTCGACGTAGTTCGCCGTGCAGGGCGAGTTGAAAAATGTGATCCCATAAGCAAGTCAAACTGCGGGGAAGAGAAAGTTTGATCCTAGGTTGAGGATAAATTAGAGGTGTGAAAAGTTTGATCCCATGTATGGGTAGCCAAACTGCAAACGTAAGAGGTTCAATTCGCGGTGGGATGACCTAAGTGGTATGATCGTAGTGAAGCCAGGTTGCTGGCTTGAAAGGATGTTTCCCTAAGGGGCAAAGCATGGAAAGGAGTTGTATGTGGTAAAGGGTTAAATAACCGGAATGACTGGTGATCTGATGATCCAAAACCAGGATGTTCGCTTGATGGTAACCTTAGACATAGTACTGTTTCACGGTGTCCGACATGATAAGCTATGGAAATTCATCGCCGTCCATTTCCTATAATCTGAAAGCGCCTCCTGTCAATACCTCCTTGACAATAAACAGGCCTTCCCAATTTGGAGCGAATTTTCCTTTAGACTGATCTTGGTTGTCAATGATCTTCTTCAAAACCAAGTTGTGTTGTTTGAACTATCGTAGTTGGACTTCTCTGTTGTAGGATCTTCTTTACAAGTAGAGGGTCGCTCATGTCTGGGCCACATACTACACCATGGATCTCATCCATGAGTCTATGAGCTTGGTCTTGGTCCAGACATCTGAGGAGACCTAGTCCTGCATCTTTTTTGTATATTGCATCTCCGATCAGGTAGAATTTCATAGCAAGTCGATGGATCCGCCTGTTCTCAGTCAGGCTCGCCTCAGCGCGTGTAGATCTATCTTGTGAGTGCTCATTGATATATTGATATCAACGGTGTTGGATGGGAGGTAGCTCATCGATACTTCTCCAATGTAATTCCAATAGGCTGAAGCCTTTTGTTGGGAAAATGTGAGGGTTAGCATGTCTTCCTTGTCATATATGTTGATCAAGGAGTCCCAAGTTGCTAGAGCATCTGGAAAATCATTCCTATTCCGAGGAACGTGGAGGAAGGATTTTTCTTCAAACTCCGAAGCCATCTGTAGAACCTGCCGATGTTAAGGCAGCAACTGTAGAACCTTTTGAAGAGATTTTTTCTTTTTCTTTTTTCTCTTTTTATTTTCTTTTTATTTTCTTTTTTCTTTTTCTTTTTCTTTTTCTTTTTTCTATTAGATCGGGGAAAAGAGCCATATGGCTCACTGATAGGTAGCTCCGGCATTGATGAGGCCGAATGACAATCGTATGTAGCAAAGGGCTCCCCAAGGCGTGATGAATGAAGTTTTCTCATGATAATCTTCAGCAACCATGATTTGATGGTACCCCGCGGAGCAATCAGCAAAGGAGTACATGTCGTATCGAGCTGTATTGTCAATGAGTATGTGGATGAACGGCACGTGAAAAGTATCTTTGAGGCAAGCTTTATTCAAATCTCTGTAATCCACATAAACTCGCACCTCCCTTCCCGGTTTCGGCACGGGGAGTATGTTAGATAGCCATTCAGGGTATGTTGACACCATGATGATGTCGGCTTGAAATTGTTTCACAATTTCTTCTTTAACTTTTAACCTCCACTCAGGTTTTAATCGCTTGAGCTTCTACCTGACTGGCTTGAATTCCCCTCTGATGGGAAGGGGATGAATGACAATATCAGTGGATAAACAGACCATGTCTTCGTGAGACCATGCAAACACATCCTGGAATAGGGTCAATAGAGTAACCATGTCATTCCTTTGGTTTGGAGTGAGGTCCGTACCAATCTGGACTTGTTTGGGGTTTTCAAAGGTTCCGAGGTTTAAAAAGAGGTGGTTTGATCAAGATTTGGCTTGGGTTTGTCTTCGACCCATTCTTTGATCTCCTGAGGTATCTCATAGTCATCTTGCATTTCCATCAAGTTTGAGTCCAAATTTACATCAAAGTTACAGTCCTTGTGGAGAATAGGCACCTCATCAGCAAGTACAGGCACCTCTAAATTCAGAGTCTTGAAACAAAATATTCTTTCACTTAGTATATAACACTGTTCAATCACACAAAGTGTTAGCCTGTAATTACAAAAGTAATTGCTAATACTGTACAGAAAAAGTAAGCAGTTATTGTTATCTAGAAGGTAGAGAGAGTTTCTTCCCTTTTTACCCTCGTCGGCAAATGCAAGGAGTGGTGCTTCAATTGTCAAGGGCAAAGTCTTGGTGGACTGCAGTGATGGAGGGGCTATCATCAACCTCTTTCTGTCGAATGATGACCATTACGTCTGGGCCATCATCATCTGGGGTGTATCTGTTTGAGAAGTTGTTTGGTTTGACCACACCATTGATGGCTGCCTACGTACTCCTATTGAAGAGGAGACCAGGTCTTTCGTAGTTCAGGCCTTGGTTTGAAAAGGTTCAAAGGGGTAAGCGGTGAGAAGAGTGTAGAGATGTTTTTTGTTTTGTTTTGTTTTGTTTCTCTTTTTTTATTTTTTTATTTTTTTATTTTTTTTTATTTTTTTATATACATGGAAAATAAAAGGCATACTACGAAGAAAGTGATACCGTTCCAACATTTTTTGGAACTCGCAACTTTATCCCCTAGATCTACATCTTCTTGGCTAGTTGAGGCCTGATAGTCCAGTTGTCAATGGTTATGTTGCCTTCAGGGCTCGTGATAGAGGTTACCCCTTGATTCTAAATGTCTTCGCTTGTGGCCATAACTTGATCGCTTCCTAATTCAGTACATTCCTCAGGGACGCTTGAAGTGGACGCATCGTAAAAAGGGATGAACTCTGGATTCTTTAATGGGTTGGATTCCCCAACAATCTCACCACCTTTTTCTTCATCTATTCCTTCGCCTTCTTCATGGGTTTCAAAGGATTCAACCATGAAATCTCCCTCGAACTGTTGTTGCATTTCCTGTAAAGAACCTTCCTTTTTGGCTTTTTCTTCCTTGGAAAGGATTAGTATTTCCTCCGCATCATCCAAGGTGATAAAATCAGGAACGTGGTTGATATCTTGGAACCATAGGATGTTTGATGTCAAGGGGAATCTCCTTTGGGGATGCCTTTGTCTCCTCTGTCATTTCTTGCATTAGGATCAGTCCACCTTGTGTTCTGGCAGAATTGTCGCTCATAGCCTTCACCTCATTTGAACTGCCTGTCTCGAATGGACATCTTAAGCTTTTTATTTCCTTTTCACCTTTTTTTGGTCATGGAAATTATATCTCCACTCTCCATTTTCAACGAGATCCCGGATTTTATGTCGCAAAGACCAAAGATTCTTGATCGTATGCCCAAGTGAGTTAGAATGGTAGAGACATATCTTGGTGGAATCATAACTCTTTATCTTGGGCTTTATAGAGGCTGAACTCGGTAATCCTTCCTTCGCTTATCAGAAAGTGTAGCATTTCTTCATTGGATTTGCTCAGAGGGGTAAATTTTCGGACTATTTTAGAGGTTGTTTGATCTTTCATCTTTGAGAATTCGCATTCCCTCGATCGATTCTTCCGCTGGCAAGATCTTCTAGCAATTTTATCATCCCCATTATATATATATAAGCAGATAAACGCACCGGATGTGAAATCTAGGCACATCGAATGAGTTCGACCATAGTTGATATATATATATATATATATATATATATATATATATATATATATATATATATATATTAAAGCACATAAACTTCATGAATGTAAAATCTAGGCTCATCGAATGAGTTCGACCACAGTTGATATATATAATATATATATATATATATATATATATATATATATATTAAAGCATCAAACGCTTCTGTATCAAAGTCTAGGCTCATCGAACAAAGTTTGACACGAGTTCATATATATAAATATACATATATATATATATATATATATATATATATATATATATCAACTGTGGTCGAACTACGCTCGATGAGCCTAGATTTTACATCCGCATGACGTTACGTGCTTTTAATATATATATATATATATATATATATATATATATATATATATATATATATATATATAAGCAAATAAACGCGCCTGCATCAAGTTCTAGGCTCAATTGAGGCATAACTCGATAATGTTAGTAATATATATATATATATATATATATATATATATATATATATATATATATATATATATATATATATATATATATAATATATATACAGAATGGAATGAAACCACTGAGATCAGAAGTCAGGGCAAAAGCAAGCAACACAACTCTCAGCGTGTAGAAAGGTGTGTGCAAAAGATGAAGAGAAAGACTCTAAAGTGTGTGAGAAGGCTTACACCGATCGCTAAAAAGGCTTCTATATCTTTAGACCTGGTAAACACTGGCTTTTGTGGGTACAAAAGAGGCTATATATGAGCTCACAGGTGTTTAAAGTGGGAAAATACACTGTATGGGTCGAGTGCGGAGCGAATTGTGCAGGGTTTCCCTGTCGGTTTCTCTTACAAAATGGGCACCCCAAGCCCTCTATTTATAGAGGGAGGAGCCACAAGTCTACCTGCGGCACCTAGTAGCAGGTGTACCTGCGACTGCCCGGGGTGCCCCGGGCAGTGTGGGTCCCGCCGTGTCGAAGTACGTACGCGTTGTTCGTTCGGTCGCTCATAACTTTCAATCCGGGAGTCCGATGGAAGCGTGCCATACCATTCCAGAAAGCTCTTTCCGAGAGCTACACAATGATATATGATTTGACCTTTTTTGATTCCAGAATGATGGGTCCATGACCAAAATGGTATTCCCAGGTTTCCGTCAGGCCGTCCGTTGAGCCGTTTTACGTAGTTTTCGCTTGAAAGTTAAGATATGGTTCTTGTGGGACTTCCTTTGAAGAATTTTGAGTTGACATGAGTGTATTTGATTTGAAGTGAAGTTGAGTTGGCAAAATGACCATTTTGCCCCTCCCGGGGTTATCTCCGATTTTTGCGCAGTTGTAGCAGTCTTTTCTCAAGGTTATCTCAAAGGTTGGCTTGCTGTTGACTTTGACTATCCTCAGGGTCATCTCTGACGTTGGCTTGACCTCCTGGGGCTATCTCCAGGCTTTGATCTTGATCCCCCGGGGCTATCTCTGGGGTTGAAACTGACTTTCCCAAGGGTTATCTCCAAGGTTTGGAACCTGATTTCCCGGGGTTATCTTTGGGGTTGAGAACTGGATCTCTTGTGGCTATCCTCGGGGTTTGAATTGATGTTGTGGTCCTCCGGGGTTATCTCTGGAGTGTGAAGAAGTCGCTTTTGTCATCCTGCATAGTTAGTAATAGGAAAACGAAATTTCTAGTGTCTACACTTAACATCATATGTAATCGAATAGAGAACTTAAGCTTAAACCTTCTTTAATTGCAGTTCACATAGAGATATAGTGAGTTGGTTGATTTAGGTGTTTAACGTATTTCTATCTTAATTGTGGATTGACGTTAATACGGTATTAGTGCATCGAGAGGTGGCGAGTATTACTTTCGTGTTCTTGATTAATAAACTGGGATATTAAATTGAGTTGGAATAAAAGTTTTCAAATCAGAGTGAAGCTCAGGGTGAAATCATAAGTCTAATTCTCCATTAATTGTTTGAAATTCTGGATTTTGATATTAGCGGTTGTTTTTGTGATAGTCTATTTATTTAATTTAGTTTTTATAATTTTAAACCATTGATTTTAGTAGTTTAATAGAATTAGGATTAATAGAAAATTGATAATTGTGAAGTTAAAATTCTTGATAATTTTTCCTCGTGGGAACGATACTTTATTCACTACTATATTACTTGTTGACCACGTACACTTGCGTGTTTTGCGCGTATTGATCCAACAAGTTTTTGGCGCCGTTGCCGGGGACAATTTAGCCGAGATTTTAAATATTTTTTTACGATATCAGTTTAATCAGTCCAGTTTTACTTAAACAATTTTTGTTTTTCCTATTTCAGGTTTTCGATATTGGTTTATGCAAACACGATCTAATCGTCCAGAGTTGCTCCCTTTTGAGGACGTCATTGAAAGGAAATTTCAGAGGTTATGTAAGTGGATTGAAAAAACGAGGAACGAATTCAAAAATTCAGATAAAGAGGAAACAATGGCTGCCGAAGACCAGAAAGCGTTGAGAGATTTTGCAACACCTAAGGTGACTGATCTGCAGTCGAGCATCACTAGGCCTGCAATAGCTGCGAATACTTTTGAAATCAAGCCTGGGACCATTCAGATGATGCAAAATTCAGTTTAGTTTGGGGGAATGGCAAATGACGATCCGAATGAGCATTTAATCAGTTTTTTGGAAATGTGCGACACGTTCAAGTACAATGGGGTGTCGGATGAGGCAGTGAGACTTCGTTTGTTCCCATTCTCTACCACCGGGGTCAATTACTACGTGGGAAGACTTGGCTCAAAAATTTCTTGCCAAATTTTTCCCACTGGCGAAAACTGGTAAAATGAGGAATGACATTACAATGTTTGAGCAGCAGAATGGGGAGTCACTATATGAGGCATGGGAGCGTTACAAGGAATTACTCAGAAAGTGCCCACATCATGGATTGCCCAAGTGGTTGCAAATGAACACCTTTTATAACGGACTGAATGGAAATGTCAGAACCAGTATTGATGTGGCGTTGGGTGGTGCATTTATGGCTAAGAGTTACGAGGAACCCTACAATTTGATTGATACCATGGTGGCAAATAATTACCAGTGGCCCACAGCAAGAATGACACAGGCAAAGGCGGCTGGGATTTTGGAATTAGATGGGGTGATAGCTATACAAGCACAGATTTCTGCATTATCCAAGAAGTTTGATACTATGAATGAAAAGGTTGATACTATGACAGGGGCCAAAGTTCAGCAGGTTGTGGTAGTATGTGAATTGTGTGCGGGTGATCACCCTTCAGATCAGTGCGCAATTAATCCAGCATCCGTCCAGTTCATCAGAACTCACTAGCGTAATTCCATAAAATACATACCAAAACACCTACAACCTGGGGAATAGGAACCACCCAAACCTCTCATGGAGCAATAACCAGCAAACTCAAGCTCCACGACCATCATATCCCCCTAGTTTTCAGAGTCATCAACAACCGGTTCAACATCAGGAAAGGGAATCAGATTTCGAGGAAATGGTGTCGAAGTTCATAACTAGCGCTAAGGCAACAATAAAAAATCAAACAATGGTGATGAAAAGTCAAGAGATGTTGATCAAGAATTTGGAAAATCAGATTGGACAGCTGGCATTAGCAGTGAATAATAGACCACAAGGAACATTACCTAGCGACACTGAGAGAAATCCGAAGGGTAGTCATGAGCAATGTCAAGCAGTTATGTTGAGAATTGGAAAACATCTCGGGGGTAATAATGCAGAAAATTCAGTGACATCGGAGGAAAAGGTTGATGACAGTAACGTGGTGGAAGGTAACAAGGAGGAGGAAATAAAGTTAAACAATAAGCCAATTGTGTACCCTCCACCACCGTTTCAGCAGAGGGTTCAAAATTAGAAGTCAGATAAGCAGTTCGCAAGGTTTTTAGACATGTTCAAGAAACTCTAGATTAACATCCCATTCGCGGAGGCCCTAGAGTAGATGCCGAGTTATACGAAGTTTATTAAAGGAATTCTGTCAAGGAAAAAGAAATGGGAGGAATTTGAAACAGTGGCACTAACAAAGGAGTGTAGTGCGGTGTTACAGAAGAAGCTACCACCAAAACTTTACTATCCCATGCACGATCGGGAAAATGTCGTTTAACAAATGTCTATGTGATTTGGGGGCGAGTGTGAAACTCATGCCACTGTCGGTATACACAGGATTGGGTTTGCCCGCGCTAAAGCCTACGAATATTTCATTGCAGTTGGCGGATAGGTCAGTCACATATCCGAGAGGCATAGTAGAGGATATTCTGGTGAAAGTGGATAAGTTTATATTCCCGGCAGACTTTATCATTCTGGATTTCGAGGAGGATAAGAACGTACCGAATATCTTAGGGAGACCTTTCTTGGCTACTGGAAGGACACTCATAGACGTGCAAAGAGGAGAACTTACTATAAGAGTCCAAGATCAAGAAATCAAATTTAATGTGTTCAAGGCCATGAAATTCCCTACGGATGAAGAAGAATGTTTTCGGATGGATTTAATTGAGCAAATCATCAGTGAAGATATGAGCAAGAGTTTGGTCAACGATCCATTAGAAACAACCTTACTGGGGGATGAAGAAAAGGATGACCCAGAATTAGTGGAATTCTTACAGATACTAGACTCATTGCCACGGGTTAGCCGATTCGGAGCACCGTTTGAACCTTTGCACACCGAGGAGACATCTGCAGAAAAATTGAAACCGTCATTAGAGGAGCCACCAACATTGGAACTTAAGCCACTCCCTAAATATCTCAGGTATGTGTATTTAGGCAATTCAAATTCTTTACCTGTAATTATTTCTGCTGCACTTAACGAATTGCAGGAAGAAAAGTTGCTGAGGGTGCTTAGTGACTACAAATCAGCGATTGGATAGACGATTGCGGATATAAAGGGAATTAGCATGTCATTTTGTATGCACAAGATTCTGATGGAGGATGATGCGAGACCATCAGTGGAGCATCAACAACGACTTAACCCAATCATGAAGGAAGTGGTTAAGAAGGAAATTCTAAAATTATTGGATGCCGGTATCATATATCCAATTTCTGACAGTAAATGGGTTAGTCCGGTTCATTGTGTGACGAAGAAAGGTGGAATAACGATGTTACAGAATGAGCACAACGAGTTAATTCCGACAAGGACAGTGACAGGCTGGAGGGTGTGCATCGATTATAGGAGGTTAAATAAGGCAACCCAAAAAGATCACTTCCCGCTACCATTTATCGATCAAATGTTAGACAGATTAGCAGGACATGAGTTTTACTGTTTGTTGGATGGATACTCGGGCTATAATCAGATCTCCATCGCTCCTGAGGATCAAGAAAAGACAACATTTATATGCCCTTACGACACATTTGCATTCGGGAGGATGTCATTCGGGCTATGCAACGCACCAGCAACTTTCCAACGGTGTTTGATGGCTATTTTCTCAGATATGGTGGAAAAGAATGTTGAAGTCTTCATGGACGATTTCTCAGTCTATGGAGATAATTTTGATACTTACTAGAGAACACGGTTATGGTTTTTGCAAATGATGTAAGGATACAAACCTCATACTCAATTGGGAAAAATGTCACTTCATGGTTGAATAGGAATAATTTTGGGCCATAAGGTGTCGGCTCAAGGATTAGAGGTAGACAAAGCAAAATTTGGATACGATCGGCCGCCTCCAGAAGAGCTAAGTTAAGGGTATTAGAAGTTTTACGGGGCATCTTTGGGTTCTCTGTGAAGGTTCATAAAAGATTTCTCTAAGATTGAAAAACTTCTATGCAGTCTTTTAAAGAAGGATGTCACTTTCAGTTTTACTGCGGAATACAAGTTTGCGTTTGAATTGTTGAAGAAGAAATTAACTACTGCCCCCGTGATAGTCGCACCGGACTGGAATATGTCATTCTAGCTTATGTGTGATGCGAGCGACTATGCGGTTGGGGCTGTTTTGGGACAAAGACGAGACAAAGTGTTTCATGCCATATACTATGCAAGCAAAACACTCACAGAGACTCAAATGAATTACACTACCACGGAAAAGGAATTGCTTGCAGTGGTGTACGCGTTTGACAAATTTCGGGCTTACTTGATCGGGACCAAGGTGATAGTATACACGGATCATTCGGCGATTCGGTACCTAATAGCGAAAAAAGATGCTAAGCCATGCCTTATCTGATGGATTCTCCAACTTCAAGAGTTCGACTTAGAAATTAAAGATAGAAAGGGGACGGAGAATCAAGTTGTTGAGCCATTTATCAAAATTTGGAAAATCCAGAGAAAAAGAATGAAGATAGATGCGCAATTAATGAGTCATTCCCGGATGAGAAATTATTTGGGTTAAATGCTGAATTTCCTTGGTACGCTAACTTTGCAAATTATCTGGTGAGCAACATGTTTCCCCTTGATCTTACAAGACAACAGAAAAAGAAGTTTCTTCATGACATCAAGTGGTACATGTGGGACGAGCCTTACTTATTCAAACAGTGCGCCGATAAGATGATTAGAAGGTGTATTCCCTACAGCGAAGTGCACAACATACTGCAGGAATGCCACTCATCGGCATATGGGGGACATTATGGGAGTGAGCGCACCGCGACAAAAGTGTTTCAAGTTGGGTTTTATTGGCCGACATTGGTCAAAGACGCCCACCAATTCGTGAAAACATGTGATAGATGACAAAGGGTGGGCAACATCTCTAAACGGAATGAGATGCCCCTACAGAGAATTCTTGAAGTAGAAATCTTTGATATATGGGGCATCGATTTCATGGGGCCATTCCCTTCGTCTTTAAGCAATCAGTATATTCTACTCGCGGTGGATTACGTCTCGAAGTGGGTTGAAGCTGCCGCATTACCATCTAACGATGACAAGGTGGTCCTCAAATTCCTACAAAAAAACATTTTCATGAGGTTTGGCGCGCTAAGAGCAATAATCAGTGATGAAGGTAGTCACTTCTGCAATAAGTCGTTTACAGCTCTTTTGGCTAAGTATGGGGTTAACCACAAGGTAGCTACAGCGTATCATCCTTAAATAAATGGACAGGCTGAGGTCTCAAACAGAGAAGTTAAGAAGATATTAGAGAAAGTCGTCAATCCGAGTCGGAAAGATTGGTCACTTCGGTTGGATGACGCATTATGGGCGTACCGGACTGCATACAAAACACCAATTGGGATGTCACCATATCAACTCTTGTACGGAAAAGCATGTCACTTACCAGTGGAGCTACAGCACAAGGCCTTCTGGGCCATACAAAAATTAAATTTTGATCAAGCCGTTGTAGGAGAAAAGAGGCTACTCCAACTAAATGAGCTCGACGAATTCCGACTCCAATCCTACGAGAACGCCAAGCTATACAAAGAAAAGGTTAAAAGATGGCACGACCAGAAAATTGTGCAACGAACATTCGGTAGGGACTATCGGTCCTCTTGTTCTACTCACTACCGCGATTGTTCCCAGGAAAGCTTAAGTCGAGATGGTCGGGACCATTCACTATAAAGAGAGTATTTCCTCATGGTGCCGTTGAACTCTACAGTCGTAATCCATTAGAGACGTTCAAAGTCAATGGTCAACAGATAAAGCATTACTGGGGTGGCGAGTCGAACTGGGACGCCGAAGATGTTACCCTCACCGACACACAGTAAAACAGGGAGTAGTCAGGCTGAATGACTTAAAATCAAGCGCTAATTGGGAGGCAACCCAACATTTCGTTATTTTTCGTAGTTCATGTTTAATTATTAGGATGTAGTTTTTATTAAGCATTAGTTAGGTCTTATCAAGTAAAAGTTTTGCTGAAACTCTCAATCAAACTCCAAGTCATCAATAATCTAACATCGTGCATGTTTATGGTTGCAGGAGGGGTCAAAAGTGTGTAAGAGCAATAACGGGCAAGAAAGGGAGGAAAATCGGAGAATTTTGCATTACCAAATTTTGGGCCAAAAACCCCCAAGTGGGTGGGCATACACGTAAAGTGAGAGCTATATTTGTATGCACCCCAGTAAGGATGGGGTCCCAAATCCTGGGCAGACAAAACCGTTACACATGCTGCCTTTTATATCAATCCCATACACCCATACACGCATCTCTTTCTCTTATTCTCCCTCAAGCACACCACCTAGCCTCCATAACAAGAACACTTACTACCCACGATACCAACTTCCTCCTACCCACTACCTAAATCCATTGCACCCATTTGCTACCCCACGATTTCCATTACTTCATACATTCAAGTACACCACTTCCTCTCCCATTCATCACTTCTATATAAACTTTACAAAATACCTCCAATATTCATCACCACTAAATTCGAATTCATCCAGATATTGGGAAACACATAACGCACTTGAGAGTAAGTACACTTCTATTGGGTTTTCTTCTTTTCTCCACTGAATTCCATAGAAACAACCTAAGTTTGGGGGAAGAACGAGCTGTGCACACAACGTGTTTGATAAATTTACTGAACCAAGTGTAAGGGGAAGGAAGTGTGTGCTAGCAAGTTTTAACATCCGGAAAGCAATGGCTTCACAACCAACTTCCAAACGCCAAAGAGGAGAGAGTTCAAGAGCAGCTCCACCGCCACGAGCATATGATCGACGAAATTTATGAGTGCCGCCGCCGCCGACCGGTATGACTACATGATTACCAAAGCCCTTACGTCGGAACGTGGTTTGGCCCTAGAGGGAAATGATAGGGAAGATGATGTCTCAAATATATCAAAAGGGGTGGCACAAACTCACTGAACATCCGGTACCCGTCGTTGTCAACATCGTCAAAGAATTTTATGTAAATACCGAACACAAAGCACCATTCAATGCGTTTGTACGGGGTCGCATGGTCCCATTCAGTGATGATGCCATTAATGTTTATTATCAGTTGCAGGTGCCACGGCAGTGTCAGTATACACAATTGAGAGAATTTGACCCAGACTACGAGGAAGTTATCACAAACATGACAAAGCCGGGAACTTCTTGGATCAAAGGTCGAAAGGGAGGAACAGTGTTCTATAGCAAGGACCTTAGCCGGTATGGCAAAATATGGTACGCCTTCTTATGTGCTAAACTTCTTCCGTCCCAACACACTTCGGACGTCACCAAAGAGAAGGCGTTCTTGTTATACATAATTGTGCAAGATTTCATCATTGACGCGTCGAGGCAATTATATCGCTTTTTCCATCCATGGGGTGCTTACGTGGAAATTTTTCAGGTGGCTTGCCACACCCATCGCTCATCTATCAGTTGTGCCGCAATGCAGGGGTGAGATGGTCCAATGATGAGCCTACTCAAATGCCGCTCACTTTGCTTGACTCGAGAATGATAGCGCGGTATTCTGTATGGGTAGGAGGAGAGTCACATCCACGAGGTCTGGGTTTTATTTTTCCATCGGCGTCGGAAGATGAAGTTGATGCAGAAGATACCTCGGGGGATGAGGATGAACCTATGGGAGATCAAGGAACCGAGCAGGTTTCGCAGATCGAGGCAATATCCAGTCCTCAGTTCCTTGAGTTCCAGAATCAGATGAATGAGCACAATAGGGCAGCACGCCGGGAAATGTGGCGATTGGCGATGCGACAAGATCACATGTTTGATGCTATGAACGCATCTTTCACCTCATTCAATGCAATACTCTAAAGCTTCAACCCGGCGGCGCACTTTCCATATCAACAACCCGAACCATTACCTCGCTTTCCTCCAAGTGATTCCGATGAAGAAGAGCACCAACCACCTCCCCAGACTTAGACGATTCCAGGGAAGTCCTCACGCACTTTATGTTATTTTTATCCAATGAGGACATTGTGTTATTTAAGTTTGGGGAATTTATTGTTTATTTGTTAATCGCATGCATTTTGTTATTTTAGTTTTGCATAGTAGATTAGGCATTTGTATAGTACTCTAGGATTTTGCATTTTTGTTAATTCTGTATTTATAAAATTAAAAAAATTAGTTAAATATTGTGTTTGCATATGTCCAGCGGGGTTGCATTTTCATGTTATCTGTGGGCCAATGATGAGATTGTGAACAAGTTAACCACTACAGTGTTGATTATTAGAACTATGAGGCAATTTCTGTTATGAATCGATCCTTGGACTTGTTTGAAACTGTTATAAAAAGGTTAGCACTAATAACATCTTTGTTGACCGGTCAGTTCAAATTGATACATAAATAGTTTCTAAAGGATAATGCTAGGGTGAACCAGAAAATGACAAGGATAGGTAGTAAAGGCTTGGATTAGGCAAGAACCTAAGTTTGGGAGAGTATATATGGGGTATATAAGCTTTGAAGAAAAAAAATTAAAAAAAAGTGAAACATGTTGAGTCTTGTGGTGAGTTGAGGAGAAACACTCCCCATAAACACAAGCGTGAGATGGAGCGTAAAACGCACTCACCAACCGTCTATCTAAAAAAAGGGAATAATGACGGAAAAAGAGCAATAAGCCCCCGTGTAAAAAAAAGAAAAGAAAAAGAAAGTATAAGTATCCTACATGTACCCTTGAATTTGGTATTGTTTAATTTTAGTTGAGTTGTGCCTATCTTTGGAATTTTTAAGTTTGCACTGTACGATTCCTTCTAAGAAGTTGCTTATGTATTGAATTTGGGTCTGTATCAGTTATCTTAGATGTTGATCACACACGCACGTTATACCAGTGATAATTGTTCAAGGTTTGAGAATTAATACGAAAATGTGGATTGGTTTTGGTAATTCGTATTATAAAGTTGCTTGTTTTCTCTTAGGCCGACAAGATAAGTTAGTTTTTGCAATGTTGTTGGATTCTTAGGCATTTAGATTTGCATTTCGTTGCATTGCATAGCATGTAGTTTGTTTTGTGCTCGAGGACTAGCACGGTTTAAGTTTGGGGGATTTTGATAAGTGGATTTTATATACACGAATCAATATTTATTTCAAGTTTAAATTCATAGTTATCTTCGTGTTTTGTGTTCGTTTTTACTCGTTTCATGTTATTTTATGTGTAGGGTGGTCATGGATGCAAGTGGTGAAGAATGGCGGAGCTTTAGAGAAAAAGTGGAAAAACTCATGAAAGCAAAAATTTTCCTTAGCAGTGAGCATGCCAGTCGGGGCGGGCGTTTCTAAGCCTATACCCTCTGCCGGGGCGGGGGTCCCGAATCTTGCAAGTGTCCTGCTGCTGTGTGGAGTCTTCTATATGAGGGGATTTTGGCCAGAATAGAAAGGAGAGCTGAATATTACGTAGAATACAACTAATCACAGAACACAAGGAGCATATTACAAGAAAAATTCCAGGATTCAAGTGCGAGATTCAGAGGAGTAATTTTCATAGCTTATCATAATGGTTGCAAATCGAGGCTACGTGAAGGGGTTTTCATTATTCTTCTTCTATTTAGTTCTTTATTTATAATTGAAAGGATGTTTTTAGTATATTATTCAGTTTTTAATTCATTCGTTATGAACTAATTCACTTATTAGACTTGTGATGGATCTTTGGGCGAAACGATGATTTTATAGCTTTGATTTCCAATTCAATAATATATTCTCAATTTATCTATGTTAATTCGAGCGTGAACTTATGAATTGCCTGATTAACAATTCCTTATGGATTTGAATCGAATCGAGAGGAGATTGATTCTGAATTCTAGTTAATATAGCATGTGTCATGAATTTTGTCGATAGCAGATTTTTGATTATTGTTAAGGTAGAGATATGCTTAACATCATATGTAATCGAATAGAGAACTTAAGCTTAAACCTTCTTTAATGCGCGTTCACATAGAGATATAGTGAGTTGGTTGATTTAGGTGTTTAACGAATTTCTATCTTAATTGTGGATTGATGTTAATACAGTATTAGTGCATCGAGAGGTGGCTAGTATTACTTTCGTGTTCTTGATTAATAAACTGGGATATTAAATTGAGTTGGAATAAAGGTTTGCAAATTAGAGTGAAGCTCAGGGTGAAATCATAAGTCTAATTCTCCATTCATTGTTTGAAATTCCGGATTTTGATATTAGCGGTTGTTTTTCTGATAGTCTATTTATTTAATTTAGTTTTTATAATTTTAAACCATTGATTTGAGTAGGTTAATAGAATTAGGATTAATAGAAAATTGATAATTGTGAAGTTAAAATTCTTGATAATTTGTCCTCGTGGGAACGATACTTTATTCACTACTATATTACTTGTTGACCACGTACACTTGCGTGTTTTGCGCATATTGATTTTACCCAACATCTTTCCTTTTATGTTTCCATAGTATTCTTGTAATCTTTCCAAGAATATGGAAATTTCTCTATAAGGGAGCCAACAACAAAAGGAGCAAGTAAAGTCATGCCTTCATTATTAAGTTCGGCTACGACAAGATGAAAAGCATGAATTTGGAAAGAGACATCTTTTTCATCAATCGTGTAAAAATTAAGAAAATTTCCAATTGCATTATTCATTATTATTATTCAATATATTAGTAAAGGGAGATATCACACTAAGAAAGCTCAGCTTTCTTTTATATAGGAAAAGATAGCATAGCAACAGAAACATACACATTTATTACAGAAAAAAGGTAAAATATAATTACTATTCATATGAATATGCAAACGGTAAAATTAAACTTAACAGCTAGAAATTTATTATTGAATTAAATTTATTATTATTAAATTATACTAACATATACATCATACAAGCTCGAGGAGTAATAACAACGTATATACCCACTAAGTGTTTGTCAAAATGCCTCGAGTTCATTTCCATGTCATAAGACTGTCATTTGGATGTAAAAAGACTCCAAACCAACAAGTTTCTTACAAAAAGCCACACGGGGCTTCACAAAACTAAATCAATCCTTGTTAGCAAAATCAAGTCTTGTTAGCCAAACCAACTTGCCAATGTCATTCTTGTCCAGATTCTTTATTGGCCAAAAACTTTTGAGCATTAAAAGACTAGTGACAATTGATATTAATGATGGTCACGGGGCTATTTTTATATTTTTAGCGATTTTGTCCACATGGTGGCATGTAAACCCAAAAAAATGAAAACCAACTCTTGTAAAAGTCATCTCTCCCTCAATTTCTCCATTCTAAACAGAGGAAAAGGTCGACCATTAGCAATTCTGCAAAACTCGTAGATTTATAAAAATTAAAAGTGCAGTACACTATTGATACAATCCTGATCAAGCTCTCATCAAAAGATAATAACCTAATTCAAGTCTCAGTGGTTCATCAAATAATTTTAAATAATTGGGTTTAAGATTATTCAAAGGAGTACAATTCAAGCATTATTGGGCCGATCCAATTGGCCCATTCAATTCCGCACAATCACGAATTCCTAATTGATTTAAGAAACCATGAAAATCATGATAGCCAACAGATTTTACAGTTTATTATTCATGTGGGCTGGCTAATTTAATTAAGTGTGAGAAGAAATTAATTCAAGTGGGCAGCATATATGGAAGGAATATTCAACATATATCATCATCCATGCAAAGCATGCAATATGGGCACCAAGCAACAGCTTATATATGTACACGTGGACTATATACTACATTAAGTGGGATTCTAGTATGCAAAGGATTCTAGTTTATATTTGTCATGTGGGCCCGTGGATTTCAAGTTAGTTAGCATATATTTGGTTACATGAATTCTTTAATTCCTTAACAACACTAGTACACGGATTCTTAACAAGGAATATCATTCTAGATTTCCCGCGGTAAAGAAGATCCCATGCGACGAAGGAGTTTTATTTTTATTTGGATTTTTAATTCTATTGTAATTAGGACATCTTTTTATTTAAAATTTTACTGTAATTAGGACTTCTTTTTAATTAGAATTTATTTTCCAAATTGACTTCTATTATGGTTATAGTTTATAAATTCCTATTAGGATTTGGATTGTTTTGAGTAGAATAAATAGAGGTCCAAGTTAAGTAATCAAAGACATTATTCATTATTATTATTCAATATATTTGTGAGTTTATTCTCTACTTTTGGTTCTTTGAAGAATTCCTAAGAACTCGTAATGCTTAGTTATTTCTTTGAGATTCAATTTGACTTATCATACAACAATTCATAGTTGTGTGTGGCGTCTTCTACCGCAACAATCGTCGATTGTACTGAGATTATCGCTTCAATATAAGCGAGGGGTCAAGGTGTCGTTGGTGTCCATTCAACGCAGATTTCCGAATGCGAGCAATTGTACCAAGATTATCGTCTACATATAGACGAGGGGTTAAGGTGTTGCAAAGCAATTCACCCAACATTTGTCTTTAGAAACGATCGGGCGACGACGACCACCTCACGCAAGCGTGTCGTGGAGTCTATCATTTGGTATCAAAGCTAAGTCTTTCTAGCGAGTTACTTATCTTTAATTTTCTGTCGAAATATATATTGTAAAAAAAAATCGTGAGTAAAAAAAAAGAAAAAAAATTCAGATTCTATTTCCATTGTGCTAACCAAACTTGTAGCACACCATCAAGTCATCAAATTCCAACCACGAGTCCATACCGTTCCATCATCATCAATTCTGAAATGGAGCTATAATTTACAAATCTGAAACATATAAGAGGAGTACAAGGCAATCAATTGGTGATTTTGTGGTATCCTGATAGTCACACCATCTATATTTTTATTTTGTGATAAGTATTTTTTGAATTGATTAATAAAACCAAGAATTTTATTAGGGAATTCAAAAATAACCTATTAGAGAGAATATTGAAGTAAAAGGCTTAGTAGTGAGATTAATCGAGGGTAAAAGCTAATTTATTGAGAGTATACACGAGTGAACCATTGATTCGAGCGAAACCACGTAAGGGAGTGTGTAAGGAAATTTTTTATCTTCTAACCTTTGTTTTGCAGTAAACATGTATAGCTACAGTTATGAAAGTTCTTATGGGTCTCGAAGGAATACTTTCCAAGGCAATATTGATAAAGAGGCATATCTGAGATGGGAGAGAAAAATGGAGTGAGAATTTGACTGTCATGATTACTCTGAGCGGAGGAAGGTCAGACGGGCAATTCAAGAGTTCTCCGATCATACAATTATATGGTGGCAGCTTAGCAAACAAAAACATGGGGAGCGTCCGTTCGAGACATGGGCAGAATTAAAAATAGCAATGAGAAAACGGTTTTCTCCAGTATAGCGTGACAGGAGGGAGGAGTATACATTTCAAAGACATATAGAGCAACCTTCAAGGCGATCTACAGTAGATAATAACAGGAGTGTTCACACACAAGTAAACAATGAAGATTATTGGATGCAGCTACAATATACTCCTAAGGCGCAAAAGAAACAAGAACAGCCGGGGGAGATGGAAGAAATTATAGAATATGCAGTCCAAGAAAAGTTATTGGGTTCGAGTGTTCAAGATGAAATCCATGATCAAAAGCAAGATGGTGAACATCCGAAAGAAAGTAATCAAGAATGTGAGTTTGAAAAAGAAAATACATGTAGAAAAGATCAACAAAAAGAAATTTTTCAAAATATTAATAATGTAAAAGAAGAGTTTGAAAAGAACGAGAGAGAAAAGAAAAGAGAGAATGAAAATAAACGAGAGAAAAACAAACGAGAGGGTGAGTATAAAGAAGAGAGAGAAGAAATATGTGACCATGAAAAAAAGAGTGAGTTAAAAAGTGAGTTATATTTTGAAAAGCCAATGACTGTACATTCATACAAGACGGTGCTTTTGAATACTAACACTAACGATTCTTCTTTGTCTAGTTTTGTTTTGTCTATTGTGCAGGATGTTGATGAAATACCAGATGCTATCATTCCATACCGATCAGCTGATAGTATTCCCGAGAAGATGACGAAGTTACCAAGGCGGGTTGGAGAGTTGGTGAAAGTGGGTATCATGAGAGAAGACATGGGTTCGTGTGCTACTTATGAGATCATAGTACCTAAGGAGAATGAGACAACGAATTTGTGCATCAATTTTGAATTGGTAAACAAGTATCGTTATTCTTTTCTTTATTTATATAATATGTTTGATAAATTGCATAGTTCTTATGTTTTATCTACATGTGATAATAATCATGTGATGACAATGCCTAATCAATTTAGCATGAGAGATTGTGATAAATGGAAAATTGTTTTAACATGTGAGTTATATAGGTGGTTAGTTATTTCTGTTAGATTGACTTATGCATCTAGTGTTTTCATTAGTTATTTAAAACATATTTTACATGCTTCCATTGGATTTGTTGTTAGCTATTTTCAGGGTAAAATCATCTTTATCATGAACTATTGTGGATATTTGATTTATGTTGAGTTAGTTTATGATCATGATATATATTCTCGTTGTCGATGTGCTTACTTGCATGAAATTAATTTTAGGTTTTCTTATCCAAATATTGACTTAGGGTTTCATGTTAGTCAATCTATACCTGAATTGTCGTTAGTTGACAATGGTACTAATCATGTTGTTTCGTTAGAACAATATTCATTGCATGATTTGCTATCATATGGTTTTGATTTAAGAAGTGTTTATCATCAAGATGGTTTGAGAGATTAGTTATTTGCATGTTTAGTTAGTTCACTTGGATTAGCTAAGGCATTGCATACTTCCATGGAATTGTTGAATTATAATTTGCATTCTTTAATGGGAAAATTTGTTATTCTCTATTTTGATAATATTCCGATTTTTGTCAATACTTTGAAAAATTTTATAGCATATGTTGAGCTTGTTTGTGATCATCATCGATATGCTATTAAGTTTTCATCTTATGGATGTGACCTTTTTGTTACATTAATGCTACTAGTTGATCTTGAAATTGTTAATGTCAATGGAAAGAGGAAGGTTGGTTGTGTTTTGCAGATTCGTGATAGGATCATATTCATCGAGGGAAACATGGATCGTGTAATTCAATTCGATCAATGCATTGAGAGTCTACAGGGGAGTGTTTTGAATATTGTTTTAGTAGACTATTGCTTATGATTTTGGGTTATTTAATTTCTTTATGATTAGACAAAAGGAACTTATTGATTTATTTTGTTTTGTGTTTAATCTAGGAATTCAAGAGAGTTTACGTGAGAAGCATGACGAATTTCAAGTATTGATATTTGACCTAGGTGCATTGAGGAATGTGTTTCTGCGAAGGATTGAGATCATTATAATAACTTTTAATCCAAGGATTCGTCATTGGGTGAATCTACCACATGAAGAGTTTTGCGTGATGATTTTTGATCCAGGAGGATATAAGACTTTTCATATTCTTTATTACTTTGCATTCATGATTATTTTAGTTGATAGTAGATTAATTTATATAATTAGTGTTTTGGGAGTAACTGGTCTACAAATTGTCAATTCGGGATAGAAGTCAGACATTGTTATGTTCTTGGTGGGAGTTGGAGTTTTTGTCGCTTATATTTGTCATTTGCAAGTTGAGTTTTGGCATTGTGATTGGTTTGATGCTACTAACTTAGTTTGTTTTTATGTAGGAGCAATTTTGTGGTTGAATCATTTTTGAGAGGACGATGTGCTAGATTTGAGGACAAGTCCTTTTAAAGAGGAGGGCAATGATACAATCCTGATCAAGCTCTCATCAAACGATAATAACCTAATTCAAGTCTCAGTGGTTCATCAAATAATTTTAAATAATTGGGTTTAAGATTATTCAAAGGAGTACAATTCAAGCATTATTGGGCCGATCCAATTGGCCCATTCAATTCAGTCCAATCACGAATTCCTAATTGATTTCGGAAACCATGAAAATCATGATAGCCAACAGATTTTACAATTTATTATTTATTATTCATGTTTTGGCTAATTTAATTAAGTGTGAGAAGAAATTAAATCAAGTGGGCAGCATATATGGAAGGAATATTCAACATATATCATCATCCATGCAAAGCATGCAATATGGGCATCAAGTAACAGCTTATATATGTACACGTGGACTATATACTACATTCAAGTGGGATTCTAGCATGCAAAGGATTCTAGTATATATTTGTCATGTGGGCCCGTGGATTTCAAGCTAGTCAGCATATATTTGGTTACATGAATTCTTTAATTCCTTAACAACACCAGTACACGGATTCTTAACAAGGAATATCATTCTAGATTTCCCGCGGTAAAGAAGATCCCATGCGGCGAAGGAGTTTTATTTTTATTTGGATTTTTAATTCTATTGTATTTAGGATTTCTTTTTAATTAAAATTTTACTGTAATTAGGACTTCTTTTTAATTAGAATTTATTTTCCAAATTAACTTCTATTAGGGTTATAGTTTATAAATTCCTATTAGGATTTGGATTGTTTTGAGTAGTATAAATAGAGGTCCAAGTTATGTAATCAAAGACATTATTCATTATTATTATTCAACATATTTGTGAGTTTATTCTCTACTTTTGGTTCTTTGAAGAATTCCTAAGAACTAGTAATTCTTAGTTATTTCTTTGAGATTCAATTTGACTTATCATACAACAATTCATATTTGTGTGTGGCATCTTCTACCGCATCAATCGTCGATTGTACCGAGATTACCGCTTCAATATAAGCGAGGGGTCGTTGGTGTCCATTCAACGCAGATTTCGAACGCGAGCAATTGTACCAAGATTACCGTCTAAAGTATAGACGAGGGGTTAAGGTGTTGCCAGCAATTCACCCAACAACTATGCTAGAAACGATCCGGGCGCCGACGACCTCACGCAAGCATGCCGTGGAGTCTATCAACTATTGTATAATTACAATTCTTCCTTTTATCTTCTAAAACTCCATCAATGGAGTTTAAATATGAATGCTTCATACCAAAATTTAAGCTTTCTCACCAATTTCACAATCAAAAACCCCTTGTTTCTTTTTCCAAAACTTTTCCATCATCAAATTTTCCCAAAACTCAAATTTTTGAAGACCAATTTCATGGGTCTAGAAATCCAATAAAATTAAAGATTTTAGGAGTAAGAAATCAGTGTATGCGCATGTGTTCTATAATGGTGATACAGGGAGTCCGGACTCTGGTGTATTACACATAAAAGAAAAAGAAGCAGAGACGAAACAGTGGGAAAACAAAGAATAGGGAAGAGAGTAAAGGAACCTAAAAGACAAAAAGTAAAGGTAAAAAGATTTTATAAAGATATAATCGTCCAAAAAAAAACAAAAATGCCCTAATCTTATCTTTAGGGGAGCACTATTTTCACACTTATATTTAATATTTTCTTTTTATATGAAATTGAGTGACATCCACTGTATGTATAAGAAGACCATTTGAAAATATCAAAAATACAAAAATACATATAAACATATCCCTTACCTTTATTGCCTTGTTAAGTTCAATTCCAAGACTAATAGGTGTGCATTTTGTAATCTTTATGTAGATTTTGTCCAAAGGGTTAGCAATTGGGGATGAAAAATCAATCCTAGCATATGGATTACTGGAAATTTTGAAAATAATTATATATATATACAAATGCTAATTTTAACGAAACTTATATATATATATATATATATATATATATATATGGGTAATGATCTATAGCATGTATTTTTTATGGATCAAAAATAAGCAAATACCATCTTTACCATCCATAGCGATGATCAAGGGTAAAAAAAGCATCTATCTCCACATCCGCTAGAATAACTAGAGGACTGTTTCTATTCCTCTAACAAAAAGTCTTCAATTGACTCAAAACAGCAAAATTCGTACCCAAGAGTGGAAGATTTGTGTTCTACATCAACTTAATCAACATTTAATCGGTGAGTTTTTCGATTTATAAGGTTAAGAATTGAAAACTTTGAATTGGGAACCCATCTATCTTTGTTCAAAAAATGGGTAACATGATTGTTTGGTTCACATAAAAGATTGAGTATATATGCTATTAATCTCGTTTTGTGTTTGGATTTTGCTATATATGTTGGGAATCTCAATGTGTACTATTGTATTGTGTTTGTTAAATTTTTTTTTGTATTTAAATAGTACTGAGAACAAGTAAAAATTGAATTTATTTACTCCAAGTTCCATGACTGATTTTTCGTGTTAATAATTGACCAGGTATATTTTATCGGGAAAAAGCACCTTTAGCCCACTGTGGTCGTCGTGTTTTAAGCAATTAGTCATTGTAGTTTAAAAAAATTCAATAAGCCCACTGTGTTTTTTAAAAAATTATTAATCAAGCCATTCCGTCTAATTTTACTCACGGACGTTAAAAAATCTGACCAATTTTCCTACTTGGCTTTTGGAAAAAAAAAACACAAAACAAGTTATTTCCTACGTGGCAAGCTAGTCAGCCAAATTCCTAGTACTTGAAAATTGGAAGAAAAAAAACAGTTTTATCCCATTGTGTTTGTAAGACCCTAATTTTCATAAATAAAGATTAATTTTTCTCGAAATATCATTTTTAATAATATGGTGTGGATTTGATATAATGTTATAGTTGTGGGTAATATTTATAAATTTTGCAAAGTATGCAAGTTGTTATATAATATTCGATTGGTCGAGGAATATTCATTTTAACAGGAAATATTCGTACGATGACACAATTATTGGTGGACCCCACAACAGAATTATTGTCGGAGTTAGAAAACGACAGAAATATCTTTTTATGAAAATAACGGTGGAAGTTTTACCGTTAACTATTGAAATACCGGTGGTAAAAGAACAGTAATACGCGTAGTTGCATAGTAGCACACGGTATTGATTATTGATGCTTACGTGAGAAGTCACTCAGTTATATTCAATTATTACTACAGTAATTGTTGTATAGTATCTCACGTTATTTGATTCAATTATTGTTAATATTTTATATTATTAAATCAATAATTGAGATGACAAGTTATTCATATTATTATTTGCATAATTAATAATGTCTAGAAAGTTCTGTCGAGAAAAGGGGTTTGGTCACCTAATTGCGCACCAATAGGGAGAAATCCTTATCGGAAAGCCCCCTCTTTCTTGGGAACGATTTGGTTGTTAATATTGCGAGTTATAATAATGATGAATAAATATTTTTAAAAATATTGAAGGGTTTTTTATGAAGTATTTGTTATAAATTTTGGCGTATTATTTGAACCCCCATTTACCCATTTTTCAAAATAATCGGTATAAAATTATTCAGTATATATATATATATGAAAAATTAAAATAGGGTGGGGGGAGAAAACGTGAATGAGAGGGTGTATATATATAATAATGTGTGAGTGGAATTTGAAAACATGTGTGTAAATACCATGTGTATGAGTGTGTGTGTGTGTGTGTAGTGGAAAATTGGTGGTGGTGGAAAATTAAGTGATAATGACATAAGTTGTTTTATTTGAAAATTTTGAAAGTTAAACGTCTGATGATTAGCAGGAAGCAGCCTGTGAATTCTTTCAACTGTTCACCCGTGAAAAACTTTTCTAAATAGTATCATTCCATTCTCCTATAAATAGGATGTTTAGTTTAGAATTGAAAATCACATCAGAATCAGAGAATTCTTATTCTATAATATTGAGTGTGTTTCTTTAGAGTTTTAAGAAGCTTTGAGCGTAGAAAATAGTGAAAGTTTTTTTCAAGAATATCCTCGCTATACCAGTTGGAATACTCTTCTTTTTAAGGTAAGAGATATTATTTTTGTTCAATATTCATAAGAAATAATATTTTCTTCCATACTTTGTAGTATGTAAGTAATATTATTTCGTTTAAGATTCTGAATTCTACACTCATTTAGTTAAAGTATTGCTTTTATACTCCTTGAAATTAGTAGAATATCCTTGAAATTTGCGCTTCATCCAGTATCTTTTCATGGAAATGTTATTCTGAACATTCTTGATAAGTTTTAACTTTTTTATGTCGGAGTACTATTCACGGGGTACTATTCCCGAATTACTATTCACGGGGTATTATTCACTCGAGTACTATTCACCTTGGGTACTATTCATGATAAAAATTGATTTCGTTTTGATCCAAATCATTTTTGGTAAAATATTATTCTTGAATTTTACTCCACAAAGCAGTATCATGTTGATTGGTATGATTATGACCAGGGATTATTCGGTATAATCATGACCGTAATGTTACAAATGAAGTGGTAAAAGTTCTAATTGGCCTGTAGTGCATTGATGGACAATTGTTGGCATTATCATGACCATTGATGATTAAACGAATATCCTTGGCCCGTAGTGCATGGATAATTCGTGGACATGATACTAATGAATATCCTTGGCCCGTAGTGCAGGGATGATTCGGTGATGTGTATTATTTATTATGTTAAGTCTCAGCGATGAAATTAATGATAAACTTTTTAAATCATAGAAGATAGTAGATATCATGCTCTACTTGACTCTTCTAATGGATTGCTTGTTTCGCTGTAGTTAAACTTGATGTTTATTATATTTTATTTGTTTAACATTGTTGAAGGCTAACGATAATTTATTCTGCATTATCTTAGTCATAATATTTCTTACTGGGCTAGTTGAGCTCACCCTTTTGCTTTCATTGTTCTCTTCAGGAAATGAGAACGTAGTCGGGACTAGTCGGGGAATGGAGTGATGGTCCGAGATGGTGGTTATAGTAGTTCTCACTATTTTATAAAATTGTGTGATAATAATTGTAATGAGGACTCCTCTTGAGTTTGAATACTGTCTATTAGACAATATTCGTGTAAAAACTCTCAGATTTGTTTTTGTCGTATTGTATAAAGAAGTTGTATTTAAATTCTGTACCATGTATTTGGCGACTCAGAATGGGTGATGTATACCTATTTTGGGGGTATCACAGTTGGTATCAAAGCTTAGGAATATGATCCCTGACTAAGATGTGAGACTAGAACTAGGAGGGGAAAGATGAGTAATTCCTTCGCTAGTACGACCTACCTAAGCTTATTTTTTATTTAATTGGTCGGCCAGAATATAGGGATAATATGTATCATGTCAATTAACCCTTGTTTTGTGGCAGTGTTTGAAAATGACATCCGAGAATGTTGAGATAAGCAATGGAGCACATGAGACCGTTGAGTCATCAACGATCAATACCCATGATAATGTGCATCAACATGGCAATAATCCTTAGGTGAACAACAACACTGACCAAATGATGAACGATGGGATGTTCAAAGGCTTTATGCAATTCATGCAACATCAAGCGAGAGCGACTCCTGTTCAAAATGCAGGCGGAAACACTGGCTACTCACGGATGGTCACCGCTAAGCAGTTCAAGGAGCTGGGACCACCGGAGTTTGTGGTAAAGCCAGAACCACTTAAGGCAAAGACGTGGATAAAGCAGATCACAAGGATATTTGATGTCTTGGGATGCTCCGAGGAGCAAAAGGTTCTCTTTTCCACCTTCATGTTGAGAGAAGAGGCAGATTACTGGTGGGAATCCATAAAGCGTACCCAACCTGCCGCACTGAAGATGTCGTGGGAGAGGTTCCAAGAACTGTTCAACAACAAGTAATTTCCCGAAAGTATTTGTCACACGAAAGAGGTGGAGTTTATCAAGATGGAACAAAACAATATGATCGTGTCGCAGTACGAAGCTAAGTTTTTTGAGTTGTCCCGGTTTGCATCCCACTTGGTGGATAATGAGGAGAGAATGACGCGAATATTTCTACGAGGTTTGAAACCTGAAATACGTCAATACCTCAATACCTCATTTCTCACAAACTATGTTTGTATTCAGATGTTGTAAATAGGGCTCAGTTATTGGAGCGCGATAATGAGTCAACCCAGCCAACAGAGAGTAGCCGGTAAAATGAAAATACCAGTGGTAGCAGTCATCGAAGCGGTGACAACAAACGTGGAGGAAGTCAATATACCAGAAATGGTAACCATTTCAGTGGTAATCATGGCCAAGACAATAAAAGTGGAAATTTCAAGAATATGATATTCAATAATGATGGAAAGACATCAGCACCAGCACCCGTTGTTAAAGAAGGAGAACGATCACCGATCGTATGCTAGAAATGTGGAGGGGGGGAGACACATCAGTCTAAACTGTACGCATTAGTCCAAAACATGTTACAATTGTGGAAGAGAAGGTCACCTAGCTCAATTTTGTCGTGCAGTGAAGCCAAGTCTAGTTGGGATGGTGACACCAAATGCTGTCCCAGACAAGTCAAAGCTAGTAGTTCAAGGGAGAGTGTTTGTCGTAACCTCCCAAAAAGTGAGGAACCCGAATGACGTCATCAAGGGTAAGCTAATCATAAACTCTTGCGAAGTTTATACCTTATTTGATACCGGTTCTACCCATTCTTTTATTTCTCCTACTTGCGCTCAACGTTTAAATTTAACTCCAGAGAGATTAGACTTTGACTTATCTGTTGAAACTCTGTTGGGAGAAACATTCATTACATCCATTGTTTATAAGTCTTGTTTGATTCAAATCGACAACCTCACATTACGTGTCGATCTTATCTCTTTGAAAATATTTGCATTTGATGTGATTTTAGGGATTGATTGGTTAACTACTCATCATGCTAAAATTGATTGTTTTTGTAAGGTTGTTAGCTTTCATATTCCTAACCAACCTATTATGAGAATTCAAGCAACCAAACTACTAAAGTCAAACACTGTCATATCAAGCCATAAGGTATTCGTTTATTGAAAAATAAATGTCAAGCTTTCTTAGCCCATGTCACTGTCGGGTAAAATCTAATTACGTACAACAAGCAAGTATATGTGGTCAACAAGTAATATAATAATAAGTAGAGTATCGTTCCCATAGAGACTTTAATAATAAGAAATTAACTCTCACAATTACCAATTTCCTATTAATCCTAATTTTATTAAATTAACCAATTTCAAGTTTGTAACTAAAAGTATTAAAAATATTAAAATTACCAAACAATCAACAAAACCTTAAAAACTGAATTTTCAAACAAATATTGGAGAATTAGACTTACGACTTCACTCTAAGCATCACTCTGATTATTACACCTTATTCCAGTTTAATTCACTATCCCATTTTATTAATCAAGAATACATATGTAGAACTAGCCACCTCTCGATGTACTAATACTATATTAACTCAAATCCACAAATTAGATAGAATCAAGTTAAACACCTTAATCAACTAACTCACTATATCTCTATGTGAATTACAATTAAAGAAGGTTTAAGTTCAAGTTCCTTATTCGATTACATGTGATGTCAAGCATATCTCTACCCTAACATTCATCAAGATTATGTTCATTCACAAAATTCAAGAGCACATGCCATATTAACTAAGTCTAAACTCATACTTCCTCTCTTGAATTCATACAAGTCCACAAAGAATTGTTGATCAGGCAATTCATAAATTCAAGCTCAAATTAACATAGATAAACTAAATAATACCTTATTAAACTGAAAATCAAAATTACATAACCATTGTTCCACTTAAAGATCTGTCATAAGCCTAAAAAGTAATTTAGTTCATAACTAATGAATTAAATACTGAATAAATAAAAGAAATTATCATCCCGATTACACAAATTAAAATTAAAGGAGAATATTAATACACCGCCCTTCTTGCCCTTCAAATATGCAATCTTCGTGAAATTACTTCTCTTCTTCGTTCCTCCAAGCTCTTGTTCTTCAAAATCTGTATTCTTCCCAATGTATCTATCTGTATCTTTTTTCTCTCCAAAACCCAACACTTATTATAAGTCAATTTACTCCAGCTCCATCACTTCAATTCAAATCCATCTCAAACTCAACACATATGAATCCTAATACAAATCCAACTCTTAATCAACCCCAACAAGCTTTTAAACATAACACTCCCAATTAACTTAGAATAACCTCCTTAACAAACTCCTATTACATAAAGAAGTTAACTCTCCCATCACAACTCAAATCCCAGCACTAACAAAAATACATATGTTCCCCAACCGAAGCAGAGGCCGCCTCAGACTTTGGGTTTAGTATTAGGACAAATATGGCCCACTTGCAGATTCATCTGAAGCTTTTCATTGCGTACCCCCAGCGCCACTTTTTTTTATCATCACGGTACGCATACCGTATCATTCATTCGAAGAATGTCTAAAATTTCTTGAATTTCCTTCCAATGCCAGCATCTTGATGAGCTCACTTATTATTGTATCACAAAAATAAAAACCCATCAAAAGTAATATGAAATATTTCAAAAACAAACAATATAACAAGCTAAATGAAGATAAATCGTAGGTTAAAAACCTACCTATCAAATTCCCCCAAACTTGAAACATTGCTTGTCCTCAAGCAAAATGCAATGCAATGCAACTAACTACTAACAACTATGAATCCAGTATTACGACAGTATATAGTTTACTCATACAGCCTCATAAAAATTAAGCAAACTCAACAACACTTCACATCAAAACCAATCAATAATTCTTTATTAATACTCAAATCTTAAATTGTTATTACTGGTATAGTGTGTGTGTGCTCGACATTCATGCTAATTGATGTGAATGAAAATTTAATACATAAGAAGTCTCTTAGAAGGAATCATACAGTGTAAACTCAAAATTTTCAAAAATAGATGAAATCCAACTAAAATCAAGCAATCACCAATAGCAAGGATCCAACTAGGGTACTTATGCTTTCTTTTTCGATCACGGGGGCTTTTTGCTCTTATTTCCCATTTTATTTTATTTATTTATTTATTATTATTTTTATAAATACTGCAGTGAGTGCGTTTTACGCTCTATCTCACACCTGTGTTTATGGGGAGTGTGTTTCACGTTTCTTCTCGACCCACCACATGACTCAATTTTACTGAAGCTTTTATACCCCAAATTTTCCCCCAAACTTAGGTTCTTGCCTAATTCTTCGTCTTCACTGCCTATCCTTGTCATTCTTTCATTTAAACTAGCATTATCCTCTAGAAATTCCTTATGTATCAATTTGAACTAACTAGTCCACATAAGTGTTATTAACGTGCTAACCTTATTATACCAGTTTCAAACACGCAAAAGATTCAATTCATAATAGAAATACATCAAAGTTCTCATATTTGGTAATGTACTTAAATGCATAATTCCAATCTCATCATTGGCCAAGAATAAACTTTTACAATCTAATAACTGGATTCATGCAATTTAAACTACATGCAAAAAAAATTCTTTTTTTATTTATTTTTATAAATGAATATATTAAACTAAATGCCATGAACACGAACAATTTTAAAAACTAAACAAACTAACTAACATGATTTTTAAAAAAAATCACAAATTAACACAAATTAACCAAGCAGAAAACATGAAAACATAATCCCCCCAAATTTAAAGCTAGGAATGTCCTCATTACGGCTAAATAAATCAAATGAAAGTATGAGAACTTCTCTGAAAGACAATTTACTGCTCGTCGTCGTCCGAAGGAGGATATGCTAATAGGACAGGAGGAAAAGGCATTGTGACGCCCCCAAAATAGGTATACATCACCTATTCTGAGTCGTCAAATACATGGTACAGAATACAAATACAACTTAATTATACAATTGTCGTGTAAAGTACGACAAAACATAAGTTATGAGTTTTAATACAAATATTGTCGTCTAGACAATATACAAACTCAAATTCAATATTATTACATTTATTTTCCCATTATTTCACTGAATAGTGAAGACTACTAATGCTATCATCTGGTCCGTTACTCCGTTCCCCGACTAGTCCCTGCTACGTTCTCATTTCTTGAAGAGAACAATAAAAGTAAAAGGGTGAGCTCAACTAGCCCAGTAGGAAATATTATGACTAAGATAATGTTGAATATATTATCGTTAGCCTTCAACAATGTTAAAGCGATACAATATAACAACCATCAAGTTTAAGCTGCGGTGGAACAAGCAATCCATTAAAAGAGTCAAGTAGAGAATAAAATCTACTATCTTTTATGATTTAGAAGGTTTTCATCACTTTTATCATTTGAGACTCAAACAATAAATAATCCACATCATCACGTACTACGGCCGAGGATATTCATTAGTATCACAACCACAAATTATCCGTGCACTCACGGGCCAAGGATATTCGTGTATTCATCAATGGTCATGTACATGCCAACAATCGTCCATCAATGCACTACGGGCCAATGAGGACTTTTACCACATCATTTGTAACATTACGGTCATGATTACATCAATAATCCCTTGTCATAATCATACCAAGTCCATCTATGCACTCTGAGGCCACGAGATGACTTTCAACAAAATATAAACATGAGGATGATGACAATAATATAAGAATTCAATAAAACAAGTTCAAGAATTAATTTGTCCAGGAACCAATAACGTCCAAATTGTCAACATGATATTTCTTTGTGGAGTAAAATTCAAGAATGCTCAGAAGAATATTTACATGAAAAGATACTGGATGAAGCGCAAATATCAAGAATATTCCACTAATTTCATGGATTATAAAAGTCAAAACTTTAACCAACTGAGTATAATAAAGAATGGAATAACAAAAGAAATCACCAGGCATGCGATAGACCGCACAGGCAGGTTATTCCAACAGAATAATAAATAACGGAATCAAGTCCGTGTAAAACGCACAGACAGGATATTCCAACAGAATAATAAAGACGGAATCAGGTCCGGCGTAAAACGCACAGACAGGCTATTCCAACAGAATAATAAAGACGAAACCAGGTCCGGTGTAGAACTCACAGACATGATGTTCCAACAGAATGATAAATAATGGAACCAGGTCCAGCGTAAACGCACAAACAGGATGTTCCAACAGAATGATAAAGAATGGAATAACAGAAGAATTTCACCAAGTATAGGGTAGCAGCGATATCTGAGTTATTCAATAGAATAATTGAGAATGGAATAATGTATACTCTTCATGGATAAGAAAGAAATAATACTCCCTACCTTGAGACAAACCTGGATACTAGAATAGTGAGGTAGTGAGACTTTCTTCTTCTTTCTCTCTATAATTTCTCTCTATAATAATCGCTCTAAAGCTTTTGTGAATTGGTGAGAAATAAAGGAAGAATGAGCTTCTATTTATAGGAAAATATAGTTTCGATAATTGTACGTTTTGGGGCTCGAAAAATTATAGTACAATACCTCCAACTTTTCTTTCATTTTTAATTTAGTCCTGCAAGTATTATCAAACTTGCACCACCTCCCCTAATAGTAAATAATGTGAATCAATAGTTCAATCATGTGAATCAATAGTATAATCATGTGAAAAATACGAATTATAGTATAGTACCTCCATCTATACCTCCATTTTTAACTTAGTCATGCAAGTATTATCAATTTTGTACCAACTCCCCTAATAGTACAAGAATGTGATTCAATAGTAAACACATGTAAACAAATAGTTATATAAGCATGTGAATTAGTAGCAATTAATTGCTCATTTAACCGATAAATTACTCAATTTATCAATATAACCCCCAGACATCAATTATCATCGGAATAGATGTCGATTTCCACTAATACTAATAATCCCAACACAATGGAACTATCAATTTCATCTTTAATCAACACGAACTTATTCATCATTAATATTATAACTCACAATATTTAACAACCAGGTCGTTCCCAGGAAAGAGGGGGCTTTCCGATAAGGATTTCTCCTTAATGGCGCACAATGTGACACCCCCAAATTCGGGTACTTCGATACCACGGGATTTGGTGTTCACTGTACAAATATCATCTATCTATCTACCCATAATAAATGCAAGTCATGCAATAAATAGAATAAAAATCTTCCCCTTAAGGGTTACAACATCTGAATAATAATAATACAATCCCAGGTTAAACTAACCTTAAACATCTGTGCGGAATCATAAACAAATAAGTCTTAAACAACATCATTAACTCAAGTCTTAAATATAAATACATCATCTAATAAAAATAACAAGTCTTCATCACTTGTTAACCTTGTTCTTGCCTTTACTAGTGGAAGGTTCGTCGGTTCTTTCGTTCTTAATTGCAATGTTATTATTAAGCAAGAGTGAGCACGATTACCCGCAAGTATAACAATATAACAATGAGTAATAACATAAGAGAAAAAATAACTTCTGAAATAACTGCTCAACTTTTGAATCAAGAATGAATAGCAAGAATCAAAAGATTTCTGAGGGTCATAAGACCTTGAACTATGTCCTAGGTTATCAAGGGTTATACTTGAAACCTTTAGCAGTCATAAGACTATGGACCTTTCTACTCGTACTTAGGGGGATCAGCCCTTAGTACCATACTATGCACAATATCTTAACGCTAACGCATAAGTAAATCCCTTTACATGGTTGTTCATCTCGGTTTGACATTCGAGTCAGCACCAAAGGAAGTTTGGTTTGGATAATTCAATAAGAGTTCTGAAATTTATAACGTTCATCAACTATGGACTAGTTGAATCAATAAGGTTCACTAGTCTAACAAGGTTCAACAATAATGATATTCAAATCTAAATAATAATCTTAAGAAGTATACAATAGAACGATTATTGTATAACAAAATCATACTTTGAAAAGATAATCAATCTTTAATATAATAATTCGACATGAATAATAGAAATGATAATTTACTCGAGGTAAATAATAAACTTGAACAATAATGACAAGTAGGGTTAGGAAACTTGCCTCGTGCGTAGATTACACTTTAACTAAGCACGTTCTTTGATTTAATCCTACATACCATTCACATTCACAATACCAGTTAATTATAACTTAATTAATCATCAAAACTCATTCTCTTTGTCTACTTTGATTATTAACTATACTTAGTTAATTTACCACTTTGTCACATAATTTATACTTCATGAATAACAAGCTAATTATGTATTCAATAATTCGATCCACATGCAATTATGTTATTTACATGTTAAACATCTATTTTACATCTCATTATACTTCTAACATGTTTACATGTTCATTACATTAAGTTAACAATACATTGCTAGACTTAACACTTTAAAAATTACATTTCGGACCATTTCTGCAGAGTGAGTATTTGTGGCCACGCGTTTATACTAAGTCTAAGTATTTGTGGTGCTGGTATACTTGATAGGACACTAATGTCATCATTGCACATGGCCTTAAGCGTGGGATCTGGCCATGCATATTTGATGAACAGAAACTGCTCGCAATTCGTGAAAATTGCAGAACACAGCCAAAAAATTCCAATTAAATTATCACTACACGAATTTAATCATACCCACATGTTAAAATTCATATATAATCATTACCCAACATTTATAAAGTGATTTTAACCCATTAAACACATAATCACAGAGTTTAAGCATGCAATTTCACTGACTTTGATGTTCTTGAAGGTTTTGAAAATAAAACATGAAAATTGTCACTACGGATTCGTTATAACACCGAATCCGTTCATTTAAACTTTGGTCTCTTCGTATCAACATGCATAATAATATATGGGTGTACATTTTATGAAAACATTTATGTTTGACACATTAAAATTACGTATAAGGGCCATAAGGCCAAAACCCATACTCTGTAATTTTATAGCAATCACATACTACGTATTTTCATGAAACTGATGACATGGTTTACATAATATATATAATTAAATACGATTTGATATATATTAATACATACATAACCCATAAACATTACTCCTTTCTCAGTTACAGAGGCTTTACAAAAGGTTTGAAAGCCATATTTATAAAACTTAAACAACGTGAAATTTAGAATTTGGGAAGAGGAGATTACCCTGAGAATAAGTATAGATTAGTAGGCTTAGATGCTTTTCAATTCTTCTCTTTCAATCTCCTTCACAATCTCTAACTATTTTCTCTGATAATTTTATCTCTGTGATTGCTTTGTTCTTAGACTTAGAAAAATAGGAAATAATGAGAAAGGCGATATAAGAAAGGAACGGCGCATTTAGTGGTCGATTAACCCAATAATGGGCAATCGCTTCCAACTCCCCATAGGGCCTTGTTTGGCTAGCAAGAATAGATTTCAAAACCATTTAATTTAATAAAGCTTTATCATATAGTTTAATTAATGTCACACTCCTTATAAAATAAATCCAATATTTTATTTAATTTACTTTAAATAAAATATAATAATTTCTCATAAATAATGTCAAATTATTAACTCTCTAATTAATAATTAAATTAATTAAAATAACATCATGCTTGATTAAATATTTTATTTAATTCAATAAGCTCACATAATTACATATTTGAATAATAATTGTTCTCTACATTAATTTAATAAATGTAACACATAATTAAATTAATCTACCATAATTGCATTAAATAATTATTTAATCCAATAATTAAATCATCGAAAAATATTTATTTAATTCAATAAATATTAAAATTAATTTTACAAAATCTCGTTCGTCACACGCAATTAGGTGACCAAACCTCTCATTGACAGAACTTCTAGACATTGTCAATATTGCAAATAATAATATGAATAACTTTATCGTCTCAATTATTGATTTAATAATATAAAATATTATGCAAATGATATCTTCATACAATAATTGAATCAATAATATGAGAGATATGATGCAAAGAATTACTATAGCAATAATTGAGTATAACCGAGTGACTTCTCACGTAAGCATCAATAATCAATACCGTGTGCTACTATGCAACCACGCCAGACATCGTACATTTCTTTAACACCAAAGTGTTTCAACAGATTAACAGTAAAACTTTTCGCCGTTATTTTTATAAAGTATTTTTGTCGTTTTTCCAATCCGATAATAATTACATTAATGTGGGGTCCACCAATGATTGTGCCGTTATGCGAATATTCCTGTTAAAACGAATATTCTCAGACCAATCGAATATTATATAACAACTTCATGTATTTTGCAAAATTTGTAAATATTACCCACAACTATAACATTATATCAAATCCACACCATAATATTCAAAAATATATTTCGAGAAAATTATTCTTTATTCATAAAAGTTGGGGTTTTACAACCTCCCCTTCTTATGAAATTTCATCCTCGAAATTAGGGTACGTACCTGGTATATCGAAGAGGTAAGGATATCTTCATTTCATCTCAGATTCTAACTCCCAGGTCATTTCTTCCACATCGTGGTTTCTCCACAAAACTTTGACTTGAGGTATAACCTTGGAGCGTAGAATATGATCCTTTTTGTCCAAGATTTTAATAGGTAACTCTTCATACGTTAAATCTTCCTCTATCTAAATCGGTTCTAATTCAATAATGTGGTTGGGTCTTTCACATATTTACGTAACATAGATATGTGAAAAGCGTTATGAACACGAGACATATTTGGCGGTAAAGCGAGTCTATACGCCACAGTTCCTACTCGATCGAGGATTAAAAATGGGCTAATGAATCGAGGGTTGAGCTTTTCTCTCTTTCCAAATCTCGTAACTCCCTTCCATGGAGCAACACGTAACAACACATGATCTCCAATATCGAATTCCACGTCCTTTCGATGAAGATCAGCATAACTCTTTTGTCGATCTTGTGAGGTTTTTTATACGTTATCGGATCGTTTGAATCTTTTTCGTAGTCATACGTACCGACTCCGGACCCAACAACATTACTTCACCCACCTCATCCCAGCATACTGGAGAACGACACTTTCTTCCATATAACGCCTCAAATGGAGCCATGCCAATACTTGCTTGATAATTGTTGTTGTAGGAAAACTCCACCAATGGTAAGAACTTGTCCCAACTTCCCTTGAAGTCAAGGACACAGAGTCTTAATAGATCTTCAAGAGTTTGAATGGTCCTCTCCGACGTCCCGTCCGTCTGAGGATGATATGCCGAGCTAAATCGTAAATCTGTGCCCATAGCTTTTTGCAAACTAACCCAAAATCTTGAAGTGAATCTTGGGTCATGATCGAAACTATGGATCTTGGCATACCATGCGATCTTACAATCTCGTTTATGTACATCTGAGCAAGACGTTCAAGTGTATAAGTTTCTCGTGATAGGTAGCAAATGAGCGGACTTGGTCAATCTATCAACAATGACCCAAATTGCATCTATGCCTTGAGAAACCTTGGGAAGACCAAAGATGTTAAATCCATGGTAATGTGTTCCCACTTCCATTCGGAATTTCAAGTGGTTGCAATGGACCTTTTGGTACTTGATGCTCGCCTTAACTCGTTGACAAGTTAAACACCTTGAGATAAATTCGATATCTCCTCTTCATATTGCTCCACCAAAATGTATGTGAAGATCACGATACATTTTGGTACTCCTGAGATGGATTGCAAGCGGTGTGTTGTGCGCCTCCATCATGATTTTATACTTTAAATCAGGGTTGTTAGGAACAAAAAGTCTGGATTTGACTCGAAGTATTCCTTCTTCATCGATTCTTACTTCCGGCATAGCACCTTCTTGTACTTTCTTCCTCATACGCATTAGCTCCAGGTCTGTAGCTTGAGCAGCTTTAACTTTATAGATTAAAGTCGGTTCTACTCGCATATTCGCCATCATCACATGAGTCCCTGGAGTCTTTATCTCTAACTCCATCCTTTGCAAGTTATACAAAATGGGCCTTTGCGTTGATAATATTGCACTTTGCATTGCAGATATCATCTTACTACTCGGTCGTCCACTACCACGTTCGCTTTTTCAGGATGGTATTGGGTGGTATGATCATAATCTTTCAATAGTTCAAGCCAGCATCATTGTCGCATGTTGAGTTCCTTTTGGGTGAAGAAATATTTGAGGCTTTTATGATCCATGTAGATCTCCACCTTCTCTCCATACAGGTAATGCCTCCAAATCTTAAGCGCAAAAACAACAGCTGCCAACTCTAGATCATGAGTAGGATAATTCCTCTCATATTCTTTGAGTTTCCGTGAGGCATAGGCTATGACTTTCCCATGTTGCATGAGAACACATCCTAACCCTTTGCCCGAAGCATCCTTTGTAGATGAAAAATCCCCTCCGAGGCGGATGGTATTGTCGAACAGTCTTTGAAATGAGTCTCTCTTGAGTTCTTGAAAACTCTTCTCACATTCCACGCTCAACCAAATTTTGTATCTTTTCGAGTCAATTTGAGTTAATGGAGTAGCGATTCGAGAAAACTTTTCTCTTAATCTCCGATAATAACCAAATTTAAGCAGAGTAAGCTACGCACTTCGGTCACTAATTTAGGTTGCTCCCAGCTTTGAATTGCTTCAATCTTCGTTGGGTCAACAGATATTCCATGACTTGATATCACGTGCCCAAGGAATGCAACTTCCTCAAGCCAGAACTCGCATTTCTTCAACTTGGCATAAAGCTTATTTTCATGAAGCTTTTGGAGTATCAGCCTCAAGTGTTGCTCATGATCTTCACGGCTTTTGGAATATATTAGGATGTCATCAATAAAGACGACCACAAAATGATCCAAATATTCCTTGAATACTCGGTTCATCATATCCATGAAGGCAGCAGGAGCATTAGTCAATCCAAAAGGCATGACTAAAAATTCATAGTGTCCGCATCTCGAAGTTCAAGGCGATCTTTGGAATATCCTCGGTTTTAACCTTGGTGATGATATCCGTAAGCGAAGATCGATCTTTGAAAAGAATTGTGCTCCTTCCAACTGGTCAAACAGGTATCAATGCGAGGCAACGGGTACCTATTTTTGATGGTGACATGGTTCAATTCCCGGTAGTCAATACAAAGTCGCATACTCCCATCTTTCTTCTTCACGAATAGAACAAGAGCACCCCAAGGAGACGTACTAGGACGAATGAAACCAATGTCTAACAATTCCTACAACTGGGTCTTTAACTCCTGAAGTTCAATAGGAGCCATTCGATATGGGGCTTTGGAAATGGGTTTTGTTCCGGGTTCAAGGTCAATACAAAATTCAATTTCACGCTTTGGGGGTAGGCTAAGAAGTTCTTCAGGGAATACGTCAAGAAATTTATTAACAACAAAAATATCATTCAAAACTGACGTATTTTTGTTTAGATCCGTGACATGAGCTAAGAAAGCTTGACATCCGTTTTTCAATAAACGAATAGCTTTATGGCTTGAAATGACATTGATTGATTTTAATGGTTTAGTTGTTTGAATTCGCATAATAGGTTGGTTAGGAATATGAAAGCTAACAACCTTACGGAAACAATCAATTTTTGCATGATGAGTAGTTAACCAATCAATCCCTAGAATCACATCAAATGCAAGTATTTTCAATGAAATAAGATCGAAAGGTAATGTGAGGGTACCAATTTTAACCAAACAAGACTTATAAACAGTGGATGTAATGAAGGTTTCTCCCAACGGAGTTTCAACAGATAAGTCAAAGTCTAATTTCTCCGGAGTCAAGTTTAATCGTTGAGCGCAAGTAGGAGAAATAAAAGAATGGGTAGAACCGGTATCAAATAAGGTATAGACTTCGCTAGAGTTTATGATAAGCTTACCCATGATGACCTCGTTCGGGTTCCTTACTTTCTGGGAGGTCATAACAAATGCTCTCCCTTGCACCACCGGCTTTGACTTTTCTGGGACGGCCTTTGGTGCCTCCATCCTAGCTGAACTTGTCTTCGGTGAACAACAAAATCGGGCTAGATGACCTTCTCTTCTATAATTATAACACGCTTTGGATGGCATCGTAGGTTTGGTGATATGTCCCTCCCTCGCATTTGAAGCATATGATGGTGGTCGTTCTCCTTCCTTAACCACGATTCTTTGTCTTTGACGTCTTTCCATCATTGTTGAATCTCCTTTTCTTGAAATGTCCATTTTTACTGTCTTGGCCATGATTACCACCGAAGTGGTTACCATTTCTGGCATGTTGATTCCCTCCACGTTTGTTGTCACCGCTTCGATGACTAATACCACTGGTATTTTTATGCTGCCTGCAGCTTTCTCTTGGTTGCATTGACTCGTTACCGCGCTCCAATAACTGAGCCCTATTTACAACATCTTAGTACAAACACAGTTTATAAGAAATAAAATATTTATGTATCTCTGGTTTCAAACCTCTTAAAAACATTTGCGTCATTCGTTCCTCATTATCGACCAAATGGGATGTAAACCGGGATAACTCCACAAATTTAGCCTCGTATTGCGATACGGTCATATTATTTTGCTCCAATTTGATAAACTCTACCTCTTTCATGTGACGAATACTTTCGAGAAAGTACTTGTCATTGAATAGCTCTTGGAACTTCTCCCAAGACATCTTGAGTGCGTCAGTTGGAGTACGTTTCTGATTCCCACCCGATGTCGCCTCTTCACGCAACATGAAGGTGGAGAAGGAACCTTTTGCTCCTCGAGAGCATCCCAAGACATCAAATATCTTGGTGATACGCTTTATCCATGCTTGACCTTAAGTGGTTTTGGCTCTCCAATAAACTCCGGTGGTCCCGGCTTCTTGAACTGTTTAATGCAGAATCGTCGAGAGTTTCCGATGCTTTCACCTACATTTTGGACAGAGCCGCTCTACTTTGATGTTGCATAAATTACATAAAGCCTCGAACAATCCATCATTCATCATTTGGCGGTGTTGTTGTTTGCATGAGGATTGTCGCCTTCCTGATGCACATTATCCTGATTATTGATATGTGGAGACTTTAACGGTCTCTTGTGCTCCATTGCTATTCTCAACATTCTCGGATGTCATTTTTAGATATTGCCACAAAACAAGGGTTAATTAACATACAACATATTATCCATATACTCTGACCGACCAATTAAATACCAAATAAACTTAGGTAGGTCATACTAGCGAAGGAATTCCCCATCTCTCCCCTCCTAGTTCTAGTCTCACATCTTCGCCAGGGATCATATCCCTAAGCTTTGATACCAATTGTGGACGCCCCCAAAATAGGTATACATCACCTATTACGAAGTCATCAAATACATGGTATGAGAATACAAATACAACTTAATTATACAACCGTCGTGTAAAGTACGACAAAACATAAGTTTGTGAGTTTTAATACAAATATTGTCGTCTAGACAATATACAAACTCAAATTCAATATTATTACATTTATTTTCCCACTATTTCCTTTGAATAGTGAGGAATACTAATGCTATCACAGTACATTACTCAGTTCTCCGACTAGTCCTGCCACGTTCTCATTTTACGAAGAGAACAATAAAAGTAAAAGGGTGAGCTCAACTAGCCGATGGGAAATATTATGACTAAGATAATCTTTGAATATATTATAGTTAGCCTTCACTAGTGTTAAACTGATACAATATAACAACCATCAAGTTTAACTGCAACGGAACAAGCAATCCATTAAAAGAGTCAAGTAGAGAATAAAATCTACTATCTTTTATGATTTAGAAGGTTTTTCATCACTTTTATATCGAGACTCGACAATAAATAATCATCATCATCCCTTTTACTGACCGAGGATATTCATTAGTATCACAACCACAAATTATCTGTGCACTACGGGCCAAGGATATTCGTGTATTCATCAATGGTCATGTACATGCTAACAACTGTCCATCAATGCACTACGGGCCAATGAGGACTTTTACCACATCATTTGTAACATTATGGTCATGATTACACCGAATAATCTCTGGTCATAATCATACCAAGTTCATCTATGCACTACAAGCCACAGATGACTTTCAACAAAATATAAACATGAGGATGATGACAATGATATAAGAATTCAATAAAACAAGTTCAAGAATTAATTTGTCCAGGAACCAATAACGTCCAAATTGTCAACATGATATTTCTTTGTGGAGTAAAATTCAAGAATGCTCAGAAGAATATTTACATGAAAAGATACTGGATGAAGTGCAAATATCAAGGATATTCCACTAATTTCATGGATTATATAAGTCAAAACTTTAACCAACTGAGTATAATAAAGAATGGAATAACAAAAGAAATCACCATGCATGCGATAGACCGCACAGGCAGGTTATTCCAATAGAATAATAAATAACGAAATCAGGTCCGGCGTAAAAGGCACAGACAGGATATTCCAATAGAATAATAAAGACGGAATCAGGTCCGGCGTAAAACACACAGACAGGATATTCTAACAGAATAATAATGACGGAACCAGGTCTGGCGTAGAACGCAAAGACAGGATGTTCTAACAGAATGATAAATAATGGAACCAGGTCCGGCGTAAACGCACAGACAGGATGTTCCAACATAATGATAAAGAATGGAATAACAGAAGAATTTCACCAAGAATTTCACCAAGAAGAATTTCATATGAGAGATATGATGCAGCAATCACCCTATACTTGGTGAAATTCTTCTGTTATTCCATTCTTTATCATTCTGCTGGAACATCATGTCAGGCGTATGCTTACGCCTGCACTCGGTTCCATTATTTATCATTCGCTGGAACATCTTGTTCATAAGGTTTCACGCCGACTCCGGTTCCGCCTTTTATTATTCTCGCTGGAATATCCCGTCAGGTATGCTTTACGCCGGACCGATTCCGCCTTTATTATTCTCGCTGAATATCCTGCGCCTACGCGCTTTTACGCCGACCGATTCCGTTAGTTATTATTCTCGCTGAAATAACTCGCCTGCGCGGCTCTATCGCATGCCCGGTGATTTCTTTTGTTATTCCATTCTTTATTATACTCATTGGTTAAAGTTTTGACTTCTATAATCCATGAAATTAGTGGAATATCCTCGATATTTGCTCTTCATCCAATATCTTTTCATGTAAATATTCTTCTCGAGCATTCTTGAATTTTACTCCACAAAGAAATATCATGTCGATAATTTGACGTTATCGTTCCTAGACAAATTAATTCTTGAACTTGTTTTATTGAATTCTTATATCATTGTCATCATCCTCATGTTTATATTTTGTTGAAAGTCATCTCGGCCCTGTAGTGTAGATGAACTTGGTATGATTATGACCTGTGGATTATTCTAGGTAATCATGACGTTAATGTTACAAATGATGTGGTAAAGTCCTCATTGGCCCATAGTGCATTGATGGATGCTTGTTGGTATGTACATGACCATTGATGAATACACTAATATCCTGGGTCAGAGTGCAATCGATAATTTGTGGTTGTGATACTAATGAATATCCTCGTCAGTAGTGTAGTGGATGATGTGGATTATTTATTGTCGAGTCTCAAAGAATAAAATTGATGATAAACCTTTTAAATCATAAAAGATAGTATATTTTATGCTCTACGTGACTTTTCTAATGGATTGCCTGTTCCGCTGCAGTTAAACTTGATGTTATTACATTTTATCAATTTAACACTGTTGAAGGCTAATGATAATTTATTCTGCATTATCTTAGTCATAATATTTCTTACTGGGCTAGTTGAGCTCACCCTTTTCTTTCATTGTTCTATTCAGAAAATGAGAATATAGCTGGGACTAGTTGGGAAACGGAGTGATAGTCCAGATGTTTGCATTAGTAGTCCTCACTATTCTGTGAAATAGTGTGATAATAAATGTAATGAGGACTTATTTTGAGTTTGAATACTGTCTAGATGATAATATTTGTATTGAAACTCACAGCTCAGGTTGTATATTTAAGTTTGTATTTGTATTCTGTACCATGTATTTCGTGACTCAGAATGGGTGATGTATACCTATTTTGGGGGCATCACACTTGCGGTGTATTGTTCAATGCTAATGCAATTTGTCCCATCTGATTTTCCAAATTCTTGATGGCTATCTCTTGTAATTTCATGGCCATTGCTTGGTTTTTCATAGTTGCCTCGTTGCTTGTTATATACTTTGACAACAATTCCTCTAAATCTGATTTCCTCTCTTGATGTTGAGCTGGTTATTGTTGTTAATTCTGAAATCCTTGGGGATAAGATGGGCGTGGAGCTTGCTGATGCTGATTATTACTTCACGAAAAGTTAGGATGATTCCTATTCCCCGGATTGTATGTATTCTGGTACGTATTCTGTGGAATTTTGTTGTAGCTACCCAAAAATTGCACTGACGTTGGGTTGATTGCACATTGAGCTATAAGATGTTCACCCGCGCACAATTCACAAATAACTGTAACTTGTTGTGTCTGTACCGCTGACCAAGCATCGAACTTTTTAGCAAGTGCTGAAATCTGCGTTGGTATTGTCGTCACTCCATCTAACTCTAACACTCCAACTACCGTAGGTTGTGTCATTCTTGATGTGGGCCACTGATAATTGTTAGATGTCATTGTCTCTATCAATTGATACGCCTCCTCATAATTCGTTGCCATAAAAGCTCCACCCAAAGCTGCATCAATATTGGTCCTGAGATTCCCATGTAATCCATTGTAAAACGTGTTCATTTGCAACCATTTAGGCAATCCGTGATGTGGGCATTTTTTGAGCAACTCTTTGTATCTCTCCCATGTCTCGTACAATAATTCCTCATGTTGCTGATCAAACATAGTAATCTCGTTTCTCATCTTTGCAGTCTTCGCTGGCGGGAAAAATTTAGCTATAAACTTTTGAGCCAGGTCATCCCATGTAGTTATTGAACCCGATGGTAGAGAGTGTAACCAACTCTTCGCCTTGTCTCGTAGAGTGAATGGGAACAAGCGAAGTCTGACTGCTTCATCCGACACCCCATTGTATTTGAAAGTGCCACATATCTCCAGAAAGTTGATCAAATGTTCATTCAGATCATCATTTGCAAGTCCCCCAAACTGAACCGAGTTTTGGATAATCTGAATAGTCCCAGGCTTAATCTCGAATGTGCTGGAAGCTATAGCAGGCCTGGTGATACTCGACTGCATCTTAGTCACCTTGGGTGTAGCAAAGTCCCTCAACGCTTTATAGTTTTTGGCAGCCATTGCTTCTTCTTTTCCAGAATTTTCAAAGTCTTCCCTTGTCTCCTTGATCCACTTACTTAATCTTTGAAATTGTCTCTCAATGTCGTCCTCAAAAGGAAGCAAGTCTGAATTTTTGGATCGAGTTTACATAAACCAACTTCAAAAACTTGAAATAAGACGAACAAAACAAAAATAAAAATGTTTAAGTAAAACTAGACTAATTAAACTAATATCGCAAAATATTAAAATCTATACTAAAGTCCCCGGCAATGGCACCAAAAACTTGTCAAGTAAAATCTAATTACGCACGGCACGCAAGTATACATGGTCAACAAATAATATAATAATAAGTAGAGTATCGTTCCCACAGAGACTTTAATAAGAAATTAACTCTCACAATTACCAATTTCCTATTAATCCTAATTTTATTAAACTAACCAATTTCAAGTTTGTAACTAAAAGTATTAAAAATATTAAAATTACCAAATAATCAGCAAAACCTTAAAAACTGAATTTTCAAACAAATATTGGAGAATTAGACTTACGACTTCACTCTAAGCATCACTCTGATTATTACACCTTATTCCAGTTTAATTCACTATCCCAGTTTATTAATCAAGAACACATATGTAGAACTAGCCACCTCTCGATGTACTAATACCGTATTAACTCAAATCCACAAATTAGATAGAATCAAGTTAAACACCTTAATCAACTAACTCACTATATCTCCATTGAATTACAATTAAAGAAGGTTTAAGTTCAAGTTCTCTATTCGATTACATGCGGTGTCAAGCATATCTCTACCCTAACATTCATCAAGATTCTGTTCATTCACAAAATTCATGAACATATACCATATTAACTAAGTCTAAACTCGTACTTCCTCTCTCGAATCCATACAAGTCCACAAAGAATTGTTGATCAGGCAATTCATAAATTCAAGCTCAAATTAACATAGATAAACTGAATAATGGCTTATTAAACTGAAAATCAAAATTACATAACCATTGTTCCACTTAAAGATCCATCATAAGCCTAAAAAGTAATTTAGTTCATAACTAATGAATTAAATACTGAATAACTAAAAGAAATCATCATCCCGATTACACAAATTGAAATTAAAGGAGAATAGTAATACACCACCCTTCTCGCCCTTCAAATCTGCAATCTTCATGAATTACTTCACTTCTTCGTTCCTCCAAGCTCTTGTTCTTCAAAATTTGTATTCTTCCTAGTGTATCTCTCTGTGTCTTTTTTCTCTCCAAAACCCAACACTTAACATAAGTCAATTTACTCCAGCTCCATCACTTCAATTCTAATCCATCTCAAACTCAATAAATATGAATCCTAATACAAATTCAACTCTTAATCAACCCCAACAAGCTTTTAAACATAACACTCCCAATTAACTTAGAATAACCTCCTTAACAAACTCCTATTACATACTTATTACATAAAGAAGTTAACTCTCCCCTCACAACTCAAATCCCAGCACTAACAAAAATACATCTGTTGCCCCGACCGACCGGCGCGCCCCGCGCCGGGTTTAGTATTATGACAACGCGGCCCTCGCCGTTCATACAAAATCTTTTCATGCTGCAGCACGCCCCGCGCCACTTTGCTTGTCATCACGACGCGCCCCGCACCCCACGTCGTTCATGCAGAATGTCTAAAATTGCTTGATTTTCCTTCCAATGCTAGCATCTTGATGAGCTCACTTATTATCCTATCACAAAAACAAAAACACATCAAAAGTAACATGAAATATTTCAAAAACTAACAATATAACAAGCTAAATGAATATAAATCGTAGGTTAAAAACCTACCAATCAGTCACGGATTTAAACAAAAATACGTCAGATTTGAATGATATTTCTGTTGTTAATAAATTTCCTTACGTATTCCTTGAAGAACTTTCTGGCCTACCCCCAGAGCGTGAAATCAAATTTTGTATCGACCTTGAACCCGATACAAAACCCATTTCCAAAGTCCCATATCGAATGGCTCCTATTGAACTTCAGGAGTTAAAAACCCAACTGCAGGAATTGTTAGACATCGGTTTCATTCGTCCTAGTATGTCTCCTTGGGGTGCTCCTATTCTATTCGTAATGAAGAAAGTTGGAAGTATGCGACTTTGTATTGATTATCGGGAGTTGAATCATGTCACCATCAAAAATAGTTACTCGTTGCCTCGCATTGATGACCTGTTTGACCAGTTGCAAGGCGCTAAATTCTTTTCAAAGATCGATCTTTGTTCCGGATATCATCAGTTAAAGATTAAAACTGATGACATTCTAAAGATTGCTTTCAGAACTATGTGCAGGCATTATGAATTCCTAGTCATGTCTTTTGGATTGACTAATGCTCCTGCTGCCTTCATGGATATGATGAACCGAGTATTCAAGGAATATTTGGATCATTTTGTGGTTGTCTTTATTGATGACATCCTCATCTACTCCAAAAACTGTGAAGATCATGAGCAATACTTGAGGCTGATACTCTAAAAGCTTCGTGAAAACAAGCTTTATGCCAAGTTGAAGAAATGCGAGTTCTGGCTTGAGGAAGTAGCATTCCTTAGGCACGTGATATCAAATCACAGAATATCTATTGACCCGACAAAGATTAAAGCAATTCAAAGCTAGGAGCAACCTAATTTAGTGACCAAAGTACATAGCTTTCTGTGCTTAGCTGGTTATTATCAGAGATTCGTGGAAGGATTTTCTCGAGTCGCTACTCCATTAACTCAACTGAATCAAAAAGATACAAAATTCGGTTGGAGCAAGGAATGTGAGAAGAGTTTTCAAGAACTCGAGAGGAGACTCATTTCAGCACCTATTCTGATAATACCATCTGGTTCAGAGGGATTTGTCATCTACAATGATGCTTCATGCAAAGGGTTAGGATGTGTTCTCATGCAACATAGGAAAGTCATAGCCTATGCCTCACGACAACTCAAAGAATATGAGAGGAATTATCCTACTCATGATCTAGAGTTGGCAGCAGTCATTTTTGCGCTTAAAATATGGAAGCATTACCTGTATGGGGAGAAAGTGGAGATCTATACGGATCATAAAAGCCTCAAATATTTCTTCACCCAAATGAAACTCAAAATGCGACAACAACGTTGGCTCGAGCTGTTGAAAGATTACGATCATACCATTCAGTTCCATCCTGGAAAAGCGAATGTGGTAGCTGACGCATTGAGTAAAAGATCATATGCGGGTACGAGTGCGATATTGTCAACGCAAAGGCCCATTTTGTATGACTTACAAAGGATGGAGATAGAGTTAAAGACTCTAGGGACCCATGTGATGATGGCAAATATACGAGTTGAACTGACTTTAATTGATAAAGCTAAAGATGCTCAAGCTACAGACCTGGAGTTGATGCGTATGAAGAAGAAAGTGCAAAAAGGTGCTATTCCGGAAGTAAGAATTGATAAAGAAGGAATACTTCGAGTCAACTCCAGACTTTGTGTTCCTAACGACCCTGATTTAAAGTATAAAATCATGATAGAGGCGCACAACACACCGTTTGCAATCCATCCTGGAAGTACAAAAATGTATTGTGATCATCGACATACATTTTGGTGGAGCAATATGAAGAGAGAGATAGCGAAGTTTATCCCAAGGTGTCTAACTTGTCAACGAATCAAGGTGGAGCATCAAGTGCCAAAAGGTCCATTTCAACCACTTGAAATTCCAGAATGGAAGTGGGAGCACATTACCATGGATTTCGTTACAAGTCTTCCCAAAGTTTCTCAAGGCATAGATGCAATTTGGGTCATTGTTGATAGATTGACCAAGTCTGCTCATTTCTTACCTATACGAAAAACTTATTCACTTGAACGCCTTGCTCGTATGTACATAAATAGATTTTAAGATTGCATGGTATGCCAGTATCCATAGTTTCTAATCGAGACCCAAGATTTAATTCACGATTTTGGGTTAGTTTACAAAAAGCTTTGGGCAAGGATTTACGATTTAGTTCGGCATATCATCCTCAAACGGACGGGAAGTCGGAGATGACTATTCAAACTTTTGAAGATCTATTAAGACTCTGTGTCCTTGACTTTAAGGTAAGTTGGGACAAGTTCTTACCATTGGTGGAATTCTCCTACAACAACAGTTATCAAGCAAGTATTGGCATGGCTCCATTCGAGGCGTTGTATGGACGCAAGTGTCGTTCTCCAGTATGTTGGGACGAGGTAGGTGAAGCAACGTTGTTAGGACCGGAATTGGTACGTATGACTATGGAGAAGATCTAAATGATTCGACAACGTATAAAAACCTCACAAGATCGACAAAAGAGTTATGTTGATCTTCATCGAAAGGACGTGGAATTCAATGTTGGTGATCATGAGTTGTTACGTGTTGCTCCATGGAAAGGAGTTACAAGATTTAGAAAAAGAGGAAAGCTCAATCCTCGATTCATTGGCCCATTCGAAATCCTCGATCGAGTAGGAATGGTGGCTTATAGACTCGCCTTACTGCCAAATATGTCTCGTGTATATAACATTTTTCACATATCAATGTTACGTAAATATGTGGAAGACCCGAACCACATTATTGAGTTAGAACCGGACGAGATAGCGGAGGATTTAACTTATGAAGAGGTACCTGTTAAAATCTTGGATAAGAAGGAACATATTCTACGCTCCAAGGTTATACCTCAAGTCAAAGTTTTGTGGAGAAACCACGATGTTGAGGAAATGACCTGGGAGTTAGAATCGAAATGAAATCAAGGTATCCTCACCTCTTCGTCATACCAAAGTACGTACCCTAATTTCGAGGACAAAATTTCATAAGAAGGGGAGGTTGTAAGACACCAATTTTCATAAATAAAGATTAATTTTTCTCGAAATATCATTTTTAATAATATGGTGTGGATTTGATAGTTGTGGGTAATATTTATAAATTTTGCAAAGTTTGCAAGTTGTTATAAAATATTCGATTGGTCGGGGAATATTTATTTTAACAGGAAATATTCGTACGACGACACAATCATTGGTGGATCCCACAATAGAATTATTGTCGGATTTAGAAAACGACAGAAATATCTTTTTATAAAAATAATGGCGAAAGTTTTACCGTTACCTATTGAAATAACTGGTGGTAAAAGAACAGTAATACGTGTGGTTGCATAGTAACACACAATATTGAATATTAATGCTTACGTGAGAAGTCACTCGGTTATATTCAATTATTGCTACAGTAATTGCTGCATAGTATCTCACGTTATTTGATTCAATTATTGTTAATATTTTATTTTATTAAATCAATAATTGAGATGACAAGTTATTCATATTATTATTTGCATAATTAACAATGTCTAGAAAGTTACATCGAGGAAGGGGTTTGGTCACCTAATTAATTGCGCATGATAGGAGAAATCCTTATTGGAAAGCCCCCTCTTTCCTGAGAACGATCTCGTTGTTAATATTGTGGGTTATAATAATGATGAATAAATGTTGTTAAAAATATTGAGGGGTTTTTTATGAAGTATTTGTTGTAAATTTTAGCGTATTATTTGGACCCCCATTTACCCATTTTTCAAAATAATGGATATAAAATTATTCAGTATATATATATATATATATATATATATATATATATATATATATAATATATAATATGTGTGTGAAAGTGACATGTGGGGTGGGGCCCACATATGGGATGAAAAATGAAAATGGGGTGGGGGAGAAAACGTGAATGAGAGGGTGTATATATATATAATAATGTGTGAGTGGAATTTGAAAACATGTGTGTATGTACCGTGTGTGTGTGTGTAGTGCAAAAGTGGTGGTGGTGGAAAATTAAGTGATAATGACATAAGTTGTTTTATTTGAAAATTTTGAAAGTTAGACGTCTGATGTTCAGCAGGAAGCAGCCCGTGAATTCTTTCAACCGTTCACCCATGAAAAACTTTTCTAAATAGTATCCTTTAATTCTCCTATAAATAGAATGCTTAAGTTAGAATTGAAAATCACACCAGAATCATAGAATGTTTCTTCTATAATATTGAGCGTATTTCTTTAGAGTTTTAAGAAGCTTTGAGCGTAGAAAACAGTGAAAGTTTTCTTCAAGAATATCCCCGCTATACCAGTTGGTATACTCTTCTTTTTAAGGTAAGGGATATTATTTTTGTTCAATATTCGTAAGAAATAATATTTTCTTCCATACTCTGTAGTATGTAAGTAATATTATTTTGTTTCAGATTCTGAATTCTACACTCATTTTGTTAAAGTATTGCTTTTATATTCCTTGAAATTACAAGAATATCCTTGACTTTTGCGCTTCATCCAGTATCTTTTCATGAAAATGTTATTCTGAGCATTCTTGATAAATTTCAACTTTTTTATGCCGGAGTACTATTCACGGGGTACTATTCTTGAATTACTATTCATGGGGTACTATTCACTCAAGTACTATTCACCCGGGGTACTATTCATGACAAAAATTGATTTCGTTTCGGTCCAAATCATTTTTAATACAATATTATTCTTGAATTTTACTCCACAAAGTAGTATCATGTTGACAATTTGGACATTATTGAATTCTGGATAAATTAAATTATAAATCTTTAAAAATTTATCCTTTGCTTTCTTTTAATTGAATTCTTATATCATTGTCATCATCCTCATGCTTATATTGTGATGAAAGTCATCTTTGGTCGTAGTGCATAGATGGATGTTGATTGGTATGATTATGACCAGGGATAATTCGGTATAATCATGACTGTAATGTTACAAATGTTGTGATAAAAGTCCTCATTAGCCCGTAGTGCATTAATGGACAGTTGTTGGCATGATTATGGTCGTTGATGATTACACGAATATCCTTGGCTCGTAGTGCATGGATAATTCGTGGACGTGATACTAATGAATATCCTTGGCCCGTAGTGCAGGGATGATTCGGTGATGTGGATTATTTATTAAGCTGAGTCTCAGCGATAAAATTGATGATAAACTTTTTAAATCATAGAAGATAGTGGATATCATGCTCTACTTGACTCTTCTAATGGATTGTTTGTTCCACTGCAGTTAAACTTGATGTTTATTATATTTTATCAGTTTAACACTGTTGAAGGCTAACGATAATTTATTCTGCATTATGTTAGTCATAATATTTTTTACTGGGCTAGTTGAACTCACCCTTTTGCTTTCATTGTTCTCTTCAGGAAATGAGAACGTAGCCGGGACTAGTCGGGGAAAGGAGTGATGGTCTGAGATGGTGGCTATAGTAGTCCTCACTATTTGATAAAATAGTGTGATAATAATTGTAATGAGTACTCCTTTTGAGTTTGAATACTGCCTATTAGACAATATTCGTGTAAAAACTCTCAGCTACATTTTTGTCGTATTGTATAAGGAAGTTGTATTTAAATTATGTACCATGTATTTGGCGACTCAGAATGGGTGATGTATACCTATTTTGGGGGCGTCACAGTGTTCGTCGAGTTGTAAACATTGAGTCACTGCTTTTTTCATTTTCTTCTGCTCCATACCTATAAATATCATCTTCATAAGGAAAAAGCTTAGTGGTGGTAATCATCAAAATACCACCAAGTCAATACAACTAGTGGAACACAATCTACCAACCTTACCTAAACTTCCTCCTCGCTCCCACACCACCGATGGCCTCCCACCAAATCTCAATTCTACCCTTTTAAAGGCATTTGAAATGTCGAAATTATCCTTCCCCAACACCCTAAACACTTTGAAACCAGATCTACTCATTTGTGATGACTTATTTCAATGGCCAGAAATAATAGCTTCATCACATGATGTTCCGATTGTTCAGTTCCAAACATACAGCGTGACAGCCGGAAGGTTTCTAGCTCATACTTTTACGAACCCAGACGTTATATACCCTCTTCCAGGGTATTGATAATTGGAGTTCTTTGTTATTGATTAGATGGGATTATCGCCATTAATGGCGTGAGAAGGAGAGGACCCCAGAACAGATAAGGGCAAAATTATTAACTATCATCTATTAGGGGAGAATCCAAAATGAGAAAATTAAAACCCTAAATGTTCCCCCAAATTCATTACAAAGACATGTGGAAAAAGAAGATAAAATTAGACTTTGAAGTGGAGGAAGATGTTGAGATGAAGGATTTGTGGGTAATGGAATTAAACCCAGATCTGAAGGAAATAATCCAGATGAAGAAAGAACTCAGAGAAGAGAGAAATAATAGGTAAAGAAAAAGAAAGAAAATAAAACATAAAAGTATTTTTATTTTTAAAAATTTTATAAGTATTTTAAAACATAAATGTATTTTTATTTTTAAAATAAAATATACATATTATAAATATTATAATATTATTTTTATTAATATTATACATGTTATAAATATTTAGGTAAAGAAAAAGAAAGAAAATAAAACATAAAAGTATTTTTATTTTAAAAAATTTATAAGTATTTTAAAACATAAAAGTTTTTTATTTTTAAAATAAAACATACATATTATAAATGTTATAATATTATTTTTATTAATATTATACATATTATAAATATTTTCTACCTCATTTTTAGTATTTGCATACCATATCCACGTTTGTCTGATTATTTGATTCCACATCATTTTCTTGAATTTCTTTTTTTTACATGTCATGTAAGAAATAAATAAACACTCATCCACTAAATTTGACAAAATGGCCTAATTAAGCCATTTTTAAAATCACAGTGGGCCAATTGTATTTTTTTAAAGTACAGTGGCTCAATGCTTGCAACTCGATGAACACAATAGGGTAAAGGTGTTTTTTTCCAATTTTTAAGTATTAGAAATTTGGTTGACTGGCTTGCCATGTAGGAAATAACTTGTTTTATTTTTTTTTCAAAAGCTACGTAAGAAAATTGGTCCAATTTTTTAACGTGCGTTAGTAAAATTGGACGGAATGGCTTGATTTATAATTTTTAAAAAACATAGTGGGTCAATTGAATTTTTTTTAAACTACAATGACTAAATGCTTAAAACACGACGATCACAATGGCGTAAAGGTGTTTTTTCTCATATTTTATCTATGTTTATTTTGTATATCTTTATTCTTTTGTTGTTAATAGAATATAAGAAATATCTTTATACTTGGTTGCTTATCTAAATGACATATGCAGGTTTCCATATCACTACTGTTGCAAGGAGGGGTATATAAGCCCCCAATAATACCAAGGATAGGGAGGAGATGTACATATTTGGAAAAAGGTAAATATATGATGATTACTTAATTCATTTGGTTTAATTAATACGTACAGTTAATTAATTTGGTTTAGTAGATACCTGATTATATTTGCATTTTTAGATTTCAGCCCAACAATGTTGTAAGGCAGATTGTTAGTTCTATCAAAGATGACATGGGGCCTCGCCTATCAATTCATTAATGAAACAGAGCACAAAAAAGCGAAGAAAGTTTAGAACAATGTTTGTGCCATACTTTATAAGGACTTGATGAAAAAAGCAAGAGCTGAGTCAATGAAACAGACGAAGTGTTCTTCCTACAATTTTGAAAAAATGGTTAAGATCCCACCTTTATTTATAAAGGCTGAACATTGAGTCTTACTTTGTAAGCAATGGAGAGAAGAGACATCGTGCAAAAAGTCTAATTCTGGCATGTAGAGAATCTTGTAAGTATGTTATTCACTGTTAGTATCTTGTATAAACCTCTTCTTGTTTCCATCTTCATGTTCTAAGGTGATATAGCTTCTTTCTTTCTGTCTTCCATGTAAGTCTAGATGGTTGGGTCTTCTATGGAATCCTGTATTTGTTCTATATTGCGTTCCAAAGTTTCCTTGTGTGATTTGGAAAGAAATTAGCTTAAACATTACATCCGCTACAATTTTTAGTGGACAGATTACTTGTATGTTGTGTGATTTGGCCTGCAAACATTTCTATTCTGGCAAACAGTTTTGTTGGAAGAATGCATATTATGATTTGATGTTTTAATGTATATACTCATGATTTTTTGTAAAGTCCTTCCAAGTAAGATATGTACAAGGACTTAGTGATAGATCAAATTTGTTAGGTTGATCTAAGAGATTAACGTGTATCATTCTGTAATAGAATGTATAGATAGAAAGATCAAAGCTGTTAGGTTGATCTTGAGATGTAATAGATAGGCTTCGAAGAAATCGTAGTGTATCATCTTATCAACATTGTAGAAATCAAGGCAGAAACGTAGAGCTTCAGAGATCGTAGTGTGCCTGCCTTGAGGGGACTCTTCGGAAATCGTAGAGTGGTCCCAACGTTTGCCGAGCCATCTCAACGATCGTAGTGTGATGAAGGAAACATGGAGTTTACAAGTCAACGATCGTAGTGTGCTCTCGGAAACGTAGAGTCAACAACACGAGCAAGTGAAGATCGTAGTGTGCAGAGGTTTAAGAAGAATCGTAGTGCTCTCGGCTGATAGCATCAGACAAGGCACCAAGATGATAAGGCACTACGATCTGAATCGTAGAGTATCATGACATGAATCGTAGAGCATCTGTCTTGTGTCAGAGAACGTCGAGCCTCATGATCTGAGTGAAGATAGATTCCAACATATGAGGAATGGATTCTAGACGTTGCAGTACTCACCAGTCCAAAGTAATATGAAAGATCATTAGTATACAATAAAGAAGCGTATTGAAGAAGCTAAGGAAAGTATCATAGGTAAGGGGGCAAAACACCTTTTCAGGTGTTAGGTGAGAAAGCAGTCTGCTGTGTCAGTGGGCCAGAATGCAGTTTCAGAAAAAGTGCAGAAATGTCTCCATCAAAGATCAGAAAAGTCAAATGCATTTAATGTCTCAACGGATGGATCCAACGGATAGTTTTCAAGATCACATATATGCAGATCAGACAGATGAGAGAAATAACTAACGCAAGCATTGAACAAACAACGTGAACATCTCTCTCAAGCTCAACTCTACGATGCGAGATATTGCAAAGCTTGCTCGGCCTACTCGAGTTCTTTAGAACAAGTGCTTACACAAAGAATCGAGTAGCAACCATCAAGAACTCAACATTATCAACCAACTGAAGAAGAGTACCAAGTCTCTTTGGACTTGAAGAGTTCAGAGCGAACTATAAGAAAGCCAAGTCTGCTTTGGACTTGAAGAGTTCAAGAGTGAACTAAGAAGTTCTAGGCTATGGCCGGTCTAGAAGGAATCTGTGTGATTCAGAAGTTGTAACAGACATCCTTAGTGGATATCCTACTCGTTGAGTAGAAGAGTGGACTAGGAGCTTTAAGTGCTCTGAACCACTTAAAAACGACTATGTCTTTTACATTCATACCATAACTGCAATATCTGTTATAACTGCCATAACTGCCTCACTCTCATAACTCCATTGCTTGGTAAAGAAGATTAAAACAAACATTTATTCCGCTAAGTTTTAATCATTATCAAAGAACAAGTTTAAAACGAAAATATTTTAAAATATCTATTCAACCCCCCCCCCCCCTTCTAGATAACTATTGTGTCAACTAGGAACTAACAATTGGTATCAGAGCAGGTTCTATTTTACAGCTTACAAGCTTTAGTAGATCCAATGGCACTTGTACCAAGTGAATCCAGGACCGGGGGAGGCAGCAAGCCACCAATGTGCAACAAGGATAAATTTACTAATTGGAAAGTCAAGATGCAAGCTTACATGGACTCAATAGATGAAGATCTATTTGAGACCATTCTTAATGGGCCCTATATACCAACAAAGCTTGCACCAACCACTGACGATTCAAACAGAGTACAAATCAAAGTTAAAGAAGAATGGATGATTACGAGAAGAGAGAGAGAGGCATCAACTTGACAAAAGGCTAAGAACATCCTATTCCAATCCTTAGAGGACGATCTCGTTTGAAAATGTTGTAAGCAAAAGAAAGCAACTAAGGAAGTTTGGGAAGCTTGTCGATCAAGCACGAAGGAACGAAGAAGTAAGAGAGAACAAGCAGTCTCTCGACTCGGTGAAGACGAAATGTTCATTTCATGTGCAAAGAGAAAATGTGACTGCCACCTATGAAAGATTCAACGTTCTGCTCAACTCTCTACGAGCGTATGGGAAGATCTATCCTAACAAAGATCTGACCATAAAGTTCATGAGAGCTCTACCGAGCAGGTGGGATGCCAAGACCACAGCAATAAGAGAATCAAAGAATCTTAACGAGATGACAGTTCAACAGCTATATGGCAATCTCCTGACCTAAGAACTAGAGCTGACCCAACGTGCTGAAACACTGAGGTTGACTCTGATTATGATGAAGACTTTGCTATGCTAGTAAAGAGACTAATAAGGTTCACGCGACAAGGCAGAACCAGCAAGCCAAAGAAGGTCAGTAATTACAGCAGCCAGGAGCAAATGAATGACCTATGCTACAACTGCAGAAAGCCTGGCCACTTCATCGCCAACTGCAACAAACCTATCAAAGAAGAACTAAAGAAGAAATCACATGCAAAGAAGGAATACAAAGCAAACAAGAGGCCTAAGAAAAGAGACAAAGGCCTAGTAGCTGGAGGATCGTGGAGTGATTCAGATAATGACTCAAATGCTGACTCCGAAGATGAAGAAGAACCACAAATGGTCAATCTGTTTCTAATGGCCAAACATGCAAAGAACAACCAAAATCTCAACATACATGATGTAAGTCTCGATGAGGTATTTGATTTCAACTCTCCTGATGTAGATATAAGTGATTTAAGGCGCTTTGCATGGCATAACCAATCGATCTACATCAATACATGAAGTGGTTCAGAGTCTTGTCTAAAGATCATTCACTTCTTCAAGAGTAGAAGAAGAAAGTTCAAGAAGAGCTTGAAACAGCCCTTCTATGTACTAATCTTCTTTCCAAGCTTGAGGCTAAGAATGAAACTTTAAAACAGACAAACACACTCAATGCACAAAGAGAGTCTAAGATAACCTCTAAAATTGAGGATCTGGAGAAGACTATCTCTGCATGGAACAAATCTTCATCATCCATGGACTGCCTGCTCTCTAGTCAGAGAAGCACGTTTGACAGAACAGGTTTAGGCTTTGGGGAATCCATCTCGAGTCGTGTGGAAAAGACAATGGAAACTAGCACTAGTAATGCCTCATGTTTTGGTAGAGGCATTGCCTTTATGAAATCCTCATAGTTGGAAGAGCCTGTTCAACCTTGTTCTACTATTTTTAGTTATACTCAAAGAAGTAAAGGATCTCACGTTGGCCTGGGCTTCATAAAGGAGAAGAGTAACCCAACCTCTACACACTGACCTCAAGAATCGTAGAGTTAAGCAAGACCAACTCTACGAATCAACCGGGAAGGTACAAGAGAGGTAAGGCACACACATCACTATTTATGAAACCTAAGGACATGTGGAAGAAAGAGAATCGGTTTAACATAAGGTTAACTAAAGAACCACACGAGTCCAAGTGGAAGATGAATCATCATACACACACACAGCATGCATCATAATAGATGTTTCATATGCAATAAATATGGTCATAGGGCTACAAAATGTTATTATAACTCCATTCATGTGACACCCAAGATTAAACAGATTTGGGTCCCCAAAGGCACTAACAATGAAGGACCCATGAAAATATGGGTACCAAAATGAAGGTTCAAATATTTTGACAGGAAAAGAGCTCCACGACCTCAACATGGTATCTGGACAGTGGATGCTCAAGGCATATGACAGGGAACAAAGCTCTACTATCTAACTACATAGAAAAGGAGGGTCCCTCCTTCATCTTTGGAGATAACGGCTCGGGCAAGACAAGAGGATATGGCTCTACTGGCAATGGTGCAGTATCTTTCAGCAAAGTAGCCTATGTGGAAGGTCTTCAACACAACCTTCTAAGTATCAGCCAACTCTGCGACAAGGGTCATCAAGTGACATTCCTCAACAACCAATGTCAAGTCAGAGATTTGAAGACATCTACTGTAAAGCTAACCGGGACAAGAGAAGGAAATGTCTACATAGTGGATCTTGGTCAACTAAGCTCAGATGAGACAATATATTTTCTGGCAAAAGCATCTGAAGAAATGAGCTGGCTATGGCATAGACGGTTGTCTCACTTAAACTTCAAAAGAATGTCCAAACTGGCATCAAAAGACCTAGTAGCTGGCCTACCCAAGTTCAACTTCGTGAAGGAAAGGCCATGTAATGCTTGTCAGCTTGGAAAGCAAACCAGAAGCTCATTCAAAAGCAAAACTGCCAATTCTATTGACAAGCCCCTGCAGTTACTCCACATGGATCTCTTTGGGCCAATCCCAACAACTAGTCTTGGAGGAAAAAGATACTCTAGTCATAGTCGATTTACTACACCAGATTCACATGGGTATTCTTCCAAACCTCAAAGGATGAAACAAGCTCCGAATTAATCAAGATGTTCAGACTGGTAATGAACGAGAAAGGAGAGAAAATCAAGGCCATAAGGAGTGATCATGGAAGAGAATTCGATTTCTTAGAAATAGACAAGTTCTCTTTCGTGAACAATGGCATCACCACAACTTCTCACCCATTTAACTCCTCAACAAAATGGAGTTCTTTGAAAGAAAAAACAGAACTCGATAGAGGCTAGAAGGACTCTACTAGCAATACTCGCTGCTGAATATACAGGCGAAGTCATCAACCTTGCATGTTATACGCAGAACAGATCATTAATTCACTCTACGATCAAGAAGACGCCCTACGAACTGTGGAAAGGAAGGAAGCCAAGTGTCAGCTACTTCCATATCTTTGGTTATGCATGCTACATTCTCAACAATGGAAAGCAGTATCTGACAAAATTCCAGCCCAAGTCAGACGAAGGGATCTTTCTTGGATATGCCACAGACAACAAGGCTTACAAGGTGTTCAACAAGAAGATACTGAATGTTGAAGTCTCAATACACATCATCTTTGATGAAACTGACTTAAATAAAATAGTGCCTCAAGACACTACGACCGATAGTGCAGACACTACGAATGAAGTCGTCGAGCTCAACACTACGATCGTAGTGCCAGATAGTGAAATCGTAGAGCATGAGAATGTGATCGTAGAGAGGTCAATGCAAGATAGCGAGCCTCCACTCCAAGAAGAAGAGATAGACCTTGAAGACTTAAGACAGGAAGGCATCAGGACAGATGTCCCAATCGGCAACAAATGGGCAAGAGATCACACTCAGGATCTAATCATTGGAGATCCGAGTGCCAGAGTCAAAACAAGAGCTGCTACTCAGAATGAATGTTTTTATCTAAGCTTCCTGTCACAAATAGAGCCAAAAAAGATAGAGGATGCTATGGAAGACTCCAGCTGGATAGAAGCAATGCAGGAAGAACTCAACCAATTTGAACAAAGTAAATTATGGAGATTGGTACCAAGACTAAAGAGTCATCCTGTGATAAGTGGGTCTTCAGAAACAAAATGGATGAAGATGGGATCATAACCAGAAACAAAGCAAGATTAGTGGCAAATGGCTATTCTCAAGAAGAAGGTATCGACTACGATGAGACATTTGCACCTGTTGCCAGACTAGAAGCCATCAGAATCTTTCTTGCCTTTGTTGCCCACATGAAGTTCAAAGTCTTCCAGATGGATGTCAAGAGTGCATTTCTAAATTGAGAACTCCAAGAAGAAGTCTATGTAGAGCAACCACCAGGTTTCATCAATCCATCTCTTTCCAATTATGTCTATAGATTAGATAAAGCTTTATATGGTCTTAAACAAGCACCTAGAGCATGGTATGAAACACTGACTAACTTCTTAATCGAAAATGGGTTCACTAGAGGTAGAGTAAATTTCACACTGTTTCTTAGAAAGCATAAAGACAAAGTCTTACTAGTTAAAATCTATGTTGATGACATTATCTTTGGTTCTACTGACGAAAAGTTATGCAAAAGATTCTCTAAGCTAATGCAGAGCAAGTTTGAAATGAGCATGATGGGTGAGCTGAACTTCTTCCTTGGACTGCAAGTAAAGCAGACTGAAGAAGGAATTTTCATAAACCAAGCCAAGTACATCAAAGACTTACTGAAGAAGTATGGCATGGAATCAGCCTCTCCCATGAAAACACCAATTGCTCCTGCAACCAAGCTTGACAAGGATGAGAAATGTAAAAGTATTTGATATCACTCAATACAGAGGTATGATAGGCTCTCTTTTATACCTAACTGCCAGTAGACCAGACATAATGTTTGCAACATGCATATGTGCTAGATTTCAGGCTAACCCTAAAGAGTCACATTTGTCTGCTGTAAAGAGGATCTTCAGGTATCTCAAGGGTACACCTTACTTGGGGTTTTGGTATCCCAAGGAATTCTCATTTGAACTAACAGGATATACAGATGTTGATTTTGCAGGATACAAAATAGATAGAAAGAGTACCAGTGGCACTTGTCAACTGCTAGGAAACAGACTTGTGTCCTGGTTTAGTAAAAAGCAAAACTCAGTGTCTACTTCAAATGCAGAAGCTGAATATATTGTTGCTGGCAGCTGCTGTGCTCAGATCCTATGGATGAGAAATCAGCTAGCTGACTATGGGTTCGATTTTAAATCTATTCACATACACTGTGATAACACAAGTTCCATAGCAATAACTCATAATCCTGTCATGCATTCTAGAACTAAGCATATAGAAATAAGGTATCACTTCATTACGGATCATGTGCAAAATGGAACTATATCTTTAAAATATATCCCTACTGAAAATCAACTTGCTGATGTTTTTACAAAACCACTAGATGAATCCAGATTTAATAAGTTAATAAGTGAGCTAGGAATGCTAAATCTACAACCATGAAATATATGCTCTAGATTGTGCTAACCATGACAGATACAAAGGCTGAACTCAAAATCGTAGACATGATCAAGGAAAGCTCACGATCGTAGAGCTAAAAAGAAAACTACCACAACGATCGTAGCAAAGACTTAACTATCGTAGTGCAGACTCAACGATGACACAAGCCCCATCCACAAAGCAAAAATGTATCCTGTGATGACAAGCTTCATAACAAAGCAATCTCTCTAAGAGGTGCCTCAGGAACAAACCTAACCCTTGAATCTCTCCAAGAGGTTGGCCCTTCTTGAGTTACCTTAAAAAGAATGCTTAGTCAAAAACTCATCACAAGGATTCGGTCAGACTCGACAATCGTAGGACAGACTCAACGAATGATTGATCAGACTCGACGATCATAGGACAGACTCAACGAATGCTAGACAGACTCGACGATCGTAGGACAGACTCAACGAACATAAGACTACCTCAACAATCGTAGTCTTCCTAAGGACACCTCAGTTCTGAAGAAGCCAAGGGCAAATTAGTATATTCCTGCACAGTCAAAATCGTAGAGCCAAGCAAAAATTGACACCTATCCCACTAAGCGAAAAAGAAGAGAAGGAAGTTACAAGTACAAGTTGAAATCAAATTTTTGAAATCTGAAGTCCAAAAGATTATCTCTCTCTCTCATTCTCTCTCTCTCTCAAAGAAAAAGTCCTAAATCAGCAGAAAGCGCAGACGTATCTCACTTCCAACTCCAAAATCAATGGATGCTTCAAATGTGGTCTCAGGCTACAGACTCTGTTTTGACGAGTTCAAAACAGCTCCACCAAAATTTCACAAGACCCTGGCGCTACTGAAGAAGGCGGGTCTCGAAGAGGCTCTGAGCACAGATATTCTTGTTTATCCCAAGCTAGTAAAGGAGTTCTACAAGAATGGTGTGTTTAAAGACAACACCATCACTACAATAGTAAGGGAAGTAGAAATCAGACTAAGGTCAGAGGACTTCAATCTGGCCCTAGGTTTCAAGAATGAAGGGCACCCATACTTAGATTCTGTAGACTTCCAAGAGGGACTAAGAAAAATGCATCACAAGAAAAACCCCTTTGTGAAAGGGTACAAGAAGAAGGAGTTCCCTTAGAGGTACGAATTTTTAGCTGATATTATTGGGAAATGTATATGCTGCAAGAGCTCAGGACATGACTCGGTGAATGAAGCCCAACTTAAGCTCATGACTACTATGTACTATGGTATTCAAATCAACTATGGAGCTATATTGCTCGAGTGGATTGGGAAGTGGATAGTAAACTCGAAGAAATCAAAAAGCCCTCAGAAGATGCTATATGGGCGTTTCTTAAGTATCATTCTGCAATCTGCACTGGGTGACAAAATTGGGGATAAAGAGGGAGAAGCCATAAACCTAAATCAAAAAATGACCCAGCAGTTATTTGAAAACTGGAAGAGAAACCCTGTTGAGTATGAACGAATGATGACTGAGTCCAATGGAAGAACTGGGGAACTGAAGGACGCAGGCTTTCCAGGAAACATGTCTGTTGTCAAGGAAGCTGAAGAAGAAGGAGAAGCCAACAAGGGAGAACCCTCTGTCCTTACCAGAAAAAGCAAGGGCAAGAGGAAGCTAAGGGCTAGACAGATAGAAAAGCCTCAAGGATCTACAACCGATATTCCTGTAGAGTCCTCTGATATAGAGACTCTGAGGATGCTAAGAAGGAAGTAGTAGCAAGATGAAGCTGATGAGGATCAAGCCACCATATCACAGATCCTAAAGAAGAACAAAGATGGCCATAAGTCCAAAAGGCCATCAATCTCCTCTATCGTAGAGTCTCTACTGTTCACAGAGGCCAGACCAAGTATGGCAGGCAATGAAGGAGATGTCTCAAGTATAGTGGCTATTGAACAGGACAAAGCTGAGATTCAAGAGAGTCCCAAAGTTGTGGCTAAACCCAGAAAAGCAAAGAGCATGGCTGCTAAGAAGGAACTGTCCAGAGCAAGTCAAGAAGACAGTGCTCCAGCTGAGGGGGAGATTCGTGAAATTCTCATGATAGAGAATACACCAGCTGAGGGGGAGATGGCTGAAGCTCAAGAAAATGATCCTTGAGGGGGAGCTTTTGATCTTACAAGACGATGATCAAGTTGAGGGGGAGCCTCAAGGTATCCCCATGGCAAAAGAATATGTCCCTGCCAGAAATGAAGAGGAACCAGTAAAAGATCATCAAGAACCCATTGAGATAATGGAGTCCTCCAACGAAGAAAGAGAAGAGGAAGAAGATGATGATGATCTTCAGATCACTGGTGTAGGTAGAGATGGGTATAGAAGCTACATATACAATCAGATGTTCTCATACCTACCCATGATGCCATACCATCAAGCCCAAATCTACAATTCTTGGGATCACATGTTCTAGAGTTTCAAAGAATATCCGGCCATCTCAGTGCTGGCTCATGGATTCCCAGGGAGAGTCCACTTTGCAAAGAAGTTGATTACCAACACCTCTTCCTCAAAGGATAAACTTGAGGTATTATCTATCCCTACTCACTTCAGAGTTAATCACTTGTCATCATCATCATTTAGTCAATTCCATAAATTCCCTCGATGGTTGGAAGTGATTCTCAATCCAGTAAACCAATTCCCAGTTACAGAATCCCAAAATTCTGTAACTGAAGAACCAAACATAGCTAACCTTATTTTGCTCCCACAAACCATCATCTCTACGATCCATGACTCTAGCCCAGTCGTAGAATCCCAATAGAAATCGTAGAGCCCCATATTCCAAACATAGAAACTCAGGCCCCTCCATCAGACATACCATCCTCCTCCTCAAATGACTATTTTAGTCTTGATCTTGCTCTCTACTCCATGCAAGATCAGTCTCAGAAAGAATCCCCTCCATTCAACAATCCTCAAACCAGTGAAACTCTCCCAAATCTGCCCACCAAGGATGACTTAAAGGAAGCAACCAAGGACATGGTCAAGAACATCGAAGAAAGTCTGAAATCTCACTCTGGCCTCATTCATATCCGGCTGAATCAAATGATTACAGCAGCAAATTTTCCTGGCACTATAAACACTGAGTTTACAAAAAAGCTGAGGGAAATTATCCAAGAAATTCTCAAGAGTATAAAGGACAGAGATGAGATTCACTTCCAGATAGCTGCCAAGCAAAGAGAGGTTGTTCTTGAAATGCAGATAAATCAAGAAGTTCAAAATAAACTTATGCTGGAAAACTTCATCAACTTGAAAGCCTCAGTCCAAGAATTCTAGAAATCCTATGTCAATCATGAACGTCAGAATGACATTGTTCTTACTGCCCTCCAAAACAAAGAAGCAAGATCTGAAAAAACAACTCAAGGAAAGTAAAGAGGACATCGCTCAAACACAAAGTCAACTGAATGAGCTTGTCCAAGGAGTGAATAGACTTTCTGCAGACATTCGAACCCTTGATGCTGACATAAAGGGGGAGAATAATAAAGGGAAAAGAGTTCAAGGAGCACAAAGAGATCAAGGCAGAGGAGGTCAAGGAAACCAAGAAAGGGGAAGAGGACAGTTTCATGCTCAAGCATCACGAAGCCCTCCTGGAAGACAATTCCACCATCAGACTCAACGATCTGATCAGCAGGGAATTATTACGGCTATAACTTTAAGCCGTCAGGAGTCAACTCCCAGCTCACAAGATGTGTCTACTGTAAGCATAAGAATGCCAACTAGAGATCCTACATTCATGTACAGGCATGAGGAAAATCCAAGACTAAGTCCAAGCGAGCTGGAAAAGTTAGCCAGAAACGAGGAAGCTTGCAGAAAAAGAAGGGTTGAGGAGTATGCCAACCCACCTCCACGAAAGAGGTCAAAGAAATAGAGATAAGTTAAAACTTTAATTTCCTATTAATGTAATGCTAAACTGTAATATCTCCTTATCATCAATAAATTCATGCTTATTCTCTAGAAATTTCAACTGCTCACTGAAATACTAAGTCATGTTTAAATTTCCTGCAAAAGCATCTAGACACTTATAAATCATGACAACAAATCTCCTTGGTTATGTCAACATCAAATAGGGGGAGATTGTTGGAAGAATGCATATTATGATTTGATGTTTTAATGTATATACTCATGATTATTTGTAAAGTCCTTCCAAGTAAGATATGTACAAGGACTTAGTGATAGATCAAATTTGTTAGGTTGATCTAAGAGATTAACGTGTATCATTCTGTAATAGAATGTATAGATAGAAAGATCAAAGCTGTTAGGTTGATCTTGAGATGTAATAGATAGGCTTCGAAGAAATCGTAGTGTATCATCTGATAAACATTGCAGAAATCAAGGCAGAAACGTAGAGCAATAGACATCGTAGTGTGCCTGCCTTGAGGGGACTCTTCAGAAATCGTAGAGTAGTCCCAATGTTTGCCGAGCCATCTCAACGATCATAGTGTGCTAAAGGAAACATGGAGTTTATAAGTCAACGATCGTAGTGTGCTCTCGGAAACGTAGAGTCAACAACACGAGCAAGTGAAGATCGTAGTGTGCAGAGGTTTAAAAAGAATCGTAGTGCTCTCGGCTGATAGCATCAGACAAGGCACCAAGATGATAAGGCACTACGATCTGAATCGTAGAGCATCTGTCTTGTGTCAGAGAACGTCGAGCCTCATGATCTGAGTGAAGATAGATTCCAACATATGAGGAATGGATTCTAGACATTGCAGTACTCATCAGTCCCAAATTAATATGAAATATCCTTAGTATACAACAAAGAAGCGTATTGAAGAAGCTAAGGAAAGTACCATAGGTAAGGGGGCAAAACACCTTTTCAGGTGTTAGGTGAGAAAGCAGTCTGCTGTGTCAATGGGCCAGAATGCAGTTTCAGAAAATGTGCATAAATGTCTCCATCAAAGATCAGAAAAGTCAAATGCATTTAATGTCTCAACGGATGGATCCAACGGATAGTTTTCAAGATCACATATATGCAGATCAGACAGATGAGAGAAATAACTAACGCAAGCATTGAACAAACAACGTGAACATCTCTCTCAAGCTCAACTCTACGATCTGAGATATTGCAAAGCTTGCTCAGCTACTCAGTTCTTTAGAACAAGTGCTTACACAGCAACTGAGTAGCAACCATCAAGAACCCACCATTTCAACCAACTGAAGAAGAGTACCAAGTCTGCTGGACTTGAAGAGTTCAGAGTGAACTATAAGAAAGCCAAGTCTGCTTTGGACTTGAAGAGTTCAAGAGTGAACTAAGAAGTTCCTAGATCGGCCGGGTCTAGAAGGAATCAGATATGATTCGTGAAGTTGTAAATGAGATATCCTTAGTGGATATGCTACTCGTTGAGTAGAAGAGTGGACTAGGAGCTTTAAGTGCTCTGAACCACTTAAAAACGACTGTGTCTTTTACATTCATACCATAACTGTTATAACTGCCATAACTGCCTCACTCTCATAACTCCATTGCTTGGTAAAGAAGATTAAAACAAACATTTATACCGCTAAGTTTTAATCATTATCAAAGAACAAGTTTAAAACAAAAATATTTTAAAATATCTATTCAACCCCCCCCCCCCTTCTAGATAACTATTGTGCCAACTAGGAACTAACAATTGGTATCAGAGCAGGTTCTATTTTATAGCCTACAAGCTTTAGTAGATCCAATGGCACTCGTACCAAGTGAATCCAAGACCGGGGGAGGCAGCAAGCCACCAATGTGCAACAAGGATAAATTTGCAAATTGGAAAGTCAGGATGCAAGCTTACATGGACTCAATAGATGAAGATCTATTTGAGACCGTTCTTAATGGGCCCTATATACCAACAAAGCTTGCAACCAATTGACAGCATCCAAACAGAAAGTACAAATTAAAGTTAAAGAACAATGGACATACACAGAGAAGAGAGCTGTCCAACTTGACAAAAAGGCTAAGAACATCCTATTCCAATCCTTAGAGTTCGATCTGTTTGAAAATGTTGTAAACAGCAAAACAGCTAAGGAAGTTTGGGAAGCACTGCTTATCATGCACGAAGGAATTGAAGAAGTAAGAGAGAACAAACAGTCTCTCCTGACTCAGCAGTACGAAATGTTCGCTCATGTGCAAGGAGAAAATGTGACTGCCACCTATGAAAGATTCAACGCTCGCGTTCACTCGACTCTACGAGCGTATGGGAAGATCTATCCTAACAATGATCTGACCATAAAGTTCATGAGAGCTCTACCGAGCAGGTGGGATGCCAAGACCACAGCAATAAGAGAATCAAATAATCTTATTGAGATGACAGTTCAACAGCTATATGGCAATCTCCTGACCTATGAACTGGAGCTGACCCAACGTGCTGAAACCTTATCAGAAGGAAGAAAGAAAGACAAGGGTGTTTCTCTCAAGGCTAATGAAGGTGCATCAAAGGTCAACACTGAGGTTAACTCTGATTTATGATGAAGACGACGATGAAGACTTTGCTATGCTAGTAAAGAGACTAAGAAGGTTCATGCGACAAGGCAGAACCAGCAAGCCAAAGAAGGTCAGTAATTACAGCAACCAGGAGCAAATGAATGACCTATGTTACAACTGTAAAAAGCCTGGCCACTTCATCGCCAACTGCAACAAACCTATCAAAGAAGAACTAAAGAAGAAATCACATGCAAAGAAGGAATACAAAGGAAACAAGAGGCCTCAGAAAAGAGACAAAGGCCTAGTAGCTGGAGGATCGTGGAGTGATTCAGATAATGACTCAAATGCTGACTCCGAAGATGAAGAAGAACCACAAATGGTCAATCTGTTTCTAATGGCCAAACATGAAAAGAACAACCAAAATCTCAACATACATGATGTAAGTCTCGATGAGGTATTTGATTTCAACTCTCCTGATGTTGATATAAGTGATTTAAGAACTGCTTTGCATGGCATAACCACTGATCTACATCAATACATGAAGTGGTTCAGAGTCTTGTCTAAAGATCATTCACTTCTTCAAGAGTAGAAGAAGAAAGTTCAAGAAGAGCTTGAAACAGCCCTTCTATGTACTAATCTTCTTTCCAAGCTTGAGGCTGAGAATGAAACTTTAAAATAGACAAACACACTCAATGCACAAAGAGAGTCTAAGATAACCTCTAAAATTGAGGATCTGGAGAAGACTATCTCTGCATGGAACAAATCTTCATCATCCATGGACTGCCTGCTCTCTAGTCAGAGAAGCACGTTTGACAGAACAGGTTTAGGCTTTGGGGAATCCATCTCAGAGTCGTGTGTGGAAAAGACAATGGAAACTAGCACTAGTAATGCCTCAAGTTTTGGTAGAGGCATTGCCTTTATGAAATCCTCATAGTTGGAAGAGCCTGTTCAACCTTGTTCTACTATTTTTAGTTATACTCAAAGAAGTAAAGGATCTCACGTTGGCCTGGGCTTCATAAAGGAGAAGAGTAACCCAACCTCTACACACCAACCTCGAAGAATCGTAGAGTTAAGCAAGACCAACTCTACGAATCAACTGGGAAGGTACAATAGAGGTAAGGCACACACATCACTATTTATGAAACCTAAGGACATGTGGAAGAAAGAGAATCAGTTTAACATAAGGTTAACTAAAGAACCACACGAGTCCAAGTGGAAGATGAATCATCATACACACACAGGCATGCATCATAATAGATGTTTCATATGCAATAAATATGGTCATAGGGCTACAAAATGTTATTATAACTCCATTCATGTGACACCCAAGATTAAACAGATTTGGGTCCCCAAAGGCACTAACAATGAAGGACCCATGAAAATATGGGTACCAAAATGAAGGTTCAAATATTTTGACAGGAAAAGAGCTCCACGACCTCAACATGGTATCTGGACAGTGGATGCTCAAGGCATATGACAGGGAACAAAGCTCTACTATCTAACTACATAGAAAAGGAGGGTTCCTCCTTCATCTTTGGAGATAACGGCTCGGGCAAGACAAGAGGATATGGCTTTCACCGGCAATGGTGCAAGATCTTTCAAAGAAAGTAGCTATGTGGAAGGTCTTCAACACAACCTTCTAAGTATCAGCCAACTCTGCGACAAGGGTCATCAAGTGACATTCCTCAACAACTAATGTCAAGTCAGAGATTTGAAGACATCTACTGTAAAGCTAACCGGGACAAGAGAAGGAAATGTCTACATAGTGGATCTTGGTCAACTAAGCTCGAGATGAGACAATATATTTTTACGCAAAAGCATCTCAAGAAATGAGTCAAGCTATGGCATGACGGTTGTCTCAATTAAACTTCAAAAGAATGTCCAAACTGGCATCAAAAGACCTAGTAGCTGGCCTACCCAAGTTCAACTTCGTGAAGGAAAGGCCATGTAATGCTTGTCAGCTTGGAAAGCAAACCAGAAGCTCATTCAAAAGCAAAACTGCCAATTCTATTGACAAGCCCCTGCAGTTACTCCACATGGATCTCTTTGGGCCAATCCCAACAACTAGTCTTGGAGGAAAAAGATACTCTCTAGTCATAGTCGACGACTACACCAGATTCACATGGGTATTCTTCCAAACCTCAAAGGATGAAACAAGCTCCGAATTAATCAAGATGTTCAGACTGGTAATGAACGAGAAAGGAGAGAAAATCAAGGCCATAAGGAGTGATCATGGAAGAGAATTCGATTTCTCAGAAATAGACAAGTTCTGCTCAGACAATGGCATCAGTCACAACTTCTCTGCTCCACGAGCTCCTCAACAAAATGGAGTTGCTGAAAGAAAGAACAGATCTCTGATAGAGGCTGGAAGGACTCTACTAGCGCTCGCCTTTGCTGAATACTTCGGGTAGAAGTCGCATCAACCTTTGCATGCTACACGCAGAATAGATCATTAATTCACTCTACGATCAAGAAGACGCCCTACGAACTGTGGAAAGGAAGGAAGCCAAGTGTCAGCTACTTCCATATCTTTGGTTATGCATGCTACATTCTCAACAATGGAAAGCAGTATCTGACAAAATTCCAGCCCAAGTCAGACGAAGGGATCTTTCTTGGATATGCCACAGACAGCAAGGCTTATAGGGTGTTCAACAAGAAGACACTGAATGTTGAAGTCTCAATACACATCATCTTTGATGAAACTGACTTAAATAAAATAGTGCCTCAAGACACTACGACCGATAGTGCAGACACTACGAATGAAGTCGTCGAGCTCAACACTACGATCGTAGTGCCAGATAGTGAAATCGTAGAGTATGAGAATGTGATCGTAGAGAGGTCAATACAAGACAGCGAGCCTCCACTCCAAGAAGAAGAGATAGACCTTGAAGACTTAAGACAGGAAGGCATCAGGACAGATGTCCCAATCGGCAACAAATGGGCAAGAGATCACACTCAGGATCTAATCATTGGAGATCCAAGTGCCAGAGTCAAAACAAGAGCTGCTACTCAGAATGAATGCTTTTATCTAAGCTTCCTGTCACAAATAGAGCCAAAGAAGATAGAGGATGCTATGGAAGACTCCAGCTGGATAGAAGTAATGCAGGAAGAACTCAACCAATTTGAACGAAGTAAAGTATGGAGATTGGTACCAAGACTAAAGAGTCATCCTGTGATAGGAACTAAGTGGGTCTTCAGAAACAAAATGGATGAAGCTAAAATATTCGTTTGGTCGAGGAATATTCTTTTTGTCGGGAAATATATGTACGACGGCGCAATCATTGGTGGACCACATAATAGAATATCTGTCGGATATAGAAAGCGACAGAAATAACCTTTTTATAAAAATAGCGACAAAAATTTTACCATTAACTATTGAAAGACCCGATGATAAAAGTACAATAATACGCGTGGCTGCACAGTAGCACACGATATTGTACAGTATCTCTGATTACTGATTCTTACGTAAGAAATCACTCAACTTCATTCAATAATTGCTACAGTAATTGTTGCACAGTATCTCATATTATTGATTCAATTATTGTCACAGTATCATCTGCACAATATTTTATATTATTAAATCAATAATTGACACGACGCAATTATTCATATTATTAGTTAGCATTATTGGCAATGTCTAGAAAATTCTGTCGAGAAAATGGGTTAGGTTATATAATTGTGCGCCAATAAGGATAAATCCTTATCGGAAAGCTCCCTCTTTTTGGGAATGATCTGGTTGTTAATATTGTGAGCTTATAATATTAATTGTGAATAACTATTATGGGGTGGATATTGGTTCAATTTTAATATAAATGAAAGAATTTAGTATGAAATATTTGTTGAAAGTTTGGCAATTATCTTCTCCGATAAAATATTCATTCAAATATATTATTATAATATTACATTATAATAATGTGATAAAATAATAATATAAATTTTTTTTGTAATATTATTATTATAATATATAATCTTTAGCATGTGAATAAAAGTGGAGTGAAAGTTATTATTTTGATTTGGTATTTTTCAAAACCATGTGTTGGTTTCCTGCGTAGTTTTTTTTTCTTTCTTCCAAATTAGTGGGTGGCAACTCCTCATGCAATTCTTTCTCAAAATTATGGTCCCCAACTATTGAAAATGAGAGAAGTTAAACATATGCAGGAAATTAGGCAGAAAAAAGTTTGGCAGGTTAGGCACTGGTTGTTTTATTCTTCCTCCATTGCACTATAAAAGGAGGAGTAACCTCCTTCCTAAACACACTATTACAAATATTAAAAATTATTATTCTATAGTATTGTGAGTATTTCTCTTGAGTATAGGGATACTTTGAGTGTAGCTTTTTGTGCTAGATTTTCTCAAAATAATATTCGATACTCCAGTCAAATCTAGTTTCTACTAAGTTAAAGGATATTATTTTATTTCAACACTCGTAAGAAATATCATTTTCTTTCATACTCCATATTATGTAAGTGAAATTATTTCATTTCATATTCCTAAATATGGTAAGTATTGCTTCTATAATTCCTGAAATGATTAGAAATTCTTTAAGTTTGCGCTTCATCTAATATCATTTCACTGGAATATTGGTCTGAAATTTTTTATTAAATTTTAATCTTTTCATGTCTGGGTACTATTCATACGGTACTATTTATGGGCACTATTCATACGGTACTATTCACGAGTACTATTCACAACAGAATTTAATTTTCTTTTCTGTCTAAATTATTTTTGATACATGAATATCATTCTTGAAATTTACTTTACAAATAGTTATCATGTTGACAATTTGGACATTTTTGAACTTAGGATAAATTGAATTAGAATTCTCTAATATTTATCTTTGATCTCACTTGATTGATTCTTTATATCATTGTCATCATCCTCATGCTTATATTGTACTAGAAGTCATCTTTGGCCCGTAGTGCAAAGATAGACTATTGATAGGTATGATTATGACCAGGAATTGTGCATTGGTTTAATCATAACCTTTAATGTTACAGATAAGGTTTGTGGTGAAAGTCCTCTTTGGCTCGTAGTGCATAGATGGACAGGTGTTTGGCATGATCATGACTACTAGTGATACAAACGATTATCTTTGGCCCGTAGTGCATAGATAATTCGTTGATTGAAAATAATTATTGATTGGTGTTACAGGTATAAAATATTAATGATGGACTTTTAAATCATAAAAGACAGTAGATATCATGTTCTACTTGACTCTTCTAATGTATTGTTGTTTCCGCTGCAGTTGTTGATCTAAAACTTGTTGTCTATTGTATTCTATCATATTTTTCCCTGTTGAGGACTATGGATAATTTGTTCTACATTATCTTAGTCATAATATTCTTTATTGAGCTAGTTGAGCTCACCCTTTTTCTTTTCGTTCCATTGTTCTTCTCAGGAGGCGAGAATGTAGCTGGGACTAGTTGGGGAGTGGAGTAATGGTCCAAGATGGTTATTATAGTCGTCCTCACTATTTTGTAAAATAGTGTAACAATAATTGTAATGAGGACTGTATTTGAGTTTGGATATTGTCTACGATACAATATTTGTATTGAAACTCACAGCTCATATTTTGTCGTATTTTACACGACAATTAATATTTGTATAATTGACGTTGTATTTAAATTTTGTACCATGTATTTGGCGACTCAGAATGGGTTGTGTGGACCTATTTTGGGGGTGTCACAGTTGGTATCAGAGCTTAGGGATATAACCTGGTGGAGATCTGGGATTAGAACTAGGAGGGGAGAGACGAGTAAATCCTTCGCTAGTGTATCCTACCTAAGCTTATTTGTTATTGGTCGGTCAGGATATAGGGTTAATATGTGGCATGTGCACTTCTTTAATTAACCCTTATTTTGTGGCATTGTTTGAGAATGGCATCTGAAAATTTTAAGATAAGCAATGGAGCACATGAGATCATTGAGACACCGCCAATCAATAACTTGGATAATGTGCTTCAGGAAGGCAATAATCCTCATGTAAACAACACCGACTAAATGATGAATGATTGGATATTTAGGAGCTTTCTACAATTCATGCAACACCAAACGAGAGAGACTCCTGTTCAAAATGCAGGTGGAAACAATGGCAACTCACGACTGGTCACTGCTAAGAAATTCAAGGAGTTGGGACCGCCAGAGTTTTTGGGAAAGCCAGAGTCACTCAAGGCAGAAGCATGGATTAAGCAGATCACCAAGATATTTGATGTCTTGGGATGCACTGAAGAGCAAAAGGTTCCCTTCGCCACCTTTATGATGCGCGGAGAGGCAGATTACTGGTGAGAATCTATAAAACGTACTCATCTGTTCTCACTTAAGATGTCTTGGGAGAAGTTCTAAGAATTGTTCAACGACAAGTACTTTCTAGAAAGTATTCGTCACATGAAGAAGGTGGAATTCATCAAACTAGAACAGAACAATATGATTGTATCACAATACAAAGCCAAGTTTGCGGAGTTGTCCCGGTTTACATCTTATTTGGTAGATAATGAGGAGTGAATGACGCGAATGTTTCTGAGAGGTTTAAAACCCAAAATTCGTCGACATCTCATCTCTCATAAACTCTGTTTGTATTCAGATGTTGTGAATAGAGCTCAATTATTGGAGCAGGATTATGAGTCAGCTCAACCAAAAGACAGCAATCGGCAGCACGATAATAGTCATACCAGTGGCAACAGTCATCGAAGCAGTGAGAACCAACGTGCCAGAAATGGTAACCACTTCGGTGGTCATCCTAACTAAGATAATAGAATAAATGAGTCAAGTGAAAATTTCAAAAAGAGAAGATTCAACAATGACGGAAAGACATCGACAGCAGCACCAACAACCATTTCTAGGGGAGGAGAACGACCGCCAGTTAGATGCTACAGATGCGAAGAGGAGGGACACATCAGTCCAAACTATACACAGCCTTCCAAGGTGTGTTTTAGTTGTGGAAAAGATGGTCACATAGCTCGATTTTGTCCTGTAGCAAAATCAAGTCCAGCTGGGACGATGGCATCAAAGGCGGCTACGGACAAAACAAAGTCGGTGGTTCAAAGGAGAGCGTTTGTCGTGACTTCCCAAAAGACGAGGAATCCAAATGAAGTTATCACGGGTAAGTTAATCATAAACTCTTGCGAAGTCTATACCTTATTAGATACCGGTTCTACCCATTCTTTTATTTCACCTACTTGTGTTCAACGTTTGAACTTGACCCCTGAGAAATTAGAATTTAACTTATCTGTTGAAACTCCGTTAGGAGAAACCTTCATTACATACGTTGTTTATAAATCTTATTTGATTCAAATCGGCACCCTTACATTTCCTGTTGATCTCATCTCTTTAAAAATACTTGCATTTGATGTGATTTTAGGGATTAATTGGTTAACTACTCATCATGTTAAAATTAATTATTTTTGTAAGGTCGTTAGTTTTCATATTCCTAACCAACCTGTTATGCGAATTCAAGCAACCAAGCCACTAAAGTCAATCACAGTCATATCAAACCATACAGCCATTCGTTTATTAAAAAAAATGGATGTCAAGCTTTCTTAGCCCATGTCATGGATTTAAACAAAAATACATCAGATTTGAATGATATTTATGTTGTTAATGAAGTTTCTAACGTATTTCCCGAAGAACTTCTTGGCCTACCCTCAGAGCGTGAAATTAAATTTTGTATTGACCTTGAACCCGGTACAAAACCCATTTCCAAAACCCCATATTGAATGGCTCATATTGAACTTCAGGAGTTAAAAACCCAACTACAGGAGCTGTTAGACATTGGTGTCATTCGTCCTAGTACATCTCCTTGGGGTGCTCCTGTGTTATTCATAAAGAAGAAAGATGGGAGTATGTGACTTTATATTGACTATCGGGAGTTGAACCATGTCACCATCACAAATAGGTACCCGTTACCTCGTATTGATGACTTGTTTGACCAGTTGCAAGGTGTTAAATTCATTTCAAAGATCGATCTTTATTCTGGATATAAGCAGTTAAAGATTAAAACTGATGACATTCCAAAGACTGCTTTCAGAACTCGGTACGGGCATTACGAATTCATAGTCATGTCTTTTGGATTGACTAATGCTCCTGCGGCTTTCAAAGATATGATGAACCGAGTATTCAAGGAATATTTGGATCATTTTGTGGTTGTCTTTATTGATGACATCCTCATCTACTCCAAAAGCCGTGAAGATCATGAGCAACACTTGAGGCTGATACTCCAAAAGCCTCGTGAAAACAAGCTTTACGGAAAGTTGAAGAAATGCGAGTTCTGGCTTGAGGAAGTAGCATTTCTTGGGCACGTGATATCAAAATATAGAATATCTATTGACCCAGAAAAGATCCTAAGTCAGTAACCGAAGTACATAGCTTACTGGGCTTAGGTTGTTACTTATTATCGGAGATTCGTGGAAGGATTTTCTCGAATCGCCACTCCATTAACTCAACTGACTTGAAAAGATACAAAATTCGGATAGAGCGATGAATGTGAGAAGAGCTTCCAAGAAATCAAGAGGAGACTCATTTCAGCACATGTTCTGACAATACCATCAAGTTCGGAGGGATTTGTCATCTATAGCGATGCTTCAGGCAGAGGTTTAGGATGTGTTCTCATGCAATATAGGAAAGTCATAGCCTATGCCTCACGAAAACTCAAAGAATATGAGAGGAATATTACTCATGATCTAGAGTTTGCAGCAGTCATTTTTGCGCTAAAGATCTGGAGGCACTACCTGTACTGGGAGATAGTGCAGATCTATACAGATCATAAAAACCTCAAATATTTCTTCACCCAAAAGGAACTCAACATGCGACAACGACTTTGGCTCGAGCTGTTGAAAGATTACGACCATACCATTCAATACCATGCTGGAAAAGTGAATGTGGTAGCTGACGCGTTGAGTAGAAGATCATATGCGGGTGCGAGTGCGATGTTGTTAACACAAAAACTCATTTTGTATGACTTACAAAGGATGGAGATAGAGTTAAAAACTCTAGGGAGCCATATGAAAATGGTAAATATACGAGTAGAACCAACTTTAATCGATAAAGTTAAAGCTTCCCAAGCCACGGACTTAGAGCTAATGAGTATGAAGAAGAAAGTACAAGAAGGTGTTATTCCAGAAGCAAGAATCGACGAAGAAGGAATACTTCGAGTCAACTCCAGACTTTGTGTTCCTAATGACTCTGATTTGAAGTATAAAATCATGATGGAAGCACACAACACACCGTTTGCAATCCATCCTGGGAGTACCAAAATTTATCATGATCTTCGACATACATTTTGGTGGACCAATATAAAGAGAGGGATTGTAGAGTTTATCTTAAGGTGTTTAACTTGTCAACGTGTCAAGGCGGAGCATCAAGTACCAAAAGGTCCATTGCAACCACTTAAAATTCCAGAATAGAAGTGGGAGCACATTAACATGGATTTTGTTATCGGTCTTCCCAAGGTTTCTCAAGGCATAAATGCAATTTGGGTCATTGTCGATAGATTAACCAAGTCTGCTCATTGCTTGCCTATACGAGAAACTCATTCACTTGAACGTATTGCTCGTTTTGAGATTGCATGGTATGCCAGTATCCATAGTTTCTGATCGAGACCCAAGATTCACTTCACAATTTTGGGTCAGCTTGCAGAAAGCTATGGGCACTGATCTACGATTCAGTTCTGCATATCATCCTAAGACGGACGGGCAATCAGAGAAGACTATTCAAACTCTTGAAGATTTATTAAGACTTTGTATCCTAGATTTCAAAGGAAGTTGGGACAAGTAATTACCATTGGTGTAATTCTCCTAAAACAATAGTTATCAAGCAAGTATAGGCATAGCTCCATTCGAGGCGTTGTATGGACGAAAGTGTCGTTCTCCAGTATACTGGGACGAGGTGGGTGAAGCAATGTTGTTGGGACCAGAAATGGTACGCATGACTACAGAAGAGATTCAAATGATCCGACAACGTATACAAACCTCACAAGATCGACAAAAGAGTTATGCCGATCTTCATCGAAGGAACGTGGAATTCAATGTTGGAGATCATGTATTGTTACGTGTTGCTCCATGGAAAGGAGTTCAAGATTCGAAAAGAGAGGAAAGCTTAACCCTCGATTTATTGGTCCATTTGAAATCCTTGATCGAGTAGGAACTGTGGCCTATAGACTCGTTTACCGCCAAGTATGTCTCGTGTTCATAACGTTTTCCACATATATATGCTACGTAAATATGTGAAAGACCCGAATCACATTATTGAATTAGAACCAGACGAGATAGCAGAAGATTTCACGTATGAGGAAGTACGTCTAAAAATCTTGTATAAGAAGGAACATATTCTACGCTCAAATGTTATACCTCAAGTTAAAGTTTTATGGAGAAACCACGATATTGAGGAAATAACCTGGGAGTTAGAATCTGAAATGAAAACAAGGTATCATCACCTCTTCGACATACCAGGTACGTACATTAATTTCGAGAATGAAATTTCATAAGGAGGGGAGGTTGTAAGACCCCAAATTTTTATGAATAAAGATTTAATTTTTCTAATTATTATTTTGAATAATAAGGTGTTGATTTGATATAATATTTTAGTTATGGGTGAAATGTGCAAATTTTGTAAAGTAAGCAAGTTGTTATAAAATATTCGTTTAGTCGGGGAATATCCGTACGACGGCGCAATCATTGGTGGACCACATAACAGAATAACTGTCGAATATAGAAAGTGACAGAAATAACCTTTTTATAAAAATAACGACAAAACTTTTACCGTTAACTGTTGAAAGACCCGATGATAAAAGTACAATAATACGCGTGGCTGCACAGTAGCACACGATATTGCACAGTATCTCTGATTATTGATTCTTACGTAAGAAGTCACTTAGTTTCATTCAATAATTGCTACAGTAATTGTTGCACAGTATCTCATATTATTGATTCAATTATTGTCACAGTTCATCTACACAATATTTTATATTATTAAATCAATAATTGACACGACGCAATTATTCATATTATTAGTTAGCATTATTGGCAATGTCTAGAAAATTCTGTCGAGAAAATGGGTTAGGTTATATAATTGCGCGTCAATAAGGATAAATCCTTATCGGAAAGCTCCCTCTTTTCCCGGGAATGATCCGTTGTTAATATTGTGAGCTTATAATATTAATTGTGAATAATTATTATGGGTGGATATTGGTTCAATTTTAATATAAATGAAAGAATTTAGTATGAAATATTTGTTGAAAGTTTGGCAATTATCTTCTCCGATAAAATATTCATTCAAATATATTATTATAATATTACATTATAATAATGTGATAAAATAATAATATAAATTTTTTTTGTAATATTATTATTATAATATATAATCTTTAGCATGCGAATAAAAGTGGAGTGAAAGTTATCATTTTGATTTGATATTTTTCAAAACCATGTGCTGGTTTCCTGCGTAGTTTTTTTTACTTTCTTCCAAATTGGTGGGTGGCAACTCCTCATGCAATTCTTTCACAAAATTGTGGGGCCCAACTATTGAAAATGATAGAAGTTAGGCATATGTAGGAAATTAGGCAGAGAAAAGTTTGGCAGGTTAGGCACTCTGGTTGTTTTATTCTCCCTCCATTGCACTATAAAAGGAGGAGTAACCTCATTCCTAAACACACTATTACAAATATCAAAAATTATTATTCTATAGTATTGTGAGTATTTCTCTTGAGTATAGGGATACTTTGAGTGTAGCTTTTTGTGCAAGATTTTCTCAAAATAATATTCGATACTCCAGTCAAATCTAGTTTCTACTAAGTTAAAGGATATTATTTTATTTCAACACTCGTAAGAAATATCATTTTCTTTCATACTCCATATTATGTAAGTGAAATTATTTCATTTCATATTCCTAAATATGGTAAGTATTGCTTCTATAATTCCTGAAATGATTAGAAATTCTTTAAGTTTGCGCTTCATCTAATATCATTTCACTGGAATATTGGTCTGAAATTTTTTATTAAATTTTAATCTTTTCATGTCTGGGTACTATTCATACGGTATTATTTATGGGCACTATTCATACTAAGATTATTCATTTCAGTACTATTCACAACAAAAATTAATTTTCTTTTTCTCATCCAAATTATTTTTGATACATGAATATCATTCTTGAAATTTACTTTACAAATAGTTATCATGTTGACAATTTGGACATTTTTGAACTTAGGATAAATTGAATTAGAAATCTCTAATATTTATCTTTGATCTCACTTGATTGATTCTTTATATCATTGTCATCATCCTCATGCTTATATTGTATTAAAGTCATCTTTGGCCCGTAGTGCAAAGATAGATCAATGTTGATTGGTATGATTATGACCAGAATTGTATTGGTTTAATCATAACCTTTAATGTTACGATAAGGTTTGTGGTGAAAGTCCTCTTGGTCTGTAGTATGTAGATGGACGTGTGTTTGGCATAATCATGACTACTAGTGATACAAACGATTATCTTTGGCCCGTAGTGCATAGATAATTCGTTGATTGAAAATAATTATTGATTGGTGTTACAGGTATAAAATATTAATGATGGACTTAAATCATAAAAGACAGTAGATATCATGTTCTACTTGACTCTTCTAATGTATTGTTGTTTCCGCTGCAGTTGTTGATCTAAAACTTGTTGTCTATTGTATTCTATCATATTTTTCCCTGTTGAGGACTATGGATAATTTGTTCTACATTATCTTAGTCATAATATTCTTTATTGAGCTAGTTGAGCTCATCCTTTTTCTTTTGGTTCCATTGTTCTTCTCAGGAGGCGAGAATGTAGCTGGGACTAGTCGGAGAGTGGAGCAATGGTCCAAGATGGTTATTATAGTTGTCCTCACTATTTTGTAAAATAGTGTAATAATAATTGTAATGAGGACTGTATTTGAGTTTGGATATTGTCTACGAGATAATATTTGTATTAAAACTCACAGCTCATGTTTTGTCGTATTTTACACGACAATTAATATTTGTATAATTGACGTTGTATTTGAATTCTGTATCATATATTTGGCGACTCAAAATGGGTTGTGTAGACCTATTTTGAGGGCGTCACATAATTCATATGTGCTTTATTGTTTACCATTATGCTGATATATATATAATTTTTTATTGTTATTTCTTTTTAACTATTAGTGCATGTATTGGTACCAAGTTTCTTAATCTGGCATGTGCTTGAGTGTTTTGCGTTATGGGTTTTTGATCTTGTCATCCTATTCTATGATGGTGTGGTGGGTTTTCTTTATTTTAAAGAAACATCATTCATGATGTTCAAATTGAAAAAAAAGGAAATAATTTGATAGCTAAAAAATTGAAACAGTTGAATTTCAGTTGGATAATTTGTTCCTCTTCTCCTGTGTTTGTCTTGCTTTTCAAGATATGGGATTTGATCCTAATTATTTCTTTTGCCTTTTTTGCTTGTTAGACATACTGTCTAGTTTGTATAAAATATGCATGTGTGTATATGCATACATTGATATGTTTGAACTTTTTAAACATGCAGATTGCTGGATGATTGCTATGTTTTCCTAATTGAAGAATTTCAAGAATAACTACACTTTCGGTGGATAACAAGATTTGTTTCTTTCTACATTTGTTTGCTGGACAACAGGACAAGAACTTATTTTATATATCACAGACAATCTTTAACATTTTGACACATTTAAATGCTTGGTCAGTGTTAATAGGAGAACTTGTCAGGCAGTTTAGTTTTCTCCATCATTAGATTTAGAATGTTTACAAAAATGGATTATGCATACTGATCTTCGAAATGTGAACTTGAATAATCTATTTTTCAAAATGTGAACTTTGATCAAATTTCACTGTGTTTAATCTGAATTGATAGTATATCAAACTATATAGAACATGCATTGATGCTTTAATGATTGTTAAACAAGAGTTCTTGTTATCTGATTGTATTGAATTTCTGAAACTTGTTATATTCTTTATTGGATAATGAACCTTTAGTGGTTACCCAAATAACAAATGCTTTTAGATTACCAATAGACTAAATTTATTGTTTGATACTTCTTTTTGAGTTCCCTGTTTTATTTTTGCTATGAATGATGCAATACAAGATATGGTAATGATATGTTACTAGCCTGTTTAATCTTTTACTGGTGATATTGTATCATACAACCAATTTAGTTGTACCATTCAACTGAATTTAATTTAGTTGTACCGCCATGGATTGTTTGAAACTGTTGGTGCTTTTACAGCTTGTTTAAGATAGACTAGTATATTTATTCCATTTACTTGCAACATATAAATAAAGAGCTGTACTTAGAAGTCAGGGTTGATGCAAATTATTATTATTATTTGAAGTGAGGGTTGTCAGCAAAGCAACATTATTATTATTATTTGAAACCATGAAAGTTGTGGATATTTGGAAGTCGGGTTGATGTGATTTGGACGTACTTTTTCTTGTGTGACAACATTACATCCGCTAGAAATTCTAGCAGATGGATTATTTTTGCTGCGTTTTTGATGCTTGTTATTCATTGTTATGGGGGCAGCTAGTTATTCTAGCAGACAGCAAGTTATATTTTTTAATATTTGCCCATTTTAGATTTATATAATAAATAGATGTTATAGATCATTAATCATATATATATATATAAATTTATAATAAATAAATGCTATGGTCTATGGATCATTACCTCTCTCTCTCTCTCTCTCTCTCTATATATATATATATATATATATATATATATATAATTGGGTCGGGAAGGAAGGATATATCTCCGTCTATAGGGTTAAATTCGGGATCGTTTAGGGTCAGGATCGGGTGGTCCCCATAGGACAAAATTGCAAGCCTAGTTACTGCTAAGATCTCTGAATGATTCAATAATGTAACAAAAACATGGAATACCCCATGAGAAGTGAAATACTATCACCACAACCACGGGGTTGAATACACAAAAGCAATGTTATCACTAGTCTAAAAATATCAAACCAACAGTACAATGATCACCTGCCAGAAGTTTCGGAACAGTATCATTGTAAAGAGTTTATACACTCCAGAAAGAAGAAAACAAACAGAGCAAAAAACTAATTTCCATAAGCTTTGGAAGAGTTGATAAAGCTCCGAGCCGCATCTAAACTCAGTTCTTCATAAACCTGAAGCAAACAGTCAATTTTTCTCAGCAAGTTTCAGAATAATTTTATGAAAAGGATATTTAAATTCCAAGACAAAAATAGTTTGGTAACCATACAAGTTTCTGATGAACATGTTGGAATGCCTTGCAAAATCTCTCAGCCTCTGCCGCACCAACCTGTAACAAAATGAGAAAAATCTTAGTTGGATTTTTCTATCCACTTGCCTTTTATTTTGTTTCTTGCGAATACACTCCATTGCCCAATAAAATGAGTTCCTATATGTTTAAATATATATTTATAGTGTTTTGCACGTCTTTCCGTATCTTACAATAAGAGTCACGATACGATTCACTATTCAGAGATTTTTGATACATAATACGATTTACAATATAACAACTATGAAGATGATATATAAAGGATATTTTTTTTGAATAAAAAATAGTCAGATATGAGCAAAGAATTTAAACCAATACAGGTTTCAGACGAAGAAACATAGAATCATTCTTCCATCTTCCAGATTTTTTCTCTGAGCAATACAGCCATAATAAAAAGCCTCAAAAGTAAAGTTCAGTTCAAACTTCAAAATAAATCACGGCAGAAATATAGGACCTGAGAATGCCCCTTTACTAGCTTCTCTAGTCTTATCATATCTACTACGAACCCTACCTTCCCAAGAAAGCATTTCTTTCCAGTATGCCATTAAATTGTCCACTAATTCATACATCTTAACATTAATGTCAATCAAGAATCTATTTAACAAAGGTGGTGAAATAGGATTTTCCTACGAGTCCCTTGAACCACAGAATAATAGTAGATACAGAACTTAGTTCAAAAACACTCGTCCATTTCATCTATGCAAATACATTTAATTCAGTTCATGCAGATTAATCATCAGCTTCATAAAAGAATAAATAAGAACCTACTAAGGGTATAATTTATACATAAAAAGAGAGAACAATATAAGCTCAAACATCGAGGAAAATAAACAAAAAATGGAAAACATAGAGTAACATGTATGCAGATTTTTGACAAGGAGTTGAAGCAGGAATCCCAACAAAACTCAGGCCACAAGGTGCTGTGCTCCTAGGATTTATTGGAAGTATCGCTAAACATAACAGGAATTTTCCTGTCCACTCTTTCATGTCCACATGTCTCCCAGCTTATAGTTTCTCCCTTTCTCTCTCTCCTACCTCATTTTTAATTTTTATTATTTCATCTAAATATAATAAAACTTCTTATGAAGATTTAGTGCAACCTGTGTATTGCTTTTACACATTTAACAAGGAAAAAGAATAAACCTAAATAAGATAACAAAATTTTCCCTTGGTAGTTGAAGTATAATCTTAAAAATTGATAGCACAAAGAATTTGATTAGAGATGCATGATTCCTATTTCCTAGTTTCACAGAATATTATTTCTGAAATTATAAAGAGCAACCAAAAGCACGCATAAGAATGTTACACAGCTGGAAATGAGAGTAACCTTGTAAAGTCTAGATATATAACACAAATTCAAACTTAAACATAAAATTTGATATTAGAAACCACTAATTTGCACTGAGCAAAAACAAAAGAATAGAACCCGACTCCAAGTCCGCGACATACTGATTCATGTCAAATTGCTATGAAACATAAATAAATTGAGTAAATTAATAACAAGAAAGAGCTTTGTCTGACTGTAGAGTGTAGAGACATTTGAATATCACAATTTTTTTTCTCTTTATTGTATAGGCAAGAGCCTCAAAGCATAACTAAAGTTTTCCTTTGTGAATATCTTTCCATGTAATTTTGTTGGACATTACTTGGGTCTTAAAAGTAGCAGACCAACAACTCCTGGTTCCAGGAGGACCTATTTCAACGTGTTTTAATACCTTTTTTCTCAAAGAAAGAAACAATGTTCTAAAAACGGCCTACACGGCTAAAGCAATGTTTCCGGCAGTTAGGCAGCGATCTTGGCGGAACTAGGCAGACCTTGGCTGTCTTTTTAGAATAATCAATCTATTTCATTTTTGGAGAAGTCTGCAGTCTTTTCGAGAGAAATCTGCACTAACTTTATGTTTTGTTTTGTTTTCTTTTCCAGAATTTCAGTTGAAGGAGACTAGAAAGATATGGGAAGAAAAGAGAAAAGAGCAAAAGGAGAAGATGCCGCCATAGATCATCACCATTGTCCGCCTTAGATTAAAGCCGCTGTCTGTCGTAGATCATTTACGTCATTCGTTTCGGTAGATTGATTAAAGCCGTAGATCGTATACGTTCGTTTCCGTAGATTGTTGCCGACATAAATCCTTTATTCTATTTTCTTTTTCTCTCTCTCTTCTTCGCTTTGTCTTTGATGTGCATGCGTATGTGTAAATGTAATGAGATCTTGATAACTTGAACGACAGACTACCCTTTTATGACATTTACTTTGCGAAATCACAGTCAACTGCCTCATAGTTATTAAAAGTTCAGTATTTAGTCTCTTATTTCAGCAATGTTACAGATTAGTCCCTGAGTTATATAAATAAAAACAAAAATACCTAGAAAACTCATAACAGCCTAGGCGCTACGTGGCCCTCCGCCGCATAGGTCCATCTAGCACTTTTTAGAACAGTGGAAAGAAGAGATCTAAAACAATTTATTTGCATCATTCCAATTTGTCCGATGAAAAAGGAAATTCTAAGATATCATTGGCAAATTTGCGTTGTACTGTTACATTTGGATTCTGCCTTAAGTCAGAACTTATGCTTAATATAATCTCATAGATGTAGATAAATAGTGCATAATGTTTTCTTCTGATGGATTGCCAACAAAATCAAGATAACAATTAAATCACCTATGAATACTTTCAGAACAGGCAGGCAGTAAACTAAGCAACACCACATAATGGGAATGCTTGGAAGTTTATACTTCTTATGGAAATTAGGTTCGCCATTTTGAATCATGTACCATTTGAAGGCAAAACAAAACCATCTCCCTTTGTGAAGTTGCAAATAAGAAGAAAAAAAAATATCATCCCAAATCAAAATAGTACTCCGACTGTCCAATTTAAGACGTCTCCATTTAACTCTCAAACAATTTAGATAACACTAAGATTGGTGTAGAAATCTAAAATAATTTAATAGACCCCACTTTATGGTTCTTTTATTTCAAAATACTAATAAAGCGAGAACCTCTGAAAAAATTAAATACTAAGAAAACATGATTTGCCGACAACATAAAATCCCAAAGAGGAAAGAAGTAGAACTAAAGCTGCAAAGGGAGTAATAAGAGATCATTATAATATTATAAAGACTAAAGAGGGTACTACAATATTAACAAGATGAACTTGAAATATAATGAATGCACCTAAATGCAGCTCAACTAAAACAAAAGTAATCATAGGATTCAAACTCATAGAAAACAGAGTGGTTAAATAAGGCTTGCATAATCAGAGCCCATGAGAAAAAAATCTACCAATGTAATGGAATGTGTTGAATCTTATAGCCATTCAACAGAAGATGGTAACCACCATGGTTCAAATTAATAGAATATGAGAAGAACAGACAAGTATACCTTCTTCTCGGCCACCAATTTTAGTTTCTCCCAAAATGCATCTGAGAGCATACATCCACATGAGCACATTTAGTTTCAATTTCAACAAAAAACAAATAAGACAACATCCATTAACTACACCTATACTGCCTACGATATGTTGTATCTCCATCTCATATTATCATTGACTTTTTAAAAAAATATAATAATTGAGTACTAGAAGATATAGTTAGATGCCGTTACTGAATTCAGGGAGGAGAATAGAAAAAAAATAACGGTAGATAAGATCCCATATAACATCTAGGGTCTGATGAAAAGACTGAAGCCAAACCCATTTATTACGAAACGTAGGGGCATAAGAAAGATCAGCAAGTTGAGCCTGTGTTCCCCATAGATCAGGTTTTATAAACAAATATGCTTTTGGATTAAGCAAGGATCAGCTCTTACTAATCAAAGGGAAAAGGACGAGGATCAGCTATATTCACCGCATCATGTGATTTTTCAAAATTTCGCCACCACCCCAGGTCAAGAATATGAATTTAATCAAAAGTTTGACCACTGTCAATATTTACTCCAGAATAACTGAACCAATAGCAGATGCTTTGCAAACTCAGTTTATAATTTTACTTTAACGGCTTGAAAGATTTACTAGACAGTAATCAAATAAAGCATTATAATGAAAAAAATAATAAATGCGTACCACGTTGGTCAATTCCATGAATCTCAATCTCCTTGTTAGCCCCTGAATCCCATGCATTCTGCCATTCCTTTAACTGGTGTATCCTAACTATATATCAGTATGCTAAAAGATACTCCCTCCACTCCACAAAGAGTCGCATTTGTGAAAAAAAAAGTGTACCACAAAAGAGTCCTCTATTTACTAATAGTACAAAATGAGCTAATATCGTTAAGTACAAGGATACAATATCACTACCATCATGTACCATGCCATGACCACTAAACTAAACACTAATTATATTTCAAGAATAAAAATGGAAGAAAAATGTATTCTTAAGGTTTGCAAATTTTGCAGATAGGGCTCTTTCTGTGGAACGAAGGGAATAACACTTAATTGGTATAATGATCGAAACAAGAATATATGGAGAATATCTAAAATACCTCCTCATCCTGAGCTGACTGTGAAGTTGATTGTCCGGATGATTCAGAGTCAGCCTAAGAGTACAAAGCACATTGATATACCATATACAAGGAGCAACATTTTATACATCTCATGATTGATAAACTAAAAGCACAGGAAAACAGAAGCAATTTAACCAATTTAACTTGCAGATAAAACAGAGGAGGAACCAATATTATTAGATTTAACATGAAACTTCCATATAAACAACTTCCATGATTTATATACACGTTTGCAGCTACTACATATATTGACATGAATTTATCTAAGTTAATGTAGTCAACATCTCTTAATCATCTACTGCCTCTGGATTCTCAGAAAATGTATGGAGTATATGTCTCAGTAATGGAACAGGGGCTATGGAATTATATTAGAAGTTATATTTATTTGGTATAATTTATCTCTACTAGTTTAGTGCTTCAGTTTTCCTAAACACAAAAAGGGAACCCTAACCCTGAAAAGGAAGAGGGGTAGCATTAAAACCTTGGTTGGGCCATTTTCTTTAATATTAAGGTAGAGACTATAAGTTTGCCCTACCAAAAAATTGTAGCAATAGTTTACAGACCTACTTACCATGTTATCAAGTCGTCGCTTAAGTGACGACTAGTCGGCAATTAGTCGTCCGGTCGCTGTTGGAAGTGCAAGTTGATAGCTCGACTTGGTCGTTGTCGCTAAGTCCTGTGACTTGAACAGTTAGTCGTCGCCTAGTCGGTAGTTAGTTCAGATCGATGATTTTCCCGATTTGGTCTAGTCGGACGGCTTGGGAACACACTCATTAATTTACCCGACCTAATTCCAAATTCCAATTGACCTATAACCCAGTAACCCACCCAATTAAAGATCTAAACAAATATACTCAAACAAGTATGTGAGCAAGGGATTACTTTGCTAAAAAACATCGACAGCAAAGAAGAAAAAGGGACTGATATATTTTGCATAGTGAGTTTGTTATTTTATTTAACATTACTATATATAACTAATGTATAGTATACTAAGTATAGTATATTAATTTATATAATTATAGTATATATAAATTTATAGTATAGTATTTTTTCATATCAATTTATATATCTATAGCATAATTATGTGCACACATATATATATATATATATATATATATATATATATATATATATAATTATACAATATTATTAATGTTATATAAATAACGTTAGTGATGTATCAATATCATGTAGTTATCAATGATATTTAATAGTTTAGATTGTGAAATTGTAATTTTTTATGTTAATTGTTTAAAATATTATATATATATATATATAAAGAGTATTGTAAATAATTTGTCGCTTTACCGACGACTATGAAAGTAGTATGCCCTCAAGCATTAACTTTGTAATCTTGTTCATTTATTAATAAAACAATTTATTTAATTAAAGACATTCTTTATTCATGTTAATTGGTTGAATTAATAAATGTGATAAACTCATAGTTTTGGAGCAATGTTTTTAGAATCATGATGATGATCATGCTAATGAAATCTAAATTTTAGATAGCTCAAAACTAAAATGTTCCTAATCGTTGGATCACCAACGTGGAGTTACTGATTCCGAATAGATTAGTACATACTATGTGTGCTATGTTGAATAGGATAATTGTAATACCCGAGAATTTCCACATCTTATTAAATGAATATAATAATGGAAATAAATGTTTATTAGAATATAAATGTTAATGCTTTGTAAGTGGAGTAATTAAATTGATTCGCATTGGATTAATACGGATTAAGAAGTGTGGGAATATGTTGAGCAAATGTGAAATGCCTTGTGTGGCATAGTGTAGAATGAGGGAATTCACTAAGTAAATTAAAAGAGGAATAGTCATTAAGAGGAAGATTAATCGTGTATGGATAAGTGATAAATACACTCTTAAATTAGCAATATCACTCATGTGGACGTTAATTCATGTCATGTAAATCTAGTATGGCGATAGAAGTTGTTCAGATTTCCTCTGTTCAACTTTGTGTTGTGTTTTGCCGGTTCGAAGTACGGCTTGTCCGTTATCTGTTCCAGAATAGTGGCCCGATCGGTGTTGAGTGGAGTATAGATTTTATTGACCATCTGATTCGGGAAAGGCAGACGTCCTCCTCCCGAACCACCATTATTATTGTTATATTTCTTCAGTTAACCATCCGACTTATTATTATTCTCATTTTTGGAGTAGTTGTTCGTCTCCTTATCCTTCGACTTCTCTGAAGTGCTCTACTTCAAACTGATGACTCTTCAACAACTGTGAAGCCTTCAGCCCTATCAAATGCCTCAATCAAGTCCTTTGCATGGTTAAACATCAAGTCTTTCACCGGCTTTTTTGATTTTACAATGTCCAAACCATTCTGAAATAGTTCGAGGGCTTGAAGATCGTTCAGATCTACAACTTGTCCTACCGCTTCCCGGAACCTCTTCACGTCGGGTTGCAAGTACCCGGATTTGGGGTCGCCACAGGTTGGTATCAAAGCTGTAGGTTATAAACGTTAGGAATGCGAAACCTAGGATATAACCTTAGTAGAATGGAGGATGAAAGTTAAGATAAATATTCAGTGAACCAGGAGACGAAGTACTCTGGTGAGAAGTTATAGGATATGATGAGTTAAAGAGATTCATCGAGTTTTAGTGGTACTAAATAAAATATTAATTCATTTTAATGATGAATATATTTTATTTCAAGAATGATGTTGTCTCGTTTATTGTGGTGGCATGGGATGGATGACGAAAGTCAAAGTAGTAATTCCTTGACCCGAAGAGACGATGGACTCTAGCGAGGAGTACATGATAGTGAGATGATAAGAGATTTGTTAGTTAGGAAAGATGACTTAAGGGTTAGAAATGAAGGCGGTGAGGTGCAGTAATCGTACTTTCTCAGATTTTGGAACAAAGAAGACAAGGATCACGCTCATAGAACACGAGATGGAGTTAGCGAGTTACGAGGAGGTTGGAGAAGAGAGGAGATCTGAGATGGGACGGTTGAAGGTTGAGATAGAAGCCAAAGACACGGGATATATACCTTGGGCGAAGCTTTAGACATCGCCTTTATGCGATTCGATGCAGAGTGGATGGAGCTGCCTTTCGGCAGAGAGAGATAGGCATTGATGAGAATTGAATAAATTTATCGTCAAACAAAATAAGAGACAACGTATATAGAACTCTTGATTGCTGTGTATATATACTACATGCTAATCAGGGTAACTTATGTATGTAGATGTCTGGTGGAAAAGATATGTGGAATAAGAAGGATCAGATCCATACCCCCGAGCTAATATCGAGGCCAACAGCTGAAATAGAAGCTTACCAAGAATCCAAATCGGACGAAGGTGGCTATAGTGGAAAACGTAGTATCAGATCCAGAAATGGTGGATTTGACAGATAGTGATTCAGACACTAAAGTTGAAGCTGTTCAAGCATCAACGAAAGTGCAGGATCGGGAAACAAAGTTTTCTTCACTAGAAAGGTTGTGGGAGATAGAAAAGTTGCTTAATATTCAACTGCGAAAAGCATTAAAAGAAACAATGGAAGAGCAAGATAAGCTCAAAATCCAAATTGACCGGATGGGAGCCTCAAGCAACACATCGTGTGCAGCTCCGAGAGGTAAGGGAAAAAAGAAAGATAGAAGATCCTGACTTAGGAAAACCTGATAAGAAGAAAGGGAAGAAGATATGTTATATTTGCGGCTGTGAGGGACATACCTCTCCTCGTTGCCCCAACTATAAGCAAGGTGGATGTTTTAATTGTGGAATGGAAGGACATCGAGCGAATGAATGTCCGAGAAAAAAAAAAAAAAAAAAAAAAAAGGGCTTGGTAGATAAGTAGTATGGGTTATGTGTGATAAGTAATGAACTATATTTCAACCTTTGTGTTGGTCAAGATTTTAAATCCCGACTTTCGTAGTCACAAAGGGATAGCTGATGTTTAAAGCAATATGTCTTTATGTTAAGTTCTATTAATGTGAGGTCTTTATGGTTGGAAGTACATGAGTGTCACAAGTTGGATTAATGAAGTAAGTTGTTATAAAGGTAATGCAGGATATTTATCCGAATATTGGTTAATATAGTAAACCAAGTTTCAAAATTCAATATTTTGGAATACATGATTATTTGAGTAGAAAATTTTGTGTTATATGTCGAACGATACGATGAGGCTTAGAATGCAAGGAAATTAAGAATAATTTATGATTATGTCATCGAGGAGAAAACGAAACGAAAACCACCGGAAGATCAACCGGATAATCGAGCGTCGAGCGCTAAAGACTTTAAAGGCAATCTTATTGCTAGGGTATAGAGGATTAAGTGACTCGGTAGAAGCGTTTATGATAGTTAGGATAATGAAAGGGCAAAAAGATAACTTTTATCACCTATACGATAAAAAGGAAATGAGATAAAGAGAAAGTTTGTGGGCGGAAGTAAGAGATATCTCTTCCAATTGTCTCAATTCAATGATGTATAGCAAATGTTTTATTTATGAATCAATGGAGTATAAGATGAAAGAGTATAAGGTGAAAGAAGAAGAAGTGAGATAAGGAATGCGAATACGAGAAATGACAAAGAAGATATAGCCAAACAATGAAATAAACCGTAAGTGTCTTCATTATGGTAGATTCAAGATATCGAGTAGCGATTGAGAATATTGTGGCAATTTGGAAATGGAATTCGTGTTCTATTGAATAACTTCAATATTTTATATGATTTTCTGTATAAAATATAGCTATATAGATAGTAAATTATTTCATAAAGAAATTTTGAAGGAGGAATTTTGGTTCTCTTGATCAAAATTTTTTATCGAAAGACAATCGTTATGGAGAATAGTTAGAAGATCGGTTCGATCAAGTATTGATCGAGGTCTATCTTGAGGAGGATTATGCGTTATGTACTCTTACGTGTATGAGTTTTAAAGCGGTGATTAGGGACGGAATCCTTATAAAGGAGAGTGAATGTAATAACCCGAGATTTCCTAAATAAAATAAATAAGAAAATTTGCAGTATAATTTTTTTTTATTTAATAGCGAGAATAAGTGTCTAGTAATGTGAACGATAAATGCAAATATATTTATTACTTGAAAAATTAGAAATAATTTTGGAATTATTAATTACTACAAATTATATTTTTATGGTAATTAATTTACAGAAGCGTAAACGTTTTTATTAATTATTTTCCATGAAAACATGATTGGAAATAATATATGAAGTGATAATTAGAATTTATATAATATATATTTTATTATATGAATTGTTCGAATATTTAAATCAAGTATTTTAACTTGATATGCGAAAGAGAAGTCGATATGAGATCCGAACCACGAATTGGGATTGTGATCAAGAGATGAGAATAATAATATTATATTATTGTTATAATGATTTTACAAGACAATAATTATGTATCGTGTGTATAAAGTGAACGAGATAATATTGAGCAATGACGGTCGATTAGGTCATAGCGTACATCCGTGTTGTGAAATCCTAATTATTAAACTCGCCATTGAGATATGACCGAGTAGTAGTGACTGTGTATATGAAGGTTACTGTGTATAAGATGTCGGTAATTAGAAGAAAACCCTAATTACTGCTGTATGTCGATAATTAGGACAAACCCTAATTATTACAACCCTAATCGGTTGAAGTTAGAGACCGTAACGACTGTGTTAGAACATACACAGATAATTAGAGAACTCTAATGGTCAATTAGAAACCCTAATTAGAAAACCCTAATTTTTCAATCAAAACCCTAATTTAAAATTATTGGGTTTAATTACGATGTTAATGTATAAAAGTTTTAATTTACCAAAGGATAGAATTAATTGGTAAATGATAAGAATTACCATCTAGTGATTAAATACTACATTTAATTGCTATGTACAAAAATGCCCATGAAATTATATGCGAAATTACCAAAATACCCTTTTTGTCCATTTTAGTGTATTATTAGTTACATTGTTGATGGAATCTTGCCAAAAATCATGGCCAACATCCCTACCCTACCAATTGAGCATCCAATACTCAATTATGCTCACTCAATCAACTAATCTAGCATCCTATGTATCTATATAATTTTTATATAAATTAAAGAGAGAGAAAATGCATTTTAGTGCATTATTGAGCTACCAATCCCTAAAAATCCGGCCAACCACTCCATAATTATCATGTGAGCTCAATAATGGCAAACCAAATCAAGATATCAAGGCTCTTGACATGATCTATAAATAGAAATCAAGGAGATTAAATGAAATTACACACTAAAATTATAGCAAACACCTAGCCACACTCTCTCAAGTTCTTACCAACGAAATTATCTTGCCCATAAGCTCCTAATCAAAGCCCAGCCATCACAAACAACAAATCAGAAACATCAAAGCCAAAAAAATCAAAAATCGAAGCTAGAAAAGGTATGAAATTCCCTAATTTTGAAATCCTTCGATTCGATGTTAATTAATGCAATTGATTGTTTAAAGTAGTGTAATAGGGAGTCTATTAATGTTCTGGGTTGTAAAATCATGAACCCATAACATCAAAGTGCACGAATTTGAAGATTTGAGCAAGTTGGAAAAACCGAATTCTGTGAGTTTTGGGCAAATGTCAAGACTTATATCTCTGTGATTATTTACTGTTTGTGTTGTTTAAAAGTTGTTAGGTGTAGCTTGTTATGTGGTCTTTAACCTCCAAAAGGAATAAGGTCTATATCTATTGTAGATCGGGATTTATAAGCGGTCAAAGTGGGTTGACCGGCATTGACCGGCTGTTCTTCAAACCCAGAAAATATTCTAAGTGTCCAGAAAATATTATTTTGGAAAATGTCAGGCCTTATATCTCGGTTATCTTTAATGTGTTTTGTGTTCTAAAGGTTTTTATGTGTAGCTTGTTATGTTGTATTTAACCTCCAAAAAGAATCAGGTCCATATATATTATGGATTAAGAGTTATTTAAGGTCAAAGTGGGTTGGCCAAGATTGACCGGAAAAATTCAGGCAGCCCGAGAATTTTCTAAGTGTTAATTTTTCTCACACGATTTGACCATACTTTAGATGCTTGATTTCTTGTTGTTATGATAATGTTAAGTGTTAGAGTTGTAGTCCTACATGTTGTCTACACACTGGAATTGATAGATCACATAAACGTTACACGATCATCAAGTTATAGAGGTCCAAAGTAGGCACCTCGAATCTGTTCTCCGTGAAGAACGACTTTGGTAGCTACTTTGATGGTCGCTTTATCCCAGATCGATGTTTGTTTAGAGGTTATGATTGTTGGATCGTATATTCTTGTATTTCCTCTACAAGACCCAATTTATAGATTGTCCAAATTCGTTAAGATGAGAGAGTTATTCACGGTCCAAAGTAGGCCACCTTCGGTTCGCCTTATGAAGATCCAGGTAGGCTCAAGAACACCTATAGCGACACATACATCACTATAGGGGCATTTAGCTGACGATTTTAATTATTTTAATTTCGATTTTAGAAAAATGATTTAAAAATTAGAAAAATTTGATTTTAATTATTAAAAGTACCAAATAAATTATGAAAAATTATTTTAAAGTCTCTAAAAATAGTTTTAATTATTTTGAGTATATTTCATAAATATTTAATATTTTGGAATATAAAAGGTATTTATTTATTTAATTATAATATTAAATAAATTATTTAAAAATAGTTTTAATTCATGAAAATCATGAAAAATTATATTATGGTATAAGAAAATATTTTAAGTTATTTCCCATGACTTTTAATATTTTGTGATGAATTTTATTAATTAATTATATATTAATGATATTAAAGTTATTTAATGATTATATTAAATAATTTAGTTTAAAATGATTTTAATATTATAAAAATCATTTTAAATGAAATTAAGGTATTTAAAAATATTTTAAGTTATAAAATATAACTTTTAATATTTAAAGGATAATTTCATTAATAATTTAATATTAATGATATTAAGATAATATTAATGATATTTAGTTTATTTAATAATTATTATTAAATAAATAGTTTAAAAATGGTTTTATTTATTTAAAAATCATTTAAAGAGGATATTAAGGATTTAAAAATATTTTAAGTTATAATTAATGACTTTTAATATTTGGATGAATAGTACATTAATATTTATATATTAATGGTGATTATTTAAAATGATTTTAATTGTTTTAAAAATCATTTAAGGGTAATATAAATGTTTTAAAAATAGTTTGAGTTATTATAAATAACTTTTATATTTTGGCAATGGTTTCATTAATAATTTAATATTAATGATAATAGAATTGTTTGATGTTTAAATCATTTAATTATGATTCAGATGTCTAAAAATGCATGATAAATTATTATAAATGCTTTAAAATTATTTTAAGTCATTTAAAAATAAAATGACTGATGTTGAGGTATAGAATAAGAGTCTTAGACTCAGTATTTACCCGATAAAAGTCGTAGAATGCTGTAGCACATTTATCGGAATCTCTATAATAGAAAGAAAAGACTTCTGTAAGAGCATGGATGAGATATTTGAAAAATGTATAAAAGTATAGATTATGAACTAAAAGTATGATCACTGCGATTATGTGATGACGTGATTAGACTATGTGCTGACCGTAATAGACAGTACTATGTGTTATGATATATTGTTCTAATCGAACGAATGATCTACTTATTGATAGGTTGTGATAAAGAGATAAAACCTAAGTTGAGAGTTGTAATCAGCGAATCAGGCAAGTATCCTACCTTTGCATTTTCTTTATGCAATGGACATGAGTAAGAAGTTTCAGAATTATTCTATTCTGTCATACATTATGTACGCTTTGATTATCAACATGTTAGCTCGGATATATATTACATTAAGTTGATTTCTAAATAGTTATCAAGTGTCCCCACTTGGATAATCATAGCATTTATTCACATGTTGATATACCTTTGTCGATTACCCGTATACATATATGTTGAATTACATATTATTGTTGAAGCAAGATTAAAACCTTGGGTTTGGAACCCGAGCATGTATGAACATCCCGATAATGGGAAAATTTTATGCGCTTGCATGGACAAAGGGTGAGCGATGAATTTCGTTCAAGTTATGTAGTATTGATCGTCTGAAGTACAAATGGGGCTAATCACCCTCCGTGTAGTAAGTTATAACAGTTTGCGGATGAATTTCGCTAAACCTTTTCGAAAATGAAAACCATGTTCATAGTATGTTTCTTAAACCCTATTCATGGGTGGAGCCTAATTTCAAGAAATTGAAAGAGAATTGTTATGTGAATTTTTATCAAGTCTGATTACTTCACAACTTTCGATTCGTTGTAGAAGTGTTATGGAAAGAGAATACTTATATTCTTTCGGATTATATATATAATTGCTATTACTTCTTTGGGCACTCAAATGCTCATCCTTGCTTAAACTAAATGTTTTCGATTACGATCGACGATCGACTGAAGGCTCGAGACGCGAACAAGGGAAAAGAAAAGTCGTTCGAATGAGATTTAGTATGAGTTAATGGTTATAGTTAGTAAAGACAATGGAATCTATTGTCGGGTATTGTAAGGAATGTATTTGAAGGTCACGTACACTGGGAAGTAAACTTTGATGTATGTAAATTAAGTTTGAATGTATTATTATTTAGTATTATTCAAATTTAAAGAAATGGTATCGTGGAGAACCAGGAGTTGGGTTGCAAGTACCCCGGATTTGGGGTCGCCACGAGTTGGTATCAAAAGGCTGTAGGTTATAAAGCGTTAGGAATGCGAAACCTAGGATATAACCTTAGTAGAATGGAGGATGAAAGTTAAGATAAATATTAGGTGAACCAGAGAGGCGAAGTACTCGGTGAGAAGTTATAGGATATGATGAGTTAAAGAGATTCATCGAGTTTTAGTGGTACTAAATAAAATATTAATTCATTTTAATGATGAATATATTTTATTTCAAGAATGATGTTGTCTCGTTTATTGTGGTCGTAGGATGGATGACGAAAGTCAAAGTAGTAATTCCTTGACCCAAGAGGCGATGGACTCTAGCGAGGAGTACGAGATAGTGAGATGATAAGAGATTTGTTAGTTAGGAAAGATGACTTAAGGGTTAGGTGGCGGTGAGTCTGTAATCGTACTTCCAGATTTTGGAACAAAGATCTGAGGGATTGCTCACCGAACACGAGATGGAGTTAGCAGAGTTACGAGGGAGGTTGGAGCAGAGGGAGATGAGATAGGGACAGTTGAAGGTTGAGATAGAAGCCAAAGACACGGGATATATACCTTGGAGCGAGCTTTAGACATCGCCTTTATGCGATTCGATGCGAGTGGATGGGCGCCTTTCGGCAGAGAGAGAGAGCATTGATGAGAATTGAATAAATTTATCGTCAAACAAAATAAGAGACAACGTATATAGAACTCTTGATTCTTTGTGTATATATACTACATGCTAATCGGGGTAACTTATGTATGTAGATGTCGGTGGAAAAGATATGTGGAATAAGAAGGATCGAGATCCATACCCAGAGCTAATATCGAGGGCCAACAATTTGAAATAGAAGCTTACCAAGAATCCAAATCTGACGAAGGTGGCTATAGTGGAAAACGTAGTATCGGATCCGTAAATGGTGGATTTGTGAGATAGTGATTCGGACACTAAAGTTGAAAGTCATTCAAGCATCAACGAAAGTGCGAGGATCCGGAGAAACAAGGTTTCTTCACTAGAAAGGTTGTGGGAGATAGAAAAGTTGCTTAATATTCAAGCTGCGAAAAGCATTAAAAGAAACAATGGAAGAGCAAGATAAGCTCAAAATCCAAATTGACGGATGGGAGCCTCAAGCGACACATCGTAATGCGACTCCAGAGAGGTAAGGAAAAAAGAAAGATAGAAGATCGACTTAGGAAAAACGATAAGAAGAAAGGAAGAAGATATGTTATATTTTAATTTGTGAGGGACATACCTCTCCTCGTTGCCCCAACTATAAGCAAGGTGGATGTTTTAATTGTGGAATGGAAGGACATCGAGCGAATGAATGTCCCGAAAAAAAAAAAAAAAAAAGGGCTTGGTAGATAAGTAGTATGGGTTATGTGTGATAAGTAATGAACTATATTTCAACCTTTGTGTTGGTCAAGATTTTAAATCCCGACTTTCGTAGTCACAAAGGGATAGGTGATGTTTAAAGCGATATAATATTTATGTTAAGTTCTATTAATGTGAGGTCTTTATGGTTGGAAGTACCATGAGTGTCACAAGTTGGATTAATGAAGTAAGTTGTTATAAAGGTAACAGATATTTATCTGAATATTGGTTAATATAGTAAACCAAGTTTCAAAATTCAATATTTTGGAATACATGATTATTTGAGTAGAAAATTTTGTGTTATATGTCGAACGTATACGATGAGGCTTTAGAATGCAAGGAAATTAAGAATAATTTATGATTATGTCATCGAGACGAAAACGAAAACCAAACCCACGGAAGATCAACCCGGATAATCGAGCGTCGAACGCTTAAAGACTTTAAAGGCAATCTTATTGCTAGGGTATAGAGGATTAAGTGACTCGATTAGAAGCGTTTATGATAGTTAGGATAATGAGAAAGGGCAAAAGATAACTTTTATCACCCTATCGATAAAAGGAAATGAGATAAAGAGAAAGTTTGTGGGCGGAAGAGACATATCTCTTCCAATTGTCTCAATTCGATGATGTATAGCAAATGTTTTATTTATGAATCAATGGAGTATAAGATGAAAGAGTATAAGGTGAAAGAAGAAGAAGTGAGATAAGGAATGCGAATACGAGAAATGACAAAGAAGATATATGTAAACAACGAAATAAACCGTAAGTGTCTTCATTATGGTCGATTCGAGATATCGTAGCGATTGAGAATATCTTGTGGCATTTGGAAATGGAATTCGAGTTCTATTCGAATAACTTCAATATTTTATATGATTTTCTGTATAAAATATAGCTATATAGATAGTAAATTATTTCATAAAGAAATTTTGAAGGAGGAATTTTGGTTCTCTTGATCAAAATTACATTTATCGAAAAGACAATCGTTATGGAGAATAGTTAAAAAGATCGGATTCGATCAAGTATTGATCGAGGTACATATCTTGAGGATTATATGCGTTATGTACTCTTACGTGTATGAGTTTTAAAGCGGTGATTAGGGGACGGAATCCTTATAAGGAGGGTGAATGTAATAACCCGAGATTTCCTAAATAAAATAAATAAGAAAATTTGCATATAATTTTTTTTTTTTATTTAATAGCGAGAATAAGTGTCTAGTAATGTGAAGCGATAAATGCAAATATATTTATTACTTGAAAAATTAGAAATAATTTTGGAATTATTAATTACTACAAATTATATTTTTTATGGTAATTAATTTACATAAGCGAGAAACGTTTTTTATTAATTATTTTCCATGAAAACATGATTGGAAATAATATATGAAGTGATAATTAGAATTTATATAATATATATTTTATTATATGAATTGTTCGAATATTTAAATCAAGTATTTTAACTTGATATGCGAAAGAGAAGTCGGATATGAGATCAAACCACGAATTGGGATTGTGATCAAGAGATGAGAATAATAATATTATATTATTGTTATAATGATTTTACTGAGACAATAATTATGTATCGTGTGTATGTGACAGATAATATTGAGATAATGATCGATTGATTAGGTCATAAGCGTATTCAAGTCTTTGTGAAATCCTAATTATTAAACTCGATTGAGATATGGTGAGTAGTAGACCGTGTGTATATGAAGGTTACTTTGTGTATAAGATGTCAGTAATTAGAAGAAAACCCTAATTATCATCTGTGTATGTCGATAATTAGGACAAACCCTAATTATTACAACCCTAATCGGTTGAAGTTAGAGACCGTAACGACTGTGTTAGAACATACACAGATAATTAGAGAACTCTAATGGTCAATTAGAAACCCTAATTAGAAAACCCTAATTTTTCAATCAAAACCCTAATTTAAAATTATTGGGTTTAATTACGATGTTAATGTATAAAAGTTTTAATTTACCAAAGGATAGAATTAATTGGTAAATGATAAAATTACCATCTAGTGATTAAATACTACATTTAATTACTATGTACAAAAATGCCCATGAAATTATATGCGAAATTACCAAAATACCCTTTTTGTCCATTTTAGTGTATTATTAGTTACATTGTTGATGGAATCTTGCCAAAAATCATGGCCAACATCCCTACCCTACCAATTGAGCATCCAATACTCAATTATGCTCACTCAATCAACTAATCTAGCATCCTATGTATCTATATAATTTTATATAAATTAAAAGAGAGAAAATGCATTTTAGTGCATTATTGAGCTACCAATCCCTAAAAATCCGGCCCGACCACTCCATAATTATCATGTGAGCTCAATAATGGCAGCCAAATCAAGATATCGAGGCTCTTGACATGATCTATAAATAGAAATCAAGGAGATTAAATGAAATTACACACTAAAATTATAGCAAACACCTAGCCACACTCTCTCAAGTTCTTACCAACGAAATTATCTTGCCCATAAGCTCTAATCAAAGCCTGACCATCACAAACAACAAATCGAAACATCAAAGCCAAAAAAAAATCAAAAATCGAAGCTAGAAAAGGTATGAAATTCCCTAATTTTGAAATCCTTCGATTCGATGTTAATTAATGCAATTGATTGTTTAAAGTAGTGTAATAGGAGTCTATTAATGTTTCGGGTTGTAAAATCATGAACCCAAAACATCAAAGTGCACGAATTTGAAGATTTGAGCAAGTTGGAAAAACCGAATTCTGTGAGTTTTGGGCAAATGTCAAGACTTATATCTCTGTGATTATTTACTGTTTGTGTTGTTTAAAAGTTGTTAGGTGTAGCTTGTTATGTGGTCTTTAACCTCCAAAAGGAATAAGGTCTATATCTATTGTAGATCGGGATTTATAAGCGGTCGAAAGTGGGTTGGCCGGCATTGGCCATTTGTTCTTCAAACCCGAGAAAATATTCTAAGTGTCCGAGAAAATATTATTTTGGAAAATGTCGGGCCTTATATCTCGGTTATCTTTAATGTGTTTTGTGTTCTAAAGGTTTTTATGTGTAGCTTGTTATGTTGTATTTAACCTCCAAAAGAATCGAGGTCCATATATATTATGGATTAAGAGTTATTTAAGGTCAAAAGTGGGTTATTAAGCATTGGCCGGAAAATTTCAGGCGCCCGAATTTTCTAAGTGTTAATTTTTCCGACACGATTTGACCATACTTTAGATGCTTGATTTCTTGTTGTTATGATAATGTTAAGTGTTAGAGTTGTAGTCCTACATGTTGTCTACCTAATTGGAATTGATAGATCACATAAAGCGTTTACGATCATCAAGTTATAGAGGTCCAAAGTAGGCACCTCGAAGGCTGTTCTCCGTGAAGAACGACTTTGGTAGCTACTTTGATGGTACGCTTTATCCAGATCGATGTTTGTTTAGAGGTTATGATTGTTGGATCGTATATTCTTGTATTTTCTCTACAAGACCCAATTTATAGATTGTCCAAATTCGTTAAGATGAGAGAGTTATTCACGGTCCAAAGTAGGCTACCGGTTCGCCTTATGAAGATCTGGGTAGGCTCAAGAACACTATATAGCGACATACATCACTATAGGGGCATTTAGCTTACGATTTTAATTATTTTAATTTCGATTTTAAAAAATGATTTAAAAATTAGAAAAATTTGATTTTAATTATTAAAAGTACCAAATAAATTATGAAAAATTATTTTAAAAGTCTAAAAATAGTTTTTAATTATTTTGAGTATATTTCATAAATATTTAATATTTTTGGAATATAAAAGGTATTTATTTATTTAATTATAATATTAAATAAATTATTTAAAAATAGTTTTAATTCATGAAAATCATGAAAAATTATATTATGGTATAAGAAAATATTTTAAGTTATTTCCATGACTTTTAATATTTTGTGATGAATTTTATTAATTAATTATATATTAATGATATTAAAGTTATTTAATGATTATATTAAATAATTTAGTTTAAAATGATTTTAATATTATAAAAATCATTTTAAATGAAATTAAGGTATTTAAAAATATTTTAAGTTATAAAATATAACTTTTAATATTTAAAGGATAATTTCATTAATAATTTAATATTAATGATATTAAGATAATATTAATGATATTTAGTTTATTTAATAATTATTATTAAATAAATAGTTTAAAATGGTTTTATTTATTTAAAAATCATTTAAAGAGGATATTAAGGATTTAAAAATATTTTAAGTTATAATTAATGACTTTTAATATTTGGATGAATAGTACATTAATATTTATATATTAATGGTGATTATTTAAAATGATTTTAATTGTTTTAAAAATCATTTAAAGGTAATATAAATGTTTTAAAAATAGTTTGAGTTATTATAAATAACTTTTATATTTTGGCAATGGTTTCATTAATAATTTAATATTAATGATAATAGAATTGTTTGATGTTTAAATCATTTAATTATGATTAGATGTTAAAAATGCATGATAAATTATTATAAATGCTTTAAAATTATTTTAAGTCATTTAAAAATAAAATGAGTGATGTTGAGGTATAGAATAAGAGTCTTAGACTCAGTATTTACCCGATAAAAGGCATAGCCGATGCCTTGCAATATTTATCGTAGAACTCTATAATAGAAAGAAAAGACTTCTGTAAGAGCATGGATGAGATATTTGAAAAATGTATAAAAGTATAGATTATGAACTAAAAGTATGATCACTGCGATTATGTGATGGCGTGATTAGACTATGTCTTGTAGTAATAGGCGATTTTATGTGTTATGATATATTATTCTAATCGAGCGAATGATCTACTTATTGATAGGTTGTGATAAAGAGATAAAACCTAAGTTGAGAGTTGTAATCGTGAATCGGTGCAAGTATCCTACCTTTGCATTTTCTTTATCTGATGGACATGAGTAAGAAGTTTGAGAATTATTCTATTCTGTCATACATGATTATATGCGCTTTGATTATCAACATGTTAGCTCGGATATATATTACATTAAGTTGATTTCTAAATAGTTATCAAGTGTCCCACTTGGATAATCATAGCATTTATTCACATGTTGATATACCTTTGTCAATTACCGTATACATATATGTTGAATTACATATTATTGTTGAAAGCAAGATTAAAACCTTGGGTTTGGAACCGTGCATATATGAACATCCAGATAATGGGAAAATTTTTATGCGCTTTGGTGGACAAAGGGTGAGCGATGAATTTCGTTCAAGTTATGTAGTATTGATCAATCACAGGTACAATGGGGCTAATCACCCTCCGTGCTAGTAAGTTATATTTGTTTCATGGATGAATTTCGCTAAACCTTTTGAAAATGAAAACCATGTTCATAGTATGTTTCTTAAACCCTATTCATGGGTGGAGCCTAATTTCAAGAAATTGAAAGAGAATTGTTATGTGAATTTTTATCATCTGATTACTTCACAACTTTCGATTCGTTGTAGAAGTGTTATGGAAAGAGAATACTTATATTCTTTCAGCTTATATATATAATTGCTATTACTTGCTTTGGGCACTCAAATGCTCATCCTTGCTTAAACTAAATGTTTTCGATTCGTCGATCGACACGAAGGCTCGAGCACGAACAAGGGAAAAGAAAAGGCATTGAATGAGATTTAGTATGAGTTAATGGTTATAGTTAGTAAAGACAATGGAATCTATTATCGGTATTATAAGGAATGTATTTGAAGGTCACGTACTGGGAAGTAAACTTTGATGTATGTAAATTAAGTTTGAATGTATTATTATTTAGTATTATTCAAACTTAAAGAAATGGTATCGTGGAGAAGCAAGGAGTTAGGGTTGCAAGTACCCGGATTTGGGGTCGCCATGGCGAGTTGGTATCAAAGCATGAGGTTATAAACGTTAGGAATGCGAAACCTAGGATATAACCTTAGTAGAATGGAGGATGAAAGTTAAGATAAATATTCAGTGAACCAGGAGACGAAGTACTCTGGTGAGAAGTTATAGGATATGATGAGTTAAAGAGATTCATCGAGTTTTAGTGGTACTAAATAAAATATTAATTCATTTTAATGATGAATATATTTTATTTCAGTAATGATGTTGTCTCGTTTATTGTGGTCATAGGATGGATGACGAAAGTCAAAGTAGTAATTCCTTGACCCAAGAGACGATGGACTCTAGCGAGGAGTACACAGATAGTGAGATGATAAGAGATTTGTTAGTTAGGAAAGATGACTTAAGGGTTAGAAAGTGAGGCGGTAGGAGGTGCGAATCGTACTCTCAGGATTTTGGAACAAGAAGACAAGGACGCCGCTCACCGAACTGAGATGGAGTTAGCGAGGAGTTACGAGGAGGTTGGAGCAGAGGAGATCTGAGATGGGATACGAGTTGAAGGTTGAGATAGAAGCCAAAGACACGGATATATACCTTGGGGCGGAGCTTTAGACGCCGCCTTTATGCGATTCGATGCGAGTGGATGGGGCGCCTTTCGGCGAGAGAGATAGGCATTGATGAGAATTGAATAAATTTATCGTCAAACAAAATAAGAGACAACGTATATAGAACTCTTGATTCTTTGTATATATATACTACATGCTAATCGAGGGTAACTTATGTATGTAGATGTCGGTGGAAAAGATATGTGGAATAAGAAGGATCAGATCCATACCCCAGAGCTAATATCGAGGCCAACGGTGAAATAGAAGCTACCAAGAATCCAAATCGGACGAAGGTGGCTATAGTGGAAAGCGTAGTATCGAGATCCGAAATGGTGGATTTGTGAGATAGTGATTCGAGACACTAAAGTTGGCTGTTCAAGCATCAACGAAAGTGTGAGATCCGGAGAACAAGGTTTCTTCACTAGAAAGGTTGTGGGAGATAGAAAAGTTGCTTAATATTCAAGCTGCGAAAAGCATTAAAAGAAACAATGGAAGAAGCAAGATAAGCTCAAAATCCAAATTGATCAGATGGGAGCCTCAAGCGACACATCGTATGCTGACTCGAGAGGTAAGGAAAAAGAAAGATAGAAGATCGACTTAGGAAAACACGATAAGAAGAAAGGGAAGAAGATATGTTATATTTGCGGCTGTGAGGGACATACCTCTCCTCGTTGCCCCAACTATAAGCAAGGTGGATGTTTTAATTGTGGAATGGAAGGACATCGAGCGAATGAATGTCAGAAAAAAAAAAAAAAAAAAAAAGGGCTTGGTAGATAAGTAGTATGGGTTATGTGTGATAAGTAATGAACTATATTTCAACCTTTGTGTTGGTCAAGATTTTAAATCCAGACTTTTCGTAATCACAAAAGGATAGTGATGTTTAAAGCAATATGTGCTATGTTAAGTTCTATTAATGTGAGGTCTTTATGGTTGGAAGTACCGTGAGTGTCACAAGTTGGATTAATGAAGTAAGTTGTTATAAAGGTATGAGATATTTATACGAATATTGGTTAATATAGTAAACCAAGTTTCAAAATTCAATATTTTGGAATACATGATTATTTGAGTAGAAAATTTTGTGTTATATGTCGAGCGTATCACGATGAGGCTTTAGAATGCAAGGAAATTAAGAATAATTTATGATTATATCATCGAGATTAAAAACGAAAACCAACCACGAAGATCAACCCGGATAATCGAGCGTCGAACGCCAAAGACTTTAAAGCAATCTTATTGCTAGGGTATAGAGGATTAAGTGACTCAAGAGAAGCGTTTATGATAGTTAGGATAATGAGAAAGGGCAAAAGATAACTTTTATCACCTATACGATAAAAGGGAAATGAGATAAAAGAAAGTTTGTGGGCGGAAGAGACATATCTCTTCCAATTGTCTCAATTCAATGATGTATAGCAAATGTTTTATTTATGAATCAATGGAGTATAAGATGAAAGAGTATAAGGTGAAAGAAGAAGAAGTGAGATAAGGAATGCGAATACGAGAAATGACAGCAAGATATAGCCAAATAAACGAAATAAACCGTAAGTGTCTTCATTATGGTCGATTCAAGATATCGTAGCAGATTGAAATCATTTGTGGCAATTTGGAAATGGAATTCAGTGTTCTATTCGAATAACTTCAATATTTTATATGATTTTCCTGTATAAAATATAGCTATATAGATAGTAAATTATTTCATAAAGAAATTTTGAAGGAGGAATTTTGGTTCTCTTGATCAAAATTACATTTATCGAAAGACAATCGTTATGGAGAATAGTTAAAAGATCGATTCGATCAAGTATTGATCGAGGTCTACATCATCTTGAGGATTATATCGTTATGTACTCTTACGTGTATGAGTTTTAAAGCGGTGATTAGGGACGGAATCCTTATAAGGGAGGTGAATGTAATAACCGAGATTTCCTAAATAAAATAAATAAGAAAATTTTGCGTATAATTTTTTTTTTTTATTTAATAGCGAGAATAAGTGTACAGTAATGTGAGCGATAAATGCAAATATATTTATTACTTGAAAAATTAGAAATAATTTTGGAATTATTAATTACTACAAATTATATTTTTATGGTAATTAATTTACGTAATGCGTAAACGTTTTTTATTAATTATTTTCCATGAAAACATGATTGGAAATAATATATGAAGTGATAATTAGAATTTATATAATATATATTTTATTATATGAATTGTTGAGAATATTTAAATCAAGTATTTTAACTTGATATAAAAGAGAAGTCGGATATGAGATCCAAACCACGAATTGGGATTGTGATCAAGAGATGAGAATAATAATATTATATTATTGTTATAATGATTTACTGATCTGACAATAATTATGTATTGTGTATGTGAAGACAGATAATATTGAAGCGAATGGCGATTGATTAGGTCATAGCGTATATTACCGTCTTTGTGAAATCCTAATTATTAAACTCGATTCAGAGATATATGAGTAGTAGTATTTGTGTATATGAAGGTTACTGTGTATAAGATGTCGGTAATTAGAAGAAAACCCTAATTACTGCTGTATGTCGATAATTAGGACAAACCCTAATTATTACAACCCTAATCGGTTGAAGTTAGAAGGCCAGTAATTAATCGTTGTGTTAGAACATACATGAGATAATTAGAGAACTCAATGGTCAATTAGAAACCCTAATTAGAAAACCCTAATTTTTCAATCAAAACCCTAATTTAAAATTATTGGGTTTAATTACGATGTTAATGTATAAAAGTTTTAATTTACCAAAGGATAGAATTAATTGGTAAATGATAAGAATTACCATCTAGTGATTAAATACTACATTTAATTGCTATGTACAAAAATGCCCATGAAATTATATGCGAAATTACCAAAATACCTTTTTTGTCCATTTTAGTGTATTATTAGTTACATTGTTGATGGAATCTTGCGAAAATCATGGCCAACATCCCTACCCTACCAATTGAGCATCGATACTCAATTATGCTCACTCAATCAACTAATCTAGCATCCTATGTATACTATATAATTTTTATATAAATTAAAGAGAGAGAAAATGCATTTTAGTGCATTATTGAGCTACCAATCCCTAAAAATCCGAAATGACCACTCCATAATTATCATGTGAGCTCAATAATGGCGGCCCAAATCAAGTATCGAGGCTCTTGACATGATCTATAAATAGAAATCAAGGAGATTAAATGAAATTACACACTAAAATTATAGCAAACACCTAGCCACACTCTCTCAAGTTCTTACCAACGAAATTATCTTGCCCATAAGCTCTAATCAAAGCCCGGACCATCACAAACAACAAATCGAAACATCAAAGCCAAAAAAATCAAAAATCGAAGCTAGAAAAGGTATGAAATTCCCTAATTTTGAAATCCTTGATTCGATGTTAATTAATGCAATTGATTGTTTAAAGTAGTGTAATAGGAGTCTATTAATGTTCGGGTTGTAAAATCATGAACCCATAACATCAAAGTGCTGCAATTTGAAGATTTGAGCAAGTTGGAAAAACCAATTACGTGAGTTTTGGGCAAATGTCAAGACTTATATCTCTCGTGATTATTTCTTTGTTTGTGTTGTTTAAAAGTTGTTAGGTGTAGCTTGTTATGTGGTCTTTAACCTCCAAAAGGAATAAGGTCTATATCTATTGTAGATCGGGATTTATAAGCGGTCAAAGTGGGTCGAATTAGGCATTGGCCATTTGTTCTTCAAACCAGAAAATATTCTAAGTGTCCGAGAAAATATTATTTTGGAAAATGTCGCCTTATATATCTAGGTTATCTTTAATGTGTTTTGTGTTTCTAAAGGTTTTTATGTGTAGCTTGTTATGTTGTATTTAACCTCCAAAAGAATCAGGTCCATATATATTATGGATTAAGAGTTATTTAAGGTCAAAGTGGGTTGATTAGGCATTGACCAGGAAAATTACAGGCAGCCCGAGAATTTTCTAAGTGTTAATTTTTCTATACACGATTTGACCATACTTTAGATGCTTGATTTCTTGTTGTTATGATAATGTTAAGTGTTAGAGTTGTAGTCCTACATGTTGTCTACACACTTTGGAATTGATAGATCACATAAGCGTTACACGATCATCAAGTTATAGAGGTCCAAAGTAGGCACCTCGAAGCTGCTTCTCCGTGAAAAACGACTTTGGTAGCTACTTTGATGGTCGCTTTATCCAGATCGATGTTTGTTTAGAGGTTATGATTGTTGGATCGTATATTCTTGTATTTCCTCTACAAGACCCAATTTATAGATTGTCCAAATTCGTTAAGATGAGAGAGTTATTCACGGTCAAAGTAGGCCACCGGTTACGCCTTATGAAGATCTGGGTAGGCTCAAGAACACCTATAAGCGACATACATCACTATAGGGGCATTTATGACGATTTTAATTATTTTAATTTTCGATTTTCGAAAAATGATTTAAAAATTAGAAAAATTTGATTTTAATTATTAAAAGTACCAAATAAATTATGAAAAATTATTTTAAAGTCCGAAAAATAGTTTTTAATTATTTTGAGTATATTTCATAAATATTTAATATTTTGGAATATAAAAGGTATTTATTTATTTAATTATAATATTAAATAAATTATTTAAAAATAGTTTTAATTCATGAAAATCATGAAAAATTATATTATGGTATAAGAAAATATTTTAAGTTATTTCCCATGACTTTTAATATTTTGTGATGAATTTTATTAATTAATTATATATTAATGATATTAAAGTTATTTAATGATTATATTAAATAATTTAGTTTAAAATGATTTTAATATTATAAAAATCATTTTAAATGAAATTAAGGTATTTAAAAATATTTTAAGTTATAAAATATAACTTTTAATATTTAAAGGATAATTTCATTAATAATTTAATATTAATGATATTAAGATAATATTAATGATATTTAGTTTATTTAATAATTATTATTAAATAAATAGTTTAAAAATGGTTTTATTTATTTAAAAATCATTTAAAGAGGATATTAAGGATTTAAAAATATTTTAAGTTATAATTAATGACTTTTAATATTTGGATGAATAGTACATTAATATTTATATATTAATGGTGATTATTTAAAATGATTTTAATTGTTTTAAAAATCATTTAAGGGTAATATAAATGTTTTAAAAATAGTTTGAGTTATTATAAATAACTTTTATATTTTAGCAATGGTTTCATTAATAATTTAATATTAATGATAATAGAATTGTTTGATGTTTAAATCATTTAATTATGATTAGATGTCTAAAAATGCATGATAAATTATTATAAATGCTTTAAAATTATTTTAAGTCATTTAAAAATAAAAATAGTGATGTTGAGGTATAGAATAAGAGTCTTAGACTCAAGATTTTACCCGATAAAAAGTTGCGATGCATGTACACAATTTGTCGATTCTATAATAGAAAGAAAAGACTTACGTAAGAGCATGGATGAGATATTTGAAAAATGTATAAAAGTATAGATTATGAACTAAAAGTATGATCACTGCGATTATGTGATGGCGTGATTAGACTATGTCTTTGGCCGTAGTAATAGAGCGATTACTATGTGTTATGATATATTGTTCTAATCGAAGCGAATGATCTACTTATTGATAGGTTGTGATAAAGAGATAAAACCTAAGTTGAGAGTTGTAATCGGTGAATCGAGTGAGTATCCTACCTTTGCATTTTCTTTATCAATGGACATGAGTAAGAAGTTTTGTAATTATTCTATTCTGTCATTACAGATTATATACGCTTTGATTATCAACATGTTAGCTCGGATATATATTACATTAAGTTGATTTCTAAATAGTTATACAAGTGTCCCCACTTGGATAATCATAGCATTTATTCACATGTTGATATACCTTTATCGATTACCCGTATACATATATGTTGAATTACATATTATTGTTGAGCAAATTTAAAACCTTCGGGTTTGGAACCCGGCATGTATGAACATCCCGATAATGGGAAAATTTTTACGCGCTTTCCCTTGGACAAAAGGGTGAGCGATGAATTTCGTTCAAGTTATGTAGTATTGATCAATCTGAGGTACAACTGGGGCTAATCACCCTCCGTGTCGTAAGTTATAATGATGGTTCTTGGATGAATTTCGCTAAACCTTTTCGAAAATGAAAACCATGTTCATAGTATGTTTCTTAAACCCTATTCATGGGTGGAGCCTAATTTCAAGAAATTGAAAGAGAATTGTTATGTGAATTTTTATCAAGACAGATTACTTCACAACTTTCGATTCGTTGTAGAAGTGTTATGGAAAGAGAATACTTATATTCTTTCGATTATATATATAATTGCTATTACTTCTTTGGGCACTCAAATGCTCATCCTTGCTTAAACTAAATGTTTTCGATTCACGTCGATCGACATTGAAGGCTCGAGGCGAACAAGAAGGAAAAGAAAAGTCATTCGAATGAGATTTAGTATGAGTTAATGGTTATAGTTAGTAAGACAATGGAATCTATTGTCGTGTATTATAAGGAATGTATTTGAAGGTCACGTGCACTGGGAAGTAAACTTTGATGTATGTAAATTAAGTTTGAATGTATTATTATTTAGTATTATTCAGCTTAAAGAAATGGTATCGTGGAGAACCGAGTTCGGGTTGCAAGTACCCGGATTTGGGGTCGCCACACGATGCGTCCTGGACAGAGGTTCCCTGGCGAATGCTCCCGCGAATGACTTTGGCACCTGCTCCTGATCATCAAGTTATAACCAAACCAAATAGGCTATTAGGTTATAACCGAATACCGAAATATTCATAATTTCACTATCCGAACTATTAACCGAATTTAGCAATAATCGAATTACCGAATTATCGAATTGTAAATTCGAGTATTTTGGTTAATAAACATGTGTTCCATGTTATCATTTATCAATCAAAAAAAGAATACATATCCAATAAAAAGCAAATATTATAAATAAAAAGGAATAAAACCCATTAGATCTGTAACCGATTGCGTCAATAAACCTCTAAAACTGAAATCAAATCAATAGATTTGAGCTCATCGAACAGAAATCAATACATATACACGTACAACTGGAATTAAAATTATTTAATAAAAAGAAGAATTAGGGTTTGAGATGCAGTACCTTAGATGTGAGATGAGAGAGAGAGGTTGAGCCGTTGAGGGGATGAAGATGTTATCGTTGCGTGGTTGTAAGAGGCGAATATGGAGATAGCTCATTGAGGATGAAGCAATATTAAGACTGAGAGAGGCGGAGAGGAATAGACGAAAAAATTGAAGCCGAGAGTCAAGAGTCGAGACAAGAGGCCAGAGGAAATGGAATGGATCTGGGATGTTTGTTTCTTTCTGACCCCTTGACAGGAAAGTGATGTTTGTTTCTTTCTGAAATTTGGTTTGGTAATTAGAAATATGGATGAGACGAAATGGAATAGTCATTTACATATATAATTATAAACAAAAATTTAATTAATAATTTCAATAATTCGGATACCCGAATAAGCTATTTTTTAAAACCGAATACCGAACAATAAATCGAATATAACCGAAATTAGAAAAAAAATCGAAAAATCGAAATAATTCGATTAAACAAATTCGGTTGTGTTCGGTAATTCGATTTTATCCGTTTTTTGCTCTCATACCTGCTCCTTTCCCAAGAACTACTTCGGAGTCAGCTCTCGGTCCGCTGAGAATCATCCGGACGATGTGTCCTGGACTGATTCCCCGGCGACCTCTCCCGCCTTCGGTTATGGCTGGAAGCACCGTCTTCTCCACCTATCAAAAGTACCATCTGTTGGTCGATCTCCCTTCACTGAAGGAGCAGAGCCTTCATAGCATCATCCGTCTCATGTGCTTTTTTGGCCAAGATCATCCTCCTCTCATCTCAGCCGTCATCCTGGGGCGTGTTCGGATTTTGAGCGTCAGTGACACTGATCTTTGGATCTTCGCTTCTTCATCTTGGTCAGTAGCAAACAACCATAAATGGGACTACGCCTCGCATCCTTCGATCGGGCCACACAATTGGCATGGGACCCAACCGTTCAGAAACTGAGGGTCCCAACCTGTCTTTGGCTGAACCCCTTGGTTGATGAGGAGGGGGGTCCGTCGTTGACTGGTCACGTGTTGAAACCGTCTTCCTGCTATTCACCATGATTCCAACCAAGACTCCTTGTGATTGAAAATTACGTATCACCAGAAAGCCCTCCTTCTAGCACAAATGTTAACGCCAAGATTCGTTCACGCGCCTCAATCACCAAGAGTGCATCCAATCCTGCACAGAAACGAAGCGTGCCGTCGGGGGATAGCTCCAGTGTGAGGGTGTGAGGGTGTGAGGACAAGTACAAGCTGAATAACGTTTAACAATGAAGACTTAATGCTCTAGTGCTGTAAATAAAGTCGTGTATCTGATGATTAGGGTATAGCCTTGTATTTATAGCGATCACACCTTCTTTCCCGTATAGAATTAGGACTCCTCATTAGGTATGATTCCTTAATGGGATTGAACAAAATCTCCTTAAAGAAAGGAAGTCGGATTATATCTCGACACTTTCCTTAAGAGTTGAAAATTAAATGCAATTGTGAATCTTTGATTCCTTAAAATATTCCACTGCCCAAACAGATTCCTACGTAGGGTTAAACACCTCCACGTGAACTTTGGCCCACCATATAATTCGGGCCCAAATAACTACGCCCCAACACCCTCAAAAGATCTTTTCACATCTAGTATTTGTTTTCACTAATTTTATGTTTCTTTTTCTCATTTCTCTCGTATAAAATAATTCTCCATCAAGAATGAGAACGCCCTTTCAAATAATAGCTTAAAATGATATCCAAAATTTGTCAATAAGTGAAAGTGGTTAAACCTAGCTTCCAATCAGATTGATCATAAAATAAGTTAGTAAATAAATATGGAAAATTGAAATATTTCTTAAATTTTGCATAGTTTTAAGAAATTAGCACTCCCATTTTGAGACTAAGATAGCAAATAAAAACTCCATAAAGCCTCTTCTTTCAACAGTCATCCCATATCCAACCATAGGTATGATTTGGTTTTATTATCAGAACTAAATCAAAAAAAACCCAACACTATTATATGTTTAATTCTATATCGTCTCCATCCTATAGTCAATATTTCAATAAGAAAAAGTGAAACTCACTAAAAAGCAACAAACATATGACGAAAGAAAAAGGAATTGCATAAATTTTCTTCATATTTAGAGCCTTGAAATGAGGAACATTGAATTATAAAGGACAGTTAAGACAAATAAAAGCACAAAAAGCAGTCATTTGGAAAGAAAAAAAGAGAGATGGAGATGGATACTATATGCAAAACATAAAATTTTATAATATATGTGCATATATATACATATAGAGAAGGAACATTGGAGAGATTTACCTGATAATCGCGAGATCTGACTATGGGAAAGAGTTCAAGAATTCGTCGAAATTCAAATTCGTCCATGGCTTATGTTTCTCTGCTTGATTTTTCGGTTAACAGTCCAGTTGCCTTTTAACCAAACCAAATTTTTTTTCTGAAATACAGAAAGAAAACAAATTGGGACAAAAATCCAAAAATTGCTAACAAATTTTACATCAGCAATATTCAATATTGTTAAATCAAATATTACATAATCTATTATTATATATTTCAGCAGTTGGTGTTGGAATTATAAATGAGTCAATCTAGTATATCAATACATCAAGTTCAATTACTGAAAATCAATTAGCAGCACTTTCACAAGGTATTCGATATGTATTTATACACTCTAGCACTCCCCTTTTATGTGTAAACTGATATATGAAGTTGAGATTTTCATGTGCACATGATGATATGACACGTGGCTCGACTAAGGACCGTTGCACCGAAAACTCGGCGTAACGTCAAGGTTTCGGCCTGCACCGATCCGAATCCTTGACACGATAGGACAAATGACGCAACGGAAAGGGGAATTTCGGCGAGTTTTCGGGATATCGCCATAACCGCTCGGTTTCGGTCATGCTAAGGGAGAAAACGGCCGGCGTAAAAGGCCAAACCCAACACAAAAAAAAAAAAAAAAACAGACTGAATTCACTGTAAAATGGGAATAATCGACAAAAGGAAACTCACCTTCTGCAAAGTTCCTCCACCCCGATCAATTTCTTCTCTCTGTAGTCTTGCGATTCCCGATCTTTTCCCTCTTCCTTCTCCGCCGTCGTCTAGGTCTCTCCCTCGGGGGAACTCTAGCTCAAATTTTGCTTTTGGCCCGTTTGGTCTAATAATATGATTATTGGGCATTCGTCCGATGTCCCACTTGGAACCTATATTTTTTTTCTAAAATTATTATTAACGTTATATTTTTTTTTTTGAGTCGCCCATACTCCAAACGTAAGGTACACAAAAAACCTGCGGCCCCTGACCTGGTCCAAGTCCGGCCTAAGCCTGATCCGGTCAAAGGCTGACCTAGTCAAAGCCTGACATGATCAGGCCCGGCCTAAAGGCTAGAAAAAGACCGCTATTTGGATGGATAAATCCGGTCCGGTCTGGCCTGACTAAAAGTCTGGCTTGGACTGGCCTACTGCCTCTTGGTCTGGCATGGGCTTAGCCTGGACAAAAACCTTAGGCCTGGCCCGTTAGCTTCCATGTTGGCCTACTAACTCTTTGCTTCTTTGCCTTCTAAATTTCTTAATTTTCAATAGACTCCTTTTTATAAGAAAACTTCCTCAAGACTTCTCTCTTGTAACCCCGATATTTGATTATTTCTACTCAGAGCTTACACAAGATCAAATAAAAGACGAAGAAAGAAGTCCTACTTTGAGTCAACTTTTAGGAACCTCCTTTTGTCCATCTTTTGTGATCAGTTGTTTAAATAAACCATATTTATAGCTGAGTCCATAATCCCATGCTGGATAATTTAATGTAGCCAAAGAGTCTAGAAAACAAGAAGCAAGCCGCCCAAGCCCCCATTTCCAAGAGCAGCATACGTGATACGACTCCTATTGATTAAACAAAGGGTTTAGCAGAGGTGAGAGGATTGGATTTCCAATAATATCATTAGGTGCATACAAAAAAATAAGCTCAGGTGAAAGTAGCTTAAGCAGCTTCATGAACTACAAATTGGACAACGCATTAGGTTTTTCATGAAAGCAAGGAATATGTTCCCAAACGGACATACTCTTTATGGCGTTTTCACTGCCGCATCGATTTTGTTAGACCCATTTGGTGGGCAGCAAGCTCACTCGCTTGCTATAAAGATTGTGAGTTGTGATGATGTATCTGTGGGTAGTTCTTTGGTTAATTTGTATTGTAAGTCCGGTCTTGTTTATGATGCTCGTAAGGTGTTTGATGAAATGCCTGAGAGGAACTCAATTACTTGGGCTACGATGATTTCTGGGTATGCTATGCACAGAGGCTTGCTGGTTATGCTTTGAGTTTTTTAAAATGATGTTGTGGGAAGATGAGGAATGTGTTAATGAGTTTGTGTTGACTAGTGTTCTTAGTGCTTTTACATTGCGTGAATTTATTGATGTTGGTAGACGAGACAACTTCATGGACTTGTGAACAAATTTGAAATTTTATTGGTTCCATCTGTTTTGTTCTATTGTTACAATGTGTGCAAAGTGTGGGAATGTTATTCTTTCAGAGTCCCACATCGACAAAATTCATGAATTGAAGTCCCACCTGGGTTATATAAAGGAACAATTACATATTATAGTACATTTATAAAAGTAATTACAAAAATCATATATTTATAAAATAATTATAAAAATATGACATTTTATCATATATATTTACAATATTAATTATATTAGGAGTCCTTAATTTAAGGAGTTAATATTAATTGGCTGACATGGCAAAAGATTGTTTTTTTTGAATTGCGTGATAACCGCCTATCATTTGTTTAGGACTCTTCAGTTACCAAACCATTCTGCATACTGAAACCCTTGTTTCTCTCCTATGTTCGTTCGTTCGTTCTTCATCTCTATCGATTGTTTCCGGTGATTTAATCTGTTCGTTTTTCATCTCATCTGTTCGTTCGTGATCTTTACTCGTTATCATCTTCGTTAGTTATTCGCCATCTTCGTTAGTTGTTCGTCATTGTCGTTGTTTCTTTCGTTGTTTGCGAACGGTTCGGTTGGGTTATTTTTCTCCATTGATCGACTCCGTTGTTTATTATTGCTTCAAGTGAGTATTTTCTTAATAGTTTAATGTATTATATATTAAAGTAGTTTACTAACAGAATGGAGTATTTATTGTTTTGGTTTGTGTTGTTTTTATGTTTTGTATAGAATGGTTGATACAAGGAAGAAGGATGGAAAGAGGAAAATGATCGTGAAGGGTGATTCTGTTAAGAACTTGAAGAAGTTTTTTGTGGAGAGCAAAGGAAAGGAAAGGGAAGGATGTAGGTAATAAATCGAGTAAGAATGAGAGTAGTTTGGTGATACATAGTGATATCAAACATTCCGAAGTGCAATTAGATTCTGATTTTGATGTCCTTGTTAAGAATGAAGCTCAAGTGCTTATCCAGAAGATAATTCCAACTCAAAGAATTTTAAAGGTGTGTTAATTTAAAATTTGTTATTGTTACGATCATATAAATGTTTGGTGTTAGATTTTGGTATGTTATATTGGTTATTGGGCAACATTATAATGTCTAATGCTATTTTGGTTACTGTCTAATGATGTTTTGGTTACTGTCTAATGTTGTGTTGGTTACTGTCGAAGGTATATTGGTTATTGTATAATGCTTAATTGGTTACTGACTAATTACTGTTTTGGTTATTGCATAATATTAATGATTAATGCTTGGTAACCACATGATTAAGAATTATGCATTAGATAAAGAATTAACATCGATGTTATGAAGGTAACCAAAACAAAGATAAATTAGTAAATAATTTACATTGGTTACCTTCATGTAAATACATCTTGATTCTCGTCTAATGATGTCTTCGTTATCGTCTCAACCAATATATTGTCTAAAGTTGTATTAGTTATTGTGCAACATTGTATTAGTTCTTGTATAATCTTTGAATGGGTTTCTTGACTAATCTTTGTTTTGGTTCTTTGCATAATATTATCGACTAATGATTGGTAACCACATGGTTGGTAACCAATGTATTAGATAAAGAACTAATGAAAAGTTGCATGAAGGTAACCAAGATAAAGATTAATCAAGAACCAATTTACATTGGTTACCTTCTTGCAACATGATGTTTACTGTATAATGTTATCTTGGTTACTGTATAATGCTTTATTGGTTTCTGTCTAACCATTATATTGTGTAATGTTGTCTTGGTTACTGTCTAATACTGAATTGGTTACTGATTAATGATGTCTTGGTTACTGACTAAAGCTATATTGGTTACTTGTCTATGTTGTTTTGGTTACTATCATATGACTGGTTGGTTAACTTTGTAAATCTGATTTTGTTTACTTGCAGTTATGGGATCTTTACTATGAGGAATGCAACAAAAAATTCACTGGAAAAGTCATATATTGGTGCAACATGGAAGTCCCCAACATTATTGCAAATAAATTGAATCAGTGTCAGCTGGATAAGTTTAAGGCAACATATTTTGGGAATTTTCTGGAGTTTGGTGAGCACCAAATGTATTCCCAGATTATTCACCATGCTCTTGTAAGGGAGGTTCACCAGAGGGATGACGGTGAAATGTGGTTTTTGTTCAGGGAGAAAAGGGTCAGGTTTGGTTTGCCTGAGTTTTGTCTGATATCTGGGTTGAGATGGCAAGGTGAGGATGATATAACTACATATAATGGTATGGAGAATATGCTTATTGGTAAGTTTTTTGGGGACGAAGCTGTGACACGTAGTAGTATAGGTAGGGTATATAGGAAGGCAATTTTTGATGATGATGACGAGGCTATTAAGATGTCAATGATTTTTTTGGTCTTTAATTTCATTATGTGCACAGTTTCTGAAAATTATGTGGATCGGGCAATGGTTAATTTTGTGTGTTATGGTGATGTTAGTAGTTTTCTTTGGGGGAAAGTCGCGTTTGAGATGACAAAGTACTCTTTATGTAATGCTTTGAAGGGGCGTTTTAGGAAAGGAAAGAATGGTGTTTCAACATACAATTTTTACATGGATCATTACACCAAATTGTACAAGTTGAATGGGATTCCTTATGTATTCCAAGTTTTTATATTTGAAACTATTCCGACATTCAAAACTCAGGGTATATGCAATGACGAGCATCCGTCGAATGTCCGTTTATTCAGATGGAAGGAGTTAATGAAGCCCCTTTCAAATGACAAGTTGAATGATTTAGTTTTTTGTTCTGAACAGGTATGCTGTTTTACTACTAATAATGTAATTTGGTTACCTTTATATACACGTTTGGTTACTACTAATAATGTGAAGTTTACTATCAACAAAGTAGTTAGTTACCTTTATATACACGTTTGGTTACTGATTATTTTATATGCATGTTAATAATAACAATGTTTTTGGTTACTTGAATATTCACATACAGTTCATCGATTAGATTACATTGTGTTACTAATAATAATGTTGTTGGTTACCCGAATATACATATTTGGTTACCTTTATACATTTAGTTGGTTACTACTTATTATACATTTGGTTACCTATATATATGTATTTGGTTACTGATTATGTTTTATGATTCTTTATTTACTGTTTATTTCACTGTAATTGTACATTATTTGTTAGATGATATACTAAAGTGTACTTATTATTTTTTAGTTGAGGATAAACAGTTTGATTCTACCACGAGAGAAGAAGGATCTATTGATTTGGGCGGTTTTCACTTTTTAATGGGAAGGATGGTGACAAGAAAGTAGAAAAAAAAGTGAAGGTCGATAAACAACATTGGTGTTGATATATCCTGTTGTGAAAGAGGCAATTGATGCACCATTGCCAGCCGTTGAGAAGAAAGTTTTGAATTGAAGAAAGTTTTCGAATCAAGAAAGAATTTGGAAAGTTGCGAACTAATATTAAAGATGAAATGCAGCTTTTACATGTCCAGTTATGCAGAGACCTTAGGTCCATTATTAGAGATGAGTTACACGCGATCAAAGACGTGGGGGACAAAAAGGTTGATGGTGATTCTGATGGTGATTCTGATGATGATTCTGATGATGATTCTGACAATGCTGGTGATGATAATGATGATAATTATGATGATGATGTCGATGAAGGTGATGAAGGTGGTGAAGGTGGTGAAGCTGCTGATGAGGATGTTGATGTCATGGTGGAGGAGCTCCATGTTGATGAGGATGTTGATGATGGTTCAAAAGTGAATAAGAATAATGATGGTGATGATGTGTTGAATGACGTTGAGGAGAAGTTTGGGAATGAAATTGAATTTGGTAATGAAGTTGAACGTGTTGATGAAGATGTTGATGATGGTTCAAAATCTGATTAAGAATAATGATGGTGATGATGTGTTAATATTCGTTGAAAAGAAGGATGTGAATGTAATTGAAATTGCTAATGAAGTTGAACGTGATGTTATGGTTGAAGAACCTGATGAAATAAAAAATAATGATGATGAAGAAAATGTCAAGGTTAGACATATTTGTTTGTTTTGTTATGTGATATTTGTCTTTTGTTTTAATGATTAAATGGTTCTTTATTTTGCACAAATTGACAATAATAATGACATGTCGTCTTTTGACATATTAAGCCAATGGGAAAGAGATTGTTGTGTATGATGCTGATAAGGTTAGTGTTATAATTATGTGCCATCATTTTTATAAATTGTATCTATGTTTTGGTTACCATTATATTGTGATTTGGTTACTATTATATTGTGTTTTGGTTACCATTATATTGTGATTTGGCTACTATTATATTATGATTTGGTTACTAGTTTATGTTATTCAGGTTACTAATATAACATGTTCATTTTAGTTTGTTGGTTGTTGTATAGTCAATTTGTTATTGCATATATTAGTTAATTGCATGTTTTTGGATTGAAAATCTAATCGTATATATTACCTTTTTTATGTCAATTGAAAAAGGGGAAGAAAGGTGAGGCAGCAAGCAGGTATGCTCTTGAGTATATGGTTTTGACCACACAGGACATAGCTAAGTGTGATGAGTTGGAGAAGAGTGTTCAAAAAGCCGGTGGTAGACCAGTACGTGAACCTGCAAAGAGTGCCATTTTGCGGTCTCCATATACAGCAGCGTTCGGATCGGCTAGTTCATCATCTACTATAGTGGGTGCTAGTCAAACACTTGCACGTCTAAATGCATTCCCCAAATCATGCATGGATATGCCCTCAAAATTTGAAGAGGCATTGTTTGAACAATGGTTCAAAATTGGATTAAACAACAGAAAAAGGTTTGTTTTTTGTTGTTAACAATGCTAAAGTTTTTTATGAAACAAATAAGTTTGTATTATTGTAGTAACATAAGGTTAATATTAAATAAATGTTATGGTTACTATTATTTTATATTCTGGTTACTATTAGATTATGTTTTGGTTACCTATTAGTTATGTATTAGTTACTATTTGATTATGGTTTGGTTACCGGATTAATGTTTAAAATTAAGTTGTTGATGAGTATGTTAATTATTGAACATATTGAACATATTAAGTTGTTGATTAGTTTACTGATTTTGGTATGATGTACCGGTTACTGGGCAACATTATACTGTCTAATGATGTATTGGTTACTGTCTAATGATGTATTGGTTATTGTGTAACATTATACTGGTTACTGTATAATTCTTAATTGGTTATTGACTAATGATGTGTTGGTTACTGCATAATATTAAATATTAAATAAATGTTCAACTTTTAAATAAATGTTGTGGTTACTATTAAATAATTGTTATATTCTGGTTACTATTATGTTATATTATGGTTACTATTAGTTTATGTTTTGGTTAATATTTGATTATGGTTATGATTTTAATTTTTGTTGGTTACCAGGTTAATGTTTAAAAGTAAGTTGTTGATTAGTATGTTAATTATTGAACATATTGAACATATTAAGTTGTTGATTAGTTTAGTGATTTTGGTATGCTCTATTGGTTACTGGGTAACAGTATACTGTATAATGTTGTTTTGGTTACTACCTAATGATGTATTGTTTATCGCCTAATGTCAGATTGTTATCGTGTAACATTACATGGTTACTATATAATGCTTAATTGGTTATCGATTAATGTTGTTTTGGTTATCGTGATAATATTAAATATTAAATAAATGTTAATATTAAATAAATGGTGTGGTTACTATTAAATAAATGTTATGGTTACTATTACTTTATATTCTGGTTACTATTAGTTTATGTTTTGGTTACCTATTAGTTATGTATTAGTTACTATATGATTATGGTTATGATATTAATATTTGTTAGTTAGCAGGGTACTATTTAAAATTAAGTTTGTTGATTAGTATGTTAATTATAGACTGTGCAATTTTGATTTGTAGTAGTGTGTATACTAATACGTTAATTGTTAATGTTAGCATGTATACTAATATTATGCTCGTATACTAATACGTTAATTGTTAATTGTTAATGTAGTAGTGTGTATACTAATACGTTAATCTTTTGTATTTGGATCTATCGCAATATCATCGAAAATGTGGTTCTATAAATTAAAGATTCCTGGGCAGTGGTTAGACGACGATGTGAGTATTTTTTAAAAAATTATGTTTTTGGAGTTATGTTTACATTATTTAGTTATATTCATTACATACTTGCATTTTCCAGCAACTGTTAATATCCTATTAATTTTTTTTTGGTTCAACACATCAATGTTGCGTTGTATTATTTTCGTAAACTGGCAAGACATTCTGAAAGTGTTCCTATAAGGGTAACGACCACGGATTGTTGGTTTCATAGCAAGATCACCGCTCTTTACTAGGAGTATACAAAAAAAAATCTGGACAAAATTGTTCTGTCTGGGGAGGGTGATGTTGCTGAATACATACATGGGCTATTTATGGATGTCAACACACAATGGAGGAACGTTGACTATGTGTTGTTCCCCATTCATATGTCATCACCGGACCATTGGTTGTTGTTGACTTTTGATGTGCATCGTAGGCGTCTAACTGTTTATAATTCTCTACAACCAAAAAGGAAATCCATGCAAACTAAAATATCGGATGTTTGTGAGCCATACATCTTCATTCTTCCCACTTTATTGCGCAAGTGTGGTTTTTGGAAGGATAGGTCTGACATTGACTTCAGCAGTGAACCGTATCGCAACAAGGAGGAAGATGATATAATTGAGTTGGAATTTGCAGGGGTGGTTCCTGAACAAGTCGAGGGGTAAGGGTTAAATTGTGTACATTTTTTTAATTATTACATATAGGTTGATTTTATTTTTGATTTTTGTTATATTTTGTTTGTTGTTGTTGTTGATTGTGGGATGTTCACAATTTGTTTTTTTGAGCATGTCATTCATCGGAAGTTTGATCGATTCCTATTCTTTCCCCATCAAGCAAAGACTGGGAAGAAGTTATGCACAAACCTATATATGCATGCAAGGAACAAACAGTTGGAGGGATATGATACTGATAGAGAATTTCCAGGAAGATTTGTTCCAGATTTTAATTAGTTCAGATTTTGTTGTTTTGTCTTTATTAATTGTGTTGTGTATTTTTTTTAAGTTTTGGGGTTATACACAATATTTGTGTATGGTTTATGATTTTGTGATGTTCATTGGATCTTATGTAGATGGGATTACATATTTGATTATATTAGTATTAATGAAAGAGATATTGTTTGTTGGTTGGTATTTTATTTCTTTTTAAGTTGTGTTTGTTCAATTTTTTTGAAATATACAGTTGGTAACCAATCATGTACATGTGTGATTTGATAGTAACCAGAGAGTTACAAGATTGTATCAGGACATATATCATCTGTTAAGTGTACATGTGTGAGTATACATGGGTTTGATAAACTTCAATACCCTTTGCATTACAGGTTGCTGGATATACAGGTTGTTTATGTTGTGGTTACCATTAAAAACTGGTATGGTTACTGGTATGAAATTAGTTGGTTACTGTGATGGTTACTGTTATGTAATTATTTGGGTACCATTATACATTGTTATGGTTACTGTTATGTAATTATTTGGTTTACATTAAAAACTGGTATCAAGACATATATCATCTGTTAAGTGTACATGTGTGAGTATACATGGGTTTCATAAACTTCAATACCTTTTGCATTACAGGTTGCTGGATATACAGGTTGTTTATGTTGTGGTTACCATTAAAAACTGGTATGGTTACTGTTATGAAATTAGGTGGTTACTGTGATGGTTACTGTTATGTAATTATTTGGGTACCATTAAACATTGTTATGGTTACTGTTATGTAATTATTTGGTTTACATTAAAAACTGGTATGGTTACTGTTATGTTATTAGGTGGTTAATGTTATGGTTACTATTATGTAATTATGTGGTTATCATTATAAATTATTATGGTTACTGTTATGTAATTATTTGTTTACTATAAATTCTTGTCTGAGATGGATGCTTATTATACATGCTTACAATTAAAAACTGTTGGAGGGATATGAGACTGATAGTAACCAGATAATGTTTTGATAGTTACAAGCTTGTATGGTTACCATTAAAAACTGTTATGGTTACTGTTATGTATTTATTTGGTTACTGTTATGGTTAATGTTATATTGAAATCAGAAATCAATATATAAATGAATAACAAATTTGGTTACTATACACAATCAAAAATGTTACCAACCAAGTGGTTAATGGTTACTCAAAGTAAACAATAATACATTCATGTATTTACACTCTTAATTTAACTGCACTATATCAGACCCTTTTTAGTGGTCTTAAAATCGGGGGATTATTGCATGTTTTCCCGTTGTGTCCTTTTTCTTGGCACCTGCTGCATTTGTTTTGAATTTTGATTTTAGATCCGTGTTTGTACCTCCCTTTTTTGGTCTTCCTGCTGGTCTTCTTGTGTTGGGTGGTTTTATACATATGTTTCTTACTTCTTCTGATACATCCCAATTTTCTTTGTCCTCTAATAGCATGATGGAAGCTGAATATGTCTCGACCAAAGTTGCTTTAGTGTAATTTCTTGAGCAAAAATCATAACAGCTCAAATTTCTCTTGCTCATAACAGCAGCAGCGTGCGGATAATGCATCTCATGGTACTGAAATTTACGGCATGTGCATGTCCTTTGTTCGATGTCCACAATATACTGTTTAGAGACATCGTAAACAGTGAAAATCACTAAGTTTGATGTCTCAACTTACAACACCCAATGTATACAATCGATTAAAGATTGCAAGCCAAATATACAAAGAATAAATTAACTAGTACACAATGTTAGTAAATAAGTAACCACCAATATAAAAGAAACAATTAAAATCTCAAGAACATTATAATGTTACATAAGAAACTAAGTCAAGATTGATCAAGAATCAAAGATAATGTTACACAAGAACCAAATAAGCATTATACAAAGAACCATTATATAATTACACAAGAAGCAATTCAAAGAGTAGTCAAGAACCAATATAATGTTGAACATTAAGTAAGTTAGCATTAGTATGTAACCAAGTCAGTATTAGTCAGTAATATTATGCAATAAAGATTATAATTTTATCCAGTAACCAAGTTAATGTTAGTCAGTATAATGCTACACAGTAACCAACTCAGCAATAGCCAGCAACCATTATATGGTTACACAGTAACCAAGTCAGCAATAGTCAGTAACCATTATATGATTAACAGTTGCATGCCAAATATACAGTAACCAATTAACTAGTACACAATTTTAGTCAATAAGTAACCACCAATATAAAAGAAACAATTATAAATCTCAGTAACATTATAATGTTACATAGTAACTAAGTCAGTAGTGATCAGTAACCAGTATAATGTTACACAGTAACCAAATAAGCATTATATAGTAACCATTATATAATTACACAATAAGCAATTCAGTAGTAGTCAGTAACCAATATAATATTGCACATTAAGTAAGTTAGCATTCGTCTGTAACCAAGTCAGTATTAGTCAGTAATATTATGCAATAAAGATTATAATTTTATCTAGTAACCAAGTTACTGTTAGTTAGTATAATGTTACACAGTAACCAACTCAGCAATAGCCATCAACCATTATATGGTTACACAGTAACCAAGTCAGCAATAGTCAGTAACCAATATAATATTGCACATTAACTAAGTTAGCATTAGTAAGTAACCAAGTTAGTAATAGTCAGTAAATTGCAAATGCAAATTAGGATGCAATAATTTAAATCAAGTATTAATTACCTTAAGTATCTTTGATTTAAAGATATTAGATTGCAACCTTCTCTCAGCTGTTGTGGAAAGTGTTGTGAATGTTGATATGGCTGCTTGTTTGTTTGTGAAATACCATCTTTGAACCAGACAACGTAGGCATTCAATCATTGTCGCAACTGGAAGATCCCTGATAAACTTGATTGCATTGTTAATAGATTCGGCGGTGTTTGAAGTCATTGTTGAGTACCTGCTTACAGTCCCATGGAGCCTGGTGCACCTATCCAACTTGACCTCTTCCTCCAGATATGTCCTTATTCGAGGATCAATGGCATCAAGTTCAGCCATGTGTTTGTTGAATTGTTCAACAGTGTAAGCTCTACAAACCCCGTTGTAAGCCTGTTTAACTTCTTCTCCTTTCTTTTTGAATATATTTTTTATATTTTTCAGTATATGATATGTGCAGGAACCATGCATGATATCCGGAAACACAAAATTCAGTCCTTGTATAATGGCTTCATGCCTGTCTGAAACAATACATTGACCTTCCTTAACTCCACAAGCAATTCTCAAATTTACGAAAAACCATCTCCAAGACAATTCATTTTCGCTATCAACAACTGAAAAAGCAATCGGAATAATGTTTCGGTTTGCATCTTGTGTGCTTGCTATCAGTAGTGTCCCCCTGTAAGTTGATTGTATGAACGTGCCATCAATTACAATTATTGGAAAACAATGGTGCCATGCTTGAATTGATGCTCCAATGGCAAAGAATAGATACTTGAAACGACCATTTGTTTCCAACTCAAGGGCTGTGACGGAACCTGATATGAAAATCAGCATTATCATTAGAATTACAAGTAGTATATAGTATCCAAATCACTAGTAATCGGTAACCGTTCATGTGGTTAATGGTATACAACTTGTATATTATATTTAGTAACTAAACATGCATATTAAGGTAACCAAACAAGTATAATAACCGTATACAAATGGTATAAAGATTTAGTAACTAAACATGCATATTAACCGTTATATTGTCTAAAGTTGTATTGGTTACTGTGTAACATTATATTGGTTACTGTATAATGCTTAATTGGTTACTGACTAATGCTGTTTTGATTACTGCATAATATTACTGATTAATGATTGGTAACCACATGCTTGGTTATCAATGCATTAGACAGTAACCAGCATGTTGCATGAAGGTAACCAAGACAGCATTAATCAGTAAACAATTTACATTGGTAACCTTCTACTGTGTAATGATGTCTTGGTTACTATGTAACATCATATTGTTTATCTAATCTAATGTCAGAAACCAATAAAATGTTTTAAAGTCTTACCGGATTTGTTTTCTTCAGCATGTGTAACCATGATGGGATGAGTGAGTAGTCGTGTGGATTTCCTCTCACCTTTTCCAACGCTTTCTCCTTCGATCTCCATGCTTTTTGGTAAGAGATAGACACATTATATTCTTACATCACGTCTTCCACAATATCGGTTGGTGTGTATATTTTCTTCAAATTTGTTAATTTTTGCATTATGCATTCACTGACCAACTCACTATTTGCCTGTCTGTGGTCTCCCAACAATACATTAATTGAACAAGTGTGGATGTCATTGAATTCTCTCACCTTGAACATACTGGTTTTTCGGAAACTTGATGCTCTCATCTTCCATTTGCAATTTTCATCGTATACGCACACAAGCACAAAGTCTCTATAACTTGTTCGTTTGACTTTGTGTTGTCTATTTTTTCTGATTGAATGCAACCTCATAGCTTGTGAGAGAATTTTTTTGTCTTTGTAGGTTTAATGTAATTTTACTTCACGTTCATTCGGATCCGATATTATACCATCATATCGTTCTTCTGCGTATGATTTGTCATGTTGTCTGTCTCGTTGTTGTTCAATAATTTCCATTGCAAGCTGATCAACATATTGCGTTCCAAATTGGCATTCTTGGCTTGCTAGTAGAACTAGTGCTGAATTCCCTTGTGTTGATCTGATTGGCATTACATCATGAGTTGTAGATTCTTCTACATTTGTCAAGTTATGTAAGATTGTTGTGCGTCCCATTCTGTGTTCAATATCCACAATCAGTGGGAATTTACCTTGTTCATCAGATTTTCTACTCATTTCCAGAAAGAATTGTAAGGTTTCTTCATCTGATATACTGATCGGTGGAATGTCGCTTCTAATCTGAAATTTGATTGACAATGTTGTTGCGTTTGTGTCTAGCCGTAATGCATTGCATATTTTGGTTAGCATTTCTTTAAACGAACTAGTTGATGGAACTAGTATGCCGGTAACTTCAAAATTGGTGTATTGGTTACTATCAGCCCATGTGCCGTTGAAATAAAGTACAACTGGAATCATCTCCATTGTCTGTCAACGTAATAAGTATTGGTAAGTAACAAAATCAATGTTAGCTTCAGAACCAATATAATGTTAAACAATAACCAAGTCAAAGATTAGTCAAGAATCAAGTCTTCATCAAGAACCATTATAATGTTACACAATAACAAAGTCATTATTAGTCAGTAACCAATGCAATGGTACACAGTAACCAATTCATTATTAGTCAGTAACCAATGCAATGGTACACAGTAACCAAGTCAGCTTTAGTCTGTAACCAAGTCTTCATCAGGAACCATTATAATGTTATACAAGAATAAATTCGAATTAGTCAAGAATCAATATAATGATGATATAATAACCAAGTCATTATTAGTGAGTAACGAATGCAGCATTAGTTAGAACCATTATGCATTAACCAATCCAGCATTAGACAGTAACATATTCATAGTTAGACAGTAACCAATATAATGTTAAATAGTAACCAAGTCAGCATTAGACAGTAATCAAGTCAGCATTTTTCAATAACCAAGTCTGCATTAGTCAGTAATATTTGTTTGGTTACCATTATAATCTTAAACAGCAACCAAGTCAGTAACCATTATAATGTTACACAGTAACAAAGTCAGCATTAGTCAGTAACCAATATAATGATACACATTAACCAAGTCATTATTAGTTAGTAACCAATGCCGCATTAGTTAGTACCATTATGCAGTAACCAAACCAACATTAGACAGTAACTTATTCATCATTAATCAGTAACCAATATAATGTTAAACAGTAACCAATTCAAAAAAATATAAGGGGTTTAGACAGTAACCTCACAAACCAGAGTTAAACAGTAACCAATATAATATTAAACATTAACCAATTAAGCATTAGTCCGTAACCAATTCATAATTAGTCAGTAATATTATGCAGTAATCAATACAGCATAATGCTACACAATAACCAATGAAGCATTAGACAGTAAACAACATGTTGCATGAAGGTAACCATTAATATAAAAAAGTCAGTAGAACTCAATTAAAAATTTGAAACAATCAAGTAAACATTATTCATCAAGCAAATTTATAATAAACAGTAACCAATTTATATATACTTAGTAACCGTAATATAAAACATATGTTCAAATGCATTTTGGAATCAAAACATTCCGTATTCTTACGGAGTGACCATTTTTTACTGCGAAAACGTAAGAAAGGTAACCAATATAGGAATTCGTAGTATCCATAGGTAGTATATGCATATAACTTTTAAATTCACACACCTCAATATTCAAATTTGTATTGAACGGGCTGTTGATCTTGTAATAAACAATCTCTAAGTTGTCGTAAGTTTACGGTTACTGAACTTGAAGAAGTTGTTGATGCTGTATGCTATTTCCGATTTTATAGTTGCGTCATGACAAAGTGATTCGTCTTCTCCGATTTGAGAGGCGCGACAGATTTCTGCGTCTTCTCCGTCGTTGATCTGTGTTCCGATTTCAAAGTTGCATGATTTTGGGGCGGTTAATTGAAAAGATGAAATTCGGTAACTGACGTGTAGGAGTTAATGACACGTGATTTTAGCACGTATATTGTGTATGTTTTATTTCTGTAATTATGTTTTGTATGTTTTATTTTTGTAATTTTTTCTAATTGTTGTATATTAGTGTAAAGGACCCTTATATAAATATAGAAGAGTTGGAGGATAATTTCCTAAGTAAAGCCTCAAGACGCCCAAGTCTAATAATGGATGGCCCAAGCCTGGCCTGACCTGCAGGTTTAGTCGGGCCCTATTTTTTTCATAAATATCTGGCCTGGCCTGGCCTGGCCTTTATTTATTTGAGCCTTGGCACGGCTCGGCTCAGTTAATGGTCAAAGCTTCGCGAGCTCCTTGATCAAGTCGAGCCCGTAGCCTGCTTGTTTGTTCATCTCGCCACAGATTATAAATGCCAAATAGATAAACGGGTTTACATATTTGATGATGTGGATGTCACATGGAAGTCAAAATACTAAAATTCAAAACATAACATATTTACATCAAATACTAAAAATCCTAATTTAAAAAAATACTAATTAAAAAAATATACTAAAATACTAAAAAAAATCAAATTAAAAAATACTAAAATTAAAAAATACTAAAATTCAAATACATATTTACATATATATTCGTATTTTACTAAAATACTAAATATACTAAATATATTCAGTATTTTACTAAATATACTAAAATATTCAGTATATTTAGTATTTTAGTAAAATATATATTACTAAAATATTTGTATTTTACTAAATATACTAAATATATTCAGTATTTTACTAAAATATTACTAAAATATTCAGTATATTTACATATATATTAAGTATTTTACTAAAAACTAAATATACTAAATATATTCAGTATTTTACTAAAATATTAATAAAATATTAGTATATTTACATATATATTCGTATTTTACTAAAATACTAAATATATTAAGTATTTTACTAAATATACTAAAATATTCGTATATTTAGTATTTTAGTAAAATATATATTACTAAAATATTATTAGTATTTTACTAAATATACTAAATATATTCAGTATTTTACTAAATATACTAAATATGATGTAAATATTGAATATGATGTAAATATGATAATATTTTATGTTATTTTATGATGTAAATGATGTAAATATGTTATGATTTTAGTATTTTAATGATGTAATTTGAATTTTTGTTATTTTGATTAATTAACAAAATAATTTAAATTTTAATATTTTTAGTATTTTTTTAAATTTTAGTATTTTTAATTTAATTTTTTTAGTAGTATTTTTTAATTAGTATTTTGTATTTTTTAATTAGTATTTTTAGTATTTGATGTAAATATGTTATGTTTTGAATTTTAGTATTTTAACTTCCATGTGGCAGCCACGTCATCAAATATGTAACCCCGTTTGTCTATTTGGCATTTCTGTTAACGGGAGGGGCACGAACGACCCAAAAAATGTAACGTTAATGGTACTTTTGGAAGAAAAAAAAGTATATGGTGCAAGTGGGACATCGGGGTAAACGTCAGGGACATTTTTGGACCTTTGCCCTATGATTATGATACGAAATGTTAAATCCAGAACATAAATTATTATTTCCACAACAAAAGTGTCGCTATAGATGTTATAGCAACGGTGTCACCGTCGCTATACATCTACAACGACACTTGTTGTGGAAATAACAAAAAGTGTTGTGGAGTTAATAATTACCTACTTTATTTGGCTTGTAAATACATGGAGTACTCTTTAGAACTTACATAATATGCTTAAATTAGCCGTATTACCCGTGCCTCCTGCACTACGTACGAAAGGAGAGAGAGATTGTCGGCACTTGAGAATGGAGAAGGATATAATGGACGGTGAGATTTATCCCAAACTTTGAATGATTCTGATCGTTTATTAGGGTGAGCGGAAAATTCAAAATCAGTTATGTTTTGTTAATTAGATTATAACTAAATGGATTGGTTATGTACTTGGGAAAAAAATTGTTTAGTTTAATTAGTGAAATAAATTTATCTAGTTAAGGTTAATTAGTTTGATTAGTTTAGTTTAAATTATTTTATTTATTTTATTTGTCTACTTTTTTAGAATTTTAATTTATTTAATGTGTTTTAAATAGAACTTGACTTGTTTATTTAATTAGTGAAATAAGTGTAGCTTGTTAAGTTTAATTAATTTTATTAGTGTAGGTTTTTAATACTCATGTTATTTCATATATTTACACATAATAGGAGAATCAAAGGCATACCACTTATAGCGTGAAAGCCTCTAATGCTAAAACCTCCTGCAATTGTACGTTTCTGAAACCCAACAGTGTTTCTATACTACGATCGAGAACGGAACCCTAACTCACGGTTAGTAACAATTTGGTTTTGGGTCTGTATTGGGAGCGCACTATCTTTTGGGCAACTGACTGAATTGCTATTAATCAACTGAGGAGGCATTAGTATTTAATACGGAAGTGGTTGAACCACTTCCCAACTTTTCCTCCATATTCAGTCAAGCCACGTTCAAATAAATGAACGACTCTATTGACCTTATCAATTGGGAAAACTATTAATTAAACTAACTGGGTCGAATCCTCCATGGGTGACCCATTTGGATACCCAAGATCCAACATCTCCCACTCGCCCGTGGCGTGGACGATGTAATCCCCATATCTGCCAAAATAGCTCAAACCAAAACACATAAAACTCTAACTGTCGAACCGTGCGACTGTTGAGTTCACCTGCAATTCGGGAGCTCTATATCAAACCCGTTAAGGCCAACATAGAGACATCTACCCTTTTAAAGAAAAACAATGCGGAAACTCTCACGCCAAACTCAATTTGTTCACGTAAAGGCTACAACCCATAAACTCAGAGTACCCCACACACATTTAAATTGTTACTCAATTACGTATCTTTAATCCCTCAAAGAGCCTTACTTAACCACCTTTGGGCCCAAGTCCATTTTGTATCTCACTTATTACTATATTGCTATTAAAGCATTATAGTTGTCGGCAATAAGTGCAGAACGAGGTGAAATCAAATTGTCTTCCATTTGCCTTAATACTACTCAGAAATGAATCAACTACTATCCCAGAATCGGTTCTTATAGTCTCATCAAAGCAGACCTTAGGAATCAAAACCAAAGTAGCAACATTAATCCATGTCTTTGCAGTATAGTCAAAGATCACAAAGAGCACTTATTGTAAAACAAAAACTTGTCCTACAAGACTCAAATGGTGAGGAAACATGAATTCATTCTCTCACCTCCTTTATATGGTCACTTAGCACACGTAACCCTCTCACAATATACTATTTTATAGTCTTGTTGTGCGGACCTTAGTATAATCACTCCCAGAGTGTTTAACTCGAACATTTCAGATTGCTCGTTTATTAAAGTGTCACATTTGAAATTTCAAGTCTGGTTATCATGTCACGACAGACAATCTCATCTACATAAGCATATGTCATATGGTCATGCCGTACGGATCTTAGTTCAGTCGCTTTATAAGCGCCTAACTTGAATTTCTAGATTGCTCGCTTTCCCAAGCGCTAAACCTAAAATTTCATAACCGACTATTAGTACAGGTCAATATAGATGGTGGGGTATACTATATTCGGTTAATCTAAACTAACCGCATCTTGGCACATGCCAAGGCGACATAATATTTCATTTTTGCTCGCTACTAAACGTCAATTGATTGCTATCTAAAGCATCAATAGCTCATTACTCAAAGCGCCAATCAATAAATTGTCTCAACCTTGCTCGCTTTTCAAAGCGCCAAAGTGTTGGGTTTGTATATAGTGCGAACATGCAGTCAAATTACACAAAAGGTGCGAAAGCGCGATAAAACAGGAATTTAAAATTTTCATACAAACTCATCACCAAGATCATACTATATGCATATATATCAATCAATAGAAAAGAGATGGAGAATAGATTCATACTCTTGTAGAAACTAGCTTCCTCATGTACGAGTTCACCTCCAATCCTTTTCGCGTTCAACTTGAATCCACTAGGTTTGATTCTTTCCTTTGATCAACGTTAGCCACTCAAGTGTTTGACCTCTAGAGGTGATCCACCAAGGAAGAACAAATATTCAAGAAGATGGGTGTTTGGCTCAAACCCTTGTTTTTCTATCTCTATAGAAAAAGGGCGTACTCTCCAACTATTGGAATCACGTCTATTGATGTAAGACCCTAACTTTTTATGAATAAAATTGAATTTCCTCTATTTATTATTTTGTTATAGTAAGGAGTTGATTTGATTAATGTAGTTAGTTATGGGTAAAATGCGCAAATATTTTAGGTAAGCAAGTGGTTATAAAATATTCATTATTGTCGGGGAATATTCGTTTGGTCGTGGAATATTCGTACTTGATGGTTAAAGTACAGTAATACGTGTGGTTGCACAGTAGCACACGGTATTGTACAATATTTTTGGATTATTGATTCTTACGTAAGAAGGCACTACTCAATAATTGTTATAGTAATTACTGTTCAATATTTTATTTTACTGATTTAATAATGGCTACGTTGATATTTTATATTATTTGAATAATTCATATTATTTGAATAATATTATTAGATAGCATTATTGACAATGTCTAAGGAATTTCTGTCTAGAAAAGGGGTTTGGTCACTTAATTGCGCGCCACTAAGGAGAAATCCTTATCGGAAAGCCCCCTCTTTCCTGGGAACGACCTGATTGTCATTATTGTGATTCTGTAATATTATTTGTGAATAATTAATTTTAGATTTATATGATAAGAAAATATTTATTTTATGTGGATATAAATGAAGGAATTAATGCTGAGGTATTTTATCATTATTTTGTCGGAAAGGAGGTATTAAAAATCATCCGTATATGGATTTCTATCATTTTCTGTTTAGAATTTGGAAAAACTTTATTCTACAAAGCTGTAGAGAATTAAATTTTAGACGGAATGGACATAAAATTTGTATTTTTCTGATAAAAGGGCTATTTATTATCAATTATTTAAGTTTCAGAAATAAATATTTTTATTAAAAATATGGGTGGGCCCCACTTTTGTTTTTTGTGGAAAAATGCTGAATTTCAAAGGTGGTGTGCGTGAATGGCAAAGGGTGGAAGCCACCGGTAGCAGGTTAGTCAGCTTTGGCGTTCAAAGTATTTTCCTATAAATAGGGTGCTTAGGTTAGAATTGAAAATCACACCAGAATTAGAAATTTTCTCTCTTTATAATGTCGAGCGTATTTTTGTGAGTATTTATATATACTTTGAGAGTTGATAAGCAGTGCAAGTTTTCTTCAGCAATATATCCGATATTTTCAGTCAGAAGTACTTGTCTTTTGAGGTAAAGATGTTATTTTCTTCGTAAATGATGTTATTTCTTTTAATATCATTATACCGAAATATTGGTATGAATTTTATTATGAATTTTTTACCTTTTCATGTCGAGGTTACTATTCATGTATACGGCACTATTCACGAATACGGTACTGTTCGCGAGTACTATTCACGAAATATGATTTTTCTTATGAAATTTTTACCTTTTTGTGTTGGGTTACTATTCACGTATACGACACTATTCACGAATACGACACTATTCACAGAAAAATTAAATTTTTTTTTAGGTCCAAGTTGTCTATTATGTTTACTATTTTTTGATTTTATCCATGTTTTGATCTTCATTCTTGAATTTTGCTCCACAATTGATTATTATGGAGTATTTTTGAACTTGGATAAACTAAAGTATGAAACCCTAATCTTTGTCCTTTAATCTCACTGGATTCGATTCTTTAAAATATTTTTCATCATCCTCAGTCCTAAATAGTTGTGACGCCCCCAAAATAGGTATATATCACCCATTCTGAGTCACCAAATACATGGTATAGAAATAAATACAACTTCAGTAATACAATTGTCGTGCAGAATACGACAACGCCTATACTGTGAGTTTGAATACAAATATTGTCTAATAGACAATATACAAACTCAAAAGGAGTCCTCATTACAATTATTGATACACTATTTTACAAAATAGTGAGGACTAATAAAACAACTATCTTGAATTATCACTCCATACCCCGGCTAGTTCTTGCTAAATTCTCTCATCCTAAAAAGAACAATGGAACAAAAAGGAAAAGGGTGAGCTCAACTAGCCCAGTAAAGAATATTATGAATAAGATAATATACAACAAATTATCATTAGTCTTCACCAGAGAAAAATCTGATAAAATATAATAGACAACAAGTTTTAGATCAACAACTGCAGCGGAAACAACAATCCATTAGAAGAGTCAAGTAGAGAATGAATTCTACTATCTTCTAAGATTTAAAAGTCCATCATCAATATTTTATCCCTGTAACATCAATCAATATACATCTTGAATCAAATATTCATCTTTGCACTACATGCCAAAGATATTCATTTTATATCTCCGGTTGGTCATGTTCATCTCAACACTGCTTATCTTTGCATCATGTGCCAAAGATATTCATCGATTAATCATTCATCTTTTGCACTACAAAAGCCAAAGATATTCAGTAATATCATCATTTAGGATTGAGGATGATGAAAAATATCTTAAAGAAAACGAATCCAGTGAGATAAAAGAACAAATATTAGGGATTCATATTACAGTTTATCTAAGTTCAATAATACTTCATAATAACCAATTGTGAAGCAGAATTCAATAATAAAGATCAAAACATGGATACAATCAAAGATAGTAACCATAATAGACATCTTGGACAAAAAGGAGAAAATTTTATTTTTCAGTGAATAGTGCCGTATACGTGAATAGTGCCGTATACGTGAATAGTGTCCCCGACACAAAAGGTAGAAATTTCACAATAAAATCTATACCAATATTTTGGTATAATGATATTGAAAGAATAACATCATTACGAAGAAAATAACATCCCTTACCTCAAAATAATAGTACTTCCGGCTGAAATATCAGGTATAAGACTGAAGGAAACTTGCACTGATGAATAACAACTCACAAAGTATCTAAATACTCACAAAATACGCTCGATAATATAGAGACAAAAAGAGAGAAAACTTATTTCTGGTGGGATTTTCAATTCTAACTAAGCACCCTATTTATAGGAAAATGCTTAGAACGCCATAATAGACTAACCTGCTACCTGATGGCTTTACCTGCTACTATTCAAGCCTACCACTTTTGAAAATAAATTTTAGCACATTTCATTTCTCACCAACCAAAAGTGGGGCCCACCATATTTTTAATAAAAATATTTAATTTCCAAAACTTCAATAATTCATAATTAATTGCCCTTTTATCAGAAAAATTTGAATCTCATGTCCTTCTATAGGAAATTTAATTCTCTACAACTTTGTAAGTTTAAGTTTTTTCAAATTCCAAATGAAAAATGCCCGAAATCCACATACGGACGATTTTTAATACCTCTATTCCGACAAAATACTGATAAAATACCCCAACATTAATTCCTTCATTTATAACCACATAAAATAAATAAATCCATCATTTATATCCACATAAAATAAATATTTCCTTATCATATAAATCCATAATTAATTATTCACAAATAATATTACAGAATCGCAATTATGACAACCAGGTCGTTTCCAGGAAAGAGGGGGCTTTTCGATAAGGATTTCTCCTTATTGGCACGCAATTAGGTGACCAAACCCCTTTTCTAGACAGAACTTCCTTAGACATTGCCAATAATGCTATCTAACAATATTATTCAAATAATATGAATTATTGATATGATATTGGAGATACTGTGCAATGACAATTATTGAAACAACAATAATATAAAATATCAACGCATCAATTATTGAATCAATAAAATAAAATATTGAACAGTAATTACTGTGACAATTATTGAGTATAAGTGCCTTTCTACGTAAAAAATCAATAATTCAAAAATATCAGAAAACCAGGTATGGCTACTATGCAATGACGCGTGTATTCTTCGTATTTTAACCATAAGGGTATTCCAACAAAGTGTTAACTCAGAATAACTATTGGCAGATTATTTATAAAAACTTAAATTTGTCATTTTCTTCATTAAATAGTTTTTTTTCGTTATGGGGCCCATAATGGTTGTTTGTTGCATTTAATATTCTGATGACAACGAATATTCCCAAACAACAATGAATATTTTTATAACCACTTGCTTATTTTGCAAAATTTGCACATTTCACCCATAACCAAAGCATTGTATCAAATTAACACCTTATTATTCACAATAATAATTAGAGGAAATTCGATTTTAGTTATTAAAAAGTTGGAGTCTTACAACCTCCTCTCCTTATGAAATTTCATCCTAGAAATTGACATACATACCTGGTGTTTCGAAAAGGTGAGGATACCTCGCTTTCATTTCTGATTCCAACTCCTAGGTTGTGAGACCCCAAATTTTTATGAATAAATATTTAATTTTCTCGAAATATTTTTTTGAATATTATGGTGTGGATTTGAGATAGTGTTATAGTTGTGGGTAATATTTATAAATTTTGCAAAGTACGCAAGTTGTTATATAATATTCGATTGGTCGGGGAATATTCGCTTTAAGCAGGAATATTCATGCAACAACTAAGACAATCATTGGTGGACACCATTAATGGAATTATTGTCGGATTGAGAAAACGACAAAAATACTTTTTTATGAAAATAACGGCGGAAGTTTTACCGTTAATCTATTGAAAACACACTGCAGTGTTAAAAGTACAAAAGAATACGCTGAATTGCTGGCGTAAGATACCTGCAGATTGTTTATTGATGCTTATGTGATAAGTCTCTCGGTTTTTGTTTTATTGGTATTATTAATGTAATAAAACATAAAAACTTTTTTATATAAAATGTAATACTATTATAAAGTTATTTTATAAATAGAATATATTATATTTTATTATGCATAGTGTTGCATAGTGGCTGCGATAGTATTTTGCATAGTAAAATCTTTTTATATAAAATAGAATACTTTTATAAAGTTATACATTTTATTAGACAATAATTAGAATATATTATATTTTATTATGCATAGTGTTTCAGATAAAGGCTCAGATAGTGTTTGCATAGTAAAATCTTTTATAAAGTTATTCGTTTTATTAGATTATAAATAGAATATATTATATTTTATTTAAAAGATTTTACTTTAAATATGGACCGTCGATTAAAGTAAATCAATCTTGACCGATTCTTGAGTTAGTTAATATCGCGGTCCATTTTTCTATAAATAAGCTCATTCATTCATTATTTCTTACTTAATTCACTTTGAAACTAGAGAGAGAAACTATAGAGAGAAAGAAGAAAAGTGTTCTACTACTTCACTACTTATATATCCAGTACACTTCTTAAGGTAGGAAATATTATTTGTTGTACTCGTAAGGGGTGTTATTCTTTTGTATTCATGAAGAGAACTTATGTTATTCCATTCTTTATTATTACATTGGAATAACTGTATCACGTTTACTACCCTATACTTGGTGACATTCTTCTATTATTCCGTCTTTATTATTACATTGGAATATCCTGTTCTCAGGCTTTTCTGTGGGATTCGATTCCGCTCTTTATTATTACATTGGAATATCCCGTCATGCATTTTCTATGGGACTGGTTCGATCTTTATTATTCTCGTTGGAATATCCACATGCGTGCGTTAAATGCATGATTTGGTTCCTTTATATAGTATTCTCGTTGAATAACTTTGTCCATGCCAAGCAATCGCATGCATGGTGATTTCGTTGTTATTCTATTCTTTATTATTCATTGGAGAATCCTCGATTGTGATTTTTGCTCGACTTTGGTTCCGTTATTATTATTTTCGTTGGAATAACTCTGCCTATGCCAAGTATCGCATGCATGGTGATTTCTTTTGTTATTCCATTCTTTATTATACTCGGTTGGTTAAAGTTTTAACTTCTATACTCCATGAAATTAGTGGAATATCCTTGATATTTGCGCTTCATCCAGTATCTTTTCATGGAAATATTCTTCTGAGCATTCTTGAATTTTACTCTACAAAGCAGTATCATGTTGACAATTTGGACGTTATTGGTTCCTGGATAAATTAATTTTTGAACTTGTTTTATTGAATTTTTATATCATTGTCATCATCCTCATGTTTATATTATGTTGAAAGTCATATGTGGCCTATAGTGCATAGATGGACTTGGTATGATTATGACCAGGGATTATGCGGTGTAATCATGACCGTAATATTACAAATGATGTGGAAAAAGTCCTCATTGACCCGTAGTGCATTGATGGACAGTTTTTGGTATGATTATGGCTATGGATTCTCTTCGGCCAAGGGTGCAAAGATGAATTATTTTATGGCATGATCAGGACCATTGATGAAAACATGATTATTCTTGGCCCGTAGTGCATGGATAATTGTGGTCGTGATACTAAAGAATATCCTCGTCAGTAGTGCGGGGGTGATTCGATGATGTGGATTATTTATTGTTGAGTCCCAATGATAAAAGTGATGAAAACCTTTTAAATCATAAAAGATAGTAGATTTTATTCTCTACTTGACTCTTTTAATGGATTGCTTGTTCACCGCAGATTAAACTTGATATTTGTTATATTGTATCGGTTTAACCTTTGTTTAAGGCTAATGATAATTTATTCGCATTATCTTAGTCATAATATTTCTTCTTTGGGCTAGTTGAGCTCACCCTTTTTTACCGTTTCTCTTCGAGAAATGAGAATGTAGCTGGGACTAGTCGGGGAACAGAGTGATGGTCCTAGATGGTGCATTAGTAGTCCTCACTTTTTGTGAAATAGTGTGATAATAATTGTAATGAGGACTCTTTTTGAGTTTGTATACTCTCTAGTAGACAATATTTGTATTCAAACTCACAGTTTATGTTTTGTCGTATTGTACACGACAGTTGTATTATTAAGTTGTATTTGAATTCTGTACCATGTATCTGGCGACTCAAGATGGGTGATGTATACCTATTTTGGGGGCGTCACACAGGTCATTTCTTTAATAGCATGGTTTCTCCACAAAACCTTAACTTGTGGTATAACCTTCGTGTGTAGGACATGCTCTTTCCTATCCAAGATCTTAACAGGTACCTCCTCGTACGTTAAATCTTTGGCTATATCATCTGGTTCTAACTTAATAATGTGGTTCGGGTCTTCCACATATTTACGAAGGACAGATATGTGAAAAACATTATGAACACGAGACATGCTTGGAGGTAATGCGAGTCTATAGGCCACATTTCCTATTCGGTCAAGAATCTCAAATGGACTAACAAATCTTGGATTGAGCTTTCCTCTCTTCCCAAATCTTGTAACTCCCTTCCATGGTGCAATACGTAACAATACATGATCCCCAATATTAAATTCCACGTCCTTTCGATGAAGATCCGCATAACTCTTTTGTCGATCATGTGCCATTTGTATACGTTGTCGGAACATTTAGATCTTCTCTGTAGTTATGTGTACCAATTCTGGTCCCAACAATGTTGCTTCACCCACATACTGAAGAGCGACATTTTCTTCCATACAACGCCATGAATGGAGCCATGCCTATACTTGCTTGATAATTGTTGTTATTGGAGAATTCCACCAATGGTGGGTACTTATCCCAACTCCCTTTGAAATCTAGGACACAGAGTCTTAATAGATCTTCAAGAGTTTGAATAGTCATTTCTGATTGCCCGTCCGTTTGAGGATGGTATCTTTGAACCCAATAAATCAGAATCCGTGCCTATAGCTTTCTGCAAGCTAACCCAAAATCGTGAAGTGAATCTTGGGTCACGATCCGAAACTATGGATATTGGCATGCCATGCAATCTCACAATCTCATTCACGTACATACTAGTAAGACGTTCAAGGGAATAAGTCTCCCGTATAGGCAAGAAATGGGCGGACTTGGTTAATCTATCAACAATAACCCAAATCGCATCTATGCTTTGAGAAACCTTGGGAAGACCTGTAATGAAATCCATAGTAATGTGTTCCCACTTCCATTTCGGAATCTCAAGTGGTTGCAATGGACCCTTTGGCACTTGATGCTCCGCCTTTACACGTTGACAAGTTAAACACCTTGAGATAAACTCTGCGATCTCTCTCTTCATATTGTTCCACTAAAATGAATGTCGAAGATCATGATACATTTTGGTACTCCCAGGTTGGATTGCAAATGGTGTGTTGTGTGCCTTCATCATAATTCTATGCTTCAAGTCAGAATCGTTAGGAACACAAAGTCTGGAGTTAACTCGAAGTATTCCTTCTTCATCGATTCTTGCTTCTGGAATTGCACCTTCTTGCATTTTCTTCTTCATACGCATCAGCTCCATGTCCGTAGCTTGAGCAGCTTTAACTTTATCAATTAAAGTCGGTTCTACTCGTATGTTTGATATCATCACGTGGGTACTTAGAGCCTTTAACTCTATCTCCATCCTTTGCAAGTCATATAAAATGGGCCTTTGTGTTAACAACATTGCACTCGTACCCGCATATGATCTTCTACCAATGCGTCAACTACCACATTTGCTTTTCTAGGATGATATTGGATGGTATGATCGTAATCTTTCAACAACTCGAGCCAACGTCGTTGCCGCATTTTGAGTTCCTTTTGGGTGAAGAAATATTTGAGGCTTTTATGATATGTATAGATCTCCACTTTCTCCCCATACAGGTAGTGTCTCCAGATCTTCAACGCGAAAACGACTGCTGCCAACTCCAAATCATGAGTAGGATAATTCCTCTCATATTCTTTAAGTTGTCGCAAGGCATAGGCTATGACTCTCCCATGTTGCATGAGAACACATCCCAACCCTTTGCCTGAAGCATCGTTGTAGATAACAAATCCATCCGAACCAGATGGTATTGTCAGAACAGGTGCCGAAATGAGTCTCCTCTTGAGTTCTTGAAAATTCTTCTCACAATCCTCGCTCCAACTGAATTTTATATCTTTACGAGTCAGCTTAGTTAACGGAGTAGCGATTCGAGAAAATCCTTCAACGAATCTCCGATAATAACCAGCTAAGCCCAGAAATCTACGTACTTCGGTTACCGACTTCGGTTGCTCCCAACTTTTTATTGTTTCAATCTTCACCGGGTCAACAGATACTCCATGTTTTGACACCACGTGCCCAAGGAATGCTACTTCCTCAAGCCAGAACTCGCATTTCTTTAGCTTGGCATATAGCTTGTTATCACGAAGCCTTTGCAGTACCAGCTTCAAATGGTGCTCATGATCTTCATGGCTTTTGGAATAGATGAGGATGTCATCAATAAAGACAACAACGAACTGATCCAAATATTCCTTGAATACACGATTCATCATATCAATGAAAGCAGAAGGAGCATTAGTCAATCCAAAAGACATGACTAAGAATTCATAGTGCCAAGATCGAAGTTTAAAGCGTCTTGGAATATCCTCGGTTTTAATCTTCAAATTGATGATATCCGTAAGCTAAGATCGATCTTTGAAAAGAATTGTGCTCCTTGCAATCGGTCAAACAAAGTCATCAATGCGAGGTAGTGGATACCTATTCTTGATGGTGACATGGTTCAATTCTCTCAGAGTCAATACAAAGCCGCATACTCCCATCTTTCTTTCTACGAATAACAGGAGCACCCCAAGGAGATGTACTAGGACAAATGAAACCGATGTCCAACAACTCTCGTAGTTGAACCTTTAACTCCTGAAGTTCAATAGGAGCCATTTGATATGGGGTTTTAGAAATGGGCTTTGTACCAGGTTCAAGGTCAATAAAGAATTCAACTTCACGTTTTGGGGGTAGACCGGGAAGTTCTTTAGGAAATACGTCAGGAAATTCACTAACAATAGAAATTTTATTCAAATCTGACGTGTTTTTGTTCAAGTCCATGACATGGGCTAAGAAAGCTTGACATCCGTTTTTCAATAAACGAATAGGTTTATGGCTTGATATGACAGTGATTGAATTTAATGGATTGGTTATTTGAATTCGCATAATAGGTTGGTTAGGAATATGAAAACTAACAACCTTACAAAAATAATCAATTTTAGCATGATGCGCAGTTAACCAATCAATCCCTAAAATCACATCAAATGCAAGAATTTTCAACGAAATAAGATCGGCAGGTAATGTGATGGTACCAACTTGAATCAAGCAAGATTTATAAATAGTAGATGTAATGAAAGTTTCTCCTAACGGAGTCTCAATAGATAAGTCAAGATCTAATTTCTCCGGAGTCACGTTTAAACGTTGAGCACAAGCAGGAGAGATAAAAGAATGGGTAGAACCGGTATCTAATAAGGTATAAACTTCACAAGAGTTTATGATTAGCTTACCCGTGATCACCTCGTTTGGGTTCCTCGCGTTTTTGGCAGTCACGACAAATGCCCTTCCTGGAACCACCAACTTTGACTTGTCCGGGACAGCCTTTGGAGTCACCATCCTCGTTGAACTTGGTTTCGCAACTAGACAATCTCTAGCTATATGACCTTCATTTCCACAGTTATAACACACCTTGGATTGTTGTGGGCAGTTTGGGCTGATGTGTCCCTCTTTCCCGCATTTGTAACTAACGACCGGCACTCATTCTCCTCTCCTAGAAACAGTTGATGTTTGTGCTGACGTCTTCACGTTATCATTGTTGTACCTTCTCTTTTTTAAATCTCCTCCCGACTCACTCCTTCTATTATCACGGCCACAATTACCACCAGAGTGGTTACCGCTTTTGTCCGAATGTTTTCCTCCCTCTTTGGTTTTCATTGTTCTCAGATGGCCCTTTGCCACCGGTATGACCCGGTTGTTTTCCTCGGTTGAACATACTCATTATCTCACTCTAATAATTGAGCCCATTTACAACACATCGAATATAAAGAAAATTTATGAGAGATAAGATATTTCCGAATCTCGGGTTTTATACCTCTCAGAAACATCCTTGTCATTCGTTCCTCATTCTCTACCAAATGAGGTGCAAACCTGGATAACTCAACGAACTTCGCCTCGTACTGGGACACCGTCATGTTGTTTTGTTTCAGTCTAATAAACTCTACCTCCTTCATATGATGAATACTTTCAGGAAAGTACTTGTCATTGAATAGTTTTTGAAATGTTTCCCAAGACATGTTGAGTGCGGCATGCTAGGTACGCTTCACAGACTCCCACCAGTAGTCTGCCTCACCGCGGAACATAAAGGTGGTGAATGGAACCTTCTGTTCCTCCGTGCATCTCAAGACATCGAATATCTTGGTAATTTGCTTGACCCATGTTTCCGCCTTGATCGGATCCGGCTTTCTAATAAATTCTGGTCGTCCCAACTCTTTGAACTGCTTGGCTGTGACAAGCCACGCGTTGCTATCATTTCCACCCGTATTTTGTACACGAGTCTCCCTCGTCTATTTTTGAATGAATTGCAAAAAGCTTCTAAACATGCCATCATTCATCATTTGTTCGGTAGTGTTGTTTACATGAGGAATATTGCCTTCCTGTTGCACGTTCCCCTGGGTGGTGATTAAAGGTGTCTCCACGGTCTGATTCACTCCATTGTTAATATTTCCAGCTGCCATTCTCAAATACTGCCACAAAACAAGGGTTAATTAACATGTCACATATTATCCATATACTCTGACCGACCAAATAAATACCAAATAAACCTAGTCAGGTCATACTAGTGAAGGAATTCCCCGTCTCTCCCCTCCTAGTTCTTGTCTCACATCTCAGCCAGGGATCATATCCCTAAGCTTTGATACCAACTGTGATGCCCCCAAAATAGGTATACATCACCCATTCTGAGTCGCCAAATACATGGTATAGAAACAAATACAACTTCAGTAATACAATTGTCGTGAAGAATACGACAACGCCTATATTGTGAGTTTGAATACAAATATTGTCTAATAGACAGTATACAAACTCAAAAGGAGTCCTCATTACAATTATTGATACACTATTTTACAAAATAGTGAGGACTAATAAAACAACTATCTTGAATCATCACTCTATACCCCGGCTAGTTCCTGCTAAATTCTTTCCTCCTAAGAAGAACAATGGAACAAAAAGGAAAAGGGTGAGCTCAACTAGCCCAGTAAAGAATATTATGACTAAGATAATATACAACAAATTATCATTAGTCTTCAATAGGGAAAAATCTGATAAAATATAATAGACAACAAGTTTTAGATCAATAACTGCGGCGGAAACAGCAATCCGTTAGAAGAGTCAAGTAGAGAATGAATTCTACTATATTCTAAGATTTAAAAGTCCATCATCAATATTTTATCCCTGTAACATCAATCAATATACATCTTGAATCAAATATTCATCTTTGCACTATAGGCCAAATATATTCATTTGTATCACTAGTTGGTCATGTTCATCTCAACACCTGTTTATCTTTGCACTACGGGCCAAAGATATTCATCAGTTAATCATTCATCTTTGCATTATAGGCCAAAGATATTCAGTAATATCATCATTTAGGACTGAGGATGATGAAAAATATCTTAAAGAAAATGAATTCAGTGAGATAAGAGAACAAATATTAGGGATTCGTATTACAGTTTATCCAAGTTCAATAATACTCCATAATAATCAATTGTGAAGCAGCATTCAAAAATAAAGATCAAAACATGGATACAATCAAAGATAGTAACCATAATAGACATCTTGGACAAAAAGGAGAAAATTTTATTTTTCAGTGAATAGTGCCATATACATGAATAGTGTCGTATACGTGAATAATGTCGTATACGTGAATAGTAACCCCGACACAAAAAGGTAAAAATTCCACAATAAAATCCATACCAATATTTCGGTATAATGATATTGAAATAATAACATCATTACGAAGAAAATAACATCCCTTGCCTCAAAATAACAAATTACCTCTCGGGTGAAATATCGTATAAATTTCAAGGAAACTTGCAAGCGATGAATAACAACTCACAAAGTATCTAAATACTCACAAAATACGCTCGATAATATAGAGAGAGAAAGAGAGAAAACTTGTTTCTGGTGGAATTTTTAATTCTAACTAAGCACCCTATTTATAAGAAAATGCTTAGAACGCCATAGCAGACTAACCTGCTACCTGATGGTTTTACCTGCTACTATTCAAGCCTACAACTTTTAAAAATAAATTTCAGCACATTTCATTTCTCACCAACCAAAAGTGGGGCCAACCATATTTTTAATAAAAATATTTAATTTCCGAAACTTCAATAATTCACAATAAATTGCCATTTTATCAGAAAAATTCGAATCTTATGTCTTTCCATAGAAAATTTAATTCTCTACAACTTTGTAAGTTTATGTTTTTCCAAATTCCAAACGAAAAATGCCCGAAATCCACATACGGACGATTTTTAATACCTCTATTCCGACAAAAAACTGATAAAATACTCCAACATTAATTCCTTCATTTATAACCACATAAAATAAATAAATCCATCATTTATATCCACATAAAATAAATATTTCCTTATCATATAAATCAATAATTAATTATTCACAAATAATTTTACAGAATCACAATTATGACAACTAGGTCGTTCCCAGGAAAGAGGGGGCTTTCCGATAAGAGGATTTCTCCTTATTGGCGCGCAATTAGGTGACAAAACCCCTTTCCTAGACAGAACTTCCTTAGACATTGCCAATAATGCTATCTAACAATATTATTCAAATAATATGAATTATTGATATGATAATGGAGATACTGTGCAATGACAATTATTGAAACAACAATAATATAAAATATCAACGCATCAATTATTGAATCAATAAAATAAAATATTGAACAGTAATTACTGTAACAATTATTGAGTAGAGCCTTCTTACGTAAGAATCAATAATTCAAAAATACTGTGCAAAATCGTGTGCTCTTTGTGTAACCACGCCAGACATCGTATTTTAACCACCGGGTATTCCAACGTTGTTAATCGGTAATAACTACTGCCGTTATTTATAAAAACTCAAATTTGTCGTTTTCTTTATCCCAGTAGTTTTCCGTTATGGGCCCCATAAATGGTCGTCGCCGTAAATGCGAATATTCCCGACAATAAAGAATATTCCACGACCAAACGAATATTCTCCGACAACAATGAATATTTTTATAACCACTTGCTTATTTTGCAAAATTTGCACATTTCACCCATAACCAAAGCATTATATCAAATTAACACCTTATTATTCACAATAATAATTAGAGAAAATTCGATTTTAGTCATTAAAAGTTGGGGTCTTCAATAGTGATATATATTTGAACATCTTTGGCACGTATGGTGCAAGATGAATGATTATGATGAATATCTTTGGCGTAGTGCAAAGATGGGCGAGTATTGAGATGAACATGACCATTTGGTGATCTGAATGAATATCTTTGGCCGTTGTGCAAGATGAATATTTGATTAGGGATGTATATTGATTGATGTTATAGGGATAAAATATTGATGATGGACTTTTAAATCATAGAAGATAGTAGACTTCATTCTCTACTTAACTCTTTTAATGAATTGTTATTTTCGCTGCAAATATTGATCTAAAACTTGTTGTCCATTATATTTTATCTGATTTATTGAAGGCTAACGATAATTTGTTCTACATTATCTTAGTCAAAATATTCTTTACTGGGCTAGTTGAGCTCATTCTTTTCTTTTTTGTTCTATTTTTATTCTCAGGAGGCGAGAATATAGCGAGAACTAGTCGGGGTATGGAGTGATGTTTCAATACAGTTGTTTTAGCAGTCCTCACTATTTTGTAAAATAGTGTATCAATAATTGTAATGAGGACTTATTTGAGTTTGGATATTGTCTAGAAGATAATATTTGTATTTAAACTCACAACATATATGTTGTTGTAACAATCCAAGATTTTATTTGTAATTTAAAATATTTATTAAATTAAATAAATATTATATTAATGTAGTAGATTGTTTGTGGATATTGGTGAATTAAATTTACTAGATAATGTGACACCCCCAAAATAGGTCCAATCCAACCAACCTATTTTGAGTCGCCAAATACATGGTACAAAAACAACTATAACTTCATTAATACAATTGTCATGCAAAATACGACAACACATAAACTGTGAGTTTAAATACAAATACTGTCTAATAGAGAGTATACAAACTCAAAAGGAGTCCTCATTAAAATTATTGATACACTATTTTACAAAATAGTGAGGACTACTAAAACAACTGTCTTGAACCATCACTCTACACCCCAACTAGTTCCCGCTATATTCTCGCCTCCTGAGAAGAAAAATGGAACAAAAAGGAAAAGGGTGAGCTCAACTAGCCCAGTAAAGAATATTATGACTAAGATAATGTACAACAAATTATCCTTAGTCTTCATAGGGAAAAATCTGATAGAATACAATAGACAACAAATTTTAGATCAACAACTGCAGCGGAAACAAAAATTCATTAGAAGAGTTAAGTAGAGAATGAAATCTACTATCATATATGAATTTAAATGTCCATCATCGATATTTTATCCCTGTAACATCAATCAATATACATCTTGAATCAAATAGTCATCTTGCACTACGGGCCAAAGATATTCATCAGTTGGTCATGTTCATCTAAACACATTTCATTTTGCACTACGGCCAAAGATATTCATTATAAAATCATTCATCTTTGCACTACTGTGCCAAAGATATTCGATTATATCATCATTTAGGACCGAGGATGATGAAAAATATTTTAAAGAAAACGAATCCAGTGAAACAAAAGAACAAATATTAAGGATTCGTACTTTAAACAATCCAAGTTCAAAAATACTTCATAAATAATCAGAGTGGAGTAAAATTCAAGAATGATCAAAACATGGATACAATCAAAACTAGTATCCATAATAGATATTTTGGACGAAAAATGAAAATTTAATTTTTCTGTGAATAGTGCCATATTCGTGAATAGTGCCGTATACGTGAATAGTAACTCTGACATTAAAAGATAGAAATTTCACAAAAAACATCATCATGCTTCATGAATAGTACTCGTGAATAGTAACTCGTGAATAGTAACTCATGAATAGTAACTCGTGAATAGTAACTCATGAATAGTAACTCATGAATAGTAACCCCGACATGAAAAAGTTCTAAATTTGATAAAAAGTTCCAACCAATATTTCGGCATAATGATATTGAAGAAATAATATCATTTGAGAAGAAAATAACATCCTTACCTCGGAAAGAATAGTACTTACATCGAATGGAATCTTTTGGATATAGTCTTTGAAAGAACTTGCACCGTATAGCAATACTCAAAGTACTAAAATACTCATAAAATACGTTCGATATTATAGAGAGAGAAAGAAAGAGAAAACTTCAGTTTCTGGTGTGATTTTCAATTCTAACCTAAGCACCCTATTTATAGGAAATTTCTTAGAACACCAAAGCAGAAAATTTAATATAATAATATTATATAAATAAAATATTCTATGCCAACCTTAGACTTCTGAATTCAGCAACTTAGCATGTGATTAATGAGGCTCACAACATATAAAAAACATTTTTTTATTAAAAAAATATTTAAAACTTCAAAAATTAATTATTTCGGAGCTTCGGAACTTCAATAATTCATAATAAATAGCCCTTTTATCAAAAAGTTTGAATCTCGTGAATTTTTATAGGAAATTCAATTTTCTACAACTTTACAGAAGAAAGTTTTTCCAAATTCCAAACAAAAATTGACCAAAATCCACATACGGACGATTTTACAGGCTATAATCAAATTTAAGTCAAGAAATGGGGTCCACCGACACACAAAACATGTGTTAATTATTTAATGCAACAAAAATACTCTTCCTCCTCATATACTCATATATCCCACATTCATTGTAAAAATATCATCATTATTCTATTATAATAATATAATAAAATATTATTTTATCGAAGCGATAAAATATCAATTTTAACAATTGTCACTTTAAAATTTTCTCCATCTATATCCACATAAAATCAATATTTTCCTCATCATATAAATCAATAATTAATTATTCACAAATAATATTATAGAATCACAATCTTTGGCAACCGTGTAGTTCCGGAAAGAGGGGCTTTCAATAAGGATCTCTCTCTTCATGGCGTAGCAATTAATTAGGTGACCAAACCTCTCCTTGACGTAACTTTCTAGACATTGCCAATATTATTTTCTAATAATATTATTCGGATAATATGAATTATTGCTTCGATAAAGAAAAAAATCTTGTGTAGTGACAATTATTGAAACAACAAATAATATAAAATATCGGTATAATAATTATTGAATCAATAAAATAAAATATTGAACAATAATTATCGTAACAATTATTGAGTAGTGCCTTCTTACGTAAGAATCAATAATTGGTGCAATACCGTGTATCTTCTTATGCAACAACGCCAGACATCGTGTGTTTTAATCACCGGTATTCCAACAAGATTAATGCAGTAATAACTACGCTGTTATTTATAAACAACTTATACTTGTCGTTTTCTTCATCCAATCGCTTCTCGTTATGGGCCCACATAAGGGCATTGGTCATACGAATATTTCCCAACGGTAGGAATATTCACGACCAAACGAATATTCTCCGACAACAATGAGTATTTTATAACCACTTGCTTATTTGAAATATTTGCGCATTTTACCCATAACTAACCACGTTAATCAAATCAACCCCTTACTACTTCAAAATAATAATTAGAAAAATTAAATCTTTATTTATAAAAAATTGGGGCCTTACAGATAATACTCTAATTTAATATAATAGTTAGAGAGTTGTTAAAGATTACATGAATTGCTATATTGCTATTTTTATTTAATAATAAAAGTGATATGTTAATTTATTAAATAAAATTATAATGAGATTATAATTTAGTGATAATTGGATTAAGTGAGAAATTTATTTAGTGTGTTGTACTTAGTTTATGTAACTAAGATTTGTTATGGAAATCCAAATAAATAATATGTGATTATAAATTATAAACTAAATTGTTTATTTAAAATAAATTAAAGGAGTTTTAAATGGGTTTACTAAACAAGGCTTAAAATATTAAGTCTTTGTTTTAATTAGTTTTATCCAAACATAGCCTTATGGCTTTTAAATTTTGAATTTGAATTATAGTAAATAAAATAAATCAAAATAATATATATAATATTTTATAACTGATATGTAATATAATAATAATAATTATACAGCAGTTACAGAGCGTTTGTTTTATTTTACATGAAAAGCTTTTGGCTTAAGCCTAAAAGAGAAAAGAGAAAAGAATTTTCAGAGATATTGAGAGAGAGTTTGAGAGGGAGTTGAGAGAGGATTCTTGAGATTTCCAAAGCAATTCTCTATGGTTCGCAAGGATTACCAAGCAAAGAGAAGGTATGATTCCATAACCCTAAATATTGTATATATTAATATTTTATATTCACGAGTCTTATGTTTTTGTGAATTCATGTTGGGTCAGACGATGTAGAGCCCATGGAGGACATTGAGATCTACATCGAGGAGGATCCCGCTGCTGGGTTGCCAGCATTTCTTCCGGATTCTCCTAGTACCGATGAGTTTTGTGATTCAAAGACTTGGCACAAAGACGTAGTGAAACGAGTCTTCATCTGATGACCTTTTAGAGAGACCAGATTCGATCTATGATGTCGACTGCTCTTGATGTGAGAGACGCCGCTCTATTGGAGAGAGACGAGGCATTAGATCGCAGAGATGCCACTGTTGTTGAGCGGGATGAGGCTATATCAGCCAGAGATGCAATGATAGTTGAGCGGGATAGTGCTATATCTGCCTGGGATGTAGCCGTCACAGATAGCACTGCAATGAGGTCCCTTACTACTGGCATAATCGCAGAGATGAGCGCATATATTGATGATCACATGGTCACCATGCAGATGGCTATAGATCTTTTGGGTCATGTGGATATTCTCGTACAGGAGACCACAGCTTCACCTTCGTCTTCTGAGAGGGACGCCATGTTGGGCTTATTGGCTCGTGATATACCCTTAACTTGTGAGGCGAGCTTGTATTTACCACATGCACTAGCTTGGCCATTTTGTCATGTACAGTTTACATTGTATATACATCAAACAACATTGTATATGATAGGGAAATATATTTTTTGATCACTTCCCTTTTAGATATGCCTTGCTATTTGCTTGATATTTTGTCTGCTGTTTCAGGGCTTGTGATCTTGATGTATTCTGAATTCCTCCTAGGTGGATGGAGATTGAGTTATCTCTGGATAGTTTAGAATGGATCATCGATCTGTGTGTATCCCTACCATCTTTGGTGTCTTGGGACTTGTCTCTGAATGGAAATATGGAGAGGAGTGCGGCTTTCCTCTCTGAGATTGACCGTACCACAGATGGTCGCCAGTACTTCTATTTAGGAGAAGCCTAGTTAATTCCACCTCTTATGGTTTGGTGTTTCTCTTCAAGGTATGACCGCAGCTTAGATGGTCGCCGAATCTCCTATTTGAGAGGAGTTCAGGTAATTCCATCCCTTTAGTCTGAAGCCGAATGAAATGTAATGGATTGAAAAAGAATCCCAATACTAGTTGACAAGGGTTTGTGTTTTGGTAGGGGGTGAGACCGCACCATGAATGGCTGCCTACGTACTCCTATTGAAGAGGAGATCAGGTCTGCGTAGTTGAAACTCGGTGTAAAAGGTTCAACGTGTATACATATTGGAATGGTGTAGGAATGTTTTGGTTGTTTTGTTAGGAGAAGAGGTAGAAATGTTTTTGTTGTTTTGTTTTTATTGCGATAGGGCCATCTGAAATGGTTGCCTACGCACCCTATTGAAGAGGAGATCGGTCGATGTAGTTCGCCCTCAAGGCGAGAAGAAAAGTGTAATCCCATATGCAGTCGAAAGTGGGGAAAAGAAAGTTTAATCCTAGGTTGAGGATAAAGCTGCAGTGAAAAGTTTGATCCCGAGGAATGGGTAGCCAAAGCGCAAACGGAAGAGGTTCAATCCGGTGGGATGACCTAAGTCGAGAAATGAAATGCAAAGAGCCAGTGCCGGGCTTGAAATGTATGTTTCACGAGGGAAAAGTGTAGGAAAGTTGTAGGTGGTAAAGGGTTAAAGAACCGGAATGATTGGTGACCGATGATTATGCATCGTGGTGTTCTTGCCGTTACTTCGGATATATCTTGTTTTTCACGGTGTCTTAGTTGATAAGTTGTGGAAATTCATCGCCGTCCATCTCTTGCAATCTGAGAGCGCCTCCTGTCAACACTTCCTTGACAATAAACGGGCCTTCCCAGTTAGGAGTGAATTTTCCTTTAGCCTGATCTTGGTTGTCAAGAATCTTCTTCAAAACCAAGTCATGTTGTTTAAACCGCCAGCCAGGACTTTTTTGTTGTAGGATCTGGCGATCCTTTCTTGATATAATGACCATGGAAGATAGCCATGGTTCGCTTTTCGCCTATTAGAGACAATTGGTGATACCTGCTCTTATACCCATTGGTCTTCATCTAGGTGGCGTCGATCAACACTCGAGAGATTCCATCTCAACTTCTATGAGAATCTTGCTTCCATCCCATAGGTTAAAGCGTAGGGGTTGCCCCAGTTGAAGTGCTTGATAGAGGTTCTGTAGGCTATCGAGTCGAGGAGGCGATAGGTCGTGCCAATCTTTGTGGTTGGCGGACATCTTTTGCATAATCTTCTTGATATTTTTGTTACCGCTTAACAACACCGTTCATCTTGGACGATAGATGACTGAGTTGAGATGTTTGATGTGGAATTTACCGCATAATTCCTCCATCATTTTGTTGTTGAGGTTTTTGGCATTGTCTGACACAATCACCTCTGGTTGTCCATATCGACAAATAACATTATTTTTGATGAAAGCAATGATAACTTCTTTAGTGACCCTGGGGAAGGAGGCTGCTTCTACCCACTTGGTGAAGTAGTCGATCATGGTGAAGATAAATCGGTGACCGTTACTGGCTTTAGGCTCAATGGGCCCGATAACGTGCATTCCCCACATTGAGAAGGGCCAAGACGAACTCATATTATGGAGTTCCCGTGGAGGGGCGTGTATAGCATTCCCATGAATTTGGCACTGATAGCATCTTTTGACGTGGTCGTTGCAATCGACTTTGAGAGATAGCGATAATGTCCCGCTCGAGGACTTTCTTGATAAGGAGGAGCCACTCATGTGGGGCCATGACTCCACCATGGATTTCATCAATAAGCCTTTGGGCTTGGTCTTTGTCTAGACACCTGAGGAGACCTAGTCCTGCATCTCTTTTGTAGAGCGCATCTCCAATCAGGTAGAACTTCATAGCAAGTCGATGGATCCGCCTTTTCTCAGTCATGCTCGCCTCAGCGGGTGTAGATCCATCTCGCAGATATTCCTTGATATGTTGATACCAAGGAGGTTGGATGGGAGGTAGCTCATCCGATACTTCTCCAACATAATTCCCATAGGCTGGGGCCTTATGCAGGGAAATTGTGACGCTTGGCGAGTGTTCCTTGTCTGATATGTGAATCAAGGAGGCCAAATGTGACGCCCCCAAAATTAGGTATATATCACCCATCTTGAGTCGCCAGATACATGGTACAGAATTCAAATACAACTTAAAAATACAACTGTCGTGTACAATACGACAAAACATAAACCGTGAGTTTGAATACAAATATTGTCTACTAGAGATTATACAAACTCAAAAGGAGTCCTCATTACAATTATTATCACACTATTTCACGTAATAATGAGGAATACTAATGCACCATCTAGGACCATCACTCTGTTTCCCGACTAGTCCCACTACGTTCTCATTTTCACAGAGAAAACGGTGAAAGAAAGGGTGAGCTCAACTAGCCCAAAGAAGAAATATTATGACTAAGATAATGCGAGAATAATTTATCGTTAGCCTTCAAATGTTGTTAAACCGATAAAATATAACAACTATCAAGTTTAATCTGCAATGAACAAGCAATCCATTAGAAGAGTCAAGTATGGAATAAAATCTACTATCTTCTATGATTTAAAAGGTTTTTCATCACTTTTATCATTTGGGACTCAATTTTAATAAATAATCCACATCATCGAATCACCCCCACGCATCTACGGCTTAAGGATATTCTTTAGTATCACGACCACGAATTATCCATGCACTACTGGCTAAAGATAATCATGTTTTCATCAACGGTCTTGATCATGCCATAAAATAGTTCATCTTCAGACTACTACCAAAGAGAATCCATAGCCATAATCATACCAAAACTCGTCCATCAATGCACTACTACGGGCCAATGAGAACTTTTCTACATCATTTGTAACATTACGGTTATGATTATAAAGAATAATCCCTCGGTCATAATCATACCAAGTCCATCTATGCACTCATGTGCCGCAGATGACTTTCAACATAATATAAACATGAGGATGATGACAATGATATAAGAATTCAATAAAACAAGTTCAAGAATTAATTTATCCGAGGCGATAACGTTCAAATTGTTAACATGATATTGCTTTGTAGAGTAAAATTCAAGAATGCTCGGAAGAATATTTCCATGAAAAGATCTTTGGATGAAGCGCAAATATCAAAGATATTCCACTAATTTCATGGGTATAGAAGTCAAAGTGTTAACCAACCGAGTATAATAAAGAATGGAATAACAAAAGAAATCACCATGCATGCGATAGACCGCAGACAAGCGAGTTATTCCAATGAGAATAATAAAGGATGGAACCAGTCCGGCGTAAACACACGCATGTGATATTCCGGCGTAATAATAAATAATGGAACCAGTTAAGGCGTAAATGCACCGATAAGATATTTAAGCGAATAATAAAGAACGAAATATTAGAAGAATGTCACCATGTATAGGGTAGCCAGCGATACAAAAGTTATTCAAAGAATAATAAATAATGGAATAATGAAGTTCTCTTCATGAATACAAAAGAAATAATATTTCTACAAGTAAAATAAAGCTGAATATAAGAGTAGGGAAGTATCGAATACTTTTCTATAGGTTCTCTTATAATTCTCTCTCTAGAGTTTCGGTGAATTAAGTAAGAAATAATGAAGGAATGAGCTTCTATTTATAGAAAAATGGAATGAATAGTAACTAATTCATGAATCTGTCAGATTGATTTACTATTAAGCAGACGGTCCATATTGGTTTACTATTAAAACTTAAAACAACGGTCCATCTTGATTTACTATTAAAACTTTAAACCAGCGATCCATATTGATTTACTATTATAACTCCACCAGCGGTCCATATTGACTTACTATTATATCTTCAACCAATGGTCTGAAAAATTAGCACATCCCCTCATGGAATAATATTATACCCAAATACCCGAATGCACAATACTAGAGTGAATAGTAACTGGGTGAATAGTAACTCATGAATAGTAACTCGTGAATAGTAACTCATGAATAGTAACTCCGACACGAAAAGTGTCCCGAATACCCAATTTAACAATATATCCTCCAGACATCAATTATACTAACACAAATAAGTCTAACACAATGGAACTATAAAATTCATCTTTAATCAACACGAACTTATTCATCATTAATATTATAATTCATAATATTTAACAACCAGGTTGTTCCCAGGAAAGAGGGGGCTTTCCGATAAAGATTTCTCCTTATTGGCGCGCAATTAGGTGACCAAACCTCTCATCGATTGTGGAACTTCTAGACATTGTCAATATTGCAAATAATAATATGAATAACTTTGTCGTCGAATTATTGATTTAATAATATATCATATAATGCGGATGATCATCGTAACAATAATTGAATCAATAATATGAGAAATATGATGCGCAATTTATCGTAGGAATAATTGAGTATATTTGAGTGACTTCTCACGTAAGCATCGATAATCAATCTGGTGCATCTTTGTCAACTACGCCAGACATTTGTACTTTTACTCTTTGGGTAGTTCAACTGTTTTAACGGTAACACCTCCGTAATTATCTTCATAAAGTATTTTTGTCGTTTTCTCAATCCGACAATAATTCTATTGTGGGGTCCACCAATGATTGTACCATCGTACGGATATTCCCCGACAAAAAGAATATTCCCCGACCAATCGAATATTATATAACCACTTGCTTACTTTGCAAAATTTATAAATATTACCCACAACTATAACATTACATCAAATCAACACCATAATATTAAAAAAAAATTATTTCGAGAAAATTAAATCTTTATTCATAAAATCTGGGGTCTCACACCAAAGTTGCTAATGCGTCTGCAAAGTCATTCCTATTACGAGGAATGTGTAGAAAGGAGATATCTTCAAACTCCAAAGCCATCTTTAAAACCTGCCGATGGTAAGGCAACAAATATAATTCCTTGGTTTGATAGATTAGGTGGATTAATTCGATTACCAACTTGAATCTCAAGACGAGTTAAACGCCGATGCCCATTAAGCGGGCAAGTTTTAGCCCAATAAGAGATGACCTTCATACTCGGTAGTATTGTTGGTGCCGATAAACCGTAATTTAAGCAATGACGGATCGCTCCCGTGCGGATACTAAAAAGCTGCTCCAAATTTCTAGAACCTTCCATATTAATAGCTCCATCAAAATACATTTTCCATGATTGGCGCGTATCATACTTATGGTGTTGCTGCGCTGTCATTACTCCTTCATCGGGGAAATATGTTTCCAAGGGTTTGAAATCCCCTGAAGGTGCGGCGGCCAGTTGATCCGCGATTCCTTAACCCTTGATGGACTTTTGAGTCACATATACGATATCAAATTGTTGTAGGATCAACTGCCATCTGGATAGCCAACAATTTAACATGGGTTTGTTGAACACGTACTTGAGAGGATCCACGCGGGATATGAGATGGGTTGTATGGCCATGGAGGTAATGCTGTAACCTCATGGAAGCCCATGCTAAAGCACAACACGTCTTTTCGATCGAGTGTACTTGTGTTCACCTTCTTTGCTTAACCTTTTCTTTGAGGTAATAGATAGCTCGTTCTTGGCCTCTATCGTCTTTTCTGTCCAAAGATGATCACTGACCCGTGGCGTTATCACTTACAGACGGATACATGAACAGGGAACATCATCCACGGGTGGTATCAAGACGGGAGCTTTGATTAGCTGTTTCTTGATTGTAATGAAGGCATTCTGGCACTCATCATTCCATTTCATGGAGGAGTTCTTCCTTAATAGTTTGAAGATTGGCTCACAGGTTGCTGTGAGTTGGGAGATAAACCTGCTGATGAAGTTGATTCTTCCCAAAAATCCCCTTATTTCCTTCTCTGTCTGAGGAATGGGCATTTCTGTGATGGCTTGGATTTTGGCAGGATCCAGCTCTATCCCTTTGTGGCTGACTAGAAATCCTAGCAACTTACCTGATTTAACGCCAAATGTGCATTTAGCTGGATTCAACTTCAAATTGTACTTACGCAACCTGTTAAACAACTTTCTAAGATGGTCTATATGGTCATCCTCCTTCCGGGATTTGACAATAATGTCATCCACGTAGATCTCAATCTCTTTATGCATTAAGTCATGGAAAAGAGCCATCATAGCTCGTTGATAGGTAGCTCCGGCATTGATGAGGCCGAATGACAACCGTCTATAACTAAAAGTTCCCCAAGGAGTGATGAAAGCAGTCTTCTCACGATCTTCCTCGGCAACCATGATCTGATGGTACCCCACAAAGCAATCAATAAAGGAGTACATGTCGTATTGCGCAGTATTGCCAATGAGAATGTGGATAAATGGCACGGGAAAGCTGTCTTTTAAGCAAGCTTTATTCAAGTCCCGGTAATCCACGCAAACTCGCACCTTCCCTCCGAGGTTAGAAATGCGGCACGATGTTGGATATCCATTCAGGATATGTAGACACCACGATGATGCCAGCTTGAAATTTTTTCACAATTTCTTCTTTCACCTTTAAACTCCACTCAGGTTTCAATCGCCAGAGCTTTTGCTTGACTGACTTAATCCCTCTTTAATGGGAAGGCGATAAAGAACAATGTCAGTGGACAAACCCACTATGTCTTTATGAGACCATGCAAACACATCCTGGAATTGGGTTAATAGCGTAACCATATCGTTCCGTTGGATTGGGGTAAGGTCTGAACCAATCTGGATTAACTATCCTTTATCTCATTTGATTGATTCTTATATCATTGTCATCATCCTCATGCTTATATTGTGTTGAAAGTCATATGTGGCCTGTAGTGCATAGATGGACTCGGTATGATTATGACCAGGGATTATTCGGTATAATCATGACCGTAATGTTACAAATGATGTGAAAAAAGTCCTCATTGGCCCGTAGTGCATTGATGGACAGTTTTTGGTATGATTATGGCTATGGATTCTCTTCGGCCAAGGGTGCAAAGATGAATTGTTTTATGGCATGATCAGGACCGTTGATGAAAACACGATTATCTTTGGCCCGTAGTGCATGGATAATTCGTGGTTGTGATACTAATCAATATCCTTGGCCTGTAGTGCAGGGATGATTCGATGATGTGAATTAATTATTGAGCTGAGTCTCAGTGATGAAATATTAATTCATGGATGTGATAATAATGAATATCTTTGGTCGTAGTGCATGGATAATTCGATTGATATGGATTGATTATCGGTGAGTCTCGTGATGAAATATAAATTCATGGATGTGATATTAACGAATATCCTTGGCCGTAGTGCAGGGGTGATTCGATGATGTGGATTATTTATTAAGCTAAGTCTCAGCGATAAAATATTTATTATACACTTTTAAATGCGTAGAAGATAGTAGATATCATGTTCTACTTGACTCTTCTAAAATACAGTTGTATGTCTTTGGCATGTAGTGCAAAGATGAATTGTTAATAAATATCTTTGGCCGTGGTGCGAAGATGAATTTATTAGTATGATTATGGCGAGGAATTTCGATTTGGTATAACCATGATTTTTGATGTTTGGTGAAGATAGGTGATGAGAATTATCTTCGTCCTAGTTGTTAAGAAGGAATTTAGAACCAAAATTATGATTATGAGTTATTCATATGATTGTGGAAGAAGGCTGTTGATTTATTTTACATGGATAAAACATTATTGGTGGACTTTTAACATAGAAGATAATAGACCTTATGGTCTATTTGACTCTTCTAATGGATTGCTTCGTTCAATTGCAACTATGGTTGAAAAGTTTTATCATCTACCATATGTTCTAAATCTACGATTTATTATTGATGAAAGCTATTGATAATTTAATTATCTTTAGTCATGATATTCCTTATTGGGCTAGTTGTGATCACCCTTTTCGCTTCTACAATTCCTTTCGGGTAATAAGAGTGTTCTTAGTAAGAGTGTTCTCACGGGTCGGCCGGGGATAACGAGGGAATAGAACAGTGGTCTCTAGCTGTGGAGGTTCTCCTTAAACAGTATAGAAAAGTGTATTGTATTCTATACAACATTTAGTATTTATATTTGGTGAATCAAATAGGGTGAGGTGAACCCAATTTTGGAAGGATGTTTTGCCACTATCATACAAGATGTCTAATGACATACAACCTCGTGTTATCATAAGACAGGGTTGTGCGCATCCACTTGCTGAGTATATTTACGGGAACTACCTATATGATCTTGGAGTTGATTTAAAATATAATATTCACTTGGAGGCGGTGGAGATAGTTATATGTCAAGAGAAGACTCATAGATTGGAAAGAAGATGATAGTAATCTTCTTATTTTTCTTTTGGGGTCTATTAGGTCAACCGAGGATAATTACGTGGCCATATGATATCTATTATAACCTAGACGCATGACCTCCCATGTACGAAGGTTTCCTTGAGCACTTCCCAAAGATTTTAGTTCTAAAACAGTCTTTGACTATACTTTTATGTAAAGTACCATTGTAAGGTTGTGGTCCAGGCACCACGAGAGTTACATACATTTGTATTAAAAACTCACGATTAAGCGTGGGTCGTATTCTATCTGACGACTCAACGATTAATATAAATGAAGTTGTATTTAAATTTTGTACCATGTATCTGGCGACTCGAGAATGGGTGATGTATACCTAATTTTGGGGCGTCACATTTGGTATCGAGCTTAGGATATGGTCATTTGGCGGAGATAAGAGTCTAGAACTAGGAGGAGAGGCGAGTTATATACTTAGCTAGTGTGTGACTTACCTAAAAGTGAAATTGTTTACTTGATAAGTTGACAAATTGTGATATGTCAATTAACCTTTGTTTTGAAGATATATTCTAGAATGATATCTCGAATTACGAGGAGATGAGCAATGAAAAATCATGATCTGAGAGGATATAGCAGGGAAGGTACAATCCAGAAAAGAAAGCAAGGTATTCTCATCTCTTGAATATCAGTACGTGCACGTAAATTTCGGTAGAAATTTCATAAGGAGGGGTGATTGTGAGACCCGAATTTTATGAAATAAAAGTATTCAATTTTGGTAAATAAAGACGGTATTGATTATTGATGCTTATGTGATAAGTCACTCGGTTTTTGTTTTATTGGTATTATTAATGTAATAAAAGCAGAAAAGCTTTTATATAAAACAAAATATTTTTATAAAGTTATTCTATAAATAGAATATATTATATTCTATTGTGCATATTTTTGCATAGTAAAATCTTTTTTTATATAAAAGCAGAATACTTTTATAAAGTTATACATTTTTATTAGACAATAATTAGAATATATTATATTTTATTATGCATAGTATTTGCATAGGCTCTGCATAATATTTGTATAGTAAAATCTTTTATAAAGTTATTCGTTTTATTAGATTATAAATAGATTATATTATATTTTATTTAAAAGATTTTGCTTTAAATATGGATGAGTCAGATTAAAGTAAATCAATCTAGACAGATTCATGAGTTAGTTCTTATGCACGATCCATTTTTCTATAAATAGAAGCTCATTCCTTCATTATTTCTTACGAATTCACTGAAACTATAGAGAGAGAAACTATAGAGATAGTTCTTCTTCTATAATCTTGAGCGTATTTCTTTAGAGTTTAAGAAAGCTTTGAGCGTAGTGCAAGTTTTCTTCAAGTATATTCCCGTCCTACCAGTCGGAATACTTTTCTTTTTAAGGTAGGGGATATAATTGTCGTACTCGTAAATGATATTATTATTATTATTTATTATTCTGTTGGAATAACCTGTATACGCGGACTACCCTATACTTGGTGAAATTCTTCTGTTATTCCATTCTTTATTATTATGTTGGAATAACTTTTGTTTATCACAATCCGCATACATGGTGAAATTCTTCTAATATTACATTCTTTATTATTACATTTGGAATATCCACATCATACGCTTTTTTCATGGGACTGGTTCCATTATTTACTATGCAGCCGGAATATCCGTATGTGCGTTCACGCGGACACTGTTCTATTATTTATTATTACATCGGAATATCACATGCGTGTGTTTCTGTAGGACTGGTTCCATTATTTATTATTACATGTTGGGAATAACACTGCCGCTTGCGATCTATCGCACGCATGGTGAATCCTTCTATTATTCCATTCTTTATTATTACATTGGAATAACTTTTGTCTATGTGGATTACCACATGCATGGCGAATGATCTTTCGTATTCATACGAATGGTATTTTCATTAAAAAGGGGTTTCTGCCAGGGGCTGATTCGTAATTTTTCTGACCCTCAAAAATTCTGAAAAAGTTTAAAATGATAATTTAATGAGTTTTCTAAATTGTGTCAAAAAATGGCGATTTTTGGATGTATAGATTAAGAGTTATGGATTTTATGGGAAAAGACTATTTTAAAAGTAAACCCTTATAACTCCTTGTGGTTAACTCCAAAATTGGTGAAATTTTTATTGGGAGTACATGTATATAACGAGAGTATACCACTGTAAATTTTGGAATTTTTGGACAAAAGTACAATTTATGATAAATGTCTAAATATTCGGCAGTTTTAGCCATATGAAAAATAGTAAATGAATTTTAAAAATTCTGAGAAAAATATATGTTCTCAGCGATGAAATATTAATTCATGGATGTGATAATAATGAATATCTTTGGTCGTAGTACATGGATAATTCAGTGATATGGATTGATTATCGAGCTGAGTCTCAGCGATGAAATATAAATTCGTGGATGTGATATTAACGAATATCCTTGGCCGTAGTGCAGGGGTGATTCGATGATGTGGATTATTTATTAAGCTAAGTCTCAGCGATAAAATATTTATTATACACTTTTAAATGCGTAGAAGATAGTAGATATCATGTTCTACTTTGATCTTCTTAAAATACAGTTGTATGTCTTTGGCATGTAGTGCAAAGATGAATTGTTAAAAAATATCTTTGGTAGTGGGCATAAAGATGAATTTATTAGTATGATTATGAGCAGGAATTCTGATTTGGTATAACCATGATTTTTGATGTTTCAGGTGAAGATAGGTGATGAGAATTATCTTCGTCCTAGTTGCGAAGAGGAATTTAGAACCACAATTATGATTATGAGTTATTCATATGATTGTGGAATGAGGCTATTGATTTATTTTAATGGATAAAACATTATTGGTGGACTTTTAACATAGAAGATAATAGACCTTATGGTCTATTTGACTCTTCTAATGGTTGAAAATTTTATCATCTACCATATGTTCTAAATCTCGATTTATTTTTGATGAAAGCTATTGATAATTTAATTATCTTTAGTCATGATATTCCTTATCGGGCTAGTTGTGCTCACCCTTTTTGCTTCACAATTCCTTCGGGGTAATAAGAGTGTTGTTGTAAAGAGTGTTTTAAGATTGAGGCGAGGATAACAGGGGAATAGAGCGATGGTCTCTAGTCATGGAGGTTCTCCTTAAACAGTATAGAAAAGTGTATTGTATTCTATACAACATTTAGTAGTTATATTTGGTGAATCAAATAGGGTGAGGTGAACCCAACTTTGGAAGGGTGTTTTGTCACTATCATACAAGATGTCTAATGACATACAACCTCGTGTTATCATAAGACAAGGTTGTGCGCATCCACTTGCTGAGTATATTTACGGGCACTACCTATATGATCTTGGAGTTGATTTAAAATATAATATTCACTTGGAGACAGTGGAGATAGTTATATGTCAAGAGAAGACTCACCGTTGGAAAGAAGATGATAGTAATCTTCTTATTTTTCTTTGGGGTCTATTGGGTCAACCAAGGATAATTCTGTGGCCATATGATATCTATTATAACCTAGACGCATGACCTCCCATGTACGAAGGTTTCCTTGAGCACTTCCCAAAGATTTTAGTTCTAAAAGCAGGTCTTTGACTATACTTTTATGTAAAGTACCATTGTAAGGTTGTGGTCCGAGCACCACGAGAGTTACATACATTTGTATTAAAACTCACGATTAAGCGTGGTCGATTATTATCTGACGACTCAACGATTAATATAAATGAAGTTGTATTTAAATTTTTTGTACCATGTATCTGGCGACTCGAGAATGGGTGATGTATACCTAATTTTGGGGGCGTCACATTTGGTATCGAGCTTAGGGATATGGGTCATTTGGCGGAGATAAGAGTCTAGAACTAGGAGGAGAGGCAAGTTATATACTTCGCTAGTGTGTGACTTACCTAAAAATTTGAAATTGTTTACTTGATAAGTTGACAAATTGTGATATGTCAATTAACCTTTGTTTTGAAGATATATTCTAGAATGATATCCGAATTACGGGAGATGAGCAATGAAAAATCATGATACGAGAGGAGGATATAGCAGGGAAGGTACAATCCGAAAAGAAAGCAAGGTATTCTCATCTCTTGAATATCGAATACGTCACGTAAATTTGAGGCGAAATTTCATAAGGAGGGGTGATTGTGAGACCCCGAATTTTATGAAATAAAAGTATTCAATTTTGGTAAATAGCACGGTATTGATTATTGATGCTTATGTGATAAGTCACTCAGTTTTGTTTTATTGGTATTATTAATGTAATAAAACAGAAAAGCTTTTTATATAAAACAAAATATTTTTATAAAGTTATTCTATAAATAGAATATATTATATTCTATTGTGCATATTGTTTTGCATAGTAAAATCTTTTTATATAAAACAGAATACTTTTATAAAGTTATCTGTTTTATTAGACAATAATTAGAATATATTATATTTTATTATGCATAGTATTTGCATAGTGCCTGCATAATATTTGTATAGTAAAATCTTTTATAAAGTTATTCGTTTTATTAGATTATAAATAGATTATATTATATTTTATTTAAAAGATTTTGCTTTAAATATGGACCGTCAGATTAAAGTAAATCAATCTAGACCGTTCATGAGTTAGTTCTTATCTTGATCCATTTTTCTATAAATAGAAGCTCATTCCTTCATTATTTCTTACGAATTCACTGAAACTATAGAGAGAGAAACTATAGAGATAGTTCTTCTTCTATAATCTTGGCGTATTTCTTTAGAGTTTAAGAAAGCTTTAGCGTAGTGCAAGTTTTCTTCAAGTATATTCCGCCCTACCAAATTGAATACTTTTTTTTTAAGGTAGGGATATAATTGTCGTATTTCGTAAATGATATTATTATTATTATTTATTATTACATTGGAATAACTTTGTATATGCGGACTACCCTATACTTGGTGAAATTCTTACATTATTCCATTCTTTATTATTATGTTGGAATAACTTTGTTTATGCTAATACCGCATCGTGGTGAAATTCTTCTAATATTCTCATTCTTTATTATTACATTTGGAATATCCACATCATACGTTTTACGCCGGACTGGTTCCATTATTTACTATTACGCCGGAATATCACTCGTATGTGCGTTTACATGGACACGGTTCTATTATTTATTATTACCGCGGAATATCACCGTCTGCGTGTTGTTCTTGGGACTGGTTCCATTATTTATTATTACGTTGGGAATAACACTGTCGGTCTGCGATCTATCGCACGCATGGTGAATCCTTCTATTATTCCATTCTTTATTATTCTGTTGGAATAACCTGTCTATGTGGATTACCACATGCATGGCGAATGATCTTTCGTATTCATACGAATGGTATTTTCATTAAAAAGGGGTTTCTGCCAGGGGCAGATTCGTAATTTTTCTGACCCTCAAAAATTCTGAAAAAGTTTAAAATGATAATTTAATGAGTTTTCTAAATTGTGTCAAAAAATGGCGATTTTTGGATGTATAGATTAAGAGTTATGGATTTTATGGAAAAAGACTATTTTAAAAGTAAACCCTTATAACTCCTTGTGGTTAACTCCAAAATTGGTGAAATTTTTATTGGGAGTACATGTATATAACGAGAGTATACCACTGTAAATTTTGGAATTTTGGACAAAAGTACAATTTATGATAAATGTCTAAATATTAGCGCTTTTAGCCATATGAAAAATAGTAAATGAATTTTAAAAATTTCGAGAAAATATATGTTCTCGTGATGAAATATTAATTCATGGATGTGATAATAATGAATATCTTTGGTCGTGTAGTACATGGATAATTGGTGATATGGATTGATTATCGAAATTTGAGTCTCAAATGATGAAATATAAATTCGTGGATGTGATATTAACGAATATCCTTGGCCATAGTGCAGGGGTGATTCGATGATGTGGATTATTTATTAAGCTAAGTCTCAGCGATAAAATATTTATTATACACTTTTAAATGCGTAGAAGATAGTAGATATCATGTTCTACTTGACTCTTCTAAAATACAGTTGTATGTCTTTGGCATGTAGTGCAAAGATGAATTGTTAAAAAATATCTTTGGCCGTGGTGCAAAGATGAATTTATTAGTATGATTATGAGCAGGAATTCTGATTTGGTATAACCATGATTTTTGATGTTTCAGGTGAAGATAGGTGATGAGAATTATCTTCGTCCTAGTTGCGAAGAGGAATTTAGAACCACAATTATGATTATGAGTTATTCATATGATTGTGGACAGGAACTGTTGATTTATTTTAATGGATAAAACATTATTGGTGGACTTTTAACATAGAGAAGATAATAGACCTTATGGTCTATTTGACTCTTCTAATGGTTGAAAATTTTTATCATCTACCATATGTTCTAAATCTCTGATTTATTTTTGATGAAAGCTATTGATAATTTAATTATCTTTAGTCATGATATTCCTTACTGGGCTAGTTGTGCTCACCCTTTTTGCTTCACAATTCCTTTCAGGTAATAAGAGTGTTGTTGTAAGAGTGTTGCCGGGTCGAGCGAGGATAACAGGGGAATAGAACAGTGGTCTCTAGCTGTGGAGGTTCTCCTTAAACAGTATAGAAAAGTGTATTGTATTCTATACAACATTTAGTAGTTATATTTGGTGAATCAAATAGGGTGAGGTGAACCCAACTTTGGAAGGGTGTTTTGTCACTATCATACAAGATGTCTAATGACATACAACCTCGTGTTATCATAAGACAAGGTTGTGCGCATCCACTTGCTGAGTATATTTACGGGCACTACCTATATGATCTTGGAGTTGATTTAAAATATAATATTCACTTGGAGACAGTGGAGATAGTTATATGTCAAGAGAAGACTCACCATTGGAAAGAAGATGATAGTAATATTCTCATTTTTCTCTGGGGTCTATTGGGTCAATCAAGGATAATTCTGTGGCCATATGATATATATTATAACCTAGACGTATAACCTCCCATGTACGAAGGTTTCCTTGAGCACTTCCGAAAGATTTTAGTTCTAAAACAGTCTTTGACTATACTTTTATGTAAAGTACCATTGTAAGGTTGTGGTCGAGGCACCACGAGAGTTACATACATTTGTATTAAAACTCACAATTAACTGTGGTCGTATTCTATACGACAGCTCAACAGTTGTATAAATGAAGTTGTATTTGAATTTTGTAGCATGTATCTGGCGACTCAGAATGGGTGATGTATACCTAATTTTGGGGGCGTCACATATGCTATATTTACAGGCATTACAGATGGGATTTAGTTTGACCAAGGAATTATCAAAACAATTAAATTCTATAAGAGAAAACAAATGAAATGCAAATTTGATAATGAATTGAATGTCTTCCAAAGGAAACCAGAGTTGGTTATAAAAATTTGTTGAAAATATGTTGTTTTTATATGCTAAGGTTTTAGTATACTAGAAAAAATAAACAGAAGAACAAAATCTTAGTTCTAGGCTTAACAAGGAGTAGCGCGGTCGCGCCACTCCCAGGCTTATTCTCATCGCGGTCGCGTCGTGCTGCAGAGTTGCCAAGAGAGGTTTAATGCTTTACTGAACCTTGGGGAAAGTATTAAATAGTATCTTAAATGATGAATACAAGCATTGAGCAAGATTTAACTTAACCTAGTATGAAATGGCTATGTCAAAGCCAAGTTTTCTAAAAAGATTTGAAAGTAAAATGAATATTTTAGAATCAAAGCTAAGAACTAAGTTTATATTGATGATATTAAGATTATAACTAATGTGTGGATATGTATCAAATTGGTATAGGATTCACGAAGCAGAGGTTGTCGTAAGCTATTTACTACGCAATATGCAAGTCTTCTAGTTCCTATTTTCTACTTGAACTTGAACTTGACATGATTATATGATTTATCTACTATGCCATTGAAGTATGAAAGTCAACTTATGACTTAAACGGATTGAGTTTTAGTACTCAGTCTTGACATGATATGTGATATGCTAAATCTTATCGTTCGAGCTTACAATGCGTGTTAGTATGATTGTAAACTGAGCATGAAATCGTATAATTGCTTTAAATTGAGATATATGTTGAGCATGAAACTTATGTGCTATGTGCGACATGAAAGCTATTAGATTTGCTGAGCTGTCAAGCTCAACCTTGCAAAAATAAACTTTATACAGGTTAATGATAGAATGCGACCTTACTTGCTATCCGGATGATGAGGATCAGATGATATGCGAAAGAACAATACTTTATTTGATTTAGAAGTTGATAGTTTTGAAATCTATAGGTTAAAAACTATGTATAATTGATATACATTCAATACAAAGGGAATGTTTGCTTTGAAATAAGGATGTTTGGTGGTGAATGTTTGTATTTAGAGTTATACAGGTAGAATGTCAATACAACAGATATTAGGTACTGATAATTGAGCTCTTATATTTCATTTACTCTGATTATATTGGGAATCGTGAAGGTTGCGACTCAGGGAACCCAGGAAAAGAAAGATATATAAAAGAAAATTTTAATTATCCGTATTTTCAGCCGATATTGCATCTAATTTTGATGTAAGACTTAAGTTCGAGACTAGTTTTAATCCTAATATTGGGTTAAGTTGGTCCTAATTTTGGGGTCGTCACATCCTTGATTTAATTCTCTAATGCGTAACCAAAACTAGGGTTTGATTAATTGTGTTAATGTTTTCTTTCATGCCCTTCAAATTACCTTTTATATGCTCCTAATCGCGTTCCAAAATAGCCCCAAAAAGACTTGTCCAATCCTAATAGCAACAGGAAACTGCAGCTTTGCTTCGATACCCCCGCCCAGGCGACATGTCTGTCCTGGAAAATTACCATTTTTCCCTTTAAGCTCCTATTTCCTACTTTCCATTCCAACCTGTTTTTGCAATGAACAAACACAAAAACATATTAAACCATATTAAAAACACTTAAGATAGCAATGATTCAAGCTTGAAAATAACTGATTCGTAGGTATGAAACTCACTCATCAAATACTCCCAAACTTAAGACCTTGTTTGTCCTCAAGTAAACATAATGCAATGCAACTAACTACATGCCTACGAATCTAGCTTTCAGACAGTATAAAGTTTAACACGGTTGCCTTAGAGAAACCACAATAGATATGGACAGTAAATCCCACCAAGACACATCAACAATCCCATATCAATCTATAAATCAACACCTGTTATTACTGATGTAGTGTGTGTGTGATCAACAACCATGAAAACCGACTACAAATCAAATATATCACATAATACGCTTCTTAGAAGAAAGATCACAATTTTAACTTAAGAAGTTGTGTAAACAAGCTAAGCTCAGACAAAAATATGCAATTACCAAGTCAGGAGTTAATATGAGATATGATTGCTACCTTTATTCAATTATGGGGGAATTTTGCTCTTTTTCCTTAATTTCTACTTACACATGATTGTGCAATGTCTAGTCCTCTTAGGCTTTTTTAGTTCTACCCATTTAGCGAGCTTTCGTCCAACGACTCCTAAACTAGACAACTTTAGGGCGCTGGGTGTAAAGACATCCCCTAAGGCGTACTTACTCGAGTAACAAAGGCAACATACCTAAACTAGTCATGGTGTTTATTCATATTTTTTTCTCTTTTTTTTAAACTATTTTTTCCAACTATATAGATCCCATATCTTCCCCCCCCCCAACTTAGGTCTTTGCATAATCCTAGCCTTCACCACTAGTTCATTCATTTTATTCCATTAAACCAACAATTTCCCTCGAAAAGTCAATTATGTGACTATTTTAACTAAGTTGATCAACATGGTCATCATACTGTGCTATCTGGATACATCAGTTTCAAACAGGAAAAGATTTATATCATGCCATGAAATTGCATCAATGCCTTAATTATCAAAACTAAACAATATCTATGTAATCCCAATCTCATTATAGGCCAAGTTACCTTCATACTTATTGACTAGCCAGAAACTGTAACGATCCAGAATTTTTATATGTAATTTAAAATATTTATTAAATTAAATAAATATTTTAATTAACGTGTTTATTAGTTAAATAAATATTTGATTGATTGATTGGTTGATTAATTAAATAAAAAATTCATGAATTGTGGTGGAGTAACTTAATTAAGTGTAATATATTAATTAAGTTGATGATTGATGTGACACCCCCAAAATAGGTATACAACACCCATTCTGAGTCGTCAAAATACATGGTACAGAAACAACTACAACTTATTAATACAACATAAAAACTGTGAGTTTAAATACAAATATTGCCATCTAGACAATATTCATACTCAAATAAGTCCTCATTACAATTATTGATACATTATTTTACAAAAATGGTGAAGACAACTAAAACGACTTTCTGGTACCTTCATTACATACCCCGACTAGTACTCGCTACATTCTCGCCTCCTGAGAAGAAAAATGGAACAAAAAGGGAAAGAGTGAGCTCAAATAGCCCATTAAAGAATATTATGACTAAGATAATATAGAACAAATTATCGTTAGTCTTCAACAGGGAAAAATCTGATAAAATACAATAGACAACAAGTTTCAAATCAATATTCACAGCGGAAATAATAATTCATAGAAGAGTTACGTAGAGAATGAAATCTATTATTATCTATGATTTTAAAAGTCCATCATCAATATTTTATCCCTGTAACATCAATCAATATACATCATAAATCAAATATTCATCTTTGCACTACAGGCCAAAGATATTCACCAGTTGGTCATGTTCATCTTTGCACTACGGGCCAAAGATATTCATCATAAATCATTCATCTTTGCACTACAGGCCAAAGATATTCAGTAATATCATCATTTAGGACTGAGGATGATGAAAAATATTTTAAAGGAAACGAATCCAGTGAAACAAAATAACAAATATTAAGGATTTGTATTTCGATTTATCCATGTCCAAAAATATCTCATAAATAATCATAGTGGAGTAAAATTCAAGAATGATCAAAATATGGATACAATCAAAGCTAGTATCCCTAATAGATATTTTGGAGGAAAAACAAAAATTTAATTTTTTTCTGTGAATAGTGTCGTATTCGTGAATAGTGTAGTATACGTGAATAGTGTCGTATACGTGAATAGTAACCCCGACACTAAAAGACAAGAATTTCACAAGAAAAATCTAACCAATATTCCGGCATAATGATATTGAAAGAAATAATATTAGTTTTTTTTAAAAAATAATATCCCTTACCTCGAAAAGACAGTACTTCTGACTGGAGTACTGGATATAGAGCTGAAGGGAACTTGCACCGTATAGCAACACTCAAAGTCTTAAAATACTCACAAGAATACGCTTGATAATATAGAGAGAGAAAGAGAGAGAAAACTTGTGTTTCTGGTGTGATTCTCAATTCTAACCTAAACACCCTATTTATAGAAAAAATGCTTAGAACACTAAAGCAGAAAATTTAATATAATATTAATATATTATATATAAATTCCTACGCCAACCTTTGAATGCTGGAATCCCACATGTTTAACAACAAAATGAGCCCACCAACTTGTTAAAAATGTTTTAGTTGATATAAATAATTAAAACTTCCAAAAATCAAATATTTCAGAACTTCAATAATTCATAATAAATAGCCCTTTTGTCAGAAAAATTCAAACCACATGTCTTTTCCATAGGAAATTTCATTATCTACAACTTTGCAGAAGAAAGTTTTTCCAAATTTCAAATAGAAATTGACCGAAATCCATAAATGGGCGATTTTACAGGCTATAATCAAATTTTAGTCAAGAAATAGGGTCCACCGACACACAAAACATGTTTTAATCATTTAATGCAACAAAAATACTCTTCCTTCTCATATACTCATATATCCCACATTCATTGTAAAAATATCATCATTATTATATTATAATAATATAATAAAATATTATTTTATCAAAAAAGATAAAATATAGATTTTCAACAATTGTCACTTTAAAAATTTTCTCCATCTATATCCACATAAAAATGAATATTTTCCTCATCATATATATCAATAATTAATTATTCACAAATAATATTACAGAATCACAATACTGACAACCAGACAGTTCCCAGAAAAGAGGGGGCTTTTGTGAGACCCCAGATTTTATGAATAAAGATTTAATTTTCTCGAAATAATTTTTTTTAATATTATGGTGTTGATTTGATGTAATGTTATAGTTGTGGGTAATATTTATAAATTTTGCAAAGTAAACAAGTGGTTATATAATATTCGATTGGTCGGGAATATTCTTTTTGTCGGGGAATATCCGTGACGACTAAGACAATCATTAGTGAACCCCAGCTAACGGAATTATTGTCGGATTGAGAAAACGACAAAAATACTTTATGAAAATAACGGCGGAGGTGTTACCGTTAAAACTATTGAACTACCCTTGGTAAAAAAAATACGATGTCTGGCGTGAGTTGCAAGACAAGAGTAGCACACAATATTGATTATTGATGCTTACATGAGAAGTCACTCATTTATACTCAATTATTGCTATGAGAATTGTTTGCATCATATTTCTCATATTATTGATTCAATTATTGTTACAGTATCATCTGCATTATATGATATATTATTAAATCAATAATTGAGACTACAAAGTTATTCATATTATTATTTGCAAAATTGACAATGTCTAGAAGTTCTGTCAAGGAGAGGTTTGGTCACCTAATTACGCGCCAATAAAGAGAAATCTTTATTGGAAAGCCCCCTCTTTTCTGGGAACAACCTGGTTGTTAAATATTGTGAATTATAATATTAATGATGAATAAGTTCGTGTTGATTAAAAATGAATTTTATAGTTCCATTGTGTTGGACTTATTTGTGTTAGTATAATTGATGTCTGGAGGATATATTGTTCAATTGGGTATTCGGGACACTTTTCATGTCGGAGTTACTATTCATGAGTTACTATTCACCCGGTTACTATTCACTCTAGTATTGTGCATTCGGTATTGGGTACAATATTATTCCATGAGGAGATGTGCTAATTTTTCGCACTAGTTGGTTGAAGATATAATAGTAAGTCAATATGGACCATTTGGTGGAGTTATAATAGTAAATCAATATGGATCATTTGGATTAAAGTTTTAATAGTAAATCAGTATGGACCGTTGTTTTAAGTTTTAATAGTAAACCAATATGGACCGTCCGTTTAATAGTAAATCAATCTGGACCGTTCATGAATTAGTTACTATTCATTCCATTTTCCTATAAATAGAAGCTCATTCCTTCATTATTTCTTACGAATTCACTGAAACTCTAGAGAGAAAATTATAAGAGAACCTATAGAAAAGTATTCTGCTACTTTCCTACTCTTATATTCAGTTTATTTTACGGTAAGAGGTATTATTTCTTTTGTATTCATGAAGAGAACTTCTATTATTCCATTATTTATTATTCTGTTGGAATAACCTGTATACGCGGGCTACCCTATACATGGTGACATTCTTCTAATATTCCGTTCTTTATTATTCTGTCGGAATATCACATGCATGCATTTACGCTGGGACTGGTTCCATTATTTATTATTCGTCGAAATATCACATGCGTGCGTTTACGCTGGACACTGAATTTCGTTATTTATTATTATTCATCGAGAATATCACATGCGTGCGCTTACTGTGGGACCGGTTCCATCTTTTATTATTCTGTTGGAATAACCTGCATGTGCGGTCTATCACATGCATGGTGATTTCTTTTGTTATTCCATTCTTTATTATACTCAGTTGGTTAAAACTTTGACTTCTATACCCATGAAATTAGTGGAATATCATTGATATTTGCGCTTCATCCAGTATTTTTTCAGGGAAATATTCTTCTGAGCATTCTTGAATTTTACTCTACAAAGCAGTATCATGTTGACAATTTGAACGTTATTAGTTCCTGGATAAATTAATTCTTGAACTTGTTTTATTGAATTCTTATATCATTGTCATCATCCTCATGCTTATATTATGTTGAAAGTCATCTGTGGCCTGTAGTGCATAGATGGACTTGGTATGATTATGACTAGGGATTATTCGGTATAATCATAACCGTAATGTTACAAATGATGTGGAAAAAGTCCTCATTGGCCCGTAGTGCATTGATGGACAGTTTTTGGTATGATTATGGCTATGGATTCTCTTTGGCCGTAGTGCAAAGATGAATTATTTTATGGCATGATCAGGACCGTTGATGAAAACATGATTATCTTTTAGTAGTAGTGCATGGATAATTCGTGGTCATGATACTAAAGAATATCCTTAGCCGTAGTGCAGGGGTGATTCGATGATGTGGATTATTTATTAAGCTGAGTCTCGGCGATAAAAGTGATGAAAAACCTTTTAAATCATAGAAGATAGTAGATTTTATTCCCTACTTGACTCTTCTAATGGATTGCGTGTTTTGCTATAGTTAAACTTGATAGTTGTTATATTTATCAGTTTAACACTGTTGAAGGCTAACGATAAATTATTCTGTATTATCTTAGTAATAATATTTCTTACTGGGCTAGTTGAGCTCACCCTTTCTTTCACTGTTCTCTTCAGGAAATGAGAACGTAGCTAGGACTAGTCGGGAAACAGAGTGATGGTTCTAGATGGTGCATTAGTAGTCCTCACTATTCTATGAAATAATGTGATAATAATTGTAATGAAGACTTCTTTTGAGTTTGTATAATCTCTAGTAGACAATATTTGTATTCAAACTCATAGTTTATGTTTTGTCGTATTGTACACGACAGTTGTATTTTTAAGTTGTATTTGAATTCTGTACCATGTATCTGGCGACTCAAGATGGGTGATATATACCTAATTTTGGGGTGTCACAGTTGGTATCAAAGCTTAGGGATATGATCCCTGGCTAGGATATGAGAATAGAACTAGGAGGGGAGCGACGGGGAATTCCTTCGCTAGTATGATCTACCTAAGTTTTTTGGTATTTAATTGGTCAGTCAGAATATAGGGATAATATGTTACATGTCAATTAACCTTTTGTTTTGTGGCAGTATCTGAAAATGACATCCGAGAATGTTGAGAATAGCAATGGAGCACAGGAGACTGTTGATTCTCCACATATCAATAATCAGGACAATGTGCAACATGATGGCCATAATCCTCCTGTAAACAACAATACTGATCAATTGACGAATGACGGTACGTTTAGGAGCTTTTTAGAATTCATGCAACATCAGGCGAAGGCGGCTCCTGTTCATAATACAGGAGGAAACAATCAACCAACGGTTGGTCACCGCTAAGCAATTCAAGGAGCTGGGACCACCAGAGTTTTTAGGAAAGCCAGAACCACTTAAGGCGGAGACGTGGTTAAAGAAGATCACCAAGATATTTGATGTCTTGGGATGCTCCGAGGAGCAAAAGGTTCCCTTTGCCACCTTTATGTTGCGTGAAGAGGCAGATCACTGGTGGGAATCTGTAAAACGTACCCAGCCTGACGCACTCAAGATGTCTTGGGAGAAGTTCCAAGAGTTGTTCAATGACAAGTACTTTCCTGAAAGCATTCGTCATATGAAGGAGGTGGAATTTATCAAGTTGGAGCAAAACAACATGACCGTGTCGCAGTACGAAGCTAAGTTTGCCGAGTTATCCCGATTTGCGTCCCACTTGGTTGATAATGAAGAGAGAATGACGCGGATGTTTTTAAGAGGTTTGAAGCCGGAAATACGTCAATATCTTATTTCTCATAAATTGTGTTTGTATTCAGATGTTGTAAATAGGGCTCAGTTAGTGGAGCGCGATAACGAGTCAAAGTAACCAAAAGAGAGCAAATTTGGAAAATGATAATATCTGGGGTGATACTTGATCATCAAAGCGGTGACAATAAGCATGGAGGGAATCAACATGCCAAAAACGGTAACCACTTCGGTGGTAATCATGGTAAAAATAATAAGAATGGATATTTCAAGAAGAGGAGATTCAACAATGATGGAAAGACGTCAGGACCAACACCCGTTGTTAAGGAAGGAGAACGACCACCTATCATATGCTTCAAATGCGGAGGGAGGGACACATCATCCAAAGCTGCGATGATCGGCCATCCAAAGCATGCTATAATTGTGGAAGAGAAGGTCACTTAGCCCGATTTTGTCGTTCACAGAAGACAAGTTCTGCTAGGATGGAGGCACCAAAGGATGTCCCAGACAAGCCAAAGCCAGTAGTTTAAGAGAGAGCGTTTTTTTTCGTGATGAGAAACCTAAATAAAATTATCACGGGTATGTTAGTCATAAACTCTTGCAAAGTCTATACCGTATTAGATACCGGTTCTACTCACTCTTTTATTGCACCTAGTTGTGTTCAATGTTTGAAGTTAACTCCGGGGGAAGTTAGACTTTGATATATCTATTTAAACTCGGTTGGGAGAAACCTTCGTTACCTCCACTATTTATAAATCTTGTTCAAATCAACACTTTCACGTTACCTGTCGATCTTATCTCTTTGAAAATACTTGCCTTTAATGTGATTTTTGGAAACGATTGGTTAACTACTCATCATGCTTTTTCGTAAGGTTGTTAGCTTTCATACTCCTACCAACTTTGTTATGCGAATTCAAAGTAACCAAACCACTAAAGTCAATCATTGTTATATCAAGCCATAAATAAAGAGCCCCGATCCTTTCGTTGTTGACTTTCTTGTGTGGAATGCACCAAAGCCAGACTTTTTGTAGGCAACGTCATGAATGACGATGACAAGTTGATAGGTATCAATGTGACGTGCTATCCAAGTCTTGGATGAGAGTCACAGTTTTTAATGATATTTCTATTGTTAATAAATTTCCTGACGTATTCTTGAAGACTTATTAGCCTACCCCTAGAGCATGAAATCGAATTTTGTATTGACCTCAGTACAAAACCCATTTCTAAAAACCCTTAAACATTTATTCAACTAAAGCGAACGTAACATGCACCAAAGACGTTGGCTCGAGCTGTTAAAGATTATGATCGTATCATACCATCGTGGAAAAGCGAATGTGGTAGCTGACGCGTTGAGTAGAAGATCGTATGCAGTTATAAGTGCGAATATACGAACCCACATGAAAATAACGAATATACGATTAGAATCGACTTTAATCGATAAAGTTAAAGTCGCTCAAGCTACATACTCAGAGCTGATGAATGTGAAGAAGAAGGTTCAAAAGGGCGTTATTCTAGAAGCAAGAATCGACGAAGAAAGAAAATCTCAACCCTCGATTTAATTGACCCATTTTAAATCCTTGATCAAGTAGGAACTGTGGCTTATAGACTCATTTTACCGCCAAGTATGTCGCGTGTTCATAACATTTTTAACGTATCAATGTTACGTAAATATGTGGAAGACCCGAACCACATTATTAATTTTGAACCGGACGAGATAGCAGAAGATTTAACGTATGAGAAGATACGTGTTAACATCTTGGATAAGAAGGATTATATTCGACGCTCAAAGGTTATACCTCAAGAGTTATAATTTGAAGTGAAGTCAAGGTATCCTCACATGTTCGGCATACCAGGTACATACGTAAATTTCGAGGGCGAAATTTTATAAGGAGGGGAGATTGTGAGACCCCAGATTTTATGAATAAAGATTTAATTTTCTCGAAATAATATATGGTGTTGATTTGATGTAATGTTATAGTTGTGGGTAATATTTATAAATTTTGCAAAGTAAGCAAGTGGTTATATAATATTCGATTGGTCGGGGAATATTCTTTTTGTCGGGGAATATCCATACGACGGTACAATCATTGGTGGACCCCACAACGGAATTATTGTCGGATTGAGAAAACGACAAAAATACTTTATGAAAATAACGGCGGAGGTGTTACCGTTAAAACTGTTTAACTACCCGGTATTAAAAGTACGAAGAATCTGGCGTAGTTGCACAAAGTAGTTTACGGTATTGATTATTGATGCTTACGTGAGAAGTCACTCAGCTATACTCAATTATTGCTATAATAATTGATGCATCATATTTCTCATATTATTGATTCAATTATTGTTGCAGTATCATCTGCAGTATATGATATATTATTAAATCAATAATTGAGACGGCAAAGTTATTCATATTATTATTTGCAATATTGACAATGTCTAGAAGTTCTGTCAAGGAGAGGTTTGGTTACCTAATTGCGCGCCAATAAGGAGAAATCTTTATCGGAAAGCCCCCTCTTTCCTGAGAACAACCTGGTTGTTAAATATTGTGAATTATAATATTAATGATGATAAGTTCGTGTTGATTAAAGATGAATTTTATAGTTCCATTGTGTTGGACTTATTTGTGTTAGTATAATTGATGTCTGGAGGATATATTGTTTAATTGGGTATTCGGGACACTTTTCGTGTCGGAGTTACTATTCATGAGTTACTATTCATGAGTTACTATTCACGAGTTATTATTCATGAGTTACTATTTATGAGTTACTATTCACGAGTTACTATTCACCTAGTTACTATTCACTCTAGTATTGTGCATTCGGGTATTTGGGTACAATATTATTCCATGAGGAGATGTGCTAATTTTTCAGACCGTTGGTTGAAGATATAATAGTAAGTCAATATGGACCGCTGGTGGAGTTATAATAGTTAATCAATATGGATCGCTGGTTTAAAGTTTTAATAGTAAATCAGTATGGACCGTTGTTTTAAGTTTTAATAGTAAACCAATATGGACCGTCCGTTTAATAGTAAATCAATCTAGACCGTTCATGAATTAGTTACTATTCATTCCATTTTCTATAAATATAAGCTCATTCCTTCATTATTTCTTACGAATTCTTTGAAACTCTAGAGAGAATTATAAGAGAACCTATAGAAAAGTATACGCTACTTCCCTACTCTTATATTTAGTTTATTTTTTACGGTAAGGGGTATTATTTCTTTTGTATTCATGAAGAGAACTTACATTATTCCATTATTTATTATTTTGTTGGAATAACTCAGTATAATGGGCTACCCTATACATGGTGACATTCTTCTAATATTCCGTTCTTTATTATTCGTCGATATCATGCATGCGCGCTTTTATCTGGGACTGGTTCCATTATTTATTATTCGTTTAATATCCATGCATCTGTGCATTTATGGGACAGGACTGGTTTTATTATTTATTATTCGCGGAAGAATATATCCATGCGTATGCGTTACGTCGGGACCGATTCCATCCTTTATTATTCTGTTAGAATAACACCTGCATGCGATCTATCGCATGTATGGTGATTTCTTTTGTTATTCCATTCTTTATTATACTCAGTTGGTTAAAACTATGACTTCTATACTCATGAAATTAGTGGAATATCTTTAATATTTGCGCTTCATCCAGTATCTTTTCATGGAAATATTCTTCCGAGCATTCTTGAATTTTACTCTACAAAGCAGATCATGTTGACAATTTGAGCGTTATCAATTCTCGGATAAATTAATTCTTGAACTTGTTTTATTGAATTCTTATATCATTGTCATCATCCTCATGCTTATATTATGTTGAAAGTCATCGTGGCTGTAGTGCATAGATGGACTTGGTATGATTATGACGAGGATTATTCGGTATAATCATAACCGTAATGTTACAAATGATGTGAAAAAGTCCTCATTGACCCGTGAGTGCATTGATGGGATGGTTTTTTGTATGATTATGGCTATGGATTCTCTTTGCCGTAATGCCAAAGATGAATTGTTTTATGGCATGATTAGGACCGTTGATGAAAACATGATTATCTTTAGCCGTAGTGCATGGATAATTCGTGGTCGTGATACTAAAGAATATCCTTAGCCATAGTGTAGGGGTGATTCGATGATGTGGATTATTTATTAAGCTGAGTCCCAGCGATAAAAGTGATGAAAAACCTTTTAAATCATAGAAGATAGTAGATTTTATTCCCTACTTGACTCTTCTAATGGATTGCGTGTTTCGCTGCAGTTAAACTTGATAGTTGTTATATTTTATAAGTTTAACACTGTTGAAGGCTAACGATAAATTATTCTACATTATCTTAGTCATAATATTTCTTACTAGGCTAGTTGAGCTCACCCTTTCTTTCACTGTTCTCTTCAGGAAATGAGAACGTAGCTGGGACTAGTCGGGGAACAGAGTGATGGTCCTAGATGGTGCATTAGTAGTCCTCACTATTCTGTGAAATAGTGTGATAATAATTGTAATGAGGACTCCTTTTGAGTTTGTATAATCTCTAGTAGATAATATTTGTATTCAAACTCACAGTTTATGTTTTGTCGTATTGTATTGTATTTGACGGTTGTATTTGAATTACGTACCATGTATCTGGCGACTCAAGATGGGTGATGTATACCTAATTTTGGGGCGCCACGACTTTCCAATAAGGATTTCTCCTTCTTTGGCGCCGCAATTAGGTGACCAAACCTCTCCTTAGATGAACTTTCTAGACATTGCCAATAATGTTATCTAATAATATTATTCAGATAATATGAATTATTGCTTTGATAATGGAAAATCTTGTGTAGTGACAATTATTGAAACAACAAAGAATATAAAATATCAACGCAATAATTATTGAATCAATAAAATAAAAAATCTTTAAAGAATTATTCGTGTAACAATTATTGAGTAGTGCCTTCTTACGTAAGAATCAATAATTGGTGCAATACCTTGTGCTACTGTGCAACAACGCGTATTACTATGTTTTAACCACCGGGTATTCCAACAATATTAACGGTAACAACTACGCCATTATTTATAAATAATTTATACTTGTCATTTTCTTCATCCAATCACTTTCCGTTATGGAGCCCACACAAGGCTGCGCCGTCGTACGAATATTCCCCGACAGTAAGAATATTCCACGACCAAACGAATATTCTCCGATAAAAATGAATATTTTATAACCACTTGCTTATTTAAAATATTTGCGCATTTGACCCATAACTAACCACATTAATCAAATCAACCCTTACTATTTCAAAATAATAAATAGAGGAAATTAAATTTCATTTATTAATAATTTGGGGTCTTACAACCTCCCCTCCTTATGAAATTTTGTCCTCAAAATTGACGTACGTACCTGGTGTTTTGAAAAGATGAGGATACATCGCTTTCATTTCCGTTTCCAACTCCCAGGTCATTTCCTCAATAGCATGGTTCCTCCACAAAACTTTAACTTGTGGTATGACCTTTGTGCGTAGGACATGCTCCTTTTTATCCAAGATCTTGATAGGTACCTCCTCGTACGTTAAGTCTTCGGCTATCTTGTCCGGTTCTAACTCAATAACATGGTTCGGGTCTTTCACATATTTACGTAGCACAGATATATGAAAAATATTATGAATACGAGACATACTTGGAGGTAATGCGAGTCTATAGGCCACTTTTCCTACTCGGTCAAGAATCTGAAATGGACCAATAAATCGTGGATTGAGCTTTCCTCTCTTCCCAAATCTTGTAACTCCCTTCCATGGAGCAACACGCAACAATATATGATCCCCAATACTAAATTCCACGTCCTTTCGATGAAGATCCGCATAACTCTTTTGTCGATCCTGTGCCGTTTGTATACGTTGTCGAATCATTTGGATCTTTTCTGTAGTCATACGTACCAACTCGGTTCCCAACAATGTTGCTTCACCCACCTCATCCCAACATATTGGAGAGTGACACTTTCGTCCATACAATGCTTCGAATGGAGCCACACCTATACTTGTCTGATAACTGTTGTTGTAGGAGAATTCCACCAATGGTAAATACTTATTCCAACTGCCTTTGAAGTCTAGGACACAGAGTCTTAATAGATCTTCAAGAGTTTGAATAGTCCTCTCTGATTGCCCGTCCGTTTGAGGATGGTATGCCGAATCAATAAATAAATCCGTGCCCATAGCTTTTTGCAAGCTAACCCAAAATCTTGAAGTGAATCTTGGGTCATGATCCGAAACTATGGATACTAGCATGCCATGCAATCTCACAATCTCATCTACGTACATACAAGCAAGACGTTCAAGGGAATAAGTCTCCCGTATCGGCAAGAAATGAGCAGACTTGGTTAATCTATCAACAATAACCCAAATCGCATTTATGCCTTGAGAAACCATGGGAAGACCCGTAACAAAATCCATGGTAATGTGTTCCTACTTCCATTTTGGAATCTCAAGTGGTTACAATGGACCCTTTGGCACTTGATGCTCCGCCTTTACACGTTGACAAGTTAAACACCTCGAGATAAACTTTGCAATCTCTCTCTTCATATTGTTCCACCAAAATGTATGTCGAAGATCATGATACATTTTGGTACTTTCAGGATGGATTATAAATGGTGTATTGTGTGCCTCCATCATGATCTTGTACTTCAAATCAAAATCATTAGGAACACAAAGTCTGGAGTGGACTCGAAGTATTCCTTCTTCATCAATTCTTGCTTCTGGAATAGCACCTTCTTGCACTTTCTTCTTCATACGCATCAGCTCCATGTCCGTAGCTTGAGCAGTTTTAACTTTATCAATTAAAGTCGGTTCTACTCGTATGCTTGATATCATCACGTGGGTACTTGGAGCCTTTATCTCTATCTCCATCATTTGCAAGTCATACAAAATGGGCCTTTGTGTTAACAACATTGCACTTGTACCCGCATATGATCTTCTACTCAATGCGTCAGCTACCACATTTGCTTTTCCAGGATGGTATTATGGTATGGTCGTAATCTTTCAATAACTCGAGCCAACATCGTTGCCGCATGTTGAGTTCTTTTTGGGTGAAGAAATATTTGAGGCTTTTATGGTCTGAATATATCTCCACTTTCTCCCCATATAGATAGTGCCTCTAGATCTTTAGCGCGAAAACGACTGCTGCCAACTCTAGATCATGAGTAGGATAATTCCTCTCATATTCTTTAAGTTTTCGTGAGGCATAGACTATAACTTTCCCACGTTGCATGAGAACACATCCTAGCCCTTTGCTTGAAGCATCGCTGTAGATAACAAATCCATCTGAACCAGATGGTATGGTCAAAACAGGTGCCAAAATGAGTCTCCTCTTAAGCTCTTGGAAACTCTTCTCGCATTCCTCGCTCCATACGAATTTGATATCTTTCCGAGTCAGCTGAGTTAATGGAGTAGCAATTCGAGAAAATCCTTCCATGAATCTCCGATAATAACCAGCTAAGCCCAGAAAGCTACGTACTTCGGTCACCGACTTCGGTTATTCCCAACTTTGTATTGCTTCAATCCTCGTCGGGTCAACAGATACTCCATGTTTTGACACCACGTGCCCAAGGAATGCTACTTCCTCAAGCCAGAACTCACATTTCTTCAACTTGGCATATAACTTGTTTTCACGAAGCCTTTGGAGTACCAGCTTCAAATGGTGCTCATGATCTTCACGACTTTTGGAATATATGAGGATGTCATCAATAAAGACAACAACGAACTGATCCAAATATTCCTTGAATACTCGGTTCATCATATCCATGAAAGTCGCAGAAGCATTAGTCAATCCAAAAGACATGACTAAGATTTCATAATGCCCGTACCGAGTTCTAAAGGCAGTCTTTGGAATATCCTCAGTTCTAATCTTCAGCTGATGATATCCAGAACGAAGATCGATTTTTGAAAAGAATTGTGCTCCTTGTAACTGGTCAAACATGTCATCAATACGAGGTAGCGGATACCTATTCTTGATAGTGACATGGTTTAATTCCCGGTAGTCGATACAAAGTCGCATACTCCCGTCTTTCTTCTTTACGAATAAAATAGGAGCACCCCAAGGAGATGTACTAGGACGAATGAAATCGATGTCCAACAACTCCTGTAGTTGGACCTTTAACTCCTGAAGTTCAATAGGAGCCATTCGATATGGGGTTTTAGAAATGGGCTTTGTACCAGGTTCAAGATCAATAAAGAATTCAACTTCACGTTCTGGGGGTAGACCGGGAAGTTCTTCAGGAAATACATCAGGAAAATCAATAACAACATGAATATTATTCAAATATGACGTGTCTTTATTCAAATCCATAACATGGGCTAAGAAAGCTTGACATCCGTTTGTTTAATAAACGAATAGCTTTATGACTAGATATAACAGTGATTGATTTTAATGGCTTAGTTGCTTAAATTCGCACAACAGGTTAGTTAGGAATATGAAAACTAACAACCTTACGAAAACAATCAATTTTGGCATGATGAGTAGTTAACCAATCAATCCCTAAAATCACGTCAAATGCAAGTATCTTTAAAGAGATAAGGTCAACAGGTAAGGTGATGGTGCCAACTTGGATCAACTAAGATTTATAAACAGTGGATGTGATGAAAGTTTCTCCTAACAGAGTTTCCACAGATAAATCAAAGTCTAATTTCTCCGGAGTCAAGTTTAAACGTTGAGCACAAGCAGGAGAAATAAATGAATGGGTAGCACCGATATCTAGTAAGGTATAAACTTCGCATGAATTTATGATTAGCTTACCCATGATCACCATGTTTGGGTTCCTCGCATGTTGACCAGTCACGACAAACGCTCTTCCAGGAACCGTTGACTTTGACTTTTCTGGGACAGTCTTTTGAGTCACCATCCCCGTTGGACTTGGTTTCACTACAGTGCAATCTCGAGCGATATGTCCTTCCTTTCCACAATTATAACATACCTTAAACTGTTGTGGGTAGTTTGGGCTGATATGTCTTTCTTTTTCGCACTTATAGCATATGACCGGTGGTCGTTCTCCTCCCTTAGAACCAGTTGCTGCTGGTGCTGACGTCTTCGTATTGTCATTGTTGAATCTCCTCTTTTTGAAATCTCCTCTCGACTCGCTTCTTCTATTCTCATGGCCATGATTACCACCAGAGTGGTTGCCACTCTTGTCCGTATTTTTCTTTCTCCGCTGGTTATCGTTGTTCTGATGACTGTTGTCACCGGTATGATCCTGGTTGTGGTCCCTCGGTTGAACGTACTCGTTATCTCGCTCTAATAATTGAGCCCTGTTGACAACATCTGAATAGAGAGAAAATTTATGTGAAATGAGATATTGACGTATGCCGGGTTTCAAACCTCTCAGAAACATCCGCGTCATACGTTCCTCATTCTCCACCAAATGAGGTGCAAACACGACAACTCTGCAAGAACTTCGCCTCGTCTTTGGGACACCGCCATGTTATTCGCTCGATCTAATAAACTCTACCTCCTTCATATGACGAATACTTTCGGGAAAGTTCTTGTCATTGAAAAGTTTCAAACGCTTCCCAAGACATGCTGAAAAGCACGCTGGATGGAGTACGCTTCACGATTCCCACCAAAGAATCGCCTCATTACGGAACATAAAGGTGGCGAATGGAACTTTCTGTTCCTCCGTGCATCCCAAGACATCGAATATCTTGGTAATTTGCTTGACCCACATCTCCGCCTTAATCGGATCTGACTTTCCCTGCACTCGTGGTCCCAACTCCTTGGCGCTTGCATTTGTGATAAACCGTGAATTGCTATCGTTTCCTCCTGTATTTTGAACACGAGTCTCCCTCGTCTAATTTTGAATGAACTGCAAAAAGCTTCTAAACATCCCATCGTTCATCATCTGCTCAGTGGTGTTGTTCACAGGAGGAATATTGCCAGCCTGTTGCACGTTCTCCTCGTTGGTGAGTACAGGCGTCTCCACGGTTTCATTTACTCCACTGTTAACATTCTCAGTTGCCATTCTTAAATACTGCCATAAAACCAGGGTTAATTAAACAAATTAACAAATCACATAATACCCCTATATTATGACCGACCAACAAATAAGCTTAGGTAGGACACACTAGCGAAGGATTTACTCATCTCTCTCCTCCTAGTTCTATTCCCCGATCTCCGCCAGAGATCATATCCCTAAGCTCTGATACCAACTGTGACACCCCCAAAATAGGTATACAACTCCCATTCCGAGTCGTCAAAATACATGGTACATAAACAACTACAACTTTATTAATACAACATAAAAACTGTGAGTTTAAATACAAATATTTCCATCTAGACAATATTCATACCCAAATAAGTCCTCATTACAATTATTGATACATTATTTTACAAAAATTGTGAGGACTACTAAAATGACTTTCTAGAACCTTCATTCCATACCCCGACTAGTACTCGCTACATTCTCGCCTCCTGAGAAGAAAAATGGAATAAAAAGGAAAAGGGTGATCTCAACTAGCCCAGTAAAGAATATTATGACTAAGATAATATAGAACAAATTATCGTTAGTCTTCAACAGAGAAAAATCTGATAAAATACAATAGACAACAAGTTTCAGATCAATATTTACAGCGGAAATAATAATTCATAGAAGAGTTACGTAGAGAATGAAATCTACTATTATCTATGAATTTAAAAGTCCATCATCAATATTTTATCCCTGTAACATCAATCAATATACATCATAAATCAAATATTCATCTTTGCACTACAGGCCAAAGATATTCACCAGTTTGTCATGTTCATCTTTGCACTACGGGCCAAAGATATTCATCAGAAATCATTCATCTTTGCACTACAGGCCAAAGATATTCAGTAATATCATCATTTAGGACTGAGGATGATGAAAAATATTTTAAAGGAAACGAATCCAGTGAAACAAAATAACAAATATTAAGGATTCGTATTTCGATTTATCCATGTCCAAAAATACCTCATAAATAATCATAGTGGAGTAAAATTTAAGAATGATCAAAATATGGATACAATCAAAGCTAGTATCCCTAATAGATATTTTGGAGGAAAAACAAAAATTTAATTTTTCTATGAATAGTGCCGTATTCGTGAATAGTGCTGTATACGTGAATAGTAACCCCGACACTAAAAGACAAGAATTTCACAAGAAAAATCTTACTAATATTCTGGCATAATGATATTGAAAGAAATAATATCATTTTAAAAAAAAAATATCTCTTACCTCGAAAAGACAAAGATTTCCGACTTGAATATCGGATATAGAGTCAAGGAACTTGCAATCAGTATAGCAACACTCAAAGTCTTAAAATACTCACAAGAATACGCTCGATAATATAGAGAGAGAAAGAGAGAGAAAACTTGTGTTTCTGGTGTGATTTTCAATTCTAACCTAAACACCCTATTTATAGGAAAATGCTTAGATCACCAAAGCAGAAACTTTAATATAATATTAATATATTATATATAAATTCTAACGCCAACCTTTGAATGCTGGAATCCCACATGTTTAACAACAAAATGAGCCCACCAACTTGTTAAAAATGTTTTTGTTGATATAAATAATTAAAACTTCCAAAAATCAATTATTTTGGAACTTCAGAACTTCAATAATTCATAATAAATAGCCCTTTTGTCAGAAAAATTCGAACCACGTGTCTTTTCCATAGGAAATTTGATTATCTACAACTTTACAGAAGAAAGTTTTTTCAAATTCCAAACAGAAATTCACCGAAATCCACAAATGGGCGATTTTACAAGCAATAATCAAATTTCAGTCAAGAAATGGGGTCCACCGACACACAAAATATGTTTTAATCATTTAATGCAACAAAAATACTCTTCTTTCTCATATACTCATATATCCCACATTCATTGTAAAAATATCATCATTATTCTATTATAATAATATAATAAAATATTATTTTATCAGAAAAGATAAAATATCGATTTTCAACAATTGTCACTTTAAAAATTTTCTCCATCTATATCCACATAAAAATGAATATTTTCCTCATCATATAAATCAATAATTAATTATTCACAAATAATATTACAGAATCACAATATCGTGACCAGTGCGGTTCAGAGAAAGAGGGGCTTTCAATAAGGATTTCTCTCATCTTGCACGCAATTAGGTGACCAAACTTCTCCTTAGATGTAACTTTCTAGACATTGCCAATAATATTATCTAATAATATTATTCGGATAATATGAATTATTGTTTCGATAATGGAAAATAATTGTGTAGTGACAATTATTGAAACAACGAAGAATATAAAATATCAACGCAACAATTATTGAATCAATAAAATAAAATATTGAAGCAAGTAATTATCGTAATAATTATTGAGTAGTGCCTTCTTACGTAAGAATCAATAATTGGTGCAATATCGTGCTATTGTGCAACAACAACGCAGACATCGTGTTTTAACCACGGGTATTCCAACAAGATTATTCTGTAATAACTACGCCTGTTATTTATAAACAACTTATACTTGTCGCTTTCTTCATCCAATCTTTTCAGTTATGGGGCCCACATTAAGGTCGCTACTGGCCGCATTTAATAATATTCCCCGTAAGAATATTTCACGACCAAACGAATATTCTCCGTTTAAAAATAAATATTTTATAACCACTTGCTTATTTAAAATATTTGCGCATTTTACCCATAACTAACCACATTAATCAAATCAACATTTACTATTTCAAAATAATAAATAGATGAAATTAAATTTTATTTATTAATAATTTGGAGTCTTACAATTGATAATTTTGTGGGTTGAAGTTCAAATTTAATGAGTTAATTAAATTAAATGAGTTGTTAACTAATTATCATATTATATAATGGTAATATTCTAATTTTATTTAATAATTAAATTAGAGAGTCGGTAATGATTAAATGAATTGTTGAATAATTATAATTGTTCTAATTTAATTTAATAATTAAATTAGAGATTTACTAATTTATTAAATAAAATTATAATTTATAATGAAAATTATAATTATGTTGCAATTTGATTTATGTGGCAATTTGATTTAATAAGTTGATGTTAACTTTAATTTAATTGAATTTGAATATTAGAATTTAATTAAATAAAGTGTGACAATTAAACTATATAGTAAATGAGTTATTAAAATAAATTAAAAGAGATTTAATTTAGTTTTACCAAACAAAACCTTAAGGCTTTTAAATTCTTATTTTGATTCAGTTTTTCCAAACAAGCCTTAGTGGCTTTTGAATTTAAAAAATAATAATAATTGACATTTGATATAATACCTGTGATACCCCCAAATCTGGATACTCTAATTTGTAAGACCCCAACTTTTATGAATAAAGATTAATTTTTTCTCAAAATATATTTTTGAATATTATGGTGCGGATTTGATATAATGTTATAGTTGTGGGTATTATTTACAAATTTTGCAAAGTAAGGAAGTGGTTATATAATATTCGATTGGTCGGGGAATATTCTTTTTAACAGGGAATATTCGTACGACGACACAATCATTGGTGAACCCATTAGCGGAAGTATTATCGTAGTTAGTTAGAAAACAGCGTAATTATCTTTTATAAAAAATAACGGCGAAAGTTTTATCGTTAAACTTTTGTACTACCCCGTGGTAAAAGTACGATGAATTTATGGTTGCATAGTAGCACAGTATTGATTATTGATGCTTACGTGAGAAGTCACCTCGAGTTATACTCAATTATTGCTACACGAAGAATTCTTTGCATAATATCTCTCATACTATTGATTCAATTATTGTCACAAAGATCATCCGCATAATATTTATTATTATTAAATCAATTATTGAGACGAAAAAGTTATTCATATTATTATTTGCAATATTGACAATGTCTAGAAAGTTCTGTCGAGGAGAGGTTTGGTCACCTAATTGCGCGCCAATAGGGAGAAATCCTTATCGAAAACCCCCTCTTTCCTAGGAATGATCTGGTTGTTTAAATATTGTGAGTTATAATATTAATGATGAATAAGTTCATGTTGATTAAAGATGAATTTGATATTTTCATTGTGTTGGGATTATTAGTGTTAGTGGAAATCGACATCCATTTCGATAATAATTGATGTATGGAGGTTATATTGACCAATTGGTTAATTAATTGGATAAATGAATAATTAATTGCTATTAATTCACATGCTTATAACTATTTGTGCACATGTGAGTACTATTGATTCACATACATGTACTATTAGGGGAGGTGGTGCAAGATTGATAATACTTGCACGACTAAATTAAAAATGAAGGTATAGATGAATGTACTATACTGTAATTATTTTTTTCACATGATTGTACTATTGATTCACATGATTGTACTATTGATTCACAAGATGTACTATTAGGGGAGGTGGTGCAAGTTTGATAATACTCGCAGGACTAAATTAAAAATGAAGGAAAAGATGAAGGTATTATACTGTAATGTTTCGAGCCCCAAAACGTGCAATTATCGAAACTATATTTTTCTATACATAGAAGCTCATTCTTCTTTCATTCTCACCAATTTACTAAGACTCACAAGAGCAATTATAGAGAGATAAGCTATAGAGAGAAAGAAGAAGAGAAGTTTGATACTTCACTATTCTAGTATCCAGTCTTCTTGTGACACCCTCAAAATAGGTCCAATCCATCCAACCTATTCTGAGTCGCCAAATACATGGTACAGAAAATAATTACAACTTTGTTACTACAATTGTCGTGCAAAATACAACAACACATATACTGTGAGTTTTAATACCAATTGTGACTCATGTCCTAACTATGGACATCACCTCACATTGATACATAACATAAAGGTACAGTAAATAACTGTTTTAGAGATTAAAATCTTTGGGAAGTGCTCAAGGAAACCTTCATACATGGGAGGCTATGCGTCTAGGTTATGATAGATATCATATGCCCACAGAATTATCCTTGGTTGACCCAATAGACCCCAAAGAAAAATGAGAAGATTACTATCATATTCTTTCCAATGGTGAGTCTTCTATTGACATATAACTATCTCCATTGTCTCCAATTGAAAATTATATTTCAAATAAACTTCAAGATCATATAGTCCCATATTGAACATATATTTTTTCTCGGAATTTTTAAAATTCATTTACTATTTTTCATATGGCCAAAACAGCCGAATATTTAGACATTTATCAAAAATTATACTTTTATCCAAAATTTTCAAAATTTACAGAGTATACTTCTATCATATGCATGTACAGTCAATAAAAATTTCACCAATTTTGGAGTTAACCACAAGGAGTTATAAGGGTTTACTTTTAAAATAGTCTTTTCCCATAAAATTCATAACTCATAATCTATACATCCAAAAATCGCCATTTTTGTACACAATTTAGAAAACTCATCAAATTATCATTTCAAAATTTTCCAGAATTTTTGAGGGTCAGAAAAGTTACGAAACAGGAAAACATAATAACCCTTACAATCCCTTACCTCAAAAGAGCAGTATTTCTAACTGAAATATCAGATGTAAAGCCGAAAGAAACTTGCACTGAATAGCAACTCTCCAAGTATCTAAATACTCACAAAAATACGCTCGATAATATAGAGAGAAAGAAAACTTGTTTCTGGTGTGATTTTCAATTCTAACTTAAGCGTTTATTTATAGGAAAATGCTAGAACGCCAAAGGAGACTAAATTAATAAAATATTAATTAATATTTTTCTTCCTACACATGCCAACCATTGCTAAAAATTCAATAGCAACCACAGTGGGGCCCACCTAAAAATCATCCATCTTTCCCAACAACCAAAAGTGGGTACCACTCAATTTTATTAAAAATTATTTTATTTTCCAAAACTTCAATAATTCATAGAAAATAGCTCGTTTATCAGAAAAATACGAATTTTATGTCCATTCCACACGAAATCAAATTCTCTACAACTTTGCAGAAGAAAGTTTTTCCAAATTTCAGACAGAAAATTTCCGAAATCCATAAACGGACGATTTTCAACACCTTTTAAAATTCATAATAAATCATGCATTAATTTTTAACGGTTCAAAATTTGTGGACATATACTCAACTTATATATGTATAATATATCCAAAAATCACAACGATCCAACAGTCGGATTAAAATTATAACTCACGCAATAGAGCTTTAAGAATACTGATTTGATTTAATGGCTCCATTCCGACAAAATACTGAAAAAAACACCTCAGCATTAATTCCTTCATTCATAACCACATAAATAAATCCATCATTTATATCCACATCAAATAAATATTTCCTTATCATATAAATCAATAATTAATTATTCACAAATAATATTACAGAATCACAATAATGACAACCAGTTGGTTCCTAGGAAAGAGGGGGCTTTCCGATAAGGATTTCTCCTTACTGGCGCGCAATTAGGTGACCAAACCTCTCCTTGACAGAACTTTTTAGACATTTCCAATAATGCTATCTCATAATATTATTCAAATAATATGAATTATTGATCCGATAATGGGAAATATTGTGCAGTGATAATTATTGAAACAACAATAATATAAAATATCAACGCAGCAATTATTAATAAAATAAAATATTGAAACAGTAATTACTGTAATAATTATTGAGTAGTGTCTTCTTACGTAAGAATCAATAATTCAAAAATACTGTGCAATATCATGTGCTACTGTGCAACCACCCGTATTACTGTATTTTAACCACCAGGTAATCCAGAAGTGTTAACGGTAACAACTACGCCGTTATTTAAAAAAACTCAAACTTGTCGTTTTCTTCATCCAACAGTTATTCTGTTATGGGGCCCACAAATGGCTGTGCTATCGTACGAATATTCCCCGACAACAAGAATATTCCACGACCAAACGAATATTCCCCGATAACAATAAGTATTTTATAGCCACTTGCTTATTTTGAAAAAAATTTCACATATCACCCTTAGCTTTAACCTTTTATCAATTTAACCATTTACTGAATAGAAAAATTGAATACTTTTATTTCATAAAATTCGGGGTCTTACAATCTCCCCTCCTTATGAAATTTCGTCCCCCAAATTTACGTACCTGGTATTTCAAAGAGTTTAGAATACCTTGCTTCTATCTTCCCTGTCCTCATGATTTCTCCATTGCTCATCTCCTGTATTTCAGATATCATTCTAGAATACAGCTTCAAAACAAGGGTTAATTGAACAAATTAACATATCACATAATATCCCGATATTATGACTGACCAACAAATAAGCTTACGTAAGACACACTAGAGAAGAATTTACTCATCTCTCCCCTCCTAGTTCTATTCCCCGATCTCCACCAGAGATCATATCCCTAATCTCTGATACCAAATGTGATACCCCAAAAATAGGTCCAATCCATCCAACCTATTCTGAGTCGCCAAATACATGGTATAGAAAATAACTACAACTTTATTACTACAATTGTCGTGCAAAATACAACAACACATATACTGTGAGTTTTAATACCAATTGTGACTCATGTCCTAACTATGGACATCACCTCACATTACATTACATAAAGGTACAGTCAATAACTGTTTTAGAAATTAAAATATTTGGGAAGTGCTCAAGGAAACCTTCGTACATGGGAGGCCATGCGTCTAGGTTATGGTAGATATCTTATGCCCACAGAATTATCCTTAGTTGACCCAATAGACCCTAAAGAAAAACGGGAAGATTACTATAATATTTTTTCCAATAGTGAGTCTTCTATTGACATATAACTATCTCCATTATCTCCAATTGAAAATTATATTTCAAATAAACTCCAAGATCATATAGGTAGTGCTCGTAGATATACTCAGTAAGTGGATGTGCACAACCCTGTCTTATGATAGCACGAGGTTGTATGTCATTAGACATCTTGTATGATATTGGCAAAACACCCTTCCAACGTTGGGTTCACCTCACCCTATTTGATTCACCAAATATAACTACTAAATGATGTATAAAAATACAACACACTTTTCTATACTTTGTTTAGGGAGAACTACCACCACCGCCAGAGACCACCGTTCTATTCCTCGTTATCCCCTTTCGACCCAAATTTACACTCTTATTACCTGAAAGGAATTGTGAAGCAAAAGGGTGAGCTCAACTAGCCCAGTAAAGAATATCATGACTAAAGATAATTAAATTATCAATAGTCTTGATCAGTAATAAATTAGAGATTTAGAACATATGGTAGATGATAAAACTTTTCAACCATAGTTGCAGCGGAACGAGCAATCCATTAGAAGAGTCAAATAGTCCATAAAGTCTATTATCTTCTCCACGTTAAAAGTCCACCAACAATGTTTTATCCCTGTAACATCAATCAACAGTTCCTTTCCACAATTATATGAATAACTCACAATCATAATTGTGATTCAAAATTCCTCTTCGCACCAAGGACGAAGATAATTTTCATCACCTATCTTTACCTGAAATATCAGAGATCATGGTTATACCAAACCACAGTTCCTGTTCATAATCATACTAATAAATTTATCGTTGTACTACGGGCCAAAGATATTCGTCAACAGTTCATCTTTGCACTACTGGCCAAAGATATTCAACAACGGGTCATCTTTGCACTACATGCGAAAGATATTTAATAACAAATCATCTTTGCACAACAGGCCAAAGATATTCAACAACAGATCATATTTGTACTACAGGCCAAAGATATTCAACAACAGATCATATTTGCACTACATGCCAAAGATATTCAACAACAGATCATCTTTGCACTACCGGCCAAAGATATTAATATCTCAAAGAAATATATAATCATTTTAGAATTTATATAAACCATAATTATAACCATGTTGATCCTTTCACCTTTGCACTTAAGCTAAAAATATTCAATTGTAAATTCAATGGTCATGATCATACCAGTCAACAATTCAACTTTGCACTACTGGCCAAATAGAACCCATGGTCATGATCATACCAATAATCTACCCATCTTTACACTCAAGTCAAAGAGAAATTTCTTCACCAGGATTATAAAAATGTTATATATGATAATAAAAACAATATGATCAAAACATGGATTTAATCTCATGAGTAATATTCATAAATCAACGATAATTTGGTCAGAAAAAGAAACCAATTTTGTCGTGAATAGTACCTCGTAAATAGTAACTCGTGAATAGTAACTCATGAATAGTAATTCATGAATAGTAACCCCGACATAAAAAAGGTAGAAATTCTACAATAAAATCCATACAAATATTTCGGTATAATGATATTGAAAGAGTAATATTTCTTAAACATATAAACAATTTATTTTAATTATTTACACTTTACTAAATAATGCATTTAATCATCCTAAAATGCCAAACTTATAAAATTTTATCACCAATAACTGAAACCATCATCAAAAATCTGCATATACCTCATATAGGATTCTCAAGCCATAAAATTCTATTTTCCAATTTTCTTACTTCACATAACATATTTAATTCATTTACTCATAAACTAGAACATTTTCATGAAAAATACCAAATCAGTACAAATAAATTTTCTTTTCTGAGATTTAACAGAATATAGTCCTATATTGAACATATATTTTTTCTCAGAATTTTTAAAATTCATTTACTATTTTTCATATGGCCAAAACAGCCGAATATTTAGACATTTATCAAAAATTGTACTTTTATCCAAAAATTTCAAAATTTACAGAGTATACTTCTATCATATGCATGTACAGTTGTTGATCGATTTCGCAATCAATGAATACGTGTAAGTATACACGGTCAACAAGTAATAAAGTGAAAGTAGAGTATCGTTCCCACGAGGAATTATTTAATAAAAATCACCAAGTACTAATTCTTAACCAAACTAATTTTATTTAAACAATCTCAAATCGTGTTTTTTCTAATTAAGAAAACTAAATTAACTAATTAAAACTAAGATTTTAACGAATGAATTCAAATAAATAAAGATTAAGACTTCAATATCCCCAATTATGAACTATAAATCAATTATCCAATTATCCCAATTATTATGCCTACTGAATTGTTAACAGGAATTCTCAATTGCCAAGAGCCCTTTTCCAAGTGATCAATTGCCTTCTATTTAATCCATTAATTTTGCTATATTTCTATGCAAAACAATTGAATTAAACTCGTTATAATCCCAATTCCTTATGTGTTACATGCGGCGAAAAGATATTTCCATTCTATTCACAAACCTAATTATTCACTGTGCAAATAACTAAGTCACATGATATCATGCCCAGTTCTAAACCTAGAAATCCTCTTCCAATTCCTTCTAGAGTAACAAAGTAATTACTGATCAGATAATTAATCAATAAGCATAAGGCAAGATAAAAAACTCACTTTGACACAAATAATTGGAATATAATGAATAACTAATTCATAGCCATAAAAAGTTCAATTGAAATCTTAATAAAAGAGTTAGTTCATAATTAAAGAATTAAAACCAAGAATCCACAATTTGAATAGACATCAAAAGATAAAAGTAAGATGAGAGAAGAGAATAGAATCTGGTTGTCGTTACCGTCTGATGCTCCCTCTTTCTCTTGCTCTTGATCTTCAATGGTCTCCAAGTTGCTTCAATCTCCAAAACTAATAAGAACTAGGGTTATTTTCTAATCTAAAGGAGTGTTTTATCTAGGCTAAGCTATGTAATCTCCCTTTATTTTATGCCTTACATCATGTATTTATAGGTTACAAGTCCAATTTTTAGTTTAGGAACAAACCCAATCCAATTTGAGTCAAAAAGGTGTTAAAATTACCTAAACGCTGGCGTCTGTGCCATCACTAAGCCCTTCTCCAAAAGCCTCATTTACTGGGCACGGCGCTCAAACTCTGCTCCCCGGCCCTTTGCCACAAGTATAGGTTAAAATGGGCGCCCGGCGCTACCACATATTCGACATTTTCTCGCTCCGACGTCCCTTGGGAAAATGGCCATAACGTCTTTGTCCGAACTCCGATTTCGATGATTCAAGATGATCCGGAAAGAGGAGAAGTAGATCTACAACTTTCATTCTTTGAGTTTTTCGAAATAATGTCAGAAGCTATAGTAAAATTGGCCCTGAAGTGACTGCTATGTAAATGGCAAGCCGAAAACGTGAATCTAGCCACCCCAAACATCGATCCATGTAACTTTTGTCCCAATTCCTATAAAATAACATAAAACATGCATGAATAGACACAAACACATAAAAACATCCTAAAAGACTTAAGAACAACAATAAATTAAGCCCGAATGTATCCAATTTATGGGTATAAAACTCACTCATCAACAGTCAATAAAAATTTCACCAATTTTGGAGTTACCCACAAGGAGTTATAAGGGTTTACTTTTAAAATAGTCTTTTCCCATAAAATTCATAACTCATAATCTATACATCCAAAAATCGCCATTTTTGTACACAATTTAGAAAACTCATCAAATTATCATTTCAAAATTTTCCAGAATTTTTGAGGGTCATAAAAGTTACGAAACAGGAAAACATAATAACCCTTACAATCCCTTACCTCAAAAGAGCAGTATTTCTGACTAGAACATCGGATGTAAAGCCGAAGGAAACTTGCACTGAATAACAACTCTCCAAGTATCTAAATACTCACAAAAATACGCTCGATAATATAGAGAGAAAGAAAACTTGTTTCTGGTGTGATCTTCAATTCTAACTTAAGCGTATATTTATAGAAAAATGCTAGAACGCCAAAGGAGACTAAATTAATAAAATATTAATTAATCTTTTCTTCCTACGCATGCCAACCATTGCTGAAAATTCAACAGCAACCACAGTGGGGCCCACCCAAAAATCATCCACCTTTCCCAACAACCAAAAGTGGGTCCCACCCAATTTTATTAAAAATTATTTTATTTTCCAAAACTTCAATAATTCATAAAAATAGCCCGTTTATCGGACAAATACTTAATTTTATGTCCATTCCACACTAAATCAAATTCTCTACAACTTTGCGTAAGAAAGTTTTTCTAAATTTAGAGATGTAAAATATTCAAATCCATAAACCAGACGATTTTCAAAACCTTTAAAATTCATAATAAATCATGCATTAATTTTTAACGATTCAAAATTTGTGGACATATACTCAACTTATATATATATAACATATCCAAAAATCACAACGATCCAACGGTCAGATTAAAGTTATAACTCACGCAATAGAGCTTTAAGAATACTGATTTGATTTTTAATGCCTCCATTCCGACAAAATATCGACAAAAAAACCTCAAAGATTAATTCCTTCATTCATAACCACATAAATAAATCCATCATTTATATCCACATCAAATAAATATTTCTTATCATATAAATCAATAATTAATTATTCACAAATAATATTACGTAATCACAATAATGACAACGTGTGGTTCCAGGAAAGAGGGGCTTCCGATAAGGATTTCTCTCATCATGGCGCAATTAGGTGACCAAACCTCTCCTTGAAAGAACTTTCTAGACATTCCCAATAATGCTATCTCATAATATTATTCAAATAATATGAATTATTGATCCGATAATAGGAAATATTGTGCAGTGACAATTATTGAAACAACAATAATATAAAATATCAACGCAGCAATTATTGAATCAATAAAATAAAATATTGAAACAAGAATTACCGTAATAATTATTGAGTAGTGTCTTCTTACGTAAGAATCAATAATTCAAAATATATGCGTAATATCGTGTACATCTTGTAACCACCAGACATCGTATTTTAACCACTGTGTAATCCGTGTTGTTAAAGGTAACAACTACGCCGTTATTTATAAAAACTCAAACTTGTTGTTTTCTTCATCCGACAGTTATTCTGTTATGAGGCCCACAAATGGTTGTGCCATCGTACGAATATTCCCCGATAACAAGAATATTCCACGACCAAACGAATATTCCCCGATAACAATAAGTATTTTATAGCCACTTGCTTATTTTGAAAAAAATTTCACATATCACCCTTAGCTTTAACCTTTTATCAATTTAACCATTTACTGAATAGAAAAATTGAATACTTTTATTTCATAAAATTCGGGGTCTTACAATCTCCCCTCCTTATGAAATTTCGTCCCCCAAATTTACGTACCTGGTATTTCAAAGAGTTTAGAATACATTGCTTCCATCTTCCCTGTCCTCATGATTTCTCCATTGCTCATCTCCTGTATTTCAGATATCATTCTAGAATACAGCTTCAAAACAAGGGTTAATTGAACAAATTAACATATCACATAATATCCCGATATTATGACTGACCAACAAATAAGCTTAGGTAGGACACACTAGCGAAAAATTTACTCATCTATCCCCTCCTAGTTCTATTCCCCGATCTCCGCCAGAGATCATATCCCTAAGCTCGATACCCAAATGTGACACCCCCAAAATAGGTCCAATCCATCCAACCTATTCTGAGTCGCCAAATACATGGTACAGAAAGCAACTACAACTTTATTACTACAATTGTCGTGCAAAATACAACAACACATATACTGTGAGTTTTAATACCAATTGTGACTCATGTCCTAACTATGGACATCACCTCACATTGATACATTACATAAAGGTACAGTCAATAACTGTTTTAGAAATTAAAATCTTTTGGAAGTGCTCAAGGAAACATTCGTAAATGGGAGGCCATGCGTCTAGGTTATGATAGATATCATATGCCCAAAGAATTATCCTTGGTTGACCCAATAGACCAAAAAAAAAACGAGAAGATTACTATCATATTCTTTCCAATGGTGAGTCTTCTATTGACATATAACTATCTCCATTGTCTCCAATTGAAAATTATATTTCAAATAAACTCCAAGATCATATAGGTAGTGCTCAGAGATATACTCAAGAAGTGGATACGCACAACCACATCTTATGATAAGACGAGGTTGTATGTCATTAGACATCTTGTATGATATTGGCAAAACACCCTTCCAACGTTGGGTTCACCTCACCCTATTTGATTCACCAAATATAACTACTAAATGATGTATAAAATACAACACACTTTTCTATACTGTTTAGGGAGAACTTCCACCGCTAGAGACCACCGTTCTATTCCCCTGTTATCCCCGCTCGACCCAGCTACAGTCTTATTACCTGAAAGGAATTGTGAAGCAAAAGGGTGAGCTCAACTAGCCCAGTAAAGAATATCATGACTAAAGATAATTAAATTATCAATAGTCTTGATCAGTAATAAATCAGAGATTTAGAACATATGGTAGATGATAAAACTTTTCAACCATAGTTGCAAATGAACGAAAGCAATCCATTGTAAGAGTCAAATAGTCCATAAAGTCTATTATCTTCCACGTTAAAAGTCCACCAACAATGTTTTATCCTCGTAACATCAATCAACAGTTCCTTTCCATAATTATATGAATAACTCATAATCATAATTGTGATTCGCACTCTTCGCTTTCAAGGACGAAGATAATTTTCATCACCTATCTTTATCCGAAATATCGTAGATCATGGTTATACCAAACCACAGCCCTGCTCATAATCATACTAATAAATTTATCGTTGTACTACGCGCCAAAGATATTCGTCAATCAGCTCATCTTTGCACTACATGGCCAAAGATATTCAATAACGGGTCATCTTTGCACTACATGCTAAAGATATTTAATAACAAATCATCTTTGCACTACAGTGCCAAAGATATTCAACAACAGATCATATTTGTACTATGTGCCAAAGATATTCAACAATGATCATCTTTGCACTCACCGACCAAAGATATTCAACAACGGATCATCTTTCAGACTACTGGCCAAAGATATTAATATCTCAAAGAAATATATAATCATTTTAGAATTTATATAAACCATAATTATTACCATGTTGATCCTTTCACCTTTGCACTTAAGCTAAAAATATTCAATTGTAAATTCAATGGTCATGATCATACCAGTCAACAATTCAACTTTGCACTACTGGCCAAATAGAACCCATGGTCATGATCATACCAATAATCTACCCATCTTTACACTCAAGTCAAAGAGAAATTTCTTCACCAGGATTATAAAAATGTTATATATGATAATAAAAACAATATGATCAAAACATGGATTTAATCTCATGAGTAATATTCATAAATCAACGATAATTTGGTCAGAAAAAGAAACCAATTTTGTCGTGAATAGTACCTCGTAAATAGTAACTCGTGAATAGTAACTCATGAATAGTAATTCATAAATAGTAACCCCGACATAAAAAAGGTAGAAATTCTACAATAAAATCCATACAAATATTTCGGTATAATGATATTGAAAGAGTAATATTTCTTAAACATATAAACAATTTATTTTAATTATTTACACTTTACTAAATAATGCATTTAATCATCCTAAAATGCCAAACTTATAAAATTTTATCACCAATAACTGAAACCATCATCAAAAATCTGCATATACCTCATATAGGATTCTCAAGCCATAAAATCCTATTTTTCAATTTTCTTACTTCACATAACATATTTAATTCATTTACTCATAAACTAGAACATTTTCATGAAAAATACCAAATCAGTACAAATAAATTTTCTTTGCTGAGATTTAGCAGAATATAGTCCTATATTGAACATATATTTTTTTTCGGAATTTTTAAAATTCATTTACTATTTTTCATATGGCCAAAACAGCCGAATATTTAGACATTTATCAAAAATTGTACTTTTATCCAAAAATTTCAAAATTTACAGAGTATACTTCTATCATATACATGTACTCTCAATAAAAATTTTACCAATTTTGGAGTTAACCACAAGGAGTTATAAGGGTTTACTTTTAAAATAGTCTTTTCCCATAAAATTCATAACTCATAATCTATACATCCAAAAATCGCCATTTTTGGACACAATCTAGAAAACTCATCAAATTATCATTTTAAAATTTTCCAGAATTTTTGAGGGTCAGAAAAGTTACGAAACAGGAAAACATAATAACCCTTACAATCCCTTACCTCAAAAGAGCAGTATTTCTGACTAGAACATCGGATGTAAAGCCGAAGGAAACTTGCACTGAATAACAACTCTTCAAGTATCAAAATACTCACAAAAATACGCTCGATAATATAGAGAGAAAGAAAACTTGTTTCTGGTGTGATCTTCAATTCTAACTTAAGCGTCTATTTATAGGAAAATGCTAGAACGCCAAAGGAGACTAAATTAATAAAATATTAATTAATCTTTTCTTCCCACGCGATGCCAACCATTTTTGAAAATTCAACAAGAAACCACAAGTGGGGCCCACCCAAAAATCATCCACCTTTCCCAACAACCAAAAGTGGGTCCCACCAAATTTTATTAAAAATTATTTTATTTTCCAAAACTTCAATAATTTATAGAAAATAGCCCGCTTATCGGACAAATACGTAATTTTATGTCCATTCCACACTAAATCAAATTCTCTACAACTTTACGTAAGAAAGTTTTTCTAAATTTCAGTACGTAAAATATTCAAATCCATAAACCAGACGATTTTCAAAACCTTTTTAAAATTCATAATAAAGCATGCATTAATTTTTAACGATTCAAAATTTGTGGACATATACTCAACTTATATATCTATAACATATCCAAAAATCACAACAATCCAACGGTCGGATTAAAGTTATAACTCACGCAATAGAGCTTTAAGAATACTGATTTGATTTTTAATGCCTCCATTCCGACAAAATACTGACAAAAAAAACCTCAGCATTAATTCCTTCATTCATAACCACATAAATAAATCCATCATTTATATCCACATCAAATAAATATTTCCTTATCATATAAATCAATAATTAATTATTCACAAATAATATTATGTAATCACAATAATGACAACCGGTGGTTCCTGTGAAAGAGGGGCTTTCCGATAAGGATTTCTCTCATCTTTGCCGCAATTAGGTGACCAAACCTCTCCTTGACAGAACTTTCTAGACATTCCCAATAATGTTATCTCATAATATTATTCAAATAATATGAATTATTGATCCGATAATGGGAAATATTGTGCAGTGACAATTATTGAAACAACAATAATATAAAATATCAACGCAGCAATTATTGAATCAATAAAATAAAATATTGAAACAGTAATTACTGTAATAATTATTGAGTAGTGTCATCTTACGTAAGAATCAATAATTCAAAAATACTGTGCAATATTGTGTGCTATTGTGCAACCACCCGTATTCATCGTATTTTAAACACGGTGTAATCCAGTATGTTAATCAGAATAACTACGCCGTTATTTAAAAAAACTCAAACTTGTCGTTTTCTTCATCCGACAGTTATTCTGTTATGGGGCCCACAAATGGCTGTGCCATCGTACGAATATTCCCCGACAACAAGAATATTCCACGACCAAACGAATATTTCCCGATAACAATAAATATTTTATAGCCACTTGCTTATTTTGAAAAAAATTTCAAATATCACCCTTAGCTTTAACCTTTTATCAATTTAACCATTTACTGAATAGAAAAATTGAATACTTTTATTTCATAAAATTCGAGGGTCTTACAATCTCCCCTCCTTATGAAATTTCGTCCCCGAAATTTACGTACCTGGTATTTCAAAGAGTTTAGAATACCTTGCTTCCATCTTCCCTGTCCTCATGATTTCTCCATTGCTCATCTCCTGTATTTTAGATATCATTCTAGAATACAGCTTCAAAACAAGGGTTAATTGAACAAATTAACATATCACATAATATCCCGATATTATGACTGACCAACAAATAAGCTTAGGTAGGACACACTAGCGAAAAATTTACTCATCTCTCCCCTCCTAGTTCTATTCCCCGATCTCCGCCAGAGATCATATCCCTAAGCTCTGATACCAAATGTGACACCCCCAAAATAGGTCCAATCCATCCAACCTATTCTGAGTCGCCAAATACATGGTACAGAAAGCAACTACAACTTTATTACTACAATTGTCGTGCAAAATACAACAACACATATACTGTGAGTTTTAATACCAATTGTGACTCATGTCCTAACTATGGACATCACCTCACATTGATACATTACATAAAGGTACAGTCAATAACTGTTTTAGAAATTAAAATCTTTTGGAAGTGCTCAAGGAAACATTCGTAAATGGGAGGCCATGCGTCTAGGTTATGATAGATATCATATGCCCAAAGAATTATCCTTGGTTGACCCAATAGACCAAAAAAAAAACGAGAAGATTACTATCATATTCTTTCCAATGGTGAGTCTTCTATTGACATATAACTATCTCCATTGTCTCCAATTGAAAATTATATTTCAAATAAACTCCAAGATCATATAGGTAGTGCTCGTAGATATACTCAGTAAGTGGATACGCACAACCCTGTCTTATGATAGCACGAGGTTGTATGTCATTAGACATCTTGTATGATATTGGCAAAACACCCTTCCAACGTTGGGTTCACCTCACCCTATTTGATTCACCAAATATAACTACTAAATGATGTATAAAATACAACACACTTTTCTATACTGTTTAGGGAGAACTTCCACCGCTAGAGACCACCGCTCTATTCCTGTTATCCCCGCTCGACCCAACTACAGTCTTATTACCTGAAAGGAATTGTGAAGCAAAAGGGTGAGCTCAACTAGCCCAGTAAAGAATATCATGACTAAAGATAATTAAATTATCAATAGTCTTGATCAGTAATAAATCAGAGATTTAGAACATATGGTAGATGATAAAACTTTTCAACCATAGTTGCAGCGGAACGAGCAATCCATTAGAAGAGTCAAATAGTCCATAAAGTCTATTATCTTCTCCACGTTAAAAGTCCACCAACAATGTTTTATCCCTGTAACATCAATCAACAGTTCCTTTCCATAATTATATGAATAACTCACAATCATAATTGTGATTCAAAATTCCTCTTCGCACCAAGGACGAAGATAATTTTCATCACCTATCTTTATCTGAAATATCAGAGATCATGGTTATACCAAACCACAGTTCCTGTTCATAATCATACTAATAAATTTATCGTTGTACTACGGGCCAAAGATATTCGTCAACAGTTCATCTTTGCACTACTGGCCAAAGATATTCAACAACGGGTCATCTTTGCACTACATGCGAAAGATATTTAATAACAAATCATCTTTGCACTACAGGCCAAAGATATTCAACAACAGATCATATTTGTACTACAGGCCAAAGATATTCAACAACAGATCATCTTTGCACTACCGACCAAAGATATTCAACAACAGATCATCTTTGCACTACCGGCCAAAGATATTAATATCTCAAAGAAATATATAATCATTTTAGAATTTATATAAACCATAATTATTACCATGTTGATCCTTTCACCTTTGCACTTAAGCTAAAAATATTCAATTGTAAATTCAATGGTCATGATCATACCAGTCAACAATTCAACTTTGCACTACTGGCCAAATAGAACCCATGGTCATGATCATACCAATAATCTACCCATCTTTACACTCAAGTCAAAGAGAAATTTCTTCACCAGGATTATAAAAATGTTATATATGATAATAAAAACAATATGATCAAAACATGGATTTAATCTCATGAGTAATATTCATAAATCAACGATAATTTGGTCGGAAAAAAGAAACCAATTTTGTCGTGAATAGTACTCGTAAATAGTAACTCGTGAATAGTAACTCATGAATAGTAATTCATAAATAGTAACCCGACATAAAAAAGGTAGAAATTCTACAATAAAATCCATACAAATATTTTTAAGATAATGATATTGAAAAGAGTAATATTTCTTAAACATATAAACAATTTATTTTAATTATTTACACTTTACTAAATAATGCATTTAATCATCCTAAAATGCCAAACTTATAAAATTTTATCACCAATAATCAAACCATCATCAAAAATCAGATATACCTCATATATAGGATTCTCAAGCCATAAAATCCTATTTTCCAATTTTCTTACTTCACATAACATATTTAATTCATTTACTCATAAACTAGAACATTTTCATGAAAAATACCAAATCAAGATACAAATAAATTTTCTTTCTTTGAGATTTAGCGAGTAATATAGTCCTATATTGAATATATATTTTTTTTCGGAATTTTTAAAATTCATTTACTATTTTTCATATGGCCAAAACAGCCGAATATTTAGACATTTATCAAAAATTGTACTTTTATCCAAAAATTTCAAAATTTACAGAGTATACTTCTATCATATACATGTACTCTCAATAAAAATTTTACCAATTTTGGAGTTAACCACAAGGAGTTATAAGGGTTTACTTTTAAAATAGTCTTTTCCCATAAAATTCATAACTCATAATCTATACATCCAAAAATCGCCATTTTGGACACACCTAGAAAACTCATCAAATTATCATTTTAAAATTTTCCAGAATTTTTGAGGGTCAGAAAAGTTACGAAACAGGAAAACATAATAACCCTTACAATCCCTTACCTCAAAAGAGCAGTATTTCTGACTAGAACATCGGATGTAAAGCCGAAGGAAACTTGCACTGAATAACAACTCTTCAAGTATCAAAATACTCACAAAAATACGTTCGATAATATAGAGAGAAAGAAAACTTGTTTCTGGTGTGATCTTCAATTCTAACTTAAGCGTCTATTTATAGGAAAATGCTGTAAGAAATAAAAGGAGACTAAATTAATAAAATATTAATTAATCTTTTCTTCCCACGCATGCCAACCATTCTTTGAAAATTCAACAAAGAACTACGAGTGGGGCCCACCCAAAATCATCCACCTTTCCCAACAACCAAAAGTGGGTCCCACCCAATTTTATTAAAATTATTTTATTTTCCAAAACTTCAATAATTCATAGAAAATAGCCGGTTTATCAGACAAATCTGAATTTTATGTCCATTCCACACTAAATCAAATTCTCTACAACTTTGCAGAAGAAAGTTTTCTAAATTTTTACGTAAAATATTCAAATCCATAAGCAGACGATTTTCAAAACCTTTTAAAATTCATAATAAAGCATGCATTAATTTTTAACGATTCAAAATTTGTGGACATATACTCAACTTATATATCTATAACATATCCAAAAATCACAACGATCCAACGGTCGGATTAAAGTTATAACTCACGCAATAGAGCTTTAAGAATACTGATTTGATTTTTAATGCCTCCATTCCGACAAAATACTGAAAAAAACACCTCAGCATTAATTTCTTCATTCATAACCACATAAATAAATCCATCATTTATATCCACATTAAATAAATATTTCCTTATCATATAAATCAATAATTAATTATTCACAAATAATATTATGTAATCACAATAATGACAACCAGTGGTTCCCGGAAAGAGGGGCTTTCAGATAAGGATTTCTCCTTCTTGGTAGCGCAATTAGGTGACCAAACCTCTCCTTGACTGAACTTTCTAGACATTCCCAATAATGTTATCTCATAATATTATTCAAATAATATGAATTATTGATCCGATAATGGGAAATATCATGCGGTGACAATTATTGAAACAACAATAATATAAAATATCAACGCTTGACAATTATTGAATCAATAAAATAAAATATTGAAAACAAGTAATTACTGTAATAATTATTGAGTAGTGTCATCTTACGTAAGAATCAATAATTCAAAAATACTGTGCAATATTGTGTGCTATTGTGCAACCACCCGTACTACTGTATTTTAACCACCAGGTAATCCAGAAGTGTTAACGGTAACAACTACGCCGTTATTTAAAAAAACTCAAACTTGTCGTTTTCTTCATCCGACAGTTATTCTGTTATGGGGCCCACAAATGGCTGTGCCATCGCATTTAATATTCCCCACAACAAGAATATTCCACGACTAAAACGAATATTTCGATAACAATAAGTATTTTATAGCCACTTGCTTATTTTGAAAAAAAATTCACATATCACCCTTAGCTTTAACCTTTTATCAATTTAACCATTTACTGAATAGAAAAATTGAATACTTTTATTTCATAAAATTCGGGGTCTTACAATCTCCCCTCCTTATGAAATTTCGTCCCCGAAATTTACGTACCTGGTATTTCAAAGTGTTTAGAATACCTTGCTTCCATCTTCCCTGTCCTCATGATTTCTCCATTGCTCATCTCCTGTATTTTAGATATCATTCTAGAATACAACTTCAAAAAACAAGGGTTAATTGAACAAATTAACATATCACATAATATCCCAATATTATGGTGACCAACAAATAAGCTTAGGTAGGACACACTAGCGAAAAAAATTTACTCATCTCTCTCCTCCTAGTTCTATTCCCGATCTCCCGCCAGAGATCATATCCCTAAGCTCTGATACCAAATGTGACACCCCCAAAATAGGTCCAATCCATCCAACCTATTCTGAGTCGCCAAATACATGGTACAGAAAGCAACTACAAATTTATTACTACAATTGTCGTGCAAAATACAACAACACATATACTGTGAGTTTTAATACCAATTGTGACTCATGTCCTAACTATGGACATCACCTCACATTGATACATTACATAAAGGTACAGTCAATAACTGTTTTAGAAATTAAAATCTTTTGGAAGTGCTCAAGGAAACATTCGTACATGGGAGGCCATGCGTCTAGGTTATGATAGATATCATATGCCCAAAGAATTATCCTTGGTTGACCAAATAGACCCAAAAAAAAACGAGAAGATTACTATCATATTCTTTCCAATGGTGAGTCTTCTATTGACATATAACTATCTCCATTATCTCCAATTGAAAATTATATTTCAAATAAACTCCAAGATCATATAGGTAGTGCTCGTAGATATACTCAGCAAGTGGATGTGCACAACCCTGTCTTATGATAGCACGAGGTTATATGTCATTAGACATCTTGTATGATATTGGCAAAACACCCTTCCAACGTTGGGTTCACCTCACCCTATTTGATTCACCAAATATAACTACTAAATGATGTATAAAATACAACACATTTTTCTATTCTGTTTAGGGAGAACTTCCACCGCTAGAGACCACCGTTGTAAGACCCCGAATTTTATGAAATAAATGTATTCATTTTTTTCTTATAATTACTATTTAGTAAATGGTTAAATTGATAAAAGTTTGAAGTTAAGGGTGATATATGAATTTTTTTTAAAATAAGCAAGTGGTTATAAAATACTCATTGTTGTTGGGGAATATTCGTTTGGTCGTGGAATATTCTTCCTGTCGGGGAATATTCATACGACGGTAACGGAAAGAGATTGGATGAAGAAAACGACAAGTATAAGTTGTTTATAAATAACTTGCAGTAGTTGTTATTGCTAGTATTAATCGTTGGAATACCGATTGGTTAAAAACGATGTCTGGCGTTATCGCACAAGAAGTTTGCAGTATTGCACCAATTATTGATTCTTACATAAGAAGGCACAACTCAATAATTGTTATAGTAATTACTGTTCAATATTTTATTTTTGATTCAATAATTGCTGCGTTGATATTTTATATTATTGTTGTTTTAATAATTGTCATCGCACAAAGATTTTCCATTATCAAATCAATAATTCATATTATCCGAATAATATTATTAGAAAATATTATTGGCAATGTCTAGAAAGTCTCATACAGGAGAGGTTTGGTCACCTAATTCAGGCGCCAAGAAGGAGAAATTTTATTGGAAAGCCCCTCTTTCCTAGAAGGCTATGCAGTGTTGTCAATATGTGATTCTGTAATATTATTTATGAATAATTAATTATTGATTTATATGATGAGGAAAATATTTATTTTATGTGGATATAGATGGAGAAAATTTTTAAAGTGACAATTGTTGAAAAATGATATTTTATCTTTTCTAATAAAATAATTTATTATTATATTTTAATAATATAATAATGGTGATAGTTTTACAATGAATGTGGTATATATGAGTATATGCGGAGGAAGCGTATTTTTGTTGTAAAAGTTGTTTAAAACATGTTAAACATGTCCGTGGGCCCATTTCTTGACTGAAATTTGATTATAGCCTGTAAAATCGCCCGTTTATGGATTTCGATCAATTTTTATTTGGAATTTGGAAAAACTTTCTTCTGCAAACTTGTAGAGAATTGAATTTCCTATAAAAGAATAGCGAGATTCGAATTTTCTGATAAAAGGGCTATTTATTATGAATTATTGAAGTTTCGAAATTCCTGAATAATTGTTTTTTGGAAGTTTTAAATATTTTATTTATGAAAAACGTTTTTCTTACTTTTTTGAGTTGGTGGTTGATGTTTGAATTCAGCTGATGTGCGTAGGAGATTTTATAATAATAATAATATTATTTTATTAAATTTTCTGCTTTGGTGTTCGAAGCATTTTCCTATAAATAGGGTGCTTAGGATAGAATTGAAAATCACACCAGAAACTGAAGTTTTCTCTGTCTATATTATCGAGTGTATTCTTGTGAGTATTTTGATATCTTGAGTGTTGCTATATGGTGCAAGTTCGTTTAGCGTTATTCCAGTCAGAAGTACTGCTCTTTTGAGGTAAGGGATAGTAAGGGATTGTAAGGGAGATTATTTTCTTCATAAATGATATTATTTCTTCAATATCATTATGCCAAAATATTTAGTTTGAACTTTTTATCAAATTTGGAACTTTTTCATGTCGGGGTTACTATTCACGAGTTACTATTCATGAGTTACTATTTATGAGTTACTATTCATGAGTTACTATTCACGAGTTACTATTCATGAAGCATGATGATGTTTTTTGTGAAATTTCTATCTTTTGGTGTCGAAGTTACTATTCACGTATATGACACTATTCACAAATACGACATTATTCATAGAAAAATTAAGTTTTCTTCTCTGTGTCCAAGATTGTCTGTTATGATTCCTATCTTTGATTGGATCTATGTTTTGGTTTTCATTCTTGAATTTTACTCCACTCTGGTTATTTATGAAGTATTTTTGAACTTGGGTTGTTTAACGTACGAATCCTTAATATTTGTTCTTTTGTTTCACTGGATTCATTTTCTTTAAAATATTTTGCACCATCCTCAGTGATATAACTGAATATCTTTGGCCGGTAGTGCAAAGATGAATGATTTCTGATGAATATCTTTGGCTCGTAATGCAAAGATGACCTGTTGTTGAATATCTTTGGCATGTAGTGCAAAGATGACTTGTTGATGAATATCTTTGGCCTGTAGTGCAAAGATGACTTGTTGATGAATATCTTTGGCCTGTAGTGCAAAGATGAATTATTGATGAATATCTTTGGCCCATAGTGCAAAGATGAATTTATTAGTAGGATTATGAACATGAACTGTGATTTGGTATAACCATGATCTTTGATGTTTCAGGTGATGAAAATTAACTTTGTCTTGGATGAGGAAAGGAATTTAGAACTATAATTACGATTATGAGTTATACACGTGATTGTGGACAAGAATTGTTGATTAATGTTACAGGGATAAAACATTGTTGGTGGACTTTTAAGATGGAGAAGATAATAGACTTTATGGTCTATTTGACTCTTCTAATGGATTGCTCGTTCCGCTGCAACTATGGTTGAAAAGTTTTATCATCTACCATATGTTTTAAATCTCTGATTTATTACTGATCAAGACTATTGATAATTTATTTATCTTTAGTCATAATATTATTTATTGAGCTAGTTGTGCTCACCCTTTTGCTTCACAATACCTTTCAGGTAATAAAAGTGTAGCTGGAAAAAGCGGGGAATAACAGGAGAATAGAACGGTGGTCTATAGATATTGAGGGTGATGTGAATTTAACTTGGAAGGGTGTTTTGCCACTATCATACAAGATGTCTAATGACATACAACCTCGTGTCATCATAAGACAGGGTTGTGCTCATCCACTTGCTGAGTATATTTACAAGCACTACCTATATAATCTTGGTGTTTGTTTGGAGTATAATACCCAATTAGAGACAGTGGAGATAATGATATATCAAGAGAAGACTCACCATTGGGAAGAATATGATAGTAATCTTCTCATTTTTCTTTGGGGTATATTGGATCAACCAAGGATAATTTTGTGGGCATATGATATCTATAATAACCTAGACGTATGGCCTCCTATGTACGAAGGTTTCCTTGAGCACTTCCCAAATATTCTAATTTCTAAAATAGTTCTAGATTGTACCTTTATGTAAGGTATCACCGTGAGGTGCTATCCATAGTTGGGACATGAGTCACAGTTGGTATTAAAACTCACAATATATGTGTTGTTGTATTTTGCACGACAATTGTTGTAATAAAATTGTAGTTGTTTTCTATACAATGTATTTGGCGACTCAGAATGGATTGGATGGAATAGACCTATTTTTGGGGCGTCACAGTTGGTATCAGAGCTTAGGGATATGATCTCTGGTGGAGATCGGGATTAGAACTAGGAGGGGAGAGATGTGTAAATCCTTCGCTAGTGTGTCCTACCTAAGCTTATTTGTTGGTCAGTCATAATATCATGATATTATGTGATATGTTAATTTGTTAAATTAACCTTTGTTTTTGAAGCTGTATTCTAGAATGTTATCTGAAATACAGGAGATGAGCAATGGAGAAATCATGATGACAGGAAAGATGGAATCTGAAATGAAATCAATGTATCAACTCTTTGAAATACCAGGTACGTAAATTTCGAAGACGAAATTTCATAAGGAGAGACCCCGAATTTTATGAAATAAAAGTATTCAATTTTTTCTTATAATTACTATTCAGTAAATGGTTGAATTGATAAAAGTTTAAAGTTAAGGGTGATATATGAATTTTTTTTAAAATAAGCAAGTGGTTATAAAATACTCATTGTTGTCGGGGAATATTCGTTTGGTCGTGGAATATTCTTCCTGTCGGGGAATATTCATACGACGGCGCAGTCTTTTGTGGGCCCCATAATGGAAAGCGATTGGATGAAGAAAACGACAAGTATAAGTTATTTATAAATAATTATTTTAGAAATTAAAATCTTTGAGAAGTGCTCAAGGAAACCTTCGTACATGGGAGGCCATGCGTCTAGGTTATGATAGATATCATATGCCCACAGAATTATCCTTGGTTGACCCAATAGACCCTAAAGAAAAACGAGAAGATTACTATCATATTCTTTCCGATGGTGAGTCTTCTATTGACATATAACTATCTCCATTGTCTCCAATTGAAAATTATATTTCAAATAAACTCCAAGATCATATAGGTAGTGCTCGTAGATATACTCGAGAAGTGGATGTGCACAACAACCATCTTTATGATAAGACGAGGTTGTATGTCATTAGACATCTTGTATGATATTGGCAAAACACCCTTCCAACGTTGGGTTCACCTCACCCTATTTGATTCACCAAATATAACTACTAAATGATGTATAAAATACAACACACTTTTCTATCTTTGCTTTTAGGAGAACTTCCACCGCTAGAGACCACCGTTCTATTCCCTATTATCCCCCTTTCGACCCATTACACTCTTATTACCTGAAAAGAATTGTGAAGCAAAAGGGTGAGCTCAACTAGCCCAGTAAAGAATATCATGACTAAAGATAATTAAATTATCAATAACCTTCATCAGTAATAAATCAGAGATTTAGAACATATGGTAGATGATAAAACTTTTCAACCATAGTTGCAGCGGAACAAGCAATCTATTAGAAGAGTCAAATAGACCATAAAGTCTATTATCTTCTCCACGTTAAAAGTCCACCAACAATGTTTTATCCCTGTAACATCAATCAACAGTTCTTTTCCACAATTATATGAATAACTCACAATCATAATTGTGATTCTAAATTCCTCTTCGCACCAAGGACGAAGATAATTTTCATTACCTGTCTTTACCTGAAATATCAAAGATCATGGTTATACCAAATCACAGTTCCTGTTCATAATCATACTAATAAATTCATCTTTGTACTACGGGCCAAAGATATTCGTCAACAGTTCATCTTTGCAATACTGGCCAAAGATATTCAACAACAGGTCATCTTTGCACTACATGCCAAAGATATTCAATAACAAATCATCTTTGCACTACAGGACAAAGATATTCAACAACAGATCATATTTGCACTACAGGCCAAAGATATTCAACAACAAATCATCTTTGCACTCCATGCCGAAGATATTCAACAACAGATCATCTTTGCACTACCGGCCAAAGATATTAATATCTCAAAGAAATATATAATCATTTCAAAATTTATATAAACCATAATTATAACCATGTTGATCCTTTCACCTTTGCACTTAAGCTTAAAATATTCAATTGTAAATTCAATGGTCATGATCATACCAGTCAACGATTCAACTTTGCACTACTGGCCAAAGAGAACCCATAGTCATGATCATACCAATAATCTACCCATCTTTACACTCAAGTTAAAGAGAAATTTCTTCACTAGGATTATAAAAATGTTATATATATAATAAAAACAATATGATCAAAACATGGATTTAATCTCAAGAGTAAGATTCATAAATCAACGATAATTTGGTCAGAAAAAGAAACCTATTTTGTCGTGAATAGTACCCCGTAAATAGTAATTCGTGAATAGTAACTCATGAATAATAATTCATGAATAGTAACCTCGACATGAAAAAGGTAGAAATTCTACAATAAAATCCATACCAATATTTCGGTATAATGATATTGAAAGAGTAACATTTCTTAAACATATAAACAATTTATTTTAATTGTTTACACTTTACTAAATAATGCATTTAATCATCCTAAAATGCCAAACTTATAAAATTTTATCACCAATAACCGAAACCATCATCAAAAATCTGTATATACCTCATATAGGATTCTCAAGCCATAAAATCCTATTTTCCAATTTTCTTACTTCACATAACATATTTAATTCATTTACTCATAAACTAGAACATTTTCATGAAAAATACCAAATCAGTACAAACAAATTTTCTTTTCTGAGATTTAGCAGAATATAGTCCCATATTGAACATATATTTTTTTTCGGAATTTTTAAAATTCATTTACTATTTTTCATATGGCCAAAACAAATTTAGAATATTTAGACATTTATCAAAAACTGTACTTTTATCCAAAAATTTCAAAATTTACAGAGTATACTTCTATCATATACATGTACTCTCAATAAAAATTTCACCAATTTTGGAGTTAACCACAAGGAGTTATAAGGGTTTACTTTTAAAATAGTCTTTTCCCCTAAAATTCATAACTCATAATCTATACATCCAAAAATCGCCATTTTTGGACACAATCTAGAAAACTCATCAAATTATCATTTTAAAATTTTCCAGAATTTTTGAGGGTCAGAAAAGTTACGAAACAGGAAAACATAATAACCCTTACAATCCCTTACCTCAAAAGAGCAGTATTTCTGACTAGAACATCGGATGTAAAGCCGAAGGAAACTTGCACTGAATAGCAACTCTCCAAGTATCTAAATACTCACAAAAATACGCTCGATAATATAGAGAGAAAGAAAACTTGTTTCTGGTGTGATCTTCAATTCTAACTTAAGCGTCTATTTATAGGAAAATGCTAGAACGCCAAAGGAGACTAAATTAATAAAATATTAATTAATCTTTTCTTCCTACGCATGCCAACCATTGCTGAAAATTCAACAGCAACCACAGTGGGGCCCACCCAAAAATCATCCACCTTTCCCAACAACCAAAAGTGGGTCCCACCCAATTTTATTAAAAATTATTTTATTTTCCAAAACTTCAATAATTCATAGAAAATAGCCCGTTTATCAGACAAATACGAATTTTATGTCCATTCCACACGAAATCAAATTCTCTACAACTTTGCAGAAGAAAGTTTTTCTAAATTTCAGACAGAAAATATTCGAAATCCATAAACGGACGATTTTCAAAACCTTTTAAAATTCATAATAAATCATGCATTAATTTTTAACGATTCAAAATTTGTGGACATATACTCAACTTATATATCTATAACATATCCAAAAATCACAACGATCCAACGGTCGGATTAAAGTTATAACTCATGCAATAGAGCTTTAAGAATACTGATTTGATTTTTAATGCCTCCATTTCGACAAAATACTAAAAAAAAACACCTCAGCATTAATTCCTTCATTCATAACCACATAAATAAATCCATCATTTATATCCACATCAAATAAATATTTCCTTATCATATAAATCAATAATTAATTATTCACAAATAATATTACAGAATCACAATAATGACAACTAGGTGGTTCCTAGGAAAGAGGGGGCATTCCGATAAGGATTTCTCCTTACTGGCGCGCAATTAGGTGACCAAACCTCTCCTTGACAGAACTTTTTAGACATTGCCAATAATGCTATCTCATAATATTATTCAAATAATATGAATTATTGATCCGATAATAGGAAATACTGTACAGTGACAATTATTGAAACAACAATAATATAAAATATCAACGCAAAGAATTATTGAATCAATAAAATAAAATATTGAACAATAATTCATCAGTAACAATTATTGAGTAGTGTCTTCTTACGTAAGAATCAATAATTCAAAAATACTTGTAATGTGTGTACATCTTCATAACCACCAAAGATATTCTTGTATTTTAACCACGTGTAATCCAAAAAGTGTTAACGCAGTAATAACTACGCCGTTTTTTATAAAAACTCAAACTTGTCGTTTTCTTCATCCGACAGTTATTCTGTTATGGGGCTCACAAATGGCTGTCGTCGTATGAATATTTCCCGACAAAAAAGAATATTCCACGACCAAACTAATATTCCCTGATAACAATAAGTATTTTATAGCCACTTGCTTATTTTGAAAAAAATATCACATATCACCCTTAACTTTAACCTTTTATCAATTTAACCATTTACTGAATAGAAAAATTGAATACTTTTATTTCATAAAATTCGGGGTCTTACAATCTCCCCTCCTTATGAAATTTCGTCCCCGAAATTTACGTACCTGGTATTTCAGAGTTTAGAATACCTTGCTTCCATCTTCCCTGTCTTCATGATTTCTCCATTGCTCATGTCCTAACTATGGACATCACCTCACATTGATACATTACATAAAGGTACAGTCAATAACTGTTTTAGAAATTAAAATCTTTGGGAAGTGCTCAAGGAAACCTTCGTACATGGGAGGCCATGCGTCTAGGTTATGATATATATCATATGCCCAAAGAATTATTCTTGGTTGACCCAATATACCCAAAAAAAAAACGAGAAGATTACTATCATATTCTTTCCAATGGTGAGTCTTCTATTGACATATAACTATCTCCATTGTCTCCAATTGAAAATTATATTTCAAATAAACTCCAAGATCATATAGGTAGTGCTCGTAGATATACTCAGCAAGTGGATGTGCACAACCTTGTCTTATGATATCACGAGGTTATATGTCATTAGACATCTTGTATGATATTGGCAAAACACCCTTCCAACGTTGGGTTCACCTAACCCTATTTGATTCACCAAATATAACTACTAAATGATGTATAAAATACAACACACTTTTCTATACTGTTTAGGGAGAACTTCCACCACTATAGACCACCGTTCTATTCCCCTGTTATCCCCGCTCGACCCAGCTACACTCTTATTACCTGAAAGGAATTGTGAAGCAAAAGGGTGAGCTCAACTAGCCCAGTAAAGAATATCATGACTAAAGATAATTAAATTATCAATAGCCTTCATCAGTAATAAATCAGAGATTTAGAACATATGGTAGATGATAAAACTTTTCAACCATAGTTGCAGCGGAACGAGCAATCCATTAGAAGAGTCAAATAGACCATAAAGTCTATTATCTTCTCCACATTAAAAGTCCACCAATAATGTATTATCCCTGTAACATCAATCAACATTTCCTTTCCACAATTATATGAATAACTCACAATCATAATTGTGATACTAAATTCCTCTTCGCACCAAGGACGAAAATAATTTTCATCACCTGTCTTTACCTGAAATATCAGAGATCATGGTTATACCAAATCACAGTCCCTGTTCATAATCATACTAATAAATTCATCTTTGCACTACGGGCCAAAGATATTCGTCAACATTTCATCTTTGCACTACTGGCCAATTATATTCAACAACAGGTCATCTCTGCACTATATGCCAAAGATATTCAACAACAAATCATCTTTGCACTACAGGCCAAAGATATTCAACAACAGATCATATTTGCACTACAAGCCAAAGATATTCAACAACAGATCATCTTTTCACTACAGGCCAAAGATATTCAACAACAGATCATCTTTGCACTACCGTCCAAAGATATTCAACAACAGATCTTCTTTGCACTACCAGCCAAAGATATTAATATCTCAAAGAAATATATAATCATTTCAGAATTTATATAAACCATAATTATAACCATATTGATCCTTTCACCTTTGCACTTAAGCTAAAAATATTCAATTGTAAATTCAATGGTCATGATCATACCAGTCAACGATTCAACTTTGCACTACTGGCCAAAGAGAACCCATAGTCATGATCATACCAATAATCTACCCATCTTTACACTCAAGTCAAAGAGAAATATTTTCACCAGGATTATAAAAATATTATATATGATTATAAAAATAATATGATCAAAACATGGATTTAATCTCAAGAGTAAGATTCATAAATCAACGATAATTTGGTCAGAAAAAGAAACCAATTTTGTCGTGAATAGTACCCCGTAAATAGTAACTCGTGAATAGTAACTCATAAATAGTAATTCATGAATAGTAACCCCGACATGAAAAAGGTAAAAATTCCACAATAAAATCCATATCAATATTTCGGTATAATGATATTAAAAGAGTAACATATCTTAAACATATACATCATTTATTTTAATTGTTTACACTTTACTAAATAATGCATTTAATCATCCTAAAATGCCAAACTCATAAAATTTTATGACCAATAACCGAAACCATGATCAAAAATCTACATATACCTCATATAGAATTCTCAAGCCATAAAATCATATTTTCCAATTTTCTTACTTCACATAACATATTTAATTTATTTACTCATAACTAGAATATTTTCATGAAAAATACCAAATCAGTACAAACAAATTTTTTTTTTCTGAGATTTAGCAGAATATAGTCCCATATTGAACATATATTTTTCTCGGAATTTTTAAAATTCATTTACTATTTTTCATATGGCCAAAACAGCCGAATATTTAGACATTTATCAAAAACTGTACTTTTATCCAAAAATTTCAAAATTTACAGAGTATACTTCTATCATATACATGTACTCTTAATAAAAATTTCACCAATTTTGGAGTTAACCCCAAGGAGTTATAAGGGTTTACTTTTAAAATAGTCTTTTCCCATAAATTTCATAACTCATAATCTATACATCCAAAAATTGCCATTTTTGGACACAATCTAGAAAACTCATCAAATTATCATTTCAAAATTTTCTAGAACTTTTGAGGGTCAGAAAAGTTACGAAACAGGAAAACATAATAACCCTTACAATCTCTTACCTCAAAAGAGCAGTATTTCTGACTAGAACATCGGATGTAAAGCCGAAGGAAACTTGCACTGAATAGCAACTCTCCAAGTATCTAAATACTCACAAAAATACGCTCGATAATATAGAGAGAAAGAAAACTTATTTCTGGTGTGATTTTCAATTCTAACTTAAGCGTCTATTTGTAGGAAAATGCTAGAACGCCAAAGGAGACTAAATTAATAAAATATTAATTAATCTTTTCTTCCAACGCATGCCAACCATTGCTGAAAATTCAACAGCAACCAAAGTGGGGCCCACCCAAAAATCATCCACCTTTCCCAACAACCAAAAGTGGGTCCCACCCAATTTTAATAAAAATTATTTTATTTTCCAAAACTTCAATAATTCATAGAAAATAGCCTGTTTATCAGAAAAATACGAATTATAGGTCCATTCCACATGAAATCGAATTCTCTTCAACTTTGCAGAAGAAAGCTTTTCTAAATTCCAGACAGAAAATATCCGAAATCTATAAACGGACGATTTTCAACACCTTTTAAAATTCATAATAAATCATGCATTAATTTTTAACGGTTCAAAATTTGTGGACATATACTCAACTTATATATGCATAACATATCCAAAAATCACAACGATCTAACGGTCGAATTAAAATTATAACTCACGCAATAGAGCTTTAAGAACACTGATTTGATTTTTAATGCCTCCATTCCGACAAAATACTGAAAAAAACACCTCAGCATTAATTCTGTGACGTCCCGAAAATTAGGTATACATCACCCATTCTGTGTCGCTAGATACATGGTACAAAATTTAAATACAACTTCATTTATACAACTGTTGAGCTGTCGTATAGAATACAAATGTTTTAATACAAATTTATGTAACTCTCATGGTGCCTCGACCACAACCTTACAATGGTACTTTACATAAAAGTATAGTCAAAGACTGTTTTGGAAACTAAAATCTTTGGGAAGTGCTTAAGGAAACCTTAGTACATGAGAGGCCATGCATCTAGATTATAATAGATATCATATGGCCACAGAATTATCCTTAGTTGACCCAATAAAATCCAAAGAAAAATGAGAAGATTACTATCATCTTCTTTTCAATGGTGAGTCTTCTCTTGACATATAACTATCTCCACTGTCTCCAACTGAATATTATATTTTAAATCAACTACAAGATCATATAGGTAGTGTAAAGTAAATATACTCAAACAAGTGGATCGCGACTAACCACATCTTATGATAACACGAGATTGTATGTCATTAGACATCTTGTATGATAGTGGCAAAACACCCTTCCAAAATTAGGTTCACCTCACCCTATTTGATTCACCAAATATAACTACTAAATTTTGTATAGAATACAACACATTTTTCTATACTATTTAAGGAGAACCTCCACAGCTAGAGACCACTGTTCTATTCCCCTGTTATCCCCGCTCGACCTGGCAACACTCTTACGACAACACTCTTATTACCTGAAAGGAATTATGAAGCCAGAAAGGGTGAGCACAACTAGCCCAGTAAGGAATATCATGACTAAAGATAATTAAATTATCAATAGCTTTCATCAATAATAAATCGGAGATTTAGAACATATGGTAGATGATAAAATTTTTTTCAACCATAGTTGCGTGAGCAAGCAATCTATTAGAAGAGTCAAATAGACCATAAGGTCTATTATCTTCTCTATGTTAAAAAGTCCACCAATAATGTTTTATCCATGTAAAATAAATCAACAGTTCTGCCCACAATCATATGAATAACTCATAATCCTAATTGTGGTTCTAAATTCCTCTTTTCATAACTAGGACGAAGATAATTCTCATGACCTATCTTCACGAAACATCAAAAATCATGGTTATACCAAATCGAATTCACGCTCATAATCATACTAATAAATTCATCTTTGCACCATGGCCAAAGATATTCATTAACAATTCATCTTTTCACTACATGCCAAAGACATACAAATTTGTATTTTAGAAGAGTCAAGTAGAACATGATATCTACTATCTTCTACGCATTTAAAAGTGTATAATAAATATTTTATCGTTTGAGACTCGACAATAAATAATCCACATCATCGAATCACCCTTGCACTACGGCCAAGGATATTCGTTAATATCACATCCATGAATTTATATTTCATCGCTGAGACTCAGCTCGATAATCAATCCATATCACTGAATTATCTAGGCACTACGGCCAAAGATATTCATTATTATCACATCCATGAATTAAAATTTCATCGCTGAGACTCAACTCAATAATTAATCCACATCATCGAATCATCCCTGCACTACATGCCAAGGATATTCATTAGTATCACGACCACGAATTATCCATGCACTACGGGCCAAAGATAATCGTGTTTTCATCAACGGTCCTGATCATGCCATAAAACAATTCATATTTGCACCCTTGGCCGAAGAGAATCCATAGCCATAATCATACCAAAAACTGTCCATCAATGCACTACGGGCCAATGAGGATATTTTTCACATCATTTGTAACATTACGGTCATGATTATACTGAATAATCCATGATCATAATTATACCAAGTCCATCTATGCACTACAGGCCACAGATGACTTTCAACACAATATAAGCATGAGGATGATGACAATGATATAAGAATCAATCAAATGAGATAAAGATAAATATTAAACATTTATAATACAATTTATCCATCGTTCAATAATAACCAAATGTTATTAATCACTTAATAATCTCATAATCTAATATCATTAATATTATAACAATATTTTAATCATTTCTTAAACTTATAAACAATTTATTTCAATTGTTTACACTTTATCAAATAATGCATTTAATCATTCAAAAATGCCATACTCATAAGATTTCATCATCAATGATCAAATCCCTCATCAAAAATCTGCATATACCCTATATAGGATTTTCAAGCTATAAAATCCTATTTTTCAATTTTATTACTTCACATAACATATTTAATTCATTTACTCATAACTAGTTCATTTTCATGAAAAATACCAAATCAGTCCCAAAAATATTTCTTTTCTGGGATTTAGCAGAATATAGTCCCATCTTGAACATATATTTTTCTCAAAATTTTTAAAATTCATTTACTATTTTTCATATGGCTAAAGCGCGAATATTTAGACATTTATTATAAATTGTACTTTTGTCCAAAAATTCGAAATTTCTGAGGTATACTCTTGTTATATACGTGTACTCCCAATAAACATTTTACCAATTTTGGAGTTAACCACAAGGAGTTATAAGAGTTTACTTTTAAAATAGTCTTTTCCCATAAAATCCATAACTCCTAATCTATACATCCAAAAATCGCCATTTTTGGACACAATTTAGAAAACTCATTAAATTATCATTTCAAATTTTTTCAGAATTTTTGAGGGTCAAAAGAATTATGAATCTGCCCCTGGCAGAAACCCTTTTTTAATGAAAATACTATTCGCATGAATACGAATGATCATTCACCAAGCATGTGGTAATCCACATAGACAGGTTATTCCAACAGAATAATAAAGAATGAAATAACTGAAGGATTCACCGTAAATGCGATTGATCGCAAAAAAGTTATTCCCAATGAGAATAATAAATAATGGAACCGGTCAGGCGTAAATGCATAGCAGGATATTACGATGAATAATAAATAATGAAACCAGTCAGCATATAAGCGCTTGCAGACGGGATATTCCAACGAGAATAATAATAAAAGGCGGAACCGGTGCAGTCCAAAAAACGCATGACAAGATATTCCAACAAAATAATAAAGAATGAAATAATAGAAGAATTTCACCAAGTATAGGGTATCCCGCGTATACAGGCTATTCCAACAGAATAATAAAGTATGGAATAACAGAAATTCTATTCATGAATAAGAAAGAAAGAATACCCCTTACGAGTACAACAAATAATATCCCCTACCTTAAAAAGAAAAGTATTCCGACTGGTAGGGCGGGAATATACTTGAAGAAAACTTGCACTACGCTCAAAGCTTTCTTAAACTCTAAAGAAATACGCTCAAGAATATAGAAAAAGAACTCTCTCTATAGTTTCTCTCTCTAGAGTTTCAGTGAATTCGTAAGAAATAATGAAGGAATGAGCTTCTATTTATAGAAAAATGGATCGCATAGTAACTAACTCATGAGCGGTCAGATTGATTTACTTTAATCGACGGTCCATATTTAAAGCAAAATCTTTTAAATAAAATATAATATATTATATTTATAATCTAATAAAACGAATAACTTTGTAAAAATTTTTTTACTATGCAAACACTATGCTGAAAATTATATACAAACACTATGCATAATAAAATATAATATATTCTAATTATTGTCTAATAAAGCGAGATAACTTTATAAAAGTATTACATTTTATATAAAAAAGATTTACTATGCAAAATACTATGCACAATAGAATATAATATATTCTATTTATAGAATAACTTTATAAAAGTATTACATTTTATATAAAAAGCTTTTACATTTTATTAAATTAATAATACCAATAAAACAAAAGCTGAGTGACTTATCACATAAGCATCAATAATCAATACCGTACTATTTACCAAAATAGAAAAAAAAATTTGAATACTTTTATTTCATAAAATTCAGGGTCTCACAAATTCCTTCATTTATAACCACATAAATAAATCCATCATTTATATCCACATCAAATAAATATTTTCTTATCATATAAATGAATAATTAATTATTCACAAATAATATTACAGAATCACAATAATGACAACCAGGTGGTTCCCAGGAAAGAGGGGGCTTTCCGATAAGGATTTCTCCTTACTGGCGCGCAATTAGGTGTCCAAACCTCTCCTTGACAGAACTTTCTAGATATTTCCAATAATGCTATCTCATAATATTATTCAAATAATATGAATTATTTATCCGATAATAGGAAATACTGTACAGTGACAATTATTGAAACAACAATAATATAAAATATCAACGCATCAATTATTGAATCAATAAAATAAAATATTGAACAGTAATTACTATAACAATTATTGAGTAGTGTCTTCTTACGTAAGAATCAATAATTCAAAAATACTGTGCAATACCGTGTGCTACTGTGCAACCACCCGTATTACTATATTTTAACCACAAGGTAATCCAACAATGTTAACGGTAACAACTACGCCGTTATTTATAAAAACTCAAACTTGTCATTTTCTTCATCCAAGCGATTTATTACATTATGGGGCCCTAAATAAAATTTGTGTTATTAAATGCGAATATTTCCAGAAACAACAAGAATATTCCACGACCAAACGAATATTCCCCGATAACAATAAGTATTTTATATCCACTTGCTTATTTTGAAAAAAAATTCACATATCATCCTTAAATTTAACCTTTTATCAATTTAACCATTTACTGAATAGAAAAATTGAATACTTTTATTTCATAAAATTCGGGGTCTTACACTTCTTTTGAGGTAAGGGATATTATTTTGTTAAGTATTCATAGGAATAATATTTTCTTCCATACTCTGTAGTATGTGAGTAATATTATTTTGTCTCGTATTCCTGATTATACCCTCATTTTGTTAAAGTATTGCTTCTATACTCCGTGAAATTAGCAGAATATCCTTGAAATTTGCGCTTCATCTAGTATCGATTCACAAGGATATTTTCTACACATTCTTGTTAAATTTTAAGCTTTTCATGCCGGAGTACTGTCCATGAGTTGTATTCATTTTTAAGGTACTATTCACAAAGTACTATTCACGGGATACTATTCATAAAGTACTATTCATGGGGTACTATTCATAAAGTACTATTCATAAGTACTATTCATAGGTACTATTCACGAATACTATTCACAAAGTACTATTCACGGGGTACTATTCCCAAAATACTAGTCACGGGGTACTATTCTCGAAGTACTATTCACGGGGTACTATTCACTCGGGTACTATTCACCCGGGGAATTATTCCTGACAAAAATGGATTTCTTTGCTGTCCAAATCATTTTTGATACAATATTATTCTTAAATTTTACTCCACAAAGTAGTATCATGTTGACAATATGGACATTTTTGAATTCTGGATAAATTAAGTTATAAATCTTTAAAAATTTATCATTTGCTTTCTTTTAATTGAATTCTTATATCATTGTCATCATCCTCATGCTTATATTGTGATAAAAGTCATTTGTGGCTTACGTACATAGATGTACTATTGATTGGTATGATTATGACCAGGGATTATTCGGTATAATCATGACCGTAATGTTACAAATGATGTGGTAAAAAATCATCATTAGCCTATAGTGCATTGATGGACAGTTGTTGGTATGATTATGACCATGGATTATTCGGTATAATCATGACCATTGATGATTACACGAATATCCTTGGCCTGTAGTGCAGGGATGATTCGATGATGTGGTTTATTTATTAAGCTGAGTCTCAGCCATAAAATTGATGATAAACTTTTTAAATCATAGAAGATAGTAGATATCATGCTCTACTTGACTCTTCTAATGGATTGCTTGTTTCGCTGTAGTTAAACTTGATGTTTATTATATTTTATCAGTTTAACACTGTTGAAGGCTAACGATAATTTATTCTGCATTATCTTAGTCATAATATTTCTTACCGGGCTAGTTGAGCTCACCCTTTGTTTTCATTATTCTCTTCAGCAAATAACAATATAGCTGGAACTAGTCGGGGAACGGAGTGACGATCCAGATGTTTGCATTAGTAGTCCTCACTATTCAGTGAAATAGTGTGATAATAATTGTAATGAGGACTTTATTTGAGTTTGGATACTCTCTACGAGACATTATCCGTGTTGAAACTCTCAGCTACGTCGTATTGTATAAAAGAAGTTTGTATTTAAATTTTGTACCATGTATTTGGCGACTCAAGATGGGTCATGTATACCTATTTTGGGGGCGTCACAGTTGGTATCAAAGCTTAGGGATATGATCCCTAACTGAGATGTGAGATTAGAACTAGGAGGGGAGAGACGGGAAATTCATTAGCTAGTATGACCTACCTAAGTTTATTTGGTATTTATTTGGTCGGTCAGAGTATAGAGATAATATGTGACATGTCAATTAACCCTTGTTTTGTGGCAGTATTTGAAAATGGCATCCGAAAATGTTGAGATAAGCAATGAAACACATGAGACCGTTGAGTCACCAATGATCAATACCCAGGATAATGTGCATCAGGATGGCATAATCCTCAAGAAAACAACAACGTTGACCAAATGATGAACGATGGGATGTTCAGAGGCTTTATGCAATTCATGCAACATCAGGCGAGAGCGGCTCCTGTTCAAAATGTAGGTGGAAACACTGGCAACTCTCGGACGGTCACCGCTAAACAGTTCAAGGAGCTGGGACAACAAGAGTTTATTGGAGAGCCAAAACCACTTAAGGCCGAGATGTGGATAAAGCAGATCACTAAGATATTTGATGTCTTGGGATGCTTCGAGGAGAAAAAGGTTCCCTTTGCCACCTTTATGTTGCAAGGAGAGGCAGATTACTGGTGGGAATTGGTAAAGCGTACTCAACCTGCCGCACTGAAGATGTCTTGGGAGAAATTCTAAAAACTGTTCAATGACAAGTACTTTCCCGAAAGTATTCGTCATATGAAGGAGGTAGAGTTCATCAAGCTGGAGCAGAACAATATGACCGTGTCACAGTACGAAGCTAAGTTTTTCGAGTTGTCCTGGTGTGCGTCCTACTTGGTTGATAATGAGGAGAGAATGACGCGGATGTTTCTAAGAGGTTTGAAACCCGAGATACGTCAATACTTAATTTCTCATAAACTGTGTTTGTATTCAGATGTTGTAAATAGGGCTCAATTATTGGAGCGTGATAACGAGTCAACCCAACCAAGAGAGAGCAGCCGACAAAATGATAATACCAGTGGTAGCAGTCATCAAAGTGGTGACAACAAACGTGGAGGGAATCAACATGCCAGAAATGGTAAGCACTTCAGTGGTAATTATGGCCAAGATAATAGAAGTGGAAATTTCAAGAAGAGGAGATTCAATAATGATGGAAAGACGTCATCACCAGCACCTGTTGTTAAGGAAGGGGAACGACAGCCAATCGTATGTTACAAATGCGGAGGGGATGGACATATCAGTGTGAACTTTACGAGCAATCCAAAGTGTGTTATAATTGCGGAAGAGAAGGTCACCTTGCCCGATTTTGTCGTGCACCGAAATCAAGTCCAACTGGGATGGAGGCATCAAAGACCGTCCCAGACAAGACAAAACCAGTAGTTCAAGGGAGAGTGTTTGTCGTAACCTCCCAAAAAGTGAGGAATCCGAACGAGGTGATCACGAGTAAGCTAATCATAAACTCTAGCAAAGTCTATACCTTATTTGATACCGGTTCTACCCATTCTTTTATTTCTCCTACTTGCGCTCAACGTTTAAATTTGACTCCGAAGAAATTAGACTTTGACTTATCTGTTGAAACTCCGTTGGGAGAAACCTTCATTACATCCACTGTTTATAAGTCTTGTTTGATTCAAATCGATAACCGCACGTTACCTGTCGATCTTATCTCCTTAAAAATACTTGCATTTGACGTGATTCTAGGGATTGATTGGTTAACTACTCATCATGCTAAAATTGATTGTTTTCTTAAGGTTGTTAGCTTTCATATTCCTAATCAACCTATTATGCGAATTCAAGCGACCAAACCATTAAAATCAATCACGGTCATCTCAAGCCATAAATCTATTCGTTTATTGAAAAACGGATGTCAAGCTTTCTTAGCTCATGTCATAGATTTAAATAAAAATACGTCAGATTTGAATGATATTTCTATTGTTAATAAATTTCTTGACGTATTCCCCGAAGAACTTCCTGGCCTACCCCCGGAGCGTGAATCGAGTTTGGTATCGACCTTGAACCCTGTACAAAACTCATTTCCAAAGCCCCATATCGAATGGCTCCTATTGAACTTCAGGAGTTAAAAACCTAACTGCAGGAATTGTTAGACATCGGTTTCATTCGACCTAGTACGTCTCCTTGGGGTGCTCCTGTTCTATTCGTGAAGAAGAAAGATGGAAGTATGCGACTTTGTATTGATTATCGGGAGTTAAATCATGTCACCATCAAAAATAGGTACCCGTTGCCTCGCATTGATAACCTGTTTGAGCAGTTGCAAGGCGCCAAATTCTTTTCAAAGATCGATCTTCGTTCTGGATATCATCAGTTGAAGATTAAAATTGATGACATTCCAAAGACTACTTTCAGAACTCGGTACAGGCATTACGAATTTCTAGTTATGTCTTTTGGATTGACTAATGCTCCTGCTGCTTTCATGGATATGATGAACCGAGTATTCAAGGAATATTTGGATCACATTGTGGTCGTCTTTATTGATGACATCCTTATTTACTCCAAAAGCCGTGAAGATCATGAGAAATACTTGAGGCTGATACTCCAAAAGCTTCGTGAAAACAAGTTATATGCCAAGTTGAAGAAATACGAGTTCTGGCTTGAGGAAGTAGCATTCTTTGGGCATGTGATATCAAATCATGGAATATCTGTTGACCCGGCAAAGATTGAAGCAATTCAAAGCTGGGAGCAACCTATGTCAGTGACCGAAATACGTAGCTTTCTTGGCTTAGCTGGTTATTATCGGAGATTCGTAGAAGGGTTTTCTCGAATCACTACTCCATTAACTCAGTTGACTCGGAAAGATACAAAATTCGGTTGGAGCGAGGAATATGAGAAGAGTTTTCAAGAACTCAAGAGGAGACTCATTTCAGGACCTGTTCTGACAATACCATCTGACTCAGAGGGATTTGTCATCTACAGTGATGCTTCAGGCAAAGGGTTAGGATGTGTTCTCATGCAACATGGGAAAGTCATAGCCTATGCTTCACGATAACTCAAAGAATATAAGAGAAATTATCCTTCTCATGATCGAGAGTTTGCAGCTATCGTTTTTGCACTTAAGATTTGGAGGCATTACATGTATGGAGAGAAGGTGGAGATCTATACAGATCATAAAAGCCTCAAATATTTCTTTACTCAAAAGGAACTCAACATGCGGCAATGACGATGGCTAGAGCTATTGAAAGATTACGATCATACCATTCAATACCATATTGGATCGAAAAGCGAACGTAGTAGCTGACGCATTGAGTAGAAGATCATATGCGGGTACGAGTGCGATATTGTCAACGCAAAGGCCTATTTTGTATGACTTACAAAGGATAGAGATAGAGTTAAAGACTCCAGGGATCCATGTGATGATGGAAAATATATGAGTAAAACCGACTTTAATCGATAAAGTTAAAGCTGCTCAAGCTACAGACCTGGAGCTGATGCGTATGAGGAAGAAAGTGCAAGAAGGTGCTATTCCGGAAGCAAGAATCGATGAAGAAGGAATACTTCGAGTCAACTCAAGATTTTGTGTTCCTAACGATTCTGACTTGAAGTATAAAATCATGATGGAGGCGCACAACACACCATTTGTAATCCATCCTGGGAGTACCAAAATGTATCGTGATCTTCGACATACATTTTGGTGGAGCAATATGAAGAGAGAGATAGCGGGGTTTATCTCAAGGTGTCTAACTTGTCAATGAGTCAATGCGGAGCATCAAGTGCCAAAAGGTCCATTGCAACCACTTGAAATTCCAGAATGGAAGTGGGAGCACATTACCATGGATTTCGTTACTGGTCTTCCCAAGGTTTCTCAAGGCATAGATGCGATTTGGGTCATTGTTGATAGATTGACCAAGTCTGCTCATTTCTTACCGATACGAGAAACTTATACTCTTGAACGTCTTGCTCGTATATACATAAACAAGATTGTAAGATTGCATGGTATGCCAGTATCCATAGTTTTTAATCGAGACCCAAGATTCACTTCACGATTTTGGGTTAGTTTGTAAAAAAGCTATGGGCACGGATTTACAATTTAGTTCGGCATATCATCCTCAAACGGACGGGCAGTCGGAGACGACTATTCAAACTATTGAAGATTTATTAAGACTCTGTGTTCTTGACTTCAAAGGAAGTTGGGACAAGTTCTTACCATTGGTGGAGTTTTCCTACAACAACAATTATCAAGCAAGTATTGGCATGGCTCCATTTGAGGCGTTGTATGGAAGAAAGTGTCGTTCTCCAGTATGCTGGGATGAGGTGGGTGAAGCAACGTTGTTGGGACCGGAGTTGGTACGTATAACTATGGAAAAGATTCAAAGCATCCGACAACGTATAAAAACCTCACAAGATCGACAAAGGAGTTATGCTGATCTTCATCGAAAGGATGTGGAATTCAATATTGGAGATCATGTATTGTTACGTGTTGCTCCATGGAAAGGAGCTATGAGATTTGGAAAGAGAGGAAAGAGAGGAAAGCTCAATCCTCGATTCATTGGCCCATTTTTAATCCTCGATCGAGTAGGAACTGTGGCCTATAGACTCGCCTTACCGCCAAGTATGTCTCGTGTTCATAACGTTTTTCATATATCTATGTTACGTAAATATGTGAAAGACCCGAACCACATTATTGAATTAGAACCGGACGAGATAGCGGAAGATTTAACGTATGAGGAGGTACCTGTTAAAATCTTGGATAAGAAGGATCATATTCTACGCTCCAAGGTTATACCTCAAGTGAAAGTTTTATGGAGAAACCATGATGTTGAGGAAATGACCTGGGAGTTAGAATCTGAAATGAAGTCAAGGTATCCTCACATCTTCGATATACCAGGTACGCACCCTAATTTCGAGGATGAAATTTCATAAGAAGGGGAGGTTGTAAGACCCCAACTGTCGACGTCGGGATTTTTAGATGTCCCTTTCCGTTACTTGTTCTTTGGTGTTCTCATTTTAGGTGAGATTTGTTTGAAAAAATAAGTGAAAAAGGTCCAAATCACGTATAATGTCGACGATGGATTGTTAAGAGTCGCCGATTGGTTTTTAAATGGTTGTACCAACACAACCGAGAAAAGGTTTGCACATTGACCCCGGTGATGTGACCTTTGCTAAACCAATTCGGTGAAACCGAGATTCATTAGGGTCGGGGACTTGGTTATGCGGAGGGAAGGTGTTAGGCGCCCAGAGCATCCGTGTTACCACGGTGACCGCCTCTTTTCAAGAAACTATTATCTGAATGTGTGTGTATGTGGGTCAATGTGCTGTTATTTGGAAGTAGTTCGAGGCCTCGTTCGCACCTATATACACAGGGTTTGAATTTATGTAAAAATTCAATTTTAAGAAAGATATGGAAATGAAGTTTTATAAAAGAGGTTTTTCAAACCCTGATGCTTAATAATAATTGAGACCTTTTACACTCCCATTTTATTAAGTGTTCGGCTTGATTGATTTTATTTAATGAGATCACGAGGCATCCGCATGCGAAAATAATGTACAAAATAATGCCGACTTCCTCGTGGGTATGGAAACCATCGAGGAAATTGAGACATCGTAGAATAATTTACAAGTACAACTATTTGAAAATGTCCATCACGGAACCGAATCTAGATCCAATATTTGAATCTGTGATCACATGATTCCTAGGCGCACATGATACCGCAATTGTATGAAAGCAGTAAGCAGGTATATATATAAGTTGTAAATATATATATATACAGACATGATCACCAACCATGAAGCAGCTCCATGGGGGATCAGAAATGTAAATAAAGCTGTAAAAGCTATCAGCCGCCACGGAGGAAACTCCAGGCGAGACAAAACATAAATAAAGATGTAAAGCTATCAACCGCCATAGAGGGAACTCCAAAGGGACAAAATGTAAAGAAAGATGTATAAAGCGATCAAGCGCCACTTAAGTAAACTCAGGCGGGATTTAAACGTAAAAAGAAAGTGTAAAGTGATCAACCACCACATAAGTAAACTCCTGTGTGGGAATATATATATATATATATATATATATATATATATATATATAGATGTAAAATCCAGGCTCATCAAACGAGTTCGACACAACACACACACACACACACACACACACACACACACATATATATATATATATATATATATATATATATATAAAAGCTTAATAAATGCAGGAGGATATAAAATCCGGGCTCATCGAGCGTAGTCCAACCACAGTTTATATCGAAAGTCTAGGCTCATCGAACAAAGTTGACACACGATTAATATATATAAATGTATATATTAAGCGTATGTGTCTAACTTTGTTCGATGAGACCAGATTAATTCAATCTTTGCTCGATGAGCCTGAACTTGATGCAGGAGTTTCTTTCGCTTTTAATATATATATATATATATTAAAGCAAATAAACGCTCGCATCAAGTTCAGGCTCAATCGAGGCATAACTCGATAATGTTAGTCAATATATATATATATATATATATATATATATATTATATATATTACAAAATGAAACAAAACCACGGACCAAAGTTAGGACAAATCGCTTACAACACGACTCTTAACGTGAAGAAGGTGTGTTCAGAGATGAAGAGAAAAAGACTCTAAAGTGTGTGAGAAGGCTTACAGTTTGACCGCCAAAGAAGACTTCTATATCTTTAGAGTGGGTGGCTATGGACGCCCCCAAAATTAGGTATACATCACCCATCTTGAGTGCTTGGATACATGGTATGTAATTTAAATACAACTTAATAATATAAGCATCGTGTACAATATGACAAAACATAAAGCTGTGAGTTTGAATACAAATATTGTCTACTAGAGAGTATACAAACTCAAAAGGAGTCCTCATTACAATTATTATCACACTATTTCACGAATAGTGAGGACTACTAATGCACCATCTAGGACCATCACTCCGTTCCCCGACTCGCTTCGACTATATTCTCATTTCACAAGAGAAGAATAAAGAAAGAAAGGGTGAGCTCAACTAGCCCAAGAAGAAATATTATGACTAAGATAATGAGAATAAATTATTATTAGCCTTAAGCAAATTGTTAAAGCGATACAATATAACAAACATCAAGTTTAAGCTGCAAATGAACAAGCAATCCATTAAAAGAGTCAAGTAGAGAATAAAATCTCCTAGCTTTTATGATTTAAAAGGTTTTTCATCACTTTTATCATTGGGACTCGACTTAATAAATAATCCACATCATCGAATCACCCCCGCACTACTGCCAAGGATATTCTTTAGTATCACGACCACAATTATCCATGCACTCACGGGCCAAGAATATTTGTGTATTCATTAATGGTCATGATCATGCCAACAAGCTGTCCATCAATACACTACTACGGGCCAATGAGGACTTTTACCACATCATTTGTAACATTACGGTCATGGTTACATCGAATAATCCCTGGTCATAATCATACCAAGTCCATCTATGCACTACAGGCCATAGATGACATTCAAAAAATATAAATATGAGGATGATGACAATGATATAAGAATTCAATAAAACAAGTTCAAGAATTAATTTGTCCAAGAACCAATAACATCCAAATTGTTAACATGATACTGCTTTGTAGAGTAAAATTCAAGAATACTCAGAAGAATATTTCCATGAAAAGATACTGGATGAAGCGCAATTATTAAGGATATTCCACTAATTTCATGGAGTATAGAAGTAAAAACTTTAACCAACTGAGTATAATAAAGAATGGAATAACAAAAGAAATCACCATGCATGCGGTACTTCGCATAAACATGTTATTCTAACAGGATACTAAATAACGGAACTAGGTCAGGCGAAATTCGCACCGACAGGATGTTCCAACAGAATAATAAAGAATGGAATAACAACAGAAATCACCATGCATGCGGTACTTCGCATAGACAGGTTATTCCAATAGAATACTAATAAGGACGGAATCGAAGTAAAGGTGTAAAACGCAGCATACGAGGATATTCCAATGTAATAATAATAAAGAGCGGAACCAGTCCGACGTAAAAGCGTCTGTGAGGATATTCCAACAAAATAATAAAAGGCGGAATCGAGTCCGGCAGAAAACGCATTATGACGAGGATATTCTAAATGTAATAGTAAAGACGGAATAATAGAAGAATGTCACCAAGTATAGGGTAGCTCGGCGTATCTGAGTTATTCCAACGTAATAATAAAGAATGGAATAACATAAGTTCTCTTCATGAATACAAAAGAATAACACCCCTTACGAGTACAACAAATAATATTCCCTACCTTAAGAAGAAAAGTCTTTGGATATATAAGTAGTGAAGTAGCGAGAATACTTTCTTCTTTCTCTCTATAGTTTATCTCTCTAGAGTTTCAATTGAATTCGTAAGAAAATAATGAAGGAATGAGCTTTTATTTATAGAAAATGGGTGCATAGTAACTAACTCATGAACGGGTCAGATTGATTTACTTTTAATCGATGGTCCATATTTAAAGCAAAATCTTTTAAATAAAATATAATATATTTTATTTATAATCTAATAAAACGAATAACTTTATAAAAGATTTTACTATGCAAACACTATGCATAATAAAATATAATATATTCTAATTATTGTCTCATAAAGCAGATAACTTTATAAAAGTATTCTGTTTTATATAAAAAGATTTTACTATACAAAATACTATGCAGACACTATACAACACTATGCATAATAGAATATAATATATTCTATTTATAGAATAACTTTATAAAAGTATTCTTTTTTATATAAAAAGATTTTCTGTATTATTACATTAATAATACCAACAAAATTGAGTGACTTATCACGTAAACATCAATAATTAATATCGTGTGCTACTATGCAACCACGGGTATTACTGTACTTTTAACACTGGGTGTTTCAACAGTTAACGGTAAAACTTCTGCCATTATTTTCATAAAGTATTTTTGTCGTTTTTCGGTCAAAACAATAATTACATTTGTGGGGTCCACTAATGATTGTCTTTGTTATGCGAATATTCCTGTTAAAAGCGAATATTCCCCGACCAATCGAATATTATATAACAACTTGCGTACTTTTGCAAAATTTATAAATATTACCTACAACTATAACATTATATCAATTTCACTCCATAATATTCAAAAATAATATTTATAGAAAATTCATCTTTATTCAAAAAGTTGGGGTTTTACAATCTTCCCTTCTTATGAAATTTCACCCTCGACATTAGGGTACGTACCTGGTATATTGAAGAGGTAAGGATACCTTGATTTCATTTCAGATTCTAACTCCCAAGTCATTTCCTCAATATCGTGGTTTCTCCACACAACTTTGACTTGAGGTATAACCTTGGAGCGTAGAATATGTTCCTTCTTATCCAAGATTTGAACAGGAACCTCTTCATACATCAAATCTTCCGCTATTTCGTCCGGTTCTAACTCAATAATGTGGTTCAGGTTTTTCACATATTTACGTAATATGGATATATGAAAAACGTTATGAACACGAGACATACTTGGCGGTAAAGCGAGTCTATAGGCCATAGTTCCTACTCGATCAAGGATTAAAAATGGGCTGATGAATCGAGGATTGAGCTTTCCTCTATTTCCAAATCTCGTAACTCCTTTCCATGGAGCAACACGTAACAACACATGATCTACTATATCGAATTCCACGTCCTTTCGATGAAGATCAACATAACTCTTTTATCTATCTTGTGAGGTCTTTATACGTTGTCGGATTGTTTGAATCTTTTCTGTAGTCATACGTACCAACTTCGGTCCCAACAACGTTGCTTCACCCACCTCATCCCATCATACTAGAGAACGACACTTTCTTCCATACGGTAACCGAATGGAGCCATGCCAATACTTGCTTGATAAGCTGTTGTTGTAGGAAAACTCCACCAACGGTAGAAGAACTTGTCCCAACTTCCTTGAAGTTAAGGACCACGAGTCTTAATAAATCTTCAAGAGTTTGAATAGTCCTCTCTCGATTGTCCGGTCGGTCATTCGAGGATGATATGCCAAACTAAATTGTAAATCCGTGCCCATAGCTTTTTGTAAACTAACCCAAAATCGTGAAGTGAATCTTGGGTCTCGATCCAAACTATGGATCTTTGGCATACCATGCGATCTTATAATCTCGTTTATGTACATACTGAACAAGGCGTTCAAGTGTATAAGTTTCTTGTATTGGTAAGAAATGAGCGATTTGGTCAATCTATCAACAATGACCCAAATTGCATCAATGCCTTGAGAAACCTTGGGAAGACCGATGCTTGAAATCCATGGTAATGTGCTCCCACTTCCATTACGGAATTTCAAGTGGTTGCAATGGACCTTTTGGTACTTGATGCTCCACCTTGACTCGTTGACAAGTTAGACACCTTGAGATAAACAGCGCTATCTCTCTCTTCATATTGCTCCACCAAAATGTATGACGAAGATCACGATACATTTTGGTACTCCCAGGATGGATTACAAACGGTGTGTTGTGCGCCTCCATCATGATTTTATACTTTAACTCAGGATCGTTAGGAACACAAAGTCTGGAGTTGACTCGAAGTATTCCCTCATCATCGATTCTTGCTTTCGGCATCACACCTTCTTGCACTTTCTTCCTCATACGCATTAGCTCCGGATCTGTAACTTGAGCAGCTTTAATTTTATTAATTAAAGTCGATTCTACTCGTATATTCGCCATCATCACGTGGGTCCCTGGAGTCTTTATCTCTATCTCCATCCTTTGCAAGTCCTACAAAATGGGCCTTTGCGTTGACAATATTGCACTCGTACCCGTATATGATCTTCTACTCAATGCGTCAGCTACCACGTTCGCTTTTTCAGAATGGTATTGGATGGTATGATCATAATCTTTCAATAGTTCAAGCCAACGTCGTTGTCGCATGTTGAGTTCCTTTTGAGTGAAGAAATATTTGAGGCTTTTATGATCCGTAAAGATCTCCACTTTCTCCCCATACAAGTAATGCCTCCAAATCTTTAGTGCGAAGACAATAAATTGCCTAACTCTAGATCATGAGTAGGATAATTCCTCTCATATTCTTTGAGTTATCGTGAGGCATAGGCTATGACTTTCCCATATTTCATGAGAACACATCCTAACTATTTGCCCGAAGCATCACTGTATATGACAAATCCCTCCGAACCAGATGGTATTGTCAGAACAGGTGCTGAAATGAGTCTCCTCTTGAGTTCTTGAAAACCCTTCTCACATTCCTCGCTCCAACCGAACTTTGTATCTTTCTGAGTCAGCTGAGTTAGTGGAGTAGAGATTCGAGAAAACCTTTCTACGAATATTCGATAATAACCAGCTAAGCCGAGAAAGCTACGTACTTCGGTCACTGATTTAGGTTGCTCCTAGCTTTGAATAGCTTCAATCTTTGTTGGGTCAACAGATATTCCATGACTTGATACCACGTGCCCAAGGAATGCTACTTCCTCAAGCCAGAACTCTCATTTCTTCAACTTGGCATAAAGCTTGTATTCACGAAGCTTTTGGAGTATCAGCCTCAAGTGTTGTTCATGATCTTCACAGCTTTTGGAATAAATAAGCATGTCATCAATAAAGACGACCACAAAGTGATCCAAATATTCCTTGAATACTCGGTTCATTATATCCATGAAGGAAGTAGGAGCATTAGTCAATCCAAAGGACATGACTAGGAATTCATAATGCCCGTACCGAGTTCTGAAAGCCGTCTTTGGAATGTCATCGGTTCTAATCTTTAATTGGTGATATCTGAAACGAAGATCAATCTTTGAAAAGAATTTGGCTCCTTGCAACTGGTCAAATAATTCATCAATACGTGGCAATGGGTACCTATTTTTGATGGTGACATGATTCAACTCCCGATAATCAATACAAAGTCACATACTCCCATCTTTCTTTTTCACGAATAGAATAAGAGCACCCCAAGGAGAAGTACTAGGACGAATGAAACCGATGTTTAACAATTCCTGTAGTTGGGTCTTTAACTCCTGAAGTTCAATAGGAGCCATTCGATATGGGGCTTTGGAAATAGGTTTTGTACCAGGTTCAAGGTCGATACAAAATTCAATTTCACGCTCTAGGGGGTAGGCCAGGAAGTTCTTCAGGGAATACGTTAGGAAATTCATTAACAATAGAAATATCATTCAAAACTGACGTATTTTTGTTTAGATCTGTGACATGAGCTAAGAAAGCTTGACATCCATTTTTCAATAAACGAATAGCTTTATGGCTTGAGATGATAGTGATTGATTTTAATGGTTTGGTGGCTTGAATTCGCATAACAGATTGGTTAGGAATATGAAAGCTAATAACCTTACGAAAAAAATTAATTTTTGCATAATGAGTAGTTAACCAATCAATCCCTAGAATTACGTCAAATGCAAGTATTTTTAATGAAATAAGATCGACAGGTAATGTGAGGGTACCGATTTGAACCAAACAAAACTTATAAACAGTGGATGTAATGAAGGTTTCTCCCAACGGAGTTTCTACAGATAAGTCAAAGTCTAATTTCTCCGAAGTCAAATTTAATCGTTGAGTGCAAGTAAGAGAAATAAAAGAATGGGTAGAACCGGTATCAAATAAGGTATAGACTTCGCTAGAATTTATGATAAGCTTACCCGAGATGACCTCATTTGGGTTCCTTGCTTTCTGGGAGGTCACAACAAACGCTCTCCTTGTACTTCTGGCTTTGACTTTTCGGGGAATGACCTTTGGTGCCTCCATCCTCGGTTGAACTTGTCTTGGTGAGCGACAAAATCGGGCTAAGTGACCTTCTCTTCCATAATTATAACATGCTTTGGATGACATCGCATGTAGATTTGACCGATGTGTCCTTCCCTCGCATTTGAAGCATATGATAAGTGGTCGTTCTCCTTCCTTAACAACGGGTCTTTGATCTTGACGTCCTTCCATCATTGTTGAATCTCCTTTTCTTGAAATGTCCATTTTACTTGTCTTGGCCATGATTACCACGAAGTGGTTACCATTTACGGCATGTTGATTCCTCCACGTTTGTTGTCACCGTTTAGATGATCGATACCACTTTGGTATTTTTATCTTCGCTTACCGCTTTCTCTTGGTTGCGTTGACTCATTACCGCGCTCTAATAACTGAGCCCTATTTACAACATCTGAGTACAAACACAGTTTATGAGAAATAAGATATTGACGTATCTCCGGTTTCAAACCTCTTAAAAATATTCGCGTCATTCGCTCCTCATTATCGACCAAATGGGATGAAAATCGGGATAACTCCGCAAATTTAGCCTCGTATTGCGACACGGTCATATTATTTTGTTCCTATTTGATAAACTTTGCTTCTTTCATATGACGAATACTCTCGGGAAAGTACTTGTCGTTGAATAGCTCTTGGAACTTCTCCCAAGACATCTTGAGTGCATCAGTCAAGACGCTTTTCTGATTCCCACCGATGAATCGCCTCTTCACGCAATATAAAGGTGGCGAAGGGAACCTTTTGCTCCTCGGAGAATCCCAAGACATCAAATATCTTGGTGATCTGCTTTATCCATGCTTCCGCCTTAAGTGGTTTTGGCTCTCCAATAAACTTCGGTGGTCCCAACTCCTTGAATCGCATTTAGCGATGATGACCGTCGAGAGTTTCGGTGTTTCCACCTACATTTTGGATAGGAGCCGCTCTCGCCTGATGTTGCATGAATTGCATAAAGCCTCTGAATAATCCATCATTCATCATTTGGTCCGTGTTGTTGTTTGCATGAGGATTGTCGCCTTCCTGATGCACATTATCCTGATTATTGATATGTGGAGACTCAACGGTCTCTTGTGCTCCATTACTATTCTCAACATTCTCGGATGTCATTTTCAGAATCGCCACAAAACAAAGGTTAATTAACATATAACATATTATCCCTATACTTTGTGACCAATTAAATACTAAATAAACTTAGGTAGGTCATACTAGCGAAGGAATTCCCGTCTCTCCCCTCCTAGTTCTAGTCTCACTTCTTAGCTGAGGATCATATCCTAAGCTCGATACCAGCTGTGGCGCCCCAAAATTAGGTATACATCACCCATCTTGAGTCGCCAGATACATGGTACAGAATTTAAATACAACTTAATAATATAACCGTCGTGTACAATACGACAAAACATAAACTATGAGTTTGAATACAAATATTGTCTACTAGAGAGTATACAAACTCAAAAGGAGTCTTCATTACAATTATTATCACACTATTTCACAGAATAATGAGGACTACTAATGCACCATCTAGGAGAGAACAGTGAAATAAAGGGTGAGCTCAACTAGCCCAATAAGAAATATTATGACTAAGATAATGCAGAATAAATTATCATTAGCCTTAAACAGTGTTAAACTGATACAATATAACAAACATCAGGTTTAACTGCAGCGGAACAAGTAATCCATTAAAAGAGTCAAGTAGAGAATAAAATCTACTAGCTTTTATGATTTAAAAGGTTTTTCATCACTTTTATCGTTGGGACTTAGCTTAATAAATAATCCACATTATCGAATCACCCCTGCACTACGGCCAAGGATATTCTTTAGTATCACGACCACAATTATCCATGCACTACGGGTCAAGAATATTTGTGTATTCATTAATGGTCATGATCATGCCAACAACTCGCGTCCATCAATGCACTACGGGACAATGAGGACTTTTACCACATCATTTGTAACATTACGATCATGATTACACAAGAATAATCCTCGGTCATAATCATACCAAGTCCATCTATGCACTATGAGGACATGAGATGACTTTCAAAAAAAATATAAATATGAGGATGATGACAATGATATAAGAATTCAATAAAACAAGTTCAAGAATTAATTTGTCCAAGAACCAATAACGTCCAAATTGTCAACATGATACTGCTTTGTAGAGTAAAATTCAAGAATGCTCAGAAGAATATTTCCATGAAAAGATACTGGATGAAACACAATTATTAAGGATATTCCACTAATTTCATGGAGTATAGAAGTCAAAACTTTAACCAACTGAGTATAATAAGAATGAAATAACAAAAGAAATCACCATGCATGCGGTACTTCGCATAAACAGGTTATTCCAACAGAATACTAAATAACGGAACCAGGTCAGGCAAAATTTGCACCGACAGGATGTTCCAATAGAATAATAAAGAATGGAATAACAACAGAAATCACCATGCATGTAGTACTTCAGATAGATAAAGTTATTCCAGCGAGAATACTAATAAGGGCGGAATCAGTCCGCCAGTAAAACGCATGTATGATAGGATATTCTAATGAATATTAATAAAAAGCGAGAATCAGTCCGCAGAAACGCATGCAGATGTGATATTCCAACAAAATAATAAAGGCGGAATCAGTTAAAGCGTAAAATGCATGAGACAGGATATTCCAAATGAATAGTAAAAGACGAAATAATAGAAGAATGTCACTAGGTATAGGGTAGCAGCGTGTAGACTGATTATTCCAATGTAATAATAAAGAATGGAATAACATAAGTTCTCTTCATGAATACAAAAGAATAACACCCCTTACGAGTACAACAAATAATATTCCCTACCTTAAGAAGAAAAGTCTTTGGATATATAAGTAGTGAAGTAGCGAGAATACTTTCTTCTTTCTCTCTATAGTTTATCTCTCTAGAGTTTCAAAGTGAATTAAGTAAGAAATTAATGAAGGAATGAGCTTCTATTTATAGAAAAATGGATTTGCAGATAGTAACTAACTCATGAACGGTCCAGATTGATTTACTTTAATCGACGGTCCATATTTAAAGCAAAATCTTTTAAATAAAATATAATATATTCTATTTATAATCTAATAAAATGAATAACTTTATAAAAGATTTTACTATACAAATACTATGCAGCCTTATGCAAAACACTATGCATAATAAAATATAATATATTCTAATTATTGTCTAATAAAATAGATAACTTTATAAAAGTATTCTATTTTATATAAAAAAGATTTTACTATACAAAATACTATGCATCTGGACATTATGCAACACTATTCATAATAGAATATAATATATTCTATTTATAGAATAACTTTATAAAAGTATTCATTTTATATAAAAGATTTTACGTATTATTACATTAATAATACCAACAAAACCGAGTGACTTATCACATAAGCATCAATAATTTATACTGGTGTGCTACTATGCAACCACGCCAGACATCGTATTTCTTTAACACCGGGTGTTTAAATAGTTAACAGTAAAACTTCCGCCGTTATTTTCATAAAGTATTTTTGTCGTTTTCTCAATCCGACAATAATTTCGTTGTGGGGTCCACTAATGATTGTGTCGTTGTACGAATATTCCCTGTTAAAACGAATATTCCCCGACCAATCGAGTATTATATAACAACTTGCGTACTTTGCAAAATTTATAAATATTACCCACAACTATAATATTATATCAATTTCACTCCAAATATTCAAAAATAATATATATAGAAAATTTATCTTTATTCAAAAAGTTGGGGTTTTACATAAACACTGGCTTTTGTAGGTACAAAAGGGCTATATTCACAAGTGTTTAAAATGAGAAAGTACACTGCATGGGGTGAGTGCAGAGCAAATTGGGCAGGGCTTCCTCGCCGTTTTCTCTTGCAAAATGGGCAGCCCAAGCCCTCTATTTATAGACGATTTAGCCACATGTGTACCTGCAACTGAGCCGCAGGTGTACCAGAGGCAACCCGGGTGGGCCCGAGTTTTTCGGGTCAGGTCGTCTTGAAATACGTGCACTTGGGCACTGTAATGTCCACTCGAACTTTAAGAAGTGCAATCCGGACATCCGTTTGAGGTATACAGGACCTATTTCGGACCGCCGTTGTCGAGAGTTGTACGATGGCATGGAATTAGAGTTTGTACGAAGTTATTGAAGATGTGACGATTGTGACAACCCCAAAACATGTCTATTCCACCCAACCTATTCTGAGTCGCCAAATACATGGTACAAGAAACAACTATAACTTTATTACAACAATTGTCGTGCAAAATACAACAACACATATGCTGTGAGTTTTGATACAAATATATACCAATTGTGACTCTCATCCCAACCGTGTACAACACCTCACAGTGGTACCTTATATAAAGGTATAGTCAAAAACTGTTTTAGAAATTAAAATCTTTGGGAAGTGCTCAAGGAAACCTTCGTACATGGGAGGCCATGCGTCTAGGTTATGATAGATATCATATGGCCGCAAAATTATCCTTGGTTGACCCAATAGACCCCAAAGAAAAATGAGAAGATTACTATCATATTTTTTCCAATGGTGAGTCTTCTCTTGACATATCATTATCTCCACTTTCTCTATTTGAGAGTTATACTTCAACCAAACACCAAGATTATATAGGTAGTGCTCGTAGATATACTCAGCAAGTGGATGAGCACAACCCTGTCTTATGATGACACGAGATTGTATGTCATTAGACATCTTGTATGATAGTGGCAAAACACCCTTCCAACGTTGGGTTCACCTCACCCTATTTGATTCACCAAATATAACTACTAAATGATGACCACCGATTCTATTCCCTCGTTACCCCCGGCCTTCTAACTCGACCCTACACTCTTATTACCGAAAGGAATTGTGAAGCAAAAAAGGGTGAGCACAAATAACTTCATAAAGAATATCATGACTAAAGATAATTAAATTATCAATAGCCTTCATCAATAATAAATCAGAGATTTAGAACATATGGTAGATGATAAAAAAATTTCAACCATAGTTGCAGCGGAACGAGAAATCCATTAGAAGAGTTAAATAGACCATAAAGTCTATTATCTTCTCCATGTTAAAAATCCACCAACAATGTTTTATCCCTGTAACATCAATCAACAGTTCTGGTCCACAATTATATGAATAACTCATAATCATAATTGTAATTCTAAATTCCTCTTCGCATCCAGGACGAAGATAATTTTCATCACATGTCTTTACCTGAAACATCAAAGATCATGGTTATACCAAATCACAGCCTACATTTATAATCATACTAACAATTTCATCTTTGAACTATGGCCAAAGATATTCATCAATGCAGACCATCTTTGCACTCTGTGCCAAAGATATTCAACAACAGTCATCTTTGCACTACGGGCCAAAGATATTCATCAACAATTTATCTTTGCACCACAGCCAAAGATATTCCTCAACGATTCATATTTGCACTACTGACCAAATATATTCATCAACGATTTATATTTGCACTACAAAGCCAAATATATTAATATCTCAAAGAAATATATAATCATTTCAGAATTTATATAAATAATAATTATAACCATGTTGATCATTTCACCTTTGCACTTAAGCTAAAGATATTCAATTATAAATTCAATGGTCATGATCATACCAGTCAACAATTCAACTTTGCACTACTGGCCAAAGAGAACCCATAGTCATGATCATACCAATAATCTACCCATCTTTACACTCAAGTCAAAGAGAAATTTCTTCACCAGGATTATAAAAATGTTATATATGATAATAAAAATAATATAATCAACATATAGATTTAATCTCAAGAGTAATATTCATAACTCAACTATAATTTGGTTAGAAAAAGAAACCAATTTTGTCATGAATAGTACCCGTGAATAGTAACTCGTGAATAGTAACTCGTGAATAATAACTCATGAATAGTAACTCGTGAATAGTAACTCATGAATAGTAACTCATGAATAGTACTCTGTATTCGTACATAGTACCATATACGTAAAAAATGTCATATACATGAATAATGTCATATACGTGAATAGTGTCGTATACGTGAATAGTGTTGTATACGTGAATAGTAACCCCGACACAAAAAGGTAGAACTTCCACAGTAAAATCCATACCAATATTTCGGTATAATGATATTGAAAGAATAACATCATTACGAAAAAAAAATTCTCTTAAAATCCCTTACTATCCCTTACCTCAAAAGAGAAGCACTTCTGACTGGATATCGGATATGACGCTGAAGGAAACTTGCACTGATGAATAGCAACTCACCAAGTATCTAAATACTCACAAAATACACTCGATAATCTAGAGAAAAAAAGAGAGAAAACTTATGAATTCTGGTGTGATTTTCAATTCTAACTTAGCCCTCTATTTATAGGAAAATGTTAGCACGCCGAAGCAGACTTGACCTGGTACCTGATGGATTTACCTGCTACTATTCCACCCACCAAAAATCAGCCATCTTCCCCAACAACCAAAAGTTGGGCCCACCCATTTCTAGAATTTTCCACCAAAATCATTTATAAACCTAATTTTCGAATCAGTCACCTCTTAAAATTCATAACAAATCATTCGTTCATTTTTAACGGTTCAAAATTTGTGAACATATACTCAACTTATATATGTATAACATATCCAAAAATCACAACGATCAAACGGTCGGATTAAAAATTATAACTCCCGCAATATATCTCAAAAAAACACTGGTTTGATTTTTAATACCTCCAATCCGACAAAATACTGATAAAACACCTCAACATTATCTCCTTCATTTAACAACATAAATAAATCCATCATTTATATCCACATAAAATAAATATTTCCTTATCATATGAATCAATAATTAATTATTCACAAATAATATTACAGAATCACAGTTATGACAACCAGGCAGTTCCCAGGAAAGAGGGGGCTTTCCGATAAGGATTTCTCCTTACTGGCGCGCAATTAGGTGACCAAACCTCTCCTTGACAGAACTTTCTAGACATTACCAATAATGCTATCTAATAATATTATTCAAATAATATGAATTATTAATCTGATAATGGAGATACTGTGAAGTGACAATTACTGAAACAACAATAATATAAAATATCAACGTAACAATTATTGAATCAATAAAATAAAATATTGAACATTAATTACTGTAACAATTATTGAGTAGTGCCTTCTCACGTAAGAATCAATAATTGAAAAAAATACTGTGCAATACTGTGTGCTACTGTGCAACTATGCGTATTACTTTACTTTACCAACCGGGTATTCCAACAGTGTTAACGGTAAAAATTACGTCGTTATTTATAAAAACTCAAATTTGTCATTTTCTTCATCAAGATGGTTATTATTACATTATGGGGCCCACAAATGGTCGCTAGTGCCGTTATACGAATATTCTCCAAAGCGAGAAAGAATATTCCACGACTAAACGAATATTCCCCGACAACAATGAATATTTTATAACCACTTGCTTATTTTGAAAAAAATTCATATATCACCCTTAACTTTAACTTTTATCAATTTAACCATTTACTGAATAGTAATTATAAGAAAAATTGAATACTTTTATTTCATAAAATTCGGAGTCTTACAACGATGCCCTCCGGTCTTCAAGCTTCACCTTTCATCCGTTACCCCGTACAATAGTCACTTGGGATTGGTTAGTCTTGTGGGACATCGTTACGTAGAGATGTTGAGACGACGTGGCGTGGCATCACATTGGCGAGATGACGATGTTGTCCCTCACCGGTGTTATTGCCGGATTGGGCTGATAAAGTAGACGTTGCTCAGGCTTCGCTGAGATTGGACTGCTGCAATTGTTGAAGGTCCTCATTGTCATCTTTGAGGTGTGTCTATCTTCCCGATGTTATCGCCGGGTTAGTATAGTGTATCTCATTGTGAGCGCTGCGATTGAAGCTGGTCGCATTTGAAACAAGCATTTCCGGAGTTATCGCCAAAACTGCATTCCTTGGGGTTATTACCAAGGCTAGTGGCTATTCCCATAGTTGGGACTGAGACTGGATACCTCGGGGTTATCTCCGAGATTGGAATTGTTACTCCCAGAGTGTGATCCGGGGTTGATGCTGAACTTCCGGTAGTATCCGATATGGATACGGATTGTCTTCGTGGTTCCTCTTAAAAGAGCGAATCTGTCCTCCCGCAATGTTAAAGTGATGTAGAGTCTGAGAAAATTTCGAGTGTCACAGATGCCCTCTTTATCATACTCATGCATGACGATGCATGGGTAGGATAAAGAATCCTAGACACTTGAAACGCAACATGACAAACATGGTATTATGGGTAGCAACATGATGCAACTGTATGATACATGTGTACGGGGTTGTAGCCTAACATGTTGGGGATGATTGCTGGTTCCCTGTTTCTTCAACTGGGGATTGGCAATGCTGACCAGATTTGGTGTGTAATCCGAATCTGTTAGGATGTTGATGTTGGAGTTATCACCAAATCCCTGTGTCTTCGATTATGATTTGATCTTGAAGATGTATCTCTTATGTGTAAGAGATCTGTGGGGAGAAAGCTTGATCTGTTTGAGGATGTGTATAACATATTCCATCATCTATCCTCTTTGATAACGTTGACCTCTCCTGGTTAGTATCGCCAGAATATGTCACGATTCTGTTTGATTTACTGCCAACAACAAATGCTATCAGGGATGCCTGACCTTTGTTGATGTGTACTTCACCGACATGTGAATCAACGGCTGAAAAATCCTATGGGATATACTGTCAAGTCTGCTTGACCTTCGCTGACGTGTGAATCAATGGCTAAGATTCTGTGGGTAAATTATCAAGGTTGCTTGACCTTCGCTGACGTGTGAATCAACGGAACACTGCGTTATGACCCCCACCGAGGATCCACTGGGGAATATGAGTAATCGAGCATGAAATCCTCGAATAGCTCTAGAGCTCTGATAGGTTTAATCGCTATCGACTGAGATAACGTCAAGGCTGCTTGACCTTCGTTGATATGTGTGTCAACGACTTGAATGGACGTTGTAATCCCCTGCCGGGGCTTCACGTTGTAACCCCCATCGGGGATCTATATTGTAACCCTCGTCGGGGACCTACGTTGTAACCCCCGCCGGTGACCTGCGTTGTAGCCCCCGTCGGGGACCTACGTTGTAACCCCCGTCGGGGACATACTTAGGGTAACGACTCGGAATTGGCGGCATCAGACCTGTACACGGTATTGCTGGATGTGGTTTGTAACAAATGAGATCATTGGCAGAGTATACCTCATGTTCGGGTGACTACCAATGAGTGATTTACAGACTCAAAGTTTCATCTGAGAAGGCCAAGATTGTATGCTGTTTTGCTCAATCACGTGGCATTTTTATTCCTGATTTAACCTTTCTAGTCTGCAAGAACTCCTTTGGAACTCGAACTGGACCGAACCGGAGGGGTGGGATATGCCTCTGTTAGCTATTGGGTGACTGTGCCCCATTCTCGCTATATCTTTTGATAGGCCTCTGTTAGCAGGAGGGCGTCTGTGCCCCATTTCCCTATATTTGTAGTTTGTCTGAGAGATGATGTATTAGATGATGATATACTTAGGAATGTATGCACAGTTTTTCATTCCCTATATCATATTGCCATCTATTATCTGCTATGCATGTATCATGTTATGCATATGTATGTATGTCCAGAGATATTCGGCATTGACCCTGGATGGTCTTATGACACACGACCCGCATGATGTCTTCTTGACCAGTTAGCCGTATAGATCATACCCCACCATCAGTGGTGGTATTGGGTATGCGATCGTGGTATGATAGCATGTCACCATCAGATAGGGTGACCGTAAATCATTTGCTGCAGCATACCATGACCTTATTAATGTTTCAGGTTTCCGCAGGGTTTGTGGATGGGATGTTAGAGCATTGGGTATCGGATAGGCAGGTTTTCTGATTCAGGACCCATGAGTTGACTCCAACTCTGGAGGAGTATGAACGGTTGACGATGCTGCCGTTGGACAGACCTTGCGTGTATATGGCTTTGGGAGACATGAGTCGACGATTCATGACTCTCATTGGATTGCGGCGCAGAGTAGTACAAGATGAGCTGACATCTAGCCACGTGATATCCCAGCATTTTTTGTATGACAGATTTGGCTCGAAGGATAGCTATTCACGATATTTCGGGGATTTCACCGCACCGGAGGATCACTGGTGTTTGGCCAAGGTTGATGTACTGCTGCTGTGCGTATTGTCGTATGTCTATATGCCACGATACATGGACGAGATAGACATTGGTGTCATCATGGCTATGAGTCTTAGAGAGGGTCGTACCATTGTACCTATGATTGTAGCAGAGACCCTGCGGTCATCATCATAGTGTTGCACTTATCTGACAGGAGTGTTTACTGGGAGTTCGGTCATGCTGTATGTGTGGTTTATGTCACACTTGAGACCGATTGGTACCTTTAGACAGCATGGATATTGCTTTACCCATGATGTAGCTATGTCATACTCCTTTCAGCCATTGGAGTGTATAGATGCTCTATCCTTGTCCATATTTTTGGCAGATATCAGAGATCTTTTTAGTATATTGTCGTGTTCGGGGCTTAGCTCACCATACAACTTCATTACTCATGCTCCGGGCATGGATTACCTCCCTCTGGCTGGTTTGAGGGGTGTGACTACTTATCACCCACTGGTCGTGATGTCACAGTTTGACCAGTTCCAGGACTTTCATCCTTTCGAGGGGGCGATAGGTCAGCGTTCAGCTTCTCGATATCTCTCAGCAGAGGATCGGTCCTATGTGTATGCTTGTTGGGATCAACGTGAGATATCTACTTTTTCTATGAGCCATCCGAGTTGTTCTACAGAGTATTCCGCATGGATGGAGACAGAGATTTTATCGACTGCAACAGTATCTACAGTACCGGATAGTGAGTCAGACGATGTAGAGCCCATGGAGGACATCGATTCCTACATCGAGGAGGAGCCCGCTGCTGGGTTACCAGCATTTCTTCCAGATTCTCCTAGTACCAGTACTGTTGTGATTCATCACTCGGCACAGTACCTGGAGCATAGTCTTCATCTGATGACCTTTGAGAGAGATCAGGCTCGATCTATGTTGTTGACTGCCCTTGATGGGAGAGACGCAGCTCTATTAGAGAGAGATGATGCATTAGCTCGCAGAGATATCACTGTTGTTGAGCGGGATGAGGCCAGATCATCTAGAGACGCAGTGATGGTCGAGCGGGATAGTGCTATATCTGCCCGGGATATAACCGTCACAAATAGTACTGCCGTGAGGTCCCTCACCACTGGCATGATCGCAGAGATGAACGCATATATTGACGAGCATATGGTCACTATGCAGATTGATGCAGATCTGTTAGGTCGTATGGATATCCTCATACAGGAGACCACAACTTTACCACCTTCTTCCGAGAGGGATGCGATGTTGGGCTTGTTAGTTCGCATACACGCTGACTTGTAGTTGAGCTTGGATTTTCTTGCACAGACTAGCTTAGCCATTTTGTCATGTACAGTTTACAATGTATATATCAAACAACATTATATATGACAGGGAAATATATTTTTGGATCACTTCCCTTTTTGATATGCCTTGCTATTTGCTTGATATTTTACCTACTGCTTCAGGGCTTGTGGTCTTGATGTATTCTGAATTCCTCCTGGGTGGATGGACATTGAGTTGTCTCTGGATATTTCAGAATGGATCATCGATCTCTGTGTATCCCTACCATCTTTGGTGTCTTGGGACTGGTTTCTGTATGGAAATATGGAGATGAGTGTGTCTTTTCTCTCTGAGATTGACCGCACCACAGATGGTCACTAGTACTTCTATTTAGGAGAAGCCTAGTTAATTCCATCTCTTATGGATTGGTGTTGCTCTTCAAGGTATGACCGCAGCTTAGATGGTCGCCGAATCTCCTATTCGGGAGGAGTTCAGGTAATTCCATCCCTTTGGTCTTAAGCCAATGGAATGTAATGGATTGAAGGATGATCCAAGTACCAACTGACAAGGGTTTATGTTTTGGTAGGGGGTAAGACCGAACCATGAATGGCTGCCTATATACTCCTATTGAAGAGGAGATCAGGTCTGCGTAGTTCGAACCTGGTGTAAGAGGTTCAATGTTGTATATGGCAGAAATGGTGTAGGAATATTTTTGTTGTTTTTGTGAGGAGAAGAGGGTAGAAATGTTTTTGTTGTTTTTGTTTTATCATGACGGGCCATATGAAATGGTTGCCTACGCACTCTCTATTAAAGAGGAGATCAGTCGACGTAGTTCACCCCTCGTATGAGATGAAAAGCGTAATCCCATGTGCAGGTCAGAGTGCGGGGAGGAGAAAGTTTAATCCTAGGTTGAGGATAAACTGTAGATATGGGAAGTTTGATCCCATGTATGGGTAACCAAACTACAAACGCAAGAGGCTCAATCCGCGGTGGGATGACCTAAGTCGTAGAAATGCAAAGGAGAGCTAGGCTGCTGGCTTAAAAAAGTATGTTTCCCTAAGGGGCAAAGTGTAGAAGAGTTGTATGTGGTAAAGGGTTAAAGAACCGGAATGACTGATGATCTGATGGTTCCGCACCAGGGTGTTTGCGAATTACTTCAAACATAGTACCATTTCACGGCGTCTGAGTTGATGAGTTGTGGAAATTCATCGCCGTCCATTTCTTGCAATCTGAGAGCACCTCCTGTCAATACTTCTTTGACAACAAACGGGCCTTCCCAGTTAGGAGCGAATTTTCCCTTAGATTGATCTTGGTTGTCAAGGATCTTCTTCAAAACCAAGTCATGTTATTTAAATTGTCGTAGCCGGACTTTTTTGTTGTAGGATCTGGCAATCCTTTGTTGATATAACTAACCATGGAAGACAGCTGCAGTTTGCCTTTCGTCTATTAGAGACAATTGGTGATACCTGTCTTGTATCCATTGGTCTTCATCCAGCTGAGCGTCTATCAACACTCTGAGGGATTCTATTTCAACTTCTATGGGGAGCACTTCTTCCATCCCATAGGTTAATGCATAGGGGGTTGCCCCAGTGGAAGTGCGCATTGAGGTTCTGTAGGCTAACAGAGTAAGAGGCAATAGGTCAGGCCAATCTTTGTGGTTGGCGGACATCTTTTGCATAATCTTCTTGATGTTTTTGTTAGCAGCTTCAATAAAGACCGCTCATCTTGAGACGATAGATGGCAAGAGTTAAGATGTTTGATGTGGAATTTACTGCACAATTCCTCCATCACCTTGTTGTTGAGGTTCTTAGCATTGTCTGACACAATAACCTCTGGTTGTCCATATCGACAAACGATATTGTTTCTGATGAAAGCAATGATGACTTCTTTAGTAACCCTGGGGAAGGAGGCTGCTTCTACCCACTTGGTGAAGTAGTCGATCATGGTGAAGATAAACCGATGTCCATTACTGGCTTTAGGCTCAATGGGTCCGATAACGTCCATTCCCCACATTGAGAAGGGCCAAGGTGAACTCATGTTATGGAGTTCCCATGGAGGAGCGTGTATAGAATTCCCATAAATCTGGCACTGATAGCATCTCTTGACGTGGTCATTGCAATCAGCTTTGAGAGATAGCCAATAATGTCCCGTCCTGAGGACTTTCTTGACAAGGAGGGGGCCACTAATGTGGGGGCCACAGACTCCGCCATGAATTTCATCCATAAGCCTTTGGGCTTGATCTTTGTCTAAACATCTGAGGAGACCTAGTCCTGCATCTCTTTTGTAGAGCGCATCTCCACTCAGGTAGAATTTCATAGCAAGTCGATGGATCCGCTTTTTCGATTAAGCCGCTCATGCGGTGTGTAGATCCATCTCGGAGATATTCCTTGATATGCTGATACCAAGGATGTTGGATGGGAGGTAGCTCATCCGATACTTCTCCAACGTAATTCCCATAGGTTGGGGCCTTGTGCAGGGAAATTGTGACGCTTGACAAGTGTTCCTTGTCTGATATGCGAATCAAGGAGGCCAAAGTAGCTAATGCGTCCGAAAAGTCATTCCTATTACAAGGAATGTGTAGAAAGAAGATTTCTTCGAACTCCAAAGCCATCTTCAAAACCTGCCGATGGTAAGGCAGCAAATGTAGTTCCTTGGTTTGATAGATTCCGATGGATTGTTTGATTACCAACTCTGAATCTCCAAAGACAGTTAACCACCTGATGCCCATGGAATGGGCAAGTTTTAGCCCCATGAGACAGCCTTCATACTCAGCCGTATTATTGGTGCTGACAAACTGTAATTTGACGGTGACGGGATACTGCTCCCCCGTATCAGATACTAGAACTGCTCCAGCTCCAGAACCTTCCAGATTAATAGCTCCATCAAAATACATCTTCCATGCTTGGTGTGTATCGTACTGATAGTGTTGTTGGACTGTCATTACTCCTTCGTCAGGGAAATATGTTTCCAAGGGTTTGAAATCCCCTGAAAGTACGGCGGCCAGTTGATCCGCAAATCCTTGACCTTTGATGGACTTTTGAGTCACATATACGATGTCAAATTGTTGTAGGATCAACTGCCATCTGGACAGCCGGCAATTTAACATGGGTTGGTTGAACACGTACTTGAGAGGATCCACGCGGGATATGAGATGGGTTGTGTGACCATGGAGATAATGCTGTAATCTCATGGAAGCCCATGCTAAAGCACAACACGTCTTTTCGATCAAAGTGTACTTGTGTTCACTGCTGCTAAACCTTTTGCTGAGGTAATAGATAGCTAGTTCTTAGCCTCTATCGTCTTTCTGTCCCAGCATGCAGCCCATGGCATTGTCACTTATGGACAGGTACATGAACATGGAAATATCATCCCTGGGTGGTACCAACACGGGAGCTTTGACTAGCTGTTTCTTGATTGTGAGGAAGGCCTTTTGACATTAATCATTCCATTTCATGGAGGAGTTCTTCCTTAATAACTTGAAGATTGGCTCACAGGTTGCTGTGAGTTGGGAGATAAACCTGCTAATGAAGTTGATTCTTCCCAAAAATCCCCGTATTTCCTTCTCTGTCTGAGGAATGGGCATTTCCGTGATGGCTTGGATTTTGGAAGGATCTAGCTCAATCCCTTTGTGGCTGACTAGAAATCCTAGCAACTTGCCTGATTTAAAGCCAAAGGCGCATTTAGCTGGATTCAACTTCAAGTTGTACTTACGCAACCTGTTGAACAACTTTTTGAGATGGTCTATATGGTCATCCTCCTTTCGGGATTTGACAATGATGTCATCCACGTAGATCTCGATATCTTTGTGCATTAAGTCATGGAAAAGAGCCATCATAGCTCGTTGATAGGTGGCTCCGGCATTGATGAGGCCGAATGACAACCGTCTATAGCAAAAGGTTCCCCAAGGCGTGATGAAAGCAGTTTTCTCATGATCTTCCTCATCAACCATGATCTGATGGTACCCCGCAAAGCAATCAGCAAAGGAGTACATGTCGTATTGCGCAGTATTGTCAATGAGGATGTGGATAAACAGCACGGGAAAGCTATCTTTTAAGCAAGCTTTGTTCAAGTCCCGATAATCCATGCAAACTCGCACCTTCTCTCCAGGTTTAGGTACGTGCATGATGTTGGATATCCACTCTGGATATGTAGACACCATGATGATGCTAGCTTGAAATTGTTTCACAATTTCTTCTTTCACCTTTAATCTCCACTCAGGTTTCAATCGCCTGAGCTTTTGCTTGAATCGCTTAAATCCCTCTTTAATGGGAAGGTGATGAAGGACAATGTCAGTGGACAAACCCACCATGTCATCATGAGACCATGCAAACACATCCTAGAATTGGGTTAATAGCGTAACCATGTCATTCTGTTGGTTTGGGTTAAGGTCTGAACCAATCTGGATTAACTTAGGGCTTTCTAAGGTTTTGAGATTGAAAGAAATGGTTTGATCAAGGTTGGGTTTGGGTTTGTCTTTGACCCATTCTTGAATTTCTGGAGGCACCTCAATGTCATCCTGTATATCCATCAAGGCTGAATTCATCTCTACATTAAAGGTACAATCCTTGTGGAGAAGAGGCACCGTATCAGTAAGTACATACACATCTAAATTTCGAGTTTTGAAACAAAATATGCTTTCACTTAGTATATATGAAATGTGTTGATCATACACAGTGTTAGCATATACTGGCAAAATAAACTGCTAATATTGTATAAAAAAGTAAGCAGTTATTATATCTACAGGGCAGAAAGAGTTTCTGCCTGCTTTACCCTTGACGACCAATGCAAGGAATGCTGTTCTAATTGGCAAGAGCAAAGTCTGGGTGGACCACAGTGATGGAGGGATTGTCATCATCCTCTCCATCCCGAATGATGGCCATTATATCTGGGCAATCATTGTCTGGGGTATATCTGTTGGTATGTTCATCATGAACGATGATGCGTATGCCTGACATCATTCGGATGACGAGTCTTGCTTGATTCTTTATTCCTCCTCTTCAACTGCGGGATTTGGAACAAAGACTTCTTTCTCCTTTACCGGTAACGGCTTGGGAAATAACATAGCCATTACATTGGCTGGCACCTTTACAGGAGGTTGTGCAGACTCAAAGTTTGAAGGCGAGGATGAACGCCGCATGGTTGAAGCTGAAGGAATCTGCTGATGCTTATGAGGATTCCTATGACTAGAACTGGCAGAATAGCCTAGCCCAGCTGTTCTAGTTTGCCTGGCTAATTGAATTGGGTACTTGGTACCCTGGCAATCTTTACCCAACCCTTGTCCCGGCTTATGACCCAACGACATCATTTCTTGAGTAGCCGATATTACCTCGACAGAAATCTTGGGTTCGGGAAATGGCGTTCCAATAGCATGGTATTGGGTATTTCTTACTTCCAAAGTATGAAAACTTATTGGCTCAATGTCTGCATTAACATTGATGAAAGGCATGTCTCCATGCTGAGGAATCTCTGGTTCAGCGTTGACCGTGACTAGGCTATTGTTGATAATATATTTCAACTGTTAGTGAAGAGTAGAGGGGACTGCCCCTGCCATATGAATCCATGGTCGTCCCAAGAGCAGGTTGTATCTTGAATCTATCTTGAGCACATGGAAGGATACGCAGAATGTATGAGGACCAATTTCGATTGGCAGCTTAATTACTCCGACCGAATTCCGGCGGGCTCCATCAAAAGCTTTGATGATAGTATGGCTACTCCGAATTCGGTTGAGATTGATATTCATCTTCACCAAAGTAGTATATGGACAGATATTAAGAGATGAACCTCCGTCTATCAAGACTCCAGCTAGTATGTATCTGAAGGACAAGACCGCAATGTGCAACGACTTGCGATGGCCAGGTCCTTCCTTGAGGCGGTATGTCATCATCGGTGAAGGATATCACATTGTTGTTGAAAATGTGATCAACGGATGTTGAAATTTTTTCGTATCAAGCGATGATGTCGGTAGATAGGCTTCTTCTAAAACCTTCAACAAGACCTTCCGGTGATTCTCAGAAGTTAGGACCAAGTCCAGAATTGATATCTGTTGTGGAGCTTCTTTCAAGCTTAAAACCACCTTAGCTTCGTGATGACCCATAGTGCAGAGGAATTTTTCAATTTTCTACATGGGTATTTTCCCCTTTGGTTTGATGGTAGGCTTTATCACCCGTTGGGGAAGATACAGTGGATTTTCCTTCGACACTGTAGCAGTTGTATGTGAGGTGGATCCTTCACCTTCTCCATAATTCCACAGAACCTTGCGTAAGCTAACAATAAGATATTGTGCTCTGTATGGCAAGTTGATTGGCTCGGGAGCGGCCACTTTCAAAGGATTGTTACTTTCCTTGAGCTGAATTGTTGGCATTGTGAGTGATTGATTAATCCCATCAGTTTCAGTGGATATGACTGCTACCACACTCTTCCACTTAGTGGGACCTAAATTCTCACTTGCACGTAACACAACATCGTCGTCTGCTAAGTGCAGGACACCACTGTCAATTAGATTTTGAATAAGGTGGCGGAGTGCCCAAAGATTCTTCATGTCTTTGTGCCCATTGAGATCTGGAGTGATATTGGCATACTCCATCGAGTTGTCACAAATCACGAATGGGGGTTGATTGGAGGTAGAAGGGAATTGATCCTTCCTTTATTGATTAACATATGAAGGATTTCCTCCATAGGTTGGCCTAAATAGGTGAATTCCCTTTTGTTGGCAAAATCCCGATGGGCCTTTGCATTTGCTCTCTTTGTCACTTTGTCTTCCAGCATTTCATTTTCTGAAAGTGACGAGGGAATATTCATGACCAGAGGTAAGAGGCGGCATGCTCTCGGGTGATTAATCGACATGTCACTTGATCTTCGATAAGTCACCAGCCCGCTTGATTGCTCAATTTGCTTGCATAGAGCTTTCATCTTTCGTTCCACTGTGAACTGGAACTTGGCGTAATCCCATTTATCATCACCGTCTTTGAGGGTCTGGGAGGATTCACAGCTGAAATTGGAATTCTGTCCATTACTCCAATTTATCATGTTAACCTCTTCTTTTTTGTGCTGAGGAAGAGGGTTGTCTTGAACATGAGGCTGATCTGGTTTGGTGACCACAATTTCCCCATTGTCTATCAAGTCATGGATCTTGTGTTTTAAGGTCCAACAATCCTGAGTATCATGTCCAGGTGCCCTGGCATGATAAGCACATTTTCGAGCAACATTGAAACCCCGTCCATTAGGGCTGGCCGGTGGAAGAAGATGCGTAATTTTCTTCTGTGTTGTCAGAAGATTGAGAATGTTCTCGAGGGTATCCCCTAAGGGTGTAAACACTCGAGGGCATTTGACTTCTCCACCTTTTGGTATTGGAGGGCTCGTAGACTGTGCTTGAAAGTGAGTGTAGTTTCTCCTTTGAATAGGCATGTTTTGATTGCCTTTTTGACCCTGTTGTATCAGGGAAACATCTTCATCTTTCTTTTTATGGACCCTCCGGGGGTTGTTTCCATAATTTCTGGATTGGATGTGATCAGCAACAACATTGAGTGCAGCTAGGTCTTGAATCTTTCCGGACTTCAATCCCATCTCAGCCATCTCCCCATGTTTGACCATTTCAGAAAATGGTTTGCCGATGCCAGCTAAAACTCTTTCATAGAACGACGCTTCTTGTATATCTATGAAAGTCATGACCATTTCTGATTCTGTCATGGAAGGACTAACTTGGGTAGCCAGGCGTCTCCAGCTTTGAGCATACTCTCTGAAAGACTCGTTAGACTGTTTCTTTATCTTGGTAATTTGATACCGATCAGGAGCCATCTGAGATTGAAAGCTCTATTGAGTGAGGAAAGCATGTGCTAGCTCTTCCTAGCTATGGATCTTTGAATTGTCTAATCTTGTGTACCATGAATGGGCTTAGACTTTTTTGGAACAATTACATTCTGAGCTTTTCGTCCTTTGCATAAGATCCAAGTTCTCCAATAAACACCTTTAAATGTGTGTAAGATCCTAACCCGTCATATTTTTCAAAGTCAGGAGTTTTAAAATTTTTCTGGATATTGAACACCAGGGAAAATACACAGATCAACATATGAAACACTCCCGTGTGTTCCAATTCCTTTGATAGCACGAAGAGTCTCTTTCTTTTTGATGTCACCAGTTTCTGGATCTCCAGTGGGATGGGCAGCATCATGATTTTTGTTGGTCGTATCCAACTGTAGTTCAGGTATTGTAATGACCTGGGTTCCTCCTTGTGTGGAGGATTCAGCATGTACGGGTATTTTTTGACCCTGAGTAGACTAGTGTAATTCTTTGAGTAGAACAGCCAAATCTGTAATTTGTTTACTTAATCCATCGAATTCTTTGCGAGAAACTGGATTAAGTTCAGTCTGGTCGGATGATGACATGATTGACTGTAGGCCTGTTGCCTTTTTAGACTTTGACCAGGTAGTAGGTCCGATTGGTTCCCTGCGAAAGACTTGCATAGTTTAGTCCTTAGGGAATGTGTATAATAACATGCTATGTGATGTGTCCATTTTAGGAATTTTATCCTTCAAAATGGATGTCAGCTGTTTGTAGCATGTTTAATTAAAATATGTATGTGTACACATTTCTTCATATTTCTCATTACATGGAGATATATATGGAATGTAATTACAGGTAATTGTGTTTACAAGTAATTTGAAATGAGAAAATGAAGAGACTTTCCTCCGTTTTGGGTTTATCAGAGGCTGACCTATCTTAGGTTACTCTCGCGGCTTTTTGGCATGAAGGTTCCCAAATCATCGCAATCTACTTGACGAGAAGTTAATCCGGTCTTTCAACTGGAGCGAATTTGGGTGGTGCCTTTCCCGAGCCTTAGAGAATTAGTCTTCTCACGAGTCCAGTAGTCAAACACCGACGGGATAGCCTCCTGGTGGATGGACCACATAACATACATTCACATACATCGCGTCTCACTGTATGAAAATGATGACATGTGCAAAGCACTAATATCACAAGTAGATATGGTGCGAAGCACTAATATCACAAGCAATTTATAGTGCGAAGCACTAAATGCAATAAGGAAATGCATTCGTACTCATTCATCAAATGTAAATGCAACATCCACACACAAGAAGATAACAGTTTTGAAAAGATTGTAATAGCGGCTTAAGTCCTCTTACTGGAGTCCCCAGCAAAGTCGCCACCTGTCGACGTCGGGATTTTTAGATGTCCCTTTCCGTTACTTGTTCTTTGGTGTTCTAATTTTAGGTGAGATTTGTTTGAAAAAACAAGTGAAAAAGGTCCAACATGTATAATGTCGACGATGGACTGTTAAGAGTCGCCAGTTAGTTTTTTAAATGGTTGTACCAACACAACCGAGAAAAGGTTTGCACATTGACCCAGTGATGTGACATCGCTAAACGAATTCGGTGAAACCGAGATTCATTAGTGGTCTGGGGTCTTGGTTATGTGGAGGGAAGGTGTTAGGCAACCCCAGAGCATCCGTGTTACTACGGTGACCACCTTTTTCAAGAAACTATTATCTCGAATGTGTGTGTGTGTGGTCAATGATGTCTTTGTTATTTTTAAGTAGTGCGAGGCCTCGTTCGCACCTATATACACAAGGTTTGAATTTATGTAAAAATTCAATTTTAAGCAAGATATGGCAATGATGTTTTATAAAAGAGGTTTTTCAAACCCTGATGCTCAATAGTAATTGAGACCTTTTACACTCCCATTTTATTAAGTGTTTGGCTTGATTGATTTTATTTAACAGATGCGAGCCATCCGTACGAAAATAATGTACAAAATAATGCCGACTTCCTCGTGGGTATGGAAACCATCCGAGGAAATTCGGACATCATGAGAATAATTTACAAAAGTCGCTACAATTTGAAAATGTCCATCACGGAACCGAATCTAGATCAATAAAGTTGAATCTGTGATCACATGATTCCTAGGCGCATATGATACCATAATTTGTATGAAAGCGAAGAAGCGGTATATATAGAAAAGTCAGTAAATATATATATATATAGACATGATCACCAACCACGAAGCACCTCCATGGGGGATCGAAATGTAAATAAACACCAAAAGCTATCAACCATACGGAGGAAACTCTAGGCGGGACAAAAGCGTAAATAAAGGCGTAAAGCTATCAACCGCCACGGAGGGAACTCAAAGGGACAAAATGTAAAGAAAGTCGTATAAAGCGATCAAGCGCCACGTAAGTAAACTCTGGCGGGAATAAACGTAAAAAGAAAGTCAGAAAGCGATCAACCACCACGTAAGTAAACTCCGTGTGGGAATATATATATATATATATATATATATATATATATATATATATATATATAAAAGCGAGTAAACGCTCGGATCAAGTTCAGGCTCATCGAACAAAGTTCGACACACAGTTAATATATATATATATATATATCGACACACACGTTATATATATATATATATATATATATATATATATATATTAAGCGAAGAAGCGCCTCGCATCAAGTCTAGGCTCATCGAACAAAGTTAAACACACATTATATATATAAATGTGTATATATATATGTATATATATTAAAGCAAATAAACGCCTGCATCAAGTTCAGGCTCAATCGAGGCATAACTCGATAATGATAGTCAATATATATATATATATATATATATATATATATATATATATATATATATATATACGAATGAAACAAAACCACGGACCAAAGTCAGGCAAATGCGCCGCAAATAACACGACTCTCAACGTGAAGAAGGGTGTGTGCGAGAGATGAAAGAAAGACTCTAAAGTGTGTGAGAAGGCTTACAGTTGATTGCCAAAGAAGACTTCTATATCTTTTAGAGTGGGTAAACTTTGGCTTTTGTAGGTACAAAAGGGCTATATATGAGCTCACATGTGTTTAAAATAAGAAAGTACACCTTTGCATGGGGTGAGTGTGAGAGCAAATTAGGCGGAGGCTTCCTCGCCGCTTTTCTCTTGCAAAATGGGCAGCCCAAGCCCTCTATTTATAGACGATTTAGCTTGTTAGGGTGTACTGGCCGAGCCTGAGTGTGCAAAAGGCAACCCGGGTGGGCCCGGGTTTTTCGGGTCGGGTCGGGTCGTCTTGAAGTACGTGCACTCGGGCACTGTAATGTCCACTCAAACTTGAAGAAGTGCAATCCGGGCATCCGTTTGAGGTATACAGGACCTATTTCGGACCGTCTTTGTCGAGAATTGTATGATGGCATGGGATTAGAGTTTGTACGAAGTCATTAAAGATGGGACGATGCCCTCCGGTCTTCAAGCTTCACCTTTCATCCGTTACCCCGTACAATAGTCACTCGGGATTGGTTAGTCTTGTGGGACATCGTTGTGTTGAGATGTTGAGACGGCGTGGCATCGCGTTGGCGAGATGACGATGTTGCCCCTCACCGGTGTTATCATCGGATTACCGATAAAGCATGACGTTGCTCGAAGCTTCATTTGAGATTGACCTAACGCAATTGTTGAAGGTCCTCATTGTCATCTTTGAGGTGTTCTGTCTTTCCGATGTTATCGTAGGGTTGGTATGCGATGTATCTCGTTGTAGTCTTAGAGATTGGCTGGTCGATTTGAAACAAGCATTTAGGAGTTATCACCAAACCGCATTCCTTGGGGTTATTACTAAGGTGGTGGCTATTCCATGGTTGGGGCCGAATTTGGATACCTCGGGGTTATCTCCGAGATTAATCGGTCTTCTCCGATGTGTGTTCCAGTATTGGATCCGCATCGCCTCGGGGGTTATCTCCGAGATTGGAATTATTACTCCGAGTGTGATCGGGGTTAATCTTTGAACTTAGGTAGTATCCCAGTATGGATACGGATTGTCTTTCGTGGTTCCCTCTTAAAAGATTTAATCATCCTCCCCGCAATGTTAGTGATGATGAATACTGAGAAATTTTGAGTGTCTACACCAACTTTTATGAATAAAGATTAATTTTTTCTCGAAATATATTTTTGAATATTATGGTGTGGATTTGATATAATGTTATAGTTGTGGGTATTATTTACAAATTTTGCAAAGTAAGCAAGTGGTTATATAATAACGGCGAAAGTAAGCAAGTGGTTATATTGTCGTATTTATAAATTCGTACGACGACACAATCATTGGTGGACCCCACAACGAAAGTATTGTCGTAGTTAGAAAATGACATAATTATCTTTTTATAAAAATAACGGCGAAAGTTTTATGGTTAAACTATTGAACTACCCGGTGGTAAAAGTACAGAAATACGCGTGGTTGCATAGTAACACACGGTATTGATTATTGATGCTTACGTGCGAAGTCACTCAGTTATACTCAATTATTGCTACAGTAATTACTGTATAATATCTCTCATATTATTGATTTAATTATTGTCACAGTATCATCTGCATAATATTTATTATTATTAAATCAATAATTGAGACGACAAAGTTATTCATATTATTATTTGCAATATTGACAATGTCTAAAAAGTTCTGTCGAGAAGAGGTTTGGACACCTAATTGCGCGCCAATAGGGAGAAATCCTTATCAGAAAGCCACCTCTTTCCTGGGAATGATCTGGTTGTTAAATATTGTGAGTTATAATATTAATGATGAATAAGTTCGTGTTGATTAAAGTTGAGTTTGATATTTCCATTGTGTTGGGATTATTAGTGTTAGTGGAAATCAACATCTATTTCGATAATAATTGATGTCTGGAGGTTATATTGACCAATCGGGTAATTAATCGGATAAATGAGCAATTAATTGCTATTAATTTACATGCTTATAACTATTTGTTCACATGTGTGTACTATTGATTCATATGCATGTACTATTAGGGGAGGTGGTGCAAAATTGATAATACTTGCATGACTAAATTAAAAATGGAGGTATAGATGAATGTACTATACTGTAATTGTTTTTTTCACATGATTGTACTATTGATTCACATGATTATACTATTGATTCACAAGATGTATTATTAGGGGAGGTAGTGTAAGTTTGATAATACTTGCATAACTAAATTAAAAATTAAAAAAAAAGTTGAAGGTATTATACTGTAATATTTTGAGCCCCAAAATGTGCAATTATCGAAATTATATTTTCCTATAAATAGAAGCTCATTCTTCTTTCATTCTCACCAATTCACTAAGACTCACAAGAGCAATTATAGAGAGAGAAGCTATAGAGAGAAAGAAGATGAGAAGTCTGCTACTTCACTATTCCAAAGATATCGGTCTTCTTACGAGGTAAGGGATATTATTTTGTTCAGTATTCATAGGAATAATATTTTCTTTCATACTCTGTAGTATGTGAGTAATATTAGTTCATCTCGTATTCCTGATTATACCCTCATTTTGTTAAAGTATTGTTTCTATACTTCGTGAAATTAGTAGAATATCCTTGAAATTTGCGCTTCATCTAGTATCGATTCACAATGATATTTTCTACACATTCTTGTTAAATTTTAAGCTCTTCATACTGGAGTACTGTCCATGAGTAGTATTCATTTTTATGGTACTATTCACAAAGTATCATTCACGGGGTACTATTCATAAAGTACTATTCACTGGGTACTATTCATAGGTACTATTCATGAGTACTATTCACAAAGTACTATTCACTCAGGTACTATTCACCCGGAGAATTATTCCTGACAAAAATGGATTTCTTTGTTGTCCAAATCATTTTTGATATAATATTATTCTTGAATTTTACTGCACAAAGCAGTATCATGTTGACAATTTGGATATTTTTGAATTCTGGATAAATTAAGTTATAAATCTTTAAAAATTTATCCTTTGCTTTCTTTTAATTAAATTCTTATATCATTGTCATCATCCTCATGCTTATATTATGATAAAAGTCATATGTGGCTTATCTGCATAGATGTACTATTGATTGGTATGATAATGACCATGGATTATTCGGTATAATCATTACCGTAATATTACAAATGATGTGGTAAAAATCCTCATTAGCCTGTAGTATGGACAGTTGTTGGTATGATTATGACCGGGGATTATTCGGTATAATCATGACCATTGATGATTACATGAATATCCTTGGCCCGTAGTGCAGGGATGATTCGATAATGTGGTTTATTTATTAAGCTGAGTCTCAGCGATAAAAATTGATGATAAACTTTTTAAATCATAGAAGATAGTAGATATCATGCTCTACTTGACTCTTCTAATGGATTGCTTGTTCACTTGCTTGAGTTAAACTTTATGTTTATTATATTTTATCGGTTTAACAACTTGTTGAAGGCTAACGATAATTTATTCTGCATTATCTTAGTCATAATATTTCTTACTGGGCTAGTTGAGCTCACCCTTTGTTTTCATTGTTCTCTTCAGGAAATGAGAATATAGCTGGAACTAGTCGGTGGACGGAGTGACGGTCCAGATGTTTGCATTAGTAGTCCTCACTATTCAGTGAAATAGTGTGATAATAATTGTAATGAGGACTTTATTTGAGTTTGGATACTCACTACGAGACATTAACCGTGTTGAAACTCTCAGCTACGTTTTGTCACACTGTATAAAAGAAGTTTGTATTTAAATTTTGTACCATGTATTTGGCGACTCAAGATGGGTGATGTATACCTATTTTGGGGGCGTCACAGTTGGTATCAAAGCTTAAGGATATGATCCTTGGCTGAGATGTGAGATTAGAACTAGGAGGGGAGAGACGAGAAATTCATTCGCTAGTATGACCTATGTAAGACCCCAACTTTTATGAATAAAGATTAAATTCTCTCAAAATATATTTTTTAATATTATGGTGTGGATATGATATAATGTTATAGTTGTGGGTATTATTTACAAATTTTGTAAAAAGTAAAGTGGTTATATAATATTCGATTGGTAGGGAATATTCGTTTTTTGAGGGAATATTAAATGCGATGACACAATCATTGGTGGACCCCTAGCGGAAGTATTGTCGTAGTTAGAAAGCAGCGTAATTATCTTTTATAAAAATAACGGGGAAAGTGTTACCGTTAAAGCTGTTGAACTACTTTCGGTAGTAAAAGTACGATAATACACGCGTGGTGGTTGCAGTAGTATTACCGGTATTGATTATTGATGCTTACGTGAGAAGTCACTCAATTATACTCGATTATTGCTACTGATAATTCTTGCATCATATCTCTCATATTATTGATTCGATTATTATCACGAGATATCATACGCATTATATGATATATTATTAAATCAATAATTGAGACGATAAAGTGTAATACCCAACTTTTATGAATACAAGATGAATTTTCTATAAATATCATTTTGAATATTATGGAATGAATTTGATATAATGTTATAGTTGTGGGTAATATTTATAAATTTTGCAAAAAATACATGAAGTTGTTATATAATATTCGATTGGTGGGGAATATTCATTTTAACGGGGAATATTAGATATAGCAGCACAATCATTGGTGGACCCTAGCGGAATTATTATCGGATTGAGAATTTAAAAGCGACAAAAATACTTTATGAAAATAACGGCGGAAGTTTTACCGTTAAGCTGTTGAAACACCGGTGTTAAAAAAATACGAGAATAATGGCGTAGTTACAAGAGGTACTACGATTTTGATTGCTTACGTGAGAAGTCACTCGGTTTTGTTCAATTATTATTCTGATAATTCTTTGATAGTATCTCACGTTATTTGATTCAATTATTGTCATTATTTTATATATTATTAAATCAATAATTGAGGCGACAAGGTTATTAATATTATTATTTACAATATTAACGATGTCTAGAAGTTACATCGAGGAGAGGTTTGGTCACCTAATTATGCGCTGATAGGAGAAATCCTTATTGAAAGCCCCTCTTTCACAGGAACGACACAGTCGATTAATATTGTGAATTATAATAATGATAATAAATGTTGTTAAAAATATTGAGAGGAAATTTTAATTGTGCTAAATTTTGCTTATTATTTGGACCCCCACTTACCCATTTTTTTTTAAAACAGTCGGAGAAAGTTATCTCAGTTTCGTTTTATTTCTTATATATATGCGTGTATTATATATATATATATATATATATATATAAGAAAAGTGATGATGGGAATGGTGGGTGGGGGAGTGTGTGCGTGTGTGGGAGGGAGTATTATTGTTAGTATATTATATATATAATAAGTGTGTGGATGTGTGTTTGAAAAGGATGTTAGTGGAGGAATTTTGTGGTAGAATTGGTAAGCCTTTGCCGAAAGGCAAATGTTATAAATATATTTATATTTTATAAGTTTTGTTTTATTAGATTTTAAATAGAATATATTATATTTTATTGTAAACCAATCTGGACCGTCCGTTTAAAAGTAAATCAATCTGGATCGTTCATGAATTAGTTACTATGCAGTCCATTCTTCTATAAATAGAGGCTCATTCCTTCATTATTTCTTACGAATTCACTGAAACTCTAGAGAGAGAAATTATAAAGAAACTATAGAAAAGTATTACGCTACTTCCCTACTCTTATATTGAGGTTTCTTTTACGGTAGCGATATTATTTCTTTTGTATTCATGAAGAGAACTTACATTATTCCATTCTTTATTATTCTCTTTGGAATAACCGATGATCTGTGGACTACCCTATACTTGGTGACATTCTTCTATTATTATGTCTTTATTATTATTACATTTGGAAATATCACATATGCATGCATTTTACTTTGGACTGGTTCCGTCTTTATTATTATTACGTTGGAATATCATGTTCGTGCATTTTCTGTGGGACTGGTTAAAATCTTTATTATTATTACTGTTGGAACATCCTCGGTGCAATTTACTTTGACACGGTTCCGATTATTTATTATTCATTGGAATAACACATGTCATCAGAAGTACCACATGCATGGTGATTTCTTTTGTTATTCCATTCGTTATTATACTCAGTTGGTTAATGTTTTGACTTCTATACTCCATGAAATTAGTGGAATATCCTTGATATTTGCGCTTCATCCAATATCTTTTCATGAAAATATTCTTCTGAGCATTCTTGAATTTTACTCTACAAAGCAGTATCATGTTGACAATTTGGACGTTATTAGTTCCTAGATAAATTAATTCTTGAACTTGTTTTACTGAATTCTTATATCATTGTCATCATCCTCATTTTTATATTATGTTGAAAGTCATCTGTGGCCTGTAGTGCATAGATGGACTTGGTATGATTATGACCAGGGATTATTCGGTATAATCATGACCGAAATGTTACAAATGAAGTGGTAAAAGTCATCATTGGCCTGTAGTGCATTGATGGATAGTTGTTGGCATGATCATGACCATTAATGAATACACAAATATTCTTGGCCCATAGTGCATGGATAATTGTGGTCGTGATACTAAAGAATATCCTTGGTCGTGGTGCAGGGGTGATTCGATGATGTGGATTATTTATTAAGCTGAGTCCCAGCGATAAAAGTCATGAAAAACCTTTTAAATCATAAAAGATAGTAGATTTTATCCTCTACTTGACTCTTCTAATGGATTGCTTGTTCCGTTGCAGTTAAACTTGATGTTTGTTATATTTTATCAGTATAACACTGTTGAAGGCTAATGATAATTTATTCTGCATTATCTTAGTCATAATATTTCTTACTGAGCTAGTTGAGCTCACCCTTTCTTTCACTGTTCTCTTTAGGAAATGAGAATATAGCTGGGACGAGTCGGAGAATGGAGTGATGGACCAGATGATAGTATTAGTAGTCCTCACTATTCTGTTAAATAGTGTGACAATAAATGTAATGAGGACTTATTCTGAGAGTGGATATTTTCTAGAAGACAGTATTTGTATTAAAACTCACAGCTCTCTTGTTGTATATTAAAGATTGTATTTGTATTCTGTACCATGTATTTGGCGACTCAGAATAGGTGATGTACACCTATTTTGGGGACGTCACATAAAGTTATTCATATTATTAAATTGCAATATTTACAATGTCTAGAAGTTCTGTCAAGGAGAGGTTTGGTCACCTAATTGCGTGCCAATAAGGAGAAATCCTTATCGGAAAGCCCCCTCTTTCCTGGGAATGACCTGGTTGTTAAATATTGCGAGTTATAATATTAATGATGAATAAGTTCGTGTTGATTAAAGATGAATTTGATAGTTCCATTGTGTTGAGATTATTAGTGTTAGTGGAAATCGACATCTATTCCGATGATAATTGATGTCTGGGGGTTATATTGATAAATCGGGTAATTTATCGGATAAATGAGCAATTAATTGCTACTAATTCACATGCTTATATAACTATTTGTTCATATGTGTGTACTATTGAATCACATTCTTGTACTATTAGGGAAGTTGGTGCAAGATTTATAATACTTGCAGGACTAAATTAAAAATGAAAGAAAAGTTGGAGGTATTGTACTGTAATATTTCGAGCCCCAAAACGTGCAATTATCGAAACTATATTTTCCTATAAATAGAAGCTCATTCTTCCTTCATTTCTCACCAATTCACAAAAGCTTTAGAGCAATTATCATAGAGAGAAATTATAGAGAGAAAGAAGAAGAGAAGTCTGCTACCTCACTATTCAAGTATCCAGTTTTTTTCTACGGTAAGGGGTATTATTTCTTTTGTATTCATGAAGAGAACTTCTATTATTCCATTCTTTATTATTACATTGGAATAACTTTGTATCTCTGTGAGCTACCCTATACTTGGTGAAATTCTTACATTATTCAATTATTTATCATTCTGTTAGAACATCGTATACGTGCTTTTACGCGTGACTGGTTTCGATTCTTTATTATTCTGTTGGAACATCACATGCATGCTTTACACATGACTGGTTCCATTATTTATCATTACATTGGAACATCACCGTCTATGCGTTTACGCATGACTTTGGTTCCGTTATTCATTATTCTGTTGGAATAACCTGTTTGTGCGGTCTATCGCATGCCTGGTGATTTCTTTTGTTATTCCATTCTTTATTATACTCAGTTGGTTAAAGTTTTGACTTCTATACTCAATGAAATTAGTAGAATATCCTTGATATTTGCGCTTCATCCAGTATCTTTTCATAGAAATATTCTTCTGAGCATTCTTAAGTTTTATTCTACAAAGAAGTATCATGTTGACAATTTGGACGTTATTAGTTCCTGGATAAATTAATTCTTGAACTTGTTTTATTGAATTTTTATGTCATTGTCATCATCCTCATGTTTATATTATGTTGAAAGTCATCTGTGGCCTATAGTGCATAGATGGACTTGGTATGAAAATGACCAGGGATTATTCGGTGTAATCATGACCGTAATGTTACAAATGATGTGGAAAAAGTCCTCATTGGCCTGTAGTGCATTGATGGATAGTTGTTGGCATGATCATGACCATTAATGAATACACAAATATTCTTGGCCCGTAGTGCATGGATAATTGTGGTCGTGATACTAAAGAATATCCTTGGCCGTAGTGTAGGGGTGATTCGATGATGTGGATTATTTATTTAGCTGAGTCCCAGCGATAAAAGTGATGAAAAACCTTTTAAATCATAGAAGATAGTAGACTTTATTCTCTACTTGACTCTTCTAATGGATTTCTTGTTCCGCTGCAGTTAAACTTGATGTTTGTTATATTTTATCAGTTTAACACTGTTGAAGGCTAATGATAAATTATTCTACATTATCTTAGTCATAATATTTCTTACTGGGCTAGTTGAGCTCACCCTTTTGCTTTCATTGTTCTCTTCAGGAAATGAGAACGTAGCTGGGACTAGTCGGGGAACGGATTGACGGTCCAGATGATAGCATTAGTAGTCCTCACTATTCTATGAAATAGTGTAATAATAAATGTAATGAAAACTCCATTGAGTGCGGATATTGTCTAGATGACAATATTTGTATTAAAACTCATAGCTTATGTTTTGTCGTATTTTACACGACAGTTGTATCATTAAGTTGTATTTGAATTTTATACCATGTATTTGGCGACTCAAGATGGGTGATGTATATCTATTTTGGGGGCGTCACAGTTGGTATCAAAGCTTAGGGATATGATCCCTGGCTAAGATGTGAGACTAGAACTAGGAGGGGAGAGACGGGGAATTCCTTCGGTTGTATGACCTACCAAACTTTATTTGGTATTTAATTGGTCGGTCAGATTTTAAGGATAATATGTTGCATGTCAATTAACCCTTGTTTTGTGGAAGTATCTGAAAATGACATCCGAGAATGTTGAGAATAGCAATGGAGCACAGGAGACCGTTGAGTCTCCACAGATCAATAATCAGGATAATATACATTAGGAAGGCGACAATCCTCATGTAAAAAACAACACTGACCAAATGATGAACAATGGAATGTTCAGAGGCTTTATGCAATTCATGCAACATCAGGCGAGAGTGGCTCCTGTCCAAAATGTAGGTGGAAACACTGGAAACTCTCGGACGGTCACCGCTAAACAGTTCAAGGAGCTGGGATAACCGGAGTTTATTAGAGAGCCAAAACCACTTAAGGCGGAAGCATGGATAAAGCAGATCAACAAGATATTTGATGTCTTGGGATGCTCTGAGGAGCAAAAGGTTCCCTTTGCCACCTTTATGTTACGAGGAGAGGCAGATTACTAGTGGGAATCGGTAAAGCGTACTCAACCTACCGCACTAAAGATGTCTTGGGAGAAGTTCCAAGAATTATTCAACAACAAGTACTTTCCCGTAAGTATTCGTCACATAAAAGAGGTAGAGTTCATCAAGTTGGAGCAGAACAATATGACCGTGTCGCAGTACGAAGCTAAGTTTGCCAAGTTGTCCCGATTTGCGTCTCACTTGGTTGACAATGAGGAGAGAATGATGTGGATGTTTCTAAGAGGTTTGAAACCCGAGATACGTCAATATCTAATTTCTCATAAACTGTGTTTGTATTTAGATGTTGTAAATAGGGCTCAGTTATTGGAGCGCGATAATGAGTCAACGCAACCAAGAGAAAGCAGCCGGCAAAACGATAATACCAGTGGTAGCAGTCATTGAAGCAGTGACAACAAACGTGGAGGGAATCAACATGCCAGAAATGGTAACCACTTCAGTGGTAATAATGGCTAAGACAATAAGAATGGACATTTCAAGAAGAGGAGATTCAACAATGATAGAAAGACGTCAGCACCAACACCCGTTGTTAAGGAAGGAGAACGACCACCTATCATATGCTTCAAATGTGGAGGGGAGGGACACATTAGTCCAAACTGCGCGATGCAGTCCAAAGCGTGTTATAATTATGAAAGAGAAGGTCACCTAGCCCGATTTTGTTGTGCACCGAAGACAAGTCTAGTTGGGATGGAGGCACCAAAGGCCGTCCCAGAAAAGTCAAAGCCGGTAGTTCAAGGGAGAGCGTTTGTTGTTACCTCCCAGAAAGCAAGGAACCCGAACGAGGTCATCACGGGTAAGCTTATCATAAACTCTAGTGAAGTCTATACCTTATTTGATACCGGTTCTACCCATTCCTTTATTTCTCTTACTTGCGCTCAATGTTTAAATTTGACTCCGGAGAAGTTAGACTTTGACTTATCGGTTGAAACTCCATTGGGAGAAACCTTCATTACATCCACTGTTTATAAGTCTTGTTTGATTAAAATCGGTAACCGCACGTTACCTGTCGATCTTATTTCTTTAAAAATACTTGCATTTGACGTGATTCTAGGGATTGATTGGTTAACTACTCATCATGCTAAAATTGATTATTTTCATAAGGTTGTTAGCTTTCATATTTCTAATCAACCTATTATGCGAATTCAAGCGACCAAACCATTAAAATCAATCACGGTCATCTCAAGCCATATAGCTATTCATTTATTGAAAAACGGATGTCAAGCTTTCTTAGCTCATGTCACAGATTTAAACAAAAATACGTCAGATTTGAATGATATTTCTATTGTTAATAAATTTCCTGACGTATTCCCCGAAGAACTTCCTGGCCTACCCCCAGAGCGCGAAATCGAGTTTGGTATCGATCTTAAACCTGGTACAAAACCCATTTCCAAATCCCCATATCGAATGGCTCCTATTGAACTTCAGGAGTTAAAAACCCAACTGCAGGAATTGTTAGACATCGGTTTCATTCTACCTAGTACGTCTCCTTAGGGTGCTCATGTTCTATTCGTGAAGAAGAAAGATGGAAGTATGCGACTTTGTATTGATTATCGGGAGTTGAATCATGTCACCATAAAAAATAGGTACCCGTTGCCTCGTATTGATGACCTGTTTGATCAGTTGCAAGGCGCCAAATTCTTTTCAAAGATTGATCTTCGTTCCAGATATCATCAGTTGAAGATTAAAACCGATGACATTCCAAAGCGCGCCGGAACTCGATGCGGGCATTATGAATTTTTAGTCATGTCTTTTGGATTGACTAATGCTCCTATTTGCCTTCATGGACATGATGAACCAAAGTATTCAAGGAATATTTGGATCACTTTGTGGTCGTCTTTATTGATGACATCCTCATATACTCCAAAACCCGTGAAGACCATGAGCAACACTTGAGGCTAATACTCCAAAAGCTTTGTGAAAACAAGCTATATGCCAAGTTGAAGAAATGCAAGTTCTGGCTTAAGGAAGCTGCATTCCTTGGGCACATAATATCAAATTATGGAATATCATTGACCCAAAGCAAAGATTGAAGCAATTCAAAGTAGGAGCAACCTAAGTCGATGAAAGAAGTCACGTAGCTTTCTCGGCTTAGCTGGTTATTATCGGAGATTCGTAGAAGGGTTTTCTCGAATCACTACTCCATTAACTCAGCTGACTCGAAAAGATACAAAGTTTGGTTGGAGCGAGGAATGTGAGAAGAGTTTTCAAGAACTCAAGAGAAGACTCATTTCAAATTTTGTTACGACAATACCATCCGCTCGGGAGGATTTGTCATCTGAGTGATGCTTCAGGCAAAGGGTAATGATGTTTTCTGATGCAACATGGGAAAGTCATAGCCTATGCCTCACGACAACTCAAAAAATATGAGAGGAATTATCCTACTCATGATCTAGAGTTGGCAGCAGTCATTTTTGCGCTTAAGATTTGGAGGCATTACCTGTATGGAGAGAAGGTGGAGATCTATACGGATCATAAAAGCCTCAAATATTTCTTCACTCAAAAGGAACTCAATATGCGGCAACGACGATGGCTTGAGTTGTTGAAAGATTATGATCATACCATTCAATACCATCTTGGAAAAGCGAACGTAGTAGCTGATGCATTGAGTAGAAGATCATATGCGGGTACGAGTGCATTATTGTCAACGCAAAGGCCCATTTTATATGACTTACAAAGGATGAAGATAGAGTTAAAGACTCTAGGGACCCATGTGATGATGGCGAATATACGAGTAGAACCGACTTTAATCGATAAAGTTAAAGCTGCTCAAGCTACAGACCTGGAGCTGATGCGTATGAGGAAGAAATTGCAAGAAGGTGCTATTTCGAAAGCAAGAATCGATGAAGAAGGAATACTTCGAGTCAACTCCAGACTTTGTGTTCCTAACAACCCTGATTTAAAGTATAAAATCATTATGGAGGCGCACAACACACCGTTTGCAATCCATCTTGGGAGTACCAAAATGTATCATGATCTTCGACATACATTTTGGTGGAACAATATTAAGAGAGAGATCGCGGAGTTTATCTCAAGGTGTCTAACTTGTCAACGAGTCAAGGCAGAGCATCAAGTGCCAAAAGGTCCATTGCAACTACTTGAAATTTCAGAATGGAAGTGGGAGCACATTACCATGGATTTCGTTACTGGTCTTCCCAAGGTTTCTCAAGGCATAGATGCGATTTGGGTCATTGTTGATAGATTGACCAAGTCTGCTCATTTCTTACCTATACGAGAAACTTATACACTTGAACGTCTTGCTCGTATATACATAAACGAGATTGTAAGATTGCATGGTATGCCAGTATCCATAGTTTTTGATCGAGACCCAAGATTCACTTCACGATTTTGGGTTAGTTTGCAAAAAGCTATGGGCACGGATTTACGATTTAGCTCAGCATATCATCCTCAAATGGATGGGCAGTCGAAAAGGACTATTCAAACTCTTGAAGATTTATTAAGACTCTGTGTCCTTGACTTCAAGGAAGTTGGGACAAGTTCTTACCATTGGTGGAGTTTTCCCAACAACAACGGTTATCAAGCAAGTATTGGCATGGCTCCATTTGAGGCGTTGTATGGAAGAAAGTGTCGTTCTCTAGTATCTTTGGGATGAGGTGGGTGAAAGCAACGTTGTTGGGGCCGGGAGTTGGTGCGTATGACTACGAAAAAGATTCAAACGATCAAAACAACGTATAAAAACCTCACAAGATCAACAAAAGAGTTATGTTGATCTTCATCGAAGGGCGTGGAATTCGATATTGGAGATCATGTGTTGTTACGTGTTGCTCCATGGAAGGGAGTTACGAGATTTGGAAAGAGAGGAAAGCTCAACCCTCGATTCATTGGCCCATTTTAATCCTCGATCGAGTAGGGCTGTGGCCTATAGACTCGCTTTTACCGCCAAGTATGTCTCGTGTTCATAAACATTTTTCACATATCTATGTTACGTAAATTTGTGAAAGACCGAACCACATTATTGAATTAGAACCGGACGAGATAGAGGAAGATTTAACGTATGAAGAGTTACCTGTTAAAATCTTGGATAAGAAGGATCATATTCTACGCTCCAAGGTTATACGTCAAGTCAAAGTTTTGTGGAGAAACCACGATGTGGAAGAAATGACCCGGGAGTTAGAATCTGAGATGAAGTCAAGATATCCTCACCTCTTCGATATACCAGGTACGTACCCTAATTTCGAGGACAAAATTTCATAAGAAGGGGAGGTTGTAAGACCCCAACTTTTATGAATAAAGATTAAATTCTCTCAAAATATATTTTTTAATATTATGGTGTGGATATGATATAATGTTATAGTTGTGAGTATTATTTACAAATTTTGAAAAGTAAGCAAGTGGTTATATAATATTCAATTGGTTGGGGAATATTCGTTTTAACAGGAATATTAAATGCGACTCAACACAATCATTGGTGAACCCCTAGCGGAAGAAGTATTGTAGTAGTTAGAGAAGCGAAAGAATTATCTTTTTATAAAAATAACGGCGAAAGTGTTAAGAATTAAAGCTGTTGAACTACCCATTAGTAAAAAGTACGATGTCTACGCGTGGTTGCATAGTAGCTGCGGTATTGATTATTGATGCTTACGTGAGAAGTCACTCGGTTATACTCAATTATTGCTACGATAATTCTTTGCATCATATCTCATAGTATTGATTCGATTATTGTCACAAAGTATCATCGCATTATATGATATATTATTAAATCAATAATTGAGGCGATAAAGTTATTCATATTATTAAATTGTAATATTTACAATGTCAGAAAGTTACATCGAGGAGAGGTTTGGTCACCTAATTGCGGCATGATAAGGAGAAATCCTTATCGGAAAGCCCCCTTTCCTGGGAACGACCTGGTTGTTAAATATTGCGAGTTATAATATTAATAATGAATAAGTTCGTGTTGTTTAAAGATGAATTTGATAGTTCCATTGTGTTGAGATTATTAGTGTTAGTGGAAATCGACATCTATTCCGATGATAATTGATGTATGGGGGTTATATTGATAAATCGGGTAATTTATCGGATAAATGAGCAATTAATTGCTACTAATTCACATGCTTATATAACTATTTGTTCACATGTGTGTACTATTGAATCACATTCTTGTACTGTTAGGGGAGTTGGTGCAAGATTGATAATACTTGCAGGACTAAATTAAAAATGAAAGAAAAGTTGGAGGTATTGTCTTTGTAATATTTTGAGCCCCCAAAAGCGTGCAATTATCGAAACTATATTTTCCTATAAATAGAAGCTCATTCTTCCTTCATTTCTCACCAATTCACAAAAGCTTTAGAGCAATTATTATAGAGAGAAATTATAGAGAGAAAGAAGAAGAGAAGTACATTTGCCTCCTTTATTCCGATATCAGCTTTTTTTTTCTATGGTAAAGGGTATTATTTCTTTTGTATTCATGAAGAGAACTTACATTATTCCATTCTTTATTATTCTATTGGAATAACTTTGTTATCATGAGCTACCCTATACTTGGTGAAATTCTTCTGTTATTCAATTATTTATCATTTTGTTGGAACATCATGTATGTGCTTTACGCATGACTTGGTTCCGTTCTTTATTATTCTGTTGGAACATCCTGTCTGTGCTTTACACATGACCTGGTTCCATTATTTATCATTCTGTTGGAACATCCTGTCTGTGCGTTTACGCATTACCTGGTTCCGTTATTCATTATTCTATGAGAATAACCTGTCTGTGCGGTCTCTATCGCATGCCTGGTGATTTCTTTTGTTATTCCATTCTTTATTATACTTAGTTGGTTAAAGTTATGACATCTATACTCCATGAAATTAGTATAATATCCTTGATATTTGCGCTTCATTCAATATCTTTTCATGAAAATATTTTTCTGAGCATTCTTGAGTTTTACTCTACAAAGAAGTATCATGTTGCAATTTGGACGTTATTAGTTCCTGGATAAATTAATTCTTGAACTTGTTTTATTGAATTTTTATATCATTGTCATCATCCTCATGTTTATATTATGTTGAAAGTTATATGTGACCTGTAGTGCATAGATGGACTTGGTATGATTATGACCAGGGATTATTCGGTGTAATCATGACCATAATGTTACAAATGATGTGGAAAAAGTCCTCATTGGCCCGTAGTGCATTGATGGACAGTTGTTGGCATGATCATGACCATTAATGAATACACAAATATTCTTGGCCCGTAGTGCATGAATAATTGTGGTCGTGATACTAAAGAATATCCTTGGTAGTAGTAGTGCGGGGTGATTCGATGATGTGGATTATTTATTTAGCTGAGTCCCAGCGATAAAAGTGATGAAAAACCTTTTAAATCATAGAAGATAGTAGACTTTATTCTCTACTTGACTCTTCTAATGGATTGCTTGTTCCGCTGCAGTTAAACTTGATGTTTGTTATATTTTATCAGTTTAACACTGTTGAAGGCTAATGATAAATTATTCTACACTATCTTAGTCATAATATTTCTTACTGAGCTAGTTGAGCTCACCCTTTTGTTTTCATTGTTCTCTTCAGAAAATGAGAACGTAGCTGGGACTAGTCGGGGAACGGAGTGACGGTCCAGATGATAGCATTAGTAGTCCTCACTATTCTATGAAATAGTGTAATAATAATTGTAATGAAAACTCCATTGAATGTGGATATTGTCTAGATGACAATATTTGTATTAAAACTCATAGCTTATGTTTTGTCGTATTTTACACGACAGTTGTATTATTAAGTTGTATTTGAATTTTATACCATGTATTTGGCGACTCAAGATGGGTGATGTATATCTATTTTGGGGGCGTCACAACCTACCTAAGTTTATTTGGTATTTATTTGGTCGGTCAGAGTATAGGGATAATATGTGACATGTCTGTAACAACCCGATATTTTCTATATAAATAAATCAGAAATTTTTGGGAATTTTTTTTTATTATTTTAAAGATGAGGATTTGTATAAGATAATGTGTGTATGTATTTATGTGATAAATAAAAATATATTTATTACATGAATATTTACAAATAATTTTATTTTAGAATTATTGATTATTATAAATTATATTCTTATAATAATTAATTTTAAAGTAGAAATGTTTTTATTAATTATTTTTCATGAAAATATAATTATATATTATTTAAATAATATATAAAATGATTTTTAGAATTATTATATGAATTTATGTTAGATTAATTAAGTTAATTATTTTTAACTTAATTAATAATGTTAAATATGAAGCATAAATCAGATATGGAATTCAAACCCTAATTTTGGATTTTTATCAAGGAATGAGAATAATAATATAATAATATTATATTTTAATTTTTCAGTGCTATAAATATGTACTGTATGTATGTATTGATAATGGTTGGTCAATTATGGTGTATAATGTCAAAACCCTAGCATTAATTTGTTTAACCCTATTTTTAAATTCAAATGGGAAATTCAGGATTGTTATATAATTGTGTTATATGTTTTATGTTGTGTATTAAATTATTAATTAAGTAAACCCTAATTAAAATCTAGAAACCCTAATTAATCTTTAGAAAAACCCTAATTTGAAACCTAAATTGGAGTTTGTGATCACTCAGAAATTGTGTTAATGTGATTAATATCATGTATAGTAGGTTTTGTTGCTAATTATGGAAAACCTAATTAGTAATTTAAAACCCTAATATCTAGAAATCCTAATTTGGTAATTTGGTAACCCTAATTATCAAAATATTAAACCCTAATTGTTTAATTAGTAAGGTTAATTATAATTAGTGATATTAAACCCTAATATTCCTGTATAATTTAATTAGAAAACCTAACTAATTAACGAACCCTAAATTTTCTATTTTTAGAAACTATTTTTATTTTTAGTTTAATTTAAACTCTAAATATAAATCTAGAAATTCATTTGTGCTAAACTTTAGGGTTAAAGCCTAAGGGTCAAACCCTAAGGGTTTGTCAAGATTACAAGTTTGCCATTAAATTTGTGAGCGAAAAGAGCAAAATACCCCTCTTTGGATTTTCTTTATTATGTAAATTGCAAAGCTTGACAAGTGTGGGAGTTGGTGACCTAATATAACTACTCCATTGACTTAAAATGTCAGCAATCAACTCTAAATATCAGCCAATACATGTATCTTACACTTATATATATAGATTGGAGAGAGAAAATGTCATTTGGTAACCTAATTTTGCACAACACTTATCCTTGAGCCCCTCTCTCTCTAACCCACGAATTTCATAAGTTTTTCAGTCCCCAAAAACAGCCCCACCAATAACCATAACCAAATCAGTGACCTAGAAATCAAAATAGTTCATAGAAGGTATAAACCCTGACTAGAAATTTGTCCATTGATCTGTTGTTAGATGTTGTTTTTTGTGTGTTAAACATGTTAGATATAATGTATAATAATGATCTGGGTTGCTAGATGTTAGATCCATAACATCTAGAGGCTCGGATTTGAGATTCTACAAAATCTGGAAAAAATGTTCTTGGTGGTCTGACAATGAATGTCAGTGCCTTTAGATTCTTGTCTGATCTTTGTTTTTGTTGTTTAAAGGTTTAAATATGTAGTCTGATAGTTGGGCTTTGATCTGAATCAAGAATCAGACTTAGATTTGGTCTAGATTTCATGATATTGTTGGTCAAAGGTCGTTGACCGACCATGACCAGACCATTTCTGGGTAACCCAGAAATGGATTTTTAGTGTCTGCCCAAGATATTGATGAGCCTTGATCTCGCTGCTGGTTGTTGTTTTGTTGTTGTTGTTGTAATAGGTTTGTACTATGGTATATGGACTACAAGATTAAGCTTTTAGATTGCTTAAATATCAATCGGATCGAAGTCAGTGGAAGGTCAAACCTGGTCAGAAGATCACGAACTGTGTTTTCTAGGTAACCCAGAAAACTTAAGACCATGATCTCTGACAATAGAATTGTTTAATATTTAAACTTAAGACCATGATAATAGAATTGTTTAATATTTAAATCATTTAATAATGATTTCGATGTTTAAAAATTCATGATAAATTATAATAAATGTTTAAAAAAATTATTATAAGTCATTTAAAAATAATATGACTGATACTTACAAATATTGAGTTACAAAATAGAGTCTTAGACTCGATAATTACCCAATAAAACTGTCGGTACACCGACATGTTTCAAAAATTGATCTGAACTTAGATAATTTGATTAGATATGTGTTTATTTGTGATTCAATGGTTGTTAAACATATGTGACAATGTGATTAGGTTATGTGATTACTGCAATAAGCAGTATTATGTGTTGAGATATGTTATTCTAATCAGTAAAATAATCTTATTACTGATAGGTGGTTATAGAAAAGATAAAACTAAGTTGCAAATTGTAAGCAGCGTATCAGGCAAGTATCCTACCTTTGCATTTTCTTTATGCAATGGACATGAGTAAGAATGTTTCAGAATTATATTATTATTGTACCAGATTATTAACCCTATTGTTATATATGTTATATCCAATAATTGATTATCAACATGTTACTATACTGTAATTCAGATATATATATTTTGTTCGTTAATTTCTAAATATGGTTATACAAGTGTCCCCACTTGGATAATCATTGTATTTAATCACATGTTGATACACATTTTTCAGTATATATATATGCTGAATTATAAGTTATTGTTGAACAAGATAAAACCTTTTTGTATCCAATCAAATTATTTTGGTTCGAATTCCAGACTAATTATGAAAATCCCGATCAAGGGAAAACTTTTATGCGCCCAAGGCGGACAAAGTGAATGATAATATCGTTCTTGCATGTAGTGTTGATCAATACAGGGCATAACAGGCTAATCACCCCCCATGCCCGTAAGTTATGACGGTTTGCAGATGAGGTTCTGTTTAAACCTATTCAAAAATTGAAAACAATGTTCATAGCATGTCACCTAAACCCTATTTATAGTCAGTACGTAGTTTCAAAATTTTGGTATAAAATTAATATATTATTATCATTGGTACAGATTACTTCATAACTATTGAATAGTTGTAGAAGGGTAGTATAAAGAAAATATTTAATCCTTTCAGCTAATATTTATAATTGTTATTACTTGCTAGGAACTCAAATGCTCATCCTTTTGCTTAATTTAAAATGTTTTCAGCTAAGTGTGAGCAACCAGAAGGCTCGGCTAAGAACAAAGGGAAAGGGAAGGTTGCAGAATGAGATTTGTGGTATTTTATGTAATAGTTGATATAATTAAGACAGTGATATATATTATCTATCATGTTATGTAATGAAGGTACTAAAGGTTACGTACTTGGGAGCTAGACTCTGATAATTATGTAAATTAAGTTTGACATTTATATTATTGTTATTATTATTAGTATTATTCCGTTCATAGAAATGGTATCGTGAAGCACCGAGTTCGAGTTTCAAGTAACCGAATTTGGGGGCTTTACAGGTTGATATCAGAGCTTTAGGGTTAAAAATTTTAGGAGGGCTAGACCTTAGGCTATAACCTTAGAACAGAGGGAAACGTTGAAAATATAAATAACTCATATAGAGTTTAAAAAGAGATGAATTGAATAAATTCATCGTTAAACAAAATAAAAGATAACTTATATAAAACTCTTAATTGATGTGTGTATATACTATATGCTAATCAGGATAATTTATGTGTGTAGATGTTTGGTGGAAAGGGCTTGTTATATGCTTATAGCATGAAGAAGGATCAAATTCATACACCCGAGCTAATATCGCAGCCAATAGCTGAAATAGAGGCTCACGATGAAAATAACTTAGACGAGGTGGTTATTTTAGAAAACATAGTACCAGATCCGGAGATGGTGAAACTGATATATAGTGATTCAGACACTAAAGTTGAAGCTGATCAGGCATCAACGGAGGTGCAGGATCTGAGGAACAAGGTTTCTTCTCCGGAAAGGCTGTGAGAAATAGAAAAGTTGTTAAATAGTCAATTGCGTCAGGCGTTAATAAAAACAATAGAATAACAAGATAAGCTTAAAATCCAAATTGATCAGATGGGAGCCACAAGCAACACGTCGTGTGCAGCTCCGAGCAAGAAGGGGAAAAGAAAGATAGAAGATCATAACTTGGGAAAATCCGATAAGAAGAAAGGGAAAAGAATATGTTATCTTTGCGATTATGAGGGACATACCACTCTGTATTGTCCCGACTATAAACCAAGTGCATGTTTTATCTGTGGAATAGAAGGTCATCAGGCGAGAGGTTGTCCAAGAAAAAGGTATAGTGAATAGGTAGTATAGGTTCTGTTGTGTAGGTGTGTTAATGTAATATATATGATAAGTATGTCTGTGTAATGTAATGTTCCCAACTTTTGTATTAGTCAAGACTTTAAATCCCGACTTTTGTGGTCACAAAGGGATAGCTGATGTTTGAAGCATTGTGTGATATGCTATGTAAAGTATTCGTTAAATGAATATGAATCTATGTTTGAGTAATAAAACAAGTTTAATATATTAAACTTATATGATAAGGTTTAGTGTGAGACCCCAAATTTTATGAATAAAGATTTAAATTTCTCGAATTTTTTTTTAAAATATTATGGTGTGGATTTGAAATAATGTTATAGTTGTGGGTAATATTTATAAATTTTGTAAAGTATGCAAGTTGTTACAAAATATTCGTTTGGTCGGGGAATATTCTTTTTGTCGGGGAATATCCGTACGACGGCACAACCATTCCCACAACGGAAGTATTGTCGCAGTTAGAAAATGACATAATTATCTTCTTATAAAAATAATGGCGAAAGTGTTATCGTTAAAACTATTGAACTACCCGGTAGTAAAAGTACAGTAATACGCGCGGTTGTATAGTAGCATACGGTATCGATTATTGATGCTTACGTAAAAAGTCACTCAGTTATACTCAATTATTGCTACAGTAATTGCTGCAACATATCTCTCCTATATCGATTCAATTATTGTCACAGTATCATCTGCATAATATTTATTATTATTAAATCAATAATTGAGACGACAAATTTATTCATATTATTATTTGCAATATTGACAATGTCTAGAAGTTACATCGAGGAGAGGTCCGGTCACCTAATTACGCCGGCGCCAATAAGGAGAAATCCTTATCGAAAAGCCCCCTCTTTCCTGGGAACGATCTGGTTGTTAAATATTGTGAGTTATAATATTAATGATGAATAAGTTGTGTTGATTAAAGATGAAATTGATAGTTCCATTGTGTTGGGATTATTAGTGTTAGTGGAAATCGATATTTATTTTAATAATAATTGATGTCTGGGGGTTATATTGACCAATCGGGTAATTAATCGGATAAATGAGCAATTAATTGCTATTATTTCACATGCTTATAACTATTTGTTCACATGTGTGTACTATTGATTCACATTCTTGTACTATTAGGGGAGGTGGTGCAAGATTGATAATACTTGCATGACTAAGTTAAAAATGGAGGTATAGATGGAGGTATTATATTGTAATTCGTATTTTCACATGTCTAGAACTATTGATTTTCATGATTTACTATTGATTCACATGATTTACTATTAGGGAAGGTGGTGCAAGTTTGATAATACTTGCAGGACTAAATTAAAAATAAAAGAAAAGAGGAAGGTATTATACTGTAATATTTCGAGCCGCAAAACGTGCAATTATTGAAACTATATTTTCCTATAAGTAGAAGTTCATTCCTTCATTATTTTTCACCAATTCACTAAAGCTATAGAGCAATTATTATAGAGAGAAATTATAGAGAGAAAAGAGAAGAGAAGTTTGCTACCTCACTATTCCAGTTTTCTTCTAAGGTAAGGGGTATTATTTCTTTCGTATTCATGAAGAGAGTTATTTTCTTTCAATACTCGTAAGGGTTGTTATTCCAATCTTTATTATTATGTTGGAATAACCTGTCTATGCGAAGTACCGCATACATGGTGAAATTCTTACATTATTCCATTCTTTATTATTCTCGTTGGAATAACTCGTATGCATATGATCTATCGCATGCACAGTGAATTCTCGTTGTTATTCCATTCTTTATTATTCTGTTGGAACATCCTATCATGCGGTCTATCGTATGCCCGGTGAATTTCATTTGTTACTCCATTCTTTATTATTCGTTGGAACATCCCATGCATGCGGATTACGCATTTGACTGGTTCCATTCTTTATTATTCTATTGGAACATCACATGCATGCGGATTACGCATGACCTGGTTCCATTCTTTATTATTCTGTTGGAACATCCTGTCTATGCGGATTACGCATGACCTGGTTCCATTCTTTACTATTTTATTGGAATAATCTGTCTACGTGGATTACCACATGGCGGCAAAAATCCATTTGTGGTTTCATATATTCTATTATACTCAGTTGATTAAAGTTTTGGCTTCTATAATCCATGAAATTAGTGGAATATCCTTGATATTTACGCTTTATCCAGTATCTTTTCATGGAAATATTCTTCTGAGCATTCTTGAATTTTACTCCACAAAGCAGTATCATGTTCACAATTTGGACGTTATTGATTTTTGGATAAATTAAATTATAAATCTTTACAAATTTATCCTTGAACTTGTTTTATTGAATTCTTATATCATTGTCATCATCCTCATATTTATAATATGTTGACAGTCATATGTGGCCTGTAGTGCATAGACGGACTTGGTATGATTATGACCAGAGATTATTCGGTATAATCATGACCGTAATGTTACAAATGATGTGGTAAAAGTCCTCATTGGCCGTAGTGCATTGATGGATAGTTATTGGCATGATCATGACCATAGATGAATACACGAATATCCTTGGCCCGTAGTGCATGGATAATTTGTGGTCGTGATACTAATGAATATCCTTGGCCATAGTGCATGGATGATGTGATTTATTTATTAAGCTGAGTCTCAGCGATAAAGGTGATGAAAAACCTTTTAAATCATAGAAGATAGTAGATTTTATTCTCTACTTGACTCTTCTAATGGATTGCTTGTTCCGCTGCAGTTAAACTTGATGTTTATTATATTTTATCAATTTAACATTGTTGAAGGCTAATGATAATTTATTCTGCATTATCTTAGTCATAATATTTCTTACTGGGCTAGTTGAGCTCACCCTTTCTTTCACTTTTTCTATTCGGAAATGAGAGCGTGGGCTGGGACTAATCGGGGAATGGAGTGATCGGTCGGATGATAGCATTAGTAGTCCTCACTATTTACATTAAATAGTGTGACAATAAATGTAATGAGGACTCCATTGAGTGTGGATATTGCCTAGATGACAATATTCTTATTAAAACTCTTAGATTATGTTTTGTCGTATTTTACACGACTGTTGTATAATTAAGTTGTATTTGAATTTTGTACCATGTATTTGGCGACTCAAGATGGGTGATGTATACCTGTTTTGGGGGCGTCACGTTTAGAATGTAAGTTAAATTTATGATTTTATTTAATTAGATAATGCCGCCAAGACGTCGAACTCGAAATCAAAGGGCAGAAGAATCTATCAACAACGTTGAGGGACAACAACAAGCAGACCCGATGCAGCACTTTGCCAACATGGTAGCACAAGCTATGCAACAGGGAATACCCGTCGAAGGGAACCAGCCGGACAACCGCTTAGCAAACTTCAAAGATTTCAAGGCTGTGGGACCGCCGGAATTCAAAGGTACCACTGACCGTGTTGAAGTGCAAACTTGGGTCAAAGAGATTGAAAAAGCATTCGTGATAACTAAGGTAGCTATGGGGAAAAAGACCGCTTTTGTCACCTACATGATGAAGGGTGAGGCAAATTTTTGGTGGGAAGCGAATCAGGCAAGGGCAGGAGAAGGTGTAGTTACATGGGATAGGTTTAAAACACTATTTTTCAAAAACTATTTTTCATCTAGTATGCAGGCTAGGATGGAGGTAAAAATTTTAGAGTTGAAGCAAGAGAATATGACTGTTGCGGAGTATGCCGTAAAGTTCAATGAGTTAGCTAGATTTGCTCCGCATCAAGTTGATACGGAGGCTGGGAAAGCTAGAAGGTTTTAGCTGGGATTAAAACCCTGGCTCTATAACAAGGTGGTGGTGTTGCACATTCCTACTTTTGCAGCACTCATGGAGAAAGTTATTATTGCTGAGGAGGGGAGTGAGGCCATGAGCCTCTACAACAAGGAGAGGAAGAACAAAGGTAAGGTTGAAGGAACTGGAAAGGTGGAAATTAATAGTGGGAGTAGGGGTAGTAGTAGCAAGAGGAAGGGGAACAACTTTGGGAACGTGCAGGTGAAGCAAGAAGGTGTGAAGAAGCAGATGGTGCCGTGTAAGACTTGTGGAAAGAACCACTATGGGGAATGTCTGAAGGGTAAATTTGTTTGCTACAAGTGCGGGCAGGAGGGTCATATCTCTCCCAACTGCCCCAATCCTAGGATGAACGGTGGATGTTTTCTATGCGGGTCAACTGAGCACAAGGTGAAGGATTGTCCGAAGAGGAGGACGGAGGCAGGAAGTATGAATACTGGCACTGGCAGCGGGACTTTAGCAATCGCAGGACCGACTTCATCAAATAAGCCAACAAAATCCACAATAAGGGTCTACAACATGACTGTCCAGGATACGATGGCAGTCGGCAATGGAACTCCAGGTATTATTCGTATAACTTTTATTTTATTATACATGATTTTCCTATATATAGTAAATTATTTTTAAAGAAATTTTGAAGGAGGAATTTGAGTTCTTTTAGAAATTAAATTTTCGTTTAATCAGATAGACAAGCTTTCTGTGAATATTTAAAGATCAGTTCTGTAAAACCCCAACTTATTATAAATAAAATTAAATTTCATTTATTTATTATTTTGAAATAGTAAGGGTTGATTTGATTAATGTGGTTAGTTATGGGTAAAATGCACAAATATTTTAAATAAGCAAGTGGTTATAAAATATTCATTTTTATCGGAGAATATTCGTTTGGTCGTGGAATATTCTTACTGTTGGGGAATATTCGTATGACGGCGCAACCTTGTGTGGGCCCCATAACGGAAAGCGATTGGATGAAAGAAAGCGACAAGTATAAGTTGTTTATAAATAACTTGGCGTAGTTATTGCAGATTATCTTGTTGGAATACTTGGTGGTTAAAACACGATGTCTGGCGTTGTTGCACACTAGCATTGCGGTATTGCACCAATTATTGATTCTTACGTAAGAAGGCACTACTCAATAATTGTTACGATGAGTTACTATTCAATATTTTATTTCATTGATTCAATAATTGCTACGTTGATATTTTATATTCTTTGTTATTTTAATAATTGTAACTATACAAAGATTTTTCATTATCGGAGCAATAATTCATATTATCTGAATAATATTATTAGATAACATTATTGGCAATGTCTAGAAAGTTCTGTCTAAGGAGAGGTTTGGTCACCTAATGGCACGCCAGTAAGGAGAAATCCTTATTGGAAAGCCCCCTCTTTCTTGGGAACGGCGTGGTTGCTAGTATTGTGATTCTGTAATATTATTTGTGAATAATTAATTATTGATTTATATGATAAGGAAAATATTCATTTTATGTGGATATAGATGGAGAAATTTTTTAATGTGACAATTATTAAAAATTAATATTTTATCTTTTTCTGATAAAATAATTCATTTAAATATATTATTATATTTTAATAATATAATAATGGGGATAATTTTTTTACAATGAATGTGGGATATATGAGTATATGAGGAGGAAGAGTATTTTTGTTGCAAAAGCTGTTTAAAACATGTTAAACATGTATGTGGGCCCATTTCTTGACTGAAATTTGATTATAGCCTGTAGAATCGCCGGTTTATAAATTTCGGTCAATTTCTGTTTGGAATTTGGAAAAACTTTCTTCTGCAAAGTTGTAGAGAATGGAATTTCCTATGGAAAAGACATAAGGTTCGAATTTTTCTGACAAAAGAGCTATTTATTATGAATTATTGAAGTTCCGGATTAATTGATTATTATTTTGTTTTGGAGTTTTAAATAACTTTTATATGAAAAACGTTTTTGGCAAGTTTGGCACATGTGTGGCTGATATTTTGGATCAATGAAGGTGTGCGTAAGAATTTATAATATTATTATTATATTAGATTTTCTGCTTTGGTGTTCTAAGCATTTTCCTATAAATAGGGTGCTTAGGTTAGAATTGAAAATCACACCAGAAACAAGTTTTCTCTCTCTTTCTCTCTCTATATTATTGAGCGTATTCTTGTGAGTAATTTGATACTTTGAGTGTTGCTATACGGTGAAAGTTCCCTTCAGCACTATATCTAGTATTTCAGTCAGAAGTACTGTCTTTTCGAGGTAAGGGATGTTATTTTCTTCGTAAATGATATTATTTCTTTAAATATCATTATGCCGAAATATTGGTCTGAATTTTTATCAAATTTGGAACTTTTTATGTCAGGGTTACTATTCACGATATCAAGACTTTATTCACGTGATACGACCTTTATTCATTTAATCTGACATTATTCCTTTGAAAAATGAAATTTTCTTCTTTTTGTCTAAAATATCTATTATGGATACTAGCTTTGATTGTATCTATGTTTTGATTATTCTTGAATTTTACTCCACTATAATTATTTATGAGGTATTTTTGGACATGGATAAACCGAAATACGAATCCTTAATATTTGTTATTTTGTTTCACTGGATTCGTTTCCTGTAAAAAAAATTTCATCATCCTTAGTCCTAAATGATGATATTACTGAATATCTTTGGCCTGTAGTGCAAAGATGAATGATTTCTGATGAATATCTTTGGCCCGTAGTGCAAATATGAACAGGTGTTTAGATGATCATGACCAACTGATGAATATCTTTGGCCTGTAGTGCAAAGATGAATATTTGATTCCAGATATATGTTGATTGATGTTACAGGGATAAAATATTGACGATGAACTTTTAAATTCATATATAGAAAATAGTAGACTTTATTCTCTATTTAACTCTTCTAATGAATTATTATTTCCGCTGCGAATATTGATTTAAAACTTGTTGTCTATTGTATTATATTAGATTTTTCCCTGTTGAAGACTAACGATAATTTTTTCTATATTATCTTGGTCATAATATTCTTTACTGGGCTAATTGAGCTCACCCTTTTTCTTTTTGTTCCATTTTTCTTCTCAGGAGGCGAGAATGTAGCGAGTACTAGTCGGGGTATGGAATGAAGGTTCTAGAAAGTCATTTTAGTAGTCCTCACCATTTTTGTAAAATAATATATCAATAATTGTAATGAGGACTTATTTGAGTGTGGATATTGTCTAGATGACAATATTTGTATTTCAACTCACAGTTTTTATGTTGTATTAATAAAGTTGTAGTTGTTTCTGTACCATGTATTTTGACGACTCAGAATGGGTGTTGTATACCTATTTTGGGGGCGTCACAAATTCGATCAAAGTTGATCAAGATCTAATTGAAATGATTGTGTATGCTATGTACCCTTGTATGTATAGGTTTTTAAAACGGTGATTCCGGGGACGGAATCTTTATAAGGGAGGGTGAATGTAACAATCCGATATTTTCTATATAAATAAATCAGAAATTTTGCGTATAATTTTTTTTTATTTTAAAGATGAGGATTTGTACAAGATAATGTGTATATGTATTTATGTGATAAATAAAAACATATTTATTACATGAATATTTACAAATAATTTTATTTTAGAATTATTGATTATTATAAATTATATTCTTATAATAATTAATTTTAAAGTAGAAGTGTTTTTATTAATTATTTTCCATGAAAATATAATTATATATTATTTAAATAATATATAAAATGATTTTAGAATTATTATAATAACTATTTATTTTATTATATGAATTTGTGTTAGATTAATTAAGTTAATTATTTTTAACTTAATTAATAATGTTAAATATGAAGCATAAATCAGATATGGAATCCAAACCCTAATTTTGGATTTTTATCAAGGAATGAGAATAATAATATAATAATATTATATTTTGATTTTTTAGTGCTATAAATATGTACTGTATGTACGTATTGATAATGGTTGGTTAATTATGGTGTATAATGCCAAAACCCTAGCATTAATTTGTTTAACCCTATTTTTAAATTCAAATTGGAAATTCAAGATTGTTATATAATTGTGTTATATGTTTTATGTTGTGTATTAAATTATTAATTACATAAACCCTAATTAAAATCTAGAAACCCTAATTAATCTTTAGAAAAACCCTAATTTGAAACATAAATTGGAGTTTGTGATCACTCAGAAATATGTGTTAATGTGATTAATATCATGTATAGTAGGTTTTATTGCTAATTATGGAAAACCTAATTAGTAATTTAAAACCCTAATATCTAGAAACCCTAATTTGGTAATTAGAAACTCTAATTGTAATTTGGTAACCCTAATTGTTTAATTAGTAAGGTTAATTATAATTAGTGATATTAAACCCTAATGTTCCTGTATAATTTCATTAGAAAACCTAACTAATTAACGAACCCTAAATTTTCTATTTTTAGAAACTAATTTTATTTTTAGTTTAATTTAAACTCTAAATGAAAATCTAGAAATTCATTTGTGCTAAACCTTAGGGTCAAACCCTAAGGGTTTGCCAAGATTACAAGTTTGCCATTAAATTTGTGAGCGAAAAAACCAAAATACTTCCCTTTCCAAGGTGATACTTTCAGAAAGACATATGAACCTACATCAAACTTCGTCTTCTCTCGATGAGGATCTGCATACTTCTTTTGTTTATCTTGAGCCGCTACCAATCGAGTTCTTATTAGCTCAAGCATGTCTGCCGTTTGTTGTACCATCTCTGGTCCCAACATTCGACGTTCACCTACTTCATCCCAACAAAGTGGTGTTCTACAGTTTCTCCCATACAACGCTTCGTAAGGCGGCATGCCTATACTAGCGTGAAAACTATTATTGTAAGCGAATTCCACCAAAGGTAGATGTTCGTCCAAACTTCCCTTGAAATCCATAACGCAAGATCTTAACATAGCTTCTAGCGTTTGAATTGTCCGTTCACTTTGTCCATCCGTATGTGGATGATATGCCGTACTCAATCTCAAATGCGTTCCCATTCCACTATCGTTGGTCGAGTTTCCACAAAATATAACATTTCCACAGTTTCACTTGGTAACTTAACTTCTAACTCCATCATTTCCAACTCTGTTATTAACTCATTCTGGGTCGTTAACATTAACAGCTTATCCCTACCCTTTCGACTTAACGCGTCGGCTACTACGTTTGCCTTCCCTAGATGATATAAGATATCCCAATCATAATCTTTTATCAACTCTAACCACCTCCTATGCCTCATATTCAACTCCTTCTGTGTGAAGATATATTTCAGACTTTTATGGTTCGTGTATATCTCATACTTCTCCCCGTATAGATAATGTCTCCATATTTTTAAGGTAAAAACTATAGCTGCCAATTCTAGGTCGTGAGTAGGATAGACCTTCTCATAATCCTATAACTGGCATGACGCATACGCAATGACCTTGCCATGTTGCATGAGCACGCAACCCAATCCTCTATGCGAAGCATCGCTATAAACTACAAAATTCCCTGTATCATCTGGTAAGGATAATACAGGTGCCTCACTTAACCTCCTTTTTAGTTCTTGAAAACTATTTTCACACTTTTCTGTCCACTCATACTTTATCGACTTCCTTGTAAGATTTGTCAATGGAGTAGCTATTTTAGAAAAATCCTGAATGAACCTTCAATAGTATCCTGCTAATCCCAGAAAACTCTGAACCTCGGTTGGCATTTCCGATTGCTCCCACTCATTCACTGCTTCCACCTTCGCTGGATCTACGGATATGCCATCTTTATCTATAACATGTCCTAAAAACTGCACTCGTTCAAAATTCACACTTAGTGAATTTCACATACAACTTCTCTTCCCGTAGTGTTTCCAACACTATTCTTAAATGTTCAGCATGATCTTCTGGCGTCTTAGAGTAGACTAGAATATCATCAATGAACACTACAACGAAATTGTCCAAATACTGTTTAAACACTCTGTTCATTATATCCATGAATGCAGCTGGCGAATTCGTCAACCCAAATGACATAACCAGAAACTCATAATGCCCATAACGAGTTTTGAACGCCATTTTAGGTACATCCTCCTTCCTCACTTTAAGCTGATGATACCCCGTATGCAAATCTATCTTAGAAAAGTACTTTGTCCCTTTCAACTGATTAAATAGATCATCAATCCTGGGCAACGGGTATTCATTCTTAATCGTTAACTTGTTCAACTCTCGATAGTCGATACAAAGTCGTAACGACCCATCCTTCTTCTTTACAAACAATACCGGTGCTCTCCAAGGGGACACACTCGGTTGAATGTACTTTCTGTCTAATTGTTCCTGTAATTGAACCATTAACTCCTTCATTTCTACTGGCGCCATCCTATATGGTGCCTTTAAGACTGGTGCCATACCCGACAACAAATCAATCACAAATTCTACATCCCTATCTGGTGAAATACCGGATAACTCCTCCGAAAATACATTCTCAAAATCTTGTACCACCTGTACCTGTTCTAATGTTGCTCCCACTCTTTGGGTATCCACAACATGACACAAGTAACCCTTACACCCCTTTTTCAACATCCTCCTAGTTTGTGTCATGGTTAGACAACAAGAGCGTCCCGGTGATTTATTACCGTAAAATACCACCTCAGGTTTCTTAGAAAGCTTTAGGTTTACACTCTTTCTATGACAATCTATTATCGTTCTATGGTTAATTAACCAATCCATACCTAGAATTATATCAAATTCCCTTAACCTTATCGGTAAAAGATCTACCGATAATCTGTTACCTCTAATATCTACAAAACAATTCCTATGAATGTGTTCAATGGGAATTATCTCTTCGTTTGTTACCTTAACGTCTAAAGGTATTTCTAGCTTTTTAGGGTTTAATCCTAGTTGCTTAGCAAATCCACATGCTATAAAAGAACAAGTAGCACCCGAGTCAAATAACACATAAGCATTTATTTCGTTGACTGGAATGATACCTACTACTACATCTGCTGATGCAACTGCATCTTGGACAGTCATATTAAAAGTTCGGGTTGAGGGTCTACCTAATGATGGTGTTGGTCCAGTAATGGCTAACTTACCACTACCAGAAACCTTACTACCCTCTGATCCATTCTTCGGGCAATTTCTTGCCATGTGGTCCATCGACCCACAAACAAAATAGCCATGGTTTTTCTTAGGATTAGGACAGTTGGGTGATATGTGACCCTCCTGCCCACAATTATAACAACCTGATTTCCTTTTCTGACAGACTCCCAGATGAGTCTTTCTGCATGTCTTGCATGCCTCCATCCTGCGTTTAGGATCCCCTTGTTTCACCCCCATTTTCCCGGAGTTAAAATTCTTTCGTTTAGGCATACTGCCACTACCACTGACACCCTCTGCCTTGGTTCCCCCCTCACCCTTATTCTTATTCTTCCTTTCTTTGTGGTATTGGGTCAACGCCTCACTACCACCCTCTGCTATAATCGCCTTTTCCAGAATGGTCCCATAGGAAGCACTCTGGAAAACCGAAATCCTACTATAGAGCCAGGGTTTCAGGCCCTACTCAAACCTACGAGCCTTCCTCTCTTCCGTGTCCACTTGGTGTGGAGAAAACCTTGCCAATTCATTGAATTTGGCCACATATTGAGGAACCGTCATGTCCCCCTGCTTAAGTTCTAGGAATTTAATCTCCATCCTCCCTTGTATGCTAGTAGGGAAGTAGTTCTCGAAGAATACCTTCTTGAACTATTCTCATGCAATAACATCAGCTCTAGCCCCACCCTGGTGAGCCTCACACCAGTAGTTGGCTTCCCCCTTCATCGTGTAAGTCACAAAAGAAATCTTTTGCGCCTTAGCTACATTTGTAATAACAAATGCCTTTTTTATTTCCTTGACCCATATCTGGGCCTCCATTGGGTCCGTCGTTCCCTTGAACTCAGGCGGACCTACACTTTTAAATTCCTTAAAGATAGTCGTTCTGGCTACCCTAGGTTCCGCGGGTGCGCTACCCCCCGGTTTGGTTAAATACAGCCGTTAATAAATTAACGAACTCTTGCATAGGGTTATTCGAACCCCCCTGGTTATCGTTATACGATTCTGCCTCTTGATTACGTTGTCTTCTTCTTGGCGGTATTTCATATTAAATAAATAAAGTTCCATTATTACTTATTTGCTTACTTAGTTATTAGTCGATGAACAGCTGCACATAACTCATACACAACAAAACACATTAAATAAAAACTTCATTATATTGATATGCTTCTTCATAGTCAAAACTATTTACAATTTGCTTTCCATAGCCAAAAGCTATTACATTATATCCCGTGATTGACTTTCACAAAAATTGGGATTTACAAAAAGACTACCCTTAATTATACAAAAGAGGGTTTTACGTCACTACACAAAAGTATTTACCGTTCTAACTTCTAATACTGCCTAACAACATTCTAATGCTTCTTATTTGCTAGAATCGACACAATGTCTCGACTTATAGTATGTCGAGTCTGTCCTAACTCAATGGAATAACAAGCTATTTTAAGCTTGAAATCCTCGTGCGCACTATCATTGATATATGACATTCGTGCTATTTTCTGGTCTTTCTCAGCCAGTTTCTTATGAAGTTCTATGACCTCGTTCTTATAATCCCTAGCCTTGTTTGTCATGAGCACCTTCTCATCATGCTCTAACTCAAAGTCTAATTCTGCAGACTCCTTAGCCCCATAGAGATCACTGATCTCCTCTTTCTGGTTCTGCACCATATTGTGCAGTTGCACATTACAGTCAAGCACCGAGAGATACATTGCCCTCATTGTATCTGTAGGTGTTAACTCTAATGCAGGCATCACCGTATTACCCGATGTTACCTCCATATCATCCTCCACATCTATCATCATATTAAGATATGATGCTAATTCCATAGTCTCCTCGGAATAGTCCTCCTCTGAAAAATACTCATCGGGCTCTGATTCTTCTAGAATCACTAACGGTATCTCCGCTACAGGCATAGGTACTGGCTCTACTCTGTTCACGGACTCCTCGCTCACCACGTGTATATCTCTATACATCAAGCTATCGATCGACATCTAAAATAACACATAACAAGTTGATTAGTACATAATACACAATAGTATAAGCACAAATCACATTTAATTTATTTAGGGTTAATTTCCGTCTTTTAAATCTTTCGATACTGAGTTTCCTCAATACATTATTAACTAATTTGACTCGAGTTAACTTTCTTCGGACTTTTCCTTTCCTAACGAGGTTATTAGCCTAAGGTTCTTCCTCCCTTAGGTTTTATAACCTAATACTTTGATACCAACCTGTGACGCCCCCAAATCCGGGTATCTTCCAACCAGACAGATGGTGCTACACGATACTATAATTCATACAGTCATTCTATTGAGATAACAATAAAATGATTATATTCACTATATTCTTATTACAATAGTAATAAATCCTTTCCGAGGTTCAGAAACCGAATACATTCTTCATTACTCATAATTATATTACATACAAATAAACTGGTCTATTACATGATAATTAACTATCCATCTTAGCTTTGCCTTTATCTCTCTTAGAATTCTCAGTTCGTTCGGCCTTAGCTGCAATCATATAATTCAATCAAGAAGTGAACATAACTAGCTCAGCAAGTCTAACAAAGGAAAAATATAAATACCACATCGAGAATTATATGATTATCTTCCATAGCTGAACAAATAGCTATGAAGCACTATGAAACATTGACTAGTACTTCTCAATTCATAACAACGATTCCAAAGTATATATAATAGTTTAGAAATTCTGAACCGGTCAAAAGACCATGAACATACTCTTTTCGTTTTCATACTTGAAAAGGACATCCGGCACTAAGGCTGTACATCCAGCATTACTTACGAGCACTTCTAGGTGATCAGCCTATAGTATTCTATGTTGATCAACACTCTTCCGGTAAACGTATTTACGTTTAAGTTTTGGCAACCTCGCGTTCCCATCGAATAATCGATGAAAATACTTTTGTTTGTTCTTAGACAAACTGTAAGACCCCAACTTTTATAAATAAAGATGAATTCTCTATAAATATCATTTTTGAATATTATGGAATGAATTTGATATAATGTTATAGTTGTGGGTAATATTTATAAATTTTGCAAAGTATGCAAGTTGTTATATAATATTCGATTGGTGGGGAATATTCGTTTTAACAGGAATATTCGCATAACCAAGACAATCATTGGTGGACCCCACAATGTAATTATTCATTCGGATTGAGAAAACAACAAAAATACTTTATGGAAATAACGGCTTTACTGTTAACTCTGTTGAAACACACAGTGTTGTTAAAGAAATGCTGATGTCGCGTAGTTGCACAAAGAGTAATACGGTATTGATTATTGATGCTTACGTGAGAAGTCACTCGAGTTTTGTTCAATTATTATTACGATAATTTACGCATAGTATCTCACATTATTTGATTCAATTATTGTCAATATTTTATATATTATTAGATCAATAATTGAGACGACAAGGTTATTAATATTATTATTTACAATATTAACGATGTCTAGAAGTTCTGTCAAGGAGAGGTTTGGTCACCAAATTGCGCGCCAATAGGGAGAAATTCTTATTGGAAAGCCTCCTCTTTCTTGGGAACGACCTGGTCGATTAATATTGTGAATTATAATAATGATGATAAATGTTGTTAAAAATATTGAGAGGAAATATTTTTATGAAGTAATTGTTATAAATTTTGCTTATTATTTGGACCCCTACTTACCCATTTTTTTAAAACAGTCGGAGAAAGTTATCTCAATTTCGTTTTATATTATATATATATATGTATTATATATATATATATATATATATATATATATATATATATATATATATATATATATATAGGAACCCTTCCATAGCAGCAGGTTGCCATGAGAAGCTGTCTGACAACCCTTTTTGGATAGTTGATAAACTTATTGGAATCTTTGAGATTGAAACATAAATATACGGTAGAATGGTGCAACTTGTATGCAAGCTTTTATTCTAATATGAGGACCCACATAGTCAACATGTTGTCGGTTTGTTGAAATAAAATGAATTTTTAATATTAAATAATGCTAAACAATAAGCTGACTTGTCTAAATTTGTGCTTTTTTATTTTATTTTTAAGCATTTCCCCATTAATAGTCATGACTCAACACATTGCGTAAACTTAAAAAAAATATAAAATACTCCCGGCCGCTACAAGCTCTTACGGCTGATAATAAAAAAAAAAAAATCCAAACCGGCACAACCTCTTCCGGCTTGGAATAAAAAGCTTATATCCTATTTGTGGCACAAGTTCTTTATTTGCTATTCTTTATAAAATATTTGTTATTTTTTATAACTCTTTCATTTAATAACAAATAAAGAATTATAATTCAAATAAAAAATAATATCCTATTTTATAAAAAATAGCAAATAAAGAATTATAAAATAACAAATATTTGCTATTTTTATATAAAGAATTATAAAAATATTTTTATATCCTATTATAAAATAAAAAATAAAGAATATTATATATTTTTTAATAACTCTTTCATTTAATACAAATAAAGAATTATAAAAATAACAAATATCCTATTATATATTCTTTCATTTAATTCTTTATTTGTATTAGAAGGACTCGATTGCATTTGTATCTATTAGTAGCTCCAATTTATTTGTATATCCTATTTATTTGTATATCCTATTATAAAATAACAAATAAAGAATATAAAATATTTTTATAATTCTTTATTTGCTATTTTTATAAAAATATTTATATTTTTATTTGTTATTTTTAGAGTTTATGCCTAGAGGCCAATTATTTGATATAATTGCTTAACGTTTTGATATTATATTTGATTGAATAAATATATGATTTTATTATGGTTTTATTCTTTGCGTAATATAATTGTTAACATAATAAAATTCCTTAGAATAGTGATACAAATTATATAGTTTCAAGTATGTGACTTGAACATGAGATTATATAATTACAATTAGTATCATTGTTCTTAAATGTCCTAGTCGAGTATCATTGTTGATGGGACAACAATGATGCATTGAGACTAGTATGTGGATGTTGATGACCAAATCTCATTGGTCATAAATATATGAGATATTAAGTCGATGCGTAGGTACATATTAGAGAACGATGTCTTTGGGCGGACCCACCATGAGAATTCTATATGGAGCATTATGCGAAGTGTCATTAGCAATTCTCATAGTGACAATGATGTAATGGTCCTCAGGCACGAAATCATTTATATTATTACTACGAGAATTTATGTACTTTGATATCATCAAATGTCACCTTTAATAGGGTGGACTATAAAGGTGATTATTGGGTTCATCATGAATCGTGTGAGAAATATGAGTGATCTAGATGGAATTTAACCATCCTATATATTATGGGTGATATCCATAGGCCTCTTGATTGAGTAGGACTATGAAATGCATAGCCATGCTCAAATAGTGATTTGTTTCATATAGTCTACTCATTGATCAAGAAAACTTCGGATTAAATTATGAAGAGTATGACACATTCCATGACTCGAGTTTAATCTAGGATATTAAGGTTAAAAGGATTAAATTACATTGAAACATTGGTCACGAAAAGGTTGCATCGAATCATCGATCTTATTATTACTTGGGTAGCGGTGATGCATTACTAGATGCAGCTCCTTTATTTATAATTTTATAATATGATTTTAAAATTATTGCCAGCGTAATAATAACTATATAAGTCACACAAAAACGTAATTAAAAGGAAATTAATTTAAATTGTAAAGATTTAAATATGTCGATATGATTGATAGAATTTTAAATTACAATTTAAATTAATAGGATAATTTATATATAGGTATATTAATTAAGTAAGACTTAATTAAGATATATATAAATTGGATTTTAATAATATTAGGTTTTGATTAATTCCTCTCTAAGCTGCTATATATATGATATATATCGGTCACTTTAGGTTTTTCGTCAAAATACAAAAAACCCTAGCTCTCTAGAGAGAGACTAGAAAGCGACTTGAAAATCCTCATCCTTGGTGGCTAATCGTGGTTCCTTCTTCTGAGATCGTGGGGCGATTAGCGGGCGTTCATCGTGTGAATACAGTAGAGAGCTTGACTCGTTTGGATTGCGTTGGAGATTTGATCGTATCAATTCGGTTTCTTAATTAAGTGGATTGCGTTGGAGATTCGATCGTATCATTTTGGTTTCTTAATCGGTATAATTTCTAACCTCTGAATTAATTGAATTTTTCGCATGGATCTGTTTTAGGGTTTGAAATTGCTTTAAAAATTTTATTTTATTTTATGCGTTTAATGTAGAAACCCCAGCGGTGGTATCGAGCTACTTGCGAAAAGATTAATTGATTACGTGTTTTAATTGTATTCGATATATATGATATATGATGATGCATGTTTCTCGATATGAAATTGAATATATATGATATTATTGTATGTGTATTACGGTAATATATATGATGATATTATTAATCGTATCTTTAATCGGTGGAATAACAATATATATTTATTCTAATCGGATTAGAAGCATGAAGAATCGTTTTAATATGATTAATCGAAACTTGACATATATGATAAATTGCAGGTGTCTTGTTATTCGTTTTAATATGATTAAATCGAAGCTGGACATATATGATTTGTTATTATGGGTGTTTTGGTGGATTAAAATGTATGATTTGAAGCTGTTTTGAGAGATTCGTATGGAAAAATTCTGCTGTCTGATTGTAGTTGAAATTTTTTTAGAAGTATTTGCCCCAGGCCACTTGGATGGAGACCCCCATTGACCCCCCTTGGTGAGAGATGGACCCCCGTAAATGGCTTACGATGGTCGTGTCCCCTATATGTTATATATAGTTTTCTTTAATTATATATAAATTGTTATGTGCTTATTGTGATATGCATGGTGCCTGATTATGGCCTTTTGACCCATAGGTTAGTGGTTTTGGTTTTGAAATACGGCTTGCATATCGTGCCTTTCTATAAATTCTAATGTAATATTCTCTTCTCATCTAAATCCCCTCGAATGTAACTCGAGGTTTCTTTATATCATGTAATAATGCATAATTGATGAAGATGTCAAGATGGAGAACCTGATGGAAAGATGATGATGGAGAGGAGGAGGCACATGCTTGAGGAAGATCGAGGAAGCTATTTATCTTAAGATCTTTTACCACCTTAGATTGACCTTGATCTTTCATTAGCTTGAAAAGATTGACAGTGGATTGGGCCATAACTGTGACACATTTAATTTTGCACTTTATTTATGCTTGTATGCGATATGATATGATAAATAATGTGCATGCTTAATAAGATTAAAATTGGTGAGATCTAAATTAATTAATAAAATCCCTCATTAAATTATTAAGTCTAAATCGGATGCCTTCGATGAATAACACTCATCAAGACCTTGATCGATAGATGTAGGTTTGCCAAAGCAAAGTACCCTATTTATCTAGGTAAGATCGATAGGATAATTGTGATATCAAGCTGTTAAAATCATTGGGCTGAGACTTAACTAAGTTATCTCGATAGGATTGTGGACTTAGAGGCATAGAGTTTGGTAGGTACCATTAGATGGACTAGAAACAATTGTTGTTTACCAAACTATCCGGGAGTTATATATGATATAATTGACAAAGGGTTGTCTACCTAAATAATTGTGTTTTAAGAGATTAGCCAAAGCTAACTTAAGGCATAATGAAATATGGATCTTGGCTCACTAGAAAGATTTAATAGAAAATGCTTTACGAATTAATAGTGAGGGCTATTAATTTGAATAAAATAGTGGGAGGTATATTTTGAATGTACTTATTATCAATTATATAATATCAACTCTGCAATTTGACTTATTATTTTTGCACTTATAAATTGTAGATATCAAATGGCAAACAACAACAACACAAATAGTCTTTCATTACGATCGGTCCTTGAAAAGGAAAAGTGAGTGGAATTAATTTCCTTGGTATTTGGCATAGGAACTTGAAGATTGTCCTCAAACAAGGCGCAAGCTATATGTCTTGATGGGCCCATTCTGCGGCACCATTTGTATCATCGCTTTGCACTGCGTGCGGAGCATAATGCTTACAAAAAGCATCAAGATGATGCTACGGGCGTGAGTTGTGTCATGCTAGCAACCATGAGCTTTGAGCTTGAAGCAACATGAGTTGATGGATGCTTATGAGATGATCGAGCATCTCGAGAAATTGTTGAAGAAGGCATGCTTTCGGCGGAGAGGTATGATCTGAAGCAAAGGCGTTGTATCCTTTGCAAAATGGGTGAGCGTGATCCGGTTGGTCCACATGTCTTTGAAAATGATTGGGTATATTGAGTACCTTGATAGGTTGGGTTTTCAATCACTCAGGAAGCCAAAATGACCTTGTTTTGCAATCTTTGAACAATGACTACTCTCAATTTGTTATGAACTATCTTATGAATGAAATTGAGAAACCCCTTCTTGAGTTGTTGAGCATGTTAAAGCTTGAGAACAACATGAAAAAGCGAGGACCCGCTCCCATAATGATGGTGCAAAGGGAATGCTAAGGGAAATTGGAAAGGCAAGAAGAAGATAGGATCTAAATCTTTTGCCAAACCCGATTCCAAAACCAAGCAGGCTTTAAAACCTAAAAGGTGGGGTGGCTAAAGAAGGTGAATGTCATACATGGAAAACACGGACCTTTGGAAAAGGCTATCATGCTTATACGGAAGAAGTGAAGAAAAGAAAAGAAAGGAAATCGACTTGATTCGGTATATATGTTATAGAAGTCAACTTGTCTACTTCTACATCATGGGTATTGGATCTTTGGATGTGGTTCTCACATTTGTGTTAATGTGCGAGGGACTCAGAAGGAGTAGGACTTTAAGCGAAAGGAGAGGTTGACCTACGAGTTGGGAATGGAGCAAAAGTTCTTTGCCTTGGTAGTAGGAACTTATCATTTATCTTTGCCCCTTTGGGCTAGTTTTAGAATTAGAAGATTGTTATTTTGTACTGCTATAAGCAAAAACATTATTTCATTTCTTGTTTGGACAAGAAAGGTTTTCATTATAATAAAGAACAATCGTTGTTTGTTTTACTTAAATGATATTTGTTATGGTGTTGCACAATTGTTTAACGGTCTCTATATTCTTGATTTAGAAATGCCTATCTATAACATAAATACAAAGCGATTTAAATCAAATGATTCAAATCAGAGCATATATCTACTGCTTTGTCGTTTAGGCCATATAAATGAAAAGCATATATCAAACTCCATAAAGATGGGTTCTTGGATTCATTTGATTTTGAATCATATGAGAAATCGAGTCTTGTTTATTAGGCAAGATGACTAAAGCCCTTTTCTTTGGACACGATTGAGCAGGCTAGCGATGTATTGGGACTTATACATAGTGATGTATGTGGACCCATGAGTTAGATTAGCAAGAGGTAGGTTTTATTACTTCATTACATTTCTTGTGACTTTAGTAGATATGGATATGTGTATCTTATGAGACACAAATCCGAATCCTTTGAAAAGTTCAAGGAATTCAAGAATGAAGTTCAAAACCAATTTGGCAAAAGCATAAAAGCCCTTGATCCGATCGAGGAGGTGAATACTTAAGCCAAGACTTTGATGACCTTCTAAAGGGTGTGGTATTATATCACGACTCACTCCACGGAACACCGCAATGGAATGGTGTATCGAGAGGAGAATCGAACCTTGTTGGACATAGATACGATCGATGATGAGTCATGAGATCTTCGATAAGCACGGGGTCATGCCCACAGAGGCAATTTGCATTCACACTTAGCAGTGTTCCTACAAAGCGGTTGAAGACACCATTTGAGATGTGGTGGGAAGCGTCCTAGTATGTCGTTCATGAAGATTTGGGGTTGCGAGGCGTTAAGTAAAAGCGTGCGGATTACGACAAGCTCGGACCCAAATCGACAAATGTAATTTTGTGGGATACCCAAAGGAAACAAAAGGGTATTATTTCTACAAACCTTACGAGAACAAAGTGGTTGTTGCTCATTTGGTATTTTTCTAGAAAGAGAATTTGTCTCTAAAAGGAAGCGAGTGGGAGGAAAGTAGAACTCGAAGAAATTCGAGAACCACAAAATATCATTGAACTTTGAGTTGGAGCGTGGCGGGAACCACAAGAAATTGTGGAAAGTGAACTGCTCAAATTACACAAGTCATTCGTAGATCTGGTAGGACACGCCAAGAGCACGAGAGATATTATGGATATCTTGTGACTCAAAAGCGGCGATGTGATGCTCATAGATCAAGATGAGCTGCTTCTACCAAGAAGCTATGAATGGACCAGATTCGAGAAATGGCTTGAAGCCATGAAATGCGAGATGGACTCCATGTATACTAACCAAGTATGGACTCTGGTTGATCCACGAGAGAGGTAAAACCAATCGGGTGCAAGTGGGTTTTCAAGAAGAAAAGCAAGCATGGATGGTAATGTACAAACCTATAAAAGGTATTTGGTAGCAAAAGGTTTCAAACAAATTCAAGGTGTTGACTATGATGAAACCTTCTCTCCGGTGGCAATGGTTAAATCCATCGAGGATCTTACTTCTTTATTTGCGACTTTTTATGATTCTGAAATCTGGCGGATGGATGTCAAAAGCTGCTTTCCTGGAAATCTCCTTGAGGATGTGTATATGACACAACTTTGAGGTTTTGTCACTCAAAGGATCTTTGGAAAGGTATGTGGCTGCGGCGATCCATTTATGGATTGAAGCAAAGCCTCTCGGAGTTGGAATCTTGATTTGATGAAGCGATCGAAGAATTTGGCTTTATTAAAAATGAAGATGAACCTTGTGTATATAAGAAGGTTAGTGGGAGTCACATTGTATTCCTAGTATTATATGTTGATGACATATTAATTATTGGGAATGACATTCCTTCCTACAATTTGTAAAAACATGGTTAGGAAAATGTTTCTCCATGAAAGATTTGGGCGATCTTTGCTACATTTTAGGTATCAGGATCTATAGAGATAGATCGAGAAAATGCTCGGCCTAAGTCAAAGTACATATATTGATAAAGTGTTGAAGCAGTTCGACATGCAAGAGGCGAAAAAAGAAACTTACGTGACTCATGGTGTAAAGATCTCTAAGGCCCGATGTCCTAAATCACAAGAGATGATGAGGCGTATGAGAAAGATCCCTTATGCTTGACAATTGGATCTATCATGTATGCAATGATATGTACTCGTCAGGATGTCTCGTATGCTTTGAGCATGATGGACGAGATACCGATCGAATCGGTGAAGGTCTTTGGACGATGATCGAGAATATCCTCGAAGTACACGAAAAGGACTAAGGATTCATTCTTGGTATATGGATGTGAAATGAAGCTGGCGGTAAAGGGTTACGGATGCTAGTTTCGGTGACAATGATGACTATAAGTCTCGGTCGGGTTTGTGTTTTGCCTTAATGGTGGTCTTTATTATTTGGAAAAGTTTGAAGCGAGAGGCGATGGTGATTCTACAACGAGAGAGTGAGTATATTCTTTGCTTCTAGATGCGACCGAGGAGGAGGTGTATGGATTAAAAAGTTCATCTTTGAACTTGGTGTTGTTCAACCATTGTTGATCGGTTGCTCTATCTTGTGATAATAATGGAGCCATTTGCAGAGCTAAGGAACCCGGATCTCACCAATGATCAAGCATATACTTAGGCGGTACCATCTCATCAGTGAAATCATTGATAGAGGAGATGTACATATAGGAAAAAGTGCTGACAGATGATAATGTTGCGAGATCCTTTGACCAAGGCTTTGTCATGACGTGAAGCACGACGGTCACACTAGTTCCATGGGTATTAGATACATGAGTGATTGGCTCTAGTGCAAGTGGGAGGCTATTAGAGTTTATGCCCTAGAGGCCGATTATTTGATATAATTGCTTAACGTTTTGATATTATATTTGATTGAATAAATATATGATTTTATTATGTTTTATTTCTTTGCGTAATATAATTGTTAACATAATAAAATTCCTTAGAATAGTGATACAAATTATATAGTTTCAAGTATGTGACTTGAACATGAGATTATATAATTACAATTAGTATCATTGTTCTTAAATGTCCTAGTCGAGTATCATTGTTGATGGGACAACAATGATGCATTGAGACTAGTATGTGGATATTGATGACCAAATCTCATTGGTCGTAAATATATGAGATATTAAGTCGATGCATAGGTACATGTTAGAGAAAGCGATGTCTTTGGGACGGACCCACCATGAGAATTCTATATGGAGCATTATCGAAGTGTCATTAGCAATTCTCATAGTGATGATGATGTAATGGTCCTCAGGCACGAAATCGCTATATTACTACGAGAATTTATGTACTTTGATATCATCAAATGTCACCTTTAATAGGGTGGACTATAAAGGTGATTATTGGGTTCATCATGAATCGTGTGAGAAATATGAGTGATCTAGATGGAATTTAACCATCTATATATTATGGGTGATATCCATAGGCCTCTTGATTGAGTAGGACTATGAAATGCATAGCCATGCTCAAATAGTGATTTGTTTCATATAGTCTACTCATTGATCAAGAAAACTTCAGATTAAATTATGAAGAGTATGACACATTCCATGACTCGAGTTTAATCTAGGATATTAAGGTTAAAAGGATTAAATTACATTGAAACATTGGTCACGAAAAGGTTGCATCGAATCATCGATCTTATTATTACTTGGGTAGCGGTGATGCATTACTAGATGTGCGCTCTTTATTTATAATTTTATAATATGATTTTAAAATTATTGCCAGCGTAATAATAACCTATAGTCACACACACCTGAAAAGCGTAATTAAAAGGAAATTAATTTAAATTGTAAAGATTTAAATATGTCGATATGATTGATAGAATTTTAAATTACAATTTAAATTAATAGGATAATTTATATATAGGTATATTAATTAAGTAAGACTTAATTAAGATATATATAAATTTGATTTTAATAATATTAGGTTTTGATTAATTCCTCTAGCGCTATATATATATATATATCGGTCACTTTAGGTTTTTCGTCAAAATACAAAACCCTAGCCAGCTCTCTAGAGAGACTAGAAAGCGACTTGAAAATCCTCATCCTTGGTGGCTAGTCTGCGGTTCCTTCTTCTGCGAGATCGTAGGGGCGATTAGCGGGCGTTCGATGTGAATCTTAGTAGAGAGGCTTGACTCGTTTGGATTGCGTTGGAGATTCGATCGTATCAATTCAGATTTCTTAATTAAGTGGATTGCGTTGGAGATTCGATCGTATCAATTTCGGTTTCTTAATCGGTATAATTTCTAACCTCTGAATTAATTGAATTTTTCGCATGGATCTGTTTTTGGGGTTTGAAATTGCTTTAAAAATTTTATTTATTTGTAAATTATAAAAAACTATAGAAAATATTCATTACTTCCCTACTCTTATATTGGTTTCTTTTACGGTAAGGAGTATTATTTCTTTTGTATACATGAAGAGAACTTCATTATTCCATTCTTTATTATTCTCTGTTTGGAATAACCAGATTATCATGGACTACCCTATACTTGGTGACATTCTTCTATTATTACATCTTTATTATAATTACATTTGGAATATCCTATTCAGACGTTTTTTACCGGACTGGATTCGGTTCTTTATTATTATTACGTTGGAATATATCTTATGCACGCGCCTCGTCTTACGAGCATTCTTGAATTTTACTCTACAAAGCAGTATCATGTTGACAATTTGGACGTTATTAGTTCCTAGATAAATTAATTCTTGAACTTATTTTATTGAAGTCTAATATCATTGTCATCATCCTCATGTTTATATTATGTTTTAAGTCATATGTGGCCTGTAGTGCATAGATGGACTTGGTATGATTATGACCAGGGATTATTCAGAATAATCATGACCGTAATGTTACAAATGATGTGGTAAAAGTCCTCATTGGCCCATAGTGCATTGATGGACAGTTGTTGGCATGATCATGACCATTGATGAATACACGAATATCCTTGGATGTGGTGCATGGATAATTTGTGGTCGTGATACTAATGAATATCCTTGGCCGTAGTCTCAGAGATAAAAGTCATGAAAAACCTTTTAAATCATAGAAGATAGTAGATTTTATTCTCTACTTGACTCTTCTAATGAATTGCTTGTTCCGCTGCAGTTAAACTTGATGTTTGTTATATTGTATCAGTTTAACACTGTTTAAGGCTAATGATAATTTATTCTACATTATCTTAGTCATAATATTTCTTGCTGGGCTAGTTGAGCTCACCCTTTCTTTCCTTTATTCTCTTGTGAAATGAGAATATAGCTTGGACGAGTCGGGGAACGGAGTGATGGACCAGATGATAGTATTAGTAGTCCTCACTATTCTATTAAATAGTGTGACAATAAATGTAATGAGGACTTATTCTGAGAGTGGATATTGTCTAGAAGACAGTATTTGTATTAAAACTCACAGATCTTTTGTTGTATATTAACGATTGTATTTGTATTCTGTACCATGTATTTGGCGACTCGGAATAGGTGATGTATACCTATTTTGGGGGCGTCAGACAAACTTACCTTTACAGCCGTACCAAATACTTGGCATAGGATAGTGTTAACAGTTCTATACTGAAAGACTTGTAAACAAATCAATCTAACTCTTAAGATTAGTGTAACACCCCCAAAATAGGTCCAATCCATCCAACCTATTACTACAACTTTATTACTACAATTGTAGTGCAAAATACAACAACACATATACTGTGAGTTTTAATACCAATTGTGACTCATGTCCTAACTATGGACATCACCTCACATTGATACATTATATAAAGGTACAGTCAATAACTATTTTAGAAATTAAAATCTTTAGGAAGTGCTCAAGGAAACCTTCGTACATGGGAGGCCATGCGTCTAGGTTATGATAGATATCATATGCCCACAGAATTATCCTTGGTTAACCCAATACACCCCAAAGAAAAACGAGAAGATTACTATCATATTCTTTCCAATGGTGAGTCTTATATTGACATATAACTATCTCCATTGTCTCCAATTGAAAATTATATTTCAAATAAACTCCAAGATCATATAGGTAGTGCTCGTAGATATACTCAGCAAGTGGATGTGCACAACCCTGTCTTATGATAGCACGAGGTTGTATGTCATTAGACATCTTGTATGATAGTGGCAAAATACCCTTCCAACGCTAGGTTCACCTCACCCTATTTGATTCACCAAATATAACTATTAAATGATGTATAAAATACAACACACTTTTCTATACTGTTTAGGGAGAACTTCCATCGCTAAAGACCACCGTTCTATTCCCCTGTTATCCCCGCTCGACCCAACTACACTCTTATTACCTGAAAGGAATTGTGAAGCAAAAGGGTGAGCTCAACTAGCCCAGTAAAGAATATCATGACTAAAGATAATTAAATTATCAATAGCCTTCATCAGTAATAAATCAGAGATTTAGAACATATGGTAGATGATAAAACTTTTCAACCATAGTTGCAGCGGAACAAGCAATCCATTAGAAGAGTCAAATAGACCATAAAGTCTATTATCTTCTCCACGTTAAAAGTCCACCAACAATGTTTTATCCCTGTAACATCAATCAACAGTTCCTTTCCACAATTATATGAATAACTCACAATCATAATTGTGATTCTAAATTCCTCTTCGCACCAAGGACGAAGATAATTTTCATCACCTATCTTTACCTGAAATATCAGAGATCATGGTTATACCAAATCACAGCTCCTATTCATAATCATACTAATAAATTCATCTTTGCACTACGGGCCAAAGATATTCGTCAACAGTTCATCTTTGCACTACTGGCCAAAGATATTCAACAACAGGTCATCTTTGCACTACATGCCAAAGATATTCAATAACAAATCATCTTTGCACTACAGACCAAAGATATTCAATAACAGATCATCTTTACACTACAGGCCAAAGATATTCAACAACAGATCATCTTTGCACTACCAGCCAAAGATATTCAACAACAGATCATCTTTGCACTACCGGCCAAAGATATTAATATCTCAAAGAAATATATAATCATTTCAGAATTTATATAAACCATAATTATAACCATGTTGATCCTTTCACCTTTGCACTTAAGCTAAAAATATTCAATTGTAAATTCAATGGTCGTGATCATACCAGTCAACGATTCAACTTTGCACTACTGGCCAAAGAGAACCCATAGTCATAATCATACCAATAATCTACCCATCTTTACACTCAAGTCAAAGAGAAATTTCTTCACCAGGATTATAAAAATGTTATATATTATAATAAAAACAATATGATCAAAACATGGATTTAATCTCAAGAGTAAGATTCATAAATCAACGATAATTTGGTCAGAAAAAGAAACCAATTTTATCGTGAATAGTACCCCATAAATAGTAACTCGTGAATAGTAACTCATGAATAGTAATTCATGAATAGTAACCCCGACATGAAAAAGGTAGAAATTTCACAATAAAATCCATACCGATATTTCGGTATAATGATATTGAAAGAGTAACATTTCTTAAACATATAAACAATTTATTTTAATTGTTTACGCTTTACTAAATAATACATTTAATCATCCTAAAATGCAAAACTCATAAAATTTTATCACTAATAACCGAAACCATCATAAAAAATTTGCATATACCTCATATAGGATTCTCAAGCCATAAAATTCTATTTTCCAATTTTCTTACTTCATATAACATATTTAATTCATTTACTCATAACTAGAACATTTTCATAAAAAATACCAAATCAGTACAAACAAATTTTCTTTTCAGAGATTTAGCAGAATATAGTCCCATATTGAACATATATTTTTCTCGGAATTTTTAAATTCATTTACTATTTTTCATATGGCCAAAACAGCCGAATATTTAGAAATTTATAAAAAACTGTACTTTTATCCGAAAATTTTGAAATTTAAAGAGTATACTTCTATCATATACATGTACTCCCAATAAAAATTTTACCAAATTTGGAGTTAACCACAAGGAGTTATAAGGGTTTACTTTTAAAATAGTCTTTTCCCATAAAATTCATAACTCATAATCTATACATCCAAAAATCGCCATTTTTGGACACAATCTAGAAAACTAATCAAATTATCATTTCAAATTTTTCCAGAATTTTTGAGGGTCAGAAAAGTTACGAAACAGGAAAACATAATAACCCTTGCAATCCCTTACCTCAAAAGAGCAGTATTTCTGACTGGAACATCGGATGTAAAGCCGAAGGAAACTTGCACTGAATAGCAACTCTCCAAGTATCAAAATACTCACAAAAATACGCTCGATAATATAGAGAGAAAGAAAACTTGTTTCTGGTTTGATTTTCAATTCTAACTTAAGCGTCTATTTATAGGAAAATGCTAGAACGCCAAAGGAGACTAAATTAATAAAATATTAATTAATCTTTTCTTCCTACGCATGCCAACCAATTCTTTGAAAATTCATGACCACCACAAAGGTGGGGCCCACCCAAAAATCATCCACCTTTCCCAACAACCAAAAGTGGGTCCCACCCAATTTTAATAAAAATTATTTTATTTTCCAAAACTTCAATAATTCATAGAAAATAGCCCGTTTATTAGAAAAATACGAATTTTATGTCCATTCCACACGAAATTGAATTCTCTACAACTTTACAAAAGAAAGTTTTTCCAAATTCAGACAGAAAATATCCGAAATCCATAAACGGACGATTTTCAACACTCTAAAAATCCATAACAAATCATTTGTTCATTTTTAACGGTTCAAAATTTGTGGACATATTACTCAAATTATATATGTATAACATATCCAAAAATCACAACGATACAACGGTCAGATTAAAAATTATAACTCACGCAATAGAGCTTTAAGAACACCGATTTGATCTTTTAATACCTCTAATCCGACAAAATACTTATAAAACACCTCAACAGTAATTCCTTCATTTATAACCACATAAATAAATCCATTATTTATATCCGCATCACATAAATATTTCCTTCTCATATAAATCAATAATTAATTATTCACAAATAATATTACAGAATCACAATAATGACAACCAGGTGGTTCCCAGGAAAGAGGGGGTTTCTGATAAGGATTTCTCCTTACTGGCGCGCAATTAGGTGACCAAACTTCTCCTTGACCGAACTTTCTAGACATTGCCAATAATGCTATCTCATAATATTATTCAAATAATATGAATTATTGATCCGATAATGGGAAATACTGTGCAGTGACAATTATTGAAACAACAATAATATAAAATATCAACGCAACAATTATTGAACCAATAAAATAAAATATTGAACAGTAATTACTGTAACAATTATTGAGTAGTGTCTTCTTATGTAAGAATCAATAATTGAAAATCTTTGTAATACTGGTAATATTTCTTGTGCAAACCATACAGATTGTTGTATTTTAACCACTGGAGTAATCCAACGATTGTTAATTGGTAACAACTCTGTAGTTATTTATAAAAACTCAAACTTGTCGTTTTCTTCATTCGACAGTTATTCTGTTATGGGGCCCACAAATGGTTGTGCCGTCGTACGAATATTCCCCGATAACAAGAATATTCCACGACCAAACGAATATTCCCCTTTAACAATAAGTATTTTATAGCCACTTGCTTATTTTGAAAAAAAATTCACATATCACCCTTAACTTTAACCTTTTATCAATTTAACCATTTACTGAATAGAAAAATTGAATACTTTTATTTCATAAAATTTTGGGTCTTACAATTAGTCTAGCCGAGTTAAAACTGGCATCGACCCTTTCGTAAAATAATTCATGCATTTCTTATCATGAATCACAAAAAACTTGGCTAACACGGAGGTTAGACAAGTGTTAAGAAAAAGTTTCCTTCAAGCGTCTTTGAATATAATTTTCAACAGTTCTCAGTCTTTACAGGATCTACATGATATATTCACATAGCACACTGTAATTAGCTACCAAACAAACTTAGTTTATTGCTTTAACCAACTTCTTTCTCTTTTATGTCTTACTTGAATTTATTTCATTAATAATGTCAATTCGACTTACTATACTTCATTACAGCTCGTTTAATGTTCTTATGTTATTAACCGACATTCGGTGATCATTGGTAAAGTACCAACGTCGAACACCCTTCACAGTTTACTTGCTTACACTTTTGCGTTCTTCGTTTAATTATGGTTAAACCATACTTAACTTTCTACGTTATCACTTTGTAAGTGATTTAGAGTTATTCCTATCATGTACATTAAGTACATTCATGCCTTACTATTGGTTTACCTTCAATTAGAATTAAAAACCTAACTTGGTCAACTATTTTCGACTCTCTTGGTGTCATGTAGCGTCACTCTCAGAGGTTTTGCGGGACTTCATTTGGCGAGTCCTTAGTACTAACTCTCACATTTGGCATGTGAAACTCCAGAAGATTATGGCTTCTCTCGGCCATGCTTGGCGCTGCGACGTGACAAAATTACACTGGGTTGGCGTTGCGACGCCGCCCTTATGCCTCAGTTAGTTTTGACAGTTGGTTTTTCCAACGAACTCCGAATTGGCTCATTCAAAAGCCCACAACTCACAAATTACAAACTAAGTGTTAATGTAAGAATTTTATAATTTCGAATCCATTAACTCGGAATTCAACTTTTGGTTCATTTTGAGCGTTCGTTTATCGTTTTCGAGCGTTCAATACTCGTTTTCTTCGTTATAAGTTGAAATTCAACGATACTTCAGTCCACAACTCTTGAATACCCTATCTCACGTGTTAACATTGGAAACTGAAGTTTTCAAGTCACACGACAACTTTTGACTCTTAATCCGAGATTTCTACGTTTTTGAAGTTTAACGTCTATTTTCGTAAAATTCGGCATAACTTCGTTACTCGTGTTCTATAAGCCAAATCAAATGGAACACTCCATTGATTCATCATTTATACCTTAACCAAGCATGATTCATATACCCTAGCTATGATGGCTTTCGATTCGTCCATCCACAACCAAGTTAACTTTCAAAGATTTTTACGATTTAACTTACGTAAACTCTTATAATTTTTACTCAAACATGACTTATCAATGTTTTGATCATTAATAGAAATTCTTATTCCTCCTAAATAGTTATGTTCCACCAATCTACGATTCTCTACTAGAAAGAAATTGAAAAGGATGAAGACTAATGTTTACAAAATATTACCTTTTTTCGTTCTTCGCCTTCTTGGTAAACTTCTTATATTTTGCTTCAAAGTAGATCGATTACTTGTTTCTAGCTCTTTCTCTCTCTCAATATATGTTGGACAAAGTTTACAAAACACAAAATAACCAACATAAGCTTTCCTTTTATAGGCAACCAAATGGAGGGCAAAATTGTCCAAAGGGCCACCTCCTTACTATTTCCCACCTCCTCAACAACTTAGCCACCAAGTAATCACTTTACTTGGTGGCCAAGTCGCCGGCCCACACTTCCATGGGTCTTCCCATGGGTTGCCTCATGGGTTTTACCCATCTCGTGACCCGCCAGTTCGATCCGCGGTTCATTTTCTTGGATTGGGCTTGTCTTAACTTAACCTTGGGCCTTAACTTGGGCTTGATTTCATAATTCATTGGGCTTGCTATAAATCCAAGTCCACTTGGATTGTAAAAAGTCTTTAACTCAAAATCCTATAAGAACTAATTGTATTCTATGCGTATTACTCATGTATTCTTCTCGTTTAGTATTCATACGATATTCGTATTATACGTCGTCCGTTATTCATACCATATTCGTATATCATACGTTTAATAACCAAAATGATTATACGCATTTCATTTCCCTTTGGAAATCTCTTTCACTAACCCTTAGGTTTTAAGTCCGTAGGCGAAAAATTTGTTTGCCATAAATGAAATATTATTGGATATTCCATTACATCTTCCTATTCTATCATTACGCGTTTCTTGAAATTTCAAACCTAAGCTCCGAGCGAAATCGGATGAATAGTATTTTTACGAAAAAATTCTTGGAAAACATTTTTTTTCGTCTTGATAATTCAAAATAATTAATCCTAGCACATAGTCAGGATACTAACCACATCCACACATTCTAGGTCATAGAACGACCTTCAAATATCTTACTCACATAATTAATCAATTAAATTCATTTAATCAAATAAAAATTTTAATTCATTAAAGATCCGATTTCTCGGGCGTTACAGTAAACATATACTAACATATACATAACATCATATACTCATTAATTAACCATCTCTTACATCATAGAGGACTTTGAAATAGTTTTTTTTTCATAGAAAATATAAGAACGTAAATTACAGTTTGGGTTGAAGAGATTACCCTGCTAACTTGTATAGATTAGTAGGAGATGAAATTCTTCTCTATTTCTTCTTCAATCTCATAATTTCTCTCTGAACTTATTTTCCAGACTTGTAAATTATGATATGAATAAAAGACGTATAATATAACTGACGTCCTTGTGGTCAGTTAATCCCTTTGTGGGTTAACTGGCCAACTCCTCTTAGGGCCCTGTTTGGCTAGCCTTTAAAAGGCTCTTTCCCATTTAATTTAATTAATCTTTTATTATATAGTTTAATAATGTCACACCCATTTAAGCAATTGATGAGTAGGTTTTTAACCTATGATTTATATTCATTTAGCTTGTTATATTATTAGTTTTTTGATTACTTCATGTTGCTTTTGATGGGTTTTGTGCTTGTTGTAGGATATTCAGTGAGTTTATCAAGATGCTAGCATTGGAAAGAAATTCAAGCAACTTTAGACATTCTCGTATGGCCAAGGTAGCGCCATGACGAAGAAAACAAAGCGGTAGCAGCGCGCACTACAACGTAAAAGGTTATTTGGATTGCTAGCATGCGAAGCGTAACATGTCATAATATTAAACCCAGTGTGGGTATGCCTTGAAGAAATCGGGGCTACAACTGTCTTTTTGTTAAATGCTGGAATCTGAGTTGTGATGGGAGAGTTAACTTCCTTATGTAACATGTTTATATTAGGAGTTGACAAGGAGGTTATTTCATGCATTTGGGAGTCTTTAACTAAAGACTTGTTTGGTTTTGATTAGGAGTTGGATTTCCATTAGAATTCTTATGTGATGAGTTGGAGATGGATTAAAATTAGTGGTGTGGAGCTGAAGTCAAGGAATTTATGCTAAGTGTTGGAGGAAGATTGGGGGGGATATTCTTACACACTCAGAGAGCGAGATTTGAAAGAAAGAGCTTGGAGGAACGAAGAAGAGAAGTAATTTCACGAAGATTGCAGATTTGAAGGGCGAGAAGGGTGGTGTATTACTATTCTTCTTTAATTTCAATTTGTGTAATCGGGATGATGATTTGTTTTATTTATTCAGTATTTAATTCATTAGTTATGAACTAAATTATTTATTAGGCTTATAACGGATCTTTAAGTGAAACGATGATTATGTAATCTTTGATTTTCAGTTTAATAAGCTATTATTCAGTAATTTGAGCTTGAATTTATGAATTGTCTGATCAACAATTTTATGTGGACTTGTATGAATTCGAGAGAAGAAGTACGAGTCTAGACTTAATTAATATAGCATGTGCTCTTGAATTTTGTGAATGAACAGAATCTTGATGAATGTTAGGGTAGAGATATGCTTGACATCACATGTAATCAGATAAAGAATTTGAACTTAAACCTTCTTTAATTGTAATTCATATAGAGATATAGTGAGTTAGTTGATTAAGGTGTTTAACTTGATTCTATCTAAATTGTGGATTTGAGTTAATACGGTATTAGTACATCGAGAGGTGGCTAGTTCTACTTTAGTATTCTTGATTATTAACTGGAATAATGAATTAAACTGGAATGAAGGTGTAACAATCAGAGTGATACTTGAGTGAAGTCGTAAGCCTAATTCTCCAATATTTGTTTGAAAATTCAATTTTTAGGGTTTGTTGAGTGTTAGGTACTTTTAATATATTTAATACTTTTAGATAAACTTGAAATTGGTTAGTTTAATAAAATTCGAATAAATAGGAAATTGGTAATTGTGATAGTTATTTTCTTGCTAGTCTCTGTGGGAACGATACTCTACTCAATAGTATATTACTTGTTGACCACGTATACTTACGTGCTGTGCGTAATCAGATTTTATCCAACAAGTTTTTGGAGCCATTGCCGGGGACTTTAGTATAGATTTTAATATTTGCAATATCAATTTAATTAGTCCAGTTTTACTTGAACATTTTTATTTTTGTTTTGTTCATTTTATTTCAGGTTTTTGAAGTTGGTTTATGCAAACTCGATCCAAAAATCCAGACTTGCTTCATTTTGAGGACGACATTGAGAGACGTTTTCAAAGGTTAAGTAAGTGGATCAAGGAGACAAGTAAGACTTCGAAAATTCTGAAAAAGAAGAAGCAATGGATGCCGAAGACTAGAAAGCATTGAAAGGACTTTGCTACTCCCAAGGTGACTGAGCTGCAGTCGAGTATTACCAGGCCTGCTATAGCTGTGAACACAATCGAGATTAAGCATGGGACTATTCAGATGATCCAAAACTCAGTTCAGTTTGGGGGACTTGCAAATGATGATCCGAATAAACATTTGATCAACTTTTTGGAAATATGCGACACTTTCAAAAACAATGGGGTGTCGGATGAAGCTGTCAGACTTTGCTTGTTCCCATTTACTCTACGGGACATGGTAAAGAGTTGGTTACACTCTCTACCATCGGGTTCAATAACGACATGGGATGACCTGGCTCAAAAGTTTCTAGCTAAATTTTTCCCGTCAACGAAGACTGCAAAGATGAGATACAAGATTACTATTTTTGATCAGCAACATAGGGAATCATTATACGAGGCATTGGAAAGATACAAAGAGTTGTTCAAAAAATGCCCACATCACGGATTGCCTAAGTGGTTGCAAATGAACACATTTTACAATGGACTACATGGGAATCTCAGGACTAATATTGATGCAGCGTCGGGGGGAGCTTTTATGGCAAAGAATTATGAGGAGGCGTATCAATTGATAGAGACAATGGCAGCTAACAATTATCAGTGGCCCACAGCAAGAATGCACAACCTAGGGTAGCTAGAGTGTTAGAGTTAGATGGAGTGACGACAATAACATAGCAGATTTCAGCACTCGCTAAGAAGTTCGATGCTTGGTTAGGGGGGACAAACACATCAAGTTGCAGTTATTTGTGAATTGTGCACAGGTGAACATCCTACAGATCAATGTGCAATCAACCCAGCGTTAGTACAATTTGTGGGTAGCTATAACAGAATTCCACAAAATACGTATCAAAATACATACAATCTGGGGAATAGAAATCATCCTAACTTTTCGTGGAGTAATAATCAGCATCAGCAAGCTCCACGCACATCTTATCCCCCATGATTTCAGAATCAACAACAACCACCAGCTCAACATCAAGAGAGGAAATCAGATTTAGAGGAGTTGTTGTCTAAGTATATAACAAGCAACAAAGCAGCTATGACAAATCAAGCAATGGCAATGAAATCACAAGAAATAGCCATCAAGAATTTAGAAAATCAGATGGGACAGATAACTTTTGCATTGAATAACAGGCCTCAAGGAGCATTACCAAATGATACAGAGAAAAATCCAAAAGGTAATCATAAGCAATGTCAGGCAATTATGTTGAGAAGTGAAAAACAGCTTGAGGGTCAGAAAACAGAAAATTCGGCTGCAAAAGAAGATGATAAAGAAAGTGAAAATAAAGTGATTGAGGACCGACAAGGGGAAGAAAAACAATTGAAAAAGAGCAAAACAGTTAACGAACCGGTTGTTTATCCTCCCCCACCTTTTCAACAAAGAGTTCAAAAATAGAAATTGGATAAGCAATTCACTAAATTTTTAGAAGTTTTTAAGAAACTTCAGATTAATATTCTGTTCGCTGAAGCCCTTGAGCAGATGCCAAGTTATGCAAAGTTCATGAAAGGGATTTTGTCCAGGAAAAAATCCAACCGTTTTCATGCATCACATAGCACATAATAACATGCTCGATATACATCTCATAAACATTGGACTACATAACATACATGTTGTAGTTCATATAACAAGTATGAAGATTGAGTTCCTTACTCAATCAACATTCATTACTAAATCAACGTAGTCATAAATTGACTTTAACATTTCATACTTTCAACATTAATATAGCACACCATGTTATTTATAATAAAGATTTCAAACAGTTCATCATCAAATTCATATAGCAAATAGGAACTGAAATACTTGCCTTGATCGTTGTTTACCAATAACAGTTTAACAGCTTACAGTTATCTGCATTTCATGTGCCCTGAAAATACGAGTTCCACAAACTGACTACGGACTTCCACGCCAAAATTTAACTAAGGAGGTCTTTATAAAAAGTCCTCCCACAATAAAGTCTTTCTCAAAATTGGAGGCCTTATTGTTGGTGAATGAAACAAAGAGCCAAGCCCTTTTATTTATAGGTTTAGTAAATGGGTAAAGTTCTCAATTTAGTTGATGTGAGACTTGGTTTATACTAATTCTAATTTGTTTATACTAATTTTACATATTTTCAACATGTTAAGAAAAATCATTCACCACGAATTCGTTTCTTAACCAATTCGATCCGTTCAAGTTGCATTATTTTCATTTTATAGAGGAGAACAACAATCATCCATCAATTTAAAGTTTCCATCACGAATTCATCATCAACTTTAGTCCCAAAGTACACCAAAACACACATTACAATCAAAACCCAAATTCTTCTTCTTTAGTATAAATACATGAATTTGATTTCTGAAAAATTATTTCTAGATGACCATTATCAAATTATAAATATCTAATAACATATATAACATCATAATCCACAAATTCATTAACCAAAACCCCAATTTTAAAAGAAACTCAAGAACACAAACTAGAAATATAAACTAGATTATGTACCTTTAATTCCTTAAGAAATAAAATTAACCTTATCAGTAAAATTATAATTTCTATTTAACCGTAATGATCATAACACTATTTAACAAATTCTCACTCCTCTAATTTAATTATTTAATTAAATTAGAATATCACCATTATACTCGCGTAATAAAATACGTATAAATCACATCTATTTTATCACACTTAAATAAACTATTCCATAACAATTTTCATTAAATATTTATTTAATACCATAAATATTCATTTTATTCCATACAACTAAAATATTTAATGTACTTAATAAATATTTTACTCGCATTATACTAACATTTATATTTTCATGCAATATATTACCTTCTCACTTTATTAAATCAATTATACTTGTATTAATTCACTATTTTAATTAAGTGAATTATTCACACTATTTATAAAACTTAACTCATAATAATTTTCATTGCCCACAAGGCATAACAATTAAAATTATAATATCTCATAACATAATTTTAACTTAATTCAATTAACTAATATTATTTAATTTCTTTAATAGTTTAATTAACTATTAAATCTCATATTCTCCAACATATGAATATATAATTCTCTTCACACCAAATCACATAATTTAAAATATATACACCTCATAATAAGAATTTTAATTATTAAATTCTTATTTTAATAACTTATGAAAATTCGGGTTGTCACATCCTTCCCTCTTTATAAGGATTCCGTCTTCGGAATCAAAGAAACCTCCCTTACTCGGTTTTCACCAAATCTCTTTTTAAAAATTTATTGTTGAATATTTTCAACACATTACCTTAATATAGGTTTCACTTGAACTTTCACTTGAACTCAATTATATTTTGAGTATTATATATTCTTTAACTCGTTCATTTCCTTTTCTAAGGATCGTTATCATAAATACTCGGGATATTACATTCACCCTTTCTTCTAAGAATTTCGTCCTAGAAATTTTATCTATTAATCTTTATTCATTCAATCTATCAAAATAGATTTTACGTTAATACTTTATTCATTCATTGGGTTCTATAACTACTTTCTTTCCACAAAGATCTTTCTACAATTATTAATTTTTCTATTAAAAGTTTTACATTATTCTTTGATAACTCATCTCCTTCTCATTTAAAAATTTATTTTCTCACTTATTCAATATATTCATCATTCAGTGTCGCATTCTACAACTTACTTCTTTTTAAGGAATATCATCCTTACCACATTCGCCTTTTAGAATAACAAGAATCTTCCATAATTGCTCAATAATTGGGAAGCAGTATGAATAACTCAGGAATTTAAAAGACTCCAAATCATGTTGAGGGGTCATAAGACCTTGAACTACGTCCATGGTTATAAGTACTCTTTCAACCTAAACCTTAACAGTCATTAGACTATAGGGACTCCCGTACTTTGGGTGTTAATCCCTTCATACGATGTATTGTGCACAAATATCTAAACGCATCGCATAAAAATAATTACCCCATAATAGGGTTATTATTCTCAGTCTTTAGAGATGTAGCTGATGGTCACAAGACCACGAACTATGTCCACGGTTACAAGTAGTCTTTCAACTTTAAGCTTAACAGTAATACTGTAGGGACTCCCCGTACTTAGGGTGATCAGCCCTTCGTACCATGTATTGTGCACAAACATCTAAACGCATTGCGTAAAATAACTCCCCTATAATAGGGTTATTCATCTCAGCTTTTTCACATCTGAATCCGCACCAAAACAATTTGGTTTGGCATAACTTAAAAAAAACGCTTGAATTTCATGAACATCTTTCAATATCCGTCTAACTGAATCAAATAGCATAGACTTCTACAACAATTCAGATATCAATCGAATATATATATATATATATATATATATATATATATATATATTCTCATATCTTAAAGAAATCTCAAAAATCTTTTTTTATGGCGTCATGATTATGACGTTGTCATACTATATCTCACCATAATGGGCTAACGATCATATGATCACATCCAACACCAGGTTCCATTGCATTGATGACTCCATCGTTTATCATATCACCCGATACATATAGTTAAAATATATTTTGAAAATTTAAAAATCAATTTTTTTAATCTAGCCGAAACAAATAGCATAGATACGCGAATAATGGCACTGTTTTAAAAATTCTTTGGTTCACTAATGTGATCCAACATTTTTCAAAAATCAAAAGTACAACCATCGGCACGAAGTCAATAAATCTCGAAAGTCTAGCATAGCTAGTAGATTGAGAATATCTAATTTTCTCCATCAATTTCAATCTTTATACTAAATATTCTTGTGTTTCAACTTACCATCCTCCTATACCCCCAGTATAGTTCATCAAACTTACCGTACATTGGAAGTTCAGGAACTTGCCACAATAATATGAGTTTAAGAACTTATTCTAGTCAGACCATAGGCATCCATTCGTTGAGGGGTTCAAAACATACCATATTATTATGAGTCACAAACTTACCATATGCATTAGTTTTATGAACCACACCTAATCCTAATAATATCTAACTAATCTTAATAGTTTCTAACTATCAAATATACACATGAGAAAAGAATCACATTTTCACCACATATACATTTATAGCGCGACACCGACATTCCAATGATTATCAATGTGATAAACCAAGTACATGCATAAAATCGCTGCCCATACAAAGGTTTGTACAACTTAGTCACCATATGAGTCCTCAATTGAAATCCCACCTAACATTACCTTACTCATAACTTGCTCTTAACTTGCTCAATACGAATTCCTCATATCACATTATCTATAACTCCTCGTGAGTTTATCTTGTATTATATCATAGTACATTATTTTCATAGCATCATGCTATAATTATTCAAACATTACAAACCATCTTTCTTTTATAACTTAAACAGATCACGTCGTGACCTTATTTTATAATCATCTCCCTTAAAATTCTTTTCTTAACTCGTGATCGTTTTGTTTTACGATCCTCTTTCTTTCCTTTTTCATCATTTATGATTTCATTTATGCTTTTAATCTTACAGGCTTTGTCTATTCATCATTATTTTTTATCTTGGCTATTGGAGTTAGGTAACTCCCATTTCTTATCTTTATATCTCTTCAAGATTCTTCTTTGAATTTTCTTGTTTATACAACAATTCTTCCTTTAAGAATTTCTAAATTCATTTACATTGCTCAACATTTCATTCGAGTTCCACATTTTCATCATACGTATCCATCTTCTATACTTGGTACACAAGGAGTCTCTGATTTCAATAATATGGTTGAGTGGTTTCCCACAAACAACCAACAAACTAGGTTCCGAGTTGCTAGTTCGTATATACCTCCACTCTATGAAAGAATTATTTAGCCCAGATACCATACATCAACTATTAAAGAGTAAGATTGTACCATACTTAAATATAACTTTTTATTCTTAACTTCTTTATCATTCTCTTCTTATAGACATTGTCTATTTATTATCACCTTACATCCTTATTATTGGAGTTGGGTAACCCCACATTCATATTCCTTATAACTCTGTGAGATTCTTCTTTGAATCCTCTTACGCATGTTTTAATACCTTCTTTATAAATTTCTTAAATTACTTCTTATTGTTCAAACTGTGACGCCCCCAAATTCAGGTACTTGAAACCCGAACTCGGTGCTTCACAATACCATTTCTATGAGCGGAATAATACTAATAATAATAACAACAATATAAATACCCAACTTAATTTACATAAATATTAGAGTCTATTCCCAAGTATGTAACCTTTAATACATTCATTACATAACATGATAGATAATATATATCATTGTCTTAATAATATCAAACTATTACATAAGATAGCATTGCATTCATTCAGCAACCTTTCCTTTTCCCTTGTTCTTAGTAGAGCCTTCAGGTTGTTCACACTTAGCTGAAAACATTTAAATTAAGCAAGGATGAGCATTTGAGTGTTCAGCAAGTAATAACAATTATAAATATTAGCTGAAAGGATTAAATATTTTCTTTGTACTACCCTTCTACAATAAATCAATTGTTGTGAAGTAATCTGAACCGATAATAATAACATAACAACTCTCTATCAAATTTTTGAAACTACGTACTGACTATAAATAAGGTTAAGGTGACATACTATGAACATTGTTTTCTATTTTGAAAAGGTAAAATTTGAACTTCATCCGCAAACCGTCATAACTTACTGAACGCGAGGCGTCATTAGTTATGCCCCTGATTGATCAATACTACATGCAAGAACGATATTATCGTTCATCTATCCACCTTTGGAGCACAAAAAGTTTTCCCATGTACGGGATGTTCATACTTAGTCAAGAATCCGAATCAAAATAATTTAATTGGATACAAAAAGGGTTTTTATCATATTCAACAATATTTCTAAATATGTGTCTAGCTGGTCAAATAGCTTAGACAGATTCTACTTATTGTATACATATTGGAGATCAATAGGTATATATACATATATATATATCAACATGTGATTAAATACAATGATTATCCAAGTGGGGACACTTGAATAACCATATTTAGAAATTAACGAACATATATATATATATATATATATATATATATATCTGAATTACAATATAGTACCATGTTGATAATCAATGATCGTATATAACATATATAACAATAGGGTTAATAATCTGGTACAATAATAATATAATTCTGAAACTTTCTTACTCGTGTCCATTGCATAAAGAAAATGCAAAGGTAGGATACTTGCCTAGTATGCTGCTTACAATTCGCAACTTAGTTTTATCTTTTATATAACCACTTATCAGTAATAAGATCATTTTAATGATTAGAATAACATATCGTAACACATAATACTGCCTATTGCAGTCAGCACATAACCTAATCACCTTGTCACACAAATCCAACAGTCATTGAATCACAAACAAACATTAATACATTCAAATTATCTAAGTCCAGATCAATTTCTGAAACATGTCGGTGTACCGACAGCTTTATTGTAAAACCCCAACTTTTATGAATAAAGATTAATTTTTCTCGAATATATATTTTTGAATATTATGGTGTGGATTTGATATAATGTTATAGTTGTGGGTATTATTTACAAATTTTACAAAGTAAGCAAGTGGTTATATAATATTTGATTGGTCGGGGAATATTCATTTTAACGAGGGAATATTAAATGCGACGGGACAATCATTAGTGGACCCCTAACGAAAGTATTATTGTAGTGTGAAAAGCGCTGACGAATTATCTTTTTATAAAAAAATAAGTGAAAGTTTTACCGTTAAATTGTTGAACTAACCGGTGGTAAAAATACGATGTCTGGCGTGTGGTTGCATAGTAGCACACGGTATTGATTATTGATGCTTACGTGAGAAGTCACTTTCGGTTATACTCAATTATTGCTTACGATGAATTGTTGCATAATATCTCTCATATTATTGATTCAATTATTGTCACAGTATCATCTGCATAATATTTACTATTATTAAATAAATAATTGAGACGACAAAGTTATTCATATTATTTGCAATATTGACAATGGCGCGCCATTAGGGAGAAATCCTTATCGGAAAGCCCCCTCTTTCTTGGGAATGATCTAGTTGTTAAATATTGTGAGTTATAATATTAATGATGAATAAGTTCGTATTGATTAAAGATGAAATTGATGTTTTCATTGTGTTAGAATTATTACTGTTAATGAAAATGGACATCTATTTCGATAATAATTGATGTCTGGAGTATATATTGACCAATCGAGTAATTAATCAGATAAATGAGCAATTAATTGCTATTAATTCACATGCTTATAACTATTTGTTCACCTGTGTGTACTATTGATTCACATGCATGTACTATTAGGGGAAGTGGTGCAAGATTGATAATACTTGCATGACTAAATTAAAAATGGAGGTATAGATGAAGGTACTATACTGTAATTATTTTTTCACATGATTGTACTATTGATTCACATGATTGTACTATTGATTCAGAAGATGTACTATTAGGGGAGGTGGTGCAAGTTTGATAATATTTGCAGGACTAAATTAAAAATGAAGAAAAAGATGAAGTTATTATACCGTAATATTTCGAGCCCTAAAACGTGCAATTATCGAAACTATATTTTCCTATAAATAGAAGCTCATTATTCTTTCATTCTAACCAATTCACTAAGACTCACAAGAGCAATTATAGAGAGAGAAGCTATAGAGAGAAAGAAGAAGAGAAGTCTGCTACCTCACTATTTCTAGTATCCAGTCTTCTTTATAGGTAAGGGGTATTATTTTGTTCAGTATTCATAGGAATAATATTTTCTTTCATACTCTGTAGTATGTGAGTAATATTAGTTCATCTCGTATTCCTGATTATACCCTCATTTTGTTAAAGTATTGCTTCTATACTCCGTGAAATTAGTAGAATATCCTTGAAATTTGCGCTTCATCTACTATCGTTTCACAAGGATATTTTCTACACATTCTTATTAAATTTTAAGCTTTTCATGCCGGAGTACTGTCCATGAGTAGTATTCATTTTTACAGTACTATTCATAAAGTACTATTCACGGGGTACTATTCACAAAGTACTATTCACGGGGTACTATTCACAAAGTACTATTCACGGAGTACTATTCTCGAAGTACTATTCACTGGGTACTATTCACTCGGGTACTATTCACCCGGGGAATTATTCATGATAAAAATTGATTTCTTTGCTGTCCAAATCATTTTTGATACAATATTATTCTTGAATTTTACTCCACAAAGCATTATCATGTTGACAATTTGGACATTATTGAATTCTGGATAAATTAAGTTATAAATCGTTAAAAATTTATCATTTACTTTCTTTTAATTGAATTCTTATATCATTGTCATCATCCTCATGCTTATATTGTGATAAAAGTCATATGTGGCTTACGTGCATAGATGTGCTATTGATTGGTATGATTATGACCAGGGATTATTCGGTCTAATCATGACCGTAATGTTACAAATGATGTGGTAAAAGTCCTCATTGGCCCGTAGTGCATTGATGGACAGTTGTTGGTATGATTATGACCAGGGATTATTCGGTATAATCATAACCATTGGTGAAAATACGAATATCCTTGGCCCGTAGTGCATGGATAATTCGTGGTTGTGATACTATTTTTTTAGCTGAGTCTCAGCGATAAAATTGATGATAAACTTTTTAAATCAGAACAGGTGCTAAAATGAGTCTCCTCTGGAGTTCTTGAAAACTCTTCTCACATTCTTCGCTCCAACCGAACTTTGTGCCTTTCCGAGTTAGCTGAGCTAATGGTGTAGCGATTTGAGAAAATCCTTCCACGAATCTCTGATAATAACCGGCTAAACCGAGAAAGCTACGTACTTTGGTCACTGATTTAGGTTGCTCCCAGCTTTGAATAGCTTCAATCTTTGCCGGGTCAACAGATATTCCATGACTTGATACTACGTGTCCAAGGAATGCTACTTCCTCAAGCCAGAACTCGCATTTCTTCAACTTGGCATAAAGCTTGAATTCACGAAGCTTTTGGAGTGTCAACCTCAAGTGTTGCTCATGATCTTCATGGCTTTTGGAATAAATAAGGATGTCATCAATAAAGACGACCACAAAGTGATCCAAATATTCCTTGAATACTCGGTTCATCATATCCATGAAGGTAGCAGGAGCATTAGTCAATCCAAAGGACATGACTAGGAATTCATAATGCCCGTACCGAGTTCTGAAAGCCGTCTTTGGAATGTCATCGGTTCTAATCTTCAATTGGTGATATCCGGAATGAAGATCAATCTTTGAAAAGAATTTGGCTCCTTGCAATTGGTCAAACAGGTCATCAATACGTGGCAATGGGTACCTATTTTTGATGGTGACATGATTCAACTCCCGATAATCAATACAAAGTCGCATACTCCCATCTTTCTTCTTCACGAATAGAACAGGAGCACCCCAAGGAGACGTACTAGGAAGAATAAAGCCAATGTCTAACAATTCCTACAGTTGGGTCTTTAACTCCTGAAGTTCAATAGGAGCCATTTGATATGGAGCTTTGGAAATGGGTTTTGTACCAGGAGTTCAAGGTCGATCTGAATTCAATTTCACGCCTGGGTAGGCGGGGAAGTTCTTGAGGGAATACGTCAGGAAATTTATTAACAATAGAAATATCATTCAAAACTAACGTATTTTTGTTTAAATCTGTGACATGAGCTAAGAAAGCTTGACATCCGTTTTCAATAAACGAATAGCTTTATGGCTTGAAATGACCGTGATTGATTTTAATGGTTTGGTCGCTTGAATTCGCATAATAGGTTGGTTAGGAATATGAAAGCTAACAACCTTACGAAAACAATCAATTTTTGTATGATGAGTAGTTAACCAATCAATCCCTAGAATCACATCAAATGCAAGTATTTTCAATAAAATAAGATCGATGGGTAATGTGAGGTACCAATTTTGAACCAAACAAGACTTATAAGCAATTGGATACAATGAAGGTTTCTCCCAAGCGGAGTTTCCACAGATAAGTCAAAGTCTAATTTCTCCGGAGTCAAAGTTAATCGTTGAGCGCAAGTAGGAGAAATAAAAGAATGGGTAGAACTGGTATCAAATAAAGTATAGACTTCGCTAGAGTTTATGATAAGCTTACACGTGATGACCTCATTCGGGTTCCTTGCTTTTTGGGAGGTCACAACAAACGTTCTCCCTTGCACTATCGGTTTTGACTTTTCTGGGACGGTCTTTGGTGCCTCCATCTTAGCTGAACTTGTCTTCGGTGAACGATAAAATCGGGCTAAGTGACCTTCTCTTCCACAATTATAACATGCTTTGGACGGCATCACGCAGTTTGGACTAATGTGCCCCTCCCCTCCGCATTTGAAGCATATGATAGGTGGTCGTTCTCCTTCCTTAACGACAGGTGCTGGTGCTGAAGTCTTTCCATCATTGTTGAATCTCCTATTCTTGAAATGCCCATTCTTATTGTTTTGGTCCTGATTACCACCGAAGTGGTTACCAATTCTGGCCTGTTAATTTCCTCCACGTTTGTTGTCACCGCTTCGATGATTGCTCTCACTGGTATTATCATTTTGCTGGCTGCTCTCTTTTGGTTGCGTTGACTCGTTATCGCGCTCCACTAACTGAGCCCTATTTACAACATCTGAATACAAACACAGTTTATGAGAAATAAGATGTTGACGTATCTCCGGCTTCAAACCTCTTAAAAACATCCGCGTCATTCTTTCTTCATTATCCACCAAGTGGGACGCAAACCTGGACAACTCGGCAAACTTAGCTTCGTACTGCGACACGGTCATATTATTATGTTCCAACTTGATGAACTCCACCTCCTTCATGTGACGAATACTTTCGAGAAAGTACTTGTCGTTGAATAGTTCTTGGAACTTCTCCCAAGACATTTTCGGTCACGGCGAGGTTGAGTACGCCACCGATTCCCACCAAAGAATCGCCTCTCCTCGCAACATAAAGGCGGCAAGGAACCTTTTTGCTCCTCGGAGCATCCCAAGACATCCAATATCTTGGTGATCTGCTTTATCCATGCTTCCGCCTTAAGTGGTTTTGGCTCACCAATAAACTCTGGTGGTCCCAGCTCCTTAAATTGTTTAGCGGTGACCGTTCGAGAGTTTCCAGTGTTTCCACCAACATTTTGGACAGGAGCCGCTCTCGCCTGTTGTTGCATGAATTGCATAAAGCCTCTGAACATTTGATCATTCATCATTTGGTCAGTGTTGTTGTTTGCATGAGGATTGTCGCCTTCCTGATGCACATTATCCTTATTATTAATATGTGGTGAATCAACGGTCGCTTGTCCTCCATTGCTATTCTCAACATTCTCGGATGTCATTTTCAGATATTGCCACAAAACAAAGGTTAATTGACATGTAACATATTATCCCTAAATTCTGACCGACCAATTAAATATCACATAAACTAGTACTATTCTCACATCTTAGCCAGGGATCATATCCCTAAGCTTTGATACCAACTGTGATGCCCCCAAAATTAGGTATACATCACCCATCTTGAGTCGCCAGATACATGGTATAGAATTCAAATACAACTTAATAATACAATTGTCGTGTACAATACGACAAAACATAAACTGTGAGTTTGAATACAAATATTGTCTACTAGAGAGTATACAAACTCAAAAAGAGTCCTCATTACAATTATTATCACAGAATAGTGAGGACTAGTAATGTACCATCTAGGACCATCACTCCGTTCCCGACTCGTCCCCAAATTTATATTCTCATTTCACAAGAGAACGGTGAAAGAAAGGGTGAGCTCAACTAGCCCAAAGAAGAAATATTATGACTAAGATAATGCGAATAAATTATCATTAGCCTTAAGCAGTAAGTTAAAACCGATACAATATAACAAACATTAAGTTTAAGCTGCGGTGAACAAGCAATCCATTAAAAGAGTCAAGTAGAGAATAAAATCTACTATCTTTTATGATTTAAAGGGTTTTCATCACTTTTATCATTTGGGACTCAAATTTTAATAAATAATTCACATCATCGAATCACCCCTGCACTACGGCCAAAGATATTCTTTAGTATCACGACCACAATTATCCATGCACGTAGGCCAAGAATATTTGTGTATTCATTAATGGTCATGATCATGCCAACAACTGTCCATCAATGCACTACGTGCCAATGAGGACTTTTACCACATCATTTGTAATATTACGGTCATGATTACACCGAATAATCCCTGGTCATAATCATACCAAATCCATCTATGCACTACAGGCCATAGATGACTTTCAATAAAATATAAACATGAGGATGATGACAATGATATAAGAATTCAATAAAACAAGTTCAAGAAGTAATTTATCCAGAACCAATAACGTCCAAATATCAACATGATCTTCGCTTTTGAGAGTAAAATTCAAGAATGCTCGGAAGAATATTTCCATGAAAAGATTTGGATGAAGCGCAAATATCAAGGATATTCCACTAATTTCATGAAGTATAGAAGTCAAAGTTTTAACCAACCGAGTATAATAAAGAATGGAATAACAAAAGAAATCACCATGCATGCGATAGAACATGACAGCAAGTTATTCCAACGAATAATAAATAACGGAACCGGTCGGCGTAAAAGAAATGCATGAGGATATTCCAATGAATAATAAAGAATGGAAACGATTCAAGCATAAAATGTACTGGACGAGGATATTCAATGAGAATAATAAAGATGGAACCGGTCCCGCAAAAAGCATACATGATGGATATTCAAATGAATAATAAAGACTGGAATAATGAAAAATTTCACCAAGTATAGGGTAGCAGCGTTTCTGAGTTATTCCAACAAAATAATAAATAATGGAATAACTGAAGTTCTCTTCATGAATACAAAAGAAATAACACCCCTTACATTAGTAGGAGATTGAATCTGCAGTAGTGTAATAATGAGAATACTCTTCTTCTTTCTCTCCTATTCTCTATACTTTCTCTATCTATAGCTTGAATGAATTCGTGAAAATAATGAAGAACTAGGCCTCTATTTATAGAAGATTTCTAGCTTAGCACTTGCAATGTGAAAAGGCAAGACGGACGACATTTGGTGATATGAAAAGAAAAGTGGTTTGAGCGCCTTTGTAATGTGAAACACCAAGTGGTTTGGCGCTTTGTAATGTGAAACACCAAGTGGTTTGACGCTTGTAATGTGAAACACCAAGTGGTTTGACGCCTGTAATATGAAACGGCAAGTGGTTTAACGTCTGGTAAAGGTAATTACTATTGGCAAAAGAGACTCTTTAGATGATGACATATGGTATTTATAGAATAACCAAATTTACCACAAACGTCTCATAATAGACTCTTTATATACATCAAGGATTGAATAAATATTACCACAAATCATTTTATTTTTAATCAACACATATTTAATCTTTCAACAATTATTAATCATTAATATTATAACTTGTCGTCTCAATTATTGATTTAATAATATAACATATTATACAAATGATCTTTGTGACAATAATTGAATCAATAATATAAGAGATATGATGCAAGAATTCTTGTAGCAATAATTGAGTATAACCGAGTGACTTCTCATGTAAGCATCAATAATCAATCTGGTGCTACTTATGCAACCACACGTATTCTTGTATTTTTTACTAAGGGTAGTTCAAGCGGTTTTAACGGTAACACCTCATAGTTATTTTTATAGAAAGATAATTTTGTCGTTTTCTAACTACGACAATACTTACATTATGGGGTCCACCATCGATTGTCTTGGTCATACTGAATATTCCACGACAAAAAGAATATTCCCCGACCAATCGAATATTATATAACCACTTGCTTACTTTGAAAATTTTGTAAATATTACCCACAACTATAACAATATATCAAATCAACACCATAATATTCAAAAATATAATTCCAGAAAATTATTCTTTATTCATAAAAGTTGGGGTCTTACATATTTGGCGACTCAAGATAAGTGATGTATACCTATTTTGGGCGCGTCATAGTTGGTATCAAAGCTTACGGATATGATCCCTGGCTGAGATGTGAGACAAGAACTAGGAGGGGAGAGACGGGGAATTCCTTCACTAGTATGACCTACCTAAGTTTATTTGGTATTTATTTGGTCGGTTATAGTATAGGGATAATATGTGACATGTCAATTAACCCTTGTTTTGTGGCAGTATTTGAAAATGGCATCCGAAAATGTTGAGATAAGCAATGAAGCACATGAGACCGTTGAGTCACCAACGATCAATACCCAGGATAATGTGCATCAGGATGACAATAATCCTCAGGAAAACAACAACGTTGACCAAATGATGAACGATGGGATGTTCAGAGGCTTTATACAATTCATGCAACATCAGGCAAAAACGACACCTGTTCAAAATACAGGGGAAACACTGGAAACTCTCGGACGGTCACTGCTAAACAGTTCAAGGAGTTGGGACCACCGGAGTTTATTGGAGAGCCAAAACCACTTAAGGCGGAGACGTAGATAAAGCAAATCACCAAGATATTTTATGTCTTGGGATGCTCTGTGGAGCAAAAGGTTGCGAGGAGAGGCAGTCATCGAAGTGGTGACAACAAACGTGTAGGGAATCAACATGACAGAAATGGTAACCACTTCGGTGGTAATCATGGCCAAGATAATAGAAGTGGAATTTTCAAGAAGAGGAGATTCAACAATGATGGAAAGACGTCATCACTAGCACCTGTTATTAAGGAAGGGGAACGACAGCCAATCGTATGTTACAAATGCGGAGGGGAGGGACATATCAGTCTGAAACTGTACGCACCAATCCAAAACGTGTTATAATTGCGAAAGAGAAGGTCACCTTGCTCGATTTTTTCGTGCACAGAAGTCAAGTCCAGCTGGGATGGAGGCATCAAAGGCCGTCCCAGACAAGAAAAAACTGGTAGTTCAAGGTACAACGTTTGTCATAACCTCCCAAAAAGTGAGGAATCCGAACGAGGTGATCACGGGTAAGCTAATCATAAACTCTAGTGAAGTCTATACCTTATTTGGTACCGGTTCTACCCATTCTTTTATTTCTCCTACTTGCGCTCAACGTTTAAATTTTACTCAGGAGAAATTAGACTTTGACTTATCTGATGAAACTCCGTTGGGAGAAACCTTCATTACATCCATTGTTTATAAGTCTTGTTTGATTCAAATCGGTAACCGCACGTTACCTGTCGATCTTATCTCCTTAAAAATAGTTGTATTTGACGTGATTCTAGGGATTGATTTGTTAACTACTCATCATGCTAAAATTAATTATTTTCGTAAGGTTGTTAGCTTTCATATTCCTAATCAACCTATTATGCGAATTCAAGCGACCAAACCATTAAAATCAATCACAGTCATCTCAAGCCATAAAGCTATTCATTTATTGAAAAACGGATGTCAAGCTTTCTTATCTCATGTCACAGATTTAAACAAAAATATGTCAGATTTGAATGATATTTTTATTATTAATAAATTTCCTGACGTATTCCCCGAAGAACTTCCTGGCCTACCCCTGGAGCGTGAAATCAAGTTTGGTATCGACCTTGAACCCGGTATAAAACCCATTTCCAAAGCCCCATATTGAATGGCTCTTGTTGAACTTCAGGAGTTAAAAACCTAACTGCAGGAATTGATAGACATCGGTTTTATTCGACCTAGTACGTCTCCTTGGGGTACTCCTGTTCTATTCGTGAAGAAGAAAGATGGAAGTATGCGACTTTGTATTGATTATCGGGAGTTAAATCATGTCACCATCAAAAATAGATACCCGTTTCCTCGCATTGATGACCTGTTTGACCAGTTGCAAGGCGCCAAATTCTTTTCAAAGATTGATATTCATTCCGGATATCATCAGTTGAAGATTAGAACCGATGACATTCCAAAGACGGCTTTCAGAACTCGGTATGGGCATTATGAATTCCTAGTCATATCTTTTGGATTGACTAATGCTCCTGCTGCCTTCATGGATATGATGAACCGAGTATTCAATGAATATTTGGATCACTTTGTGGTCGTCTTTATCGATGACATCCTCATATATTCCAAAAGCCGTGAAGATCATGAGCAACACTTGAGGCTGATACTCCAAAAGCTTCGTGAAAATAAGCTTTATGCCAAGTTGAAGAAATGTGAGTTCTGGCTTGAGGAAGTAGCATTCCTTGAGCACGTAGTATCAAGTCATCGAATATCAGTTGATCCGGCAAAAATTGAAGCAATACAAAGCTGGGAGCAACCTAAATCAGTGACCAAAGTACGTAACTTTCTCGGCTTAGCTGGTTATTATCGGAGATTCGTGGAAGGATTTTCGTGAATCGCTACACCATTAGCTCAGCTAACTCAGAAAGATACAAAGTTCGGTTGGAGCGAAGAATGTGAGAAGAGTTTTCAAAAACTCAAGAGGAGACTCATTTCAGCACCTGTTCTGACAATACCATCTGGCTCGGAGGGATTTGTCATCTACAGTGATGCTTCGGGCATAGGGTTAAGATGTGTTCTCATGCAACATGGGAAAGTCATAGCCTATGCCTCTCGACAACTCAAAGAATATGAGAAGAATTATCCTACTCATGATCTAGAGTTGGCAGCTGTTGTCTTCGCACTTAAAATTTGGAGGCATTACTTGTATGGGGAGAAAGTGGAGATCTTTACGGATCATAAAAGCCTCAAATATTTCTTCACCCAAAAGGAACTCAACATGCGGCAACGACGTTAGCTTGATCTGTTAACAAATTATGATCATACCATTCAATACCATCTTGGTAAAGCGAACGTAGTAGCTTACGCATTGAGTAGAAGATCATATACGGGTATGAGTGCGATATTGTCAATGCAAAGGCTCATTTTATATGACTTGCAAAGGATGGAGATAGAGTTAAAGACTCCAGGGACCCACGTGATGATGGCGAATGTACTAGTAGAACCGACTTTAATCGGTAAAGTTAAAGTTGCTCATGCCACAAACACGGAGCTGATGCATATGAGGAAGATAGTGCAAGGAGGTGCTATGCCGGAAGGAAGAATCGATGAAGAAGGAATACATCGAGTCAACTCCAGACTTTGTGTTCCTAACGACCCTGATTTAAAGTATAAAATAATGATGGAGGTGCATAATACATCGTTTGTAATCCATCATGGGAGTACCAAAATGTATCGTGATCTTCTACATATATTTTGGTGGAGCAATATGAAGAGAGAGATCGCAGAGTTTATCTCAAGGTGTCTAACTTGTCAACGAGTTAAGGCGGAGCATCAAGTACCAAAAGGTCCATTGCAACCACTTAAAATTTTAGAATGGAAGTGGGAGCACATTACCATTGATTTCGTTACTGGTCTTCCCAAGGTTTCTCAAGACATAGATGCGATTTGTGTCATTGTTGATAGATTGACCAAGTCGGCTCATTTTTTACCTATACGAGAAATTTATACACTTGAACGTCTTGCTCGTATGTACATAAATGAGATTATAAGATTGCATGGTATGCCAGTATCCATAGTTTCTGATCGAGACCCAAGATTCACTTCAAGATTTTGGGTTAGTTTGTAAAACGCTATGGGCACGGATTTACGATTTAGTTCAGCTTATCATCCTCAAACGGACGGGCAGTCAGAGAAGACTATTCAAACTCTTGAAGATCTATTAAGACTTTGTGTACGTGACTTCAAGGGAAGTTGGGACAAGTTCTTACCATTGGTGGAGTTTTCCTACAATAATAGTTATCAAGCAAGTATTGGCATGGCTCCATTCGAAGCGTTGTATGGAAGAAAGTGTCATTCTCCAGTATGTTGGGATGAGGTTGGTGAAGCAACGTTGTTGGGACCAGAGTTGGTACGTATGGCTACAGAAAAGATCCAAATGATTCGACAACGTATACAAACGGCACAAGATTAACAAAAGAGTTATGCGGATCTTCATCGAAAGGACGTGGAATTTAGTATTGGGGATCATGTATTGTTGCGTGTGGCTCCATGGAAAGGAGTTACAAGATTTGGAAAGAGAGGAAAGCTCAATCCTCGATTCATTGGCCCATTTTTAATCCTCGAACGAATAGGAACTGTGGCCTATAGACTCGCGTTACCTCCAAGTATGTCTCGTGTTCATAATGTTTTTCAAATATCTGTGCTTCGTAAATATGTGAAAGACCCGAACCACGTTATTGAGTCAGAATCGGACGAGATAGCCGAAGACTTAACGTATGATGAGGTACCTGTCAATATCTTGGATAGGAAGGAGCATGTCCTATGCACAAAGGTCATACCACAAGTCAAAGTTTTGTGGAGGAACCATGCCATTGAGGAAATGACCTGGGAGTTGGAAACGGAAATGAAAGCGAGGTATCCTCACCTTTTCGAAACACCAGGTACGTACGTCAATTTTGAGGATGAAATTTCATAAGGAGGGAAGGTTGTAAGACACCAACTTATTATAAATGAAATTAAATTTTCTCTATTTTGAAATAGTAAGGGTTGATTTGATTAATGTGGTTAGTTATGGGTAAAATACGTAAATATCTTTAATAAGCAAGTGGTTATAAAATATTCATTGTTATTGGGGAATATTCGTTTGGTCGTGGAATATTCTTACCGCGCTTGGGAATATTAAATGACGGTATGATGTTTGTGTGGGCCCCATGTGGAGAAAGCGATTGGATGAAGAAAGCGACAAGTATAAGTTGTTTATAAATAGCAGTAGTTGTTACCATTGATCTTTGTTGGAATACCCGGTGGTTAAAAAACAAGAATGTCTGGCGTTGTTGTTGACAAGAGATGGCGCGCGGTATTGCACCAATTTTTGATTCTTACATAAGAAGGCACTACTCGATAATTATTGTTGAAGAATTCTTATTCAATATTTTATTTTATTGATTCAATAATTGCTGCATTGATATTTTATATTATTGTTGTTTTAATAATTGTCACTACACTGTATTTTCTATTATCAGATCAATAATTCATATTATTTGAATAATATTATTCGATAGCATTATTGGCAATGTCTAGAAAGTTCTGTCTAAGGAGAGGTTTGGTCACCTAATTGCGCACCAGTAAGGAGAAATCCTTATTGGAAAGCCACATCTTTCCTGAGAACAGCCTGATTGTCAATATTATGATTCTGTAATATTATTTGTGAATAATTAATTATTGATTTATATGATAAGAAAAATATTCATTTTATGTGGATATAGATGGAAAAAATTTTTAATGTGACAATTGTTGAAAATTAATATTTTATCTTTTCTGATAAAATAATTCATTTAAATATATTATTATATTATAATAATATAATAATGATGATATTTTTACAATGAATGTGTGATATATGAATAAATGAGGAGGAAGAGTATTTTTGTTTCTAAAAATATTTGAAATATGTTTTTCATGTTTGTGGACCCCATTTCTTGACTAAAATTTGATTATAGCTTGTAAAATCGTCTGTATGTGGATTTCGGTCAATTTCTGTTTGGAATTTGGAAAAACTTAAGCATACAAAGTTGTAGAGAATTGAATTTCCTATAAAAGGACATAAGATCCAAATATTTCTGATAAAAGGGCTATTTATTATGAATTATTGAAGTTCCAGAATAATTGATTTTTGAAGTTTTAAATATTTTTGTTTAGAAAAACGTTTTTGTCATTATTGTGGGCCCCACTTATAAGACCCCAACTTTTATAAATAAAGATTAAATTTTCTCAAAATATATTTTTGAATATTATGATGTGGATTTGATATAATGTTATAGTTGTGGGTAATATTTACAAATTTTGAAAAGTAAGCAAATGGTTATATAATATTCAATTGGTCAGCGAATATTCGTTTTAACAGGGAATATTCGTATGACGGCACAATCATTGATGGACCCCACAACGGAAGTATTGTCGTAGTTAGAAAAGGACAGAATTATCTTTTTATAAAAATAACGGCGAAAGTGTTACCTTTAAAACTGTTGAACTACCCGGTAGTAAAAAAACAAGATGTCTGGCGTGGTTGCATAGTAGCACACGGTATTGATTATTGATGCTTACGTGAGAAGTCACTTAGTTATACTCAATTATTGCTACAGTAATTGTTGCATCATATCTCTCATATTATTGATTTAATTATTGTCACAGTATCATCTGCATAATATTTATTATTATTAAATCAATAATTGAGACGACAAAGTTATTCATATTATTATTTACAATATTGACAATGTCTAGAAGTTATGTCAAGGAGAGGTTTGGTCACCTAATTGCGCGCCAATAAGGAGAAATCCTTATCAGAAAGCCCCTTCTTTCCTGGGAACGACCTGATTATTAAATATTGTGAGTTATAATATTAATGATGAATAAGTTCGTATTGATTAAAGATGAAATTTATATTTCCATTGTATTGGAATTATTAGCGTTAGTGGAATTCGACATTTATTTTGATAATAAATAATATCGGGAGGTTATATTGACCAATCGGGTAATTCACCGGATAAATGAGAAATTAATTGCTATTATTTCACATGCTTATAACTATGTGTTCACATATGTGTACTATTGATTCAAATGATTTACTATTAGGGGAGTTGGTGCAAGATTGATAATACTTGCATGACTAAATTAAAAATAGAGGTATAGATGAAGGTACTATACTATAATTAGTTTTTTCACATGATTATACTATTAAGTCACATGATTGAACTATTGATTCACATTATTTACTATTAGGGGAGGTGGTGCAAGATTGATAATACTTGCAGGACTAAATTAAAAATGAAAAAAAAGAAGAAGGTATTATACTGTAATATTTTGAGCCCCAAAACGTGCAATTATCGAAACTATATTTTCCTATAAATAGAAGCTCATTCTTCCTTCATTTCTCACCAATTCACTAAAGTTATATAGCAATTATTATAGAGAGAAATTATAGAGAGAAAGAAGAAGAGAAGTCTGTTACCTCACTATTCCAATATTCAGTCTTCTTCTAAGGTAAGGGGTATTATTCTTTCGAATTCATGAAGAGAGTTATTTTCTTTCAATACTCGTAAAGGTTGTTATTCCATTCTTTATTATTATGTTGGAATAACTTTGTCTCTGTCCAAATACCTTAGAATACATGGTAAAATTCTTACATCATTCCATTCTTTATTATTACATTGGAATAACTTTATATGCAAGGCTCTATCGCATGCACAGTGCATTATGTTGTTATTCCATTCTTTATTATTATTGCATTGGAATATTCTCATGCATCACGGATTACGAATGACTGGTTCCATTCTTTATTATTTCGTTGGAATATCTCCATGCATGCAGGTTACGCATGACACAGTTCCATTCTTTATTATTCTGTTGGAATAACCTGTCTATGCGGATTACGCACGCTTGGTGAATTCTTCTGTTATTCCATTCTTTATTATTCTATTGGAATAACATGTCTATGTGGATTACCGCATGCATGGTGAATGATCCTTCGTATTCATTCCTTATTAAATTGTGGAAATGATCTATCTACGTGGATTATCGCATAGCGGGCAAAAATCCATTTGCGGTTTCATATATTCTATTATACTCAGTTGGTTAAAGTTTTGGCTTCTATACTCCATGAAATTAGTGGAATATCCTTGATATTTGAGCTTCATCCAGTATCTTTTCATGGAAATATTCTTCTGAGCATTCTTGAATTTTACTCCACAAAGAAGTATCATGTTGATAATTTGGACGTTATTGATTTCTGGATAAATTAAAATTATAAATCTTTAAAATTTATCCTTGAACTTGTTTTATTGAATTATTATGTCATTGTCATCATCTTCATGCTTATATTGGGATTAAAGTCATCTTTGGCTTACGTGCATAGATGGACTTGGTATGATTATGACCAGGGATTATTCGGTGTAATCATGACCGTAATGTGACGAATGATGTAATAAAAGTCTTCATGGGCCTGTAGTTCATTTATGGACAGTTGTTGGTATGATTATGACCAGGGATAATTCGGTATAATCATGACCATTGATGATTACATGAATATCCTTGGCAGTGATGCAGGGATGATTCAATTTTTATTTATAAAATCGAGTCTCGGATATGATTGATGAAAAACTTTTTAAATCATAGAAGATAGTAGATTTTATGCTCTACTTGACTCTTCTAATGGATTGCTTTGTTCACCGCAGATTAAACTTGTTGCCTATTATATTCTATCAGTTTAACATTGTTGAAGGCTAATGATAATTTATTCTACATTATCTTAGTCATAATATTTTCATTGGGCTAGTTGAGCTCACCCTTTCTTTCACCGTTTCTCTTGTGAAATGAGAACGAAATGGACTAGTCGAGGAATGGAGTGACGGTTCAGATGATAGCATTAGTAGTCCTCACTATTCTGTTAAATAATGTGACAATAAATGTAATGAGGACTCCATTGAGTATGGATATTGTCTAGAGGACAATATTCTTATTAAAACTCTTAGATTATATTTTGTCATATTTTACACGACTTTTGTATAATTAAGTTTTTATTTGTATTTTGTACCATGTATTTGGCGACTCAAGATGGGTGATGTATACCTGTTTTGGGGGCGTCACAGTTGGTATCAAAGCTTAGGGATATGATCCCTGGATGAGATGTGAGACAAGAACTAGGAGGGGAGAGATGGGGAATTCCTTCGCTAGTATGACCTACCTAAGTTTATTTGGTATTTAATTGGTCGGTCAGAGTATAGGAATAATATGTGATATGTTAATTAACCCTTGTTTTGTAGCAGTATTTAAAAATGGCATCCGAAAATATTGAGATAAGCAATGAATCACATGAGACCGTTGAGTCACCAACGATCAATACCCAGGATAATGTCCATCAGGATGGAAATAATCCTCAGGAAAACAACAACACTTACCAAATGATGAACGATAGAATGTTCAGAGGCTTTATGCAATTCATGCAACATCAGGCGAGAGCGGCTCCTGTCCAAAATATAGGTGGAAACATTAGAAACTCTCGGACGGTCACCGCTAAACAGTTCAAGGAGCTGGGACCACCGGAGTTTATTGGAGAGCCAAAACCACTTAAGGCGGAGACGTGGATAAAGTAGATCACCAAGATATTTGATGTCTTGGGATGCTCCGAGGAGCAAAAGGTTCCCTTTGCCACCTTTATGTTGCGAGGAGAGGCAGAACTACTGGTGGGAATCGGTAAAGCGTACTCAACCTACCGCACTGAAGATGTCTTGGGAGAAGTTCCAAGAACTATTCAACGACAAGTACTTTCCCAAAAGTATTCGTCACATGAAAAAGGTAGAGTTCATCAAATTGGAGTAGAACAATATGACCGTGTCACAGTACGAAACTAAGTTTGCCGAGTTGTCCCAGTTTGCATCTCACTTGGTTGATAATGAGGAGAGAATGACGCGGATATTTCTAAGAGGTTTGAAACCCGAGATACGTCAATATCTAATTTCTCATAAACTGTGTTTGTATTCAGATGTTGTAAATAGGGCTCAGTTATTGGAGCGCAATAACGAGTCAACCCAACCAAGAGAAAGCAGTCGACAAAATGATAATACCAGTGGTAGCAGTTATCGAAGCAGTGACAACAAACGTGGAGGGAATCAACATGCCAAAAATGGTATCAACTTCGGTGGTAATCATGGCCAAGATAATAGAAGTGGAAATTTCAAGAAGAGGAGATTCAACAATGATGGAAAGACGTCATCACCAGCACCTATTGTTAAGGAAGGGGAACGACATCCAATCGTATGTTACAAATGCGGAGGGGAGGGACATATCAGTCCGAACTGTACGTAGCAATCCAAAGCGTGTTATAATTACGGAAGAGAAGGTCACCTTGCCCGATTTTATCGTGCACCGAAGTCAAGTCCAGCTGGGATGGAGGCATCAAAGGCCGTCTCAGACAAGACAAAATCGATAGTTCAAGGGAGAGCGTTTGTCGTAACCTCCCAAAAAGCAAGGAATCCGAACGAGGTGATCATGGGTAAGCTAATCATAAACTCTAGTGAAGCTTATACTTTATTTGATACCGGTTCTACCCATTCTTTTATTTCTCCTACTTGCGCTCAACGTTTAAATTTGACTCCGGTGAAATTAGACTTTGATTTATCTGTTGAAACTCCGTTGGGAGAAACCTTCATCACATCCACTGTTTATAGATCTTGTTTGATTCAAATCGGTAACCGCACGTTACCTATCGATCTTATCTCCTTAAAAATACTTGCATTTGACGTGATTCCAGGGATTGATTGGTTAACTACTCATCATGCTAAAATTGATTATTTTCGTACGATTGTTAGCTTTCATATTCCTAATCAACGTATTATGCGAATTCAATCGACCAAACTATTAAAATCAATCATGGTCATCTCAAGCCATAAAGTTATTCGTTTATTAAAAAATAGATGTCAAGCTTTCTTAGCTCATGTCACAGATTTAAACAAAAATACGTCAGATTTGAATGATATTTCTATTGTTAATAAATTCCCTGACGTATTCCCCGAATAACTTCATGGCCTACCCCCGAAGTGTGAAATCGAGTTTGGTATCGACCTTGAACCTGGTACAAACCCCATTTCCAAAGCCCCATATCGAATGGCTTCTATTGAACTTCAGGAGTTAGAAACCCAAATACAAGAATTGTTAGACATCGGTTTCATTCGTCCTAGTACGTCTCCTTGGGGTGCTCCTGTTCTATTCGTGAAGAAAAAAGATGGAAGTATTCGACTTTGTATTGATTATCGGGAGTTGAATCATGTCACCATCAAAAATAGGTACCCTTTGCCTCGCATTGATGACCTGTTTGACCAGTTACAAGGAGCCAAATTCTTTTCAAAGATTGATCTTCGTTCTGGATATCATCAGTTGAAGATTAAAACTGATGACATTCCAAAGACTACTTTCAGAACTCGGTACGGGCATTATGAATTCCTAGTCATGTCTTTTAGATTGACTAATGCTCCTGCTGCTTTCATGGACATGATGAACTGAGTATTCAAGGAATATTTGGATCACTTTGTGGTCGTCTTTATTGATGACATCCTCATATACTCCAAAAGCTTCGTGAAAACAAGCTATTTGCCAAGTTGAAGAAATGCGAGTTCTGGCTTGAGGAAGTTGCATTCCTTGGGCATGTGAAATCAAATCATGGAATATATGTTGACCCAGTGAAGATTGAAGCAATTCGAAGCTGGGAGCAACCAAAATCAGTAACCAAAGTACGTAGCTTTCTCGGCTTAGCTAGTTATTATCGGAGATTCATGGAAGGATTTTCTCGAATCGCTACTCCTTTAACTCAGCTGACTCAAAAAGATACAAAATTCGGTTGGAGCGAGGAATGTGAGAAGAGTTTTCAAGAACTCAAGAGAAGACTCATTTCAGCACCTGTTCTGATAATACCATCTGGCTCGGAGGGATTTGTTATCTACAGTGATGCTTCAAGCAAAGGGTTAGGATGTGTTCTCATGCAACATGGGAAAGTCATAGCCTATGCCTCACAACAACTTAAAGAATATGAGAGGAATTATCCTACTCATGATCTAGAGTTGGCAGCAGTCGTTTTTGCGCTTAAGATTTGGAGGCATTATGTGTATGGAGAGAAGGTGGAGATCTATACGGATCATAAAAGCCTCAAATATTTCTTCACTCAAAAGGAACTCAACATGTGGCAACGACGATGGCTTGAGTTTCTGAAAGATTATGATCATACCATCCAATACCATCCTGCAAAAGCGAACGTAGTAGCTAACGCATTGAGTAGAAGATCATATGCGGGCACGAGTGCAATATTATCAACGCGAAGGCCCATTTTGTATGACTTGAAAAGGATGGAAATAGAGTTAAAGACTCCAGGGACCCATGTGATGATGGCGAATATACGAGTGGAACTGACTTTAATCGATAAAGTTAAAGCTACTCAAGCTACAGACCTGAAGCTGATACGTATGAGGAAGAAAGTGCAAGAAGGTGCTATTTTAGAAGCAAGAATCGATGAAGAAGGAATACTTCGAGTCAACTCCAGACTTTATGTTCCTAACGATTCTGACTTGAAGTATAAAATCATGATGGAGGCACACAACACACCGTTTGCAATCCATCCTGGGAGTACCAAAATGTATCGTGATCTTCGACATACATTTTGGCGGAGCAATATGAAGAGAGAGATAGCGGGGTTTATCTCAAGGTGTATAACTTGTCAACGAGTCAAGGCGGAGAATCAATTGCCAAAAGGACCATTGCAACCACTTGAAATTCTATAATGGAAGTGGGAGCACATTACCATGGATTTCGTTACTGGTCTTCCCAAGGTTTCTCAAGGCATAGATGCAATTTGGGTCATTGTTGATAGATTGACCAAGTCTCCGCTCATTTCCTACCTATCTGAGAAACTTATACAATTGAGCGTCTTGTCAGTATATACATAAACGAGATTGTAAGGCGCATGGTATGCCGGTATCCATAGTTTTGAGATCGAGACCCAAGATTCACTTCAAGATTTTGGGTTAGTTTGCAAAAAGCTATGGGCACGGATTTACAATTTAGCTCGGCATATCATCCTCAGACGGACGGGCAGTCGGAGAGGACTATTCAAACTCTTGAAGATCTATTAAGACTATGTGTCCTTGACTTCAAGGGAAGTTGGGACAAGTTCTTAACATTGGTGGAGTTTTCCTACAACAACAGTTATCAAGCAAGTATTGGCATGGCTCCATTTGAGGCGTTGTATGGAAGAAAGTGTCGTTCTCCAGTATGCTGGGATGAAGTGGGTGAATCAACGTTGTTGGGACCGGAGTTGGTACGTATGACTACGGAAAAGATTCAAACGATCCGACAACATATAAAAACCTCATAAGATCAACAAAAGAGTTATGTTGATCTTCATCGAAAGGACGTGGAATTCAATATTGGAGATCAAAAGTTGTTACGTGTTGCTCCATGGAAAGGAGTTACGAGATTTGGAAAGAGAGGAAAGCTCAATCCTCGATTCATTGGCCCATTTTTAATCCTCGATCGTGTAGGAATTGTGGCCTATAGACTCGCCTTACCGCCAAGTATGTCTCGTGTTCATAACATTGTTCACATATCTATGTTATGTAAATATGTGAAAGACCCGAACCATATTATTGAATTAGAACCGAACGAGATAGCGGAAGATTTAACGTATGAAGAGGTACCTGTTAAAATCTTGGATAAGAAGAATCATATTCTACACTCCAAGGTTATACCTCAAGTCAAAGTTTTGTGGAGAAACCACGATGTTGAGGAAATGACCTGGGAGTTAGAATCTAAAATGAAGTCAAGGTATCCTCACCTCTTCGACATACCAGGTACGCACCCTAATTTCGAGGACAAAATTTCATAAGAAGGGGAGGTTGTAAGACCCCAACTTTTATTAATAAAGATTAAATTTTCTCGAAATATATTTTTGAATATTATGGTGTGGATTTGCTATAATGTTATAGTTGTGGGTAATATTTACAAATTTTGCAAAGTAAGTAAGTGGTTATATAATATTCAATTGGTCGGGGAATATTCGTTTTAATAGGGAATATTCGCATTTACAAGCACAATCATTAGTGGACCCCAATAATGTAAGTATTGTCGTAGTTAGAAAGCGACGTAATTATCTTTTATAAAAATAACGGCGAAAGTGTTACCGTTAAAACCGTTGAACTACCCGATAGTAGTAAAATACGATGTCTGGCGTGGTTGCATAGTAGCTTTACCGGTATTGATTATTGATGTTTACGTGAGAAGTCACTTAGTTATACTCAATTATTGCTACAAAGAATTGCCGCATCATATCTCTCATATTATTGATTCAATTATTGTCACAAGATTATCATCGTGATAATATTTTATATTATTAAATCAATAATTGAGACGACAAAGTTATTCATATTATTATTTACAATATTGATAATGTCTAGAAGTTATGTCAAGGAGAAGTTTGGTCACCTAATTGCGCGCCAATAAGGAGAAATCCTTATCGGAAAACCCCTTCTTTCCTGGGAACAGCCTGGTTGTTAAATATTGTGAGTTATAATATTATTGATGAATAAGTTCGTATTGATTAAAGATGAAATTGATATTTTCATTGTGTTGGGATTATTAGTGTTAGTGGAATTCGACATTTATTTTGATAATAATTAATGCCGGGAGGTTATATTGACCAATCTGGTAATTCACTGGATAAATGAACAATTAATTGCTATTAATTCACATGTTTATAACTATGTGTTCACATGTGTGTACTATTGATTCACATGATTTACTATTAGGGGAGTTAGTGCAAGATTGACAATACTTGCATGACTAAATTAAAAATGAAGGTATAGATGAAGGTACTATATTGTAATTAGTTTTTTTTACATGATTATACTATTAAGTCACATGATTGAACTATTGATTCACATTATTTACTATTAGGGAGGTGGTGCAAGATTGATAATACTTGCAGGACTAAATTAAAAATAAAGAAAAAGAGGAAGGTATTATACTGTAATATTTTGAGCCCCAGAACGTGCAATTATCGAAACTATATTTTTCTATAAATAGAAGCTCATTCTTCCTTCATTTCTCACCAATTCACTAAAGCTATAGAGCAATTATTATAGAGAGAAATTATAGAGAGAAAGAAGAAGAGAAGTCTCGCTACCTCACTATTCCAAAGAGATCCGGTCTTTCTTCTAAGGTGAGGGTATTATTCTTTTGAATTCATGAAGAGAGTTATTTTCTTTCAATACTGTGAGGTTGTTATTCCATTCTTTATTATTTTGTTGGAATTACTGTCTGTCAAGTACCGCATACATGGTAAAATTCTTTACGTTATTTCATTCTTTATTATTACATTGGAATAACGTCTGTGCATGTGATTCTATCGCATGCCTAGTGAATTTCATTGTTATTCCATTCTTTATTATTATGTTGGAATATCACATCTGTGCGGATTACACCCCAAAATAGGTCTACATCACCCATTCATATTAGAGTTGTCAACACAGTGCATTATAATTCCATGCATGTAAACAACTACAACTTTATTATTACATCCCCATTAAAAAATGTGAGTTTAAATACGATATTGCCATCTAGACAATATCCACATACAAATAAATCCTCATCATAATTATTGATACATTATTTTACAACAATGGTGAGGACTACTAAACAACTCTCCCTAGAACTTTCATTCCATACCCCGACTGCATTTCGCTATATTCTCGCCCCCGAGAAGAAAAATGGAACAAAAGGAAAAGGGTGAGCTCGACTAGCCCAAAGAAGAATATTATGACTAAGATAATATACAACAAAATTATCGTTAGTCTTCAACAGAAAAAAATATAATAGAATACAATAGACAACAAGTTTTAAATCAATATTCGCAATGAAATAATAATTCATTAGAAGAGTTAAGTAGAGAATGCAAACTACTATCTTCTATGTATGAATTTTAAAGTTCATCGCTCTATTTTTATCCCTCGTAACATCAATCAATATATATCTGGGATCAAATATTCATCCTTGCACTATGTGCCAAGGACATTCACCATTGGTCATGTTCATCTAAACACTGCTCATCTTTGCACTACGGGCCAAAGATATTCATCAAAAATCATTCATCTTTGCACTACGTGCCAAAGATATTCATCGAAATCATTCATCTTTGCACCACGGCCAAAGATATTCATCATAAATCATTCATCTTGCACTATGTGCCAAAGATATTCAATAATATCATCATTTAAGACCGAGGATGATGAAAATATTTTTTTTTAAAGAAACGAATCCAAAGTGAAACAAAATGACAAGGATTAAGGATTAAGGATTCAGAGTGATTTTTGTTTTATCCACGCCCAAAAATACCTCAAAAATAATCATAGTGGTGTAAAATTCAAGAATGATCAAAACATGGATACAATCAAAGCTAGTATCCACAATAGATATTTTGGACTTAAAAGAAAAATTTTCATTTTTCATGAATAAGGCCAGATTCGTGAATAAAGGTCAGATACGTGAATAGGCCAGATACGTGAATAAGTAAACTTCGACACCAAAAGTTCCAAATTTGATAAAAAACTTCAGATCAATATTTCAAAGATAATGATATTGAAGAAATAATATCATTATTAAAAAAAAATAATATCCCTTACCGAAAAGATCAAGATTTAACCGAATATCGGATATAGACTATATCTTGAACTTTCACCGTATAGCAATACTCAAAGTATACTCAAAATACTCACAAGAATACGCCGATAATATAGAGAGAGAAAACTTCAGTTTTTCGTGTGATTTTCAATTCTAACCTAAGCACCTATTTATAGAAATCGCTAGTAACACCAAAAGTAAAATTTAATAAAATATTAATATTTATAAAAATATTATACGTATTCTTTGAAATCTGAATCTCAGCAATTCACACATGCCAACCTTCTAGAAGAAAATAAAAAACGTTTTTCTAATTTAAAATAATTTAAACTTCCAAAATCAATTATTTTGAGCTTCTAACTTCAATAATTCATAATAAATAGCCCTTTTATCAGAAAAAATTCGAATCTCATGAAGTTTTTATAGGAAATTCAATTTCTACAACTTTGCGTAAGAAAGTTTTTCCAAATTTCAAATGTAAATTGACCAAATCCATAAACGGGTGATTTTAGAGGCTATAATCAAATTTCACCAATAAATGGGGTCCACCGACATGTTTAACATGTTTTAAACATTTATTGCAACAAAAATACTCTTCCTCCTCAGATACTCATATATCCCACATTCGTTGTAAAAATATCACCATTATTATATTATTAAAATATAATAATATATATTTAAATGAATTATTTTATCGTAAAAGATAAAATTTCAATTTTTAACAATTGTCACATTAAAAATTTTCTCCATCTATATCCACATAAAATCAATATTTTCCTCATCATATGAATCAATAATTAATTATTCACAAATAATATTACGTAATCACAATATCGACAACCTGCAGCAGCCTCAGTGAGCAGGGGCTTTCCAATAAGAATTTCTCCTCATCGGCGCAAGCAATTAGGTGACCAAACCTCTCCTTAGATGTAGTAACTTCTAGACATTGCCAATAATGTTATCTAATAATATTATTCAGATAATATGAATTATTGTTTTCGATAATGAAAAATATCGTAATGACAATTATTAAAACAACAAAGAATATAAAATATCAACGCAAAGAATTATTGAATCAATAAAATAAAACACCGAATAAAGAATTATCAGAACCATTATTGAGTAGTGCCTTCACGTAAGAGTCAATAATTGGTGCAATACCGTGCTACCGCTCAACAACGCCAGACATCGTGTTTTAACCACCGGTATTCCAACAAAGGTAAATTCAGAATAACTACGCCGTTATTTTTAAACAACTTATATTTGTCATTTTCTTCCTCCAATCGCTGTTATGGGGGCCACACATGGTCGCTACTGGCCGCATTTAATATTCCCGACAAGCATTTAATATTCCACCACCAAACTAATATTCCCGACAACAATGAATATTTTATAACCACTTGCTTATTTTGAAATATTTATGATTTTACCCGTAATTCATCCACATTAATCACATCAACCCTTACTATTTCAAAATAATAATTAGAGGAAATTAAATTTCATTTATTAATTATTTGGGATCTTACAACCTCCCTCCTTATGAAATTTCGTCCCCTAAATTGACGACGCATTCTGTGTTTCAAAAGATGAGGATACTCGCTTTCATTTCCGCTTTCCAACTCCTGTGTCATTTCCTCTATAGCATGGTTTCTCCACAAGACTTTAACTTGTGGTATGACCTTCGTATGTAGGACATGCTCCTTCCTATCCAAGATCTTGACAGTACTTCCTCACACGTTAAGTCTTGGCTATCTCGTCCGGTTCTAACTCAATAACGTGATTCGGTCTTTCACATATTTATTTAAGTACGATATGTGAAACACATTATGAACATTTAGACATACTTGGAGGTAACGCGAGTCTATAGGCTACATTTCCTACTCGGTCAAGAATTTGAAATGGACCAATAAATCGTGGATCGAGCTTTCTCTCTCCCTAATCTTGTAACTCCCTTCCATGGGGCAACACGCAACAATACATGATCCCCTATACTAAATTCCACATCCTTTCGATGAAGATCCGCATAACTCTTTTGTCGATCTTGTGCCGCTTTGTATACGCTTGTTTAATCATTTGGATCTTTTCAGTAGTCATATCGCATTTTAACTCGGGTCCCAACAATGTTGCTTCACCCACCTCATCCCAACATATCGAGAGCTTACACTTTCGGCCCATATAATGCTTCAATGGGGCCACACCTATACTTGCTCGATAATCGTTGTTGTAGGAGAATTCCACCAATGGTAAATACTTATCCCAACCGCCTTGAAGTCTAGGACACAGTAGTCTTAATAAATCTTCAAGAGTTTGAATAGTCCTCTCGATTGTCCGTCTGCTTGAGGATGGTATGTCGAATCAATCTTAAACTGCATCCATAGCTTTTTTGCAAGCTAACCCAAAATCTTGAAGTGAATCTTGGGTCACGATCCAAACTATGGATACTGCATGCCATGCAATCTCACAATCTCATTTACGACATTTGAGCAAGACGCTCAAGGAATAAGTCTCCAGATTGGCAAGAAATGAGCAGACTTGGTTAATCTATCAACAATAACCCAAATAGCATTTATGCCTTGAGAAACCGTGGAAGTCCCGTGAACTAAATCCATGGTAATGTGTTCCCACTTCCATTTCGGAATCTCAAGTGGTTGCAATGGTCCCTTAGGCACTTGATGCTCGCCTTTACACGCTGACAAGTTAAACATGTTGAGATAAACTTTGCAATCTCTCTCTTCATATTGTTCCACCAAAATGTATGTCAAGATCACGATACATTTTAGTACTTCCTTGATGGATTGCAAATGGTGTATTGTGTGCCTCCATCATAATCTTGTACTTCAAATCGTAATCGTTAGAACACAAAGTCCGGAGTGGACTCAAGTATTCCTTCTTCATCAATTCTCGCCCTAATAGCTCCTTCTTGTACTTTCTTCTTCATATGCATCGCCCGGCCCTGCCTGGGTGGCTTGAGCAACCTTAACTTTTTCTATTAAAGTTGGCTCTACGCGATATTTGACATCATCGCACTCTGCTCCTCGTGATATGATCTTCTACTCAACGCGTCACTACCACGCTCGCTTTTCGTGATGGTATTGAATAGTGTGGTCGTAGTCTTCAATAGCTCGAGCCAACGTCCGCCGCCGCCAGATGTTAAGTTCTTTTTGAGTGAAGAAATATTTAAGGCTTTTTATGGTCCGAATATATCTCCACTTTCTCTCCATATAGATAGTGCCTCCGCATCTTTAGCTAAAACGATCGGGCCGCTAACTCTAGATCATGAGTAGGATAATTCCTCTCATATCTTTTTGTTGTCGCGAGGCATAGGCTATGACTTTCCCACGCTGTGCATGAGAACACATCCTAACCCTTTGCCTCAAGCATCATCAGAGATAACAAATCCATCCGAACCAGATGGTATTGTTAGAACAAAATCAAATAAGTCTCCTTTAAGCTCTTGAAACTCTTCTCGCACTCTTCGCCTCCAAACGAATTTTGTATCCTTCCGAAGTTAGATGAGTTAATCTGAGTAGCGATTCGAGAAAACCCTTCCACTTAATCTCCGATAATAACCAAATTTAAGCCCAAAAGCTACGTGATTTCACCACCGACTTTGCTGTTCTAACTTTGTATTGCTTCAATCTTCACGTCGTCAGATACTCCATGTTTTGACACACATGCCCAAGAAATGCTACTTCCTCAAGCCGTAACTCGATTTCTTTAACTTGGCATAAAGCTTGTTTTCACGAAGCCTTTCGAGTACCATCTTCAAATGGTGCTCATGATCTTCACGGCTTTTGAATATATGAGGATGTCATCAATAAAGACAACAACGAATCGATCCAAATACTCTTTGAATACTCTGGTTCATCATATCCATGAAAGCCGCAGGAGCATTAGTCAATCCGAAAGACATAACTAAGAATTCATAATGCCCGCATCGAAGTTCTAAAGGCGCCTTTGAATATCCTCGCTTCTAATCTTCAAATTGATGATATCCGTAACTAAGATCGATTTTTGAAAAGAATTGTGCTCCTTCAGAATCGGGTCAAACAAGTCATCAATACGAGGTAGAGGATACCTATTCTTGATAGTGACATGGTTCAATTCCCGATAGTCAATACAAAGTCGATACCCCGCTCTTTCTTTCTTTACAAATAAAACAGAGCACCCCAAGGAGATGTACTAGATTTAATGAAACCAATGTCCAACAACTCCTCGTAGTTGGACCTTTAACTCCTCAAGTTCAATAGAGCCATTCGATATGGGGTTTTAGAAATGGGCTTTGTACCAAAGTTCAAGGTCAATAAAGAATTCAACTTCACGCTCGGGGTAGACCGAAGTTCTTCAGAAATACGCCAGAAAGTTAATAACAACAGAATATTATTCAATTTTGACGTGTCTTTATTCAAATCCATAACATGGGCTAAGAAAGCTTGACATCCGCTTTTTAATAAACGAATAGCTTTATGATTAGATATGACATGTTGATTGATTTTAATGGTTTAGTTGCTTGAATTCAACAACAAAGTTGTTTAGGAATATGAAAGCTAACAACCTTATTTAAAACAATCAATTTTGGCATGATGAGTAGTTAACCAATCAATCCCTAAAATCACATCAAAAGCAAGTATCTTTAAAGAGATAAGGTCAATGTGTAAGATAAGGGTGCCAACATGGATTAGACAAGATTTATAAACAAAGTGGATGTGATGAAAGTTTCTCCTAACTGAGTTTCCACAGATAGGTCAAAGTCTAATTTCTCCTGAGTCAAGTTTAAACGCTGAGCACAAGCAGAGAGATAAATGAATGGGTAGCACCCAGATTCAGTAAAGTATAAACTTCACAAGAATTTATAAATAGCTTACCCGTGATCACCTCGCTTGGGTTCCTCGATTTTGACCAAACCACAACAAACGCCTTCCAGAACTCGCTGACTTTGACTTTTCTCGGGATGTTTTTTGAGTCACCGCCCCTCATTGAACTAGGTTTCGCTATGCGTGCAATCTCGAAAGCGATATGTCCTTCCTTTCCACAATTATAGCATACCGAACTGCTAGGGCGCTTGACCGATATGTCCTCTTTTCCAGATTTATAAGATATGACCGGTGGTCGTTTCTCCTCCTTGGAACCAGCTTGTCACTGCATCGCTGCCTTCTTCACATGGTCGTTGTTGAATCTCTCTTTTAAAATCTCCTCCCCGACTCTCGCTTCTTCTATTTTCATGGCTATGATTACCACCAGAGTGGTTACCATTTTTGTCCGCCTTTTTCTTTCTCCACCGATTATTGTTGTTTTGTTGATCGCTATCTCCAGATGATCCTCGATTGTGGTACCTCTATTGACCGCATTTCGTTATCTCGCTTCTAACAATTGAGCCTCATAACAACATCCTAATAGAGAGAAAATTTATGAGAGATGAGATATCGACGATGCCGGGTTTCAAACCTCTCGTAAACATCCGCCATAACGCTCCTCATTCTCCACCAAATGAGGTGCAAAACCGATAACTCGCAAATTTCGCCAGATCGAGACACCGCCATGTTGTTCTCGCTTCCAGCCTAATAAACTCCACTTCCTTCATATGATTTAACACTTTCGTGAAAGTATTTGTCATTAAATAGTTTCAAACGCCTCCCAAGACACGCCGAAAGCGGCCGGCCGGGTACGCTTCACGCACTCCCACCAAGAGTCCGCTTCGCCACACGAACATAAAGGGGCGAATGGAACCTTCTTCTTCTTCGCATCCCAAGACATCGAATATCTTGGTAATTTGTTTTGACCCATGTTTCGCCATGATCGGATCCGCTTTCCTTAAATTTCGTGGTCCCAACTCTTGAATCGCGCTGGGTCGTGACAACCCGTGAATTGCTATCATTTCCTCCTATGTTTTGAACACGAGTCTCCTCGCCTCGATTTTGCATGAATCGCAAAAAGCTTCTAAATATCCCCTCGCTCATCATCTCCGCCTGGTGTTGTTCACATGAGGAACATTGCCACTGCTGCACGCTCTCCTCCGCTGGTGAGTACAAAGGCTCCACTGGCCTCATTTCCATTGTTAATATTCTCAACGACATTCTCAAACATCGCCATAAAACAAGGGTTAATTAAGGAAATCAATATATCACATAATATCCCTATATATCGAATTCAACTATCAAATAAGCTTAGGTAGGACACACTAGCTAAGGATTTACTCTGCCTCCCTCCTAGTTCTATTCCCCGATCTCCGCCAGAGATCATATCCCTAAGCTCGATACCAACCGTGACACCCCCAAAATAGGTCTACATCCCCATTCTCGAGTTGTCAATACACTGCATGTAAACAACTACAACTTTATTATTACAATAGTAAAACTGTGAGTTTAAATACGATATTGCCATCTAGACAATATCCACATACAAATAAATCCTCATCATAATTATTGATACATTATTTTACAACAATGGTGAGGACTACTAAACAACTCTCCCTAGAACTTTCATTCCATACCCGACTGCATTTCGCTATATTCTCGCCTCCCGAGAAGAAAAATGGAACAAAAAGGAAAAGGGTGAGCTCGACTAGCCCAAAAGAAGAATATTATGACTAAGATAATATACAACAAAATTATCGTTAGTCTTCAACAGGAAAAATATAATAGAATACAATAGACAACAAGTTTTAAATCAATATTCGCAATGAAATAATAATTCATTAGAAGAGTTAAGTAGAGAATGCAAACTACTATCTTCTATGTATGAATTTTAAAGTTCATCGCCTATTTTTATCCCCTCAGAACATCAATCAATATATATCCGGGATCAAATATTCATCCTTGCACTATGTGCCAAGGACATTCACCAGCTTGGTCATGTTCATCTAAACACTGCTCTGCTCATCTTTTGCACTACGGCCAAAGATATTCATCGAAATCATTCATCTTGCACTACTAGCCAAAGATATTCATCATAAATCATTCATCTTTGCACCATCGCCAAAGATATTCATCATAAATCATTCATCTTTGCACCATGTGCCAAAGATATTCAATAATATCATCATTTAAGACCGAGGATGATGAAAATATTTTTTTAAAGAAACGAATCCAAAGGAAACAAAATGACAAGGATTAAGGATTAAGGATTCGATTCAGACTTTGTTTTATCCACGCCCAAAAAATACCTCAAAAATAATCATAGTGGTGTAAAATTCAAGAATGATCAAAACATGGATACAATCAAAGCTAGTATCCACAATAGATATTTTGGACTTAAAAGAAAAATTTTTATTTTTCATGAATAAAGGCCGATTCGTGAATAAGGTCAGATACGTGAATAAGGCCGATACGTGAATAAGAATCTCGACACCAAAAGTTCCAAATTTGATAAAAACTTCAGATCAATATTTCAAAGATAATGATATTGAAGAAATAATATCATTAAAAAAAAAATAATATCCCTTACTCGAAAAGATCAAGATTTAATCGAATATCGGATATAGACTATATCTTGAACTTTCACCGATAGCAATACTCAAAGTATACTCAAAATACTCACAAGAATACGCCGATAATATAGAGAGAGAAAACTTCAGCTTCGTGTGATTTTCAATTCTAACCCAAGACCTATTTATAGAAATCGCTGTAACACCAAAGGTAGTAAAATTTAATATAATATTAATATATATAAAAATATTATACGTATTCTTTGAAATCTGAATCTCAAAGAATTCACACATGCCAACCTTCTAGAAAAAAATAAAAAAACGTTTTTCTAATTTAAAATAATTTAAACTTCCAAAATCAATTATTTTGAGCTTCTAACTTCAATAATTCATAATAAATAGCCCTTTTATCAAAAAAATTCGAATCTCATGAAGTTTTTATAGGAAATTCAATTTCTACAACTTTGCGTAAGAAAGTTTTTCCAAATTTCCAAATGTAAATTGACCAAAATCCAAAACGGGTGATTTTAGAGGCTATAATCAAATTTCACCAATAAATGGGGTCCACCGACATGTTTAATATGTTTTAAACATTTATTGCAAAAAAAATACTCTTCCTCCTCAGATACTCATATATCCCACATTCGTTGTAAAATATCACCATTATTATATTATTAAAATATAATAATATATATTTAAATGAATTATTTTATCGTAAAAAGATAAAATTTCAATTTTCAACAATTGTCACATTAAAAATTTTTCCATCTATATCCACATAAAATCAATATTTTCTCATCATATGAATCAATAATTAATTATTCACAAATAATATTATGTAATCACAATATCGACAACTGTGCAGCTCCTGTGAAAGGGGCTTTCCAATAAGAATTTCTCCTCTCATCGGGCGCCAAGCAATTAGGTGACCAAACCTCTCCTTAGATGTAACTTTCTAGACATTGCCAATAATGTTATCTAATAATATTATTCAGATAATATGAATTATTGTTTCGATAATGAAAAAAATACCGTAATGACAATTATTAAAACAACAAAGAATATAAAATATCAACGCAAAGAATTATTGAATCAATAAAATAAAACACCGAATAAAGAATTATCAGAACCATTATCGAGTAGTGCCTTCACGTAAGAGTCAATAATTGGTGCAATACCGCGTGCTACCGCTCAACAACGCCAGACATCGTGGTTTTAACCAACCGGTATTCCAACAAAGGTAAACTCAGAATAACTACGCCGTTATTTTTAAACAACTTATATTTGTCATTTTCTTCCTCCAATCGCCACATGGGCCCACACATGGTGGTCGCTGGCCGCATTTAATATTCCCCCGACAAAGATTTAATATTCCACCACCAAACTAATATTCCCCGACAACAATGAATATTTTATAACCACTTGCTTATTTTGAAATATTTATGATTTTACCCAGAACTATCCACATTAATCACATCAACCCTTACTATTTCAAAATAATAATTAGAGGAAATTAAATTTCATTTATTAATTATTTGGGATCTTACAACCTCCCTCCTTATGAAATTTCGCCCTCTAAATTGACGACGCATTCGTGTGTTTCAAAAGATGAGGATACCTCGCTTTCATTTCCGCTTCCAACTCCCTGTGTCATTTCCTCTATAAGATGGTTTCTCCACAAGACTTTAACTTGTGGTATGACCTTCGTATGTAGGACATGCTCCTTCCTATCCAAGATCTTGACAGTACTTCCTCACACGTTAAGTCTTCTCGCTATCTCGTCCTGGTTCTAACTCAATAACGTGATTCGGTCTTTCACATATTTATTTAAGTATGATATGTGAAACACATTATGAACACGAGACATACTTGGAGGTAACGCGAGTCTATAGGCTACATTTCCTACTCTGGCCAAGAATTTGAAATGGACCAATAAATCGTGGATCGAGCTTTCTCTCTTCCCTAATCTTGTAACTCCTTCCATGGGGCAACACGCAACAATACATGATCCCCTATACTAAATTCCACATCCTTTCGATGAAGATCCGTGATAACTCTTTTGTCGATCTTGTGCCGCTTTGTATACGCTTGTTTAATCATTGGATCTTTTCAGTAGTCATATCGCATTTAACTCGGGTCCCAACAATGTTGCTTCACCCACCTCATCCCAACATATTGGAGAGCTTACACTTTCGGCCCATATAATGCTTCAATGGGGCCACACCTATACTTGCTCGATAATCGTTGTTGTAGGAGAATTCCACCAATGGTAAATACTTATCCCAACCGCCCTTGAAGTCTAGGACACAGTAGTCTTAATAAATCTTCAAGAGTTTGAATAGTCCTCTCTCGATTGTCCGTCTGCTTGAGGATGGTATGCCGAATCAATCTTAAACTGCATCCATAGCTTTTTTGCAAGCTAACCCAAAATCTTGAAGTGAATCTTGGGTCACGATCCAAACTATGGATATCGGCATGCCATGCAATCTCACAATCTCATTTACGACACATTGAGCAAGACGCTCAAGGAATAAGTCTCCAGATTGGCAAGAAATGAGCAGACTTGGTTAATCTATCAACAATAACCCAAATAGCATTTATGCCTTGAGAAACCGTGGAAGTCCCGTGAACTAAATCCATGGTAATGTGTCCCACTTCCATTTCGGAATCTCAAGTGGTTGCAATGGTCCCTTAGGCACTTGATGCTCCGCTTTACACGCTGACAAGTTAAACATGTTGAGATAAACTTTGCAATCTCTCTCTTCATATTGTTCCACCAAAATGTATGTCAAGATCACGATACATTTTAGTACTTCCTGATGGATTGCAAATGGTGTATGTGTGCCTCCATCATAATCTTGTACTTCAAATCGTAATCGTTAGAACACAAAGTCCGGAGTGGACTCAAGTATTCCTTCTTCATCAATTCTCGCCCTAATAGCTCCTTCTTGTACTTTCTTCTTCATATGCATCACCCGGCCCTGGCTTGAGCAACCTTAACTTTTTCTATTAAAGTTGGCTCTACGCGATATTTGACATCATCGCACTCTGCTCCTCGTGATATGATCTTCTACTCAACGCGCCGCCTACCACGCTCGCTTTTCCGTGATGGTATTGAATAGTGTGGTCGTAGTCTTCAATAGCTCGAGCCAACGTCGCCGCCAGATGTTAAGTTCTTTTTGAGTGAAGAAATATTTAAGGCTTTTTATGGTCCAATATATCTCCACTTTCTCTCCATATAGATAGTGCCTCCGCATCTTTTTAGCGAAAACGATCGGGCCGCTAACTCTAGATCATGAGTAGGATAATTCCTCTCATATTCTTTGTTGTCGCGAGGCATAGGCTATGACTTTCCCACGCTGCATGAGAACACATCCTAACCTTTGCTCAAGCATCATCAGAGATAACAAATCCATCCCAACCAGATGGTATTGTTAGAACAAAATAAATAAGTCTCCTTTAAGCTCTTGAAACTCTTCTCGCACTCTTCGCCCAAACGAATTTTGTATCCTTCCGAAGTTAGATGAGTTAATCTGAGTAGCGATTCGAGAAAACCCTTCCACTTAATCTCCGATAATAACCAAATTTAAGCCCAAAAGCTACGTGATTTCAACCACCGATTTTGCTGTTCTAACTTTGTATTGCTTCAATCTTCACGTCAACAGATACTCCATGTTTTGACACACATGCCCAAGAAATGCTACTTCCTCAAGCCGTAACTCGTGATTTCTTTAACTTGGCATAAAGCTTTGTTTTCACGGGTTTTGGAGTACCAAACCAAATGGTGCTCATGATCTTCACGGCTTTTGAATATATGAGGATGTCATCAATAAAGACAACAACGAATCGATCCAAATACTCTTTGAATACTTGGCTCATCATATCCATGAAAGTCGCAGGAGCATTAGTCAATCCGAAAAGACATAACTAAGAATTCATAATGCCCGCATCGAAGTTCTAAAGGCGCCTTTTGAATATCCTCGCCTAATCTTCACCGATGATATCCGTAATCTAAGATCGATTTTTGAAAAGAATTGTGCTCCTTGCAATCGGGTCAAACAAGTCATCAATACGAGGTAGAGGATACCTATTCTTGATAGTGACATGGTTCAATTCCCGATAGTCAATACAAAGTCGCATACCCCCGCTTTTCTTTCTTTACAAATAAAAAACAGAGCACCCCAAGGAGATGTACTAGATTTAATGAAACCAATGTCCAACAACTCTCGTAGTTGGACTTTAACTCCTCAAGTTCAATAGAGCCATTCGATATGGGGTTTTAGAAATGGGCTTTGTACCTGTGTTCAAGGTCAATAAAGAATTCAACTTCACGCTCGGGGTAGACCGAAGTTCTTCAGAAATACGCCAGAAAGTTAATAACAACAGAATATTATTCAATTTTGACGTGTCTTTATTCAAATCCATAACATGGGCTAAGAAAGCTTGACATCCGCTTTTTTAATAAACTAATAGCTTTTATGATTAGATATGATGTTGATTGATTTTAATGGTTTAGTTGTTGAATTCAACAACAAAGTTGTTTAGGAATATGAAAGCTAACAACCTTATTTAAAACAATCAATTTTGGCATGATGAGTAGTTAACCAATCAATCCCTAAAATCACATCAAAAGCAAGTATCTTTAAAGAGATAAGGTCAACAGTAAGATAAGGGTGCCAACATGGATTAGACAAGATTTATAAACAAAGGATGTGATGAAAGTTTCTCCTAACTGAGTTTCCACAGATAGTCAAAGTCTAATTTCTCCTGAGTCAAGTTTAAACGCTGAGCACAAGCAGAGAGATAAATGAATGGGTAGCACCAGATTCAGTAAAGTATAAACTTCACAAGAATTTATAAATAGCTTACCCGTGATCACCTCGCTTGGGTTCCTCGATTTTGACCACCACAACAAACGCCTTCCAGAACCGCTGATTTTTGACTTTTTCTCGGGATGTTTTTGAGTCACCCCCCTCACGAACTAGGTTTCGCCATCGCGGCAATCTCGAGTTTATATGTCCTTCCTTTCCACAATTATAGCATACCGAATCTGCAGGGCGCTTTGACCGATATGTCTCTTTTTTTCAGATTTATAAGATACGACCGGTGGTCGTTTCTCTCCTTGGAACCAGCTTGTCACGGCATCGCTGCCTTCACATGGTCGTTGTTGAATCTCCTCTTTAAAATCTCCTCCCGACTCGCTTTTTCTATTTTCATGGCTATGATTACCACCAGAGTGGTTACCATTTTTGTCCGCTTTTTTCTTTCTCCACCGATTATTGTTGTTTTGTTGATCGCTATCTCCCAGATGATCCTCGATTGTGGTACCTGGCCGACCGCATCAAGTATCTCGCCTAACAATTGAGCCCTCGTTAACAACATCCTAATAGAGAGAAAATTTATGAGAGATGAGATATCGACGATGCCGGTTTCAAACCTCTCGTAAACATCCCGCCATACACGCTCCTCATTCTCCACCAAATGAGGTGCAAACCGATAACTCGCAAATTTCGCTCGCAGATCGAGACACCGCCATGTTGTTTCGCCCAGCCTAATAAACTCCACTTCCTTCATATGATTTAACACTTTCGTGAAAGTATTTGTCATTAAATAGTTTCAAACGCCTCCCAAGACATGCCGAAAAGGGCCGGCCGATGGTACGCTTCACGCACTCCCACCAAGAGTCCGCTTCGCCATTTTAACATAAAGGTGGCGAATGGAACTTCTTTCTTTTCTCAGGCATCCCAAGACATCGAATATCTTGGTAATTTGCTTGACCCATGTTTCGCCATGATCGGATCCGCTTTCCTTAAATTCGTGGTCCCAACTTTGAATCGTCATTGTCGTGACAACCCGTGAATTGCTATCATTTCTCCTATGTTTTGAACACGAAGTCTCCTCGTCTCGATTTTGCATGAATCGCAAAAAGCTTCTAAATATCCCCTCGCTCATCATCTCGCTTCAGCTGGTGTTGTTCACATGAGGAACATTGCCACCTGCTGCACGCTCTCCTCGCTGGTGAGTACAAAAGGCTCCACTGGCCTCATTTCCATTGTTAATATTCTCACGACATTCTCAAACACCGCATAAAACAAGGGTTAATTAAGGAAATCAATATATCACATAATATCCCTATATATCGACCAACTATCAAATAAGCTTAGTAGGACACACTAGCCAAGGATTTACTCTGCCTCCCTCCTAGTTCTATTCCCCGATCTCCGCCAGAGATCATATCCCTAAGCTCGATACCAACCGTGACACCCCCAAAATAGGTCTACATCCCCATTCTCGAGTTGTCAATACACCTGCATGTAAACAACTACAACTTTATTATTACAATAGTAAAACTGTGAGTTTAAATACGTATATTGCCATCTAGACAATATCCACATACAAATAAATCCTCATCATAATTATTGATACATTATTTTACAACAATGGTGAGGACTACTAAACAACTCTCCCTAGAACTTTCATTCCATACCCGACTGCATTGCTATATATTCTCGCCCCGAGAAAGAAAAATGGAACAAAAGGAAAAGGGTGAGCTCGACTAGCCCAAAGAAGAATATTATGACTAAGATAATATACAACAAAATTATCGTTAGTCTTCAACAGAAAAATATAATAGAATACAATAGACAACAAGTTTTAAATCAATATTCGCAATGAAATAATAATTCATTAGAAGAGTTAAGTAGAGAATGCAAACTACTATCTTCTATGTATGAATTTTAAAGTTCATCGCCTATTTTTATCCCTCGAACATCAATCAATATATATCCGATCAAATATTCATCCTTGCACTATGTGCCAAGGACATTCACCAGCTTGGTCATGTTCATCTAAACACTGCTCATCTTTGCACTACGCCAAAGATATTCATCGAAATCATTCATCTTTGCACTACTAGCCAAAGATATTCATCGAAATCATTCATCTTGCACCATCGCCAAAGATATTCATCATAAATCATTCATCTTTGCACCATGTGCCAAAGATATTCAATAATATCATCATTTAAGACCGAGGATGATGAAAAATATTTTTTTAAAGAAACGAATCCAAAGGAAACAAAATGACAAGGATTAAGGATTAAGGATTCAGATTTTGTTTTATCCACGCCCAAAAATACCTCAAAAAAAATAATCATAGTGGTGTAAAATTCAAGAATGATCAAAACATGGATACAATCAAAGCTAGTATCCACAATAGATATTTTGGACTTAAAAGAAAAATTTTCATTTTTCATGAATAAAGGCCGATTCGTGAATAAGTGTCAGATACGTGAATAAAGGCCAGATACGTGAATAAGAACTCTCGACACCAAAAGTTCCAAATTTGATAAAAACTTCAGATCAATATTTCAAAGATAATGATATTGAAGAAATAATATCATTAAAAAAAAAATAATATCCCTTACCTCGAAAAGATCAAGATTTAATCGAATATCGGATATAGACTATATCTTGAACTTTCACCGATAGCAATACTCAAAGTATACTCAAAATACTCACAAGAATACGCCGATAATATAGAGAGAGAAAACTTCAGCTTCGTGTGATTTTCAATTCTAACCCAAGACCTATTTATGTGAAATCGCTGTAACACAAAAAAAGTAAAATTTAATAAAATATTAATATATATAAAAATATTATATTTATTCTTTGAAATCTGAATCTCAAAGAATTCACACATGCCAACCTTCTAGAAAAAATAAAAAAACGTTTTTCTAATTTAAAATAATTTAAACTTCCAAAATCAATTATTTTTGAGTTTCTAACTTCAATAATTCATAATAAATAGCCCTTTTATCAGAAAAATTGAATCTCATGAATTTTTATAGGAAATTCAATTTCTACAACTTTGCGTAAGAAAGTTTTTCCAAATTCCAAATGTAAATTGACCAAATCCACAAACGGGTGATTTTAGAGGCTATAATCAAATTTCACCAATAAATGGGGTCCACCGACATGTTTAACATGTTTTAAACATTTATTGCAACAAAAATACTCTTCCTCCTCAGATACTCATATATCCCACATTCGTTGTAAAAATATCACCATTATTATATTATTAAAATATAATAATATATATTTAAATGAATTATTTTATCGTAAAAAGATAAAATTTCAATTTTCAACAATTGTCACATTAAAATTTTCTCCATCTATATCCACATAAAATCAATATTTTCCTCATCATATGAATCAATAATTAATTATTCACAAATAATATTATGTAATCACAATATCGACAACCTGTGCAGCTCCTGTGAAAGAGGGGCTTTCCAATAAGAATTTCTCTCATCGGGCGCCGCAATTAGGTGACCAAACCTCTCCTTAGATGTAACTTTCTAGACATTGCCAATAATGTTATCTAATAATATTATTCAGATAATATGAATTATTGTTTCGATAATGAAAAATATCGTAATGACAATTATTAAAACAACAAAGAATATAAAATATCAACGCAAAGAATTATTGAATCAATAAAATAAAACACCGAATAAAGAATTATCAGAACCATTATTGAAAAAGTGCCTTCACGTAAGAGTCAATAATTGGTGCAATACCGCGTGCTACCGCTCAACAACGCCAGACATCGTGTTTTAACCAACCGGTATTCCAACAAAGGTAAATCAGAATAACTACGCCGCTATTTTTAAACAACTTATATTTGTCATTTTCTTCCTCCAATCGCTGTTATGGGGCCCACACATGGTCGCTACTGGCCGCATTTAATATATTCCCGACAAAGATTTAATATTCCACCACCAAACTAATATTCCCCTAACAACAATGAATATTTTATAACCACTTGCTTATTTTTGAAATATTTATGATTTTACCCGTAGAATTATCCACATTAATCACATCAACCCTTACTATTTCAAAATAATAATTAGAGGAAATTAAATTTCATTTATTAATTATTTGGGATCTTGCTCCCAACCGATCAAGATGTTGGTGGTGATGAGCGAGAAAGGAGAGAAAATTAAGGCTATAAGGAGTGATCATGGTAGAGAATTCGACTTCTCAGAAATGGACAAGTTCTGCACAGACAATGGCATCAGTCATAACTTCTCAGCTCCACGAACTCCTCAATAAAATGGAGTAGCTGAGAGAAACAACAGGACTTTGATAGAGGCTGGAAGAACTCTACTAGCAGTAGCCGATCTGCCTGAATACTTCTGGGCAGAAGCTATCAACACTGCATGCTACACTCAGAATAGATCACTCATACACTCTACGATTAAGAAGACTCCTTATGAACTATGGAAAGGAAGAAAGCCAAGTATCAGCTACTTTCATGTATTCGGCTGTGCATGCTACATTCTCAAAAATAAAAAGCAATACTTGACAAAGTTTCAACCCAAGTCAGACGAAGGAATCTTTCTTGGATATGCCACAGACAGTAAGGCCTACAGAGTGTTCAACAAGAAGACACTGAGTGTTGAAGTCTCGATTCACATCATCAATGATGAGACAGACTTAGACAAAACAGTGCTTCAAGACACTACGACCGACAGTTCAGACACTACGAACGAGGTCGTCGAGCCCAACACTACGATCGTAGTTCCAGATAGTGAAATCGTTGAACAAGGAAATGAGATCGTAGAGAGGCCTATGAAAGACAACGAACCTTCACACCAAGAAGAAGAAATAGATCTTGAATACCTAAGACAAGAAGGCATCAGGACAGACGTCCCAACAGGAAACAGATGGGCAAGAGATCACACTCAAGATTTAATCATTGGTGATCCGAGTGCAAGAGCTGGCACTCAAAATGAATGTTTCTATCTAAGCTTCATGTCACAAATGGAACCGAAGAAGATAGAAGATGCTATGAAAGACTCCAGCTGGATAGAAGCCATGCAGGAAGAACTTAACCAATTTGAAAGGAGCAAAGTATGGAGATTGGTATCAAAACCAAAGAGTCATCCTGTCATTGGAACCAAGTGGGTCTTCAGAAACAAGATGGATGAAGATGGAGTAATAACCAGGAATAAGGTAAGACTAGTGGCCAAGGGTTACTCTCAAGAAGAAGGCATTGACTATGATGAGACATTTGCACCTGTTGCCAGACTAGAAACCATCAGAATATTCCTTGCCTTTGCTGCTCACATGAAATTCAAAGTCTTCCAGATGGATGTCAAAAGTGCATTCCTAAATGGAGAACTTCAAGAAGAAGTCTATGTAGAGCAACCTCCAGGTTTCATCAATCCATCTCTTTCCAATTATGTTTATAGATTAGACAAAGCCTTATATGGTCTTAAAGATGCACCTAGAGCATGGTATGAAACACTAACTAACTTTCTTATTGAAAATGGGTTCACTAGAGGTAGAGTAGATACCACATTATTTCTTAGAAAGCATAAAGACAAAGTCCTATTGGTTCAAATATATGTTGATGATATTATTTTTTGTTCTACTGATGAATAGCTATGTAAGAGATTCTCCAAGCTTATGTAAAGCAAGTTTGAGATGAGCATGATGGGTGAGCTGAATTTCTTCCTTGGACTGCAAGTAAAGCAGACTGATGAAGGAATATTCATAAACCAAGCCAAGTACGTTAAAGATTTACTTAAGAAGTATGGCATGGAATCAGCCTCTCCCATGAAAACCCCAATTGCTCCTGCAACCAAGCTTGACAAAGATGAGAAAGGTAAAAGTATTGATATAACTCAATACAGAGGTATGATAGGCTCTCTTCTATATCTAACTACCAGTAGACCAGATATAATATTTGCAACATGCATTTGTGCTAGATTTCAGGCTAATCCTAAAGAATCACATTTAACTGCTGTAAAAAGGATTTTCAGGTATCTCAAGGGTACACCTCACTTGGGACTTTGGTATCCCAAGGAGTCCTTATTTGAACTAATAAGATACACATATGCTGATTTTGTAGGCTACAAAATAGATAGAAAGAGTACTAGTGGCACCTGTCAATTGCTAGGAAATAGACTTGTGTCCTAGTTTAGCAAGAAGCAAAATTCAATATCTATTTCAACTGCAGAAGTTGAATACATTGCTGCTGGCAACTGCTGTGCTCAGATCCTATGGATGAAAAATCAGCTAGCAGATTATGGGTTCGAATTCAAATCAATACCTATTCACTGTGATAACACAAGTGCCATAGCAATAACTCATAATCCTGTCATGCATTCTAGGACTAAGCATATAGAAATAAGCTATCACTTCATTAGGGATTATGTGCAAAATGGAACTATATCGTTACAATATATCCCTGTTGAAAATTAACTTGTTGATGTCTTTACAAAGCCTCTAGATGAATCCAGATTTAACAAGTTAATAAGTGAGCTAGGCATGCTTAATTTACAATCATGAAATACATGCTCTAGTGTGTGCTAACCATACAGATATAAAGGTTATGGTTGAAATCGTAGACATGATCAAGGGAAGTCCACGATCACAGAGCTGCAGTGACATAAAAGACAATGATCGTAGAAAAGACTCAACGATCGTAGTACAGACTCAATGATCGTAGTACAGACTCAACGATAGCAGAGTCCCATCAACAAAACAAAGGAGCATCCTGTGATGATAAAGTTCAAAACAAAGCAATATCTCTGATAAGTGCCTCAGGAACAAACTTAACCCTTGACTCACTCTATGAGGTTGGCCCGTCCTAAGTTACCTTAAATCGAGAAGAAGGCTAAGTCAAAAGTTCATCACAAGGACTCGGTCAGACTCAACGATCGTAGTTCAGACACTACGATTGCAGAGCAAACTCGATGATTGCAGTTCAGACACGACGATTGCAGAGCAGACTCGACGATTGCAGTTCAGACACGATAATTACAGAGTAGACTCGACGAGTGCAGTTCAGACACGACGATTGCAGAGCAGACTCGACAAATGCAAATCAGACTCAACAGTCACAAAGGCTACCTCAACGATCATAGTCCTTCCTAAATACACATAAGCTCAGAAAGAGCAAAGGCCAAATCAGTACAATCCTCCTCAGCCAGATTCGTAGAGCTAAGCAGAATTCGACACCTGCCCCACTACGCAAAATGGAGAGAGGGAAGTTACAAGTACAGTTTGAAAACGCCTTTTTGAAATCAGAAGTTCAAAAAGCTTATCTCTCTCCTTCTCTCTTTAAGCTGAAACCCTAACTCTTAAAGAAAGCTCAAACAACCATACTCCCTGCAAAGAAATCAATGGCAGCCTCCAACATTATCTCTGGCTACAGACTCTGCTTCGATGAGTTCAAAATAGCTGAACCCAAATTTCACAAAACTCTGACACTGATAAAGAAGGTTGGTCTCGAAGAAGCCCTAGGTACGAGCACCTGGATCTACCTGACGCTGATAAAGGAGTTTTACAGGAATGGGGCATTCGAAAATAATGTTATCACCATGAGGGTCAAGGACGTGGAAATCAAACTCAGAACTGAGAATATCAACCTAGCCCTAGGCTTCAAAAATGAAGGGTTCCTGCTCTTAGATGGCATTGACTTTCATGAAGGCCTAAAGAAGATGCATCATAAGAAATTCCCCACTTTCAAGGGATACAAGAAAAAGGAGTTTCCTCATAGGTACAAATTTCTGGCTGATATTATTGGGAAGTGCATATGTTGCAAGAGCTCTTGCCACGATTCTGTAAATGAGGTGCAACTCAAGCTCATGACTGCCATAAGTTGTGGAATACAACTTAACTATGGAGCTCTAGTGCTTGAATGGATTGGGAATTGGATCACCAGCTCGAAGAAGACAAAGAGCTCTCAAAAGATGCTCTACGGGCGATTTATAAGCATCATCCTACAGTCTGCTCTGGGTGATAAAATTGGGGACATTGAAGGAGAGTCCATCAATCCAAACAGACGGATGACCCAGCAGCTGTTTGAGAACTGGAAAAGGAACCCAACTGAGAATGTACGCATGATGTTAGAGTCCAGTGGTAGAACTGGTGATATAAAGGAATCAGGGATTCCAGGAAACATGTCAGTCGTCAAAGAGACTAAAGAAGAAGAGGAAGAGATCAACAAGGAAGAACCCACTGCCCTGGTCAGAAAAAGCAAGGGCAAGAGGAAACTAAAGAATATAATGGCAGAAGAACCCCAGGGATCAACTAATGATATACCTATAGAGTCTTCTGACATTGAAGCTCTGAGAATCCTAAGAAGAAAAGAACAGCAGGCTGAGGTAGACGAAGACAGAGCTAGCATATCACAGCTGAAGAAGAACAAAATAAGTCACAAGTCCAAGAGGCCATCTGTCTCTTCGATCGTAGAGTCTCTACCGATCGTAGAGACCAGCCCGAACACTTCTAGCAAGGAATTTGTTGCACAGGATGTTCTGGCTGATCAACAGGACAGAGCTGAAGTTCAAGGAAGTCCTGAGGCTGTGACTCAGCATAGAAAATCAAGACGAAAATTGGTTAAGAAGTACATCCTTGTCAATGAAGGAGTACTCAAAGAGGAAGACAAAAAGATGGCTGTTGAAAATGAACTATCCAAAGAAAGCCAAAAGGGCAAAGCTCAAGCTGAGGGGGAGATACCTAAAGTTCTCACCATAGAAAATGCTCCAGCTGAGGGGGAGCTACTAGTCCTGCAGATGGATGATCATATTGAGGGGGAGCCTCATGATATCCCCATTACAGAAGAAGTTGTTCCTGCAGAAAATAAGGAAGAACCAGAGCAAGGACAAAATGAAGTCATTGATATAGTGGAATCCTTGAACGAAGACAGAGAAGAGGACGAAGATGATGAGGTCAAGATCATAGCTGTGGGCAGTAATGGGTATAGAAAAGCTAACTACGAGCAATTGTTCTCCTATCTACCTATGATGCCTTTTCATCAAGCTCAAATTCTAAACTCCTGGATCACATATTTTGGAGCTTCAAAGAATATCCAACCATCTCTGTGCTAGCTCATGGATTCTCAGGCAACTTCAAGTTTTCCAAACAGCTGATCACAAATGGTCCCTCTTCAAGAATGGTGCATGAGGTATTATCTATCCCAATCTTGTTCAGAGTTAATCTCTATCCATTATCTTTAGTCAGCCAGTTTTATAAATTTCCAAGCTGGTTGGAAGTGGTCCTAATTCCACGAAGTCAATTACCAGTTACAGAATCCCAAAATTCTGTAACTGATGAACCAAATGTGCCCAACTTCATATTGATCCCAACTCCCATCATCTCTACGATCACTGACTCTAGCCCCATCGTAGAGTCCCTAGGTCAAATCGTAGAGCCGCCTACTCAAGACACCCAAACACAGGCTCCTCCATCCGATATTCCCTCTTCGTCCACAAACGAATACTTCAACCTTGATCTTGCCCTCCACTCCTTGCAAGATCAAAACAAGAGAACACCCCCTCCTCAACACATTCCACAACTCAGCGAACTCATCGATCGACCACCAAACTGAAAGTTATTCGAAGTGTCAAAGAAAGTGATTAAGGATATCGATGACAGTCTTGAAGCCCACACAGAACTCATTCAACTAAGACTGACTAAGATGATCACGGCTGCCAATATTCTCCCCAGCACCCGAAGTTGTGAGCTTACAAAGAAGCTCAGGGAGATCATAAAAGAAATGGTGAAGAGCATAAATGACCGGGATCAGATACACTTTCAAGCAGCTAAAAGACATCGGGATGTTGTTCTCGTCTTACAAATGACTCAAGAGACTCAGAAAAAAGCTTATGTTGGAAAGCATTATCAATATACAAACTGCCGTTAAAGAATTCCAAAAGTTTTACGTAAACTAAAGCCAACAGACTGACAATGTTCTAGCCGTCCTCAAAAACGGGGAAGCTCGATCTGATGCTCTGATCAAAGAGAACCGAGAGGACATTGCCCAAACCCAAAGCCAACTCAACGAGCTCGTCCAAGGAGTGACTCGCCTATCCGAAGACATTTGAACCCTTGATGCTGACATAAAGGGGGAGAATAAAGGAGTTAAAGGCACGGGCAGAGGCAGAGGACAATTACAATTCCAAACTCAATCTTCAAGGAGTCCTCCTTCAAGGAAATTCCACCAACAGACTCCACGATCCGGCCATCAGACTCAACGATCTAATCAGCAGGAAGTTTTAATGGCTCAGCCAATAAGGAGTCTAGGGCCAGCTACCAGCTCACAAAATGTGACCACCACAGGCCTTAGAATACCAAACTGAGATCCTGCATTCATGAATAGGCATGATCAAAATCCTAGGCTAAGCCCAAGTGAGCTGGAAGATCTAGCCAAGAGGGATGAAGCAAGCAGGAAAAGAAGAGCTGAGGAGTATGCCAATCCTCCACGCAAAAGATCAAACAAATAGAGATAAGTTAAAAGTTAAATTCTTATTGATGTAAAGCTTGATTGTAATATCTACTCTTCAAAAATCAATAAATTCATGCTTATTCTCTAGAAATTTCAGTTGTTCACTGAAATATTAAGTCATATTTACTTACCTGCAAATGCATCTAGAAACTAATAATCATGACAACAAAATCTCCTTGTTATGTCAACATCAAATAGGGGGAGATTGTTGGGAGAGTGCATATTTTGATTTGATGTTTAAAGTAAATGCTCATGATTATTTGTAAAGTCCTTCAAGGAATATACGTAGAAGGACTTGTAATAGATCAAATTTGTTAGGTTGATCTAAGCTTTTAATGTTTATCATTCTAAATGAATGTATAGATAAAGATATCAAAGATATTAGGATAATCTACATCTTGAAATGTAATAGATAGGCTTCAACTAGAATCGCAGTCTATCGAGCTGATCAAGAGATTGCAGAAGTCAAGGCAGGATCGTAGAGCTTCGAAGATCGTAGTGTATCTGCCTTAAAGGGGCTCTCTAGAAATCGGAGAGTGGTCCAGACGTTTGCCAAAGCTAACTCAGAGATCGTAGTGTGCTCTCAAAAACGTAGAGTCTGCAAGACAAGCAAGTAAAGATCGTAGTGTGCAAGTCCTTAAGAGAAATCATAGTGTTCTCATTTGATAGCATCAGACCAAGCACCAAGGTGGAAAGACACCACGATCTAAATCTTAGAGTATCATCTGCCTATGTTAGAAGCATCGAACCTTATCCTTTTTGTTAAAGGATAAATTCCAACAAATATGGAATGGGTTATAAACGTTGAAGTCCTCACCAGTCCCAACGGTACAAAATATATCCTTAGTATACAACAAAAAAACGTATTGAAGAAGCTAAGGAAAGGACCATAGGACAGAGTAAAACACCTTTTCAGGTGTTAGGTGAGAAAGCAGTCTGCTGTGTTAGTAGGCCAGAATGCAAGTCAGAAGGTGTGCAGAAAAGTCTCCATCAAAGCTCAGAAATGTCAAACGCATTTAATGCTTCAACGAATGGCTTCAACGGATAGATTTCAAGGATCACATATATGCAAACATATACAGATGAGAAAGACAACCAAGCATTGAACAAAACGCACAAGAACACTCGACGCTCAACTCTACGATCCGAGATATTATGATTTGATGTTTTAATGTATATGTTCATGATTATTTGTAAGGTCCTTAAATGAATATATGTACAAGGACTTAGTGATAGATCAAAATTGTTAGTTGATCTAAGCTTTCAACGTACCATTTCGATAAAGAATGTATAGATAGAAAGATCAAAATCGTTAGGTTGATCTTAAGATGTAATAGATTAGTCTTCAAGAAATCAGAAGTACATCCATCCGATCAACATTGCAGCAGAGTCAAGGCGTAAAACGAGAGCCTCAAGATCGTAGTGTGCCCGCCAAGGAGACTCTTCGAAATCGTAGAGTGGTCCCAACGATTGCCGAAGTTAACTCCACGATCGTAGTATGTCAAGGAAACATGAAGGAAACATGCGAAGTTTACAAGTCAACGATCGTAGTGTGCTCTCTGAACGTAGAGTCAACAACACGAGCAAGAGAAGATCGAGAAAAGCGAAGGTTTAAGGGAAATCGAAAGTGCTCTCGAATCGATAGCATCGTAGTGTGCAAAGATGTCAAAGACACTACGATCTAAATCGTAGAACACCACGATCCAAATCGTAGAGCATCATCCGCCCTCATGTCGTAAAAACGCCGAGCCTCATGATCCGTGGTTTTCAACAAGTGAGGAATGGATCCCAGATGCCGCAAACTCTCACGGGCCCCTGTAATATATGAAATATCCTTAGTATGCAACAAAGAAGTAGATCAAGAAGCTAAGGATAGTACCATGGGTAAGAGGGACAAAACACCTTTTCAAGTGGTAGGTGAGAAAGCAAAACCGCAAAGTGTCAGAGGCCGTAATGCGTAATTCGTAAGATGTGCGTAAATGTCTCCATCACAAAGATGTAAAGTTCAGATGCATTTAATGCCACAACGGATGGATCCAAATGGATAGTTTTCAACATCACATATATATGCATCGATGTGATGAGAGAGAAAATAAGCAAGCATTAATCAAACAACGTGAACATCTCTCTCAAGCTCAACTCTACGATCCGAGATATTGCAAAGCTTGTTTCACCTACTCGCTTTTTAGAACAAGTGCTTACACAAAGAATCGAGTAGCAAACCATCAAGAACTCAACAACTATCAATCAATCGAAGAAGAGTACCAAGTCTCATTGGACTTGAAGAGTTCAGAGTGAATCAGAAGAAAGCCAAGTCTCGCCGGACTTCAAGAGTTCAAGAGTGAACTAGAGAAGTTCCTAGATCGCCGGTCTAGAAGAAATCTGTGTGATTCGTAAGATTGTAAAAGACATCCTTAGTGGATATCCTACTCGCTGAAAGTAAGAGTGGACTAGAGCTTGAGTGCTCAACCACTTAAAAACAAATCGTGTCGCTTACATTCATGCTATATCGCTATATCTCTATATCCGCTATAACCGCCTTTACTCGCCATAACTCCATCATTGGTAAAGAAGATTAAAACAAATACTAATTCCGCTAAGTTTTAATCATTATCTAAGAACAAGTTTAAAAAGGAAAGATTTTCAAATATCTATCTATTCCCCCCCCTTCTAGATAACTTCAGCCTACTAGAACTAACAATTGGTATCAGAAAGCAAAGTTCTATTTTATAGCCTTACACGCTTTAGTAGATCCAAATGGCACTCGCATCAAGCTTAATCCAGACCGGGAGGCAAAGAAGCCACCAATGTGCAACAAGGATAAATTTGCTAATCGGAAAGTCGTGGATGCAAGCTTATATGGACTCAATAGATGAAGATCTATTTGAGACCGTTTTAATGGGCCCTATATACCAACAAAGCTTGCACCAACCATCGACGATCCAAAAACAAGTACAAATCAAAGTTAAAGAAGAATGGATGACATACGCAGAAGAGAGTCAGTCAACTTGATAAAAAGGCTAAAAACATCCTGCTCCAATCCTTAGAGGACGATCTGCTTGAAAATGTTGTAAACAAAAAAATAGCTAAGGAAGTTTGGGAAGCATCGCTGATTATGCACGAAGGAACTCAAGAAGTCGAGAGAGAACAAAAAGCCTCCCGACACACAAAGAAGATGAAATGTTCGCCATGTGCAGGAGAAAACGTGATCGCAACCTATGAAAGATTCAACGCTCGCTTCAACTCTCTACGAAAGCGATGGGAAGATCTATCCTAACAAGGATCTAACCATAAAGTTCATGAGAGCCCCACCGAAAGGTGTGGGATGCAAAGACCACAAGAATAAGAGAATCAAAGAATCTTAATGAGATGACAGCTCAACAAATCGTATGGAAATCTCCCGACGCATTTAACCGGAGTCGACCCAACGCTACCAAACCTTATCGTAAGGAAGAAGAAAGGATAGGGTGTTGCTTTCTCAAGGCAAATGAAGGTGTATCAAAAGTCATAACCGAGATCGACTCGATGATGATGAAGACGATGACGATGACTTTGCTATGCCGGTAAAGAGACTAAGAAGGTTCATGCGACAAGGCGTAATCCCAAGAAGCCAAAGAAAGTCAAGAATCACTACGCCACCAGAACAAATGAATGATTTATGCTACAACCGCAAAGAAACCCGGTCATTTCATTGCCAATCGCAACAAGCCTATCAAAGAAGAACTAAAGAAGAAATCTCATGCAAAGAAAGAATACAAAGGAACCAAGAGGCCCTCGTAAAAGAGACAAAGGCCCTGGTGCGGAGGATCGTGGAGTGATTCTGGATAATGACTCAAATGCGCATCCGGAGATGAGGAAGAACCACATATGGCCAATCTGTGCTTAATGGCCAAACATGCAAAGGACAAACAAAGCCTAAACATACATGATGTAAGTCTCGATGAGGTATTTGATTTTAATTCTCCTGATGTAGATATAAGTGACTTAAGAACTGCTTTGCATGGCATAACCACTGACCTACATCAATACATGAAGTGGTTCAGAGTCTTGTCTAAAGATCATTCACTTCTTCAAGAGGAGAAGAAGAAAGTTCAAGAAGAGCTTGAAACAGCCCTTCTAAGTACCAATCTTCTTTCCAAACTTGAGGCTGAGAATGAAACTTTAAAACAAATAAACACACTCAATGCTTAAAGAGAGTCTAAGCTAACCTCTAAAATTGAGGATCTAGAGAAGACTATATCTCGCATGGAACAAATCCTCATCATCCATGGATCGCCCGCTTTCTAGTCGAGAAGCATATTCGATGTAATGTGTCTAGGTTTGGGGAATTCATCTCGTAACCTTGTGTGGAAAAGACAATGGAAACTAGCACTAGAAGTGCCTCATGCTTTGGTAGAGGCATTATCTTTGTAAAATCCTCACAGTTGGAGAAGCCAATTCAACCTTGTTCTACTATTTCTAGTTATACTCAGAGAAGTAAAGGATCTCACGCTGGTCTGGGTTTCATAAAGGAGAAGAGTAACCCAACCTCTACTTACCAACCTCGAAGAATCGTAGAGTCAAGCAAAACCAACTCTACTAATCAACTGGAAGGTACAAGAGAGGTAAGGCACACTCATCACCATTTATGAAACCTAAGGACACGTGGAAGAAAGAGAATCGCTTTAATGTAAGGTTAACTAAGGAACCACACAAGTCCAAGTGGAAGATGAATCACACACACACACATGTGCATGCATCATAATAGATGTTTCATATGCAATAAAAATGGTCATAGAGCTACAAAGTGTTATTATAACTCCATGCATGTGAGACCCAAGATTAAACAAATTTGGGTCCCCAAAGGCACTAATAAATGAAGGACCCATGCAAATATGGGTACCAAAATGAAGGTTCAAATGTTTTGACAGAAAAGAGCTCCACGACCTCAACATGGTATCCGGACAAAGGATGCTCAAGGCATATGACAGGAACAAAGCTCTACTATCTAACTATGTAGAAAAGGAGGGTCCCTCACCATCTTTGGAGATAACTACTGGGCAAGACAAGAGGATTTGGCTCACTGGCAATGGTGCAAGATCTTTCAAAGAAAGTAGCTTATGTGGAAGGACTCCAACACAACCTTCTAAGTATCACCAAACTCGCGACAAGGGTCACCAAGTAACATTTCTCAACAACCAATGTCTAGTCGAGATTTGAAGACATCTCGCCATAAAGTCAATTTAACAAGAGAAGGAAATGTCTACACAAGAGATCTTGGTCAACTAAGCTCGATGAGACAATATGTTTTCTCGCAAAAGCGTCCGAGAAATGAGTCAAGCTATGGCATAGAAGGTCGTCTCACTTAAACTTTAAAAGCATGTCCAAACCGGCATCAAAAAGACCTCAGAATGGTCTACCCAAGTTCAACTTTGTGAAGGAAAGGCCATGCAATGCCCGCCACTGGAAAGCAAACCGTAAGCTCATTCAAAAGCAAGACCGCCAACCCATCGACAAACCTCTCAGATCTCGCTTCCACACTGGATCTCTTTGGGCCAATCCCAACAACTAGTCTTGAGGAAAAAGATACTCTAGTCATAGTCGATTTACTACACCAGATTCATATGGGTATTTTTCTTAACCTCAAAGGATGAGACAAGTCTCAATTAATCAAGATGTTCAGACCGGTGATGAACGAGAAAGGAGAGAAAATCAAGGCAATAAGGAGTGATCATGGAAGAGAATTTGATTTTCGTAAATAGACAAGTTCTCGCTCGCATAATGGCATCACCATAACTTCTCACCCACGAACTCCTCAACAAAATGGAGTTGCCGAAAGAAAGAATGTAACCCCGATAGAGGTCGGAAGGACTCTACTAGCAAAGCACTCATCTCGCCTCAATACTTTCGGGTAAGTCGTCAACACCGCATGCTACACACGTAATGCAGATCATTAATTCACTCTACGATCAAGAAGACACCCTACTTAATCGTGGAAAGGAAGGAAGCCGAGTGTCGCCTATTTCCATGTCTTTCGGTCAGGCATGCTATATTCTCAACAATGGAAAGCAAGATTCGACAAAAATTCCAGCCCAAGTCGATTTAAGGGATCTTTCTTGGATATGCCATGACAAAGAAAGCTTATGTGGTGTTTAACAAGAAGACACCGAATGTCAAGTCTCAATACACATCATCTTTGATGAAACCGACTTAGACAAAGAAGACCTCAAGACACTACGATCGATAAGTATGTACACTACTTAATGAAATCGTCGAGCTCAACACTACGATCGAGTGCCGATAATGAAATCGAGAGCATGATAATGAAATCGAGAGAGGTCCATCCAAGACAAATGAGCCTCCACCCAAGAAGAAGAGATAGACCTTGAAGACCTAAGACAGAAGGCATCAGATGTATGTCCCAACCGGAACAGATGGGCAAGAGATCACACTCGTGGATCTAATCATTGGAGATCCAAGTGCAAGAGTCAAAACAAGAGTCGCTACTCAGAATGAATGCTTTTATCTAAGCTTCTCGTCACAGAGATAGAGCCAAAGAAGATAGAGGATGCTATGGAAGACTCCAGCTGGATAGAAGCCATGCAGAAGAACTCAACCAATTTGAACGAAGCAAAGTTTGAGATTGGTACCAAGACCAAAGAGTCATCCCACATAGAACCAAGTGGGTCTTCAGAACAAAATGGATGAAGATGGGGTCATCACCGTAAACAAGGCAAGATTAGTGGCAAAGGGCTATTCTCAAGAAGAAGGTATTGACTATGATGAGACATTTGCACTGCTGCTGCACTAGAAGCCATCGTAATCTTTTTGCCTTTGCGCGCCCACATGAAGTTCAAAGTCTTCCAGATGGATGTCAAGAGTGCATTTCTAAATGGAGAGCTTCAAGAAGAAGTCTACGAGAACAACCTCCGTGTTTCATCAATCCATCTCTTTCCAATTATGTCTATAGATTAGATAAAGCTTTATATGGTCTTAAACAAGCACCTAGAGCATGGTATGAAACATCGACTAACTTCTTAATAGAAAATGGGTTCACTAGAGGTAGAGTAGATACCACACTATTTCTTAGAAAGCATAAAGACAAAGTCTTACTAGTTCAAATATATGTTGATGATATCATTTTTGGTTCTACCGATTTAAAAGTTATGTAAGAGATTCTCTAAGCTAATGCAGAGCAAGTTTGAAATGAGCATGATGGGTGAGTCAATTTCTTCCTCGATCGCAAGTGAAGCAGATCGATGAAGGAATATTCATCAACCAAGCCAAATACATCAAAGACTTACTAAAGAAGTATGGCATGGATCACCTCTCCTATGAAAAAAAACACCAATTGCTCCCCGCAACCAAGCTCGACAAGGATGAGAATGGTAAATGTATTGATATAACTCAATACAGAGGTATGACAGTTCTCTTTATACCTAATCGCCAAGAGATCAGATATAATGTTTGCAACATGCATATGTGCTAGATTTCGTGCTAACCCTAAAGAGTCACATTTGTCTCATCAGAAAGAGGATCTTCAGTATCTCAAGGGTACACCCTACTGGGGTCAATGTGGTATCCCAAGGAATCCTCATTTGAACTAATAGATACACAGATGTCGATTTTGCAGGATGCAAAATAGATAGAAAAAGTACCAAATGGCACCGCCAACTTTCGGGGAACAGATTTGTGTCCCCGGTTTAGCAAAAAGCAAAACTCAAAGTGTCACTTCAACCGCAGGTTTAAATATATTGTCGTCGGCAAACACCGTGCTCAGATCCTATGGATGAGAAATCACCTAATCGACTATGGGTTCGATTTCAAATCTATTCCCATACACTGTGATAACACAAGTGCCATAGCAATAACTCATAATCCTGTCATGCATTCTAGGGCCAAGCATATTGAAATAAGGTATCACTTCATTAGGGATCATGCAAAATGGAACTATATCTTTACAATATATCCCTACTGAAAATCAACTTGCTGATGTTTTCACAAAACCACTAGATGAATCCAGATTTAATAAGTGAGCTAGGAATGCTAAATCTTCAACCATGAAATGTATGCTCTAGATTGTGCTAACCATGATGTATATAAAGGTCAACTCAAAATCGTAGAGACATGATCAAGGAAAGTCCACGATCGTAGACGAAAAAGACAACTACCTCAACGATCGTAAAGAAAGACTCAACTACCTCAAGTGATCATGATGATGACAAAAGACTTTCAACTATCAAAGTGCATCCTCGCGTGATGACAAAGCTTCATAACAAAGCAATCTCTCTAAGAGGTGCCTCGTGGACAAACCTAACCCTTTGATCACACCAAGAGGTTGGCCCTTCCCGAGCTACCTTAAAAGAATGCTTTATCAAAACTCATCACAAGGATCTGGATGACTCGACGATCGTCGGGATGACTCAATGATCGCCGATCGACTCAACGAACGCCAGACAGACTCGACGATCGTATCGACGATCGACGATTAACGATCGACGAACGACGACGATCGACTCGACGACGACGACTCGACTCAACGATCGCCGACAGACTCGACGATCGCAGGATGACTCAACGTAACATAAGACTACCTCAATGATCGTAGTCTTCCTAAGGACACCTCACTCGAAAAAGGCCAAGGGCAAATCAAGACATTCCCGCACAACCAAAATCAGAGAGCCAAGCAAAAAGGCTACACCATATCCCACTAAGTCAAAAAGAGAGAGGGAAGTTACAAGTACAAATTGAAACCGTGTTTTTGAAATCAAGTTCAAAAGATTATCTCTCCCATTCTCTCTCTCTCTCTCTCAAAGCAAAACCCTAAATCAAGAGAAAGCTCAACAGATCCCACTTCTCAACTACAAAATCAATGGTTGCTTCAAATGTAATTTCAGGCTACAGACTCTGTTTCGACGAGTTCAAGGATGCTCCACCAAAATTTCACAAGACCTTAGCGCCATCAAGAAGGCAGTGTCTCAAGAGGCGCCGAAAGCACCGACACACCTCATCTATCCCAAGCTAGTGAAGGAGTTCTACAAGAATGGTGTGTGTATTTAACACAACACCATCACTACACGAAAAAAGGAGTTGAAATGAGACTAAGGGAAGAAGACTTCAACTCCGCCCTAGGTTTCAAGAATGTAGGGCACCCATTTCTAGACAAAGATAAGCTTCCAAGAGGGATCAAGAAAATGCACCACAAGAAGAATCCTCCGTGAAAGGCTACAAAAAGAAGGAGTTCCCTCAAAGGTACGTAAATTTTTGGTCGACATTATTGGGAAATGCATCCGCCAAGAAGAGCTCAGTCATGACTCGATAAATGAGACTCAACTTAAGCTCATGATGAGGGCATGGTTCATGGTACACAACTCAACTATGGGGTCAGATTGCTCGAGTGGATCGACAAGTGGATCGTCAACTCAAGAAATCAAAGAGCACCCCAAAGATGTCAGATGGGAGATTCATAAGCATCATTCTCGCAATCAGACCGGGTGACAAAAATGGGGATGATGAAGGAGAAGCCATCAACCCAAATCAAGAATACACAAGTAGCTTGTTTAAGAACCGGGAAAGGAACCCCGCCGAGTATGTAAGAATGATGATGACGAGTCCAAGTGGAAGAACTGGGGATCTCAAGAATGCAGCAGCATTCCAGAAACATGTCTCGTTGTAAGGGAAGTTGAAGAAGAAGGAGAAAGCAGACAAGGAGAACCTCCGCTTCTTGCCGTAAAAGAGCAAGGGCAAGAGAAAGCTAAGGGCAAGACAAATCAAGAGCCTCAAGGGTCTATAATCGACATTCCTGTAGAGTCCTCTCGATATAGAGACTCTAAGGAGGCTAAGAACATGCAAAACAAGAAGAAGAAGTCAAGAGGATCAAGCCACCATATCACAGATCCTAAAGAAGAACAAAATCGGTCATAAGTCCAAAAGACCAACAGTTTCTTTTCAATCGTAGAGTCTCTCATTGCCGTTTTCTCAAACTGTGCCAAGTGTGGTAGAAATGGAAGAAGCTGCTTCAAGAAGAGTGGTTGTTCAACATGACAAAGCTAAGACTCAAGAGAGTCCAGAAGCTGTGGCTAAACCCAGCAAAGCAAAAAGAAAGCTGGTCAAGAAGTATATTCTTGAGAATGAAAAGGTGTTGAAACAAGAAGCCAAGAGAGTGGCTGCAAAAGAGGAACAACCCCAAGCAAATAAAGAGAACAATGCTCCAGTTGAGGGGGAGATCCCTGAAATTCTCATGATTGAGTATACACCGGCTGAGGGGGAGAAGTCTACAGCTCAAGAAGAGGTTCCAGCTGAGGGGGAGTTTCTGAATCTACAAGAGGATGACCATGCTGAGGGGGAGCCTCATGATAACCCAATGGCAGTAGGAGAGGTTCCTGCCCAAGATAAAGTTGAATCAATGCCAAACTTTCCAGAGACCATTGAGATAATGGAATCTTCAGAAGAGTCCAAAGAAGAGGAAGAAAATGATAATGATGAGCTTGAAATCACTGGTGTAGGGAAAGATGGATTTAGGAGCTATATGTACACTCAACTATTTTCCTACCTACCCATGATGGCATACCATCAAGCTCAAATCCTGAACTCATGGGATCACATGTTCTGGAGCTTCAAGGAATATCCAACAATCTCAGTTCTGGCTAATGGATTTCCAGGGAAAGTCATCTTTGCCAAGAAGCTGCTAACCAACCATTCCTCATCAAAAGACAAATCTGAGGTATTGTCTATTCCTATCAAATTCAGAGCTAATCACTTACCATCATCTTCATTTAGCTATTTTTATGAATTCCCTCGATGGTTGGAAGTGACTCTAAATCCCAAGAATGGGCTTTCAGCCGTAATCTCAAAATTTCAGAATCAAGAACCAAAAGAAGTCAACATTACACCCGCTCCTCAAATCACCAACTCTACGATTCAAGACTCCACCCACATCGTAGAGTCCAACATTGAAATCGAGAGTCTCCTATCTCGTACATCCAAACTCAAGCCCTCCAAATTGATATACCATCCTCCTCATCACATGACTATTTTCAGCCTTGATCTCGCTTCTTTACAACTGCAAGATCAATCTCAACCAAGAACCCTCCAATGAACAATCCTCAAGCAAATGATACTCTCCCAAGCCCGCTTACCAAGGATGACTTGAAAGACACCTCTCGAAAAAATGGTCAAGTCTATAGAAGCAAGCTTGGAAACTCACCGATCTCATCAATATCCCATCAATCAAATGATCATAAATGCAAATAATTCCCCCGCACTATGAATACCGAGCTTACAAAGAGGCTAAGGAAATTATCAAAGAGATTCTCAAGAGTATGTCGATGTGAGATGAGATCCACTTCCAAATTGTCGCCAAGCAAAGAGAGGTTGATCTAAATGCGTAAACACCAAGACCTTCAACATAAAATTATGCCGACAATATCCTCAACTTGAAAGCTTCGTGTACGACTTCCGTAAATCTTATGCAAATCAGAGAAACATAATGATATGATTCTCACTACCCTCCAAAATAAAGAAGCAAGATCTCGAAAAAATGATCAAGGAAAATATAGGAGGACATCGCTCAAACCCAAAGCCAATCGAGCGAGATTGTCCAAGGATTTAATCGCCTGTCTAACAGATATTCGAACCCTTGATGTGGACATAAAGGGGAGAATAAGAAAGGGAAAGGAGATCAAGGAGGCCAAGGCAGAGGAAGAGGTCATGAAACTCAAGAAAGGGAAGAAGCCAATTTCATGCTCAAGAAATCACGAAGTCCCCTCCCCGCAAGACTATCACATCATCGACTCAACGATCCGTCAACAGTAATTGTAACAGCTATTCCTCTGAGTCATCAGAGCCAACTCCTAGCTCACAAGACGTGACTACTGACGCATAAGAATGCCAACTGGAGATCCTGCATTCATGCACAGACATGAGGAGAATCCAGCTCTAAGTCTAAGCGAGCTGGAAGAGTTAGCAAGAAATGAGGAAGCTCAAAGGAAAAGAAGGGCTGAGGAGTATGCCAACCCACCTCCACTAAAGAGGTCAAGGAAACAGAGATAAGTTGAAACTTAAATTTCCCATTGATGTAATGCTGAATTGTAATATCTTCTGATCATCAATAAATTCATACTTATTCTCTAGAAATTTCAAATTACCACCGAAATACTAAGTCATGTTTAAATTTCCTCAGAATGCATCTAGTCACTAATAATCATGACAACAAATCTCCTTGGTTATGTCAACATCAAATAGGGGGAGATTGTTGGGAGAATGCATATTATGATTTGATGTTTTAATGTATATGTTCATGATTATTTGTAAGGTCCTTAAATGAATATATGTACAAGGACTTAGTGATAGATCAAAATTATTAGGTTGATCTAAGCTTTCAACGTGTACCATTCGATAAAGAATGTATAGATAGAAAGATCAAAATCGTTAAGTTGATCTTAAGATGTAATAGATTAGTCTTCAAGAAATCGTAGTACATCCATCCGATCAACATTGCAGAGTCAAGGCGTAAAACGAGAGCCTCAAGATCGTAGTGTGCCTCGCTTTGAAGGAGACTCTTCTGGATATCGTAGAGTGGTCCCAACGATTGCCGAGTTAACTCCACGATCGTAGATGTCAAGGAAACATGAAGTTTACAAGTCAACGATCGTAGTGTGCTCTCGTGAACGTAGAGTCAACAACACGAAAGCAAGAGAAGATCAGAAAAGCGGAAGGTTTAGGGAAATCAGAAGTTCTCTCAATCGATAAAGCATCAGAAGATGTGCAAAGATGTCAAAGACACTACGATTTAAATCGTAGAACACCACGATCCAAATCGAGTATCATCATCCGCCTCATGTCGTCGAAAAAACGCCGAGCCTCATGATCCGTGTTTTCAAAGAAGTGAGGAATGGATCCCAGATGTCGCAAAGACTCATCGGCCCCGTAATATATGAAATATCCTTAGTATGCAACAAAGAAGCGTATTGAAGAAGCTAAGGATAGTACCATGGGTAAGAGGGACAAAACACCTTTCGTGTGGTAGGTGAGAAAGCAAATTGCAAGGTCAAGAGCGTAATAATGCGTAATTCGTAAGATGTGCGTAAATGTTCCATCACAAGATGTAAAGTTCAGATGCATTTAATGCCACAACGGATGGATCCAACTGATAGTTTTCAACATCACATATATATGATCGCGATGATGAGAGAGAAAAACAAGCAAGCATTAATCAAACAACGTGAACATCTCTCTCAAGCTCAACTCTACGATCCGAGATATTGCAAAGCTTGCTTCGCCTACTCGCTTTTTTAGAACAAGTGCTTACACAAAGAATCGAAAAAAACCATCAAGAACTCAACAACTATCAATCAATCAAGAAGAGTACCAAGTCCGCCGGACTTGAAGAGTTCATAGTGAATCAGAAGAAAGCCAAGTCTCATCTGGACTTCAAGAGTTCAAGAGTGAACTAGAGAAGTTCCTAGATCGCCGGGTCTAGAAGGAATCTGTGTGATTCGTAAGATTGTAAAAGACATCCTTAGTGGATATCCTACTCGCTGAGTAGAAGAGTGGACTAGAGCTTTGAGTGCTCAACCACTTAAAACAATCTGTGTTACATTCATGCTATATCATGCTATATCGCTATATCTCGCTATAACCCTATAACGCCTTTACTCGCCATAACTCCATTAATCATTTGGTAAAGAAGATTAAAACAAATACTAATTCCGCTAAGTTTTAATCATTATCTAAGAACAAGTTTAAAAAGGAAAGATTTTCAAATATCTATTCAACCCCCCTTCTAGATAACTTGTGGCCTACTAGAACTAATAATCGGAGTGACTCAACGAGCGTAAACTCTATCGGAAGGAAGAAAGAAGGATAAGGGTGTTGCTCTCAAAGCAACTAAAAGTACCTACAAGGTCAACACTGAAATTGACTCTGACTATGATGAAGATGATGATGAGGACTTTGCAATGCTGGTAAAAAGACTCAGAAGGTTCATGCGTCAAGGAAAAACCAGCAAGCGAAAAGAAATTCAAGAACTCACTGACCGACCAGAGCAAATGAATGATCTATGCTACAACTACAAGAAGCCTGGCCATTTCATTGCCAACTGCAACAAACCTCTCAGAGAAGAACTAAAGAAAAAATCACATCCAAAGAAGGAATATAAAGGCAACAATAGGCCTCAGAAGAGAGACAAAGGCCTTGTAGCTGGAGGATCGTGAAGTGACTCGGACAATGACTCAACTCCCGATTCTGGAGATGATGAAGATCCTCAAATGGCAAATCTGTGCCTAATGGCCAAACATGCAAAGGACAAACAGAACTCCAACATACATGTAGTAAGTATCGATGAGGTATTTGACTTTAACTCTCCTGATGTAAACATTGATGATTTAAGGACTGCACTGCATGGCATAACATCTGATCTGCATCAATACATGAAATGGTTCAGAGTTCTGTCGAAGGATTATTCACTTCTTCAAGAGGAGAAAAAGAAAGTTCAAGAAGAACTGGAAATGATTTCTTCTAAGTACTAACTAACTCTCTCTCCAAGCTTGAAATGAGAATAAGCTCTTAAAATGCAGACTAATGAGCTTAATGCACAAAGAGAGTCAAGTCTAACCTCTAAAATTGAGGAACTAGAAAAGACTATCTCTACATGGAATAAATCCTCATCATCCATGGACTCCCTGCTCTCTAGTCAGAGAAGTGCATCTGACAGAACTGGCTTAGGCTTTGGGGAATCCACCTCAGAGCCATGTGTGGAAAAGATAAAGGAAACTAGCACTAGTAATGCTTCAAGTTTTAGTAGAGGCATTACATTTATGAAATCCTCACAGAAGGAAGAACCAGCCCAACCCTGTTCTACTGATTCAATCCATACTCCAAGGAGTAAAGGATCTCATGTTGACCTGAGCCACTACTCACCAACCTCGAAGGATCGTAGAGTCGAGTAAGACCAACTCTACGAACCAACTAGGAAGGTACAGTATAGGTAAGGTACACTCCTCACAAATCATGAAACACAAGGGCACATGGAAGAAGGAAAATCAGCCTAACAGAAGAATAACTAAAGATCCACAAAAGTCCAAATGGAGGAAGAACTCTCACACACACACAAGCATGCATCATATTAGATGTTTTGTGTGCTATAAAGTGGGTCACAAGGCTGCAAAGTGCTATTATAATTCCATACATGTGAGACCCAAGATCAAGCAGATTTGGGTCCCCAAGGGTACTAACAAAGTAGGACCCATGCAAATATGGGTACCAAAATGAAGGTTTAATGTTACCACAAGAAAAGAGCTCCACGATCACGACCTGGTATCTGGACAGTGGATGCTCAAGACACATAACTGGAAACAAAGCCCTTTTGTCTAACTACATAGAGAAGGAAGGTCCCTCGGTCATCTTTGGAGACAACGGCTCTGGCAAGATAAGAGGATATGGCTCATCTGGAAATGGTGCAGTGTCCTTCATTGAAGTGGCCTATATGGAAGAACTCTACTAGCAACAGCCGATCTGCCTGAATACTTCTGGGCAGAAGCTATCAACACTGCATGCTACACTCAAAACAGATCACTCATACACTCTACGATTAAGAAGACTCCCTATGAACTGTGGAAAGGAAGAAAGCCAAGTGTCAGTTACTTTCATGTATTCGGCTGTGCATGCTACATTCTTAACAATAAAAAGAAATACTTGACAAAGTTTCAACCCAAGTCTGGCGAAGGAATCTTTCTTGGATATGCCATAGACAGTAAGGCCTACAGAGTGTTCAACAAGAAGACACTGAGTGTTGAAGTCTCAATTCACATCATCTTTGATGAGACAGACTTAGACAAAACAGTGCTTCAAGACACTACGACAGACAGTTCAGACACTACGAACGAGGTCGTCGAGCCCAACACTACGATCGTAGTGCCAGATAGTGAAATCGTTGAGCAAGGAAATGAAATCGTAGAGAGGCCTATGCAAGACAACGAACCTTCACACCAAGAAGAAGAAATAGATCTTGAAGACCTAAGACAAGAAGGCATCAGGACAGACGTCCCAACAGGAAACAGATGGGCAAGAGATCACACTCAAGATTTAATCATTGGTGATCCGAGTGCAAGAGTCAAAACAAGAGCTGCCACTCAAAATGAATGTTTCTATCTAAGCTTCCTGTCACAAATGGAACCAAAGAAGATAGAAGATGCTATGAAAGACTCCAGCTAGATAGAAGCCATGCAGGAAGAACTTAACCAATTTGAAAGGAGCAAAGTATGGAGATTGGTATCAAAACCAAAGAGTCATCCTGTCATTGGAACCAAGTGGGTCTTCAGAAATAAGATGGATGAAGATGGAGTAATAATCAGGAATAAGGCAAGACTAGTGGCCAAGGGTTACTCTCAAGAAGAAGGCATTGACTATGATGAGACATTTGCACCTGTTGCCAGACTAGAAGCCATCAGAATATTCCTTGCCTTTGCTGCTCACATAAAATTCAAAGTCTTCCAGATGGATGTCAAAAGTTCATTCCTAAATGGAGAACTTCAATAAGAAGTCTATGTAGAGCAACATCCAGGTTTCATCAATCCATCTCTTTCCAATTATGTTTATAGATTAGACAAAACCTTATATGGTCTTAAACATGCACCTAGAGCATGGTATGAAACACTAACTAACTTTCTTATTGAAAATGGGTTCACTGGAGGTAGAGTAGATACCACATTATTTCTTAGAAAGCATAAAGACAAAGTCCTATTGGTTCAAATATATGTTGATGATATTATTTTTTGTTCTACTGATGAAAAGTTATGTAAGAGATTCTCCAAGCTTATGCAAAGCAAGTTTGAGATGAGCATGATGGGTGAGTTGAATTTCTTCCTTGGACTACAAGTAAAGCAGACTGATGAAGGAATCTTCATAAACCAAGCCAAGTACATTAAAGATTTACTTAAGAAGTATGGCATGGAATCAGCCTCTCCCATGAAAACCCCAATTGCTCCTACAACCAAGCTTGACAATGATGAGAAAGGTAAAAGTATTGATATAACTCAATACAGAGGCATGATAGGCTCTCTTCTATATCTAAATTCGAACCCATAATCTGCTAGCTGATTTTTCATCCATAGGATCTCGAAAGACAAAGAATGCCAAAGAAGAATGTATTCAACCTGCAGAGTTGAAGTAAATACTGAATTTTGCTTCTTCCTAAACCAGGACACAAGTCTGTTTCCTAGCAATTGACAGGTGCCACTAGTACTCTTTCTATCTATTTTGCAGCCTACAAAATCAGCATATGTGTATCCTATTAGTTCAAATGAGGACTCCTTGGGATACCAAAGTCCCAAGTGAGGTGTACCCTTGAGATACCTAAAAATCCTTTTTACAGCAATTAAATGTGATTCTTTAGGATTAGCCTGAAGTCTAGCACAAATGCATGTTGCAAACATTATATCTGGTCTACTGGCAGATAACACAAGTGCCATAGCAATAACTCATAATCATGTCATGCATTCTAGGACTAAGCATATAGAAATAAGGTATCACTTCATTAGGGATCATGTGCAAAATGGAACTATATCTTTACAATATATCCCTATTGAAAATTAACTTGCTGATGTCTTTACAAAGCCTCTAGATGAATCCAGATTTATTAAGTTAATAAGTGAGCTAGGCATGCTTAATTTACAATCATGAAATACATGCTCTAGTGTGTGCTAACCATACAGATATAAAGGCTATGGTTGAAATCGTAGACATGATCAAGGGAAGTCCACGATCGCAGAGCTGCAGTTACATAAAAGACAACGATCGTAGCAAAGACTCAACGATCGTAGTACAGACTCAACGATCGTAGTACAGACCCAACGATAGCAGAGTCCCATTAACAAAACAAAGGAGCATCTTGTGATGATAAAGTTCAAAACAAAGCAATCTCTCTGATAAGCGCCTCAGGAACAAACCTAACCCTTGACTCACTCTATGAGGTTGGCCCTTCCTGAGTTACCTTAAATCGAGAAGAAGGCTAAGTCAAAAGTTCATCTCAAGGACTCGGTCAGACTCAACGATCGTAGTTCAGACACTACGATTGCAGAGAAGACTCGACGATTGCAGTTTAGACACGATGATTGCAGAGCAGACTCGACGATTGCAGTTCAGACACTACGATTGCAGAGCAGACTCGACGATTACAGTTCAGACACGACGATTACAGAGAAGACTCGACGAATGCAAATCAGACTCAACTGTCACAAAGGCTACCTCAACGATCGTAGTCCTTCCTAAATACACATAAGCTCAGAAAGAGCAAAGGGTAAATCAGTACAATCCTCCTCAGTCATATTCGTAGAGCTAAGCAGAATTCGACACCTACCCCATTAAGCAAAATAGAGAGAGGGAAGTTACAAGTACAGTTTGAAAATGCCTTTTTGAAATCAGAAGTTCAAAAAGCTTATCTCTCTCCTTCTCTCTTTAAGCTGAAACCCTAACTCTTAAAGAAAGCTCAAACAACCATACTCCCTGCAAAGAAATCAATGACAGCCTCCAACATTATCTCTGGCTACAGACTCTGCTTCGATGAGTTCAAAACAGGTGAACCCAAATTTAACAAAACTCTGACACTGATAAAGAAGGTTGGTCTCGAAGAAGCCCTAGGTACGAGCACCTAGATCTACCCGAAGCTGATAAAGGAGTTTTACAGGAATGGGGCATTCAAAAATAATGTTATCACCACGAGGGTCAAGGACGTGGAAATCAAACTCAGAACTGAGAATATCAACCTAGCCCTAGGCTTCAAAAATGAAGGGTTCCCGCTCATAGATGGCATTGACTTTCATGAAGGCCTAAAGAAGATGCATCACAAGAAATTTCCCACTGTCAAGGGATACAAGAAAAACGAGTTTCCTCAGAGGTACGAATTTCAGGTCGATATTATTGGGAAATGCATATGTTGCAAGAGCTCTGGCCACGATTCTGTAAATGAGGTGCAACTCAAGCTCATGACTGCCATAAGTTGTGGAATACAACTTAACTATGGAGCTCTACTGCTTGAATATATTGGGAAATGGATCACCAGCTCGAAGAAGACAAAGATCTCTCAAAAGATGCTCTACGGGCGATTTATAAGCATCATCCTACAGTCTGCTCTGGGTGATAAAATTGGGGACATTGAAGGAGAGTCCATCAATCCAAACATATGGATGACCCAGCAGCTATTTGAGAACTGGAAAAGGAACCCAGCTGAGAATGTACGCATGATGTCAGAGTCCAGTGGTAGAACTGGTGATATAAAGGAATCAGGGATTCCAGGAAACATGTCAGTCGTCAAAGAGACTGAAGAAGAAGAGGAAGAGATCAACAAGGAAGAACCCACTACCCTGGTCAGAAAAAGCAAGGGCAAGAGGAAGCTAAAGAATAGAATGGCAGAAGAACCCCAGGGATTAACTACTGATATACCTATAGAGTCTTCTGATATTGAAGCTCTAACAATCCTAAGAAGAAAAGAACAGCAGGTTGAGGCAGACGAAAACAGAGCTACCATATCACAGCTGCTAAAGAAGAACAAAATAAGTCACAAGTCCAAGAGGCCATCTGTCTTTTTGATCGTAGAGTCTCTACCGATCGTAGAGACCAGACCGAATACCTCTAGCAAGGAAGTTGTTGCACCAGATGTTCTGGCTGATCAACAGGACAGAACTCAGCCTACAAAACCAAGACAAAAATTGGTTAAGAAGTACATCCTTGTCAATGAAGGAGTACCCAAAGAGGAAGACAAAAAGATGGCTGCTGAAAAGGAACTATCCAAAGAAAGCGAAAAGGACAAAGCTCAAGCTGAGGGGGAGATACTAGTCCTACAGATGGATGATCATGTTGAGGGGGAGCCTCATGTTATCCCCATTACAGAAGAAGTTGTTCCTGCAGAAAATGAGGAAGAACCAGAGCAAGGACAAAATGAAGTCATTGATATAGTAGAATCCTTGAACGAAGACAGAGAAGAGGACGAAGATGATGAGGTCGAGATCATAGCTGTGGGCAGTAATGGGTATAGAAAAGCTAACTACGAGCAACTGTTCTCTGATAAGTGGGTTTTATACCTACTTATTGGATATCAATTCACGAGAACTATGCCTATCTCAAGTACATGTTACTGTGTTTTTAGTTGCATTTTGTGTTATTTTGCATTGCATGTACTGAGAACTCCTCTAGTGTAAAAGTGCAGGAAATGGCATAGCTCGGCGTTGATAGGTGGTATGAGATCATTGAAGGCATGACACGAGGGTTGAGTGGAGATAATCAACTGAGCATTGATGAAGGAAGAAGTATTAGCAGCTGGACATAGAAGCAGTAGCAGCAGCAGAACTCAAGGATGCAGAACACAGAAGCCGCGCGGTCGCACGGTTACATAAGCTGAAACTCACGCGCCCATGCCATCATCAAACAGAAGCCAGAAACGTTACCAGAAGCGCCCGCGCCTATCTTGAACTAAAAACTCGCGCGGTCGCGCGTGTTATTGACTGATGTTGTCTGACTTTATTTTAATTTTTAAATTTGAAGAGTTTGAGTTGGTATAAACTACTCTGGTTGGTACCAGACGCGATCATCTTTAGTTTTTACGAGTTTTCCATAATATAGAACTAGGGTTTTACGCTTTGAACGAATTCCAACGTGGAGCCAAGCATAGAATTAATATTTTATCTCTGTATTAGAATTCAGTCATTGACTACGTACTACTGTTATATTGCTGGAGATTGTTGAGTATTTGAACATCACGTTTCTATTATAATCAGCAATTGAGTTTGATCAATTCTATCTTCTCTTTCAATTGTTATTTATTTTCCATGTGTTACTCTAATTCCATAATGGCTTTTAGTTCAGACATGAGCTAAACTCCATTATGGGATTCTAACGGATTTTAATATGTAGTCTAATTGATGGCTTGATTGCTGGATTGTTAGCGTATCATCAGGAATTTCTATTATGGTTGATTTGATTGCATGAATGCTTGATCACCATTCATTTTATGTACTTGTATGGAATTGAAAAATAACATGTGAGTATGGTTGTAATCATGATAGCATGCGTGTATGGGGCTGAATTGCTTAACTTTATACTTCATAAATCAGATAGACATATACTGTTTCACCGTGTGAGCTATGTAAGGACTTGTGCTTAAATTCAATATGGTTGCAGTTTCACATAGAAATATAGTGTTTTTGGTTTATTGATGATTACATGATTTCTATTGTATGTGGATATTATGTAAGTAGGTCATAATTCATTGAAAAATGATTATGTCTACATTCGTGCTCTTGGCTAATTTTCGATGATACGTGAATAATCTTGCATGATGGTGATATTTAGATGAACTATTAAATGAAGTTAGGATCCCATTATTTCCAGAATTGATTTATTACATTAATATTCTTCTTTTATTTGTTATTTGATTTTAGAGTAATTGAAAATCATAAGCGTTCAGTTTAGGCATATAAAAATAGTGATATAGTTGATGCATAATAGTTTAAATTAGAAACCTTTCTCCGTGGATCGATACTTTACTTACTCTGTATTACTTTTTGACCCATGTATGCTTGCATGAGTTAGAGTCCTTTTATTAGAACTAAAAAGGAGGCAACATTCTCCTATCTACCTATGATGCCTTTTCATCAAGCTCAAATTCTAAACTCCTGGAATCACATGTTTTGGAGCTTCAAAGAATATCCAGCCATCTCTGTGCTAGCTCATGGATTCCCAGGCCACTTCAAGTTTGCCAAACAGCTGATCACAAATGGTCCCTCTTCAAGAATGGTGCATGAGGTATTATCTATCCCAATCTTGTTCAGAGTTAATCATTATCCATTATCTTTTTTCAGCCAGTTTTATGAATTTCCAAGCTAGTTGGAAGTGGTCCTAAATCCACAAAGTCAATTACCAGTTACAGAATCCCAAAATTCTGTAACTGATAAACCAAATGTGCATAACTTCATATTGATCCCAACTCCCATCATATCTACGATTACTGATTCTAGCCCCATCGTAGAGTCCCAAGGTCAAATCGTAGAGCCACCTACTCAAGACACTCAAACATGGGCTCCTCCATCCGATATTCCCTCTTCGTCCACAAATGAATACTTCAACCTTGATCTTGCCCTCTACTCCTTGCAAGATCAAAATAAGAGAACACCCCCTCCTCAACACATTCCACAACTCAGCGAACTCCTGTCAGATCTGCCCACCAAATCTGAGTTATCCGAAGTGTCAAAGAAAGTGATTAAGGATATCGATGACAGTCTTGAAGCCCACACAGAACTAATTCAACTAAGACTGACTAAGATGATCACGGCTGCCAATGCTCTCCCCAGCACCCTAAGCTCTGAGCTTACAAAGAAGCTCAGGGAGATCATAAAAGAAATGGTGAAGAGCATAAATGACTGGGATCAGATACACTTTCAAGCAGCTAAAAGACATCAGGATGCTGTTCTCGTCTTATAAACGACTCAAAAGACTCAGAACAAGCTTATGTTGGAAAGCATTATCAATCTACAAATTGCCGTAAAAGAATTCCAAAAGTTTTACGTAAACCAAAGCCAGCAGACTAACAATGTTCTAGCCATCCTCAAAAATAGGGAAGCTCGATCTGATTCTCTTATCAAAGAGAACTGAGAGGACATTGCCCAAACCCAAAGCCAACTCAACGAGCTCGTCCAAGGAATGACTCGCCTATCCGAAGACATTCGAACCCTTGATGCTGACATAAAGGGGGAGAATAAAGGAGTTAAAAAACAGCGGAGAAGGAAGAGGACAATTACAATTCAAACTCAATCTTCAAGGAGTCCTCCTTCAAGGCAATTCCACCAACAGACTCCACGATCCGGCCATCAGACTCAACGATCTAATCAGTAGGAAGTTTTAATGGCTCAGCCAATAAGGAGTCTAGGGCCAGCTACCAGCTAACAAAATGTGACCACCACAGGCCTTAGAATGCCAATTGGAGATCATGCATTCATGAATAGGCATGATCAAAATCCTAGGCTAAGCCCAAGTGAACTGGAAGATCTAGCCAGGAGGGATGAAGCAAACAGGAAAAGAAGAGCTGAGGAGTATGCCAATCTTCCACGCAAAAGATCAAAGAAATAGAGATAAGTTAAAAGTTAAATTCTTATTGATGTAAAGCTTGATTGTAATATCTACTCTTCAAACATCAATAAATTCATGCTTATTCTCTAGAAATTTCAGTTGCTCACTAAAATATTAAGTCATATTTACTTACCTGCAAATGCATCTAGAAACTAATAATCATGACAACAAAATCTCCTTGTTTATGTCAACATCAAATAGGGGGAGATTGTTGGGAGAGTGCATATTTTGATTTGATGTTTAAAGTAAATGCTCATGATTATTTGTAAAGTCCTTCAAGGAATATACGTACAAGCACTTGTAATAGATCAAATTTGTTAGGTTGATCTAAGCTTTTAATGTTTATCATTCTAAATGAATGTATAGATAAAGATATCAAAGATATTAGGATAATCTACATCTTGAAATGTAATAGATAGGCTTCAACTAGAATCGCAGTCTATCGAGCTGATCAAGAGATTGCAGAAGTCAAGGCAGGATCGTAGAGCTTCGAAGATCGTAGTGTATCTGCCTTAAAGGGGCTCTCTAGAAATCGGAGAGTGGTCCAGACGTTTGCCAAAGCTAACTCAGAGATCGTAGTGTGCTCTCAAAAACGTAGAGTCTGCAAGACAAGCAAGTAAAGATCGTAGTGTGCAAGTCCTTAAGAGAAATCATAGTGTTCTCGTTTGATAGCATCAGACTAAGCACCAAGGTGGAAAGACACCACGATCTAAATCTTAGAGTATCATCTGCCTATGTTAGAAGCATCGAACCTTATCCTTTTTATTAAAGGATAAATTCCAACAAATATGGAATGGGTTATAAACGTTGAAGTCCTCACCAGTCCCAACGGTACAAAAGATATCCTTAGTATACAATAAAAGAAACGTATTGAAGAAGCTAAGGAAAGGATCATAGGACAGAGGAAAACACCTTTTCAGGTGTTAGGTGAGAAAGCAGTTTGCTGTGTCAGTAGGCCAGAATGCAAGTCAGAAGGTGTGCAGAAAAGTCTTCATCAAAGCTCAGAAATGTCAAACGCAATTAATGCTTCAACGAATGGCTTCAACGGATAGATTTCAAGGATCACATATATGCAAACATGTGCAGATGAGAAAGACAAGTAAGCATTGAACAAAATGCACAAGAACATTCGATGCTCAACTCTACGATCTGAGAAAAAGAGAAAGCTTGCTTAGCTTCTCAGTTCTTTCGAACAAGTGCTTAACAGCAACTGAGTAGCACCAACCAAGAACTCAACAACTACTAATCAACTGAAGTAAGAGTTCCAAGTCGAAAGGACTTGAAGAGTTCTAAGTGAATTGTGAATAACCAAGTCTGTTGGATTTGAAGATTTCAAGAGTGAACTAAGAAGTTCCTAGACTGTTGGTCTAGAAGGAATCTGTGAGATTCAAAAAGTGTAAAAGGCATCCTTAGTGGATTTCCTACTCGAAGAGTAGAAGAGTGGACTAGGAGCTTTAAGTGCTTTGAACCACTTAAAAGCTATTTGTGTCTTTTACATTTCGTCTTTATAAGCGCTATATCTCATCATAAGCTGTTATAGCGCGCCTCACTCTCATTAATTCACTATATCTTAAGGGAGATTAAAACAAATATTAATTCTACTGTGTTTTGATCATTATCAACTAACAAGTTAAAACGAAAAAGAATTTTAAACATCTATTCAACCCCCTCCCCCTTCTAAATAACTATTGTGCCTCCGGGAACTAACATACCCATATCATATAATCCATGTACATTAGTCCACATAATTTAATATTTATAACATGTGTGGACTTAATTTAAATGATCTTTAATATTTCCCTTTACTATTTACTTACATATCGGTATTGAAATAAATATTTTAATAGTACACATTTATTTACTCCCATATTTAGAGTATACATTTAATTGTCTCATCACACATGATGAGATAACAAAACTTATTTAAATCAACTTTATGATTTAATTACTTTTACTATATTTTTTTATATATCATTAATCACAATTGAATATCACACCTCATTTACTCTTAAGCAGTAGGTAATTATAGGAGTGAGCAAAAAATGGATAAAACCGAATTACCGAACACAACCGAATTTTTTTAACCGAATTATTTTGATTTTTTTCTAATTTCGGTTATATCCAATTTATTACTCGATATTCGGTTTTGGATTCGGTTTTAAAAAATAACTAATTCGGGTATCCGAATTACCGAATTTATTAATTAAAAAACATACTAATTTTATAATGGTATCATGGTATGGGCCGTATGGAGGTAGCCGGTACCTGGTAGGAGACTAGGAGATTATATTAGACTATTACTCTATTAGTATTCCATATTTCCATTCTGAGTTGGACTCTCAGAAGTCAGAAGTCAGATCCCACTATTAGTATTCCATATTTCCACTCTTTCTTCTCCGCCTCCGCCTATCGATTTTGATTTTTCCGTCTCTCTCAGTCTTCGGCCTCTGCCTCCGCCTATTGATCTAGTTCTGGAAGGACCTCCAAGCCTGTGATCGTTGCTGATTGTGGCTAACTCTATTAGATCTGATCTGGATTGTGATAAAAGAGAGATTTGAGCTGTTTTTATTATTACTATGAGTTTGTTCTTCTATCATCTATGTTTTCGTTGTGGTGTCTTTAGATTTGGGGGTTTAATCTGGTAGTCCTTTTCGTTTATAAGAATCTGTGTATGGAAAATTGAAAGATTATGTCTTTTATTTGCTTATAAATCAAATAGTCAAAGTTTTATGCAGTATTAAACATTGTTAAAGCTAATCTATGTTAAATCTGTGGGTTTTTTTTCTTTTTCTGGTAATGAGATTTTTATGCTGATAATATGTTGTATATATTATTTTCATTTCGGTTATTAATCGAATAATAAATTCGATAATTCGGTAATTCGGTTATCTACTATTTCGGTTATCAGTTCGGATATCAAAAGTGTGTTATTTTTGGTTTTCGATTATAACCGAATAAGCTATTCGGTTCGGTTATAACCGAATGCTCACCCCTAGGTAATTATATAATACTACTATCCATATTTTCCATATTACACATAGTGGCATGAAATAATATTTAATAATAATGTTCACTTAATAATAATGGTAATTTGATCCATTATTCTTATCATTCTCTACTAATACTAACAACTCATCTGTATAACTCATGCACTCAGTGGAAAAATTTTCCAAGTTTTACTATTGGCAAGAATTTTATTTAACTTATAATCTGAAGTGGTAAATTTATTTGCGCCACTCTGGAAATTTCTCAGACTTGGTCATTGTTACAATAAATTCATATTCTCAATTTATTAATCCCTTTTACTTAATAGATAATACTATCATTTATTATCTTGCCATACTAGACAATTAAATATAATTATGTAAATTACTTTATTCCTTAATATTCTATTATTCATAATAACAATTAATTTATAATAAAATATTAATTAATTATTCACTTCTTAATTTATTAACTCACCTAACTTCCATTCTCATGCCACACAAGGCATTCCAAAATTCTCAATCCTCATATAAATTCAATTCAATTTATTTGAATTACTCATCTCCCAACACATCAATATTTATATTCAAATAAATATTCATTTTCTTATTACATCATTTATTTATGAATTTCTTGGTTCTTACAATTTTCTCCTGAAATGAATAAACAACTTAATAAGCTCATATACACTACAAAACATGCGATAAACTAAATATAAAGAAATCAAAATAAATGACTATTATGCACTCATCAATTCATTTTGAAATATTGATTACACATACGTATACTTGGATAAATTTTTTGATATAAATATTACGTAATTTGATATATGTGTTATCATAATTGAGAAAAAGATTACATAATTTGAGAAATAGGTTACATGAGATAAAAAATTTGATACAAATATTACATAATTTGGTATATGTGTTGCAATATGGAGAAAAAGGTTACACGATTTGACAGGTAGGTTACATGGTTAGAAAGTAATATTATTTTTATTGCTATAAAGTTTACTGAAAATGAAATAAAAGTTACTCATTTTGACATATTAATTACACATACGCATACTGAATAATTTTTTTAATGATTATATTACGTAATTTGATATATGAGTTAACATATTTAAGAAAAAATTATATGATTTGACAAATAGGTTACATGTTTAGAAAGTAATATTACTTTTATTGACATGAAAGTTACTAAAAATGATAGCTATATTATTTTTATTGACTTGAATGTTATGAACAAATTGCATCAAGTAGAAGTGGTTTTGCATTAATACTATTTAAATAGAATAAATTAATTATTTCTTATTGTAAGATCCCAACTTTTATGAATAAAGATGAATTTTTTATAAATATCATTTTTGAATATTAAAGAGTAAATTTGATATAATGTTATAGTTATGGGTAATATTTATAAATTTTGAAAAGTACATAAGTTGTTATATTATATTAGATTGGTCAGGGAATATTCATTTTAACGGGGAATATTAAATGCGGACGGCACACAATCATTAGTGGACCCTAGCGGAATTATTATTCGGAATGAGAAAGCGATAGAAATATCTTTTATAAAAAAAGCGTCGTAAGTTTTACCGTTAAGCTGTTGAAATACCGGTGTTAAAAGTGCGATGTCTGGCGTGATTGCATAGTAGCACACGGTTTTGATTATTGATGCTTACGTGAGAAGTCACTCAACTTTACTCAATTATTGCTACAGTAATTGATGCATAGTATCTCACGTTATTTGATTCAATTATTGTCAATATTTTATATATTATTAAATCAATAATTGAGATGGCAAGTTATTCTAATTATTATATGCATAATTAACAATGTCTAGAAAGTTCTGTCGAGGAAAGGAGTTTGGTCACCTAATTGTGCGCCAATAAGGAGAAATCCTTATTGGAAAGCCCCCTCTTTCATGGGAACGATATGGTTGTTAATATTGCGAGTTATAATAATATTAATAAATGTTGTTAAAAATATTGAAGGGATTTTTATGAAGTATTTGATATAAATTTTACTTATTTTATGGACCCCCCATTTACCCATTTTTTAAATAATCGGTAGGAAGTTATTCGGTATATATATAATGGGACCCACCTGTGATGGTGAAATGTTGGTGGGAGGGGAACACGTGGGGCCCACGTGGAAAGAAAATGAAATGTAGGAGGGGGAGAATTTAGTCACGAAAGGGATTGTAATACTATATGTGACAACCTCAAAATAGGTCCAATCCATCCAACCTATTCTGAATCGCCAAATACATGGTACAGAAAACAACTACAACTTTATTACAACAATTGTCGTGCAAATACAACAACACATATGCTGTGAGTTTTGATACAAATATATACCAATTGTGACTCTCATCCCAACCTTGGATAGCACGTCACAATGGCACCTTACATAAAGGTACAGTCAAAAATTGTTTTAGAAATTAAAATCTTTGGGAAGTGCTCAAGGAAACCTTCGTACATGAGAGGCCACACGTCTAGGTTATGATAGATATCATATGTCCACAGAATTATCCTTGGTTGACCTAATAGACCCCGAAGAAAAATGAGAAGATTACTATCATGTTCTTTCCAATGGTGAGTCTTCTCTTGACATATAACTATCTCCACTGTCTCCAGTTGAAAATTATATTTCAAATAAACTCCAAGATCATATAGGTAGTGCTCGTAGATATACTCAGCAAGTGGATGTGCACAACCCTGTCTTATGATAACACGAGGTTGTATGATAGTGGCAAAATACCCTTCCAACGTTGGGTTCGCCTCACCCTATATGATTCACCAAATATAACTACTAAATGATGTATACAACACACTTTTCTATACTGTTTAGGGAGAACCTCCATAGCTAGAAACCACCGTTCTATTCCCTTATTATCCCCGCTCGACCCAGCTACACTCTTAATACCTGAAAGGAATTGTGAAGCAAAAGGGTTAGCACAACTAGCTCAGTAAAGAATATCATGACAAAAGATAATTAAATTATCAATAGCCTTCATCAATAATAAATCAGAGATTTAGAACATATGGTAGATGATAAAACTTTTCAACCATAGTTGCAGCGGAACGAGCAATCCATTAGAAGAGTCAAATAGACCATAAAGTCTATTATCTTCTCCATGTTAAAAGTTCACCAACAATATTTTATCCCTGTAATATCAATCAACAGTTCCTGTCCACAATCACGTGATAACTCATAATCATAATTGTAGTTCTAAATTCCTTTTCTCATCTAGGACAAAGATAATTTTTATCACTTGTCTTTACCTGAAAAATCAAAGATCATGGTTATACCAAATCACAGTTCATGTTTATAATCATACTAATAAATTCATCTTTGCAGTATGGGCTAAAGATATTCATTATCATTTCATCTTTGCACTACAGGCCAAAGATATTCAACAACAGGTCATCTTTGCACTACAGGCCAAATATATTCAACAATAATTCATCTTTGCACTGCAGGCCAAAGATATTCATCAATAATTCATCTTTGCACTAGAGGCCAAAGATATTCAACAATAATTCATCTTTGCACTACAGGCCAAAGATATTCATCAATAATTAAACTTTGCACTACAGGCCAAAGATATTGAACAACAGTTCATCTTTGCACTACGGGCCAAAGATATTCAACAACAGTTCATCTTTGCACTATAGACCAAAGATATTCAACAATAATTCATCTTTGCACTACAGGCCAAAGATATTCATCAATAATTCATCTTTGCACTACAGGCCAAAGATATTCAACAACAGTGGTTTAATTTTTAATACCTCCATTCTAACAAAAACACCTCAACATTAATTCCTTCAATTATATCCTCATAAAATAAATATATCCATCAATTATATACACATAAAATAAATATTTCCTTATCATATAAATCAATAATTAATTATTCATAAATAATATTACAGAATCATAATTATGACAACCAGGTCGTTCCCAGGAAAGAGGGAGCTTTCCGATAAGGATTTCTCCTTACTGGCGCGTAATTAGGTGACCAAACCTCTCCTTGACAGAACTTTCTAGACATTGTCAATAATGCTATCTCATAATATTATTCAAACAATATGAATTATTGATCCGATAATGGAAAATATTGTGCAGTGACAATTATTGAAACAACAATAATATAAACTATCAACGCAACAATTATTGAATCAATAAAATAAAATATTGAACAGTAATTACTGTAACAATTATTGAGTAGTGTCTTCTTACGTAAGAATCAATAATTCAAAAATCATTGTAACACCAGGTGTCTTCTTTGTGCAACCACGCGTATTACTATATTTTAACCACGGGTATTCCAACAGTGTTAACGGTAACAACTACGTCGTTATTTGTAAAAACTTAAATTTTTCATTTTCTTCATCCGACAGTTATTCTGTTATGGGGCCCACAAATGGTTGCGCCGTCGTACAAATATTCCCCGACATAAAGAATATTCCACGACCAAACGAATATTCCCCGACAACAATGAATATTTTATAACCACTTGCTTATTTTAAAAATTTTGCACATTTTACCCATAACCAAAGAATTATATCAAATTAACACCTTATTATTCACAATAATAAATAGAGGAAATTCTATTTTATTCATTAAAAAGTTAGGGTCTTACAACCTCCCCTCCTTATGAAATTTCATCCCCGAAATTTACGTACCCGGTATTTCAAAGAGTTAAGAATACCTTGCTTTCATTTTAGATTCCATCTTCCTTGTCATCATGATTTCTCCATTTATTTCAGATATCATTCTAGAATACAGCTTCAAAACAAGGGTTAATTGAACAAATTAACATATCACATAATATCCCGATATTATGACTGACCAACAAATAAGCTTAGGTAGGACACACTAGCGAAGGATTTACTCATCTCTCCCCTCCTAGTTCTATTCCCCGATCTCCGCTAGAGTCCCTAAGCTCTGATACCAAATATGACAACCTCAAAATAGGTCCAATCCATCCAACCTATTCTGAGTCGCCAAATACATGGTACAGAAAACAAATACAACTTTATTACAACAATTGTCGATGTAAAATACAACAAACACATATCTTTGTGAGTTTTGATACAAATATATACCAATTGTGACTCTCATCCCAACCTTGGATAGCACGTCACAATGGCACCTTACATAAAGGTACAGTCAAAAATTGTTTTAGAAATTAAAATATTTGGGAAGTGCTCAAGGAAACCTTCGTACATGAGAGGCCACACGTCTAGGTTATGATAGATATCATATGTCCGCAGAATTATCCTTGGTTGACCTAATAGACCCCAAAGAAAAATGAGAAGATTACTATCATGTTCTTTCCAATGGTGAGTCTTCTCTTGACGTAAAACTATCTCCACTGTCTCCAGTTGAAAATTATATTTCAAATAAACTCCAAGATCAAATAGGTAGTGCTCGTAGATATACTCAGCAAGTGGATGTGCACAACCCTATCTTATGATAACACGAGGTTGTATGATAGTGGCAAAACACCATTCCAACGTTGGGTTCGCCTCACCCTATATGATTCACCAAATATAACTACTAAATGATGTATACAACACACTTTTCTATACTGTTTAGGGAGAACCTCCACAGCTAGAGACCACCGTTCTACTCCCTTGTTATCCCCGCTTGACCCAGCTACACTCTTATTACCTGAAAGGAATTGTGGAGCAAAAGGGTGAGCACAACTAGCTCAGTAAAGAATATCATGACAAAAGATAATTAAATTATCAATAGCCTTCATCAATAATAAATCAGAGATTTAGAACATATGGTAGATGATAAAACTTTTCAACCATAGTTGCAGCGGAACGAGCAATCCATTAGAAGAGTCAAATAGACCATAAAGTCTATTATCTTCTCCATGTTAAAAGTCCACCAACAATGTTTTATCCCTGTAACATCAATCAATAGTTCCTGTCCACAATCACGTGTATAACTCATAATCATAATTGTAGTTCTAAATTCCTTTTCTCATCCAGGACAAAGATAATTTTCATCACTTGTCTTTACCTGAAACATTAAAGATCATGGTTATACCAAATCACAGTTCATGTTTATAATCATACTAATAAATTCATCTTTTCATTACGGGCCAAAGATATTCATTATCATTTCATCTTTTCACTACAGGCCAAAGATATTCAACAACAGGTCATCTTTGCACTACAGGCCAAAGATATTCAACAATAATTCATCTTTGCACTACAGGCCAAAGATATTCATCAATAATTCATCTTTGCACTACAGGCCAAAGATATTCAACAATAATTCATCTTTGCACTACAGGCCAAAGATATTCAACAACGGTTCATCTTTGCACTACGGGCCAAAGATATTCAACAACTGTTCATCTTTGCACTACAGACCAAAGATATTCAACAATAATTTATCTTTGCACTACAGGCCAAAGATATTCATCAATAATTCATCTTTGCACTACAGGCCAAAGATATTCAACAACAGTGATTTAATTTTTAATACCTCCATTCCGACAAAAACACCTCAACATTAATTCCTTCAATTATATCCTCATAAAATAAATATATCCATCAATTTTATCCACATAAAATAAATATTTCCTTATCATATAAATCAATAATTAATTATTCACAAATAATATTACAGAATCATAATTATGACAACCAGCGGTAGTTCAGAAAGAGGGGCTTTCAGATAAGGATTTCTCCTTCTTGGCCGCAATTAGGTGACCAAACATCTAGATTGTGAACTTTCTAGACCTTGTCAATAATGCTATCTCATAATATTATTCAAATAATATGAATTATTGATCCGATAATGGGAAATAGTTAATGCGGTGACAATTATTGAAACAACAATAATATAAACTATCAACGTATGACAATTATTGAATCAATAAAATAAAATATTGAAGCGATAATTATTGTAACAATTATTGAGTAGTGCTTCTTACGTAAGAATCAATAATTCAAAAAATCTTTGTGCAACACCGTGTACCTTCGCATACAACCACGCAGCGATATCGTATTTTAACCAGTGTATTCCAACAGTGTTAACGGTAACAACTACGTCGTTATTTGTAAAAACTCAAATTTATCGATTTCTTCATCCGACAGCTATTCTGTTAGGGGCCCACAACAGAATAAGTTATATACTTCGCTAGTGTGTGACTTACCTAAGCTGAAATTGTTTACTTGATAAGTTGACAAATTATGATATGTCAATTAACCTTTGTTTTGAAGATATATTCTAGAATGATATCTCGAAATACGGAGAGATGAGCAATGGAAAAATCATGATCTGAGAGGATATAACCAGGGATGGTACAATCCTAAAAGAAAGCAAGGTATTCTCATATCTTGAATAATATCACGACGTAAATTTCGAGGGCGAAATTTCATAAGCAGGGGTGATTGTGAGACCCCGAATTTTATGAAATAAAAGTATTCAAAAAAAATTTCTATTTTGATAAATAGCACGGTATTTATTATTGATGCTTATGTGATAAGTCACTTAGTTTTGTTTTATTAGTATTATTAATGTAATAAAAAGCGAAATGCTTTTATATAAAAGCAGTACTTTTATAAAGTTGTTCTATAAATAGAATATATTATATTCTATTGTTATGTAGTGTTTTGCATAGTAAAATCTTTTTATATAAAAGCAGTAATACTATTATAAAGTTATCTATTTTATTAGACAATAATTAGAATATATTATATTTTATTATGCATAGTGCTGCGCATAGTGTTTGCATAGTAAAATCTTTTATAAAGTTATTCGTTTTATTATATTATAAATAGAATATATTATATTTTATTTAAAATATTTTGCTTTAAATATGGACCGTCGATTAAAGTAAATCAATCGGACCGTTCATGAGTTAGTTCTTATACGATCCATTTTTCTATAAATAGAAGCTCATTCCTTCATTATTTCTTACGAATTCAATTGAAACTAGAGAGAGAAACTATAGAAAGAGTTCTTCTTCTATAATCTTGAGCGTATTTCTTTAGAGTTTAAGAAAGCTTTGAGCGTGAAAGTGCAAGTTTTCTTCAAGTATATTCACTACTACCGATCGGAATACTTTTCTTTTTTCGGTGGGGATATAATTATCGTATTTCGTAAAGGATATTATTATTATTTATTATTACATTGGAATAATCGATAACGCAGCATCTTACCCTATACTTGGTGAAATTCTTACATTATTCCATTCTTTATTATTATGTTGGAATAACTTTGTTTTATGCAATCACCGCATATATGGTGAAATTCTTCTAATATTCCGTTACGTATTATATCATATCGGAATATCCGTCTGCATGCGTTTATATGGGACTGGTTCTATTATTTATTATTCGTTGGAATATCACATGTCGTATGCGTTTCTGTGGGACACTGGTTCCATTATTTATTATTCGCTTAGGAATATATCACGTGCGTGCGTTTACACCGAACCTCGTTCCATTATTTATTATTTTGTTGGGAATAACTTGTGCGAGTGCGATCTATCGCACGCATGGTGAATCATACATTATTCCATTTTTATTATTACATTGGAATAACATGTCTACATGTGGATTACCACATGCATGGTGAATGATCCTTCGTATTCATACGAATAGTATTTTCATTAAAAGGGGTTTTACGCGAGTGCTTGATTCAAAAATTTTTCGACCCTCAAAAATTCTAGAAAAATTTGAAATGATAATTTAATGAGTTTTCTAAATTATGTCCAAAATGGCGATTTTTGGATGTATAGAAGTAAGAGTTATGGATTTTATGGGAAAAGACTATTTTAAAAGTAAACTCTTATAACTCCTTGTGGTTAACTCCAAAATTGATGAAATATTTATTGGGAGTACATGTATATAATGAGGAGTATACCCAGTAAATTTTGGAATTTTTGGACAAAAGTACAATTGATGATAAATGTCTAAATATTCGCGATTTTATCCATATGAAAATAGTAAATGAATTTTAAAAATTTGATAAAAATATATGTTCAAGATGGGACTATATTCTCGCTAAATCCTTAAAAAGAAATATTTTTGGGATTTGAGTTGGTATTTTTCATAAAAATGAACTAGTTATGAGTAAATGAATTAAATATGTTATGTGAAGTAATAAAATTGGAAAATAGGATTTTATGGCTTGAGAATCCTATATAGGGTATATGCAGATTTTGATGAGGATTTGATCATTGATTATGAAATCTTATGAGTATGGCATTTTGAATGATTAAATGCATTATTTGATAAAGTGTAAACAATTGAAATAAATTGTTTATAAGTTTAAGAAATGATTAAAATATTGTTATAATATTAATGATATTAGATTATGAGATTATTAAGTGATTGATAACATTTGGTTATTATTGAACGATGGATAAATTGTATTATAAATGTTTAATATTTATCTTTTATCTCATTTGATTGATTCTTATATCATTGTCATCATCCTCATGCTTATATTGTGTTGAAAATCATATGTGGCCCGTAGTGCATAGATGGACTTGGTATGATTATGACTAGGGATTATTCGGTATAATCATGACCGTAATGTTACAAATGATGTGAAAAAAGTCCTCATTGGCCCGTTGTGCATTGCTGGACAGTTTTTGGTATGATTATGGCTATGGATTCTCTTCGGCCAAGGGTGCAAAGATGAATTGTTTTATGACATGATCAGATGGTTGATGAAAAAACACGATTATCTTTGGCCCGTAGTGCATGGATAATTCGTGGTCGTGATACTAATGAATATCCTTGGCCTGTAGTGCAGGGATGATTCGATGATGTGGATTAATTATTGAGCTGAGTCTCAGCGATGAAATATTAATTCATGGATGTGATAATAACGATTATCTTTGGCCCATAGTGCATGGATAATTCGTGGTCGTGATACTAATGAATATCCTTAGCCTGTACTGCAGGGATGATTCGATGATGTGGATTAATTATTGAAAGTGAGTCTCAATGATGAAATATTAATTCATGGATGTGATAATAATGAATATCTTTGGCCGTAGTGCATGGATAATTCAGTGATATGGATTGATTATCGAGCTGAGTCTCAGCGATGAAATATAAATTCATGGATGTGATATTAACGAATATCCTTGGCCGTAGTGCAGGGGTGATTCGAGGATGTGGATTATTTATTAAGTTGAGTCTCAGCGATAAAATATTTATTATACACTTTTAATGCGTAGAAGATAGTAGATATCATGTTCTACTTGACTCTTCTAAAATACAGTTGTATGTCTTTGGCATGTAGTGCAAAGATGAATTGTTAACGAATATCTTTGGTCGTGGTGCAAAGATGAATTTATTAGGATGATTATGAGTAGGAATTCTGATTTGGTATAACCATGATTTTTGATGTTTCAGGTGAAGATAGGTGATGAGTGTAAGACCCCAAATAATTAATAAATGAAATTTAATTTCCTCTAATTATTATTTTGAAATAGTAAGGGTTGTTGTGATTAATGTGGATAGTTATGGGTAAAATACGCAAATATTTTAAAATAAGCAAGTGGTTATAAAATATTCATTGTTGTGGGAATATTCGTTTGGTCGTGGAATATATTCAGATCGTGTCGGGAATATTCGTACGACGACACGCAGACCCATGTGTGGGCCCCATAATCTGAAAGCGATTGGAGGAAGAAAACGACAAATATAAGTTGTTTAAAAATAACTGGCGTAATTGTTACCGATTTATTAATTGTTGGAATACCCGGTGGTTAAAACACGATGAATACGCTTGTTGTTGCACAAGAATTTGCAGTATTGCACCAATTATTGACTCTTACGTAAGAAGGCACTACTCAATAATGGTTACGATAATTCTTCGCTCAAAGATTATTTTATTGGTTCAATAATTGTTGTGTTGATATTTTATATTGTTGTTGTTTCAATAATTGTCATTTACAAGTATTTTCATTATCGAAGCAATAATTCATATTATCTGAATAATATTATTAGATAACATTATTGGCAATGTCTAGAAAGTTACATCTAAGGAGAGGTTTGGTCACCTAATTTGCTTTCAAAGTGAGTGAGAAATTCTTATTGAAAGCCCTCTTTCTCTGAACCGCTGCTGGTTGTCAATATTGTGATTACGTAATATTATTTGTGAATAATTAATTATTAATTCATATGATGAGGAAAATATTGATTTTATGTGGATATAGATGGAGAAAATTTTTAATGTGACAATTGTTGAAAATTGAAATTTTATCTTTTTCTGATAAAATAATTCATTTAAATATATATATATTATTATATTATTATTATATTTTAATAATATAATAATGGTGATATTTTTACAACGAATGTGGGATATATGAGTATACGAGGAGGAAGAGTATTTTTGTTGCAATAAATGTTTAAAACATGTTAAACATGTCGGTGGACCCCATTTATTGACTGAAATTTGATTATAGCCTGTAAAATTGCCCGTTTGTGGATTTCGGTCAATTTCTGTTTGGAATTTGAAAAAGCTTTCTTCTGTAAAGTTGTAGAGAATTGAATTTCCTATAAAAACATGCGAGATTAGAATTTTCTGACAAAAGGGCTATTTATTGTGAATTATTGAAGTTTCAGAGTTCCGAAATAATTGATTTTTAGAAGTTTTAATTGTTTAAAATAACAAAAATGTTTTTTATATGTTGTGAGCCTCATTAATCACATGCTAGGTGGCTGATTTCAGATTCCCAAAGGATGGCGTGAAAATTTTTATAAATATATTATTATATTAAATTTTACGCTTTGGTATTCTAAGCAATTTCCTATAAATAGGTCTTGGGTTAGAATTGAAAATCACACGTAAGCTCAGTTTTTCTCTCTATATTATCGGCGTATTCTTGTGAGTATTTTGAGTATACTTTGAGTATTGTTATACGGTGAAAGTTCAAGTTATAGCCTATATCCGATATTCCGGTTAAATCACATGCTTTCCGAGGTAAGGGATATTATTATTTTTCAGTAATGATATTATTTCTTCAATATCATTATCTTTGAAATATTGATCTGAAGTTTTATCAAATTTGGAACTTTTGGTGTCTGAGTTACTATTTACGATACTCGGCACTATTCACGATACTCTGGTATTATTCACGAATAAGGCCTTATTCATCGAAAAATGAAAATTTTCCTTTTTCGTCAAAATATCTATTGTGGATACTAGTTTTGATTGTATCCATGTTTTGATCATTCTTGAATTTCACACCACTATGATTATTTTTTGAGGTATTTTTGGACGTGGATAAAACAAAGTACGAATCCTTAATCCTTAATCCTTGTCATTTTGTTTCCTTTGGATTCGCTTTTAAAAAAAAAATTTCATCATCCTCGGTCTTAAATGATGATATTATTGAATATCTTTGGCTCAGTAGTGCAAAGATGATTGATTTCGATGAATATCTTTGGCTGTAGTGAAAAGATGAATGATTTCGATGAATATCTTTGGCCCGTAGTGCAAAAGATGAATAGGTGTTTAGATGAACATGACCATTGGTGAATGTCCTTGGCTTTTTGTAGTGCAAGGATGAATATATGATTCGGATATATATTGATTGATGTTCTGAGGATAAAAATATTGATGATGGATTTCATTAAATTCATAGATATTAGTAGATTTCATCCTCTACGTAACTCTTCTATGAATTAATATTTTTTCATTGCAGTATTGATTTAAAACTTGTTGTCTATTGTATTCTATTAAATTTTTCCTGTTGAAGACTAACGATAATTTGTTGTATATTATCTTAGTCATAATATTCTTTCTTGGGCTAGTTGAGCTCACCTGTTCCTTTTTGTTCCATTTTTTTCTTCTCGGGAGGCGAGAATGTAGCGAGTGCAGTGGGGTATGGAATGATGGTTTAGAGAGTTGTTTAGTAGTCCTCACCATTTTGTAAAATAATGTATCAATAATTATGATGAGGATTTATTTGTATGTGGATATTGTTTAGATGGCAATATATGTATTTAAACTCACAGGTTTCTTGTTGTAATAATAAAGTTGTAGTTGTTTTACATGCAGGTGTATTGACAACTCAGAATGGGTGATGTATACCTATTTTGGGGGTGTCACAATGAGAATTATCTTCGTCTCTAGTTGCGAAGAGGAATTTAGAACCACAATTATGATTATGAATTATTCATATGATTGTGGATGAGAGGCTGATTGATTTATTTTACATGGATAAAACATTATTGGTGGACTTTTAACATAGAGAAGATAATAGACCTTAGGGTCTATTTGACTCTTCTAATGGATTGCTCGTTCCACTGTAACTATGGTTGAAAAGTTTTATCATCTACTATATGTTCTAAATCTCTGATTTATTATTGATGAAATCTATTGATAATTTAATTATCTTTAGTCATGATATTCCTTACTGGGCTAGTTGTGCTCACCCTTTCTGCTTCACAATTCCTTTCAGGTAATAAAAGTATTGTCGTAAGAGTGTTGCGAATTCGGCGGGGATAATGAGGGGAATAGAGCGATGGTCTCTAGTCATGGAGGTTCTCCTTAAAAAGTATAGAAAAGTGTGTTGTATTCTACATACACATTTAGTAGTTATATTTGGTGAATCAAATAGGGTGAGGTGAACCTGACTTTGGAAGGGTGTTTTGCCACTATCATACAAGATGTCTAATGACATACAACCTCGTGTTATCATAAGATGGGGTTGTGCGTATCCACTTCTTTGAGTATATCTACAGGCACTACCTATATGATCTTGGAGTTGATTTAAAATATAATATTCACTTGGAGGTTTGTGGAGATAGTTATATGTCAAGAGAAGACTCACCATTGGAAAGAAGATGATAGTAATCTTCTCATTTTTCTTTGGGGTCTATTAGGTTGACTAAGGATAATTACGTGGCCATATGATATCTATTATAACCTAGACGCATGGCCTCCCATGTACGAAGGCTTCCTTGAGCACTTCCCAAAGATTTTAGTTTCTAAAAGCAGGTCTTTGACTATACTTTTATGTAAAGTACCATTGTAAGGTTGTGGTCCGAGCTCCATGAGAGTTACATACAATTGTATTAAAACTCACGATTAAGCGTGGTAATTCTATACTGATGACTCAACGATTAATATAAATGAAGTTATATTTAAATTTTGTACCATGTGTCGGCGACTCAAAATGGGTGATGTATACCTAATTTTGGGGCGTCACATTTAATATCGAGTTTAGGATATGGTCATTTGGCGGAGATAAGAGTCTAGAACTAGGAGGGAGAGGCAAGTTATATACTTCGCTAGTGTGTGACTTACCTAAGTGAAATTGTTTACTTGATAAGTTGACAAATTGTGATATGTCAATTAACCTTGTTTTGAAGATATATTTCGGAATGATATCTCAAATACGGGAGATGAGCAATGGAAAATCATGATCTGAGAGGATATAACCGTAAAGGTACAATCCAGAAAAGAAAGCAAGGTATTCTCATCTCTTGAATATCGAAGTGCGTACGTAAATTTCGAGAGGGCAAAATTTCATAAGGAGGAGTGATTATGAGACCCGAATTTTATGAAATAAAAGTATTCAAAATTTTTTTCTATTTTGGTAAATATACGGTATTGATTATTGATGCTTATGTGATAAGTCACTTAGTTTTGTTTTATTGGTATTATTAATGTAATAAAAGCGTAAAAGCTTTTATATAAAAGCAGAATACTTTTATAAAGTTATTCTATAAATAGAATATATTATATTCTATTGTGTATAGTAGTGTTTTGTATAGTAAAATCTTTTTATATAAAGCAGAATACTTTTATAAAGTTATACATTTTATTAGAAAATAATTAGAATATATTATATTTTATTATGCATAGTGTTTGCATAGTACTGCGATAGTGTTTGTATAGTAAAATCTTTTAAAAAGTTATTCGTTTTATTAGATTATAAATAGAATATATTATATTTTATTTAAAAGATTTTGCTTTAAATATGGACCGTCGATTAAAGTAAATCAATCTGGACCAGTTCATGAGTTAATTACTTATATGATCCATTTTTCTATAAATAGAAGCTCATTCCTTCATTATTTCTTTAATTCACTTTGAAACTCTAGAGAGAGAAACTATAAAGAGAGTTCTTCTTCTATAATCTTGAGCGTATTTCTTTAGAGTTTAAGAAAGCTTTGAGCGTAGTGCAAGTTTTCTTCAAGTATATTCTCGTCCTACCAGTCGGAATACATTTCTTTTTAAGGTAGGGGATATAATTGTCGTACTCGTAAAGGATATTATTATTATTTATTATTCTGTTGGAATAACCTGTATACGTGGACTACCCTATACTTGGTAAAATTCTTCTGTTATTCCATTCTTTATTATTATGTTGGAATAACCTGTTTATGCGAAGTACCGCATACATGGTGAAATTCTTCTAATATTCCATTCTTTATTATCCTGTCAAAATATCCGTAAATGCGTTTATGCGGACACGGTTCTATTATTTATTATTACGTCGAAATATCCCACATGCATGCGTTTACATGGGACTGGTTCCATTATTTATTATTACATTTGGGAATAACATGTGGTGCGATCTATCGCACGCATGGTGAATCATACATTATTCCATTCTTTTATATTACATTGGAATAACATGTCTATGTGGATTACCACATGCATGGTGAATGATCCTTCGTATTCATACGAATAGTATTTTCATTAAAAAGGGGTTTCTGCCAGGTGCAGATTCAAAATTTTTCTGACCCTCAAAAATTCTAGAAAAATTTGAAATGATAATTTAATGAGTTTTCTAAATTATGTCCAAAAATGGCGATTTTTGGATGTATAGAGTAAGAGTTATGGATTTTATGGGAAAAGACTATTTTAAAAGTAAACTCTTATAACTCCTTGTGGTTAACTCCAAAATTGATGAAATATTTATTGGGAGTACATGTATATAACAGGAGTATACCCTGTAAATTTTGGAATTTTTGGACAAAAGTACAATTGATGATAAATGTCTAAATATTGATAGTTTATCCATATGAAAAATAGTAAATGAATTTTAAAAAATCGAGAAAAATATATATGTTCAAGATGGGACTATATTCTACTAAATCCCGAAAAGAAATATTTTTGGGACTGATTTGGTATTTTCATAAAAATGAACTAGTTATGAGTAAATGAATTAAATATGTTATGTGAAGTAATAAAATTGAAAAATAGGATTTTATGGCTTGAGAATCCTATATAGGGTATATCTGATTTTGATGAGGATTTGATCATTGATTATGAAATCTTATGAGTATGGCATTTTGAATGATTAAATGCATTATTTGATAAAGTGTAAACAATTGAAATAAATTGTTTATAAGTTTAAGAAATGATTAAAATATTGTTATAATATTAATGATATTAGATTATGAGATTATTAAGTGATTGATAACATTTGGTTATTATTGAACGATGGATAAATTGTATTATAAATGTTTAATATTTATCCTTTATCTCATTTGATTGATTCTTATATCATTGTCATCATCCTCATGCTTATATTGTGTTGAAAATCATCTGTGGCCCGTAGTGCATAGATGGACTTGGTATGATTATGACTAGGGATTATTCGGTATAATCATGACCGTAATGTTACAAATGATGTGAAAAAAGTCCTCATTGGCCCGTTGTGCAGGCATTTGGGACGTTTTGGTATGATTATGGCTATGGATTCTCTTCACCAAGGGTGCAAAGATGAATTGTTTTATGGCATGATCAGATCAGTTGATGAAAACACGATTATCTTTGACCCGTAGTGCATGGATAATTCGTGGTCGTGATACTAATGAATATCCTTGGCCTGTAGTGCAGGGATGATTCGATGATGTGGATTAATTATTGAGTTGAGTCTCAGCGATGAAATATTAATTCATGGATGTGATAATAACGATTATCTTTGGCCCATAGTGCATGGATAATTCGTGGTCGTGATACTAATGAATATCCTTGGCTGCATCTGCAGGATGATTCGATGATGTGGATTAATTATTGAAAGTGAGTCTCAAATGATGAAATATTAATTCATGGATGTGATAATAATGAATCTTCTTTGGTAGTAGTGCATGGATAATTCGTTGATATGGATTGATTATCGAGCTGAGTCTCAGCGATGAAATATAAATTCATGGATGTGATATTAACGAATATCCTTGGCCGTAGTGCAGGGGTGATTCGAGGATGTGGATTATTTATTAAGTTGAGTCTCGCGATAAAATATTTATTATACACTTTTAATGCGTAGAAGATAGTAGATATCATGTTCTACTTGACTCTTCTAAAATTAGAGTTGTATGTCTTTGGCATGTAGTGCAAAGATGAATTGTTAACGAATATCTTTGGCCGTAGTGCAAAGATGAATTTATTAGGATGATTATGAGTAGGAATTACGATTTGGTATAACCATGATTTTTGATGTTTTTGGTGAAGATAGGTGATGAGTGTAAGACCCCAAATAATTAATAAATGAAATTTAATTTCTAATTATTATTTTGAAATAGTAAGGGTTCTTTGTGATTAATGTGGATAGTTATGGGTAAATACGCAAATATTTTAAAATAAGCAAGTGATTATAAAATATTCATTGTTGTCGGGGAATATTCGTTTTTGGTCGTGGAATATTAAATGATCGCTTGGGGAATATTAAATGCGATTTGTTGTGACCATGTGTGGGCCCCATAACTGAAAAGCGATTGGAGGAAGAAAACGACAAATATAAGTTGTTTAAAATAACGGCGTAATTATTACCGTTTACTTTGTTGGAATACCCGGTGGTTAAAAACAAGATGTCTGGCGTTGTTGCACAAGAAGACACGGTATTGCACCAATTATTGACTCTTACGTAAGAAGGCACTACTCAATAATGGTTACGATAATTCTTGCTCAAAGATTTTATTGGTTCAATAATTGTTGTGTTGATATTTTATATTGTTGTTGTTTCAATAATTGTCATTTACAAAGATTTTTCATTATCGAGCAATAATTCATATTATCTGAATAATATTATTAGATAACATTATTGGCAATGTCTAGAAAGTTCTGTCTAAGGAGAGGTTTGGTCACCTAATTCATGCGCCAAGATGAGGAGAAATTCTTATTGGAAAGCCCCTTTTCCTGAACCTGCACTGGTTGTCAATATTGTGATTTCGTAATATTATTTGTGAATAATTAATTATTGATTCATATGATGAGAAAAATAGTGATTTTATGTGGATATAGATGGAGAAAATTTTAATGTGACAATTGTTGAAAATTGAAATTTTATCTTTTACGATAAAATAATTCATTTAAATATATATATATTATTATATTTTAATAATATAATAATGGTGATATTTTTACAACAAATGTGGGATATATGAGTATACGAGGAGGAAGAGTATTTTGTTGCAATAAATGTTTAAAACATGTTAAACATGTAAATTGGACCCCATTTATTATTTGAAATTTAATTATACTTTGTAAAATTGTCCGTTTGTGGATTTGGTCAATTTTTGTTTGGAATTTAAAAAACTTTCTTACGTAAAGTTGTAGAGAATTGAATTTCCAATAAAACCTCATGAGATTCAATTTTCCGACAAAAGGGCTATTTATTGTGAATTATTAAAGTTTTGAGTTCAAATAATTGATTTTGGAAGTTTTAATTGTTTAAAATAACAAAAAACGTTTTTTATATGTTGTGAGCCTCATTAATCACATGTTAGGTGGCTGATTTGATTCCCAAAGGATGGCGTAGAAATTTTTTATAAATATATTATTATATTAAATTTTCTGCTTTGGTGTTCTAAGCAATTTCTATAAATAGGTGCTTAGGTTAGAATTGAAAATCACACCGTAAATCAAGTTTTTTCTCTCTATATTATCGGCGTATTCTTGTGAGTATTTTTGAGTATACTTTGAGTATTGTTATACGGTGAAAGTTCAAGTTATAGCCTATATCCGAAGATTCGATTAGAAATACTTGTCTTTCGAGGTAAGGGATATTATTTTTTTTCGTAATGATATTATTTCTTCAATATCATTATGCTAAAATATTGATCTGAAGTTTTTATCAAATTTGGAACTTTTGGTCTCGGAGTTACTATTTACGATATCGGCACTATTCACGATATCTGATTATTCACGAATACTAAGATTATTCATCGAAAAAATGAAAATTTTCCTTTTTCGTCAAAATATCTATTGTGGATACTAGTTTTGATTGTATCCATGTTTTGATCATTCTTGAATTTTACACCACTATGATTATTTTTGAGGTATTTTTGGACGTGGATAAAACAAAGTACGAATCCTTAATCCTTAATCCTTGTCATTTTGTTTCACTGGATTCGTTTCTTTAAAAAAAATATTTTTCATCATCCTCGGTCTTAAATGATGATATTATTGAATATCTTTGGCTGTAGTGCAAAGATGATTGATTTCGATGAATATCTTTGGCTTCAGTAGTGAAAAGATGAATGATTTACGATGAATATCTTTGGCCCGTAGTGCAAAGATGAATAGGTGTTTAGATGAACATGAATTAATTTGGTGAATGTCCTTCGCCTATAGTGCAAGGATGAATATATGATTCGAGATATATATATTGATTGATGTTACTGAGGGATAAAAATATTGATGATGAATTGTTAAATTCATAGATATTAATAGATTTCATCCTCTACGTAACTCTTCTATGAATTAATATTTTCCATCATGAAAGTATTGATTTAAAACTTGTTATCTATTGTATTCTATTAAATTTTTTCCTGTTGAAGACTAACGATAATTTTTTGTATATTATCTTAGTCATAATATTCTTTTATTGGGCTAGTTGAGCTCACCCTTTTCCTTTTTGTTCCATTTTTCTTCTCAGAAGCGAGAATGTAAAGCAGTACGAGTCGGGGTATGGAATGATGGTTTTAGAGAGTTGTTTAGTAGTCCTCACCATTTTTGTAAAATAATGTATCAATAATTATGATGAGGATTTATTTGTATGTGGATATTGTTTAGATGGCAATATCTCGATTTAAACTCACAGCTTTCTTGTTGTAATAATAAAGTTGTAGTTGTTTACATGCAGTGTATTGACAACTCGAATGGGTGATGTATACCTATTTTGGGGTGTGTCACGGTTGGTATCGAGCTTAGGGATATGATCTCAAGCGGAGATCGGGGAATAGAACTAGGAGGGAGAGGCGAGTAAATCTTTCGCTAGTGTGTCCTACCTAAGCTTATTTGATAGTTAGTCGGTATATAGGGATATTATGTGATATATTGATTTTCTTAATTAACCCTTGTTTTATGACAGTATTTGAGAATATCGACTGAGAATATTAACAATGGAAATGAGACCGTGGAGATGCCTGTACTCACCAACGAGGAGAACGTGCAACAAGCTGGCAATGTTCCTCCTGTGAACAACACCACTGATCAGACGATGAACGACGCAATGTTTAGAAGCTTTTTACAGTTCATGCAAAATCAGACGAGGGAGACTCGTGTTCAAAACATAGGAGGAAATGATAGCAATTCACGGGATGTCACAGCCAAGCAGTTCAAAGAGTTGGGACCACCAGAATTTAAGGGAAAGCCAGATCCGATCATGGCAGAAACATGGGTCAAGCAAATTACCAAGATATTCGATGTCTTAGGATGCACAGAGGAACAGAAGGTTCCATTCGCCACCTTTATGTTCCGTGGCGAGGCAGACTACTGGTGGGTGTCTGTGAAGCGTACCCATCCAGCCGAACTCAGCATGTCTTAGGAGACATTTCAGAAACTATTTAATGACAAATACTTTCCTGAAAGTGTTCGTCATATGAAGGAAGTGGAGTTTATTAGATTGGAGCGTAACAACAACGACGCGGTGTCAAAGACGAGGCGAAGTTTGCGGGGTTATCAGGTTTGCACCTCATTTGGTGGAGAATGAGGAACGATGACGCGGATGTTTCGAGAGGTTTGAAACCCTAAGATACGTCAATTATCTCATCTCTCATAAATTTTCTCTCTATTCAGATGTTGTTAACAGGGCTCAATTGTTAGAGCGAGATAACGAGTACGGCCAACCGAGGTACCACAATCAGGATCATACCGGGGATAGCAGTCAACAAAACAACAATAACTAGTGGAGAAAGAAAAAGACGGACAAAAATGGTAACCACTCTGGTGGTAATCATGGCCATGAAAATAGAAGAAGCGAGTCAGGAGGAGATTTTAAAAAGAGGAGATTCAACAACGACCATGTGAAGACGGCGGTGCCAAAGAAAGAATCTGGTTCCAAGGGAGGAGAGCGACCACCCCATCATATGCTATAAATGCGGGAAAGAGGGACATATCAGTCCAAACTGCCCACAACAGTTCCAGGTATGCTATAATTGTGGAAAGGAAGGACATATCGCTCGAGATTGCACGGTAGCGAAACCTAGTTCAGCGGGGACGGTGACTCAAAAGACTATCCCAGAAAAGTCAAAGTCAACGATTCCTGGAAGAGCGTTTGTTGTGACTGGTCAAAATACGAGGAACCCAAACGAGGTGATCACGGGTAAGCTATTTATAAATTCTTGTGAAGTTTATACTTTACTAGATACCCAAGCTACCCATTCATTTATCTCTCACCTTGCTTGTGCTCAACGTTTAAACTTGACTCAGGAGAAATTAGACTTTGACCTATCTGTGGAAACTCCATTTAGAGAAACTTTCATCACATCCATCGTTTATAAATCTTGTCTAATCCATGTTGGCACCCTTATCTTACTTCGTTGACCTTATCTCTTTAAAGATACTTGCTTTTGATGTGATTTTAGGGATTGATTGGTTAACTACTCATCATGCCAAAATTGATTGTTTTCGTAAGGTTGTTAGCTTTCATATTCCTAAACAACCTTTGTTATACTTAATTCAAGCAACTAAACCATTAAAATCAATCCTTTGTCATATCTAATCATAAAGCTATTCGTTTATTAAAAACGGATGTCAAGCTTTCTTAGCCCATGTTATGGATTTGAATAAAGACACATCAAATTTGAATAATATTCTGTTGTTATTGACTTTCCTAACGTATTTCTGAAGAACTTCCGGTCTACCCCTTAGCGTGAAGTTGAATTCTTTATTGATCTTGAACCGGTACAAAGCCCATTTCTAAAACCCCATATCGAATGGCTCCTATTGAACTTCAGAGTTAAAGGTCCAACTACGGGAGTTGTTGGACATCGGTTTCATTCGCCCTAGTAGCCTTGGGGTGCTCTATTTTATTAAGTAAAGAAGAAAGAGCGGGAGTATGCGACTTTGTATTGACTATCGGGAATTGAACCATGTCACTATCAAGAATAGGTATCCTCTACCTCGTATTGATGACTTGTTTGACCAGTTGCAAGGAGCACAATTCTTTTCAAAAATCGATCTTCGTTCTGGATATCATCAGCTGAAGATTAGAACTAAGGATATTCCAAAGAGGCGCCTTTAGAACTCTGATGCGGGCATTATGAATTCCTAGTCATGTCTTTTGATTGACTAATGCCTCTGGGTTTCATGGATATGATGAACCGAGTATTCAAGGAATATTTGGATCAGTTCGTTGTTGTCTTTATTGATGACATCCTCATATATTCCAAAAGTCGTGAAGATCATGAGAACCATTTGAAGCTAGTACTACAAAGGCTTCGTGAAAATAAGTTATATGCCAAGTTAAAGAAATGCGAGTTCTGGCTTGAGGAAGTAGCATTTCTTGGGCACGTGGTGTCAAAACATGGAGTATCTGTTGACCCGGCGAAGATTGAAGCAATACAAAGTTGGGAGCAACCGAAGATGGTGACTGAAGTACGTAGCTTTCTGGGTCTAGCTGGTTATTATTGGAGATTCGTGGAAGGGTTTTCTCGAATCGCTACTCCGTTAACTCAGTTGACTCGGAAGGATACAAAATTCGTTTGGAGTGAAGAATGCGAGAGGAGTTCCAAGAGCTTAAGAGGAGACTTATTTAAGACATGTTCTAACAATACCATCCGGTTCGGATGGATTTGTTATCTACAAATGATGCTTCCGGGCAAAGGGTTAGGATGTGTTTTCATGCAACATGGGAAAGTCATAGCCTATGCCTCGCGACAACTTAAAGAATATGAGAGGAATTATCCTACTCATGATCTAGAGTTAGAAAGCCGATCGTTTTCGCATTAAAGATCCGGAGGCACTATCTTTATGGGGAGAAAGTGGAGATATATTCGGACCATAAAAGCCTTAAATATTTCTTTACTCGAAAAAAGAACTTAACATGCGGCAATGACGTTGGCTCGAGCTATTGAAAGACTAACCACCACACTATTCAATACCATCTGGAAAAATGAGCGTGGTAGGACGACGCGTTGAGTAGAAGATCATATGCAGTGAACGAAAAGTGCGATGATGTCAAGTATATCGACAGAGCCAACTTTAATAGAAAAAGTTAAGGTTGCTCAAGCCACCGAATCCGAAATGATGCATATGAAGAAGAAAGTACAAGAAGGTGCTATTCCTAAGCGAGAATCGATGAAGAAAGAATACTTGAGTCCACTCTAGACTTTGTGTTCCTAACGACTACGATTTGAAGTACAAGATTATGATGGAGGCACACAATACACCATTTGCAATCCATCCCGGAAGTACTAAAATGTATCGTGATCTTTGACATACATTTTGGTGGAACAATATGAAGAGAGAGATTGCAAAGTTTATCTCAACATGTTTAACTTGTCAACGTGTAAAGGAGGAGCATCAAGTGCCTGCCTAAGGGACCATTGCAACCACTTGAGATTAGAAATGGAAGTGGGAACACATTACCATGGATTTCGTTCACGGGTCTTCCCACGGTTTCTCAAGGCATAAATGCTATTTGGGTTATTGTTGATAGATTAACCAAGTCTGCACATTTCTTGCCGATACGGGAGACTTATTCTCTTGAACGTCTTGCTAGTATGTATGTAAATGAGATTGTGAGGTTGCATGGCATGTCAGCATCTATAGTTTCGGATCGTGACCCAAGATTCACTTCAAGATTTTGGGTTAGCTTGCAAAAAGCTATGGGTACGGATTTATGATTCAGTTCGGCATACCATCCTCAAACGGACGGACAATCAGAGAGGACTATTCAAACTCTTGAAGATTTGTTAAGACTCTGTGTCCTAGACATCAAGGGCAGTTGGGATAAGTATTTACCATTAGTGGAATTCTCCTACAATAACAGTTATCACGCAAGTATAGATGTGGCCCCATTCGAAGCATTATATGGACGAAAGTGTCGCTCTCCAATATGTTGGGATGAGGTGGGTGAAGCAACATTGTTGGGACCCGAGTTAGTACGTATGACTACCGAAACGATCCAAATGATTCGACAACGTATACAAACGGTACAAGATCGACAAAAGAGTTATGCGGATCTTCATCGAAAGGACGTGGAATTTAGTATAGAGGATCATGTATTGTTGCGAGTTGCTCCATGGAAGGGAGTTACAAGATTTGGGAAGAGAGGAAAGCTCAATCCACAATTTATTGGTCCATTTCAAATTCTTGGCCGAGTAGGAAATGTAGCCTATAGACTCGCGTTACCTCAAGTATGTCTCGTGGTCATAATGTGTTTCACATATCGTATTTCGTAAATATGTGAAAGACCGAACCACGTTATTGAGTTAGAAACTGACGAGATAGTCAAGACTTAACGTATGAGGAGGTACTGTCAAGATCTTGGATAGAAGGAGCATGTCCCCACGACGAAGGTCATACCACAAGTTAAAGTCTTGTGGAGGAACCATGCTATAGAAGAAATGACACCGGGAATTGGAAAGCGGAAATTAAAGCGAGGTATCCTCATCTTTTGAAACACAGTGCATCGTATGTCAATTTCGAGGACGAAATTTCATAAGGAGGGAGGTTGTAAGACCCCAAATAATTAATAAATGAAATTTAATTTCCTCTAATTATTATTTTGAAATAGTAAGGGTTGATGTGATTAATGTGGATAGTTATGGGTAAAATACGCAAATATTTCAAAATAAGCAAGTGGTTATAAAATATTCATTGTTGTCGGGGAATATTCGTTTGGTCGTGGAATATTAAATCTTTGTCGGAGAATATTAAATGACGACAAGTAGCAAATGCCTATATGGGCCCCATAACTGAAAGCGATTGGAGGAAGAAAACGACAAATATAAGTTGTTTAAAAATAACCACGTAATTGTTACAGATTACCTTTATTTGTTGGAATACCCGGTGGTTAAAACACATGAATACGCGTTGTTGACAAGAAGACACAGTATTGCACCAATTATTGACTCTTTACGTAAGAAGGCACTACTCAATAATGGTTACGATAATTTATCGCTCGAAGATTTTATTGGTTCAATAATTGTTGTGTTGATATTTTATATTCTTTGTTGTTTCAATAATTGTCATTACACAAGTATTTTTCATTATCGAAGCAATAATTCATATTATCTGAATAATATTATTAGATAACATTATTGGCAATGTCTAGAAAGTTACGTCTAAGGAGAGGTTTGGTCACCTAATCAATTGCGCCAAGATGAGGAGAAATTCTTATTGAAAGCCCCTCTTTCCAGGAACCGCCTGGTCATCGATATTGTGATTACGTAATATTATTTGTGAGTAATTAATTATTGATTCATATGATGAGAAAATATTGATTTTATGTGGATATAGATGGAGAAAATTTTTAATGTGACAATTGTTGAAAATTAAAATTTATCTTTTTCTCGATAAAATAATTCATTTAAATATATATATATTATTATATTTTAATAATATAATAATGGTGATATTTTTACAACGAATGTGGGATATATGAGTATACGAGGAGGAAGAGTATTTTTGTTGCAATAAATGTTTAAAACATGTTAAACATGTCGGTGGACCCCATTTATCGATTTGAAATTTGATTATACTTTGTAAAATTGCCCGTTTGTGGATTTTGGGCCAATTTTTGTTTGGAATTTAAAAAACTTTCTTACAAAGTTGTAGAGAATTGAATTTCCAATAAAAACACGCGAGATTGAATTTTTCGACAAAAGGGCTATTTATTGTGAATTATTGAAGTTTTGAGTTCAAATAATTGATTTTGGAAGTTTTAATTGTTTAAAATAACAAAAACGTTTTTTATATGTTGTGAGCCTCATTAATCATATGCTAGGTGGCTGATTTTAGATTCCCAAAGGATGGCGTAGAAAATTTTTTATAAATATATTAAATTTTCTGCTTTGGTGTTCTAAGCAATATCCTATAAATAGGTGCTTAGGTTAGAATTGAAAATCACACCGTAAATCAAGTTTTTCTCTCTATATTATCGGCGTATTCTTGTGAGTATTTTGAGTATACTTTGAGTATTGTTATACGGTGAAAGTTCAAGTTATAGCCTATATCCGATTATTCCGGTTAAAGTCTTGGCTTTTCCAGAGGTAAGGGATATTATTATTTTTTCAGTAAAGATATTATTTCTTCAATATCATTATCTTTGAAATATTGATCCAAGTTTTATCAAATTTGGAACTTTTGGTGTCTGAGTTACTATTTACGTATCTAAGACTATTCACGATATCTGAGATTATTCACTTAATACTTAAGACTATTCATCTAAAAATGAAAATTTTCCTTTTTCGTCAAAATATCTATTGTGGATACTAGTTTTGATTGTATCCATGTTTTGATCATTCTTGAATTTCACACCACTATGATTATTTTTGAGGTATTTTTGGGACGTGGATAAAACAAAGTACGAATCCTTAATCCTTAATCCTTGTCATTTTGTTTCCTTTGGATTCGTTTCTTTAAAAAAAAAATATTTTTCATCATCCTCGGTCTTAAATGATGATATTATTGAATATCTTTGGCTGTAGAGTGCAAAGATGATTGATTTCGATGAATATCTTTGGCACCAGTAGTGAAAAGATGAATGATTTACGATGAATATCTTTGGCCCGTAGCAAAAGATGAATAGGTGTTTAGATGAACATGAATTAATTGGTGAATGTCCTTGCTTTTGTAAAAAGGATGAATATATGATTCGGATATATATTGATTGATGTTCTGAGGATAAAAATATTGATGATGGATCGTTAAATTCATAGATATTAGTAGATTTCATCATCTACGTAACTCTTCTATGAATTAATATTTTCCATTGCGTATTGATTTAAAACTTGTTGTCTATTGTATTCTATTAAATTTTTCCTGTTGAAGACTAACGATAATTTGTTGTATATTATCTTAGTCATAATATTCTTTCTTCGGGCTAGTTGAGCTCACCCTGTTCCTTTTTGTTCCATTTTTCTTCTCAGAAGCGAGAATGTAGCGAGTACGAGCCTGGGTATGGAATGATGGTTTTAGAGAGTTGTTTAGTAGTCCTCACCATTTTGTAAAATAATGTATCAATAATTATGATGAGGATTTATTTGTATGTGGAAATTGTTTAGATGGCAATATCTCGTATTTAAACTCACAGTTTTACTGTTGTAATAATAAAGTTGTAGTTGTTTCTGTACCGTGTATTGACAACTCAGAATGGGTGATGTATACCTATTTTGGGGGTGTCACAATGAGAATTATCTTCGTCCTAGTTGCGAAGAGGAATTTAGAACCACAATTATGATTATGAATTATTCATATGATTGTGGATAGGAACTGTTGATTTATTTTACATGGATAAAACATTATTGGTGGACTTTTAACATAGAGAAGATAATAGACCTTAGGGTCTATTTGACTCTTCTAATGGATTGCTCGTTCCACTGCAACTATGGATGAAAAGTTTTATCATCTACCATATGTTCTAAATCTCTGATTTATTATTGATGAAAGCTATTGATAAATTAATTATCTTTAGTCATGATATTCCTTCATCGGTTAGTTGTGCTCACCTTTTCGCTTCACAATTCCTTTCGTGTAATAAAAGTGTTCTGCGTAAGAGTGTCACGGCAGTAGGCGGGGATAATGAGAGAATAGAATAAATTGGTCTCTAGTGCGTGGAGGTTCTCCTTAAACAAGATAGAAAAGTGTGTTGTATTCTATACAACAGTTAGTAGTTATATTTGGTGAATAAAATAGGGTGAGGTGAACCCAACTTTGGAAGGGTGTTTTGCCACTATCATACAAGATGTCTAATGACATACAACCTCGTGTTATCATAAGACAGGGTTGTGCGCATCCACTTGCTGAGTATATCTACGGGCACTACCTATATGATCTTGGAGTTGATTTAAAATATAATATTCACTTGGAGGCAGTGGAAATAGTTATATGTCAAGAGAAGACTCACCATTAGAAAGAAGATGATAGTAATCTTCTCGTTTTTCTTTGGGGTCTATTGGTTCAACCAAGGATAATTCTGTGGCCATATGATATCTATTATAACCTAGACGCATGGCCTCCCATGTACGAAGGTTTCCTTGAGCACTTCCCAAATATTTTAGTTTCTAAAATAGTCTTGACTATACTTTTATGTAAAGTACCATTGTAAGGTTGTGGTCGAGGCTCCATGAGAGTTACATACATTTGTATTAAAACTCACAGTTAACTGTGGTCGTATTCTATACGACAGCTCAACAGTTGTATAAATGAAGTTATATTTAAATTTTGTACCATGTATCTGACGACTCAAAATGGGTGATGTATACCTAATTTTGGGGGCGTCACATTTAATATCGAGTTTAGGGATATGGTCATTTGGCGGAGATAAGAGTACAGAACTAGGAGGGAGAGACGAGTTATATACTCGCTAGTGTGTGACTTACCTAAGTTTGAAATTGTTTACTTGATAAGTCGACAAATTGTGATATGTCAATTAACCTTTGTTTTGAAGATATATTCGGAATGATATCTCAAAATGAGGAGATGAGCAATGGAAAAATCATGATACAGAGGATATAACCGGAAAGGTACAATCCGAAAAGAAAGCAAGGTATTCTCATCTCTTCGAATATCAGGTACGTACGTAAATTTCGAGGGCGAAATTTCATAAGGAGGGTGATTATGAGACCCCGAATTTTATGAAATAAAAGTATTCAAATTTTTTTTCTATTTTGGTAAATAGCACGGTATTGATTATTGATGCTTATGTGATAAGTCACTTAGTTTTGTTTTATTGGTATTATTAATATAATAAAACAGAAAAGCTTTTTATATAAAACAGAATACTTTTATAAAGTTATTCTATAAATAGAATATATTATATTCTATTGTGTATAGTGTTTTGTATAGTAAAATCTTTTTATATAAAATGTAATACTTTTATAAAGTTATCATTTTATTAGACAATAATTAGAATATATTATATTTTATTATGCATAGTATTTGTATAAGGCTCAGATAGTGTTTCGTGATAGTAAAATCTTTTAAAAAGTTATTCGTTTTATTAGATTATAAATAGAATATTTTATATTTTATTTAAAAGATTTTGCTTTTAAATATGGACCGTCAGATTAAAGTAAATCAACTGGACCGTTCATGAAGTTAGTTACTATTATGCAATCCATTTTTCTATAAATAGAAGCTCATTCCTTTATTATTTCTTATTTAATTCTTTGAAACTCTAGAGAGTGAAACTATAGAGAGAGTTCTTCTTCTATAATCTTGAGTGTATTTCTTTAGAGTTTAAGAAAGCTTTGAGCGTAGTGCAAGTTTTCTTCAAGTATATTCTCGCCCTACCAGTCTGAATACTTTTCTTTTTAAGGTAGGGATATAATTGTCGTACTCGTAAAGGAAATTATTATTATTTATTATTACATTGGAATAACTTTGTATCACGGACTACCCTATACTTGGTGAAATTCTTACGTTATTCCATTCTTTATTATTATGTTGGAATACTCTGTTTATCTAATCTACCGCATACATGGTGAAATTCTTCTAATATTCCATTCTTTATTATCCTCGTCAAAATATCTCGTCTCGAAAGCGTTTATGCCGGACACGGTTCCATTATTTATTATTCGTCGAAATATCACGTACGTGCGTTTACAGGACCGGTTCCATTATTTATTATTCTCGTGAATATCCTCATGCATGCGTTTATGCGGACTGGTTCCATTATTTATTATTCTGTTAGGAATAACATGTCGGTGCAGTCTATCGCACGCATGGTGAATCCTTCTGTTATTCCATTCTTTATTATTCTGTTGGAATAACATGTCTATGTGGATTACCACATGCATGGTGAATGATCCTTCGTATTCATACGAATAGTATTTTTTCATTAAAAAGGGGTTTACGCCAGCTGATTCGTAATTTTCCGACCCTCAAAAATTTCGGAAAAAATTTGAAATGATAATTTAATGAGTTTTCTAAATTGTGTCCAAAATGGCGATTTTGGATGTATAGATTAAGAGTTATGGATTTTATGGGAAAAGACTATTTTAAAAGTAAACTCTTATAACTCCTTGTGGTTAACTCCAAAATTGGTGAAATGTTTATTGGGAGTACATGTATATAACAGGAGTATACCCTATAAATTTCGGAATTTTTGGACAAAAGTACAATTGATGATAAATGTCTAAATATTCGGCAGTTTTATCCATATGAAAAATAGTAAATGAATTTTAAAATTATGAGAAAAATATATGTTCAAGATGGGACTATATTCTACTAAATCCCAGAAAAGAAATATTTTTGGGACTGATTTGGTATTTTTCATAAAAATGAACTAGTTATGAGTAAATGAATTAAATATGTTATGTGAAGTAATAAAATTGGAAAATAGGATTTTATGGCTTGAGAATCCTATATAGGGTATATGCAGATTTTGATGAGGGATTTGATCATTGATTATGAAATCTTATGAGTATGGCATTTTTGAATGATTAAATGCATTATTTGATAAAGTGTAAACAATTGAAATAAATTGTTTATAAGTTTAAGAAATGATTAAAATATTGTTATAATATTAATGATATTAGATTATGAGATTATTAAGTGATTGATAACATTTGGTTATTATTGAACGATGGATAAATTGTATTATAAATGTTTAATATTTATCCTTTATCTCATTTGATTGATTCTTATATCATTGTCATCATCCTCATGCTTATATTATGTTGAAAGTCATCTCGTATTTTGTAGTGTATAGATGGACTTGGTATGATTATGACCGTGGATTATTCGGTATAATCATGACCGTAATGTTACAAATGATGTGGAAAAAGTCCTCATCGCCCGTAGTGCATTGATGGGACGCTTTTTGGTATGATTATGGCTATGGATTCTCTTCGGCCAAGGGTGCAAAGATGAATTATTTTATGGCATGATCAGGATCGTTGATGAAAACACGATTATCTTTGGCCCGTAATGCATGGATAATTAGTGGTCGTGATACTAATGAATATCCTTGGCCTGTAGTGCAGGGATGATTCGATAATGTGGATTAATTATTGAGCTGAGTCTCAGCGATGGAATATTAATCCATGGATGTGATAACAACGATTATCTTTGGCCCGTAGTGCATGGATAATTCGTGGTCATGATACTAATGAATATCCTTGGCCTGTAGTGCAGGGATGATTCGATGATGTGGATTAATTATTGAGCTGAGTCTCAGCGATGAAATATTAATTCATGGATGTGATAATAATGAATATCTTTGGCCGTAGTGCATAGATAATTCAGTGATATGGATTGATTATCGAGCTGAGTCTCAGCGATGAAATATAAATTCATAGATGTGATATTAACGAATATCCTTGGCCGTAGTGCAGGGGTGATTCGATAAAGTGTATTATTTATTAAGCTAAGTCTCAGCGATAAAATATTTATTATAAACTTTTAATGCGTAGAAGATAGTATATATCATGTTCTTCTTGACCCTTCTAAAATACAGTTGTATGTCTTTGGCATGTAGTGCAAAGATGAATTGTTAATGAATATCTTTGGCCGTGGTGCAAAGATGAATTTATTAGTATGATTATGAGCAGAATTCGATTTGGTATAACCATGATTTTTGATGTTTCGGTGAAGATAGGTGATGAGAATTATCTTCATTCTAGTTATAAGTGGAATTTAGAACCACAATTATGATTATGAGTTATTCATATGATTGTGGATGTGAGGCTGTTGATTTATTTTACATGGATAAAACATTATTGGTGGACTTTTAACATAGAGAAGATAATAGACCTTAGGGTCTATTTGACTCTTCTAATGGATTGCTCGTTAAATTTGTAACTATGGTTGAAAAGTTTTATCATCTACTATATGTTCTAAATCTCGATTTATTATTGATGAAAGCTATTGATAATTTAATTATCTTTAGTCATGATATTCCTTCATGGGTTAGTTGTGCTCACCCTTTACGCTTCACAATTCCTTTCTGTAATAAAAGTATTGTCGTAAAGAGTGTTCACGGGTCGATGGGGATAACGAGGGAATAGAGCAGTTGGTCTCTAAATGTGGAGGTTCTCCTTAAACAAGATAGAAAAGTGTGTTGTATTCTATACAACATTTAGTAGTTATATTTGGTGAATCAAATAGGGTGAGGTGAACCCAACTTTGAAGAAGGTGTTTTGCCACTATCATACAAGATGTCTAATGACATACAACCTCGTGTTATCATAAGATGTGGTTGTGCGTATCCACTTTCACGAAAGTATATCTACGGGCACTACCTATATGATCTTGGAGTTGATTTAAAATATAATATTCACTTGGAGGCTGTGGAGATAGTTATATGTCAAGAGAAGACTCACCATTGGAAAGAAGATGATAGTAATCTTCTCATTTTTCTTTGGGGTCTATTAGGTCAACTAAGGATAATTCTGTGGCCATATGATATCTATTATAACCTAGACGCATGGCCTCCCATGTACGAAGGTTTCCTTGAGCACTTCCCAACGATTTTAGTTTCTAAAACAGTCTTTGACTATACTTTTATGTAAAGTACCATTGTAAGGTTGTGGTCGAGGCACCATGAGAGTTACATACATTTGTATTAAAACTCACAGTTAACTGTGGTCGTATTCTATACAACAGCTCAATAGTTGTATAAATGTTGTATTTAAATTTTGTACCATGTATCTGGCGACTCAGAATGGGTGATGTATACCTAATTTTGGGGGCGCACATGAAACATCAAAGATCATGGTTATACCAAATCACAGTTTATGTTTATAATCATACTAATAAATTCATCTTTGCACTACGGGCCAAAGATATTCATTATCATTTCATCTTTGCACTACAGGCTAAAGATATTCAACAACATGTCATCTTTGCACTATAGGCCAAAGATATTCATCAATAATTCATATTTGTACTACAGGCCAAATATATTCAACAATAATTCATCTTTGCACTACAAGCCAAAGATATTCATCAATAATTCATCTTTGCACTACAGGCCAAAGATATTCAGCAACAGTTTATTTTTGCACTACGGGCCAAAGATATTCAACAACAGTTCATATTTGCACTACAGACCAAAGATATTCAACAATAATTCATCTTTGCACTACAGGCCAAAGATATTCATCAATAATTCATCTTTGCACTACAGGCCAAAGATATTCAACAACAGTGATTTAATTTTTAATACCTCCATTCCAACAAAAACACCTCAACATTAATTCCTTCAATTATATCCTCATAAAATAAATATATCCATCAATTATATCCACATAAAATAAATATTTTCTTATTATATAAATCAATAATTAATTATTCACAAATAATATTACAGAATCATAATTATGACAACCAGGCCGTTCCCAGGAAAGAGGGGGCTTTCCGATAAGGATTTTCTCTTCTTGGCGTGCAATTAGGTGACCAAACCTCTCCTCGATGTAACTTTCTAGACATTGTCAATAATGTTATCTCATAATATTATTCAAATAATATGAATTATTGATCCGATAATGGGAAATATTGTGCAATGACAATTATTGAAACAACAATAATATAAACTATCAACGCAATAATTATTGAATCAATAAAATAAAATCTCGAAGCAATAATTTCGTAACAATTATTGAGTAAAGTGCCTTCTTACGTAAGAATCAATAATTCAAAATATTGTGCAATACTGCAGTACCTTTGTGCAAGAACCACGCCAGACATCGTATTTTAACCACCGAAAGTATTCCAACAAATGTTAATTCAGTAATAACTATGCCGTTATTTATAAAAACTCAAATTTGTCGTTTTCTTCATCCGACAGTTATTTTGTTATGGGGCCCACAAATGGTTACGCCGTCATACGAATATTCCCCGACAGAAAGAATTTTTCACGACCAAACCAATATTCCCCGACAATAATGAATATTTTATAACCACTTACTTATTTTGAAAAATTTGCACATTTCACCCATAACCAAAGCATTATATCAAATTAACACCTTATTATTCACAATAATAAATAGAGGAAATTCGATTTTATTCATTAAAAAGTTGGGGTCTTACATATATATATATATATATATATATATATATATATATATATATATATATATATATATATATATATATATAACTTAGTTGACAAAATGGGGAAAGAAGAAAAACTGATCAATCAGAGAGTGTATCCCGTGAATTTTTTGACACATGCTATATGTATATATTTAATATATATAATATATTTTATTTAAAGTTTTTGTTTTATTAGAATATTTTATTGCATAGTGTTGCATAGTAAAATCAAATTTTTCAACGAAATCAGCCGAAGAATTAGCCCGTGACCTTTGTGTACTGTGCGTCCAAATAGTATCCTTTTCATTCTCCTATAAATAGGATGCTTAGTTAGAATTGAAAATCACATCAGAATCAGAGAATTCTTCTTCTTTAATATTAAGCGTATTTCTTTCGAGTTTTAGAAAGCTTTGAGTGTAGAAAACAGTGAAAGTTTTCTTCAAGAATATCCCCGCTATACCAGTTGAAATGCTCTTTTTTTCAAGGTAAGGGATGTTATTTTTGTTCAATATTCGCTTGAAATAATATTTTCTTCCATACTCTGTAGTATGCAAGTAATATTATTTTGTTTCAGATTTCGAATTCTATACTCGTTTTGTTAAAGTTTTGACTTCTATATTCCATGAAATTAGTAGAATATTCTTGATATTTGCGCTTCATCCAGTATCTTTTTATGGAAATATTATTCTGAGCATTCTTGATAAGTTTTAACTTTTTCATGTCAGAGTACTATTCCCGGGGTTACTATTCCCGAAGTTACTATTCACTTAGTTACTATTCAGTGGGGGTACTATTCATGATAAAAATTGATTCGTTTTCGTTCCAAATCATTTTTGGTACAATATTATTCTTGAATTTTACTCCACAAAGCAGTATCATGTTGACAATTTGGACGTTATTGATTTCTGGATAAATTAAATTATAAATCTTTAAAATTTATTATTTGCTTTCATTTAATTAAATTCTTATATCATTGTCATCATCCTCATGCTTATATTATATTGAAAGTCATATGTGGTCGTAGTGTATAGATGGACTTGGTATGATTATGACCAGGGATTATTCGGTATAATCATGACCGTAATGTTACAAATGATGTGGTAAAAGTTCTCATTGGCCCGTAGTGTATTGATGGACAGTTGTTGGCATGATCATGACCATTGATAAATACACGAATATCCTTGGCCCGTAGTGCTTTGATAATTTGTCGTCGTGATACTAAAGAATATTCTTGGCCGTAGTGAAGGGGTGATTCAATGATGTGAATTATTTATTAAGATGAGTCTCAGCGATAAAATTGTTGATAAACCTTTTTAAATCATAGAAGATAGTAAATATCATGCTCTACTTGACTCTTCTAATGGATTGCTTGTTCCACTGCAATTAAACTTGATGTTTGTTATATTTTATCAGTTTAATATTGTTGAAGGCTAACGATAAATTATTCTGCATTATCTTAGTCATAATATTTTTTACTGGGCTAGTTGAGCTCACCCTTTTTGCTTTCATTGTTCTCTTCAGGAAATGAGAATGTAGTCGGGACTAGTCGGGGAACGGAGTGACGGTCCAAATTTTTGCATTAGTAGTCCTCACTATTCTATGAAATAGTGTGATAATAAATGTATTGAGGTCTCCATTTGAGTTTGAATACTGTCTAGAAGACAATATTCGTATTAAACTCTCAGTTTATGTTTTGTCGTATTTTATAAGACAGTTGTATTATTAAGTTGTATTTGAATTTTGTACCATGTATTTGGCGACTCAGAATGGGTGATGTATACCTATTTTGGGTGCGTCACAGTTGGTATCAAAGCTTAGGGATATGATCTTTGGCTAAGATGTGAGACTAGAACTAGGAGGGGAGAGACGAGAAATTTATTCGCTAGTATGACCTACCTAAGTTTATTTGGTATTTATTTGGTCGGTCAGAATATAGGGATAATATGTGACATGTCAATTAACCCTTGTGTTTGTGACAGTGTTTGAAAATGGCATCTGAAAATGTTGAGACCAGCAATGAAGCACATGAGACCGTTGAGTCACCAACGATCAATACCCAGAATAATGTGCAACAGGAAGACAATAATCCTCAGGTAAACAACATCGATCAGATGATGAACAATGGGATGTTCAGAGGCTTTATGGAATTCATGCAACATCATGCGAGAGAGACTCATGTTCAAAATGCAGGTGGAAACACTTGCAACTCTCGGATGGTCACCGCTAAGCAGTTGACGGAGCTGGGACCACCAGAGTTTTTGGGAGATCCAAAACTACTTAAGGCGGAGACGTGGATAAAGAAGATCACCAAGATATTTGATGTCTTGGGATGCTCCGAGGAGCAAAAGGTTCCCTTTGCCACCTTCATGTTGCGAGGAGTATAGATTCTTGGTGGGAATCAAAAGCGTACTCACCGCCACATCGAAGATGTCTTGGGAGAAGTTCCAAGAACTGTTCAACAACAAGTACTTTTCTGAAAGTATTCGTCACATGAAGGAGGTGGAGTTTATTAAGTTGGAGCAAAACAATGTGTAAGAACCCGAATTTTTAAAAATTATTAAAATAAGAATTTAGTAAATAAAATTCTTAAGGCATAAGAAGGGTTCGAATAAGAATATGTATGTGTTGTGAGGTATGTGGAATGGTGTTGCATGGGGTAATATAAACTATACAATAAGTGATTTATGTGTTTAATAAATATATCATTATTATATATTTATTATGAATTGTAAAGATAAATTAGTAAGAAGATGGATAAAATTATCTATTGATATTAAATAATTTATGTGAAATTATTTAATATTAGTAAGTTAGTGACATTAAATATCCGTGATAATCACCAATTTCTTGAGTATTGATCACGAGTAAGTATCAAGTCTAAAGCAAAGGCAACCTTACTCTTTAATGGTGGATGTATAGGAGTGGGCTAAACGATTCCTTGAAGAGAGCGGAGGTATATCTGAATTAGTGATCGATCTAACTCAATCGTGAAAACAAGCAGTGTAGGCGAGACTTAAACTAATTTGTTGGTTGTTTATGGAAACCACTCAAATTGTACTATATTGAATACTATTAAAGACTCGATGAGTGCTAGGTTTAGACTTGTATATATATACGTTGTTGATTGAGAGAAGAAAATCGATATACCTTTAAAGTGGTTAGAGAATTATTGAGTAATTTGATACACCATGAGAAAGGAAGATTAAAGGAATGTATATGTGTTATATATATACCTTGAATTATGTGATTTGGTGGAAGAGAAATAATTATAGTATATTTCTACTAAAGGATATTAAAATAAATTCTAGCATTTGATTATTTTAATAAAAGGGGGAATATTATTTTGATATTACCTTATATAGCTTTGTACGAGGAAATGTGTGTGATTAAGTAATGTGGTAAATATATTAAAACATATTTGCTATATAAGTTGATGGAAACAATTTATCATAATAGGAAATAAACTTATTTTCTATATATAGTGTGTACGTGTGTCGTGCATGTAAATATTTTAATAATACAAAGATATTATATTAAGAATAATATCTTGCGAAAATGAGTAAATCGTGTTATTATGATTAGATCTTATATTTAGAGAAAACATGATAAAAACATCTTATGTTATCGAAAAGTACATAATTTTGATTATAGTAATGTGGTGGGAAATGAATAAGTAATGAGAATAAGTAATAAGCTTAATGTAAGCTTGTGTGATATGCTTAGTGTGGCAAAGTGATGGAATAAGCATTCATTAAATAATTTAATGAATGAATAATTGAAGGAATGAATTTGTTTGTGCAATTATTTTATATTATATAGTAGCTACATCTATATGATATGAATTGAAGTGTGACACTTCAATGGTAACTATATAATATAGGTAGTATTATAAAGGCTTGTATGTTAGCATTATGTACAAGTGAGATAATAAAATGTAATATGGTGCAATAAATCACTTCTATGACCATGTTATAAGATGTAATATTGAGAATAATATTATTTTGTGAGATTATATTATTATAAACTTGTGGACTATTAATTACTAAGTTCATATAATTATATCTTGTGTGGCATAACTGGTGAAGTTAAATTAAAGGGAGATTTAATGGGAAGTATTAAGAGAAAATAAATGAGGAGTTAATAAATAATTGATATTAATTATCATTATAATAATTAAGTGTATTTGAGATGATAACTTTTATGAAAAATGATGGATTGAGAATATCCAAGTATTTTATAATTAGCCCAATTAGAATATTAATTGGAATAAACCAATGTACATGGATTATATAATTCTATGTGAGTGGGTGTATATGTATGCACATTTGGAGAAAAATATCAAATAAACCTAAGTATGCTAGTAGTAGTTTTGCAATGCTGAGATAACTGGCTTGTCCTAAAACTAGTGTCCTAATTGCTCCCTATTTCTCATTCACGTGTTTGGCAAAAAGGCTAAGGCCTATTGTAAGATCCCAAATAATTAATAAATAAAATTTAATTTCCTCTAATTATTATTTTGAAATAGTAAGGGTTGATGTGATTAATGTGGATAGTTACGGGTAAAATACGCAAATATTTCAAAATATGCAAGTGGTTATAAAATATTCATTGTTGTCGGGAATATTCGTTTGGTCGTGGAATATTCGTGATCGCTTAGGGAATATTAAATACAACCCGGTATGACCATGTGTGGGCCCCATAAAAAAAGCGATTGGAGGAAGAAAATGACAAATATAAGTTGTTTAAAAATACTTGGCGTAGTTATTCTGAGATTTACCTTTGTTGGAATACCGGTGGTTAAAACACGATGAATACGCGTTGTTGAGCGGTAGCACAGTATTGCACCAATTATTGACTCTTACGTAAGAAGGCACTACTCAATAATGGTTACGATAATTCTTCAAAGTGTTTTATTTTATTGATTCAATAATTCTTTGCGTTGATATTTTATATTCTTTGTTGTTTTAATAATTGTCATTACACGTATTTTTCATTGTCGAAACAATAATTCATATTATCCGAATAATATTATTAGATAACATTATTGGCAATGTCTAGAAAGTTTACGCTCTAAGGAGAGGTTTGGTCACCTAATTGCGGCGCCAAGAGTGAGGAGAAATTCTTATTGGAAAGCCCCTCTTTCCTGGAGGCTGCACTGGTTGTCGATATTGTGATTACGTAATATTATTTATGAATAATTAATTATTGATTCATATGATGAGGAAAATATTGATTTTATGTGGATATAGATGGAGAAAATTTTTAATGTGACAATTGTTAAAAATTAAAATTTTATCTTTTTACGATAAAATAATTCATTTAAATATATATTATTATATTTTAATAATATAATAATGGTGATATTTTTACAACGAATGTGGGATATATGAGTATCTGAGGAGGAAGAGTATTTTTGTTGCAATAAATGTTTAAAACATGTTAAACATGCTAAATTGGACCCCATTTATCGATGAAATTTGATTATAGCCTCTAAAATCACCCGTTTATGGATTTCGGTCAATTTCTGTTGGAAATTTGGAAAACTTTCTTCGCAAAGTTGTAGAGAATTGAATTTCCTATAAAAACTCATGAGATTCGAATTTTCTGATAAAAGGGCTATTTATTATGAATTATTGAAGTTCAAAGCTCAAAATAATTGATTTTGGAAGTTTAAATTATTTAAAATTAGAAAAACGTTTTTTCATTTTCTTCTAGAAGGTTGGCATGTGTGAATTATTTGAGATTCAGATTTCAAAGAATACGTATAATATTTTTATAAATATTAATATTTTATTAAATTTTACTGCTTTGGTGTTCTAAGCAATTTCCTATAAATAGGTGCTTAGGTTAGAATTGAAAATCACACGTAAAGCTCAAGTTTTTCTCTCTATATTATCGGTTTATTCTTGTGAGTATTTTGAGTATACTTTGAGTATTGCTATACGGTGAAAGTTCAAGATATAGTCTATATCCGATTATTCCGATTTAAATCTTGATCTTTCGAGGTAAGGATATTATTTTTTTTCGTAATGATATTATTTCTTCAATATCATTATCTTTGAAATATTGATCTCAAGTTTTTATCAAATTTGGAACATTTGGTGTCGGAGTTACTATTCACGATACTATGCCTTTATTCACGATATACAAGACTATTCACGAAATATGCACCTTTATTCATGAAAAATGAAAATTTTTCTTTTCGTCCAAAATATCTATTGTGGATACTAGCTTTGATTGTATCCATTGTTTGATCATTCTTGAATTTTACACCACTATGATTATTTTTGAGGTATTTTGGGCGTGGATAAAACAAAGTACGAATCCTTAATCCTTAATCCTTGTCATTTTGTTTTATTTGGATTCGTTTCTTTAAAAAAATATTTTCATCATCCTCGGTCTTAAATGATGATATTATTGAATATCTTTGGCCTGTAGTGCAAAAAGATGAATGATTTATGATGAATATCTTTGGCCGAAGGTGCAAAGATGAATGATTTCGATGAATATCTTTGGCCAGTAGCAAAGATGAATGATTTTTGATGAATATCTTTGGCCCGTAGTGCAAAGATGAGCAGTGTTTAGATGAACATGACTAATTTGGTGAATGTCCTTGGCACGTAGTGCAAGGATGAATATTTGATCCCGGATATATTGATTGATGTTACAGGGATAAAAATAGACGGTGAACTTTAAAATTCATACATAGAAGATAGTAGTTTGCATTCTCTACTTAACTCTTCTAATGAATTATTATTTCCGCTGCGAATATTGATTTAAAACTTGTTGTCTATTGTATTCTATTATATTTTTTCCTGTTGAAGACTAACGATAATTTTGTTGTATATTATCTTAGTCATAATATTCTTTACTGGGCTAGTCGAGCTCACCTTTTCCTTTTTGTTCCATTTTTCTTCTCAGGAGGCGAGAATATAGCGAGTACGAGTAGGGGTATGGAATGAAAGTTCTAGGGAGAGTTGTTTAGTAGTCCTCACCATTGTTGTAAAATAATGTACCAATAATTATGATGAGGATTTATTTGTATGTGGATATTATCAGATGGCAATATCTCGTATTTAAACTCACAGTTTTACTATTGTAATAATAAAGTTGTAGTTGTTTACATTCGCAGTGTATTGACAACTCGGAATGGGGGATGTAGACCTATTTTGGGGGTGTCACGGTTGGTATCGAGCTTAGGATATGATCTCTGGCGGAGATCGGGGAATTGAACTAGGAGGAGAGGCGGTAAATCCTTCGCTAGTGTGTCCTACCTAAGCTTATTTGATAGTTGGTCAATATATAGGGATATTATGTGATATATTGATTTCCTTAATTAACCCTTGTTTTATGGCATGATTTGAGAATGTCGATCGAGAATATTAACAATGGAAATGAGGACCGTGGACGCCTGCTGTACTCACCAACGAGGAGAAGCGAATGCAACAGTGGTGGCAATGTTCCTCATGTGAACAACACCACCGAAAGCGAGATGATGAACGAGGGGATATTTAGAAGCTTTTTACAGTTCATGCAAAATCGCATTTAGGAGACTCGTGTTCAAAACATAGAGGAAATGATAGCAATTCACGGGTTGTCACAACAAGCGATTCAAAGAGTTGGGACCACGTAATTTAAGGGAAAGCCGATCCGATCATGGCGAAACATGGGTCAAGCAAATTACCAAGATATTCGATGTCTTGGGATGCACAGAGAACAGAAGGTTCCATTCGCCACCTTTATGTTCCGTGGCGAGGCGTACTCTTGGTGGGAGTGCGTGAAGCGCACTCCATCCGGCCTTTTCACGGCATGTCTCGGGAGACATTTGAGAACTATTTAATGACAAATACTTTCCGAAAGTGTTCGTCGTATGAAGGAAGTGGAGTTTATTAGACCGGAGCAGAACAACATGCGGTGTCTCAAGACGAGGCGAAGTTTGCAGAGTTATCTGTGTTTGCACCTCATTTGGTGGAGAATGAGGAACGATGACGCGGATGTTTACGAGAGGTTTGAAACCCCAGCATCGTCCAAGATATCTCATCTCTCATAAATTTTTCTCTATTCGGGGATGTTGTTATGTGGCTCAATTGTTAGAAGCGAGATAACGAAATACGGCCAACCGAGGTACCACAATCGGGATCATCTAGGAGATAGCAATCAACAAAACAACAATAATCGGTGGAGAAAGAAAAAGGCGGACAAAAAATGGTAACCACTCTGGTGGTAATCATGGCCATGAAAATAGAAGAAAAGCGAGTGGGAGGAGATTTTAAAAGAGGAGATTCAACAACAACCATGTGAAGACAGCGGTGCAAAGAAGAATCTGGTTCCAAGGGAGAGAAGCGACCACCCGGTCATATGCTATAAATGCGGAAAAGAGGACATATCGGTCAAATTGCCCACAGCTAGCCTGGTATGCTATAATTGTGGAAAGGAAGGACATATCGCCGAGATTGCAGTAGCGAAACCTAGTTCAGTGAGGGGACGGTGACTCAAAAGATCATCCCGAGAAAAGTCAAAGTCAACGATTTCTGGAAGGCGTTTGTTGTGATTGGTCAAAAATACGAGGAACCCAAACGAGGTGATCACGGGTAAGCTATTTATAAATTCTTGTGAAGTTTATACTTTACTAGATATCGGTGCTACCCATTCATTTATCTCTCTCCGCTTGTGCTCAACGTTTAAACTTGACTCAGGAGAAATTAGACTTTGACTATCTGTGGAAACTCCGTTAGGAGAAACTTTCATCACATCCTTGTTTATAAATCTTGTCTAATCCATGTTGGCACCCTTATCTTACCATTGACCTTTATACATTTAAAGATACTTGCTTTTGATGTGATTTTAGGGATTGATTGGTTAACTACTCATCATGCCAAAATTGATTGTTTTCGTAAGGTTGTTAGCTTTCATATTCCTAAACAACTTTGTTGTTCAATTCAAGCAACTAAACCATTAAAATCAATCACCGTCATATCTAATCATAAAGCTATTCGTTTTATTAAAAAGCGGATGTCAAGCTTTCTTAGCCCATGTTATGGATTTGAATAAAGACACGTCAAAATTGAATAATATTCTGTTGTTATTAACTTTCCGACGTATTTCTGAAGAACTTCCCGGCCTACCCCGTAACGTGAAGTTGAATTCTTTATTGACCTTGAACACGGTACAAAGCCCATTTCTAAAACCCCATATCGAATGGCTCTATTGAACTTCAGGAGTTAAAGGTCCAACTACGTGAGTTGTTGGACATTGGTTTCATTCGCCCTAGTACATCTCCTTGGGGTGCTCGTTTTTATTTGTAAAGAAGAAAAGGCGGGAGTATGTGACTTTGTATTGACTATCGGAATTGAACCATGTCACTATCAAGAATAGGTATCCTCTACCTCGTATTGATGACTTGTTTGACCGATTTGCAAGGAGCACAATTCTTTTCAAAATCGATCTTCGTTACGGATATCATCATTTGAAGATTAACCGAGGATATTCCAAAGACCGCCTTTAGAACTCGATGCGGGCATTATGAATTCTTAGTTATGTCTTTCCGGATTGACTAATGCTCCTGCGGCTTTCATGGATATGATGAACCGAGTATTCAAAGAGTATTTGGATCGATTCGTTGTTGTCTTTATTGATGACATCCTCATATATTCCAAAAGTCAGTGAAGATCATGAGCACCATTTGAAAGTTGGTACTCAAAGGCTTCGTGAAAACAAGCTTTATGCCAAGTTAAAGAAATGCGAGTTCGGCTTGAGGAAGTAGCATTTCTTGGGCATGTGGTGTCAAAACATGGAGTATCTGTTGACCCGTGAAGATTGAAGCAATACAAAGTTAGAGCAACAAGCGGTGATCAAGTCGTAGCTTTTGGGCTTAATTTGGTTATTATCTGGGAGATTCGTGGAAGGGTTTTCTCGAATCGCTACTCTGCTAACTCATCTAACTCGGAAGGATACAAAATTCGCTTGGAGCGAAGAATGCGAGAAGAGTTTCAAGAGCTTAAGAGGAGACTTATTTGGCAAGACTGTTTCTAACAATACCATCTGGTTCGGATGGATTTGTTATCTACTGATGATGCTTTGGCAAAAAGGTTAGGATGTGTTCTCATGCAACGTGGGAAAGTCATAGCCTATGCCTCGAACAACTTAAAGAATATGAGAGGAATTATCCTACTCATGATCTAGAGTTATGCTAAATGATGCGTTTTTGCTTAAAGATCCGGAGGCACTATCTATATGGAGAGAAAGTGGAGATATATTCGGACCATAAAAGCCTTAAATATTTTTCACTCAAAAAGAACTTAACATGCAAATGACGTTGGCTCGAGCTATTGAAAGACTACGACCACACTATTCAATACCATCCTCGAAAAGCTTAACGTGGTAGGTGATGCGTTGAGTAGAAGATCATATGCGAGGAATGAGTGCGATGATGTCAAATATACGACAGAGCCAACTTTAATAGAAAAGTTAAGGTTGCTCAAGCCAAGCCACCCAATCAGAATGATGCATATGAAGAAGAAAGTACAAGAAGGAGCTATTCCTAAGCGAGAATTGATGAAGAAGGAATACTTGAGTCCACTCGCACTTTGTGTTCTAACGATTACGATTTGAAGTACAAGATTATGATGGAGGCACACAATACACCATTTGCAATCCATCCGGAAGTACTAAAATGTATCGTGATCTTTGACATACATTTTGGTGGAACAATATGAAGAGAGAGATTGCAAAGTTTATCTCAACATGTTTAACTTGTCAACGTGTAAAAGTAGAGCATCAAGTGCCTAAAGGACCATTGCAACCACTTGAGATTAGAAATGGAAGTGGGAACACATTACCATGGATTTCACACGGGACTTCCCACGGTTTCTCAAGGCATAAATGCTATTTGGGTTATTGTTGATATATTAACCAAGTCCGCTCATTTCTTGCCAATACGGAGACTTATTCCCTTGAACGTCTTGCTTTCAAATGTCGTAAATGAGATTGTGAGATTGCATGGCATGCCAAGATCCATAGTTTCGGATCGTGACCCAAGATTCACTTCAAGATTTTGGGTTAGCTTGCAAAAAGCTATGGGTACGGATTTAAGATTGATTCGGCATACCATCCTCAAAGCAGACGGATAATCAGAGAGGACTATTCAAACTCTTGAAGATTTATTAAGACTCGTGTCCTAGACTTCAAGGCGGTTGGGATAAGTATTTACCATTGGTGGAATTCTCCTACAACAACAGCTTATCGTGCAAGTATAGGTGTGGCCCCATTCAAGCATTATATGGACGAAAGTGTCGCTCTCCAATATGTTGGGATGAGGTGGGTGAAGCAACATTGTTGGGACCCGAAAGTTAAGTACGTATGACTCACCGAAAAGATCCAAATGATTCGATAACGATACAAACCAAGACAAGATCGAAAAAGAGTTATGCGGATCTTCATCGAAAGGATGTGGAATTTAGTATGGGGATCATGTATTGTTGCGTGTTGCCCCACGGAAAGGAGTTACAAGATTTGGGAAGAGAGGAAAGCTCAATCCACGATTTATTGGTCCATTTCAAATTCTTGACCGAGTAGGAAATGTAGCCTATAGACTCGCGTTACCTCCAAGTATGTCTCGTGTTCATAATGTGTTTCACATATCTGTACTTCGTAAATATGTGAAAGACCCGAATCACGTTATTGAGTTAGAACCAGGACGAGATAGCAAGAAGACTTAACGTATGAGGAAGTACCTGTCAAGATCTTGGATAGGAAGGAGCATGTCCTACGCACGAAGGTCATACCACAAGTTAAAGTCTTGTGGAGAAACCATGCTATAGAGGAAATGACCTGGGAGTTGGAAACGGAAATGAAAGCGAGGTATCCTCATCTTTTCAAACACCAGTCGACGACGTCAATTTCGAGGACGAAAATTTCATAAGGAGGGAGGTTGTAAGATCCCAAATAATTAATAAATAAAATTTAATTTCCTCTAATTATTATTTTGAAATAGTAAGGGTTGATGTGATTAATGTGGATAATTTACGGGTAAAATCACGCAAATATTTCAAAATATGCAAGTGGTTATAAAATATTCATTGTTGTTTGGGAATATTCGTTTGGTCGTGGAATATTAAAGATTGTCGGAGGAGAATATTCACGACGGCCAGCAGCGACCATGTGTGGGCCCCATAACGAAAAAAGCGATTGGAGGAAGAAAATGACAAATATAAGTTGTTTAAAAATAACAGGCGTAGTTGTTATCGTTTATTAATTGTTGGAATACCCGGTGGTTAAAACACGATGAATACGCGTTGTTGAAGCAGAGCATGCGGTATTGCACCAATTATTGACTCTTACGTAAGAAGGCACTACTCAATAATGGTTACGATAATTACTGTTCAGTGTTTTATTTTATTGATTCAATAATTGCTGCGTTGATATTTTATATTGCTGTTGTTTTAATAATTGTCATTACACAAGATTTTTCATTGTCGAAACAATAATTCATATTATCTGAATAATATTATTAGATAACATTATTGGCAATGTCTAGAAAGTTCATCTAAGGAGAGGTTTGGTCACCTAATTGCGCCACCAAGAAGGAGAAATTCTTATTCGAAAGCCCCTCTTTCTGAACTGCTGGTCATCAATATTGTGATTCTGTAATATTATTTATGAATAATTAATTATTGATTCATATGATGAGGAAAATATTGATTTTATGTGGATATAGATGGAGAAAATTTTTAATGTGATAATTGTTAAAAATTGAAATTTTATCTTTTTCTGATAAAATAATTCATTTAAATATATATTATTATATTTTAATAATATAATAATGGTGATATTTTTACAACGAATGTGGGACATATGAGTATACGAGGAGGAAGAGTATTTTTGTTGCAATAAATGTTTAAAACATGTTAAACATGTCGGTGGACCCCATTTATTGACTGAAATTTGATTATAGCCTCTAAAATCACCCGTTTATGGATTTTGGTCAATTTCTGTTGGAAATTTGGAAAAACTTTCTTCTGCAAAGTTGTAGAGAATTGAATTTCCTATAAAAACTCATGAGATTCGAATTTTCTGATAAAAGGGCTATTTATTATGAATTATTGAAGTTCCGAAGCTCCGAAATAATTGATTTTTGGAAGTTTAAATTATTTTAAATTAGAAAAACGTTTTTTTATTTTCTTCTAGAAGGTTGGCATGTGTGAATTGCTGAGATTCAGATTTCAAAGAATACGTATAATATTTTTATAAATATTAATATTTTATTAAATTTTTTGCTTTGGTGTTCTAAGCAATTTCCTATAAATAGGTGCTTAGGTTAGAATTGAAAATCACACTTTAAACTCAAGTTTTCTCTCTATATTATCGAGCGTATTCTTGTGAGTATTTTGAGTATACTTTGAGTATTGCTATACGGTGAAAGTTCAAGATATAGTCTATATCCAATTATTCCAGGTTAAATCTTGATCTTTCGAGGTAAGTGGATATTATTTTTTTCGTAATGATATTATTTCTTCAATATCATTATGTCAAATATTGATCCAAGTTTTTTATCAAATTTGGAACATTTGGTGTTGAGTTACTATTCACGTATACTAAGACTATTCACGATATCAAGACTATTCACGAATCTGACAAGACTATTCATGAAAAATGAAAATTTTTCTTTTTCGTCAAAAATATCTATTGTGGATACTAGCTTTGATTGTATCCATTGTTTGATCATTCTTGAATTTTACACCACTATGATTATTTTGAGGTATTTTTGGACGTGGATAAAACAAAGTACGAATCCTTAATCCTTAATCCTTGTCATTTTGTTTCTTTGGATTCGTTTCTTTTAAAAAATATTTTTCATCATCCTCGGTCTTAAATGATGATATTATTGAATATCTTTCTTTGTAGTGCAAAGATGAATGATTTATGATGAATATCTTTGGCCGAGAGTGCAAAGATGAATGATTTCGATGAATATCTTTGGCCCGTAGTGCAAAGATGAATGATTTTTGATGAATATCTTTGCCCGTAGTGCAAAAGATGACAGTGTTTAGATGAACATGACCAATGGTGAATGTCCTTGGCTCAGTAGTAGCAAGGATGAATATTTGATCCCGGATATATTGATTGATGTTCTGAGGGATAAAATAGGCGGTGAACTTTAAAATTCATACATAGAAGATAGTAGTTTGCATTCTCTACTTAACTCTTCTAATGAATTATTATTTCACTCATGAATATTGATTTAAAACTTGTTGTCTATTGTATTCTATTATATTTTTTCCTCGTTGAGACTAACGATAATTTTGTTGTATATTATCTTAGTCATTATATTCTTTATGGGCTAGTCGAGCTCACCCTTTTCCTTTTGTTCCATTTTTCTTCTCGTGGAGGCGAGAATATAGCGAGTACTTAGCCTGGGTATGGAATGAAAGTTCTAGGAGAGTTGTTTAGTAGTCCTCACCATTGTTGTAAAATAATGTACCAATAATTATGATGAGGATTTATTTGTATGTGGATATTGTCCAGATGGCAATATCTCGTATTTAAACTCACGCTTTTTACTATTGTAATAATAAAGTTGTAGTTGTTTCGCACTGCAGTGTATTGACAACTCAGAATGGGGGATGTAGACCTATTTTGGGGGTGTCACACCTATCTTATTTCTTCTTCATTACATTGTGGTCTGATAATGGCTAGAAGGATGGGGGAAGTGGAGTTGGTAATTAACTCTCCAACATCCAATGGCTTCTTCTTCATCCCCTTGGATTACTTCAATGTGCAAAGCCATGATTTGGATAATCGTTCCTCTATAAATAGAGACTCATTCATCTTATTTCTCTTTTGTTGGGATGTGTGAGAAGGGGCTATGAAGAGTCAATAAAATTGGAGAGCAATCAGAAGTTAGGAAGGCTATGCTTAGCATATTGAAGCATTCAAGAGGAATACACGCAGTGCAGATAAGCCTTAAGCAGTTAAGTCGTAATTGATAAACTACGAATCAGGAAAGTCTTTCAGTTCCTATTTGATATATGAATTCGATAACTGTTAGTTGAGCTATATTTTGCTATGATAATGTTGATGTATATATATGAAATGCATATGAGATATGTATGAAAGTTGAAAGTTGATCTTTGATGATATGCTTGTGAAGTAAATTTATATGCATGTTATGTGTGAAGTAACATGCGTAGTTAATATTAATTGATTATGAATGCATGAACTGAATATGCTATTATATGTTATGTGCTACATGAAAACTGTTAGAATTGTTGGGCTGTCGAGCTCACCCTTGCAAATAACAACTTTTGCAGGTTAAAGACTCACGGTAAAGATAGCGTGCTTCTTGGTTGACAAAGTAGATAGTTTCACGACGAAGGATACTATTTAGATTATTACTTGAACCATGTTTAGGTTCTAGGAGTGTACTTGATATATACTTACGATGTTTAATATGTGTTATATTGTAAGGATGTATTAGTTAATACATAGAGGATATCGAATCAAGATGTAAAATCTTATACAGTAATTCCAATAGACTGAACCATATTATATAGTTGATTCAAGAATTGTAATTGGTTCAAAGTTATGAAATCAATAAAAGATTTTATTCAGGAGATTGAGAAAGTTTAAATTATTCCGCATTTTTATAATATCGAAGGTGATGTAATACAGGAATAATAAATGACCAGGATTAGACACTTATAAAAGTTTGGGGTCATTGTGCAGATATTGGAAATGGAATGAATTTATACTCTAAATTGTAATAAGTAAAGTTTTATTCATTAAGTTATGAATGAAGAATATAAATAGTTTGACGATAGTAGTATCGTGGCGGACCGGATCCGAGGTTTGAAGGAACCTGGATTTGGGGGCGTCACAATATAACTGTGTCGCAATACGAGGCTAAGTTTGTCGAGTTGTCCCGGTTCGCATCCCATTTGGTCGATAATGAGGAGCGAATGATGCGATTGTTTTTAAGAGGTTTGAAACCCGAAATACGTCAATACCTCATTTCTCACAAAATTTGTTTATATTCAGATGTTGTGAATAAGGCTCAGTTAGTGGAGCGCGATAATGAGTCAACCTAACCAAAAGGTAACGACCAACAACACGATAATAATCATACCGGTGGCAACGGTCATCGGAACAATGATAACCATCGTGGAAGAAATTATCATGCCAGAAATGGTAACCACTTCGGTGGTAATCATGAGCCAAGATAATAGAAGAAATGATTCAAGTGAAAAATTCAAGAAGAGAAGATTTAACGATGATGGGAAGACGTCGGCAGCAGTACCAACACAAGCAACAAATTTTAGGGGAGGAGAACGACCGCCAGTTAGATGCTACAGATGCGGAGAGGAGGGACACATAAGTCCAAACTGTCCACAGCCTTCCAAGGTATGTTTTAGTTGTGGAAAAGATGGTCACATAGCTCGATTTTGTCCTGTAACGAAATCAAGTCCAGTTGGGACGGTGGCACCAAAGGCGGATACGGACAAAACAAAGTCGGTGGTTTCAAGAAGAGCGTTTTTTGTGATTTCTCAAAAAGCGAGTAACCCGAATGAAGTTATCATGGGTTAGTTAATTATAAACTCTAGCGAAGTCTATACCTTATTTGATACCGGTTCTACCCATTTTTTTATTTCTCCTACTTGGGCTCAACGTTTAAATTTAACTCTGGAGAAATTAGACTTTGACTTATTTGTTGAAACTCCGTTAGGAGCAACCTTCATTACATGTGTTATCCAAGTCTTGGATGAGAGTCACAGTTTTTAAATGATATTTCTATCGTTAATAAATTTCCTGACATATTCTTGAAGAACTTCCTAGCCTACCCTAGAGCGTGAAATTGAATTTTGTATTGACCCCAGTACAAAAACCATTTCTAAAACCCTCAAATATTTTTCTTCACCTAAAACGAACGTATTATGTGCCGAAAACGTTGGCTTGAGCTGTTGAACATTACGATAATACGATTTAATACCATCCTAGAAAAATGAACGTGGTAGCTGATGCATTGAGTAGAAGATCGTATGCGTTTACGAGTGTGATATGGTTAACACAAAGATCCATTTAATATGACTTACAAATGATAAAGATGGAGTTAAAGACTCCAAGGACCAACGTGATGATGGCAAATATACGAGTTGAGTCGACTTTAATCGATAAAGTTAAAGTTGCTCAAGATACAGACATGGAGCTGATGCGTATGAAGAAGAAAGTGCAAGAAGGTGCTATCCCGGAATCAAGAATCGATGAAGAAAGAATACTTAGAGTCAACTCCAGACTTTGTGTTCCTAACGACCCTAATTTAAAGTATAAAATCATGATGGAGGCGCACAACACACCGTTTGCAATCCATCCTGGGAGTAACAAAATGTATCGTGATCTTCGATATACATTTTGGTGGAGCAATATGAAGAGAGAGATCGCGGAGTTTATCTTAAGGTGTTTAACTTGTCAATGAGTCAAGGCGGAGCATCAAGTGCCAAAAAGTCCATTGCAACCACTTGAAATTCCATAATGGAAGTGGGAGCACATTACTATGGATTTCGTTACTGGTCTTCTTACGGTTTCTCAAGGCATAGCTGCAATTTGGGTCATTGTTGATAGATTGACCAAGTCTGCTCATTTCTTATCTATACGAGAAACTTATACACTTGAACATCTTGCTCGTATGTACATAAACGAGATTGTAAGACTGCATGGTATGCCAGTATCAATAGTTTCTGATCGAGACCCAAGATTCACTTCACAATTTTGGGTTAGTTTGCAAAAAAGCTATGGGCACAGATTTGCATTTTAGTTCGACGTATCACCCTTAGACGGACGGGTAGTCGGAGAGGACTATTCAAACTCTGGAGGATCTATTAAGACTATGTATACTTGACTTCAAGGGAAGTTGGGACAAGTTCTTACCATTAGTAGAATTCTCCTACAACAACAGTTATCAAGCAAATATCGGCATGGCTCCATTTGAGGCGTTGTATGGAAGAAAGTGTCGTTCTCCAGTATGCTGGGATGAGGTGGGTGAAGCAACGTTGTTGGGACCGAAATTGGTATGTATGACTACGGAAAAGATTCAAATGATCCGGCAACGTATAAAGACCTCACAAGATCGACAAAAGAGTTATGCTGATCTTCATCGAAAAGACGTGGAATTCAACGTTAGAGAACATGTGTTATTACGTGTTGCTCCATGGAAAGGAGTTATGAGATTTGGAAAGAGAGCAAAGCTCAATCCTCGATTCATCGGTCCATTTGAAATCCTTGACCGAGTAGGAACTGTGACCTATAGACTCGCCTTACCGCTAAGTATGTCTCGTGTTCATAACGTTTTTCGCATATCCATGTTACGTAAATATGTGAAAGACCCGAACCACATTATTGAGTTAGAACCGGACAAAATAGCGGAAGATTTAACGTATGAAGAGGTTCCTGTTAAAATCTTGGATAAGAAGGAACATATTTTACGCTTTAAGGTTATACCTCAAGTCAAAGTTTAGTGAAGAAACCACGATGTTGAGGAAATGACCTGGGAGTTAGAATCTGAAATGAGATCAAGGTATCCTCACCTCTTTGTCATACCAGGTATGTACCCTAATTTCGAGGGCGAAATTTCATAACAAGGGGAGGTTGTAAGACCCCAACTTTTATGAATAAAGATGAATTTTCTATAAATATTATTTTTGAATATTAAGGAGTAAATTTGATATAATGTTATAGTTGTGGGTAATATTTATAAATTTTGCAAAGTACGCAAGTTGTTATATTATATTCGATTGGTTGGGGAATATTCGTTTTAACAGGGAATATTCGTAAGACGACACAATCATTAGTGGACCCCACAACGGAATTATTGTCGGAATGAGAAAACGACAGAAATATCTTTTTATAAAAATAACGGTGGAAGTTTTACCGTTAACTGTTGAAATACCCAGTGTTAAAAGTACAGTAATACGCGTGATTGCATAGTAGCACATGTTTTTGATTATTGATGCTTACGTGAGAAGTCACTCAATTTTACTCAATTATTGCTACAGTAATTGCTGCATAGTATCTCACGTTATTTGATTCAATTATTGTCAATATTTTATATATTATTAAATCAATAATTGAGATGACAAGTTATTCTAATTATTATATGCATAATTAACAATATCTAGAAAGTTCTATCGAGGAAAGAGGTTTGGTCACCTAATTGCGCGCCAATAGGGAGAAATCCTTATTGGAAAGCCCCCTCTTTCCTGGGAACGATCTGATTGTTAATATTGCGAGTTATAATAATATGAATAAAGGTTGTTAAAAATATTGAAGGGATTTTTATGAAGTATTTGATGTAAATTTTGCTAATTTTATGGACCCTCCATTTACCCATTTTTCAAATAATTGGTAGGAAGTTATTCGGTATATATATAATGGGAGCCACCTGTGATGGTGAAATGTTGGTGGGAGGGGAACACGTGGGGCCCACGTGGAAAGAAAATGAAATGTGAGAGGGGGGAGAATTTAGTCACGGGAGGGATTGTAATATTATATATATATATATATATATATATATATATATATATATAACTTAGTTGACAAAATGGGGAAGGAAGAAAAAATTGATCACGGGAGTGTATCCCGTGAATTTTTTTGACACATGCTATATATATATAATATATATATGTAATATATTTTATTTAAAGTTTTTATTTTATTAGAATATTTTATTGCATAGTGTTACATAGTAAATCAAATTTTTCAATGAAATCAGCCGAAGAATTCACCCGTGACCTTTGTGTACTGTGCGTCCAAATAGTATCCTTTTCATTCTCCTATAAATAGGATGCTTAGTTAGAATTAAAAATCACACCAGAATTAGAGAATTCTTCTTCTTTAATATTGAGCGTATTTCTTTCGAGTTTTAGAAAGCTTTAAGCGTAGAAAACAATGAAAGTTTTCTTCAAGAATATCACCGCTATACCAGTTGGAATACTCTTCTTTTCAAGGTAAAGGATATTATTTTTGTTCAATATTCGCTTGAAATAATATTTTCTTCCATACTCTGTAGTATGTAAGTAATATTATTTCGTTTCAGATTTCGAATTCTATACTCGTTTTGTTAAAGTTTTGGCTTCTATACTCCATGAAATTAATAGAATATCCTTGATATTTGCGCTTCATCCAGTTCTTTTCATGAAAATATTATTCTGAGCATTCTTGATAAATTTTAACTTTTTTCATGCTGGAGTACTATTCATGGGGTACTATTCACCCGGGGTACTATTTATGATAAAAATTGATTCGTTTTCGGTTCAAATCATTTTTGGTACAATATTATTCTTGAATTTTACTCCACAAAGCAGTATCATGTTGACAATTTGGACGTTATTGATTTCTGGATAAATTAAATTATAAATCTTTAAAATTTATCCTTTGCTTTCATTTAATTGAATTCTTATATCATTGTCATCATCCTCATGCTTATATTATGTTGAAAGTCATCCGTGGTAGAAAAGTCATAGATGGAATTGGTAAGATTATGACCGTGGATTATTCTAAGATAATAATGACCGTAATGTTACAAATGATGTGGTAAAAGTTCTCATCGCCCGTAGGCATTGATGGGGACGATTGTTGGCATGATCATGACCATTGATGAATACATAATATCTTTGGCCCGTAGTGCATTGATAATTTGTGGTCGTGATACTAAAGAAAGTCAGTAGTAGGGGTGATTCGATGATGTGAATTATTTATTGTCGAGTAGTCAAAATGATAAAACTGTTGATAAACCATTTTAAATCATAGAAGATAGTAGATATCATGCTCTACTTGACTCTTTTAATGAATTGCTTGTTCTGCTGCAATTAAACTTGATGTTTGTTATATTTTATCAGTTTAACACTGTTGAAGGCTAACGATAAATTATTCTGCATTATCTTAGTCATAATATTTTTTACTGGGCTAGTTGAGCTCACCCTTTTTGCTTTCATTGTTCTCTTCAGAAAATGAGAATGTAATCGGGACTAGTCGGGGAACGGAGTGACGGTTCAGATGTTTGCATTAATGGTCCTCACTATTCTATGAAATAATGTGATAATAAATGTATTGAGGACTCCATTTGAGTTTGAATATTGTCTAGAAGACAATATTCATATTAAACTCTCAGTTTATGTTTTGTCGTATTTTACACGACAGTTGTATTATTAAGTTGTATTTGAAATTTGTACCATGTATTTGACGACTCAGAATGAGTGATGTATACTTATTTTGGAGGCGTCACACTTATGGTGTGCTATTAATATATTTGAAAATAAAATTTATAATTTTTTATATAGTCGATGTTATAATAAAATCATAATTAATAATGTGATCATTTATGACAAAGTTATTACATACTTTTACATATGTTTAGGGTTTGGGGTTTGACATTAAAAGATTTATTTATTTAAAACGAATAATTAAAAGATTTATTTAAATTATTTAATAACACTACTAATTGCAAGCTTAAAAATCATTTGTGGGTCATTACTTAATATTATATATAACGTACTATGATATGAAAAATATTGTCAATATTTTAATTTACTAATTAAAAAATTAAATTAAAACTATAAATTTATGAATTAAAAATTATAAAATTTAAATATTTAATTTTTAATTGTATCTTTTAATTGATATAACAAAATTAATTAGAGTTAGTACTTAAAAATAAATATAATTGTAATATAAAACTTACTATAAAATAAAATTACCAATCTTCTAAATACATGACTTAGTAATTAGAAGATTATCTTTTTAAAATCATAAAATTTGTTTCTCAATCATAATTTTATGAGTTATCTTGTTTGTTTCATCATATTATATAAAATTATAAAATTTATTATATATAACTTACTAAGAAATAAATAAATAAAATTTATTTTAAAACATGAATTATTAAGTAAAAAAAGTATTTATTCAAAAAAATATAAATTTATAAGATTTAAATAATTGACTTTTGAAAAAGGAAGAAATAAAAAGTGTACGCGGGGTCTACATCTTTTAATTGCCTTGATTTTTGAAAAAAGATGCGAGAGAAAAAAAATGAGTATGTGACATAATTTGATCCATATCTATTAAAATAATTTGATTTAAAATATTTACATCAAAACCACCATTTATGTATTGAAGGGACTCACTTTGTAAGGACTAAAGAGTGTATTTTTCACATCCCAAATAGAATATATAATCATATAATAGACCCACCGGGGCAAAGGCAAAATTTGAGCTGGAATTCGTCTGAGAGAGAGACGTAGACGACGGAGAGCCGGAGAAGGAAGAGGGAAAAGATCCGGAATCACAACTCGCAAGAGTACAAAGAGAAGAAATTGATCGGAGCGCAGGAGTGGGTGCTCAAAACTCTTCTACATAAAGAAAATTAGAAGAGCAACAAGTGAAAGACTCTAGAGGAGCTTATAGCTCAGGTTACTTACTGAAACGAGAAGCGCACGGGGATCATTGAAGGGGGAAGATCGGAGGTGGTTGCCGGCTCACCGGCAACGGTCTTCGTGAGTTGGTCGGTGAAAATCTACATCTAAGATGCGGAATCTGATGCGAAATCTTCTGACCGGTGGAGATTCAGCATCTAAGGTGTGTTAAGATTTGAGCATAGCAACTTTCCCTCTATGAGATCTAATTTCTTTAGCTGCAAAAAATTTCGTAATGCACATTGTATTTTATGATGAAATTGGTCACATGGTTTGTGGATGTGTTATAATTTTGATGTCAGATGGTGAATTGGGGATTGATGTGAGTTTGAAATTGGGGATTCAATTCTTTGATAAATAGGTCTATTGCCAGGTTGAATTTAAATGATTTTACTTTTAGGATAGTATGATCCTTGCAAAACCCAAGGGGTTGTACTAAGTGGGCATCATGATAAGTGCCTCTAGCAGGTACTGTACAGGTCATGGGCTCAATACTCAACTTAATAGGGGCACTTTGGGTGGGTCTAGGGGTTTTACTAAGTGCACACTTTGCGGGTAGTGGCCTCTGTCAAAAAGGAAGGAAAAAATTACAGAGCTTTAACTGCATTGTAGTAGCCTTTAAATTGATATATAATTTGGTTGAGATGAAATGTCTTTTTTCATGTAGATTCCACCACGAGCTGCAGCAGCAGCAGTTATAGCCCGTGCTATTTCCGCACTGCCTCCACATCAGAGGTATAGTCTGTCATCAAGTTCTGGAGAATTGACTTCGATATATGGAAGCAGGCCTCGTGGTCAAGTAGTGGAGGAGCTTGAGGAAGAGTTCTATGAAGAGGTTTCACTTTTGTGTGGTTGTCTGTTTCATTTAGTACCGTTAAATGCTTATGTCATATAACCGTTTTGGAAGTACTAGATTCAAAATAAATAAATATTGGTTTAGTTTTTTTTACTCACTAGATTTAGATTAATTTGTTTGGAAATAGTGGGAATGCTTATTTGTGTAACATACGTATACATATTTTCGATATCATATCACATTACTTTAGTCATAGTATGACTGGACACCTATGCTTTTGTTCCATTTGACAGTGATTACCAACTGATTGGCAACCTTTACTTTGTAGTGAGTTAGTGATGCACAAAAAAACAATGTTCTAAAAGGCGATAGGCGGGAGGCGGGAGGCGGGAGGCGGGCGGCTGGAGGGCGCCTAGCGCCTAGGGGGCTTAGGCGGGGCCTATGCGGGATTTTTTATTTTAAGCCAATTTTAATATTTTATCTAACATTTATCCAAACAAAACAATAATATAAAGCAAAACAACATATAATACAGATAATAAAGGCATTTGCTTGAAGTTCAAACACATATCCATATTGTTAATGTCAAAGTTCAAACACAAACATGCAATTGTTCAAAGTTCAAACATATTTTTAACGTATTAGTTTTATTCATAAACAAGATTGCTATTAAATAATAAAATTTAAAATTTCAAGAATTTAATTCAATATTAAAACTTAAGAAACTAAACATAAATTTAAGAATTATATTGAATTAAATTAAATATTACAAATGTATCATCATTTATATAATTTAAAGTTGGTGCAAGTCTAAAAAATTACAACTATAATAAAATTATCCATTTTGACTTGATATTGTTCACTTCTTGTTGTGATTTGATATGCTACAATCCGTATTATGGATATGGTAAATCATTAGAAAAATAAATATATCAAGATCTGGTTTTGGTAGTTATTAAAATAAAATAAAAAAACTCTTCGTCTAGACCCCGCCTAATTTCCTAGAAGGGTTATTGGTGTTCGTAGATGTACCAGTAATTTTTTGTTTCGTTCTTTTTTAGTAAAATCTTCTTCTTTTATCTGTATAAGAATTCCAGTTAACATTTTTATTGAAACCAATCACAAAGAGAATTGAACATTATAAATTATTGAAATGTCCTTGCTGAAGCAACAGGAACATAGTACCTTTTATAGAATAACATGATGCAACACTTTCCTGGAAGTAATCTAAAAATATCGTAGATGAATTATACTTGATTAAGTTATATTTTTATTATAGACAAGTATTTGTTGTGAAATCAGAAGAAATTAAAGTGGTTGCTCATTGAGTTTTCTTTGTTTTTGAATAGGATCACCTGGCTTTCTAGCAACAATACCTTTAATTTTTTACTTCTATGTAAATTTTAGCTAGAATGTGTGAGTTAACTTAATGACTCGTGTTGATGGGAAGCCCGTCCTATTTGGCAAGAGAGTGGGTGTTCTAAGAAGCTGTCTTCTTAAATAAAATAGTAAATTTTGCTGAGAGTTTGCGGCTAGATTTTTGAGATTAAAGTTCAGCTGTGCTTTCTGACACTTAGCATATGGACGTGTTCTCAGAATCGTTTTTGTTTTGTGTTCCCAACAGTTTCTCCGACAATTTATGGTCATGAGCTTCTTTACCTGTGTTATTTTACTTTTTTTTCCTTTTGTTTTTGTTATCGCATGCTTTGCTTATATGCCCCCGCTCTCACCCTCCCTCCTTCTGTAAAAACTATTAAGTTGCCAAGTATGAATACCCAGGACCCTACTTCTATTATGCAACACAGAAATAAATTTGGTTAGCAATAAACATTATATATATATATATATATATATATATATATATATATTGCTGTTGGCATGCTCGCATTCACAAAAAGTTTACCTTAGTTTCCAGTTTTTCTATTCAGATATGACCATTTCCATCATATCCATTTGTTTGTTGCATTCCATTAAAGCTGCCGAAATTCCCAATGTAGGAATTTGATCCTGTAAGACATTTTTTGGAGCATATTCCATACGAGGAAATTGAAGTTGCATATTTTGAGGAAAAGGTATTTCTCTGACTCATTCCTGTGACTCTCCTTTCCCACCTTCTTTTCTGTTTTAAATGAACTGAAGCCATTTCATATTCTAGCCATTGGTTTGCATTTTAAATTTTGTGTTGCTTCTCTCATGAGGTTTTTTAGTGCTTAAAAGAATGGTATGTGATCCATTTTTGTTTCCTATAGCATCTGGAAAGGTCACTGCACTTCTCCGTATCATATATTGGTTTCTCTTACTTTTTCCACATAAACGTAACTGTCCAACAAATATACGTTTATGAAATATATTGAAGTCTACAGAGTAAATATAGTTTTATTTTAATTAAAATTCTGTAAGTTGATTTTCATAAGAAAAATATTTTCTTCTAAAAATCTATTATCTACGTAATAATAGACTCCCACTTAAACTCGAATAGTTATACTTATATTTTAATCATAGTAAAATGATTAGATAATTATATATTATTGTACTAAGAATATGAATTGTAATAGGAAACCAAGTAAAAAGCTGTACGAAAATTAAAGTTATTTGTGGTAAAGAGATACTTATGGTTGTAAGAATATAGATGGAAAGAGTCGTGAAGTTGAATCAAGGAAGGAAAAGTAGTCGAGTGAATCTTTTTCGAATTTTACAAGTTGAATAATCAAAATAGATTTGTTTTTTTGCTTATATTTATATAAAAGTAGATTATTTTGACATAAAACCCTGCATTTTATTGTTTTATAGGCGGCTCTTAGATTAGCACAACTGGATAAAATATCGGAACGCTTATCCCGCCATGTTATGGAGAATCATGAAGAAATGGGTAAGATTACTATTAGATGTTTAATTTTTATCATCTGCTTAAAATATTATTCAAGTAAAAATGAATCTTTATAGGCATTTATGAGTTACATATTTATAAAGAAGTTCCATGTTTTTGTGTAGGTGTATTAAATTTAATTTATCTTAATTCCAATAATACTCTCAACTTATTAGAGAATATAACTATAATTAGTTAATTCTAGATAATTGTAATTTTATCTTATTGTTAATCCTATCTTAAGATAGAGTAGACTTTGAATTATGAGATAATTATTCAAGTATTTGTATTACTCGAGAACTCTCCAAACTCATGTATATATTAGGATGATGTACTATTATTTTATGAACAATAATATAATAATCATTTACTAATTTAATATGGCATCAGAGCTACAATGCCTAACGACTTATGATCCATTTTTTTCTATCTTCTGTTGCATATCTTCTGTTAACTTGAATTTTCTCTCTTCTTTTCTTTAAAAAATAATCCTAGCCAAAACCTGATCAAGACACTATTTTCTTTTGATTTTCAAATTATTCTTCTACTATCAATGGCTTCTAATTTTTATTCTTTTTCCTATGATTTGGAAAGGTGGCTGAACCCAGAATCATTCCAGTAATCTTGTCCCAACGAATTTCAAATTTATGATAATTATGAAAAATATAATTGGCATGTGACGGACTTTCTCGACCAACTTCATTCTCCAGAAAATTTCTAGTCAATCCGTGACCAACTATATTTCCGAGGTAAAATCTCTTGCATACGCACTTAACCGAGACGGAGAACCCATTCTTGAAGTCAAGCTCATTAAGTGTCTTGTTGAAGGGCTTGATTCTTTCAGTGGTTTTGTTCAATACTATTATCTATTGAATCCTTCATTATCATTGGATTTGTTTTCTAAATTTCTTCGTAGCGATGAACAATTGCAAAGTAAGCGCTCTGTTGCACTGCCTGACCATCATTCAGGTCCATCATCCACACTTCCACTAGTGCATGAAAGCATTGTTGGTGATAGTCCTACTGAGTCTCTAAGTTCTAGTACTATAATTTCAAATTTTGAAATAAATTCTTCAGCACAAATTATACCTCCATCAAGCTCTCTTTTCTCTCTTGAATTTAATAAAAATAAGTGTCTTCCTTTAATTGTTGAAAATTTTTATTTGGCGGTCCCCGCAAATTGTCAAATTCCAAAATCCCAGTTATTATCCTCATTTTGCTCCGCAATTAATGGTTATTCTCATTCTCACTTGAACATCTTCAGGGATTCATTTTTAGTTTGTTCATCGTCTTCTCCTCATTTAACAAATGAGTGAATGTTTTCTCTTGATACATCCCACATTTCATATCTTAATGGATTAATGGAATTTTTTAAGTGTGTTCATGGAGGTCTAATATAAGAAGTACGAGAAAGTCTCTATTTGTTGCAAGTGTGCAACCAACCAAGCATGTTCAAGTCTTACTGGTTATATGCAATATTTATCATGCATGCTATGTTTCTATTTCATCTCATAGAAATTATTTGTGTTCTTCGTTCTTCGAGGCGTTATTATTTCACTGGTTTTACAGTTGCGTGACTATTTTCCCAAGTTCAAGCTCAAGCTCTGATTACCTCCGTTTCGCTTGAGGGGACGTATTAGAGAATATAACTATAATTAGTTAATTCTAGATAATTGTAATTTTATCTTATTGTTACATTATGATTAGGATAGAGTAGACTTTGAATTATGAGATAATTATTTTAGTATTTGTATTACTTGAGAACTCTCCAAACTCATGTATATATATTAGGATGATGTACTATTATTTTATAAACAATAATATAACAAGGAAATTGATATTTTCATATGACTTTTTGATATTTCCACATGAAAAATATTAATTTCCTATAATAATCATTTACTGATTTAATACAACTCAACTAAGCTTTAATCCCAAACTAGTTGGGGTGGCTACACAAATCGTTTCCTCCACTCTCCCTCTATCAAGAGTTATATTCTCAATTATGTTCTAGCATTCCATATTCTTGTTTTGTTTGTTTTGGTTTTTCTATTCATAGTTGTCAAGGCATTAAGTCGAGTCTAGTCGGTGGCCAACCACTTAAGCGACTAGTTGACTAGTTGCCCAACTAGTCGTCCATAAAGCGATGAATTATTTATAATGCGCATTTTATACATGAATATATTTCTCTCTCACACACACACACATATATATATATATTATAATTTTAAATTAAATGAAATATAAAGAAAATTATTCACAAATACATTACTATGTAAACAATCAACACTATTAAATACCATTTCTCAACCAAATATTAAAGCATTTGATCAGCAAAATAAAGGAATGAATTTATATGTATATTAACCCAATAAATTAAGCACAACGTGAATCTTGTATTAGTAAAGTTCCAACATTATATAACCATTTATTTTAGTGTGAATATCCCAGCAAATAACAGATATAAAAAACAGGGCAGCACCAACAAGTAAAAAAGAAACAATCCATATTTTGTTCATAAACAATATTCTAATACTAACAGTCCATTAATATAGTTACCAAATTAAATTTCAGATTTAAAAGTCTATAAAACTTTTAAAAAAAAAAGATTGAAAAGGAAACATAATAAGATAATTACCCATCAATTTACTTTTTGTTAAAGAAAAATAATTATTTAATAAAAGAAATTTAATTAAAATAAAGAAGAATCCAAATATAAACAGGATTTTCAATATATTTAGCTACTTGAATTATGATTATGATTTTTTTTAAAAGGCTGAAAAGGAAATCTTAATAAAATATTTATTCCAGCAGAATTTTAATAAAAGGTATTATGATTTGGATAATGGAAAGTTAAATAAAATAATGCTTAAATACACTTTAAACCTTCTAGTTTTTCACTTTTTACAACTTAAACCGTAATGTTTCAACTTTAAGACATTCAACCTTAATGCCTTTAAATTTTTATAAATTAAACCTTGTGACCATGAACGAGTCATAATTGATCCGAATGAGAGTATTTTGGGTAATTGTACTCAATATCTTTAGAAACACAAAAAACATAGGCACATGGTTAGTGCGTGATGAAGAAAAAAAATAGAAAAAATTAAATCCAATATAAATGATATATACCGTTTAAAAACTTAATTTCCCGAATTGATAGAAGATCTCAAATATCTTTAAAAGTATAGAAAATTGTAATCACGTGGTTAGTATGTGATGAAGAAGAAAAGTAAAGAAAAATCGCAGCCAATATAAACGTTATACACTTAAAAACTTAATTACTCTTTATTTTGAGTTACATGACTTCTTCCGGTAAGAAATGCTTAATTCGATTGGCAAAAGGTTTAATTTATAAAAACATAGAGACATTGAGGTTCAATGTCTTAAAGTTAAAACATTGAGATTTAAAGTGTATAAAAGTGAAAAACTTGAATGTTTAAATTGTATTTAAGCCATAAAATAAAAGTCAAGAATCAGAGTTTTTAAGATACGCATCACATCATATTTTCTCACTGACTCATTGCCAGTTTCTCTCTCCTCTCTCTCTCACGCCTCTTTCACTTGTTATCGAAAGAAAAGTTCAAACTAGAAAAAATTGGAGTTGAAAACTGTGAATTCCTTTACACTGTAGCTGACTTCAGAAGAAAATGCGAAGTAAAGCAACAACAATTAGGGTTTTTAAATCGCACAGTCGATAAGCCTTTTGGTGGTGTTGTTTGTTGTCCGATCCAACTACAAGGTGTATGCCTTTGTCGTTAGGCGTCCAAGGCATCGCCTAGGCGACCCAAGGCGACGACTATGTGGTCAAGGCACTCGCCTTACTCCTTGTCTGCTTCGACGATTAGTCGCCTATGCGACGACAACCATTTTTCTATTAACTCTATCCAAGTTAATTCGATCTACCCTTACCCCTTAAAACCTTGCCAGTTTCAAACCTATCACTTCTTCATATTGACGGGTGACAACCATGTTTCTATTAACTCTATCCAAGTTAATTCGATCTACCCCTACCCCTTAAAACCTTGCCAATTTCAAACCTATCACTTCTTCATATTGACGTTTCCACGACCCTACGCACGATATGGTTGTACCATCTTAAGCAATTCTATGCCATCTTCTCTTCAATTGGTGCAACCCCTACCTTCTTTCACATCCACCTAAGAGTTGCTGCTACCATGGTTGTTAAGCTGTCGCCTAAGCGACGCCTAGCGTCCAGTTGGCACTACAGTGGCAAGGCGGAAGAGTGACTTGGTGGAGGCTTGCAAGTCGGGCGCCTAGGAAAACAAGTCATCGCCATGGACGACTAGTTGACGACTTAGATGAGCTGAGCGAGCAACTTGATGGCCAACTGGGTTTAAAAAAAGAACAGAACGACGTCGTTCGAGGCTGGCCCTAATAGCGATTTGCAGCGGTTGAAGAGCAGAAGTAAAAGAGTAGAAGAGGGGAGAGAGAGATTACCTGGTACCCACAGCTTCGACGACGACGACCGACGAAGTGGCGACGATCCACGGCTCCGATCGCCTCTTCTTTGTCAGGTATGCTCTTCTTTGTCACGACGACCAACACATTTTTTTTTATTTCTTCTCTGGTGGTCGGCTGCTCTGCTTCCAAACTATCGTATATATATTATGTTGCTCTGCTTCTCTGCTTAGTGTTCTCTGGCGCTTTCATTTTTTTTTTTTTACTCCAAAGAACTCCACAATGATTTACACAATTATAAATAAATAAATATATATATATATATATATATATATATATTATAATATTATATATATATATATTTATTTATATTTTATATATGTACTCTTTACATTTTATCCATTGATATGTAATATTTATCTACTTGACAGTGGTTATATTTATGTGGCAATCTAATGGCTGTTTTGGATTAATATAGTTGCGACTAGTTGGACATTATTTAAGTTTCATAATTGTGCAGTGTGCACTGGATATAATTTTTTTTATTAATGTAACTTCATCTAATTTAGTTGGCTTACTATGTGGTGTTTTATTATTTTTATTAGACTAGTAATATGTAATGGATGGTTGCAACTTTATTTTCTATGTGGTGTTTGTTGAATTCTTTATTTCTTCTACTAATTTTTAATGTCAAGTGTTTTATTTTTGGATTGGTATTGCTAAGTAGTTACATAATTGTGCTTTTAATGTTATTCCACAGTGTTATGTTTTGAGTTTTAATGTCTTTGAAATTTTATTGTCAATATATTTGTTAAGTAAAATAAATAATATATAAATTACACATTGTAAACAACTTGTCGCCATACGGACGTCATTGCAGTTGCCTAAGCGTCTTGGCTGTCGGCTACTGCCATGACTCGCCGTGGCGCCATGACAACTATGGTTGCTACTGCTTCTTAATTGCTTAACACTTATACTTATAAAGCATAGTGGTCTCAAATCATTTTATAATACTTCCGTGCTCAGTCCGATTTGTATTATTTTACAATCACACAAAACTCCAAACACACTTCTTTGTCTTAACCAACATGCTTGAATTATATGGGTAATGTTATACGAATGTCCCACATTGGAGAATGTGGGTTAGATTGGTCTTTGTATAAGGTTTCGACTTTACTACCTAGAGTACAAATAACTTTTGGGTGGGTCAAGATGATCCGATTGGTGCTCTTTTATTGTGAATTGAGTCGTATTGTGGACTTGGTTTGGGTAGGCTCGTCACCAGTGGTATCAGAGCAAAACTCTGGATAGGTGGATAACTAAGTGCAATGCAAGGCCAAGTACTACACCTTATGGGAATTAGGGGGCCATCTGTAGAACTCGTAGGAGCCACCTCTATAATCCTTAGGGTTTATTATGAGAACTATTTGTGGCTTGACGGGGACCTCAAAGTTTTACTGTTTACGTCGGGGAGATTGTAATTCCCCTTCTCCCCCCCCCCCCCCCCCACATTGGAACTTGTGGGTTAGATTGATTTGTGTATAATGCTTCAACTCATATACTTAGTGCATTGAGAATTTACCATGACTTGGGTGGGCCAGTGAAGGGCCAGGATGACCCAGTTGATGCTCTTCAATAGTGGTTTGATCCTGGACTCGGTTCGGGCGGTGTCATTATAGGTCTCATCAATGTCAATCAAGAGGAAAGTCATTTTATCGTTTTATGTCACAAGGAAAAATAACATGGAATGAGAGAGAGAGAGAGAGAGTTAATCAAGAGTTATCTTTCATTACATATTGGTTACCCTTTTATAATAAGTATAATAATAAGGGTAAATACAATTGAAAAAGAGGAAGGTCAAAACTAAAATTGAATGCATAATTTAAATCCCTAAAATTATACCTAGAATATTCCTAATTAATACTAATTTAAAATCTCTTATTAGAGCCTAAAATCAAGCCTAAATCATCTTAATTGATATACTAATTGCTAGAATCATGCATATGAAATCTTCTTAACAGCTAAAATCCAAACATTCTAATACAAATTATCACAATATCTTCCTCCATCAGTGTAAGCTTATTCATGCTCGTAACGCTCTTTTGTGCAGCATATATCCCAAGTCTTATTAATATAGAATCCTTGTTTTTGTCTTTCAAAAGGATATTATTACCATCTATCTATCGAATTATGGAAAGGAATATTTCAAGTAATAATTACTATATTTAGAGGTATCACCCCCTCCCTTTAACTTAAATTTGATCCAGTAAATAATCCCTTTGAAACACTCTGATAATCTCCATGTGAACTTAGGCATGTGCTTCAGTCCAAATGTGTACTCTCTTGCAGTTACTTGACTGAGCCTGCATCTGCCTCTAGTTCATTATCTCTTTCCCATAGATGTATGGAAACACCTCATGGTTGGAAAGATAATGCATTTGCTACATAAAGGACAGTTACAATGTTCTACGCTTCAGTGGTCTCAGTAATGTAGAGCGAACAAGGAAGAAACAAAATAGATGTAGACGGGGAAGAAAGAAGAAAGAGAGGCTAACCTTGCAAGGGATCTGTAGAAACTCTCTAGGACACTAAATTCCACTAAAATTCTCTATTATTCATTCTACTGAAAACAGGAGACGGTGACTAAAGTTGTTAAAGCTGCTACGACTTTGAAACTTATCAATAATAGTAGTAATAGAAAAAATCTATATTACCGAGGACAATTATTCATAGAAAATTAGGCTTCAAAAATCTTTTAGGGCTCAAGGCTTCCAAACCCTTATCGTTTTATGTCAATCAATTTCTATATGCAGCTTGTGGAATTAAATGTTATAATATGTTGTACTTCAGTTATCCTTTATGTGTGCGCTGAAAGATCCTACTGTTACTATGGAATTACATATTTGTTCTTATTTTCGATTCCTTTTCTGTGTTTTGGTGGGTTAAACCGGGTGTCTGATTTCCCTTTTTACAGTTTAGACAAAAATCTTTTAGTAGTTACTAGCCTGTTATTTGATATTAACAGTCTTATAAAATATTGAAGGATGTGTATTTTGATGTGTATAAAATACTTGGCTCTGAATGAGGTGTTAATACTTCCTTTTGGCCAGTGAAGGGGATGCATTTGGTAAGGGAGTTGGAAAAAGACTTGAAGGTTGCAAATGTCATTTGCATGGTAAGCGGTTGATTTTGTGGCACTAAAATGTGTATACCTGATTTATCAAAGTATACAAGTAATTTGGTGACTTCATTCATTTTATTAAAAGGATTAGAATTTGAAGTCTGATTATTAGTACTGCAACTATCATCAATAATTTACAGTAACAAATCAAGATCTATGATTCTTAGAAGGTTCCTTGCTGGAGCTATTGTTTTCGTAAAAAATGTTCATTTGATGCATGCAGAATGGTCGAAGACACCTAAACTCGTCGAGGAATGAAGTATCAAGGGATCTTATTGTTACAACAAATTCTAGAAGGAAGCAAGCCCTTCTGGTATTATGCTGTCTTTGGAATCCGTAGCAATATTATTTGTAATCTGGTTTGATTTGTTTGCTTATTCCATCATTATCAAAATAAGTAGGATCATGCAGAACTCACAGACACATATAAAGGCCCATATTCTTTTTCTGACTTTCAAGGGCCAACTTAATGTGTTCCAAAACTTTCCCTGGGATGTCCTATGTTGTCAGTAAACAGTGTAGAGAACTTTCAAGGTTAACAGATTGTTTGTTTTTAAAATTTTAAATTTACTTGAATAATTTACTTATAGAAAAAAGAACAAAATTACTTGAATTAACTTCAGCCTCTCACAGGACCTGCATATTTTCAAATATGGCACTATAATATGGATTGTTTGTCTGAGATATCACTTTGAAATCTTTGGAGTTTCTTGCTTCTATATTCTGTTAGAAGAGAAAATTTAGTTCTGCTGAAAATTTTGTTGGATATTGGTTATTTTGAGCATTATTTCATAATTCATATATCCTGTTTATTGCGCAACTTTACTTTTGGAAGCTGGATAATAGGTCATCCTTCTTGATAACACTCTGATTCCGGGAGAAGCATCATTTCCTCCATGTTTTAATTACCTCTAGGTGTTTCTCATCTCAATATATGTGTTTGCGAATTAAAAAAAAACAGATATGTTTAGGAAAAGCTTTGGCCCATATGAAGAATACTTTCCTGTTTGTTTCACGTTGCAAGTTCTTGAACTAGAATCCTTTGGCATGCTTAATAATTGGTCCATATTCCTTTAATGACTTGCAAGAGCTATCTCTTAATGTGTTCCAAAATTTTCCATGGAATGTCCTATTATGTTATCAGTAAACGGTGTAGAGATTAGAGAACTTCTAAAGTTGCCAGATTGTTTGTTTTCAAATTTTAAATTTACTTTAATTATTTACTTATCCATAAAAAGAACAAAATTACTTGAATGTTCTGTATAAAATATAATCAAAGATTTTAAGGTTAAATTGAATATCAGCTGAATGGGCTTTTTTTTTACTTTGGTCTTTCATCTCTTTGTTACCTATTTACTACTGAGGAAATGGTTGATTTGTTATGTGTAAGGTTGCGTTTGGATTATATAGTTTAAATGAATTGATTGGAATTTGTGTCATAGCAATATAAACTAGAATTGTGTGTAATAATCTTGATGTAGATTTCAACCGAATGAATGAGTAAATTCGAGAGATGAATTTGAAATTTTATCATACCAGGAGTAACTTATAAATCCTTGAAATAAATATTCAACTTGTACAATAATCTTACCTAAACCTTTGGGTTCTACCTTTTTTCTTTAATCTTTCAATAATCAATAGCCATGCTTTTATGCTTTTCTAATTCTTCATTTCAACCAAATGGAACCTAACTGCTGTATAACTTTATCCTTCAGGACATGCTTCCAGTTTTAGCTGAACTACGTCATGCATTGGACATGCAAGTTGCACTTGAAATTCATGTTGAGGAAGGAAACTTTTGTAAGGTGGGTTTCCATTTCCCAGGTATTGCCTTTGTGTAATATGATACTGTAAGTCTGTAACTTCCATTTACTTCACTTTTCTTGCATGATATATTACTTATTGAGCTTTGGTCTCTTAAAGAAATATGCCTAATGCTTAGCTCATATACTGTGTAGGCATTTCAAGTCCTATCAGAGTATCTGCAAGTTTTGGATAGTTTCTCAGAGCTTTCAGCCATACAAGAAATGAGCCATAGTGTTGAGGTGAAATCTGCGAGCTATTAGTAATATACACAAGTACAAACACATACAGACACCCCACCCACCCACCCACCCTCGCACACATATCTGTTTATATATTCTTACTTTTTGAATAAAAACAAAAATTAACATACTTGTCTTCTCAGATTAATAAATATTCTCATATCTCAAAATTTCTTCATATTGCCGATTACCTCTTTATGCTAAAATTCTTTCAAAGAAATTTTTAAAGTTTCATCTATTTTCTTGTTAACTCGTTTTGGATATTGTAAAAAGGTGTTTCATTATTTTGGGCATTTTTTCAATAACCTTGCAGGTTTGGCTGGGAAAAACCCTTCAAAAGCTGGATTCACTTTTGTTGGGGGTCTGCCAGGACTTCAAAAAAGAGAGCTATATAACTGTTAGTGCCATAACTTTTTGATTGTTATTTTCATTGTCAGAATATTGTCTAAGGGGATGGAATTAATACTGGTTTAAATATATGTTTTAATTGGGCATTTCTATACATGAGCTACTTTGTCATGATGCTGGGTGAAAGTAGATGAATGAGCCTGTACTAATACCAATATTTGTTGATAATTTTGTCGGCATAATATCATATGGAGGGATAATTTGTTGCCAAAGGATGAAAAATAGGTCTAGCAAGTTGGAAGAAGGTTTTCAACATTCATAATGAATCATTTCTTAGTAGTAAGAAGTAAAATACCATGACAGAAAGTGGTGTGACGACATCTTTGTTGGTTGAAAACCGATCTCTATATATGTCCTAGAAAGGAAGGGTGTTTAGAACTTGGGAACTTTGATATTTAAGCGCTAGTCTTTGGAAGGCAAATGACTTTGGCATTTTCCTTTGAAACCCGACTCTCGCGGGCATTAGATAATTTGAAGCAAGTATAGACTCTAAGACATGGTTCAGAGTCGTGGTTGCGGCCTAGTTTAGGAAGCCTTTTTTGAATCGGTTTTGGTTTTGGCAATGGGAGATGCACACCATCAGGCTAGTTAGGAGCTTCAATATTTTTTTTCAAAAAATTATAAAACAATAAATTTATAAGGCACTTTAAAAAGTGTATAAACACAATAAAAGAAGCTAAATTGTTATAAATCAATCCTCAATTTGCTTCTCCTCTACATCATGATTCCCTTGGTATTCCTCAATAATAGTTAATATTATTTTTTGAGAAGTTAGAATGTACATATACAGAATTATTTGTTGATATTTATTATTATTATTTTATAAGTTAATATGTATATATATATATATATATATATATATATATATATATATATACATACATACATACATACATACATATGTAGTATTTATTATTGCCCTTACTCCATCTGTCCCACCAAAGAGTCCCATTTTGATATTATTTTTACTCCCTCTGTTACACTGTTGTTTTGCACTTTTATTTCTCCTTGTCCTTGCTACACTGCTATTTATCCTCGCTACGCTGTTATTTCTTCTAATTACGGCAAAAGCGTTGCATATGCACAACCATTACATTGATAATGCCTTAAATTACGATCCGTGTCTTGTTATCACAGCGGTTACCAAAGAAACCTAACCGAGTGGCCGATATTTGGGTAACGTTGCTGCTTCTTTGAAGCATGCTTCAACAAAATGGGTGCGATACAAATCCATGTCATTCTTATATTACTTATTCCGGTTATTGGAAGTTCATCTCCCAATAGTATACTTCCTTTCAGTTTTTTGCTTGGTTTTGAGTTGATAATGACATGTGAAAGGCCAGGGACTAAAGGAGGAATTAGTTAAGTATAGGGACTTGGTAGTAATTAGGATATTCTGGAAAACAGCAGGCACATGGGCAGTTAGTGTACCCCCGGTGGAAGTTAACTTAATAGTGTAGGATAACTACTCTATAAATAAAGGGAGGTTGAGGTGAGAGTATCATATATGAGAATTATGTATGAGGATGGCTTTGTCCATCCTTATCCTAGCTAATCTTTCCCCCCAAGTTTCCTTCAATTTAATTCCTGAATTCCTTAGTTTACTGCTACTCGAGTTACTGTTCATCATTAAAAGAGTCACTGTTCATCATTTTTAATTGTTATTCACTGTTATAACTTCTTTTACTAATTAACAACCCTTGTTAGTTAATTAGTTGCTTGATTGGTTCGTTTTAATCGAGCCTAACTAGGGTTAAGCCTCACAACATTGCATATTTGGTATTGGGAGAATATTTAGATTGGGGATGCTCCTGTCTATTTAGCTTTTCATTGTCTTCATTACTTCTCTTTTGAACACAACTCTCCTATTTCTAACTTCTATGTTTGGGAGGATGAGATAGTTTCTTGGAATTTTTTTTCCTGCAATTTAAACGATAGGGGAAGCAGGGGAATTCTTTTTATTTGTTTAGCTTCTTTATTCAACCTCTATTTCTCAGTCTTTGACAAGCGTATTTGGTGTTTTGATCCATGAAGAATCTTCTCTTGCAAGTCCTTTTTCACTTATTGGGTAAAGAAAAATGTTCCCTCAAACATTATGGCTTTTGTGCAGTCCTTGAACTTTAGCCAGCTTAACACCAACGACATGTGGCAGAATTGTATGCCTTACAAATCTTTATCCGCCAATGTGAGTCATTGTTTGATTGCTTGGTAATCGTGGTGTTGTTTGCTTAGTGTGTTGGGTGAGTGTTGGATTTGTTCCTCTTTTGAGGAAGATCTTCTCCTTTGCAGATCGAGGGGTTTTGACGGCACGAATGGTAGTAGGATGCTAGGATTTTTTGTGTGGGTGGATATAGTGTGCTTCTCTGCTTCTTTTCGGACTCATTCTGTGGGAGCTTTTCGAGAAATTTCTTCACTTATTATCTTTGAATTCTTTCTGTTTTCTTTTGGGATGACTTCTTGTCCTCCACTTGCCTTATAGTTTCTTCTCTATTCGTCAATAAAGTCCTCTTATTGTATCCAAGGAAAAATACCAATATATATATATTATTCGATTAGAGCTGATTACATGCCAGAGAAACAGTCCAGAGCCATGTATAGTATACATGAGAAGCTATACAATTATAGATGAGTAGAACCTATGGAGTATCTAACTTACTATAGGCATGCTATTGGGTGTGGGAATTTAATTTGAGTTTGTCTTTGGATGAGTCTAATACTGCGAAGATGGGTGGTTTTGACATGCTCTGTGATTGTTGTTGTTGTTATTATTATTTTTATTTTTTTGGGGTGGGGGTTGGGGTTGGGGTGGGCGTGGGGGTGGGGGTGGGGGGGGGGGAGTGAGGTGATGGGACGGGGGGTTTTGGGGCAAAGGGTTAATATCACACAAATAATTTCAACTCAAAACTCAATCAAGTTATCATTCAATGTCTCCAAATAATGAAGTACATCACTATTTATAATACTCCTAAACAACTTTCCTAACCTAAATTGGACTCTAATACGATAACTATAAATTAAAGAAATTAATAAAAATACAACTTCTAATTCATATAGGCTTCCAAAGCTTTTTATATTGTTCTAACTAACTTTCACGGACTTGTCCTACATCATTTCTCCTCCGCTGAAAAAAACTCGACTCCGTCGAGTTATGAACATCAACACAAGAACAAGTAAAGGTCACATATGACTCTCGTCTAAAAAATGTATGTGCACACTTGTCCGGCACATATGACTCTTGTCTAAAAAATTCGCCCACGATGAATTTTAGGATCATCCTTATGTTGTTGGGCAACAAGTAAAGGTCGAAGTACACCTAAACATCCTTTTAAATGAGCATCAACTTCTAAATCTTGCTCATTGGGCTTATATTCGTCGTCTATCGGCTTGCAAACCTCTTCGTTTAAGTCGGCTTTTCCGCATGCTTTGTCAACAATAGCAAGTTACCTAGAGGGAGAAGAGGCAACATTCACCTTTGGGGAAGGACACTCGAAAGACACGTGACCAAAACCACGACAGATATAGCACCTAGACGAATTGTTGTTGCTAGCATTAGAAGAACCTGGGGTACGGTTAGGCCTGCTAGTAGCTAAAGGGCTTGTTGACGATCTTTCCGTTGACCTATTTAAAACAGGCTCCACAAAAGTACGCTCTCTCCGAGTTTGGACTTGTATTGGAGGCCTAACAAATATTTTTTTCAAATTATCCTCTATTTGGGTGGCAACTTGAACAACATCATCTAAGAGCAAGAGTTTACCTGTAGCTACACCATTTGCAATCTCTAGATTCAATCCTCGACAGTACATGGAGATTAAAACTTCTTCAACCCAAGGAAATTCAGACCGTGCAACCAAACTGTAGAACATTGAAGTATACTCGGCTACATATTTACTTCCTTGTACCAATTCAGTTAACTGCAAATACGCTCGTTGCTTATAATCCGAAGGTACAAAACGTCGTGTCATTGCAACTTTTATTTCCTCCCATCTTCTCGCAGCTGTATAAAAATTTCGCTGATGTTATCTCACCAAATCCGAGCTGTTCCTTTCAACTTCGCTTCAGCAAAGAAAAGTTTCTTTCATCGGATAATTCGTTCCAACAAAAGAAGCTCTCCAAACTATGAATCCAATCGAAGAATGTCTCGGGACCATTATCGCCATTTTCTCCAACATCTAATTTTGCATCCACTGCATTCATCTTAGGATCTGGAGCATTAACTCGTGGATTAGGGTCATGCTGCTGTAGTCTCCAATGATTAAGATCTGGAATGAGATCTTCAAAATTCTTAAGAGCGTCTTCTTGTCCCTTATCTACGCGTTCCGTGAGTACATCAACTTTTACTGTAAGTGCTGTAATAGAGGCTTGAACATTTGCAGTAAGTGTTGTGATTGAGTCTTCAATCCTCTTGAGACGCTCATCTTGTTGTAACATATAATTATCAAGCTTGGCGTTAATCTCTCCAGCATTAACCATGGTTCCTGTGAATACAAATATAGACTACTCTTTTTTTTGGCTCTAGGGACTTGAGTGCAGGAAATATAAAAAAACAAGACTGAACTGAAACTAATGAAATTTCAGGGGCTGAAATGGAAGAAAATGAAACTATATGGACTGATATGTAAAATTTCAGGGGCTATTTTGAAATTTCAGAAAACTTGGGGGATTAAACTAGAAACTTATAAAAACTATAGGGATACTTAACTGTAATTCGCGAGTAGATATTTTAAATAACCAGATCAGATCTGGTATATGGTCTTTGGTCTCTTGGCCTTGTATTATTAAGTGACTTTGGGAGGCAGGTAAGCAGCATATGAAAATCAAGCAGCAGATGATTGATCGACAAGACAGAGATACTCAGTTTTTTATTTTCTCTCTCTTCTACTTTTCTTTTTGTTGGTCTGTTTGAAACTGAAAAGATGGGCTCCAATCTAGGGTTCTTTGATTTGGATGGGGGCTAAAATTTGGGGATTGTGAAGGTTAACGATTGGAGATGGGGTTCAAATTACATGAATGGTTGTTGTGACTATTGTACCATTAAGGAGGGATTTGACACAGTATGATGAATTAGACAAAGAAGCGCAGGCACAGATGAACGAAGAACTCTCATGGTGGAAGCTTGTTGTAGGTGATGATGTAGGTTTTGGATAAGGCTTCGTTTTGACTGGCAGTTTTTTGTGTCTGATGATGATGGGACAATGATTTTGGGACAGAGGCTGGGGCGGCAGAAGGTGGTCGAGGTTGGGCTTTGATACCAAAATGACGGGGACGGGATTTTGGGGCAAAGGGTTAATATCACACAAATAATTTCAACTCAAAACTCAATCAATTAATCATTCAATGTCTCCAAATAATAAAGTACATCACTATTTATAATACTCCTAAACAACTTTTTTAACCTAAATTGGACTCTAATACGATAATTACAAATTAAAGAAATTAATTAAAATACAACTTCTAATTCATATAGGCTTCCAAAGCCTTTTATATTGTTTTAACCATCTTTCACGGCTCGTCCTACATCCAGTGTTCTAAAAATCGGCCTAGGTGCTAGGCGGGGGCCTGGCGCCGTGCCCAAGGCCAAATCGGTGAAAAAAACGCTCCAGCCAATTAGGCGGCGCCTAGGCGGGCTAGGAGGGAAGGCGGGGCCGGGAAAGGCGGATATATATATATTTTAAATTACTACCAAAACAAGATTTTGATGTATTTATTTTTCTATTGACTTACCATATTCTTAATGCAAGTTGTAGCATATCAAATCACAACAAGAAATGAACAAGATCAAGTCAAAATGGATAATTTTATTATAGTTGTAATTTTTTGAACTTGTACCAACTTCAAATTATATAAATGATGATACATTTATAATATTTAGTTTAATTCAATATAATTCTTAAATTTATGTTTAGTTTCTTAAGTTTTAATATTGAATTGAATTTTAAAATTTAAAATTTTATTATTTAATATTAATTTTGTTTATAAATAAAACTAATACGTTAAAGATATTTTAGTCATACTTAGTATATGGTATTTGTCATTTTCTTTAATTACTCAATTTTGAAAATTACACAAATAAAAATAATTTCATAATTAATAATATCAAATGTCTCATTCAATAAACTTCACACTAATTTTTAAAAATAACATTTATTTAAATTTTTGAGAGAGAAATACGTATATAATTATATATATCAAGATACTACTTACTAGTAACACTAATTCTATAATTTAATTATTTCAAGCAATGGATATATATCTTACTACTTAAGTGCAATTACTACTAATTCTATAATTTAATTATTATCTTTATTATAGATTGTTTTTGTTTTATATTATTTTTTTGTTAGAATAATGTAAGATAAAATATTAAAATTGTCTTAAAATAAAAAAATCCCGTCTAGGCCCCCCTGGCCGCCCGCCTCCCTCTTAGCACCTTTTAGAACATTGCCTACAATCATGAGGGGGCTTAGAAACCAATATTGTTGTTAGTCTTGTGAACTAGAGTGCAATGATGATTTCCTTGACTCACTGTGTTGGAATTAGAATATAGGGTAAAGTTCAGATGACCACCTGGGGTTTGGGCGCTTTCCCACTTAACCACCTGTAGTCAGTAAAGCTACATTTAAACTCCTGACTTTTTGAGTTGAAGTGAAAACGTCACTTTTTCCATCCAATTTAACCGTGCGTGTATGTCAAACGCCAAAACTGCGTGAAAAGGGGCGGTAACAGTCAAAAAAAGTTGGTAAATGTCCGAAATACCCCTTTCTTGATTACAGGTGGTTAAGTGGGAAAGTTCCAAACCCCAGGTGGTTTCTTTCAATCATGTCAATCAATTAATAAATATCTACAAATCCGGCTTGCTTCTAAGTTGAAAGTATTCAACACAACATCATGGTCAAAAGGAGTTCTTTAATTATTATCGTCCCCGCTGCATAACAGGAATTTTCAACAACTTTTCTTTCATTATTATCGTACAAGATTATGGTAAACCACTTGGATCAGCAGCAAGAAGGATAAAACAACATAACTACCCAATGTACATTACAATAAACAGAGATTGCCATTTAAAGGAGAACATCATTTGCTCTATATAATTATTGTTATAGGAATACAGAACAACTACTACTACTACACCAAAGATGGTCTTAGCCTTAACCTTATCATCACCCACAAGGCCACAACAGCTAGTACAGGTAGGCTACTAAGGAATTTATCAAGACCCCTCCAAAAACCCAGTGCTTTCAATGTTATCCTCTCCCCATTCTTTGCTCTATTCCCTCCATTTGTTCCTGGAGCAAGCTCTTCAACCTTCTACGCCAAACTAAAGCGCGACGACTTCAGAAGGGAGTTCTTCATACCAACACTCAACTTAGTCAAAGAGACTGAAGCCCATATCCTACAACAAAATTTAACACAAAAAGTCAGATTATAAAAACCGTTTCAATTTGTGTAGCCAGCAAATAAAAGTAGAGATGCAAACTACTTTCAATAGATTAAAAGTAGTAGCATCAAACTACGGGAATTACATGGAGGGGAACTGTATAAAAGATGCAACATAGAGATGCAAGATGAACTCTGGTAATTACTAAAATAGCTATGAGAAGTAGCTAAATAATTTCAATAACTTCAGTCTTTCTATATAAACATTATATATGCAAGATGAACTTTGGTAATTACTAAAATAGCTATGAGAAGTAGCTAAATAATTTCAATAACTACAATATAAACAACATCTTCTTTGATTACTAAGTGTAGGCTTACCATTCCCCATCTTTTGAAGACCTAGCTACTTTCACTTACTTCACTAATACGACTGTATCCCAATGCTAGTACATCACCCTTATCTCTACTATCTGCTGCTGCTAGTTTGTGTAGATGCTATTTCCATCCTGATTTCACTTAATATCATATCGGACTCAAATTTTAATACATTGGTCTTAATGTACCTATGAAAAGTTGAAAGTTTATAAGTATTACTTACATGATGGATCTTTTGTCTAATCAACATACACTAAATGCAGGGCAACAATTTAGATTAAAACCATTATAAATTGTAGCAGCAATTTTTGTCAATAAAAAGACTGTCTATCAAACATGGAATACTAGAACACCAAAAGGGAAGAGCAACAAGGGGCATCCATTTGATCTCCACATTGGAGCTCTTCATTCTTTTCCTATTCAAAGTCTCTTTAGCCAAATTAAAACTGTTTAGAAACTTTCCACTACCTGAACAATTTCACCTGAACCAAAAAGATCAAAACAACTGAAGTCAAAACCAATAGAAAGTGTACAGAATGTATGACAACATCAGGGGGGAATGATAAAACACAAACAGTTGTTTGCTATCCCATATTATCAGGATAAACCACAAACAGTTGTTTGCTATCCCATATTATCAGGGGAACAAGATAAACCACAAAAAGATCAAAACAATTGTTTGATATCCCATATGTACATAATTTTTGCAAATCATACAACAGGCACAAAAAGGTACTTCCTTTAGCCTGCATTTGCAATACCAAGTTCCTAACAAACATTTGGTATCATTATGTCTTGACCATAAGGTCCTCGATTTACGAAATGACTGTAAAATAGATCTAACAATTAAATTTTACAATATCCCCTGTTGGATCCTTCGCATGAATGCCGTTCAATTTTAGGAGAATCCATAGCTAAAAAATTCATAATTTATCAATCAATCTCAATCTTAATAACTACTATTTTAGGTAAATTTGGAAGAAAAAAATGATTCAAAACCAAAAAATTAAACAAAATCCACAAAATAAATCAAACCCATAATCCATGATGAAAAAAAGGAAAAACTAGAATTAAGATTGGAACTTTTAACAACTTACCAGAGCATCAAACAAAAGCATAACAGCGAGAGCAATTAGCGAATCGAGTCCTTACCGAATCGAATCGAAGTGTGGAACAAGGAGATCGAACTGATGAGATGAAGGAGATCGAAGTGAGGGCTTGAGCAGGATTGAACTGAGGGATTCCGATTCTAGGGCTTGAGGGGATCGAACTGAGATTTCAAGGGCTTCGATTGACCAACAAAAAAACCCATTAGAAAGCCCATAAAACACATGTTTATATGCAGTCAAATAGAAAATTACTCGCCTCGATCTCTACTCTCTATTCAGTAGGTTGTGAAGTCGTATCAAGATGGCGATAGGGTCGGAAGAAGCCCAACCGGTGGTCGTTGACGGATAGGGCTGAACTCAGCGATGATAACGACCAGAGCAGAGAATACGGCCAGTGTATGTCGACGGGGTGAGATAAATTTAATTTCAGAGATGAGAATAGGAGAGAACTGAAATGAAAAAAAAAACCTAAGTATTTCATCTGTTGTTTTCAATATATATATAGAGGGTAATTAAGTCTTTAGCCAATTTAAGTAACGGAGTTAAGACGGAAAGCAGTTATTCACTTCACCTCAAAAGGTCGAGAGTTTAAATGTAGCTTTACTGACTACAGGTGGTTAAGTGGGAAACCGCCCAAACCCCAGGTGGTCATCTGAACTTAACCCTAGAATATATCCCTATGTCCCGCAAAAGATAACTGAAGTACAAATTTTTTGTCTTATAATAGATGTCTAAAGTACATACTTCAAAATTTTATTAAAAGTCTACTTTATCCTAAAAAAGTATTCAATTCAAATTCAAAATGTTATATAAAGTTTACTTAACCCTCAAAAAGTACTTTAGTCCACTACTTTAAGGTAGAAGAAAGAATCTTTAGTGTACTTATATGGGGTCATTGTGGGTAAAATGGGAACTTATTTGTACCCTCTCCTTTACTTTGTTTTTCTTAATTTGTGTGAAAAAATTAGAGAAGAATATGGTCCTTGGGTTCCTTTTATTAGAACTATGTTTCTATTTATTTTTGTTTCTAGTACTTAGACACCTTCTGTGGGCAGAGGATTCCAAGAGAGTATGATTGGAGGATTTAAAAAGTGTTATTTTTTCAGCAAGAAGACCTTCTAACCCTTTTTAATTAGTTATTTTTGTCAACCCCTTTGAGGTGACCTCCTTGTATGGAATGATGTTTCCTCTAGTGCAAGACGTGCATTGTTCAAGTGGTGACAGGAGAGGAGATGATGGCTTCTTGTACAACATGTGTAGCGAGACGTGCACTAGTTTATATGAAAGTGGTTATATGTTGTTTTATCTCGAGCTGCAGAGGTCTTGTTGTTATGTTATACTGTTATCCGTCATTTAAATAAAACCAGTTTGCTGAATGTTCCATGGTTATTTACTTATTTCTGATTTTTAAGTCTCACGAAATGCTCTTTTGTGAATATTTAAATTTAAATTAATATCCTATTTACAATGTTTTGAAGGTGGTCGATGCGTATGCATTAATTGGGGATGTTTCTGGTCTTGCTGAGAAAATGCAAAGCTTCTTTATGCAGGAGGTTCTTTCTGTAACACACTCCGTGTTAAAGAATATCATACAAGAGGTATGTTGATGTAATACTATCTTATACTTGTTACTGAAGCAGAGAGAGATCAGAAAGAAGCAATGTTGTAGGGAGTACTAATGAATTTCTAAGGATAATTTTATGTATTTAACTCTAGACCATCGTATTAACCACGAATTTAGTTGTCGTGGTCTGATGCTAGAAAAAGTAACGGCAAATTAGGGATATCCTATAACTTTATAGTCCTAAAATAAAAATGCAACTTTTTTTTTGGAACTAAAAAAGAAAAATGTACCTCTAATTTTGGGTAGTGGGAGTATTATTCTAGTTAAGTTATGGTGATCATGTTAACCTTTTATTTTAAACTAACCACATCCAAATTTGAAATATGAAATGGTGATTATACTATCTTGTTTAATGTTTTCTCAGTATTGATACTTTATGTACAATTTTGTTCTGATACACTTGTTCCTTATCAAGCTTGATATTCCACCCATAAGTAAACATATTTTTTACGTATATTCTATAACTAAATTGTGATGCCAAAGGTTACATAATATGCTGTGTTCCCACTCACTTATGAATGCCATATATGAAACCCCCAAACTCCCCCCAGAAAAGTGTTGTCTTTTATTTGTTTATTTATTATGGTTATGCACAAATAGATTTAACATCTAAGTTTTTACTAACCGTAACTTAAAAAGAATAATACTGAGCTATAAATAACTATGAAGTTTCCATATTTCATGCAAGTCACCTTCTTTTCTCTTTTTGTCCTTTTTAAAACATTTATCACATATTGTTTCTTCCATCTTGTAAACAGATTATGGAATTTTATTCCACAAACTATTTAATAATGCTAAGCAACTGTTTCCTTGTACAAATGTATAGTTTGTACCAAAAGTTTGTTGCTTTGGAATAAACAAAAACAGCTGTGGTAATATCATTCCGCCAATTTTATACAGCTAATTTTTTAAACCTGTATTTAAGAATTTCATATCATTGACTTTATCACATGGTTGACTATTTTGGATGAATAATTGAATTTTGCAGGATATGGAATCTCCTGATATGCAAAGTTCAAGGTATATCTGTCTTGGCATTTTTTGTTAGTTAACATTACTGCTGCAGTGGTTTCATTGATCTTGATTGCTGTTTATTTCCATTTCCAGATTTATATACAGTGATCTATGCATTCGAATACCTGAATCCAAGTTCAGGCAGTGTCTGCTGGAAACATTAGCTGTTCTTTTTAAGTTGTTGTGTTCATATTATGCTATAATGAGTTTCCAGCCAGAGAATAAGGTAGATTTTATCCTAATTATTCTGTCTCATTTATATTACCTTAGCCACTTATTATGATAATCCGTTTTCCCTGCTGGTTTGACTATAATCTGGCATTACATCTGTCTGATGAAGGTTTTGACTAGGTAGATATCTTTATGTTAATATTTACTTTACACTTTGATACAACTCAACTTAAACCCCTTACGGCGTACTCCTGTACTGATGGAGGTTTTGACTAGGAAAGTTATTAACCTTAGTTAGGCAATCCGTGATGTCAGTTTGGTATATTCGAGCTGAGGTTCAACCAATATTCTGCTTAGTCGTGTGTGTGTGTGTGTGTATATATATATATGCACACTCTCACACACACACACATACATATTGGATAAGTTTGTAGCTTAGTTATTTAGTTATTGGGTTCTGTATTTATTTATCATATTATTGTAGTTCAAGTTGCAAGTCAAAGTTGATATTGCTGAGCGGCCTGAGCTTTTTACATTAGGTAGTTTCTGTTACTTTTTAGGCTTTTGTCAAATCTTTGAATTATAACTAGCGAAACCCAAAACAGCCATCCCCATTTTTTCTTTTCATGTTCTACTTTTTATCCAATCAGGATTATTTTTGGGGCTTTAGTAATTCTGGTAAGCACATCAAGTAGTTTTTTTAGTTACACTGTAGAAATGAAACAAATACATATTTAGTTGTTTACTTGTTCATTTGGGTTTTTGGAAGTTCGGGATACATATGATTTGGTGATTTGGTCAATAGAGAGGTTCATTTTACAAGAAATATTTAAAGAACTGAAAGTTAATTTTGAGGGATTGTGTACGTTATTCTCTATCTTACATTCTTCTTCTTCATTCTGTTTCTGTTTATTGCCATAGTCACTGTTTCCCTAAGTAGGTATTTTTTTCTTATGCAAGTTGAAGAAACAGTTTGCAATCTGAGACAACATGGAATGCAAATTTATTGGATTGAGGTTGTTATCAACAGTACTCCTAGTCATCCAATTACAGTTTGTTAAACACTGATAACCTACCTTATAGAGTCTATTGATATATTTTAATACGTTATAAAAAACCAGAAGCCTCTTGTTGTTTTCTCTTTTCTGCCTTAACTGTCCTAATTGAAAACTCCTGTTTCTTCTGCCCCTGGAGAGGTTCTGATGATTTAAAAAAATGACGAATATCTGATGCAGTTGCGTTTGTCATCAATAAATTGCTAAGGTATATTAACCCTTAAAATAAGTCTAAAGGATCCTTAAGATGAGCTGAAATTACTTGGGGTTTATTATTCTTTCATAGAGTGATTTTGCAGAGGCATTCGCCCAGTCTGAGCCAAATCTATTTTGTTTTTACTTGCTTAGCTTTTATCAACCTGTGGCACACTCGTGGCATTACAGACTCTAATATTTAATTTCTATGTGTGTATTCTTTTAATGCAGATGTGAATATTCTTTTATCTAATATTTAATTTGCTTTAAACTCTTTAAGGGATAAGTTTACCAGGTTCTCCTATTTTAGCTGTTGGCTTATTGTAGAACTACATTATTTGGTATAGGGAGTTGTGTTAAGGTTGTTCCTTCCATATTATTGAGTTGTTTGGAGCCATCTCTTGAAAATTACTTTGCTTGTCTGGTCATAGTAGAGAGCATGCTCTCTTGAAGTCATAATATTTATAGGTTAACTGTTAAGCTTCTACAGGATTCGACATGCCAAACACTAAAAATGAAGCAAAAGCAAGATAAGGTCCGTGGATTTTCTGGCGATGTTCAGCATGTTAATTTAGTAAAAAATTCTTATATTTCCCAGGAAGATGATGTCCCGCTCTCTGAATCCATTGACAGAAGTTCGATTTTAACTTCGATAGAGGAACCTACAACAACTACCGCCCCTTTGTCTGATGCAACCTTAACAACTGGCCCCATGTATATAGATTATTATGATTCAGAGGCAAGAGATGGTGGGACAGAAGCATCAAGCAGTGAATCCCCATGGTTTCAGCTACGGACTGATGCTGCAACATTTGTATCACAAACTTTGCGTAGAGGTCGTAAAAATCTTTGGCAACTTGCGACAAGCCGTGTTTCAGTATTGCTTTCATCTGCTGCTGTTTGTTCTACCAGCATACATCAATTTTTAAAAAATTATGAAGATCTTAATATCTTCATCTTGGCTGGGGAAGCTTTTTGCGGGGTAGAAGCAGTTGAATTCAGGCAGAAAGTGAAAGCCATTTGTGAAAATTATTTTGCAGCATTTCATCGGCAAAATGTTTATGTGAGTTGTCTTTCAACTTCTACTAGAAATTTACTTAATATTATTTTATCTAATAGTTGATTGAGCTTTGAAGTGGTTAACTAATTATTGGATACTTCCGTACTTCGTAGCATCTAGATTGTTTTGATCTGATTTCTGTGCTGCATGAGTATAGATTGGTACTGCCTCTCTTGTTATTATGATATAATTAGTCACCACCATATTGGTATTAGCAATGTGTAGACTTCTTTACTGAGGGTAATATATCCATCATTTATTTTGCAGGCACTGAAAATGGTAATGGAGAAGGAGCATTGGCTGATAATGCCACCGGACACAATACAAGTGGTAAGCTTTGCTGGTCTTGTCGGTGATGGAGCAGCTCTGATTGCTCCATCGGGCAACTCTTCTAGTGGTCGAGTGCTTCATTCAAATAAATCAGCAGATTCGGTTGAAACTGCCGCTAAGAAGAGTGGATTTTCTGATTGGCTTAAAACTGGGAACCCGTTTTTGGTGAAATTAAGTTGTACATCCAAGGAAGTTCATGATTCCTTGTTGCAGAATGGGTCAGCTTCCTCAGGCGATCCTGATGGAAATAAGACTTCTCCTAGTAACAAGTCATCTTCTCCAATAAGTGGGGCCACACATGTTAATGGCAACATGGACCCGGAAGACGAGAATGAAGATCTTCTTGCTGACTTCATTGATGAAGACAGCCAACTCCCAAGCCGGATTTCTAAACCTAGGCACTCAAGAAATCACTACTCACATTCAAATAATGATGAAATGATGCAGCAAACAGGATCATCACTGTGTCTTCTAAGGTTAATTCTTTTTTTCAGACTCTATTTTTAAGTATGTTATAGATGGACTGAGCTGAATCTATCTTTACTCAATAGGCTAATGGATAAATACGCAAGGCTGATGCAGAAATTAGAGATAATCAATGTCGAGTTTTTTAAGGTATTTTTGTAACTGATGATTTTCTTGTCATGTTTTTGTGCTTATTGTCAGTGTAGCCAAATCGTATTACTTTGTTTGTCCCTAAAAATTTGTCATCATTTCCTGAGTTTTCTTAAAAATATTATCAACTTTGATAAGCCAAACATTTATTAACACCACTTTTTCAAATATACTCCTTTGTTACTAAATGAACTTGCATCTTTTAACACCCATCACGAGGGTAAAATTGAAAAGTAAGGCAAAGTTATCAATGTTTTTGCACTAAAAGCTCTCTTAAAGCTGATTGCAAAGTCAAAGAGGACAATAATATAGGGACGGGGAGTATTTTAAAGATGTCTTCTTTACATTTGTTTGATTCAGTTGATTCTGACAGGGAATTTGCCAGTTGTTTGGGATATTTTTTTATTTTTTATTTGAGAGCTTCGGTCAGCAGAGCACTAATCCTACTGGAAAAGGGTTGACTGACCCTCTTAAATGTAAGTATGATTCTCTCTCTCTCTCTCTCTCTCTATATATATATATATATATACAGACTCACAAAAACTAAATAGAGCATATGCACATTCACTTAACAAGAAAAATAAATTAATGGAGGAAAGAATCATTTGTTTGATGTTCCTTAACTTTGATTAATTTTCTACTGCACTTTTCTGTAAGTTTTTGATATTTAGCTTTATCACTAATTATGTATGTGAATGTATTGTATTGTATAACATTTTGCATTTGTTACTCAGATCGGCTGAAAACTGCCTTATCAAGGATAACTCAGGATTGCGATCAATGGATAAAATCTCAGTCTACGGCTTCACCCATGTCTTTAAATATGTCATTCACTCATATGGACGTCATTCCTGCAAGTCCACCCAGTACAAACTTTAGTCACTTGCCTACATCTTTTGGTCTCAAGGTATTTCTGCAAAGGGGACAAAGTTTGCTTATTTCCATTTTCCAAATAAGAAATGATATTGCAAGAGTGAAATACAATTCTTTTTTAAAAAATTCCGGAATATAATAATGCAGTACTTGTTATAACAAGTATTGCTCCTGCAGATTAGTTATCAACCGAATCTAGCTTACTAAAGGAAACCGCTATACTTTTGACAAATGAGTGGACTTCCTAATTATTAGCCTCAATAGAATCTTGTGAGGTGATTCTGACATCGAAATCGTTGATCTGTATTCACCTTATGTCCCCCCCCCCTCTTTTCACTGAATGTCTTCTTTCCTTTATTTTTGAGGTGGTATGATATACAAATTTTCTCACCCCCCACCCCTTTTCCCTGAATGTCTTCTTTCCTTTTTCGTTTGAGCTGGTATGATATACAATTACCTGCTTTAATATTTATATTCATTGCTTGATTAAAAGGATCCACATAACGTTTATTGTTAAATGCGTTTCTGGTTAGAAAATATCATCTTCACCAAATTTCATTTAGTAATCCACATTATGGTGCAGGAAAGATGTGCAAGTGCTGACACTATATCTCTTGTTGCTCGATTGTTGCATAGATCTAAAGCCCATCTTCAATTGATGCTATTTCAAAATAATGCAGCTATAGTTGAAGATTTCTATGTCCATTTGGTATGCTCTGCATCTACATTCATAATGTTCCAATTTGATGGTGGTTTTGAATAAGCACACGTGGTTTAAACAAAGCTTTGATATTTATGTGTGTAGTGATTTTTATTTTTTTCTTAAAATTTGGTCAGCTTAGGCTTCATATTTGAGAAATTTGATCAGCTTAAGCTTCTTAAAATAAAATTTGGTCTCTCAAGAAGCTTCATTGAGAAATTGCATTCAATTGTTTTCAGAATGAGATCATTTTAGTAAAGGGCATTCCCTTATATTATTTTTCGACTCCTTTTTATAAACCAAGTAAATTTCAACATTTTCTTTTTAATTTTACTTTTATAATATATATAAGTAATATTGCGTTCATATTGGGTTGGAGTAAGTTTCAAGGCTTAAGAACTCTTGCAAAAGACTAGAAAATGATTGGTTAATGACATTGCATCAGCATCTTAAGGATGTGTATTCTTCTACTACTAATTATTAAAAGTTCCAGGCTTCATGATTTTTGATAAGAGAAAGTATATGGCTTTTTATCAGGTTGATTCTGTACCAGATCTCACTGAGCATATTCATCGAACAACGGCAAGATTACTTCTCAACATTAATGGGTGAGACTTAAAAACATATAGATCCTTGCTATATATTTTCCTATCAATTATCTACTTCGTGAATAATCTTATAGCAAATTAATTGGACTGTTTTTATTCATAAAAATATAAATTATTGTATTCTAACATCAAAAATTAATAGTCAACCATGATGGAAAAGTTGCACATCACACTACAATTAATAAATCTTTCTTAGTTTTATTTTCCTATTACTTCCTGATGTGCAGAAAGGATAATTAATGTAACACCCAGAACCCATTATAGGTCTGAAGTACTACACGTTGCAAGCCTAAAAGCTCGCAAGGCAAAAAAAATATCAATAACGCACAACTCAAACAATAACTCAGCAAAAATCCTAACTTGAAATCCAACAATAAACATCTTTCAAATCCAATTCAAAATGAAAAACAACTAAATACCAAACTCGTAAAATGGAGACGCAGCTCCCCGAAACTAAGATTTTTTATCAAAATTCAACAACAAAGAAATAACATCTTAAACTAAACTCCAACTATACAAAGCGTATTAAACAAGTACTCAGCTTTCAACGATGTAACCTGTAAAAGTTTATGTAGGGGTGAGCTATAAAGCTCAACAAGTGACAATCTTTATAATTTAGGTGGATCAAGTAGAATTTGCAAAACACATTTTTGAAAGAACTTTTGTTCGATAAAAATAGTAGGTATGCTTTCAAAACTAAAACAATTAATAACAAAGCGAATTCACATTCAAAAATGTTTTCAATGTATAATACTATATATCTTTTAAACCACAACCTTATCGACTAAGGTTGCAATAACCCTGTAAGACGACCCAAAATTTGATAATGTCAATGATCACGCATTCTATTAAGGTATCTATAAAATGCACGCTCCTCGAAGGAATCTAAAAGGTGTGCGCCTAAGTAGGTCATATATTAGCTCCAGAACTAAGCGTAAACACTAACAAGTTCTATATAGTCAAACTGAGGATTTCAAAAATGTTTCACAATCTCATCGATATTCAAAACTATACTTATTTCGCAGTTCAAAATCATCTAATCCCATTTCACAGTTCAAAAATAAATATACTTGATCCGAAATTTGAAATAAAAGAACATAACATTTTAATTTAAATGGAAGCCTTAAATAAAACATAACAAATTTTGAAACCGTACATTTAGGCATCCGAGTAATTATTAAGGCCTACATAAAAGTAAACGATAATTTAAAAACACTAAATAGTTCTGAAAGCCACTTACCTCGATATTGCGAAACACAAAATTAATAGCCGAACAAATCCTAAATATAAATTTAGAACAAATAGAAATCATTAGGTTAAAATATCCTTACTCAAACGTATTTTAATTTATATCTTACCCACTGTTGCTTAATATTTATTTATTTTTAATTCAATTTGTATGTAGTTAATATACCTGAAATTATAATAACTTCGGTATTGAAACTATAACTTTAAAATCAAAACAACTATTTTCTGTTGTTAGTTTAGAATTCATTCCGTTATACTTATAAATTAATATACTTCAATAATCATTGCATGCAAAATACCAATACATATACACATAATTACAAACAATACCATGGCTTCCGTGATCCAGAACCTATAATATAATCATATATATTAGCACCTACTGACACCACATATATATTAGCACCCAATGTGTTTGTCACACACATCCAAATATGTATTTAAAAATTTATCCTTTAGTTTTCATATATCTAGGTTAAATAGTGCATAGAGTAATAGAATGATACAGTAATATAATTACAAATCTATACACTATTGATAAAATTAATAAACACCTATATTAAAATATAAGTATACATATATTGTTAAAAAAAAAAAAGACATAATAATTTCTTTTATTTATATTGAAAATACATACATAACACCATTTTTATGATCGTTGCTTTAAAAATCTAAAATTTTCATATATGATACAATCATACAAGTATTATCTCATTATAAATAGCGGTTTAGATTTACCTATTTGAGTTTTCTTCTTTTTTGTTCTGCAGTACTCCAAAGCCAATTAGTTTTTACGTTTTGCTCTCTCCGTCTCTAGTTATTTAAATATATTTAATTCTTTTGCACAGTAGGTTACCAAGTAAAAGAGTCTTTTTTGAAATTAAAAGATTGTTACAACTTAACTGACTTATCCTAATAGGTTCAAGATATGTACTAATAATTACTAATTATTTTTTCATTATCTAATTGTATATATATTTTTTATTTTAAAAAGAAATTCAAATATTAAATTCTACCCACCTTAAAAGAATTTGGTCCTCCAAATTTCCAAATCACAATTCTAAAGGAAATACACATACCACACGATTAAGAAACTTATTTTTTTAATTATTAAACACAATTGTTAAAGGGTTTCATACATTAATTCGGTTGCTTGAAAGTTAAAACACACGCCCCTCGAGATGGCCTCAGACTTGCCAAGTTAAAGTTATCCATCTCCTTTAGGTGGAGGGTTCTTGGGGTATTTTGTAATTCTGGTGGCGAACTCTCCACAATGAAAATACACTCATATTCCGGTGACATTCCTTGTATGGGTGGTTCTTATCACACCTTGAACCAATGTTCGAAAAAAGCTAAAAGTGGTACGAGATTTTTTTCTCTCGAGACGAGTCGTAGCTTGAGGGAGGCGAGGCGAGGCGTGAGCAAGGCGTAAGCAAGCCTCTATTTGAAGACATAAAAGTCCCAAAAATTATAAAAAATGCTAATAAAATCATAAAATAATCCATCATTATAATCAAGGTCATAAAAACATAAATAACCAACGTCGTCAGATCATTACAAAACATCAAAACAAGATAATATCATCAACTACTTGTATAGTGATCATCCATGACTATAAGTAGTATATCATTTGTATCCAGTGGCCTGAAAATGGATCAAATCCTAGATCATCATCCCCACCATCATCCCTATCATCACTAAGAGGATCATCCATGGAATCATCATCGTATCTAATAGCTCTATTGATGGAGATGGAGATGTTGCTGCTGCTGCTGGCTACCTAAATTTTTTACTCCAACGGATTCAACAACACAATGATTTGCTTAATTAATGGATCAGCAGTGCACGAACTTCACCCACTTGTATACACACACGTGCATTTACACCACCTAGCTCCTTATTTGGCAAGGACTAAAGTATATAGAAGAAAAACAAAAGGAATGCAATTATAATAAGAGGCATAGAATTAAGCCTTGCATTCTATTTCATGGGAGTATTTTTTTTTAAACTGTTGCTCCAGCACTTACTTTAACAGACGACAATGAATAATTAACGAGTAGCCAATGAAAGATCAAGTGCAAATAATTCAAATCCAAATCCGGTTGATGTTGCTTTACCATAGTCGTAATATAAAAATTCAGGGGCCGTCTAATTTTTCAAATACTCGATGATCAACACAAGTTCATAAACTAAATGGAATGTTACAAAATATACAAATTGCACAGTATACCAACTAGAATTTCAGATCAGATTATAATATACCCAGAACTTGCTATTGCACCAATAAATTTTCACGCCTACAAAAGAACAAATGGAGCTTCGAAGAAAGAGTTAGAAGAAGACAGAATTAGAAGAAGAAGAGGAAGAAGAAAACCTGGTGAAGTCGACGAAGAACTGAAGTCGCAACTCGCACGAGGAACTGCAGTTGCACACTCGCACGAAGTCTCAGAAAGCCTCTATTCAATTGATTTGTCGCGTTTCATACTTAGGGTTTTTTTAATCCAAATCAAGGCCCACTCCTTAACATACCTTGAGGCACAACGCCCTGAGGCGTAAGCCTCAAGCAAATAAGGCGCACGTCTCTTTATTTCTCAGTGAGGCGTAAGCCTCACAACAACAACCTTCCGCCTCGCTTTGAGGAGCGCCTCGAGCGCAATTTCGAACCATGCCTCGAACACTTTAGCTTGTTCTCTTGATTCCATTAGTTCTCTCTAAACCTAGTGGTTTGGGTATTCAACTTTTTTGAAGTTCCCCCATTGTTTGACTCTCTTGATGGCTCTTCTCTCTTGTTATTCTTCCCTTTCTCCATTTTTGCTAAGCCCTTCTCGATTACCAGCGCCTTATTGAGCACCGTCTCATAGGTGGACAACTCAAAAGACGCCACACCATGTCTTATGTCGGCCCACAATCCATCCTCCTATCTACGTGCTTTTGTTGCCTCATTTGCCACAAAGGTCGGTGTGTACTTGGCGAGTTCCGCGAATTCGGATTTATATTGAGCAATCGTCTTGCTCCGTTGTCCGAGCCTGATAAATTTACTCTCCTTTTGTGCCTGAACCGTTCTAGGAAAGTATTTGTTGGTAAATGCTTCCTTGAACATGGTCCAAGTGTAGGGTTTGGGATTCTCCTCGTGCTTTCTTTTCTCCATACGCCACCAATCATAAGCCCCACCTGAAGTTGGTAAACTGCCAACGTCACCTTTTTAGCTTAACTACTTCCTAGCAAGTCAAACACTTTCTCCATCTCTTGAATCCACTTCTCAACGATGGCAAGGTTCGTAGCCCTTTCAAATATTGGCGGGTTCAATTGTTTGATTTTCGCTACTATGCCACGCTGTCCAAGCTGTTAGTTTTGCACTAGCTGAGCTAAAAAGTAGTAGCCAGCTGAGTCATACCATCAGCGCCAATATCGTTGTTAGTAGGGTTGCTTCTTTTAGGCGACATTTTCCTACACAAAGCAATCTCCACTCAACAACACTATACAAAACTAGTAACAAAAACAGATCAAAATAAAAGCACACAAATGCAATTCTAAAACTCCAAATTTATTTGATTCGAAATACCATTACATGGAAATTCATGCTCAAAAAGCAAACTAACAACCAACAAACGACAAATCAATAAGATCCTTGAACAAAACTCTTCCTAAACTCTAATCTATTATAAGATTTAACGCCACTTGGTGTCATTCTTCTTCGCCACCTCAACACATCTATCAAAATCCTCGATAAATTTGTCCATCGCCTCTTTAGGTCCCACTGCACCAGAAAACTCACGTTGGACAACTTTCTTGAGATCCTCACAACCCCATAAAACCCGTCTCGCATACATATCTCGATCAGGTATAGAAATCTCTAACTTAATCTCTGTCCCTCAATTGCCTCCTAAGGTCTTTAACCTCATTCTCCAACTTTGCGATCATGCCATGATTTCTTACTTCATCCTTGAAGTGGTACCTATTTTTTTTCACCCTTTCTCTCTTCACTAGGGAGTTAGGTCCCCGAGGTTTCCCCGACTCTTTGTCCTTAATTCCGTATTAAGATGATTCACGAATAGACTCATTGGTTGGCTTCTTTGGGGGAGCAAAAATAAATTTCGGGTTCAAAATCTCCAAATCCCTCACGTAAGTCATCTACCATGTTTTGATCACCCATCCTACAACCAAATAAAATAAAATAACCTATTAGCCTTGAGTACTAAACCTCAAACAATATAGAGATTTCTTACCTTATTCTTTATTTAACTTCAAAATTCTTAAATTTAGTCAAAACTATAACCCATAGTTAACTCCCAAAATCACTCCCAGGAAATATGTAGGTTTTTCAAACCAACACATTGCGAGGGGCTACTGTTTTGATTTCATCTCTGTAACACTCCGAACCCGCTACAAATCCGAAGTACTACACGTCGCAAGCCCAAAGGCTCACAAGGCAAAAAAAAAAAATCAATAACGCACAACTCAAACAATAACAACTCAACAATAATCCTAAATTAAAATCCAATAATAAACATCTTTCAAATCCAATTCTGAATGAAAAACAACTAAATAACAAACTCGTAAAATGGAGATGTAGCTCCCCGAAACTAAGAGTTTTATCAAAATTCAACAACAAAAAGAAATAACATCTTAAACTAAACTCCAACTATCCTGAGCGTATCAAACAAGAGCTCAGTTATCAACGATGTAACCTGTAAAAATTTATTTACGGTGGGTGAGCAATAAAGTTCAGCAAGTGACAATCTTTACTATTTAGGTGGATCAAATATAATTTGCAAAACATATTTTCGAAATAACTTTTGTTCGATAAAAATAATAGGTATGCTTTCAAAACTAAAATAATTAATAACAAAGCAAGTTCATATTCAAAAATGTTTTCAATGTATATAATATATCTTTTAATCCATAGCCTTATTGACTAAGGTTACAATAGCTCTGTAACACAACCCAAAAGTTCGATAATGTCAATGATCACGCAACCTACTAAGGTATCTATAAAATGCACGCTCCCCAAAGGTCATCTAAAAGGTGTGCTATGATGCCCCCAAATTCAGATACATGTACCTCGAATCTGATGCTTCACGGTCTGATGCTTCACGGTCTAACTGTTGTAGCAAACCACTAGCTCGTTGATGTTCTATCTTCACTTGTTGACAAGTGAGGCACTTGCCCACATATTCAGCCACGTCTCGCTTTATCCCATTTCACCAAAAATTATTCTTTAAATCCCTATACATCTTCGTAGAACCTGGATGTATAGAAAATGGAAAACTATGAGATTCGGCCAACACAACCTCCCGAATGATTGGATCCGACGGTACATACAACCGCTCACCCAACCAAATCACACTATGGTCATCAATACGAAACTCGGGCTGCTTGCCCTCCAGATTTTGCGCCATACCCCACAATTCCCTATCTTCCTTTTCAGCTTCTTTGACCTGCGAGATAAGAGAGGGCTCTATTCTCATACCTGCCAAATGCCCATCTGAACCTTGCACAAACAACTCCAACTCTAGTCGCTCCATATCTGAAATAAGATGAGGTTGTGTAATAAGGGCTGCTACACTCCCATAACTCTTTCGGCTAAGAGCATCTGCAACCACATTTACCTTCTCCGGGTGATACTGAATTCTAGCATCATAATCTTTTAAAAGCTTCAACCTCTGCCTCTGCCTCATGTTGAGCTCCTTCTGAGTGAAGATGTATTAAGATTTTTGTGATCGGTGAAGAAATCACAAGTCTCTCCATACAAATAGTGCCTCTAAATCTTTAGAGCAAAGATCACTGCTGCCAACTCCAAATCATGAGTGGGGTAGTTCACCTCGTAAGATTTAAGCTGCCTAGAAGCATAATCAATTACCTTACCATGTTGCATCAAAACACACCCCAAACCTTTCTTAAAAGCATCGCTATAAATCTGGTAACCTCCTGTTCCCGACGGCAATGTAAGTATTGGAGCCGTCACAAGCTGTTCCTTCAACTCAAAACTTTTCTCGCGCTCCTCATTCCACACAAACTTCATACCCTTTCTCATGAACTGAGTCAATGGTAAGGCAAGCAAGGAAAACTCTTCCACAAACCGCTTATAATACCCTGCCAAACCCAAGAAACTCCTAATTTCTGTCACCGTAGTAGGTCTCGGCCATTTAGTGTTAGCCTTAACCTTTGCAGGATTCACCTTAATGCCTTTAAAAGAAATAACGTGGCCCAAAAATGACACCTACTCCAACCAAAACTCGCATTTAGAGAATTTTATCATACAACTTCTCTTTCTGCAAAATCTCCAACACTGTACGAAGATGTTCCTCATGCTCTTCCTTTGACTTGGAGTAAACCAAAATGTCATCAATAAAGACAATAACAAATTGGTCCAAGTACTCCCAGAACACCTGATTCATTAAATCCATAAGCAACGCTGGAGCGTTAGTCAAACCGAATGGCATCACCAGAAACTCGTAATGCCCATAACGAGTACGAAAAGCCGTCTTAGGGATATCCTCATCCCTCATGCTCAACTGATGATAACCCGATCTCAAGTCTATCTTTGAAAAATACTTTGCCCCCTGAAGTTGGTCAAACAAGTCATCAATCCTCGGCAATGGATACCGATTCCTGATGATAATCTTGTTCAACTCCCTGTAGTCTATGCACAACTTCATAGACCCATCATTCTTCACAAACAAAACTGGAGCACCCCACGGCGAAGCGGGTTAAATACTTTCTAGGTCACTGTACTATAGGTCGACTTAGAAATGGGTCATCGAATTTTTTTTTCTTACAGTCAACTCACTGAACTTTAGTTTACTAATAAAAAGTTTACTATTCCGTTAAGTATGTTGACTTTGGACGGAATTTGCCACGTAAGCTGCTGACGTGTAATAATTTTTTGATGTGGCACAAATCAGTCCCATGTGGCTTTCATGATGTGGAAATGGAGGAAAAATTACAAATGTAATAATATAAATGTACATAAAACGCAGTTTTTTTTACTAAAAATATAAAAAAACGCAGTTTTTTTTATAATAATAATAAAAAAGCGTAGTTTTGTTTTTAATAAAAAAAAAGTAATAATTATTTTTATTAAATAAAAAAAAACCAAAAAACGCTCCCTCTCTTCTTCTCCGGCTCAACAACGCAATTTTTTTTTATTTTTTATTGAAAAAAGCTGTGTTTTTTTTATTTAAAAGAACTGCAAATTTTTTACTTTTATTAAAAAAAAGCTGCGTTTTTTTTATTTGTATAAAAATAATTTTTTTATTAAAAAACTGTGTATTATTAATTTTTTTATTAAAAATGTGTTTTTTTATTAAAAAAAACTGTCTTTTAAATTTTTATTAAACATAAGTATATTTATTAAAAAAAACTGCTTTTGATTTTTTTTTGGTAAAAAAACTGTTTTTTTATTAAAAAAAGTTGCACTTTTTTGTTTTTATTAAAAACACTGCGTTTTATTAATTTTTTTATTTTTATAAAAAAAACTGTGCTTTATTATTTTTTTTATTAAAAAAACTGTGGTTTTTTTTTTTATTAAAAAAACTGTGTTTTTTAAAGTTTTATTAAACATAATTATTTTTATTAAAAAAACTTAGTTTTATTATTGTTTTTACTAAAAAAAAGCTGTGTTTTTTATTTTTAGTAAAAAAATCATGCTTTTTTTTTATTTTATTAAAAATAATTATTTTTATTAAAATAAACTGCGCTTTTATTATTTTTTTTATTAAAAAAAACTGCTTTTTTTTTTTTTTATTAAAAAACAGTGTTTTTTATTTGTATTTAAAAAAAGACTGAGTTTTATTATTTTTTTATTAAAAAACTGCGTTTTGTTTTTTTTATTAAAAAACAGTGTTTTTTATTTGTATTAAAAAAGACTGAGTTTTATTATTTATTTTATTAAAAAACTGCGCTTTATTTTATTTTTTATTAAAAAACTGTTTTTTTAATTTTTTTTACTAAACATTATTATTTTTATTAAAAAAAACTGCGCTTTTTTTATTTAAAAAAACTGGGTTTTTTTTATTTTTATTAAAAAAAAACTGCACTTTATTTTTTAAAAACCAAACTGCGTTGTTGTGACAGAGGAGAGAGAGAGCGTTGTTTCGTTTTTTTTTAATAAAAATAATTATTATTTTTTTCTTTATTTAAACAAAAAACTGCGTTTTTTTTATTTTTATGAAAAAAAACTGTGCTTTTTTTTATTGTTTTTTTATACTTTTATTAAAAAAAACTGCGTTTTATATACATTTATATTATTACATTTGTAAATTTTCCTCCTTTTCCACATCATGTAAGTCGCATGGGACTGATCTGTGCCACATCAGAAAATTATTACACGTCAGCAGCTTACGTGACAAATTCCGTCCAAAGTCAACATACTTAACGGAATAGTAAACTTTTTGTTAGTAAACTAAAGTTCAGTGAGTTAACTGTAAGAAAAAAAAGTTCAGTGACCCATTTGTAAGTTGACCTATAGTACAGTGACCTAGAAAGCATTTAACCCCACGGTGAAACACTCCGTCGAATCACTCCACGATCTAACAGCTCCTGCAACTGTTCCTTCAACTAATGTAACTCCAATGGTGCCATCCGATACGGCGCCTTAGAGATAGGCTCCGCATCAGGAACAAGCTCAATAGCAAACTCCACTTCCCGCTGCGGTGGCAACCCTGACAACTCCTTAGGAAACACATTGGAAAAGTCGCGAATAATTGGAACATCCTCAATACGAGACTCACCCTTAGAGGTATCCTTCACAAACGCCAAGTAGCCCTCACAACCCTTTGCCACCAACTTTCCAACCTTCAAAGTTGAAATTAACTTCACCACTCTACTCGGCTGTGAACCCTGAAACACGAACTCTGGAGACTTCACATCTCCAAATATTACCTTCTTCGCCGGACAGTCGATAGTGGCCTGGTACTTATCCAACCAGTCCATCCTAAGAATGACATCAAAATCGTGCATACTCATCGGAAGAAGATTAGCCCCACGAATCTTTTCCCCAAAACTGATCGCACATTCTCAAAATAAATCAGAAATAACAACAGAAGTCCCCATCGGGGTAGCGATAGACATAACAAAATCTAAGGATTGAGATGGCACACCCAGGTGTCGAACAAAAGACTGAGCAAAAATAGAATGAGTAAAGCCCGTATCAAACAAAATAGAAGACTCACGATTGCCAACTAAAAGAGTGTCAGAAACAGTACTTGGTGCACCTGCCGCTTGGTTATATGTCAAGGCAAACACTCGACCACCCTGACGCTGACCTCCATTGCCACCATTATCACCACCTCCACCATTACCACGTTACCCAGTACAATCTCTAGCCATATGACCCATCTGTCCACACAAGAAGCATGCACCGGTGACTATGACACTGTGTCCCAGGATGATTAGCCCCACAAGGAGCTATCGGAATAAGATTTGGGTTACATGGGTGGGTCTAGTGATAAGTAACCGACCACAACTAGCCACATCATTTTGTAAACAACTTTTTGTCATCAAAGTACTATTGCTTTTTTATTTATTTATAAATTGTCATTGTTTAGGAGCTTATATAATAAATTTAGATATGGCTATGCATATTTGTGTATTTTTTAAGTATGTGTGCCTCACTTCGATAAGGCGGCGTCTTGCTTTGCGCGTAGGCCCTAGGGAGATCTTTGCGCCTCGGTGTGCCTCGTGCCATTAATAACACTGATCGGAAGCTCAACTTTAGAAATTTCTTTACTGCTTTCCCCATGAAGTCTATGTAAAGGTGCTCCAGTCCATTCCAAATGTGCCAGATCCTGTACCCGATATTATATCTGTCAAGCTGCATGATAGCATTGACCTGAATCAGTTGACTAATATTTTGAAATAAGCAGAAATAGTTGTTAACACATGTAGGGTGATACAAATATGAAATATCTTCCCTAAAATAGTTTTTGTGGATTAAAATTTAGAGGTATTGTCTTGGGGTGCATTTGAAATTTTATATCATATGGCTTTTCTCTTACGTTCCAGCCTTTAGCTCCCCCTTCCTTAAAAATATGTGCTTTGATGTGTTTATGGGCTTTCGTATATGGTATTCCTGAAGGGAGTGGGTTAGCCAAAATATTTAATGAATCTTGATTTGATTATAAAACAAAATTTTGTTTACATATGATGCACAAGAAAGAGTGCAGAATATATTTGGTCCATCCTGTCACATTTTAGTTTATTTTCAGAAAGGAGATTCTTATTTTAGGATGCACAATAAAGGAATATGAAACTCTCAAATGAGATGGAGTATGTGGTATATGATTATTCACAAACTAGATACTGACCACCTCGGTAACTACTTTAGACTGTTCAATTAGGCATTATTTCTTGCTATTTTGTTAAAATTATCTGGCCTAGCTTACATTCCCTATACTCGTTCTTTTTCTTTTGATAGTCTAGAACTTGGTATATAAAGTGTTGTAATCCTATTATTTGATTTTTAGTAAGTTGTGAAGAATAACTTTGCCTCATTAGTCATTACAATGTAAAAGTGGTATTATGTCACTCAATAAAACACAGACACAGATATTTGCTGTAGTTTTGACTAGAAGCACTTTTGGCAGGTATGTTGATCGAATTGCCAATGCAAAATGGGAAGTTAAAGAGATTGGTTTAGAGCATAATGGGTACATTTTCTTTGTAGTTTATTCTTTTTCTGAGACTCCATTATATATCTTTTGCTAGTGGTGGTTCATATTTTACACTTGACAAAATTGTTTACTTCTCATTTAGAAATGCTCTTCTGGTTGTTGTCATGATGATTTCCATGTTGTCTTAATGAGGTGTCTTTATCTGATTTCTTCAAAGATAGGAAGTTTTGATAAATTATTTTGCATTATCTGCATAATTTTGAAATCTTTGTGTTGAATTCTAGCTATCTAATCGTATCGCATTTTATCAGTATTAGCCTAATTTCTATGGAATGCTAAAAATTGGCTTATGCCTACTCAGTGAACACTTGAACATCCATTTCAGTTCTATTTAGATATTTATCAATTCATATTTTTTTTCTATGGTATGTAATAATCTTAAAAAAAGTAGTACACTTGTGAAACAGTGGCACTAGCACTTGCAGATAGACATCCATGTGCTCACATATTGCATACATTTTTTTTTCCATTTTGTAATAATGTTTGGCACTCTAGATCAGTGTTGTACTAAATGGTTTGTTACATATGAACTTTATTTAGATGCAACTGAAGCTAATAGGCAGTTAGCCACCAAGTGGACAATACATAGTTTGCTAACAGCTGTTTAAATATGGAAATGAAAGAAGAGATGAGGTAAAAAAAACGTGTTGTATTATTAACAATTGAGATAGCCAGTGAGTAGAAAGTAAAAGGTAGAAACTGAAGTGAAAAAATATTTGACGCTATTATATGCCTCAAATGTTCAAGTGCGTCTCTGCAACACTTGTAAGTTTAACTTGACCTTGACTTTTGAGGGCATGCTTGCTGAGTTTTAATTAAGAAGTCATTTATTTGAGACAGTAGTGACAGCTGGGCAGATGAGTATTGTCACGGTCATCTCATCTCATGAAGCTATATGCTTGAATAATCATATCATGTCCCATAATTATTATTGATGTTCCTTTCTGGCTTGCTTGACATCCACAAAAAATGGTTATTCTTGAGATGTTACTTGCTTCATCTGTTATGTTGGTTTTCTGTGCTTGTTTCGCCAATGCTTTCTCTCAACTTTCTAAAATAATTAAAGATGTAATGTCAATCTATTTTACATGAACTTTTCTAAATGGGTGAAGTACTTGTGTCAGACGCTTGACACCCAAAAATGGGTGCGGAAGCGTGGCGTCCGTGTCTGATAAGCTATATAACCGATAAGAAGAATGAAAATGAGAAGAAAAAGATGAGGGAAAGAAGAAACAAAACCTCTGTGGAGGATGAAGAAAAAAAAATGTTGGATCTTGTTTGGATGTCTTCATGTTCGTGTAGCTGTGAGGTTATGCTCAAGGAAGACAATGTTGTTGCACAAGTTGTCAAACTTTTTATTGAAACATTTTGTTTACGCACCCAAATCCAAACATTAGAAGCTTTTCAACTGTTTGAAGAAACTGATTTTACCAAATCCTAGACACATACCTGTACCTGACACGCACCCGAGTCTATGTAACATAGATGTCAATTAGAAAATGTTATATTTTATTATGTTATGATTTTTATCTTAGTTTCCTACCAGAACTACTTTCATATGCTTAATGAAGCAAGTAGAGAAAAACTTGTGTTGGATTTCATAGTTGATTATTTGTTAAGCTCTTCCGATGTAACCTTACTTTTTCTGTCCATACTTTTTTGCAAGTCATTGCTAACATTTACCTTCTAATCTGACTGATTTATGCTGATAGGTACGTTGATTTGTTGTTGGGAGAGTTTAAGCATTACAGGACCAGGCTTGCTCATGGTGGTATTCAGAAGGAGGTAATGCGTTTTCACTTTGAATGTAGCAAGGGACTACCCTGTTTAACTTTATAACATAAAGAATTCACTTAGAAGAGTCATCTTGGACAAATCTTTATTGGTTTACTTTATTAATATATATTTATGTTAATCATTACACGTTGTCATCAATACTTTGTGGAAATTTAACTTAATCCATCAATATTCCATGTACATTAACCCAAGGTGAATAATGGATATCATTCACCGAAAAAAGAAAAGAACAGAAAGAAAAGAAAAAACAACGTTTTCGTATTCAAGTTTTAAGACGAGGTAAAATTGTCCTACACCATTTGTTTGTTGTAAATTACCATTTTCTTTTTAACTAGAGTCCTCTATCTAAATTCACCTAAAGCCTCTGGCATAAATCATCCTGGATTTTGTTCATATGCCTCTAAAAAGCTATTGTGATTGAGGTGTGTTGTACTTGTGCATTGATGAGGCCAAAATCCACATTGCTTACATGAACAGGAAATTATTTTTCACAATTGCTAATTGTTAAAAACCGTGATCTAAATCTGTTGCATTCTGAAGTCAAAAGGTGCTCTTTATCCATCATGAGATCCTTTCTCTGTCTGGAAATTCATTTTTGGAATAGGAAAGTCAAACAGTGATAATCTTGGGTGATCATGGTCATAGGATACGTAAACATATATCAAGGTAATACTGATTTATTTAGCAAAAAAAAAAGGTAATACTGTTTGATAGCAGTGGACCAGGATGTGATGGTTGTAAATTATGCTTAAATAGTTGACAGGTAGGTGTCTTGGTAACAGACTTCAATTACATTTTTAGGACTGGGAATTGGATGAGTTGAAGCAGTTTTGGATGGGTTTGGAAGATAAATGATTGTGTCAATTACACGTGGTTGGAAGGTTTTCGCTGCAATCTTCCTATAGCAACTTTCCCATGGCTGTATTGAGAGTTGGGATGCCGCACAAGGTGGCTTTCTTAACATGGACGACAGCATTAAGGAGCATCTTGACCCAAGAATACTTGTGGAAGAGAACTAAGTTTTTATTGAACAGGTGCTACATATGCAAGGATAGTGAGTTGGTTGATCAAGTGCTTCATTGATAGGTTGGCTTTGGTGGTCGATGATGCTCTCTTGCTTTATGGGGGATGATGTGAGTGATGCCTGGTTCAGTTGAGGATTTTTTTAATTCTTGGAGGGGGGTCAGAGTATGAAAGAGGAGTTGTGCTAAATAGGATGTGATTTTATTGCCTTTGGTGGGTGCTTTGAAGGAAACAGAATTGTCGATAATTTGAAGATAGGGTGCAATCTACTGTATATACCAGCATATCAAATTCTTATTCTTTAGCCTTCTTTTGTTTTTGGCAGAATGAGGTGTTTCCAGGATCCTCTATTGTTTTTACTGATTTCTTTTGGAGTTTGTCCGTGAATCATGATGTAGGTTATGGCTTCTGGTAGAGCTGGTTTTTTCCTGCTTTTTTGGCATGGCCTGCACCCCCTTGTTCCCTTGTTGAATTAATTTTACTTATTGAAGAAAAGGGAATATGGTAACAGCATCAAGTATCAGTGAAGCAGTCTAAAAAAACTGCTGAGGCTCACCCATTAGATATTTCTCTGATCGTGACAAAGTGTATGTCTTGTTGTGTAATTCTTAGTGATGGGTCAAACTTAGTTTACGTTTAACCCATTTGGTTATAATCTTCTTGTTACTTGAATATGATAAAATAAATAACTTTTAAGTGTCGAACTATTCATTGATCTTTGTGGACTGGTTTGATTACATTAAATTGTTTAACTTCTTAGCATTTGGTTTAACATGGTTACGTAAACATGTAAAAGACTACCTGTCTTCATACAAATTTGCAAAAAATTTCACTTGCTAAGAGCTTTTAGCTCTTGTAAACCCAGGTTCAAGACCTGTTATTGGAATATGGACTTGAAAATCTAGCTGAAATTCTCATTGAAGGCCTGTCACGCGTAAAGAGGTGTACGGATGAGGGTCGAGCTCTTATGTCCTTGGATCTTCAGGTTTCCTTGTCTCTGACTGTATTCTCCTGTATACAGCAATGTCTACTTTTTAATTTTTCAGCAATAATAGGGCAGAGTGCTCTCTGCATCCTTTTCAGGTTTTGATCAATGGCCTTAATCACTTTGCCTCCATAAATGTTAAACCCAAATTGCAAATAGTTGAAGCTTTCGTCAAGGTAAGAAGTTTTGCTCTTTTTTTTTTAAATTTTACTTTTAAATTTATTATTATTATTGTTATTTTTTCCTATGTATATCAGTATTCATATTTTAGTTCTTCATAAATGACCTTAAAGATTACTTTTGGAGGTCTTGAATACTTTCACTTCTATAAATTTGTTCATGAAACTATGTTATTGGCTTGTTTATTTACACTACTTTCTAAACAGGCGTATTACCTTCCAGAAACTGAATATGTGCACTGGGCCCGTGCTCATCTGGTAAGAAAATCTGCTTCATAATCTTCTCTGTGATGGAAGATTTCAATGAAATCAAATGCTTTAGTTATATATATCACATAAAGTCGTGCAAATACTTTATTTATTTATTTATAGGAATACAGCAAAAGTCAAATGGTCGGGCTGGTTAACCTGGTGGCCACGATGAAAGGTTGGAAAAGAAAAAACAGGTTGGAAGTTATAGAAAAGATCGAGTCAGTTAGCCTGTAGCTTCTGTTAATGGTTTAAGATCTCAAGCATATGAAGTGTGATAATATCTTTTTTCTTTTTCTTTTTAATTCAATTTTTATTTTCATATTTTTTTTGGGGATTTGGTGGGGTATTTGGTTTTTATGATTTTCTGTAAATCTAATTGGCTCTTGATGCCCTTACCTATATAGAGTCGACATCAAGCTTGTATATCTCGTCTCCTTGTACTATAATGTAATTTCATTTACCACAAAAATAGAAATTTAATATTGAACCTCATCCTGCACAAATTGAGGGCAGTTGAACACTGTAATTGCCTTCACACTAAACAAAGACAAGTTTACCCTTCTGACATTGCTGTTTCGGTTGGTAGATTGTTTATTTCGGTTATGGTACAAAGTCTGGATTAAAGGAGGTCAAAATAGGATGATGGCTTTTCACCATTCCAGAATGTAATTTGTTGTGGGTGGTGAGGGATTTTAGTGTTGGCCTTTTATTGCTTAATGTCAACTAATGTTGAGTCGGTTTCAGTAATATGTTCATGTTCATTAGTTACTATTCCTCAACATTTCCATTTACTTTTTTATTTATATTTTCTAGCATGAGCTCCAAATAATTTTACCAAATTCTGTGCAGTAAATCAAATTTTACCTACTTAGTACTGATAAAATTTTACTCCATAATCTCACATTTCTTACTCTATTATAAATTGTTACTATTTTGCTATTTCAATATGAAGTATATGACATTATATGTAAAAGAGCTTGTTGGACAAACATTGTGATTTTTAAATGGGTGGAAATGTAGGACGGAAAACTTGAAAATTTTCTGACAATTCTCTTGTTGTAGAGTTTTTTAATTTAAATTTAAGAACCAACACTCGGTAATATTTCTAACGATTCAGCTTAGAGAACATAAGAGCAGTTGCAGATTTCCCATACAAACTCTCGAGAAGAACAAGCATGTTTATAATCAGTTTTTACAAGTAAAAAGTGTGGTAATTAGTTTTTAAAATTGCTTATAATAACTTTTTATGAAAATAATTCAAAACATCAATTTGGAGTTTCTGATTATCAATTTAACTATTTACTAAAATAGAAAAATTGAATACTTTTATTTCATAAAATTCGGGGTCTTACACCGTCTCGCACCGTCATTCTATTCCCCAACTAGTACCGGCTACGTTCTCATTTTCTGAATAGAACAATGAAAGCAAAAGGGTGAGCTCAACTAGCTAAGTAAGAAATATTAAGACTAAGATAATACAGAATAAATTATCGTTAGCCTTCAACAACGTTAAACTGATAGAATATAATAAACAACAAGTTTAACTGCAGCGGAACAAATAATCAATTAGAAGAGTCAAGTAGAGCATGATATCTACTATCTTCTATTATTTAAAAAGTTTATCATCAATTTTATCGTTGAGACTCAGCTCAATAAATAATCCACATCACTGAATTATCCATACAACAGGCCAATGATATTCATTAGTATCACATCCATGAATTATCCATGCACTACAGGCCAAGGATATTCGTGTTATCACCAATGGTCATGATCATGCCAACAATTGTCCATCTATACACTACGAACCAAAGATGACTTTCATCACAATATAAACATGAGGATGATGATAATGATATAAGAATTCTATTAAATGAAAGCAAAGGATAAATTTTAAAGCTTTATAATTTAATTTATCCAGAATTTAATAATGTCCAAATTGTCAATATGATACCTCTTTATGGAGTAAAATTCAAGAATAATATTGTATCAAAAATGATTTGGACCGAAAAGAAATCAATTTTTGTTATGAATAGTACCCTGGGTGAATAGTGCTTCGGGAATAGTATCCCGTGAATAGTACCTTGGCATGAAAAGATTAAAAATTATCAAGAATGCTCAGAATAATATTTTCATGAAAAGATACTAGATGAAGCGCAAATTTCAAAGACATTCTACTAATTTTAAGGAGTATAGAAGCCATACTTTAACAAAATGAGTGTAGAATTCAGAATCTGAAACGAAATAATATTACTTACATACTACAGAGTATAGAAAAAAAATATTATTTCATACGAATATTGAACAAAAATAATATCCCTTACCTTAAAAGAAGAGTATTTCTGACTGGTATAACGGGGATATTCTTGAAAAAAACTTGCACTATTTTCTACACTCAAAGCTTTCTTAAACTCTAAAGAAATACGCTCAATATTATAGAAGAAGAATTCTCTGATTCTGGTGTGATTTTTAATTCTAAACTAAGCAACCTATTTATAAGAGAATGACAAGATACTATTTGGATGCACAGTAAAAAAAATCACGGACTGCACAGTAATGGTCACGGATTGCCATCCCATTTTTTCTTCCCCATCACGGACTCCCCACCAATTATTTAAACACACACACACACACACACACACACACACATATATATATATATATATATATAAACAAAATTTAGATAACTTCTACCGATAATTTTGAAAAATGGGTAAGTGGGGGTCCAAATAATAAGTTAAATTTATAACAAATACTTCATAAAAATCCCTTCTATTTATCTCAATTCACTTGGCTTCACAAAACATATTTTTAACAACCTTTATCATTAATATTACAGTAAAACTTCTATTTAGGAATAGACTTGGAACCAAACTATTTGTATTCTAATTGAGCGGTTATTACTAAATAGAGGTATTGGTACAAAATATTTTCCGAACACCCAAAAATATTCACTTTAACAAAAATAACAATAAGAACTCCCTAATAATTATTATTCAAAAAATATTTATGCAAAGTAGTCTTTTATAAATAAATATGGTCTTTTATAAGAAATGTAGTATTTTATAGAAAAATGTAGTTCTTTTATAGGAAATAGTCTTTTATAGGAAAATATAGTTCTTTAAAGGAAATGTAGTCTTTTATAGAAAATATAGTCTTTTAAAAATAATATTGTCTCTCTCTCATATATATATATATAATTATAATTATTACTATATAGATGTATAGTTTCTTAATACGGGACTTAAAAAGTATATTACATATTATAATTTCGAGATTATTCCTATTTATAACTGGCCCAAATTGGGACCAATTTTTTTTTATAATATTGTAGTGGTTATTCTTATATAGAGTATTCCTAAATAGGGGTTTTACTGTATAACTCATAATATTAACAACCAGATTATTCACAGGAAAGATGGGACTTTCCGATAAGAATTTCTCCCTATTGGCGAGCAATTAGGTTACCAAACCCCTTTCCTCGATAGAACTTTCTAGACATCGTCAATAATACAAATAATAATATGAATAACTTTGTTGTCTCAATTATTGATTTAATAATATAAAATATTGTGCAGATGATATTGTGACAATAATAGAATCAATAATGTGAGATACTATACAGCAATTAATGTAGCAATAATTGAAGAAGACTGAGTGACTTCTCACGTAAGCATCAATAATCAATATTATGTGCTACTATGCAACCACGCGTATTACTGTACTTTTATCATCGGGTATTTCGACAGTTAACGGTAAAACTTTAGCCGTTATTTTTATAAAAAGATATTTCTGTCGTTTTCTAACTTTGACAGTAATTCCGTTGTGGGGTGCACCAATGATTGTGCCGTCGTACGAATATTCCCTGATAAAACGAATATTCTGCGACAAATCGAATATTTTATAACAACTTGTTTACTTTGCAAAATTTATAAATATTACTCACAACTATAACATTATATCAAATCCACACAATAATATTCAAAAATATATTTCGAGAAAAATGCATCTTTATTCATAAAAGTTGGGGTCTTACACCAACTGTTTAGAAAATTGATCAAAGATATGACAATAAAATAAACTATGATCAAAGCAATAGTCATATCAATAATTTAAGGCTCAGCTAATATGCAATGATCAGTATGAAAGATAAAGATATCACCGATTTTAAGCACAGAGAAGAGAGCTGAAAGTTAGACATAAAGTTAAAATATTCTTGACAAGATAGAATAAGAACATAAAGTTAGACAAGAGATATTCAATATGAACTCAAAGCTTCCAACTTCATGTATCTCAATCTGTTTCAACATGATCAAACATATCATGAAAAACATATCATAATTTCTCTCCCCCTTTGTCATCAATCAAAAAGAATAACATATGGTTTTTCTCCCCATTTGTCATTAATCAAAAAGAAAGGAAGGACATTAAAAAAAGTATGTATACCCGTAGAAAGAATCATGGTTGCTTTTAAGGACTAACAATGATTGGCATGTTATAAAAGATTACTAAAAATTAAGAACAAATGATTAGAGAAAAGAGAGTATTCTCATAATATTTTCTATCATATCCCATCCTCTAGACAATACAACTATTTATAGTTAGGTACATCAACATCAATTTGGAGGTTTCAAAACTCAAAGGTCACGAGTTTCAAACCTAAAAGGATATGAGAGTTACAAAGCTCAAAGGTAATTACAATAAAGAGGGGTAGGAATGTATCTAGACATGGGTAGGAATGTATCTAGACATCCACACATAATATATAATTTTATAACACTCCCTCTTGGATGTCTTTTATATAGTCATACGCATTGAAAGCTGTCTCATTAAAAACCTTACCAGAAAAAACCCAATGGAAAAAAGCCTTGGTTAAGGGAAAAAGAGTGCAGCGCGTATTAGCTCCCCCTCATGAATGTATCTTTAAGTCCTTCAGCCGTCGCATTCCATTATTGTAACACAATCCTTCAAACATTGTAGTTGGTAATGCTATGTTGAACAAATCTGCAAGATTATCTTTTGATCGAATTTGCTGAACATCAATGTTACCACACTTTTCAAGGTCATGTGTGAAAAAGAATTTCGGTGAGATGTGCTTTGTTCTATCTCCTTTGATGTATCCTCTTTTTAATTGAGCTATACATGCAACATTGTCTTCATACAAAATGGATGGAGTTCTTTTGTAGCAATTTTCTAAGAATATGCCTCGTTAAAAACCTTACCAAATAAAAACTCAGTGGAAAAATTTTTTGGCGAAGGAAAAGAATACAATATTCTTGTATATCTTCTAGTTCCTTGGAATTGCCTCATTAAAACCTTGCAAAGGAAAACCCAGTGGGAAAAAACCTTAGCGAAGAAAAAAGAGTACAATCAACACATCATTTTTACTCCTCTTCATAAATACATAGAATTTCCATTGTTCATGGTAAAAATATCATTAAGTCGAAGTATGCCAATATTGTGCACCATCTTCTTCAAAATCATAGTTGGTAATGACTTAATGAATATATCAACCAAATTATTACATGATCAAATATGTTTGATATCAATATTGCCATTCTTCTGGGGCTCATGTGTATAAAATATTTTGGTGCAATATGCTTGGTTCTATCACCATTTGGATTAAATAATCCCAAATCAATAGTCTCACGAAGATAACGTAAAATATGTTTAATTTCATTACAATATCTTCGAGTTGGTGCATAACTATACATTGCTAGTAAGTTAACTGCAAATGTTATATCAGGTCTTGTCAAATTTGCAAGATACATCAAAGTACCAATTACATTAAGATATATTACTTCAGCACCAAAACACCAATTTCACAAAGATATGGTACTTCAAGACCAAAAGTTTATTAATCATTTTCTTGTGGTCAAAAAGGATATTTCTTAATATCAAGTGATCAACCCATCATTGGAGTACTCAAAGGATTAACATTATCCATGTAAAGTTACTTCAGGACTTTTTCTGTGTATGTTGATTGATGAACAAGAATTTCATAGTTTAATTTGTAGGCCAAGGCAAATATTTGGCTTACCAATATCTTTCATCTTAAATTAATTGTTTTTGTCGACTCTTCTGGAGCAAGATCTTTCATCAATAAATACAATAATAATAACAAATCCAAATTATGATCCTTTGATAAAAATGCATGCACAAATTGGATTATTCTCAAATCCTTCTTTCAAAAGATATCCACTTAGGCGATTATACCACAATATGCATCTGGATTGCTTTAATCTATATAAAGATCTTTGTAGCTTAATAGAATACATATTTTGAGATTTAGAATTATATGCTTCAGGCATTTTGTATCCATATAATTATATAATGTTCCATACAGATATGATGTAACAACATCCATTAATTTCTCTTTCTACCAAGCTAATTAAAATTTTGAATGTAATTGTGTCCATTACAGGAGCATATGTTTCTTCATAATTAATACCATGTCTCTGCGAAGAAACCTTGTGCTACAAGTTGCGTTTTGTACCATATAATTTCATTTTTCTTATTTCGTACAAATACCCATTTGTATTCATCAGGCATCACACCTTTAGGTGTTTGAATTACAGGTCCAAAAACTTCATGTTTACTTTGTGAATTTAGTTCTACTTGAATCGCCTCTTTCCATATTGGCCAAACATTTTTACGTTGAACATTCATCAACATTTTGTGGTTCATATTCATGATCATTACTTATGGTAATATCAAGAACAACTTTATATAAAAATATGTTGTCGACAACAATTTTATTTCTATCCAATATATCTATCTCCTGTATATACATAATGTATCGAGATCTTGTTATTTTCAGGTACCTGATCCTCTTCAGGGGATATCTCATCCTCTTCAGGGAATAACTCTTCAAGAGTTTTATTTACAGGAGATTTTTGTTCATAAGTTTTGGATAGATTGATAAATTTTGTAGCCTGTTTCATGGGTATAGACTCTTTATAGGCTGCAACTTATTTTTCTTGTACTTTCTTCTTCTGGGAAATTTTATCTTTAACACCGATCATTCTTTCATGTTTTAGGTGTGACTTTGATTCAATTTGCTGCTGCATTAATTAATTGTCCTACAGGGACATCAATCTCTGCTAGAGTATTAGCAGCTAGAATGTGAGATATCACTATTTTCTTATTATCGGTGAATAATTCTGGTAATTGATTTGCAATTCATTGCAAATGAATTATCCTTTGAACTTCTAGTTCATATTGAGTTGTATAAGGATCAAGATTAAATAACATTGAAACATTCCAATTAATCTCCCGTCGTGCTTCAGGCAATGATCTCACATCGTGCTTCATGCAATGACTTTTTTCCCCCCTAATGGTGGAAAGACTATTAAAATAACAATCCTCAAAATATACCTTAAAAATATCACTCTGAATTCTTTCTTAGAAGATGAACACCAAATAACAATAATTAAATGTGATAATTTGGTAATTAATTTACTTTGATATAATCAACAGGTAAAGGAATCTTCTGGTTCTTTAAAGGATGTTCATGGGAGTTTTCAATAATTCAATACATCATTATTGATCCTAGATGATCGTGCCAAATCATAAAAATATTTGGATCCAAACACTTCTGGTGTATTGCACACTTCTGGTGTATTACAACATTTGTTTCAACTATTCTCATTTTAGTATAATATAACCCAGAAGAGAAAATATACAAATTTTCTAATATGAGCTTCTGGCCCGATACTATTGAAGTAATATAAAGAAATTCTTCACTGCCTTCGTTATTGATTTCAATATAATAACTATTATAACGTATATCCTTAAAGCTGAGCAAATTTCTGTTTGTCTCAGAAAAATATAAAGAATCATCAATACAAAGTTTTGTACCCTTTGAAAACATTATAATCGTCCTTCCAGAGACTTTAATTAAATTTGATGAATAATCACTCTTCAAGAGTCTTCAATTATGTTTGATGAATAATCGTTCTTCTAGAGCCTTTAATTAAGTTTGATGAGCTTCTGGCCCACACAACTTCATATATGCAAAATATTAATTTAACTTTATTACTTGAAACATAAATAAAACATATAATAAAAAATACTTATTATAATGTCATAATATAATGAAATAAAAATAATTAATTGGTATGAACATTTCTATCAACATATCATCAAGGAAACCATAGATATCAAAATTAGTTATATCCACTTCATTTAAAAAGTCAAAATAATTTATAGGATCTTCAAGATCATTCCATTTCCTTTTCTTTTATGGAGTCTTGGTACAAATCTACCAAATATTTAGGAGTACGACGGGTACATTCTCTTTTATATATTGATTGTTCTTTTCAAGTCCACTACCACAACTACAACCATAATTTCCTCTATGATTATCAAATGAGGTTCCATTCACTTCAGGGAATGTAATAGAATCGTTTGAGCGAGATTGTTGGTTTTTTTAGCAAAAACTCATTATTTTGTACAACCACTAGAAGACATAATATCACTTCTGGGAACATAGTTTTCTTTATCGCTTCAGGGAATATTTTGTGAACTTCCGCTCTCGATATTGCTACTGCAAGAGCATATTCGAGGGATAAAAATATAATAAATATTTTCTCTAACATGTCTTCATCAGTGTTTTTTTTTTCACATAATTTTAATAGTGAGATTATTTTTTTTAAAAAAATGTAGAACTGTTCTCATTCAACTCTTTTAAAATCTTGCAACTTCAGGTGCAACCAATTATAATGAGCTTTTGAGAGAATTACAATTTTTTTCTCATATCTTTCCTTTAAATCATTTCATAAGACAAGTGAGTCTTTTACTGTAATAAACTCATATTTTAATTTTTCATGGAGATAATAGCGAATAAAAATCATTGATTTTGCATGATCCTGCGGGGATGTATGATTGTCAACTTTAATTGTATCTCCAAAGTTCTTTGCCTTTATATGGGATTGCAACAAAAACTATCCTCGTTCTCTCATACGGTACTTGATTTAAACTCTAGTGTTTTACCCAAATTTCTACAGAAGTAGGAAAGATACTTATTTAGTTATATAAATTATAGAAAGTACTATGCTACAATTACGCAAAAACAATCAAAAGCCTTCTTCTTTTTCTTGCTTTTAGTTTTTCAGTTCACAGGTTACCCAACTTAACCAAAAATTATTATATTGAGCGAACCAGACACATCTTACATTTAAGATCATTAGAGTGTAAGCTAAAATTTACTGTCTACCACATCAATTATAAAGATATACATGCATAAGTAAGGAGGAAACTTCAAATAACTAACATAATCACATTAAACCTTCAATGCTTTTACGCATATAAGATACCCAGTTGAAATTGTACTACACCATAGATTTCATTATTTTTATTAAAAGAATTGATAAGTAAAATTTATAGAGTCCTCCCTAGACTTTATTAACTCAGGTCAATAAAATCAACAAAACAACATTTAGTGTACAACACTTTCCAGTTGCATATATACACAAACAAGCCATAATCAACTACACCTATAAACCCACTATAAGAAAGAAAACCTAACATGGGGTTGCCAGAAAATCTAATTATTATAGGGAGAATAGAGAAGCATGTACATGTACACTAAAATAAAAAAATTAGCATATAGGCAACTGCATGTAGATAATAGATATATATATATACCTTCTCCTTTAGGGCATGGATGGTAGGTAGTGAGATGTTGCAAAGAGATGGAGAGGCCGATAACATAAAATTATATATACATGCCAAAGATGACAACAGATACATAAGAAACAACAAAAAAGAAAATTGTGGTAGAAGACAATTCAATAGAATTTAAGGTTGTAGCTTGCGTTTCTCCCGGTGGGCTAATGTTATGACCTCTTTCAAAACCTTTTATGAAGAAATACTATTTCAAAGTTAAGGGTAAAATTAGTACATAGCCATTACGGATTGTGAAAATATGAATATGCATACCACTTCCTGCTAACAATAATCTTCTGACGACTAGGGAACTTAAACTTTGCACGCTGCAAGGCCTCCTGGGCATGGTTGCTGTTTGAGTCTTTGCTGGTTAGAGCGTCGTGCTGATAACGTGTTATAAAAGATTACTAAAAATTAAGAACAAATGATTAGAGAAAAGAGAGTATTCTCATAATATTTTCTATCATATCCCATCCTCTAGACAATACAACTATTTATAGTTAGGTACATCAACATCAATATTTGGAGGTTTCAAAACTCAAAGGTCATGAGTTTCAAACCTTAACGCTCTGTTTCTGAGTTTTAAAATGGACAGAAAAGAAAAGAAATGGACGGAAAATTTAAGTTTTCTTTTCAATTCTTATGTTTTTGAGTTTTTTAATAAACAAAAAAGAAAAGAAATGAATAGAAAACTTGGCCACTTTTCCTGCCAAAGTTTTCCGTCCAAAATTGGATTGATTTGGACGAAAAAGAAATTGGAATAAGTAATATTTTTATAATTTCCATATTATCCTCAATTTTTAATATAATAATTTTAAATTACAACTTATGTGAGACCCCAGATTTTATGAATAAAGATTTAATTTTCTTGAAATATTTTTTTGAATATTATGGTGTGGATTTGAGATAGTGTTATAGTTGTGGGTAGTATTTATAAATTTTAAAAAGTATGCAAGTTGTTATATAATATTTGATTGGTCGGAGAATATTCGTTTTAACAGGGCATATTCGTACAACGACACAATCATTGGTGGACCCCACAACGGAATTATTGTCGGATTGAGAAAATGACAAAAATACTTTATGAAAATAACGACAGAAGTTTTACCGTTAACTGTTGAAACACCCGGTGTTAAAAGTACAGTAATACGCGTGGTTGCATAGTAGCACACGGTATTGATTATTGATGTTTACGTAATAAGTCACTCAGTTTTGTTTTATTAGTATTATTAGTGTAATAAAACAGAAAAGCTTTTTATATAAAACAGAATACTTTTATAAAGTTATTCGTTTTATTAGACTATAAATAGAATATATTATATTCTATTATGCATAGTGTTTGCATAGTAAAATCTTTTTATATAAAATAAAATACTTTTATAAAGTTATTTGTTTTATTAGACAATAATTAGAATATATTATATTTTATTATGTATAGTGTTGCATAGTATTTCATAGTACCAAAGATAGTATTGCATAGTGCACTGATAGTATTTTACATAGTAAAATCTTTTTATATAAAATAGAATACTTTTATAAAGTTATTCGTTTTATTAGATTATAAATAGAATATATTATATTTTATTTAAAAGATTTTTCTTTAAATATGGACCGTCCGATTAAAAGTAAATCAATCTGGACCGTTCATGAATTAGTTACTATGCAGTCCATTCTTCTATAAATAGAAGCTTATTCTTTCATTATTTCTTACGAATTCACTGAAACTCTAGAGAGAGAAATTATAGAGAGAGTTCTTCTTCTATAATCTTTAGCATATTTCTTTAGAGTTTTAAGAAGCTTTGAGCGTAGTGTAAGTTTTCTTCAAGAATATCCTCGCCCTACCAGTCGGAATACTATTCTTTTACGGTAAGAGATATTATTTGTTGTACTCGTAAGATATATTATTTCTTTCTTATTCGTGAAGAGAACTTCTGTTATTCCATTCTTTATTATTCTGTTGGAATAACCTGTATACGCGGGATACCCTATACTTGGTGAAATTCTTCTGTTATTCAATTCTTTATCATTATGTTGGAATAACCTATTTATGCGAAGTACCGCATACATGTTGAAATTCTTCTGTTATTCCATTCTTTATTATTCTGTTGGAATATCCTGTCGGTGCGTATTACGCCTGACCTGGTTTCATTATTTATTATTCTGTTGGAATATCCTGTCTATGCTTTACGCATGACCTGGTTCCATTATTTATTATTCTGTTGGAATATCCTGTCTTTGCGTTTATGCATGACCTGGTTCCGTTATTTATTATTCTATTGCAAAAACCTGCATGTGCGGTCTATCGCATGTATGATGATTTCTTTTGTTATTCCATTCTTTATTATACCTAGTTGGTTAAAGTTTTGACTTCTATACTCCATGAAATTAGTGGAATATCCTTGATATTTGCGCTTCATCCAGTATCTTTTCATGAAAATATTCTTCTGAGCATTCTTGAATTTTATTCCACAAAGAAGTATCATATTGAAAATTTGGACGTTATTGGTTCCTGGATAAATTAATTCTTGAACGTGTTTTTATTGAATTCTTATATCATTGTCATCATCCTCATGTTTATATTATGTTGAAAGTCATTTGTGGCCTGTAGTGCATAGATGGACTTGGTATGATTATGACCAGGGATTATTTGGTATAATCATGACCGTAATGTTACAAATGATGTGAAAAAAAATCCTCATTGGCCCGTAGAGCATTGATGGACAGTTTTTGGTATGATTATGACTATGGATTCTCTTCGGCCAAGGGTGCAAAGATGAATTGTTTTATGACATGATCAGGACCGTTGATGAAGATATGATTATCTTTGGCCCGTAGTGCATGGATAATTCGTGGTCGTGATACTAAAGAATATCCTTGGCCTGTAGTGCAGGGATGATTTGATGATGTGGATTATTTATTAAAAGTCGAGTCTCAAATGATAAAAGTGATGAAAAACCTTTTAAATCATAGAAGATAGTAGATTTTATTCTCTACTTGACTCTTCTAATGGATTGCTTGTTCCGCTGCAGTTAAACTTAATGTTTATTATATTTTATCAGTTTAACACCATTGAAGGCTAACGATAAATTATTCTGCATTATCTTAGTCATAATATTTCTTACTGGGCTAGTTGAGTTCACCCTTTTGCTTTCATTGTTCTCTTCAGGAAATGAGAATGTAGCAGGGACTAGTCAGGGATCAGAGTGATGGTCCTAGATGGTGCATTAGTAGTCCTCACTATTCTGTGAAATAGTGTGATAATAAATGTAATGAGAACTCCATTGAGTTTGCATATTATCTAGATAACAATATTTGTATTAAAACTCACAACATATGTTTAGTCGTATTTTACACGACTTTTGTATAATTAAGTTGTATTTGAATTTTGTACTATGTATTTGGCGACTCAAGATGGGTGATGTATACCTATTTTGGGGGCGTCACAGTTGGTATCAAAGCTTAGGGATATGATCACTGGCTAAGATGGGAGAATAGAACTAGGAGGGGAGAGACGGAGAATTCCTTCGCTAGTATGACCTACCTAAGTTTATTTGGTATTTAATTGGTTGGTCAGAATATAGGGATAATATGTTACATGTCAATTAACCTTTGTTTTGTGGCAGTATTTGAAAATGACATCCGAGAATATTGAGAATAACAATGGAGCACATGAGACCGTTGATTCACCATATATCAATAATCAAGATAATGTGCATTAGGAAGACGACAATCCTCATGCAAATAATAACACTGACCAAATGATGAGTGATGGAATGTTCAGAGGCTTTATGCAATTTATGCAATAGCAGGCGAGAGTGGTTCCTGTCTAAAATGTAGGTGGAAACACTGGAAACTCTCGGACGGTCACCGCTAAACAGTTCAAGGAGCTGGGACCACCGGAGTTTATTGGAGAGCCAAAACCACTTAAAGGGTGAAGCGTGGATAAAGCAGATCACCAAGATATTTGATGTCTTGGGATGCGCTGAGGAGCAAAAGGTTTCCTTTGCCACCTTTATGTTGCGAGGAGAGGTAGATTACTGGTGGGAATCGGTAAAGCGTACTCAACCTGCCGCACTGAAGATGTCTTTAAGAGAGAATGACGCGGATGTTTTTAAGAGGTTTGAAGCCGGAGATACGTCGATATCTTATTTCTCATAAACTGTGTTTGTATTCAAATGTTATAAATAGGGCTCAGTTAGTGGAGAACGATAATGAATCAGCACAACCAAAAGGCAACGACCAACAACACAATAATAATCGTACCGGTGGCAACGGTCATCGGAACAATGATAACCATCGTGGGGGAAATTATCATGCCATGAATGGTAAGCATTTCGGTGGTAATCATGGCCAAGATAATAGAAGTGGAAATTTCAAGAAGAGATGGTTCAATAATGATGGAAAGACAGCAACACCAGCACCCGTTTCAAAGGAAGAAGAACGACCACCGGTCGTATGTTTCAAATATGGACAGGAGGGACACATCCATCCAAATTGTACGCAGTAATCCAAAGCGTGTTTTAATTGCGGAAGAGAAGGTCACCTAGCTCGATTTTGTCGTATGGTGAAGTCAAGTCCAGCTGGGATAGTGATGCCAAAGGATGTCCCAGACAAGTCAAAGCCGGTAGTTTAAGAGAGAGCGTTTTTTTTAAGAGAAACCTGAATAAAATTATCACGGGTAAGTTAATCATAAACTCTTGCAAAGTCTATACCGTGTTAGATACCGGTTCTACTCACTCTTTTATTTCACCTAGTTGTGTTCAATGTTTAAATTTGACCCTGGAGAAATTAGACTTTGACTTATCTATTGAAACTCTGTTAGGAGAAACCTTCGTTACCTCTAGTGTTTATAAATCTTGTTGATTCAAATAAACACTTTCACGTTACGTGTCGATCTTGTCTCTTTGAAAATACTTGCCTTTGATGTGATTTTTTTGGAAACGATTGGTTAACTACTCATCATGCTTTTCGTAAGGTTGTTAGCTTTCATACTCCTAACCAACCTGTTATGCGAATTCAAAGTAACCAAACCACTAAAGTCAATCATTGTCATATCAAGCCAAGCCATAAGTAAAGAGCCCCGATCCTTTCGTTGTTGACTTCCTTGTGTGGAATGTACCGAAGCCAGACTTTTCGTAGGAGACGTTGTGAATGCCGATGGCAAGTTTATAGGTATCAATGTGACATGTTATCCAAGTTTTGGATGAGAGTCACAGTTTTGAACGATATTTCTATTGTTAATAAATTTTCCAACGTGTTTTTGAAGACTTCTTGGCCTACCCCAGAGCGTAAAATCGAATTTTATATTGACCCCAGTACAAAACCCATTTCTAAAACCCTCAAATATTTCTTCAACTAAAACGAACGTATAACGTGCCAAATACATTGGCTCGAGCTATTGAAGATTAGGATCGTACCATTCAATACCATCGTGGGAAAGCGAACGTGGTAGCTGACGTGTTGAGTAGAAGAAGATCGTATGTCGTTCTGAGTGCGATGTTGTTAACATTAAAGACTCATTTCAGTATAACTTACAAGTGATGAAGATAGAGTGTGGAGACTCTAGGAACCCACGTGAAGATAACGAATATATGATTAGAATCGACTTTAATCGATAAAGTTAAAGCAGCTCAAGCTACATACCCGGAGCTGATGAATGTGAAGAAGAAGGTTCAAGAGGGCGTTATTCTAGAAGCAAGAATCGACGAAGAGAGGAAATCTTAACCCTCGATTTAATTGGTCCATTTTAAATCCTCGATGAAGTAGGAACTGTGGCCTATAGACTCGTTTTACCGCCAAGTATGTTGCGTGTTCAGAACATTTTTTTTATGTATCGATGTTACGTAAATATGTGGACGACCCGAACCACATTATTAAATTAGAACTAAACGATATAGCAGAAGATTTAACGTATGAGGAGATACGTGTTAAAATCTTGGATAAGAAGGATCGTATTCAACACTCAAAGGTTATACCTCAAGAATTAGAATCTGAAAAGAAGTTAAGGTATCCTCACCTCTTCGGCATACTAGGTACGTACGTAAATTTTGAGGGCAAAATTTCATAAGGAAGGGAGATTGTGAGACCCCAGATTTTATGAATAAAGATTTAATTTTCTTGAAATATTTTTTTGAATATTATGGTGTGGATTTGAGATAGTGTTATAGTTGTGGGTAATATTTATAAATTTTGAAAAGTATGCAAGTTGTTATATAATATTCGATTGGTCGGGGAATATTCGTTTTAACAGGTAATATTCATAACAAGCACAATCATTGGTGGACCCCTAAAGCGGAATTATTGTCGGATCGAGAAAATGACAAAAATACTTTATGAAAATAACGATGGAAGTTTTACCGTTAAGCTGTTGAAACACGGTGTTAAAAAATACGATGTCTGGCGTGGTTGCATAGTACTGCGGTATTGATTATTGATATTTACGTGATAAGTCACTCAGTTTTGTTTTATTAGTATTATTAGTGTAATAAAACAGAAAAGCTTTTTATATAAAACAGAATACTTTTATAAACTTATTCGTTTTATTAGACTATAAATAGAATATATTATATTCTATTATGCATAGTGTCTGCATAGTGTTTGCATAGTAAAATCTTTTTATATAAAATAAAATACTTTTATAAAGTTATTTGTTTTATTAGACAATAATTAGAATATATTATATTTTATTATGTATAGTGTTGCATAGTATTTCATAGTGCCAGCATAGTATTGCATAGTGCCTGCATAGTATTTTACATAGTAAAATCTTTTTATATAAAACAGAATACTTTTATAAAGTTATTCGTTTTATTAGATTATAAATAGAATATATTATATTTTATTTAAAAGATTTTTCTTTAAATATGGACCGTCCGATTAAAAGTAAATCAATCTGGACCGTTCATGAATTAGTTACTATGCAGTCCATTCTTCTATAAATAGAAGCTTATTCTTTCATTATTTCTTACGAATTCACTGAAACTCTAGAGAGAGAAACTATAGAGAGAGTTCTTCTTCTATAATCTTTAGCGTATTTCTTTAGAGTTTTAAGAAGCTTTGAGCGTAGTGTAAGTTTTCTTCAAGAATATCCTCGCCCTACCAGTCGGAATACTATTCTTTTACGGTAAGAGATATTATTTGTTGTACTCGTAAGATATATTATTTCTTTCTTATTCGTGAAGAGAACTTCTGTTATTCCATTCTTTATTATTCTGTTGGAATAACCTGTATACGCGGGATACCCTATACTTGGTGAAATTCTTACATTATTCAATTCTTTATCATTATGTTGGAATAACCTATTTATACGGATACCGCATACATGTTGAAATTCTTACATTATTCCATTCTTTATTATTTCATTGGAATATCCTATCGGCAAGCGTATTATACTTTGACACAGTTCCATTATTTATTATTACGTTGGAATATCACATCTATGCTTTTACGCGTGACTGGTTCCATTATTTATTATTCTATTGGAATATCCTGTTTGTGCGTTTACGCATGACTTGATTCTGTTATTTATTATTCTGTTGGAATAACCTACATGTGCGGTCTATCGCATGTATGGTGATTTCTTTTGTTATTCCATTATTTATTATACTCAGTTGGTTAAAGTTTTGACTTCTATACTCCATGAAATTAGTGGAATATCCTTTATATTTGCGCTTCATCCAGTATCTTTTCATGGAAATATTTTTCTGAGCATTCTTGAATTTTACTCCACAAAGAAGTATCATGTTGACAATTTGGACGTTATTGGTTCCTGGATAAATTAATTCTTGAACTTGTTTTTATTGAATTCTTATATCATTGTCATCATCCTCATGTTTATATTATGTTGAAAGTCATTTGTGGCTTGTAGTGCATAGATGGACTTGGTATGATTATGACCAGGGATTATTCGGTATAATCATGACCGTAAAGTTACAAATGATGTGAAAAAATCCTCATTGGCCCGTAGAGTATTGATGGACAGTTTTTGGTATGATTATGACTATGGATTCTCTTCGGCCAAGGGTGCAAAGATGAATTGTTTTATGACATGATCAGGACCGTTGATGAAAACATGATTATCTTTGGCCCGTAGTGCATGGATAATTCATGGTCGTGATACTAAAGAATATCCTTGGCCTGTAGTGCAGGGATGATTTGCTGATGTGGATTATTTATTAAATTTGAGTCTCGGTGATAAAAGTGATGAAAAACCTTTTAAATCATAGAAGATAGTAGATTTTATTCTCTACTTGACTCTTCTAATGGATTGCTTGTTCCGCTGCAGTTAAACTTGATGTTTATTATATTTTATCAGTTTAACACCGTTGAAGGCTAACAATAAATTATTCTGCATTATCTTAGTTATAATATTTCTTACTGGGCTAGTTGAGCTCACCCTTTTGCTTTCATTGTTCTCTTCAGGAAATGAGAACGTAGCAGGGACTAGTCGGGGAACAGAGTGATGGTCCTAGATGGTGCATTAGTAGTCCTCTCTATTCTATGAAATAGTGTGATAATAAATGTAATGAGGACTCCATTGAGTTTGTATATTGTCTAGATGACAAAATTTGTATTAAAACTCGCAACATATGTTTAGTCGTATTTTATACAACTGTTGTATAATTAAGTTGTATTTGAATTTTGTACCATGTATTTGGCGACTCAAGATGGGTGATGTATACCTATTTTGGGGGCGTCACAACTCATGTCCTCAATTTTAAATTTTCTATTAAAACTCAGAAACAACACAAAGGAAAACTTCAAGTTTTCTATTATTTTCTTTTCCGTTCTAATTTAAGTTTTCTATTCTTTTCTTTTCTTTTCAAAACTCAGAAACAGAGTGTAAAGGATATGATAGTTACAAAGCTCAAAGGTAATTACAATAAAGAGGGGTAGGAATGTATCTAGACATGGGTAGGAATGTATCTAGACATCCACACACAATATATAATTTTATAACATGGCAAATATGTTCCCACACTTATTCAACAGCCCTGCTAAGTGTGCCTACTTAAATTTCATTTGGTATCAAAGCAATAATCATATCAACAATTCAAGGCTCAACTAATATGCAATGATCAATATGAAAGATAAAGATATCACCGATTTAAGCGTAGAAAAGAGAGCTGAAAAATTTATCAGATGACTTTTAATGCACAACAACTTTAAACAATTCTTCACCGTGAAATAGATTAACAACCTTTTGAAGTATATATTAAGAAAGATTAAAATCAAAGTGTATAGAATATTTCTTTTTAGAGAGTATTCTGATTTCCTTGTCTCTGTTATCTAGATAATAAGCCTTGCCAGTTCCTTTTATATTAAAGCAACGTATATGCCCGTTAGAAGGCAGTACTAGCAAATAGCATATAGACGTTGCTAATTAAGTGCATTGGACCGTTGATAGTCATACAAAGGAAGGCTAATGCATAATCAATTCTATGCATGATATCAGCAAAGATGTTCCCACTAATTGATTCTTTAACCCAATCACTATATGCCTATATATCAATAACCGAGAGACTTGTTTGGTTCATGAATTGTCATCATATATATTAGATAGGTTTTTTAATATAAATGATACCTTTAATATGGAAAGTGAATCAATTATTTACTTATGCAAGCATGCTTCTTAAGGAGATCTATGAAAGAATAATTATTTAATTGGTAGCTTGTCATTTGCAATATGGAAGCATGTGAGTCGATCATGGATACTGCTTTGCTAATTTATTCCCAATAATGTAATGAGTGGAAACAAATATTTGTCAATATATTATCGTTACTTGATGCCATCCACCCACGGTAATTATGGAAACATATTGCTAAAGATCAGGTAGGACATTAAACAACTCATTTTAAGCCAATAAGGAATTATGTTCCTTAAGATTGGATATGTCCATCAATAAAAGATTTAATCAGGATTCACTTATATAAATAAGAAGCACCTTAAATAGAAAAGAGAATAAATTCTGATCAATCTAATTCGAATTATATGCCCAAACTAATTTGTTCCATAATAAAATAACCACTTCCATAATTAATTGCATGCAATTTAAAAATATTTTCATATTCATTTTGAAATCCCAATCTATTTATATATTACTTCCATGATTATGAAAAACCTAATAATAGATAACCCATATCCTAATATTTATGAAAACAATCTTGGTTAGAGATATGAAAGAATTTGATCAATGCTAATTGATTCTAAAAATATGAAATTTGATTTGCTTAACCAATTTATGAAAAACTCAATTAGTTAATAAAGTATGGAAAACTCAAATAATGAATAACTCAATCCCAAGATGTATGATAACAAATTTTATAAAGAATCAAAATATATTTTCAAATTAATTCACTTAATTATGGGAAGACTTCAGAATCATCTTTTCAAAATTTAATTCCAATTTGATACTTATTAATTTTGAAATCTTAATTAAATATTTCCATAATTAATCTTTAATTAATTAACCATTTTAACTTATTCCATAATTAATTAATGATGCAATGCAATGCAATGCAAATTCTAGAGCCTTGATTGAGAAATAATTAAAGCTAGGATCTTACTTTAATTTCCTAATGACTCAAGTAATTCTTCAAGCCTTCATATCTTCAATCCTCAAAGCTTCAAGAATTCTTTTAATATCCTGTAAATGCATGAGTAAATATTTTAGTACAACAGGAAAGTCATCATTAAAATCTAAAGTTGGAATATGACCAAGTCAACACCTGTTAAGGTCATAAACTGCCAGCTCATATCACCGACAACCATCCTAGTGCAAAGCCAATGACAAATCAGTGAGACGCTCATACTCCTCCAACGTAGGAGTTAACTCATGGATATCAAATCTAAAGACATGTCTCTCTGGTATCCAACAAGATATCATTTCATCTATAAAGTCCAACGATACTTGGAAAGTCAGGAGTGTGATGCCCCCAAAATAGGTATACATCACCCATCTTGAGTCGCCAAATACATGGTACAAAATTCAAATACAACTTAATAATACAACTGTCGTGTAGAATACTACAAGACATAACTGAGAGTTTTAATAAGAATATTGTTATCTAGACAATATCCAAACTCAATGGAGTCTTCATTGCATTGTCACACTATTTAACAGAATAGTGAGGACTACTAATGCTATCATCTGGACCATCACTCCGTTCCCCGACTAGTCCCAGCTACGTTCTCATTTCCTGATAAGAACAGTGCAAGAAAGGGTGAGCTCAATTAGCCAGTAAGAAATATTATGACCAAGATAATGCAGAATAATTTATCGTTAACCTTCAACAGTGTTAAACTGATAAAATATAACAAACATCAAGTTTAACTACAACGGAACAAGCAATCCATTAGAAGAGTCAAGTAGTGAATAAAATCTACTATCTTCTATGATTTAAAAGGTTTTTCATTACTTTTATCGTTGAGACTCAGCTTAATAAATAATCTACGTCATCCCTGCACTACGGCCAAGGATATTCATTAGTATCACGACCACAAATTATCCATGCACTACGTGCCAAGGATATTCGTGTATTCATCAATGGTCATGATCATGCCAACAACTGTCCATCAATGCACTACGGCCAATGAAGATTTTTACCACATCATTTGTAACATTACAGTCATGATTATACCGAATAATCCCTGGTCATAATCATACCAAGTCCATCTATGCACTTCAGGCCACAAATGACTTTCAACATATTATAAACATGAGGATGATGACAATTCAATAAAACAAGTTCAAGAATAAATTTTAAAGATTTATAAGTTAATTTATCCTGAACTCAATAATGTCCAAATTGTCAACATGATACTGCTTTATGGAGTAAAATTCAAGAATGCTCAGAAGAATATGTCTATGAAAAGATACTAGATGAAGCGCAAATATCAAGGATATTTCACTAATTTTATGGAGTATAGAAGTCAAATCTTTAACCAATTGAGTATAAGAGAATATATGAAACTGCAAATGGATTTTCGTTCGCCATGCGGTAATCCACTTAGACAGATCATTTCCACAATTTAATAAGAAATGAATACAAAGGATCATTCACCATGCATGTGATAATCCACATAGACAGGTTATTCCAACAGAATAATAAAGAATGGAATAACAGAAGAAATCACCATGCATGCGATAGACCGCACAGATAGGTTATTCCAACATAATAATAAAGAATGAAATTTGTCGTAGGCTCATATATGCATATTCATATATAATTAGGGAAAATACCTTCAATTAGCGTAATAATTCCTTGCAAACACCACTGAATTAGCTTTGAAATCCTTGCTAACCTCTGAGAATTGCAACTTCACAGACCCTTTTCTCTTCTCAACTCACTCTAGTCTCTCTCAACTTTCTCTCTGAAAACCTTTCTTTCTTTTCTTTTCTTTTCTTAGGCTTAAGCCAAATGTCTAGAATACGTAAACATAATCAAGCGTAAAATAAAAGAAACTGATATGGCCATAATAAGCCTAATAACTAATATCGGTTACAAAAATATAACGTATAGATTATAAATATATTTTATTTATTATTTGATTATTTTATTTAATTTCAAAAATTAGAAATCTAAAAGCCATAAGGCTTGTTTGGCAAAAAGTCTTTAAAATAAAGACTTAATATTTTAAACCTTGTTTGGTTAAATCAATTAAAAATTACTTTAATTTTTATTTTAATAAACCACTTACACTATAGTTTAAAATCTCATATTTATACCTCCATATTCAACATTAGTTAAATAATCAATTACAACATATTAAACAAAATTTCCCACTTAATCCAAATATCACAAAATTATAATTTCATTTAATAAATTAATATATCACTATAATTATTAAATTAAAACAACAATATAACATCTCATGTTATATTACAACTCTCTAAATTATAAATTAATTTAATTTTAGAATATTATCTAATAAATTTAATTCATAAATATTTAATAATAATAACCACATCAATAATAAAAAAATTTATTTCAACAATTTCAATAATAAACACATCAAATAAATATTTATATAATTCAATAAATATTTAATATTACAATTTGAATTTTCGGATTGTTACATCCTTCCCTCTCTTACAAGGATTACATCCCCGTAATCATAACTCAAAACAATTCGATTCGTCACATGTTTTCCTCCTTAAAAAGATTCTGTCCCCAGAATCGAAGACATAGATTAAACAAATAACTCAGGATAATTCTTCATCATCTCAGTTTTGAGTTCCCATGTAGCATCTTCGACGTTGTGGTTCCTCCATATCACCTTCACAGAAGGTATTACTTTATCCCTAAGCATTTGTTCTTTTCTGTTAATTATCTGGATAGAAATTTCCTAGTAGAACAACCATAACGGTTCGTACTTGGTCACATGATTGCAGTCGAGCTTGTTCGATCATATCACCAAAACATGAAAAACATTACGAATGCGCTCTAACTATAGAGGTAAACTACCTCAAAACCATTTTTTCAGCTTCATCAATGCTTCCTACACCATAACCGTATTATATCCAATATAGTTCATTCATCAAACTTACCACACTTTGGAAATTCAGTAACTTGCCATAATCATATGAGTTTAGGAACTTATCCTAGTCAGAGCATAGGCGTCCATTCGTTGAGGGGTTCAAAACATACCATATGATTATGAGTCACGAACTTACCATATGCTTTAGTTTTAAGAACCGAACCTAACCCTAATATCATCTAACTATCAAAAATGTACATGAGAAAAGAATCACCTTTCCACCACATGTACATGGATAGCGCGATACCTATATTCCAATGATTATCAATATGATAAACTAAGTATATGCACAAAACCTCTGCCCACAAAAATGTTTGTACGACTTAGTCACCATATGAGTCCTCAGTTGAAAACCCACCTAACATTACCTTACTCTTAAATTATTTTAACTTACCCATAACTTGCTCAATGCGGATTCCTCGTATGACATTATCAAAAACTTCTCATGCGCTTAGCACGCCTTCCGATGTTTGGACTTCCTTTTAGTTTGGCAATCGATTTGCAAACGATATGACATACCTATTTCTAATTGCATTCCACACATTCTTGCAAACCCTTTTGAAAATTCGATGTAAATCGTGAATCTCGATTTGACACAATTGACACAGAAACATTGTGTCTTGAAACGATTTCATAACTTCACACACTGCTCGATGTGTAATACGATAACTTTGACAGACCAAAAATATACCGCCATGTCTTGCCACCAATAGTAATATCGAAGGCAATATATAATTCTGTGCTTCCTAGTTGATTCAATATATAAATTTTATGCAAAACTTCATTTTTTAATTCCTGGTATTAGCGAAACCTAGTTTCTTCCTTCTAACTTCAACTATCCTTCAGTATCGATTTTTGAATTGACACTACCTTCATCTGAATAGTCTTCCTTAACTCTATCCAACAAAGTTGTACTATTTTTCATCTGAAAAGCTTCTCCTCTGCCTTTTCATATATCTTACCTCCTACCATCACTTAGTTATTTCTATTATGAACCCATTTTGCACAGTTAACAAAAATAACTACTACCTTTTTTTTTCTTCTTTTTATTTTTCTATATCTCACCCTACTACTCAAAAATAACATCGTTAAATCTTCAGGGCAATCAGTAATACCTCTACTCTGAATCGTGAGTCAAATACCCTTTCACATAAAAAAATTTTAAATGACGCGATACATAAGAAATGACCCTGTCGCTGTGCCTAAACACACAGCCTAATATATTATAGGATGCGTCGCTATACAACACAACATTCCTATATTATCTGGTAGAGACATCACAGGTGTCATATTAATTCCAATACAGAAATTCTACACATTAACTTAAAAGAATCAATATTCACACTTTCCATATTTAGGGAATAGTCTAACTTTTCTTGAAGAGAATCTAGTTTCTAAACGAATTCATCAGGCAAAATTATCAAGTGGCACATTAATTAATTAACTCGCAGCCGTATAGATAACTGATCGGAGCCATACCTTGCATTGCATTCTGGATCTTCATGTTGGATGATTGTTCAGTTGGTCGACATGGCGGAGTTGACTCTACAATAACCAGTTTGCCACTGCCCCCTTTGCTTCCACTTTCTTTTTCTACCGCTTTCTTTGGACAACCTCGAGCCAAGTGCTCATTCGATCCACACGTGAAGCAGGCTCTCTTCCTCGGTCTTGAACATTTTGGTTTAATGTGATCCTTCGATCCACAATTAAAGCACACCCTTTTTCCCCTCAAACAAACACCTACATGTTTCTTTCCGCAGTTGCTACACACCTCCACATTCTTCTTTTCCTTCCATTGCTGATTTTCAGCATTAATATTATTGTCCCGCTTTCTTTTCCGAGCGTTACCGGTATGACTATCACCCACCATATCATCTTCACTCTTCTTTCCCCTCTTCTCTTGATTGTATGCCAGCGTATTACCTTCCCCGTCTATATCAATCGTTCTTTCCAATCCTGTTGTAAACGAATTTGGTTGGAACATCGAGATTTGATTATACAGCCAGAAATTCAGTTGATTTGCCAGTGCTCCCATCAACAAATTCACCAACTGTGGCACTGGATTTGCGTTAGCTTCCCTAGTGTATGCATTTTCCTTGGGACTCTGTTGACGCTGCTGTCTTCTTCTAGGCGGCATCTTACTGTTTAAAACTTGAACTATTAGATCATCGTTCATCCACACATTAACATTTTTAAACTTATCTTAACCACTTATAGATAACACATAATATTTCTTAATAAAAAAAATGATAATACTTTATTCATTTATTACATCACCTCATCACAAAATAGCCACACTGCTATTAATATTATTTATCCCGAAATAATAAAATTCTAGGATTACTTCATCACATCTCACTATTTAATTCAAAAGTTAAGATTTACATCTATTAACTTATTATTTTTTTTTTAACTTTTTTTTTATGTTTTATATATCATCTTATTGTTTTTCTTGCAATCTACAAGAACAGTCTACGTTGTACAGCTTCATTTCACTCTTGCTCCACGATACGAATCATCAGGAGAGTGGAAGATTAAATGCTAAGTTCCATCATTCGTTTGGCACTCTTCAACTTGTTTTCAACATGATTTTTGCGTTTAGAAGCCTTCATCCATGCGTCCTCATCTTTCGCCCGCTTTGCTGACTCCTTTCCCTAGCCATTCCTGCGCAATCTCGTTAATAACTAATAACTATCCTCTTTAATACTTTAACTGAGATAATCTCTACTCTACATTTGCAAGTTGTGCGGTAAAGTCTTGAGTCACGACATCTTTTTACGCTAGCTCTATGGCTTTCCTAACTCTTCTTACTCATACTTCATATTTTCCTTCTATAATTCATCTTCCGGATCAAACTCAAGCTCATACCCAAGTTCTACAACAAAAATCCACGGGTATGGCTTTCCCAATACCAACCATACTCAAACTATATAACTTCTCAGGGTTCCTAATCCCTATCTTCCTTCATCAATCTCTTTAACAACAAAATTTTAATAACTCCACAACTTGATATGTATAATACTTGCTACTCCTAAGTACTCATGAGCACATAAGTCATTAACACATAAGCACATAAAGTCTTTTATCATTTTATCTTCAATGAATTTTCTTAACTCATTCCGTATAACTCGATAAGAGTTTATCACCTCTATATTTTCGATCTCCTAGAAGGTTATAGCCTAAGGTTTCCCCACCTAAGGTTCATAACCTAAAGCTTTGATACCAACTTGTGACACCCCCAAATCCGGGCACCTCAATCCCACAAATTTGGTGTTCACTGTCCAATTAAATCATAACTAACTACCCATAAACAAAGGATATAATTAAACTCAAAAGCTTAAACAATAAATCTCCCACCAAAGGGTTACATAATCTCAAATAAATCCCAGGTCATCTAACCTTTATTAGAATCATCAGCGGAAAACTAAAACATAATCATAATTAAATCTATTACATAAGCTTCATAAATAAAATATAAATTAAACGTTGTTGTCTAATCAAGCACTTTGTCCTTGCCCTTGCTTGTAGAAAGCTTTTCAAACTTCGTAACTTCATCTCGCATTGTTTTTGCAAGAGTGAGCAAACAATTGCCCATAAGAAGGATAATATACAATAACATTTTATGAATGACAATTAGCCGAAGCTTTCAATGGTAAAGTATTCTTACCGGAACAATAAACTTTAATTCAACAGCTATGAGTTCAAAGGAATAATGAACGTTTAAGTTAACAATAGATATCAACATCAAAGAATACACTGAGGGTCACAAGACCACGAACTCTATTCTAGGTTTTCAAGTATTTCTACTTTAACCTTTAACAGCCTAAAAGACTATAATCATCATCTATGTCCTAGGTTCACGGTGTTTCTATCTGTAACCTTTAAACAGCCTAAACGACTATATGGACCATCATTAGTACTACTCCAAGTGTCATCCCTTTGTACTATGTATTGCGCAAACATTTTAACGCTATTGCGTAGCTCTAAAATAATCCCCTGATATAGGGTTGTTCATCTCTGCTTAGATTATCAGGTTCCGAATCAAAGAAAGTTTGGTTGGGAATTAACTTCAAAGGAAGTCTAGATTTTTAGAACGCTCATCAACTAAGTATTGGTTGAATCAGATAGGAACCAATAACTATTCAAGGGTTTAATTATAATATCTTCATGAACAAGGTATATCGATGAATCAATAAGGCCAGAGTATTAACAATTTCTAAGTTGAACAAATGTTATCATTGACAACATGCTTTCAAAGTTGTGTGAGTACATAAACAAACCAAAGGAAGTTTGGTTTAGGTAGACTTCAAGGGTAATTTAGAGTTTGGAACATTCATCAACTAAGGATTAGTTGAATTGGTAAAGAATTGCTAAGCAACTTAGAGTTCGGTACAATAACGTAAGATAGTACAATGATATTGAAGAACGAAGGTCAAACAACAGTTATTAGTAGCTGAATAAACACACTTCTTACAATAATAATACAGACTTTGAATAAAGAGATAAAGATTAACTAACTTGCTCAACAATAAATGAGGGTTAAAGAACTTGCATGACAATAAATCGTTAAACAAGAGATTAGAAATAGAGAATTTGCATAAGTATAACATAACAGTGAAAAGTAACCTTGCTGAATAATAAAGTAGCAAAGGTTAGGAAACTTGCCTCGTGCGTAGGTTAAATAATCACTACTCACGTTCACCCCAAGTCCTACACATACCATATGTATTGACAATACACATTAGTTACACTAACATTACCTTCATGAGTTGCTTTCTTACTTTTAGTATAGCTACTAACTAAGTTTAAGTTTAAATAACACTACATCTTTTCCTGAACATTACTTTTTAGCTTTATTACAACTACTTAAGTGATCATGTCATTGCACCACATACACATTAACAACTTGATACAACATCCTATTACATGTCCAACATGTTATCATTAAGTTATACTAATACACAAAGGGTTGCACTTGCATTCGCGCATCCTGACGCCCTCCGATTAGCTCCAAATACACAATAGTCCTAAATATGACCATTTTGACCCTTCATAAAGATTTCAAATTGAACGTCTTAAAGAATAAAAGTTATAGGCCTATTCGTCCTCTTTCCGAATCATCTTGAATTACCTCAATCGGAGTTCGTATGCAAAAGTTATGGCCATTTTACTACAGGAGGTCAAAATCGTCAATTGGACCACTTTTTCTAGCGTCAAGCGAGTCAAGGCACCGGGGGCTGAATTCCAATATTTGGGCGTGAACTTTTAGGTCATTTTTTGGCCAAGCATTGATTTTAGTATTGCCGGGGCACGAAATTGAGAAAGCGAAACTTGGCGTTGAGGCTCCGAATTACAGAACACCCCAAAATAAAACACAGAACAAAGCTTTGTCTTAATTTCTAACACCAATTAACATCTATAACTTATGCAAATTACACATAAACTTCACCAAGCATACAAATACTATATTAACACAACTTAAACCATAATTCTAGAAAAATTAAATACTGGAATAGCATATTTTAAAACCATAACTCTATTTTTGATATTTCTTGACACAGTGAACATTGTAATCACAATGATACACCAATTCGATTCTTTTGAACTAAGTTCTTTGTAATTCTTAACAAACTAACTAACATAGTCACAGTTCAATTTCACACACTAAATTGATCATCATAATTATTACTTACATAAGCTACATAAGAAATACATGTACTGACATTATTTCTTCATACTGTCAAACGAATTTAGCATGCAATTCTCATTTAAGCACTACCTCTAATCATCATAAACTCATATAATCACAAGTAACCCATTGTAGGCCTGGTTCCGTTAATTATTATTCTGTTAGAATAACCTGTCTATGCGAAGTACCGCATGCATGGTGATTTCTTTTGTTATTCCATTCTTTATTATACTCAGTTGGTTAAAACTTTGACTTCCATACTCCATGAAATTAGTGGAATATCCTTGATATTTGCGCTTCATCCAAAGATCTTTTTATGAAAATATTCTTCCGAGCATTCTTGAATTTTACTCTACAAAAAGATCATGTTGACAATTTGGACATTATTAGTTCCTGGATAAATTAATTCTTGAACTTGTTTTATTGAATTCTTATATCATTGTCATCATCCTCATGCTTATATTTTTTTGAAAGTCATCTGTGGCCTGTAGTGCATAGATGGACTTGGTATGATTATGACAAGGGATTATTCGTTGTAATCATGACCGTAATGTTACAAATGATGTGGAAAAAGTCCTCATTGGCCCGTAGTGCATTGATGGACAGTTTTTGGTATGATTATGGCTATAGATTCTCTTCGGCCAAGGGTGCAAAGATGAATTATTTTATGGCATGACAAGGACCGTTGATGAAAACATGATTATCTTTAGCCGTAGTGCATGTATAATTCGTGGTCGTGATACTAAAGAATATCCTTGGTCGTAGTGTAGGGGTGATTCGATGATGTGGATTATTTATTAAGCTGAGTCCCAGCGATAAAAGTGATGAAAAACCTTTTAAATCATAAAAGATAGTAGATTTTATTCTCTACTTGACTCTTTTAATGGATTGCTTGTTCCGCTGCAGTTAAACTTGATGTTTGTTATATTGTGTCAGTTTAACACTATTTAAGGCTAATGATAATTTATTCTGCATTATCTTAGTCATAATATTTCTTACTGGGCTAGTTGAGCTCACCCTTTCTGTCACTGTTCTCTTCAGGAAATGAGAATATAGTAGGGACGAGTAGGGGAACGGAGTGATGGTCCTAGATGGTGCATTAGTAGTCCTCACTATTCTATGAAATAGTGTGATAATAATTGTAATGAGGACTCCTTTTGAGTTTGTATACTCTCTAGTTGACAATATTTGTATTCAAACTCTCAGTTTATGTTTTGTTGTATTGTACACGACAGTTGTATTATTAAGTTGTATTTGAATTCTGTACCATGTATCTGGCGACTCAAGATGGGTGATGTATACCTAATTTTGGGGGCGCCACAACAGTATCAAAGCTTAGGGATATGATCCCCGGTCGAGAAGTGAGACAAGAACTAGGAGGAGAGACGGGAATTTCTTCGCTAAGTATGACCTACCTAAGTTTATTTGGTATTTAATTGGTCGGTCAGAATATAGGGATAATATGTTACATGTCAATTAACCTTTGTTTTGTGGCAGTATTTGAAAATGGCATCTAAAAATGTTGAGATAAGCAATGGAGCACAAGAGACCGTTGAGTCTCCACAGATCAATAATCAAGACAATGTGGAACAGGATGGCGATAATCCTCCTATAAACAACAACACCGATCAATTGACGAACGACCGCAGACGCTTAAGAGTTTTTAGAATTCATGCAACATCAAAGTAAGCGGCTCCTCATTCATAATGCATGAGGAAACAATGGCAACCTACGGTTGGTCACCGCTAAGCAATTCAAGGAGCTAGGACCACCGAGTTTTGGGAAAGCGTAACCACTTAAAGGCGAAGACGCGTGGTTAAAGCAGATCACCAAGATATTTGATGTCTTGGGATGTTCCGAGGAGCAAAAGGTTCCCTTTGCCACCTTTATGTTACGGAAGAAGCAGATCAACGGTGGGAATCAGAATCGACTCTACACCGACGACTCAAGATGTCTTGGGAGAAGTTCCAAGAGCTGTTCAATGACAAGTACTTTCCCGAAAGCATTCGTCACATGAAGGAGGTGGAATTTATCAAGTTGGAGAAAAACAACATGACTGTGTCGCAGTACGAAGCCAAGTTTGCCGAGTTGTCCCGATTTGCGTCCCACTTGGTTGATAATGAAGAGAGAATGACGCGGATGTTTTTAAGAGGTTTGAAACCTGAGATACGTCAATATCTTATCTATCATAAACTGTGTTTGTATTCAGATGTTGTTAATAGGGCTCAGTTATTGGAACGCGATAATGAGTCAACCAAACCAAAAGAGAGCAGCGGACAAAATGATAATACCGGTGATAACAGTTATCAAAGCGGTGACAATAAGCATGGAGGGAATCAACATGCCAGAAATGGTAACCACTTCGGTGGTAATCATGGCCAAAACAATGACATTTCAAGAAGAGAAGGTTGAACAATGACGTGAAGACGTCGGCACTAGCACCCGTTTCAAAGGAAGAAGAACGACCACCGGTCGTATGTTTCAAATGCGGACAGGAGGGACACATCCGTCTAAACTGTACGTAGCAATCCAAAACGTGTTTTAATTGCGGAAGAGAATGTCACCTAGCTCGATTTTGTCGTATGGTGAAGTCAAGTCCAGTTGAGATAGTGATGCCAAAGGATGTCCCAGACAAGCCAAAGCCGGTAGTTTAAGAGAGAGCGTTTTTTTTTTCGTGACGAGGAACCTGAATAAAATTATCATGGGTATGTTAGTCATAAACTCTTGCGAAGTCTATACCGTGTTAGATACCGGTTCTACTTACTCTTTTATTTCACTTAGTTGTGTTCAATGTTTGAAGTTAACTCCGGAGAAGTTAGACTTTGATATATCTGTTGGGAGAAACCTTCGTTACCTCCACTATTTATAAATCTTGTTCAAATCAACACTTTCACGTTACCTGTCGATCGTATCTCTTTGAAAATACTTGCCTTTGATGTGATTTTAGGAATCGATTGGTTAACTACTCATCATGCTTTTTGTAAGGTTGTTAACTTTCATACTCTTAACCAACCTGTTATGCGAATTCAAACAACCAAACCACTAAAGTCAATCATTGTCATATCAAGCCATAAGTAAAGAGCCCCGATCCTTTCATTGTTGACTTCCTTGTGTGGAATGCACCGAAGCCGAACTTTTCGTAGGGGACGTTGTGAATAATGATGACAAGTTAATTGGTATCAATGTGACGTGTTATCCAAGTCTTGGATGAGGGTCACAGTTTTGAATGATATTTCTATTGTTAACAAATTTTGTGACGTATTCTTGAAGACTTCTTAGCCTACCCCTAGAGCGTGAAATCGAATTTTGTATTGACCCCCAGTACAAAACCCATTTCTAAAACCCTCAAATATTTCTTTATTTAAAACGAACGTAACATGCACCAAAGACGTTGACTCGAGCTGTTGACGATTACGATCGTACCATGCAATATCATCGTAGGAAAATCAAACATTGTAGCTAACGCGTTGAGTAGAAGATCGTATGCGGTTATAAGTACGAATATACGAACCCACGTGAAGATAACGAATATACGAGTAGAATCGACTTTAATCGATAAAGTTAAAGCCGCTCAAGCTACATACTCTAAGCTGATGAATGTGAAGAATAAGGTTCAATAGGGCATTATTCTAGAAGCAAGAATCGACGAAGAGAGGAAATCTCAACCCTCGATTTAATTGGCCCATTTAAAATCCTCGATCGAGTAGGAACTGTGGCTTATAGACTCATTTTACCGCCAAGTATGTCGCGTGTTTAGAACATTTTTTTACGTATCGATGTTACGTAAATATGTGGACGACCCGAACCACATTATTAAATTAGAACTAGACGAGATAGCAGAAAATTTAACGTATGAGGAGATACGTGTTAAAATCTTGGATAAGAAAGATCGTATTCAACACTCAAATGTTATACCTCAAGATTTAGAATCTAAAATGAAGTCAAGGTATCCTCACCTCTTCGGCATACCAGGTACGTACGTAAATTTTGAGGGCGAAATTTCATAAGGAGGGGAGATTGTGAGATCCCAGATTTTATGAATAAATATTTAATTTTCTCGAAATAATTTTTGTAATATTATGGTGTGGATTTGATGTAATGTTATAGTTGTGGGTAATATTTACAAATTTTGCAAAGTAAGCAAGTGGTTATATAATATTCGATTGGTCGGGGAATATCCGTACGACGGTACAATCATTGGTGGACCCCACAATGGAATTATTGTCGGAATGAGAAAACGACAACAATATTTTTATGAAAATAACGGCGGAAGTTTTACCGATTAATCTTCGTTGAACTACTCGGTAGTAAAAGTAAAAAGAATACGCGCGTGGTTGCATAGTAGCAATACACGGTATTGATTATTAATGCTTACATGATAAGTCACCTCGGTTTTGTTTTATTGGTATTATTAATGTAATAAAACAGAAAAACTTTTTATATAAAACAAAATACTTTTATAAAGTTATTCTATACATATAATATATTATATTTTATTATGCATAGTATTTGCATAGTTCCTGCATAGTAAAATATTTTATAAAGTTATTCGTTTTATTAGATTATAAATAGAATATATTATATTTTATTTAAAAGATTTTGCTTTAAATATGGATCGTCAGATTAAAGTAAATCAATCTGGACCGTTCATGAATTAGTTACTATGCAGTCCATTCTTGTATAAATAGAAGCTCATTCATTCATTATTTCTAACGAATTCATTGAAACTCTAGAAAGAGAAACTACAGAAAGAAAAAAGAAGAGGGTTCTGCTACTTCACTACTACTATATCCAATACTCTTCTTTCTAAGGTAGGGAATATTATTTGTTGTACTTATAAGGGGTATACTTTCTTTCATATTCATGAAGAGAACTTCTGTAATTCCATTCTTTATTATTCTGTTAGAATAACCTGTATACGCGGGATACCCTATACATGGTGAAATTCTTACATTATTCCATTTTTATTATTCATTGGAATATCCTCGTCATGCGTTATCTGTGGGACGGTTTATCTTTATTATTATTACATTTGGAATATCCTATCTCGTATGCGTTTTACGTGGGACTGAATTTAAATCTTTATTGGTATTCTATTGGAATAACTCCGTCATGGGCAACCGCATGCATGGTGATTTCATTATTATTCCGTTCTTTATTATTCTGTTGGAACATCCCGTCTGCATGCTTTACGCATGACACTGGTTCCGTTAATTATTATTCATTGGAATAACTTCTGTCTATGTAAGTCATTATGCATAGTGATTTCTTTTGTTATTCCATTCTTTATTATACTCAATTGGTTAAAACTTTGACTTCCATACTCCATGAAATTAGTGGAATATCCTTGATATTTGCGCTTCATCCGAAGATCTTTTCATGAAAATATTCTTCCGAGCATTCTTGAATTTTACTCTACAAAGCAGTATCATGTTGACAATTTGGACGTTATTAGTTCCTGGATAAATTAATTCTTGAACTTGTTTTATTGAATTCTTATATCATTGTCATCATCCTCATGCTTATGTTTTTTTGAAAGTCATCTGTGGCCTGTAGTGCATAGATGGACTTGGTATGATTATGACCAGGGATTATTCGGTGTAATCATGACCGTAATGTTACAAATGATGTGGATAAAGTCCTCATTTGCCCGTAGTGCATTGATGGATAATTTTTGGTATGATTATGGCTATGGATTCTCTTCGGCCAAGGGTGCAAATATGAATTGTTTTATGGCATGATCGGGACCGTTGATGAAAACATGATTATCTTTAAGTAGTAGTGCATGGATAATTCGTGGTCGTGATACTAAAGAATATCCTCGTCAGAAGTAGTGCGAGGGGTGATTCGATGATGTGGATTATTTATTGTCGAGTCCCAATGATAAAAGTGATGAAAAACCTTTTAAATCATAAAAGATAGTAGATTTTATTCTCTACTTGACTCTTTTAATGGATTGCTTGTTCATTGCAGATTAAACTTGATGTTTGTTATATTGTGTCGGTTTAACACTATTTAAGGCTAATGATAATTTATTCGCATTATCTTAGTCATAATATTTCTTCTTTGGGCTAGTTGAGCTCACCCTTTCATCCTTCGTTCTCTTGAAATGAGAATATAGCGAGGACGAGTCGGGGAACGAAGTGATGGTCCTAGATGGTGCATTAGTAGTCCTCACTGTTCTGTGAAATAGTGTGATAATAATTGTAATGAGGACTCCTTTTGAGTTTGTATACTCTCTAGTAGACAATATTTGTATTCAAACTCACAGTTTATGTTTTGTCGTATTGTACACGACAGTTGTATTTGAATTTTGTACCATGTATCTGGCGACTCAAGATGAGTGATATATACCTAATTTTGGGGGCGTCACAATGTAGGTAGAAACACTTGAAACTATTGGACGGTCACCGCTAAACAGTTCAAGGAGCTGGGACCACCGGAGTTTATTGGAGAGCCAAAACCACTTAAGGCGGATTCATGGATAAAGCAGATCACCAAGATATTTGATGTCTTGGGATGCTCCGAGGAGCAAAAGGTTCCTTTTTCCACCTTTATATTGCGAGGAGAGGCAGATTACTGGTCGGAATCAGTAAAGCGTACTCAACCTACCGCACTAAAGATGTCTTGGGAGAAGTTCCAAGAACTGTTCAACGACAAGTACTTTCCCGAAAGTATTCGTCACATTAAAGAGGTAGAGTTCATCAAGTTGGAGCAGAACAATACGACCATGGCGCACTACGAAGCTAAGTTTGTCGAGTTGTCCCGGTTTGCGTCCCACTTGGTTGATAATGAGGAAAGAATGACGCGGATGTTTTTAAGAGGTTTGAAACCGGAGATACGTCAATATCTTATTTCTCATAAATTATGTTTGTATTCAGATGTTGTAAATAGGGCTCAGTTATTGGACCGCGATAATGGGTCAACGCAACCAAGAGAAAGCAGCCGACAAAATGAAAATACCAGTGGTAACAGTCATCAAAGCAGTGACAACAAACATGGAGGGAATCAACATGCCAGAAATGGTAACCACTTCGGTGGTAATCATGGACAAGACAATAAAAGTGGGAGTTTCAAGAAGAGGAGATTTAATAATGATGGAAGGACGTCAGCACCAACACCTGTTGTTAAGGAAAGAGAACCACCGCCAGTCGTATGTTACAAATGCGGAGGGGAGGGACACATCAGTCCAAACTGTACGCAGCAGTCCAAAGCATATTACAATTATGGAAGAGAAGGTCACTTAGCACGATTTTGTTGTGCACCGAAGTCAAGTCCAGTTGGGATGGAGGCATCAAAGTCCGTCCCAGACAAGTCAAAACCGGTAGTTCAAGGGAGAGCGTTTGTTGTAACCTCCCAGAAAGCAAGGAACCCGAACGAGGTCATCACGGGTAAGTGTGACGAACGAGATTTTTGTAATTTAATTTTAATATTTATCGAAGTAAATAAATATTTTCGATGATTTAATTATTAGATTAAATAATTAATTGATGCAGTTGTGGTAGATTAATTTAATTATATGTGTTACATTTATTAAATTAATGTGGAGAATTTTTATTATCAAGTATGTCATTATGTTAGCTTATTGTATTAAATGAAATATTTATTTAAGCATGATGTTATTTTAATTAATTTAATTATTAATTAGAGATTTAATAATTTGATATAATTAATTAATGAGAAAATTAATTATGTGACTATGTGAATTTATGAGAAATTATTATATTTATTTTGTATTAAATTAAATAATATAATTGAGTTATTGTGTATGAGTGTGACATGATTTAAACTATATTATAAAGCTTTTATTAAATTAAATGACCTTGAATCAATTAAAGCTTTCCAAACAAGGCCCTAGTAGTGGTTGATAGCAGTTACCCATGATTGGGTTAAATCGACCTTAGTCTCTTATCGATTCTTTTCCTTTATCGTATTCTCTCCTTCATTATTACTAAGTCTAAGAAATATTCAGAGAGAGAGTTTGAGAATTGTCAGAGAGAATTAAGATATTGTGAAAGAGATTGAAAGAGGAGAATTTAAGAAAACATCTGAGTCTTCTAATCTATACCTTACACTCGTGGTAATCTCTCCTCCTTTGATTTTTAAAGTTACGTTGTTTAAGTTTTATGAAAATGGCTTTCAAGTTTTCTGTAAGGTCTCTGTATTTATAAAGGGTATGGATTATGTGTTGTATATGTGTTAAATGTTACCATATTGTATTTAATTATATATATTTCATAAACCATATCATCTGTTTCATTAAAATACATCGTATATGTTGATCAAAACTTACAGAGTATGGGTTTGGCCATATGGCCCTTATACGTAATTTTAATGTATCAAACATAAATGATTTTGTAAAATTTATACTCGTATATTATTATGCATGTTAATATGAAGAGACCAAACCTTAAATGAACGGATTCGGTGTTATAACGAATCCAGAGTGTTAATTTTCATGTTTTGTTTTCAAAACCTTCAAGAACATCAAGAAACGTTGAAAATTGCATGCTTTAATTACGTAATTAAGTGTTTAAATTGGTTAAAGTCACTCTATAAATGTTGGGTAATGATTATGTGTGAATTATATCCATGAAGTCTTTAATTTTTCTATTTATTTTCATGTGCATATTTACCACGGCGCCACAAAGTGCACTTGATGCAAGACCTAGTATAAACGTGGTAACCGCATGACGCCTCTTGAGAATGGTCCAGAAATGTAATTTTTAAAGTTTTAAGTCCAGCAATGTATTGTTAACTTAATGTAATGAACATAAAAATATGTTATAAGTATAATGAGGTGTTAAAATAGATATTTAACATGTAACAACATAATTACATGTGGATTGAAATATGGATTTCATATTTAGCTTGTTATTCATGAAGTGTAAATTATGTGACAAAGTGGTAATTTGACTAAGTATAGTCAATATTTGAATTAGACAAAAGAATGAGTTTATGATGATTTGTTAAGTAATAATTAACTGGTATTGTGAATGTGAATGGTATGTAGGATTAAATTCAAAGAACGTGCTTAGTTAAAGTGTAATCTACGCACGAGGCAAGTTTCCTAACCCTACTTGTCATTATTGTTCAAGTTTATTAGTTACCTCGAGTAAATTATCATTACTATTATTCAAGTTCAAATGTTATATTAAAGATTGATTATATTTTTAAAGCATGATTCAGTTATACAATAATTGTCCTATTGTATACTTCTTGAGATTATTATTCAAATCGAATATCATTATTGTTGAACCTTATTAGACTAGTGAACTTTATTGATTCAACTAGTCCTTTGTTGATGGACGTTCTAAATTTCAGAACCCTTATTGAATTATCCAAACCAAACTTCCTTTGGTGCGGACTCGAATGTCAAACTGAGATGAACAACCCTTTAAAGGAATTTACTTATGCGTTATCATTAAGATATTGTGCACAGTATGGTACTAGGGGCTGATCCCCCTAAGTACGAGTAGAAAGGTCCATAGTCTTATGACTGTTAAAGGTTTCAAGTATAACCCTTGATAACCTAGGACATAGTTCAAGGTCTTATGACCCTCAGAAATCTTTTGATTCTTGTTATTCATTCTTGATTCAAAAGTTGAGCTTTTATTTCAGAAGTTATTATTTCTCTCGCATGTTATTATTCATTGTTATATTGTTATACTTTTGGGCAATCGTGCTCACTCTTGCGTAATAATAACATTGCAGTTAAGAACGAAAGAGCAGACGAACCTTCCACTAGTAAAGGCAAGGGCAAGCTTAGCAAGTAATGAAGACTGATTGTTTATGTGATGTAATTAGAATTGATGTTACTTAAGATTTATTGTTTATATTTCCGCATAGATGTTTAAGGTTAGTTTAACCTGGGATTTTATTATTATTTGTATGTTGTAACCCTTAAGGGGAAGATTTTATTTCTATCTATTACATGGTTTGCATTTATTATAGGTAGATAGATAGATGATATTTGTACAGTGAACACCAAATCCCATGGAATTGAAGTACCCGGATTGGCGGGATATTATAGAAGGTTCATACAAGACTTTTCCAAGATCGCAACTCCGTTAACGAATTTAACTCAAAAAGCTGTGAAATTTGTTTGGACGGATAAGTGTGAGGAATGTTTTCAAGAACTGAAGAAGAGGTTGAGTACGGCCCCTGTGTTATCTCTTCCGGATGATACAGGGAATTTTGTTATTTATAGTGATGCGTCGCATCAAGGACTTGGCTGTGTGCTGATGCAAAACGACAAAGTCATTGCGTATGCATCACGACAATTGAAGGATTATGAGAAGGGATATCCGACCCATGACTTAGAGTTAGCTGCAGTTGTTTTTGCTTTGAAAATTTGGAGGCACTACCTCTACGGGGAGAAGTGTGAAATATATACGAACCATAAGAGTCTGAAATATATTTTCACGCAGAAGGATTTGAATATGCGTCAAAGAAGATGGTTGGAATTAATTAAGGATTACGACTGTGAGATTTTATACCATCTGGGTAAAACAAATGTGGTTTCCGATGCCTTAAGTAGAAAGGGTGGTGAGAAATTGATGATGTTGACTGCTCAGGAGGAGCTAATTGAAGAAATAGAAAAACTGGAGTTGGAAGTGAAGTATCCTATGGAGATTGATGAGAAGCTATTTCAGATGCAATCTGGTACAACCCTACTAGATAAAGTTAAAGAGGCTCAACTTCAGGACGAAGAATGTAAAAAGGTGACAAAGAAGATATCTGAAGGAACTGAACCGAGATTTAAGATGGATAAGGAAGGAATACTTAGATTTGAGAGTAGAATTTGGGTACTGCTAGTACAAGAGATTAAGAAAGATATTTTGAGCGAGGCTCATTGTTCACGATATTCGATTCACCCTGGTAGTACCAAAATGTACCAAGATCTTCGACAACATTTCTGGTGGCCGAATTTAAAACGTGATGTTGCAGAATGTGTTGCCAAGTGCCTAACCTGTCAGAAAGTGAAAGCAGAGCATCAGAAACCGAGTGGATTGCTACAACCGTTAGAAATCCCAGAATGGAAATGGGAACATATTACAATGGACTTTGTGGTTGGCCTTCCGACGACTCAGAAAGGCTACGACGCAGTATGGGTTATCGTTGACCGATTGACGAAATCTGCACACTTCCTTCCGATAAAAATTAGATTCAACTTAGATCAGTTGGCGAGGTTATACGTAAAAGAGATTGTTTCGAGGCACGGAGTACCGGTGTCAATTGTTTCTAATAGAGATCCGCGCTTCACATTGAATTTCTGGAAACGTCTTCAGGAATGCATGGGTACACAATTGCGAATGAGTACAGCATACCACCCTCAAACAGACGGACAGAGCAAAAGAATGATTCAGACATTAGAAGATATGCTAAGAGCCTGTGTGATGGACTTTAAAGGAAATTGGGATGATCACCTACCGTTAGTAGAGTTTGGCTACAACAACAGTTACCACGCTAGTATTGGCATGCCGCCTTATGAAGCGTTATACGGCAGAAAGTGCAGAACTCCACTTTACTGGGATGAAGTTGGTGAAAGAAAATTGCTAGGGCCAGAATTGGTACAGCAGACAGCAGAAATAGTCAAAGTGATCCGAGCACGACTGGTAGCAGCTCAAGATCGACAGAAGAAATACGTTGATCCACATCGTAAAAGTATCAAATTTGAATCAGGTAGTTACGTTTTCTTGAAGGTCTCTCCCTGGAAGGGAAAGATCAGGTTCGGAAAGAAAGGAAAATTGAGCCCAAGATTCATTGGACCCTTTGAAGTACTACGAAGAATCGGAGAAGTCGCGTATGAGGTAGCTTTACCTCCATCACTCGAGAATGTCCACAACGTCTTCCATGTTTCTGTGTTACGACCCTACAAAGCTGATTACAAGCATGTAATTGAATACGAACCCCTACATTTTGCAAAAGACTTATCTTACGAAGAAATTCCTGTTCAAATTATTGACAGAAAAGAACAAGTTCTCAGAAATAAAGTAATACCTTCTGTTAAGGTAATTTGGAGGAACCACAACGTTGAAGAAACTACGTGGGAACTCGAAGAGAATATGATGAAGAATTACCCTCATTTATTTACTTAATTTATGTGTAAGCGATTCTGGGGACATAATCTTTGTAAGGAGGGGAGAATGTAACGGGTCGAATTTATTGAGTCATGATTCTGGGGACAGAATCCTTTTAAAGGGGGAAAGATGTGACGAACGAGATTTTTGTAATTTAATTTTAATATTTATCGAAGTAAATAAATATTTTCGATGATTTAATTATTAGATTAAATAATTAATTGATGCAGTTGTGGTAGATTAATTTAATTATATGTGTTACATTTATTAAATTAATGTAGAGAATTTTTATTATCGAAGTATGTCATTATGTGAGCTTATTGTATTAAATGAAATATTTATTTAAGCATGATGTTATTTTAATTAATTTAATTATTAATTATAGATTTAATAATTTGATATAATTAATTAATGAGAAAATTAATTATGTGACTATGTGAATTTATGAGAAATTATTAAATTTATTTTATATTAAATTAAATAATATAATTGAGTTATTGTGTATGGGTGTGACATGATTTAAACTATATTATAAAGCTTTTATTAAATTAAATGACCTTGAATCAATTAAAGCTTGCCAAACAAGGCCCTAGTAGTGGTTGATAGCAGTTACCCATGATTGGGTTAACTGACCTTAGTGTGCGTCAGTTCTTTCCTTTATACGTATTCTCTCCTTCATTATTACTAAGTCTAAGAAATATTCAGAGAGAGAGTTTGAGAATTGTCAGAGAGAATTAAGATATTGTGAAAGAGATTGAAAGAGGAGAATTTAAGAAAACATCTGAGTCTTCTAATCTATACCTTACACTCAGGGTAATCTCCTCCTTCCCAGATTTTTAAAGTTACGTTGTTTAAGTTTTATGAAAATGGCTTTCAAGTTTTCTGTAAGGTCTCTGTATTTATAAAGGGTATGGATTATGTGTTGTATATGTGTTAAATGTTACCATATTGTATTTAATTATATATATTTCATAAACCATATCATCTGTTTCATTAAAATACATCGTATATGTTGATCAAAACTTACAGAGTATGGGTTTTGGCCATATGGCCCTTATACGTAATTTTAATGTATCAAACATAAATGATTTTACAAAATTTATACTCGTATATTATTATGCATGTTAATACGAAGAGACCAAACCTTAAATGAACGGATTCAGTGTTATAATGAATCCGTAGTGTTAATTTTCATGTTTTGTTTTCAAAACCTTCAACAACATCAAGAACAGTGAAAATTGCATGCTTTAATTCTGTAATTAAGTGTTTAAATTGGTTAAAGTCACTTTATAAATGTTGGGTAATGATTATGTGTGAATTATATCATGTGGGTATGTATAAATTCGAGTAGAAAATAAGAAATTGGCATGTTCTGCGATTTTTCATGAATCGCCATTTCTACAGAATCCAGTACACTGCAGCAAGTACCGCAATTACCTTATTTTTTGCCTATTTCTCGTAGCCATTAGTGTCCCATGGCTTGACAGCCAAGACCTAGTATAAACGTGGCGCCGCAGCGCCACTCTGCAGAATGGTCCAGAAATGTAATTTTTAAAGTGTTAAGTCTAGCAATGTATTGTTAACTTAATGTAATGAACATAAAAATATGTTATAAGTATAATGAGGTGTTAAAATAGATATTTAACATGTAATAACATAATTACATGTGGATTGAAATATGGATTTCATATTTAGCTTGTTATTCATGAAGTGTAAATTATGTGACAAAGTGGTAATTTGACTAAGTATAGTCAATATTCGAATTAGACAAAAGAATGAGTTTATGATGATTTGTTAAGTAATAATTAACTGGTATTGTGAATGTGAATGGTATGTAGGATTAAATTCAAAGAACGTGCTTAGTTAAAGTGTAATCTACGCACGAGGTAAGTTTCCTAACCCTACTTGTCATTATTGTTCAAGTTTATTAGTTACCTCGAGTAAATTATCATTACTATTATTCAAGTTCAAATGTTATATTAAAGATTGATTATATTTTTAAAGCATGATTCAGTTATACAATAATTGTCCTATTGTATACTTCTTGAGATTATTATTCAAATCGAATATCATTATTGTTGAACCTTATTAGACTAGTGAACTTTATTGATTCAACTAGTCCTTTGTTGATGGACGTTCTAAATTTCAGTAACCCTTATTGAATTATCCAAACCAAACTTCCTTTAGTGCGGACTCGAATGTCAAACCGAGATGAACAACCCTTTAAAGGAATTTACTTATGCGTTATCATTAAGATATTGTGCATATGATGGTACTAAGGTATCGATCCCCTAAGTACGAAAGTAGAAAGGTCCATAGTCTTACGATTAAAGGTTTCAAGTATAACCCTTGATAACCTAGGACATAGTTCAAGGTCTTATGACCCTCGTAAATCTTTTTTGATTCTTGTTATTCATTCTTGATTCAAAAGTTGAGCTTTTATTTCTGAAGTTATTATTTCTCTCGCATGTTATTATTCATTGTTATATTGTTATACTTTTGGGCAATCGTGCTCACTCTTGCGTAATAATAACATTGCAGTTAAGAACGAAAGAGCAGACGAACCTTCCACTAGTAAAGGCAAGGGCAAGCTTAGCAAGTAATGAAGACTGATTGTTTATGTGATGTAATTAGAATTGATGTTACTTAAGACTTATTGTTTATATTTCCGCATAGATGTTTAAGGTTAGTTTAACCTGGGATTTTATTATTATTTGGATGTTGTAACCCTTAAGGGGAAGATTTTATTTCTATCTATTACATGGTTTGCATTTATTATAGGTAGATAGATAGATGATATTTGTACAGTGAACACCAAATCCCATGGAATTGAAGTACCCGGATTTGGGGGTGTCACAGTAAGCTTATCATAAACTCTAGTGAAGTATATACCTTATTTGATACCGGCTCTACCCATTCTTTTATTTCTCCTACTTGCGCTCAACGTTTAAATTTGACTCCGGAGAAATTGGACTTTGACTTATCGATTAAAACTCCGTTGGGAGAAACCTTCATTACATCCACGGTTTATAAGTCTTGTTTGATTCAAATTGGTAACCGCACATTACTTGTCGATCTTATTTCTTTAAAAATACTTGCGTTTGACGTAATTCTAGGGATTGATTGGTTAACTACTCATCAGGCAAAAATTGATTATTTTTGTAAGGTTGTTAGTTTTCATATTCCTAATCAACCTATTATGCGAATTCAAGCGACCAAACAATTAAAATCAATCACGGTCATTTCAAGCCATAAAGCTATTCGTTTATTGAAAAACGGATGTCAAGCTTTCTTAGCTCATGTCACAGATTTAAAAAAAAAATACGTCAATTTTGAATGATATTTCTATTGTTAATAAATTTCCTGACGTATTCCCTGAAGAACTTCCTGGCCTACCCCCAGAGCGTGAAATTGAATTTTGTATCGACCTTGAACTTGGTACAAAACCCATTTCCAAAGCCCCATATCGAATGGCTCCTATTGAACTTCAGGAGTTAAAGACCCAATTGCAGGAATTGTTAGACATTGGTTTCATTCTTCCTAGTACGTCTCCTTGGGGTGCTCCTGTTCTACTCGTGAAGAAGAAAGATGGGAGTATGCGACTTTGTATTGACTACCGAAAATTGAACCATGTCACCATCAAGAATAGGTATCAGTTATCTCGCATTGATGACCTGTTTGATCAGTTGCAAGGAGCACAATTCTTTTCAAAGATCGATCTTCATTCTGGATATCATCAGCTGAAGGTTAAAACGGAGGATATTCCAAAGACTGCCTTCAGAACTCGGTATGGGCATTATGTATTCTTGGTCATGTCTTTTGGATTGACTAATGCTCCTGCTGCCTTCATGGATATGATGAACCGAGTATTCAAGGAATATTTGGATCACTTTGTGGTTGTATTTATTGATGACGTTCTTATATATTCCAAAAGTTGTGAAGATCATGAGCAACACTTGAGGCTGATACTCCAAAAGCTTCGTGAAAACAAGCTTTATGCCAAGTTGAAGAAATGTGAGTTCTGGCTTGAGGAAGTTGCATTCCTTGGGCATGTGATATCAAATCATAGAATATCTGTTGACCCAGCGAAGATTGAAGCAATTCAAAGCTGGGAGCAACCAAAGTCAGTGACCAAAGTACGTAGCTTTCTCGGCTTAGCTGGTTATTATCGGAGATTCGTGGAAGGATTTTCTCGAATCGCTACTCCATTAACTCAGCTGACTCGAAAAGATAAAAAGTTTGGTTAGAGCGAGGAATGTGAGAAGAGTTTTCAAGAACTCAAGGGAAGACTCATTTCAGCACCTGTTCTGACAATACCATCTGGCTCGGAGGGATTTGTCATCTACAGTGATGCTTCGGGCAAAGGGTTAGGATGTGTTCTCATGTAACATGGGAAAGTCATAGCATATGTCTCTCGGCAACTCAAAGAATATGAGAGGAATTATCCTACTCATGATCTAGAGTTGGCAGTTGTTGTCTTCGCACTTAAGATTTGGAGGCATTACCTGTATGGAGAGAAGGTGGAGATCTATACGGATCATAAAAGCCTCAAATATTTCTTCACTCAAAAGGAACTTAACATGTGGCAACGACGTTGGCTTGAACTGTTGAAAGATAATGATTATACCATTCAATACCATCCCGTAAAGTTTAACGTAGTAGCCGACGGCGCATTAGTAGAAGATCATATGCGGGTACGAGTGCAATATTGTCCATACAAAGGCCCATTTTGTATGACTTACAATGGATGGAGATAGAGTTAAAGACTTCAGGGACCCATGTGATGATGGAGAATATACGAGTAGAACCGACTTTAATTGATAAAGTTAAAGTTGCTCAAGCTCTGGACACGGAGTCGTCATTATAAGGAAGAAAGTGGAAGAAGATGCTATTCCGGAAGCAAGAATCGATGAAGAAGGAATACTTTGAGTCAACTCCAGACTTTGTGTTCCTAACGACCCTAATTTAAAGTATAAAATCATGATAGAGGCGCACAACACACCGTTCGCAATCCATCCTGGCAGTACCAAAATGTATCATGATCTTCGACATATATTTTGGTGGAGCAATATGAAGATAGAGATAGTGGAGTTTATCTCAAGGTGTTTAACTTGTCAACGAGTCAAGGCGGAGCATCAAGTACCAAAAGGTCCATTATAACCACTTGAAATTCTAGAATGGAAGTGGGAGCACATTACCATGGATTTCGTTACTAGTCTTCCCAAGGTTTCTCAAGGCCTAGATTCAATTTGGGTCATTGTTGATAGATTGACCAAGTCTGCTCACTTCTTACCTATACGAGAAACATATATACTTGAACGTCTTGCTCGTATGTACATAAATGAGATTGTAAGATCAAGATGGTATGCCAAGATCCATAGTTTCGATCGAGACCCAAGATTCACTTCACGATTTTGGGTTAGTTTGCAGGTAAAGCTATGGACACGAATTTATGATTTAGTTTCAAGATATCATCCTCGAGACGGATGGGCGTTCGGAAAGGACTATTCAAACTCTTGAAGATCTATTAAGACTACGTGTCCTTGACTTCAAAGGAAGTTGGGACAAGTTCTTACCATTGGTGGAGTTTTCCTACAATAACAGTTATCAAGAAAGTATTGGCACGGCTCCATTTGAGGCGTTGTATGGGAGAAAGTGTCATTCTCCAGTATGCTGGAATGAGGTGGGTGAAGCAACATTATTGGGATCAAAGTTGGTATATATGACTACAGAAAAGATTCAAATAATCCGACAACGTATAAAAACTTCACAAGATCGACAAAAGAGTTATGCTGATCTTCATCGAAAGGACGTAGAATTCAATATTGGAGATCATGTGTTGTTACATGTTGCTACATGGAAAGGAATTACGAGATTTGGAAAGAGAGGAAAGCTCAATCCTCGATTCATTGGCCCATTTTTAATTCTCGAGCGAGTAGGAACTGTGGCCTTTAGACTCGCCTTACCGCCAAGTATGTCTCGTGTTCATAACGTTTTTCACATATCTATGTTACATAAATATGTGAAAGACCTGAACCACATTATTGAGTTAGAACTGGATGAAATAGAGGAAGATTTAACGTATGAAGAGTTACCTGTTAAAATCTTGGATAAAAAGGATCATGTTCTACGCTCCAAGGTTATACCTCAAGTCAAAGTTTTGTGGAGAAACCACGATGTGGAGGAAATGACTTGGGAGTTAGAATCTGAGATGAAGTCAAGGTATCCTCATTTCTTTGATATACCAGGTATGTACCCTAATTTCGAGGATGAAATTTCATAAGAAGGGGAGGTTGTATGACCCCAACTTTTATGAATAAAGAATAATTTTCTCGAAATATATTTTTGAATATTATGGTGTGGAATTAATATAATGTTATAGTTGTGGGTAATATTTATAAATTTTGCAAAGTAAGCAAGTGGTTATATTATTGGTCAGGGAATATTCGTTTTAACAGGAAATATTTGTACGACGGCACAATATTTGGTGGACCCCACAAATGTAATTATTGTCGAGTTAAAAATGATGTAATTATCTTTTATAAAAATAATGGCGGAGGTGTTACCGTTAAAACCGTTGAACTACCCGATAGTAGTAAAGTACGATGTCTGGCGTGGTTGCATAGTAGCATTACCAGATTGATTATTAATGCTTACGTGAGAAGTCACTCAATTATACTCAATTATTGCTACAGTAATTGCTGCATCATATCTCTCATATTATTGATTCAATTATTGTTACAGTATCATCTGCATAATATGATATATTATTAAATCAATAATTGAGACGACAAAGTTATTCATATTATTATTTGCAATATTGACAATGTCTAGAAGTTTTGTCAAGGAGAGGTTTGGTCACCTAATTGCGCGCCAATAAGGAGAAATCCTTATCGAAAAGCCCCCTCTTTCTTGGAAACGACCTGGTTGATAAATATTATGAATTATAATATTAATGATGAATAAGTTCGTGTTGATTAAAGATGAATTTTATAGTTCCATTGTGTTGGAATTATTTAGGTTAGTGGAAATTGACATTTGTTTCGATAATAATTGATGTCTGGAGGTTATATTGTTCAATCGGGTATTTGGGGTACTTTTCGTGTCCGAGTACTATTCACGAGTTACTATTCATGAGTTACTATTCACGAGTTACTATTTATGGGGTACTATTCACCCGTAAAATAAATTTCTTTTCGGTCCAAATCATTTTTGGGTACAATATTATTCCATGAGGAGATGTGCTAATTTTTCAGACCGTTGGTTGAAGATATAATAGTAAATCAATATGGACCGCTGGTGGAAAGTTATAATAGTAAATCAATATGGATCGCTGGTTTAAAGTTTTAATAGTATACCAATATGAACCGTCCGTTTAAAAGTAAATCAATCTGGACAGTTCATGAATTAGTTACTATTCAGTCCATTCTCCTATAAATAGAAGCTCATTCATTCATTATTTCTTACGAATTCACTGAAACTCTAGAGAGAGAAACTATAGAGAGAAAGAAGAAAAGTATTCTGCTACTTCACTACTCTAATATCCAGTTTCTTCTAAGGTAGGAAATATTATTTGTTGTACTCGTAAGGAGTATTATTTCTTTCGTATTCATGAAGAGAACTTCTGTTATTCTATTCTTTATTATTACATTGGAATAACTCATATCATGCATGCGGTCTATCGCATGCACAGTGAATTCTGTTGTTATTCCATTCTTATTATTCATGTTGAATAACTTTTGTTTATCTGAAGTACCGCAGACATGGTGAAATTCTTCTAATATTCCGTTCTTTATTATTACATTTAATATCCCGTCTACATGCGTTCTGTGGGATTCGGTTCCATTATTTATTATTCTATCGGAATATCACGTCTGTATGCGTGCTTTCTGTGGGATTCGGTTCTATTATTTATTATTCATTTGGGAATAACACATGCATGCGATCTATCGCACACATGGTGAATCCTTCTGTTATTCCATTCATTATTATTCTATTGTAATAACCTGTCTATGTGGATTACCATATGCATGGTGAATGATCCTTCATATTCATTCCTTATTAAATTGTGGAAATGATCTGTCTATGTGGATTACCGCACGGCGGGCAAAAATCCATTTGTAGTTTCATATATTCTATTATACTCAGTTGGTTAAAGCTTTGGCTTCTATACTCCATGAAATTAGTGGAATATCCTTGATATTTGTGCTTCATCCAGTATCTTTTCATGAAAATATTCTTCTGAGCATTCTTGAATTTTACTCTACAAAGCAGTATCATGTTGACAATTTGGACGTTATTGGTTCCTGGATAAATTAATTTATAAATCTTTAAAATTTATTCTTGAACTTGTTTTATTGAATTATTATGTCATTATCATCATCCTCATGCTTATATTGTGATGAAAGTCACCTTTGGCTTACGTGCATAGATGGACTTGGTATGATTATGACCGAGGATTATTCAATTATAATCATGACCGTAATATGACCGAATGATGTGGTAAAAGTCCTCATTGGCTGTAGTTCATTGGTGGATGAGTTGTTGGTATGATTATGACCAAAGATTATTCGGTATAGTCATGACCATTGATGATTACATGAATATCCTTGGCCGTGGAGCAAGGATGATTCGATTTTTATTTAAAAGTGAGTCTCAAATGATAAAGTTGATGAAAACTTTTTAAATCATAGAAGATAGTAGATTTTATACCTTACTTGACTCTTCTAATGGATTTCTTGATCCGCTGCAGTTAAACTTGTTGTCTATTGTATTCTATCAGTTTAACATTGTTGAAGGCTAATGATAATTTATTCTGCATTATCTTAGTCATAATATTTTTTACTGGGCTGGTTAAGCTCACACTTTTGCTTTCATTGTTCTCTTCAGGAAATGAGAACGTAGCAGGGACTAGTCGGGGAATAGAGTGATGGTCCTAGATGGTACATTAGTAGTCCTCACTATTCTGTGAAATAGTGTGAAAATAAATGTAATGAGGACCCCATTGAGTTTGTATATTGTCTAGATGACAATATTTGTATTAAAACTCACAACATATGTTTAGTCGTATTTTACACGACTGTTGTATAATTAAGTTGTATTTGAATTTTGTACCATGTATTTGGCGACTAAAGATGGGTGATGTATACCTATTTTGGGGGCGTCACAATTACATGTGCTATCAAGTCTTGGATGAGAGTCACAGTTTTGAATGATGTTTCTATTGTTAATAAATTTGCTGACGTATTCTCTAAAGACTTCCTAGCCTACCCCCAGAGCGTGAAATCGAATTTTGTATTGACCCCAGTACAAAACCCAATTCTTAAACCCTCAAATATTTTTTTCACCCAAAACGAACATATTATGCTCCAAAGACGTTGGCTCAAGCTGTTGAAGATTACGATTATACCATTCAATATCATCGTGGAAGAGCGAATGTGGTAGCTGATGCGTTGAGTAGAAGATCGTATGCGTTTACGAGTGCGATGTTGTTAACACAAAAACCCATTTCGTATAACTTACAAAAGATGAAGATAGAGTTAAAGACTCTAAGGACCCACGTGGTGATATCAAATATACGAGTAGAATCGACTTTAATCGATAAAGTTAAAGCCATGCAAGCTACATACCCAGAGCTGATGAATATGAAGAATAAGGTTCAAGAGGGCGTTATTCTAGAAGCAAGAATCAATGAAGAGAGGAAATCTCAACCCTCAATTTTATTGGCCCATTTGAAATCCTTGATCGAGTAGGAACTGTGGCCTATAGACTCGTTTTACCGCAAAGCATGTCGCGTGTTCATAACGTATTTTTCACGTATCGATGTAACGTAAATATGTGGATTACCTGAACCACGTTATTAAATTAGGACTAGACGAGATAGTAGAAGATTTAACGTATGAGGAGATACGTGTTAAAATCTTGGATAAGAAGGATCGTATTCAACACTCAAAGGTTATACCTTAAGAGTTATAATCTGAAATGAATTCAAGGTATCCTCATCTCTTCGGCTTACCAGGTACGTACGTAAATTTTGAAGGCGAAATTTCATAAGGAGGGGAGATTGTGAGACCCCAAATTTTATGAATAAAGATTTAAATTTCTCGAAATATTTTTTTTAAAATATTATGGTGTGGATTTGATATAATTTTATAGTTGTGGGTAATATTTATAAATTTTGCTAAGTATGCAAGTTGTTATAAAATATTCTTTTTGTCAGGGAATATCCGTACGACGGCACAATCATTGGTGGACCCCACAACGGAAGTATTGTCGTAGTTAGAAAATGACAGAATTATCTTTTTATAAAAATAATGGCGAAAATTTTACCGTTAAAATGTTGAACTACCCGGTAGTAAAAGTACAGTAATATGCATGGTTGCATAGTAGCACACAGTATTGATTATTGATGCTTACGTGAGAAGTCACTCAGTTATACTCAATTATTGCTACGATAATTCTTCGCATCATATCTCTCATATTATTGATTCAATTATTGTCACAGTATCATCTGCATAATATTTATTATTATTAAATCAATAATTGAGACGACAAAGTTATTCATATTATTATTTGCAATATTGACAATGTCTAGAAGTTCATCAATGAGAGGTTTGGTCACCTAATTGCGGCTTGATAAGGAGAAATCCTTATCGGAGAGCCCCCTCTTTACTGGGAACGACCTAGTTGTTAAATATTGTGAGTTATAATATTAATGATGAATAAGTTCGTGTTGATTAAAGATGAAATTGATAGTTCCATTGTGTTGGAATTATTAGTGTTAGTAGAAATTTGCATTTATTTCGATAATAATTGATGTCTGGAGGTTATATTGACCAATCGGGTAATTAACCGGATAAATGAGCAATTAATTGCTATTGATTCACATGATTATAACTATATGATCACATGTGTGTACTATTGATTTACATTCATTTACTATTAGGGGAGTTGGTGGAAGATTGATAATACTTGCATGACTAAATTAAAATTGGAGGTATAGATGGAGATACTATACTGTAATTGTTTTTTTCACATGATTAGAACTATTGAGTCACATGATTTACTATTGATTCACATGATTTACTATTAGGGGATGTGGTGCAAATTTGATAATACATGCAGGACTAAATTAAAAATTAAGGAAAAGAGGAAGGTATTATACTGTAATATTTTGAGCCCCAAAATGTGTAATTATCGAAATTATATTTTCCTACAAATAGAAGCTCATTCTTCTTTCATTTCTCACCAATTCACTAAAGCTATAGAGCTATTATTATAGAGAGAAAGAAGAAGAGAAGTCTGCTACCTCACTATTCCAGTATCCAGTCTTCTTTTAAGGTAAGGGGTATTATTCTTTTGTATTCATGAAGAGAGTTATTTTCTTTCAATACTCGTAAGGGTTGTTATTCCATTCTTTATTATTATGTTGGAATAACCTGTCTATGTGAAGTACCGCATACATGGTGAAATTCTTCTGTTATTCCATTCTTTATTATTCTCGTTGGAATAAACTCGTCATGCGGATCTATCGTATGCCAGTGAATTTCGTTGTTATTCCATTCTTTATTATTACGTTGGAATATCACATGCGTGCGAATTACACATGACCGGTTCCGTTCTTTATTATTCTATTGGAATATCCTGTCTGTGCGGATTACGCATGACCTAGTTCCATTCTTTATTATTCTGTTGGAATAACACATCTATGTGGATTTCGCGATGCATGGTGAATGATCCTTCGTATTCATTCTTTATTAAATTGTGGAAATGATCTGTCTACGTGGATTACCGCATGGCGGTGAAAATCCATTTGCAGTTTCGTGTATTCTATTATACATGTATGAGATATCATTTCTTTTGTACTCGTCATGAAATATCATTTTCTTTGGTATTTTTTCTTTTACGAGTTACTATTTATGGGTTACTATTCACCTAATTACTATTCACTCTAGTATCATTCACTCGGGTATTCGGGACACTTTTTGTGTCGGGGTACTATTCCCGAAGTACTATTCATAGGGTACTATTCACGGGGTACTATTTACCCGAAAAATACATTTCTTTTCTGTCCAAATTATTTTTGCTACATGAATATTATTCTTGAATTTTACTCCACAAAGCAGTATCATGTTGACAATTTGAACGTTATTGAATTCTGGATAAATTAAATTATAAATCTTTAAAATTTATCCTTGAACTTGTTTTGTTGAATTGTTATGTCATGGTCAACATCCTCATACTTATATTGTGATGAAAGTCATCTTTGGCTTACGTGCATAGATAGATTTGGTATGATTATGACCAGGGATTATTCGGTATAATGATGACCGTAATGTAACGAATGATGTGGTAAAAGTCTTCATTGGCCTGTAGTTCATTGATGGACAGTTGTTGGTATGATTATGACTAGGGATTATTTGGCATGATCATGACCATTGATGAATACACGAATATCCTTGGCCCGTAGTGCATGGATAATTTGTGGTCGTGATACTAAAGAATATCCTTGGCCGTAGTGCAGGGGTGATTCGATGATGTGGATTATTTATTAAGCTGAGTCTCAGCGATAAAGTTGATGAAAAACATTTTAAATCATAGAAAATAGTAGATTTTATTCTCTACTTGACTCTTCTAATGGATTGCTTGTTATTGATTAAACTTGATGTTTGTTATATTTTATCAGTTTAACATTGTTGAAGGCTAACGATAAATTATTCTGCATTATCTTAGTCATAATATTTCTTCCTTGGGCAAGTTGAGCTCACCATTTCTTTCATTGTTCTCTTGAAATGAGAATATATAGCTGGGACGAGTCGGGGAACGGATTGAGGGTCCAGATGGTTGTTTTAGTAGTCCTCACTATTCTATAAAATAGTGTGACAATAAATGTAATGAGGACTCCATTGAGTATGGATATTATCTAGATGACAATATTCTTATTAAAACTCTTAGATTATGTTTTGTCGTATTTTACACGACTGTTGTATAATTAAGTTGTATTTTAATTTTGTACCATGTATTTGGCGACTCAAGATGGGTGATGTATACCTATTTTGGAGGCCAACCATCATCCATCTTGGGTCGTCAAATACATGGTACAGAATACAAATATAAACTTAATTATACAACCAAAGCTGAGAGTTTTTACACGAATATTATCTCATAGACAGTATCCAAACTAAAATTCAATCCTCATTACATTTATTATCACACTAAATAGTGAGGATTACTAAAACAGCCATCTCGGACCATCACTCCATTCCCCGACTAGTCCCGGCTATGTTCTCATTTCCTGAAGAGAATAATGAGAGCAAAAGGGTGAGCTTAACTAGCCCAGTAATAAATATTATGACTAAGATAATGCAGAATAAGTTCTCGTTAGCCTTCAACAATGTTAAACTGATAGAATATAATAGACAACAAGTTTAACTGCAGCGGAATAAGCAATCCATTAGAAGAGTCAAGTAGAGCATGATATCTACTATCTTCTATGATTTAAAAAGGTTTTCATCAACTTTATCGCTGAGACTCAGCTAAATAAATAAACCATATAATCGAATCTTCCATGCACTACGGGCCAAGGATATTCATGTAATCATCAATGGTCATGATTATACCGAATAATCCATGGTCATAATCATACCAACAACTGTCCATCAATGCATTACAGGCCAATGAGGATTTTTACCACATCATTTGTAACATTACGGGTCATGATTATACCAAATGATCCATGGTCATAATCATATCAATCAACAGTCCATCTATGCACGTAAGCCAAAGATGACTTTCATCACAATATAAGCATGAGGATGATGACAATGATATAAAAATTCAATCAAATGAGATCAAGGATAAATATTAAAGACTTTAAATTTATCCAGAGTTTAAAAATATCAAATTGTCAACATGATATCGCCAGGAGTAAAATTCAAGAATAATATTCATGTATCAAAAATAATCTTGGGCATAAAAGAAATCAATTTTTATCGTGAATTCTACGGATGAATAGTACCCGAGTAAATAGTACCCCGTGAATAGTATCCCAGCATGAAAAGTGCCCCGAATACCCGAGTGAATAATATTTGAGTGAATAGTAACTCGTGAATAGTACCCCGGCATGAAAAGTGCCCCGAATACCCGAGTGAATAATATTTTAGTGAATAGTAACTGGGTGAATAGTAACCCATGAATAGTACTCCGGTGAAAATATTAATATTTAATAAGAGAGTTCATATCAATATTCCAATGAAATGATATTGGATGAAGCACAAAACTCAAGGATATTCAACTAATTTTAAGGATTATAGAAGCAATACTTGCCATAGTAAGTTTAGATTTAAGAATATGAAAAGAAATAACATACGAAACTACAAATGGATTTTCACATGTCATACGGTACGTAATCCGCGTAGACAGGTTATTCCGACATATTAAAGGATGAATACGAAAAATAGTATTCCTTATGAATACGAAAGAAATAATAACCCTTACGAATACAACAAATAATATCCCTTACCAAACGAAAATAACATCCCTTACCTTAGTAGAAGACTGGATACCGCAATAGTGAAGTAGCAGAATACTCTTCTTCTTGCTCTCTATAGTTTCTCTCTCTATAGTTTCTCTTGTGAGTCTTAGTGAATTGGTGAGAATGAAAGAAGAATTAAGCTTCTATTTATAGGAGAAATGACTAAATAGTAACTAATTCACGAACTGTCCAGATTGATTTACTATTAGAACGAACGGTCCAGATTGATTACTATTAAAACCACAACCGACGGTCCAAATTGATTTACTTTTAAAACCACCACCGACGGTCCAGATTGATTTACTTTTAAAAACACCACCGACGGTCAAGATTGATTTACTATTAAAACCACCACCGACGGTCCAGATTGATTTACTATTAAAACCATCATCGACGGTCCAGATTGATTTACTATTAAAACCACCATTGACGGTCCAGATTGATTTACTATTAAAACCACCACCAATGGTCCAGATTGATTTAACTTATTACACTTTAGTTCCCCTAAAGTTTTCCAAGTTTGCATTATTCCCCTCTAACTTTTGTAATTCACTTATCTTCAATAAACACATTCTTAATACTTTAACAATTATTCATCATTAATATTATAACTCACAATATTTAACAATCAGATCATTCCAGGAAAGAGGGGGCTTTTCGATAAGGATTTCTCCCTATTAGCGCGCAATTAGGTGACCAAACCTCTCCTCGACAGAACTTTTTAGACATCGTCAATATTGCAAATAATAATATGAATAACTTTGTTGTCTCAATTATTGATTTAATAATAGAAAATATTATGCAGATGATACTGTGACAATAATTGAATCAAATAACGTGAGATACTATGCAACAATTATTGTAGCAATAATTGAGCAAACTGAGTGGCTTCTTACGTAAGCATCAATAATCAATACCGTGTGCTACTATGCAACCACGCGTTTTACTGTACTTTTACCACCTGCTATTTCAACAGTTTAACAGAAAAACTTTCGCTGTTATTTTTATAAAAAGATATTTCTGTCGTTTACTTCGTGGCGGTTGATCGTTTTTACTACTTTCTGTACATTTCGTCCTGCGTGGAGTGTATTTTGTGGCGGTTGATCGTCTTTATAGCTTTATTTATTTTTCCGATCCCCCATGGAGGTGTTTTGTGGTGGTTGATTGTGCTTTTATAGTTTTATTTATATTTCTGATCCCCCATGGAGGTCCTTCGTGGTGGTTGATCTTGTCTATATATATATATATTTACCGCTTTTATATATATTTACATTTTTGATCCCCCATGGAGGTGCTTCGTGGTGGTTGATCATGTTTGTATATATATATTTATAGCTTTTGTATATATAACTGCTTACTGCTTTTCATATAAATTGCGGCATAATGTGAGCCTAGGAATCATGTGATCACAGATTCAGTTCCCGTGATGGACATTTTCAGCTGTAAGCAGCTTGTAAATTTATTCACGGTGTTTGGATTTCCTTAGATGGCTCCCATGCCCATAAGGAATTCGGCACTGCTTTGTACATTATTTTCTCAAAGATGCTTTGCATCTCGAAAATAAAAGCAATCCAGCCGAACATTTAATAAAATGGAAGTATTAAAAGGTCTCAATTACTATTGATCATATGGGTTTGAAAAAACCTCTTTTACAAAACATCATTGTTATATCTGGTTTAAAACTGAATTTTTACATAAATTCAAACCCTGTGTATATAGGTGCGAACGAGGCCTCTCACAACTTCCAAATAACAGCACATTGACCCACACACACACACATTCATATAACAGTTTCTTGAAAAGTGGCGGTCATCGTGGTAACACGGATGTCGGGGGGTGCCTAACACATTCCCTCCGCATAATCAAGTCCCCGGAAACTAATGAATCTCGGTTTCACTGACCCGTTTAGCAGTGTCATATCACTGGGTTAATGTGCAAACCTTTTCTCAGTTGTGTTGGTATAACCATTTAAAAAACCAACTGGCGACTCTTACAGTCAAATCATCGACATATAAATGTGGGACCTTTTCACAACTTGTTTTTCCAAACAAATCTCACCTAATATGACAACACCAAAAGACAAGAACAGAAAAGGGACAAATAAAAATCCTGACGTCGACAGGTGGCGACTCCGCTGGGGACTCTAGTAAGATGACTTAAGCCGCTATTACAAGCTTTTGAAAACTATTATATGTTTGTGTGTGGATGTTGCATTTATATTTGATGGATGTGTACGAATGCATGTACTTACTGTACTTAATGGTTTACACTATATCTGCTTTTGATATTAGTGCTTCGCACATGTCATCATTTTCATACACGGTGATATACGTTGTATGTGAATTATGTTGTGTGTTTCCTCCATTAGGAGGCTATCCTGTCGGTGTTTGATTACTGGACTCGTAGGAAAACTAATTCCAACGAGGCTTAGGAAAGGCACCACCCAAATTCACTCCAGTTAAAAGACCAGATTAACTTCCCGTCGAGTAAATTGTGATGATTTGGGAACCTTCATGCCAAAAAGCCATGAGAGTAACCTAAGATAGGTCAACCTCTGATAAACCAAACGTAGAGAAAAGTCTCTTCATGCTTTCTCACGTAAAGTCAATTACTTGTAATTTCATTCCATATTCTTCTCCATGTAATGAGAAATATGAAGAAATATGTGTACACGCATATTTACATGTTATCCTGTATTATAAATAGCTAACATCCATTTTGCAGGATAAAATTCCTAAAACGGATACATCATATAGCATGTAAACATTTATACACTCCCTAAAAACTAAACTACATCAGTTTTTTTACAGGGAAACAATCAGACATATTACCCGTATAAAGTCCAAAAAGGTCATGAGCCTACAGCCAATTATGTCCTCATCTGACCAGACTAATCTTAATCCAGTCTCTCGCAAAGAATTCGACGGATTAAGTAAACAAATCACAGATTTGGTTGTTCTACTTAAAGAACTACACCAATCTACTCAGGGTACAAGGATACTCGTACATGCTGAATCCTCTGCACAAGGAGGAACCCAAGGTCTGGATAAAGCCATTCCAGTACCTGAGCTTCAGTTGGATCCAACAAACAAAATTCATGATACCACCTATCTCAAAGAAGATCTAGACGTCGGTTATATCAAAAAGAAAGTCCTTCAGATGGAAGAGACCATCCATTCTATCAAAGGAATTGGAGCATATGGGAGTGTTTCATATGCTGACCTTTGTATATTCCCTGGTGTGCATTATCAAGAGAAGTTCAAGACTCTTGACTTTGAAAAGTATGACGAGTTAGGAGATCCTTACACACATTTAAAGGTATTCATTGGAGAACTCGGATCTTATGCTGAGGATGAGAAGCTCAGAATGCAGCTGTTCCTGAAAAGCCTGACTCGAGAAGCTCGATCGTGGTATACCCGATTAGACAATTCAAAGATTCATAGCTGGGAGGAGCTAGCTCATGCCTTCCTCACTCAATACAGCTTTCAGTCTCAAATGGCCCCTGACTGGTACCAAATTACTAAAGTCAGGAAACAAACCAATGAATCTTTTAGAGAGTATGCTCAAAGGTGGAGGCGCCTTGCTGCTCAAGTTATTCCCTTTATGAATGAGTCAGATATGGTGATGACCTTCTTAGACATACAAGAAGCTCCTTTCTATGAGAGAGTCTTAGCTGGTACTGGCAAACCATTCTCTGAAATGATTAAACATGGGGAGATGGCTGAGATGGGATTAAAGTCAGGAAAGATTGAAGACCTAGCTGCCCTTAAAGCTGTTGCTGAGCACATCCAGTCCATAAATTATGGAAACAACCCCTGGAGGGTCTATAAAAAGAAAGAGGAGGATGTTTCCTTGATACTACAAGGTCAGAAGGGCAGTCAGGATATGCTTATCCTGTAGCATCCCCAAATCCGGGTACTTTTTACCTCAGTTCTGGTACATTATTTCTACAACTATTGCGGAAGATATAAACATAAATTACTTATACATTAAACTTTTATAACATAAATCCCAAGGTCTACAACCTTAACTTATTACATACCTTCAATATCTTAGAAGATTTACAATGCTATTTTCATCAAAAAATTTAATAGATCTAACTGCAACGTAATTTAATCTTGCACTTTGACTTTGCTTCTGTCTTTATTCGAGCTTTCATCTAAATCTGAAAATTTTATCATGATATAGCAAGGGTGAGCAACAAATTTGCTCAGCAAGTTTTAAATACAATGAAGATATATCATGATTGAAAAGAATGAATAAGCTTTCAAGTTTTCAACAATATAATAACTATGAAATAACATGAATCAAGTTTCAATAATTGCATGACTGAATCAATAATGTTTGAAGGTCAACAATAACCATAAATAATTTAACTGAACCTTATGGTAATGAAGGTGATCAGCCTTTCATACCTGATGAACATATGCAACATGCACTATGTGCGAATCAAAAATCAGCATAGATGTGAATAATCACCAACAATTATTCACTAACATACTTTGAACATACAACTCAAGTTTGAGTTAAGGAAACTTGCCTGATTCATTGACTACTGCTACGCAGTTTAAGTTAACTTCTTTTGGTAAGCATATCATTAAAAATAAGATTGGTCTTTCAATCAGTATATTCTACTTTGTATCATAATACAATTACTTTATTAATAGATTATCTAACACTTAATCAAATATTAGATAACATCTTAACACATCAGTATTATTATCACTCTTTGAAAATTCTTTAATCACTATATCATATCCATTATGATTTAACACTCACTTTTTCATTTCATAAGTTATTCTTTAACATCTAATAAGTCAAAAACTTATCCAGCAACCTGGATTCTAAATCTAGCAACCCAAACGGCAATCCAGCTAATTGGATTCCAAATCTAGCAACTATATTGCAATCCAACAAACCTGGATTCACCAATCCATCAATCTAGTAAGTTGGATTCTAAATCCTTCAATTCGGCAAGCTTCTTTTCAATCCAACAAGCTGGATTCCATATCCTTTTTTACAGAAATACCAAATCAGTTTATTATTTTTCTATCCTTTGTCCAAACACATATACATATATTTCATACACAAAAATTATATTTCCATAATTTTCCAACTTCCTTTTGTATTTTTCAAAAATCATTTTTAGTCAATTCCTTAAGAAATTAGCCCCATCACGCTTAACTCCAGAAATTCCCATCTTTTGACACAATCTTATACGTGTTAATGTGACACTCCAGTTTAAATTTCGTGGCGATCGGAGTTATAGAACTTCGGTTATAGGATTTTTGTCGGAAAATCACAGAAATTGAAATGGTCATAACTTGGTCATTTTAAGTCGGAATGAGCTCATTTTTGGATAGGAGGTACTTAATACCATATATGTTCATGTCCCAAAAGGCCGGAATGTTTCTCACACATTACGTTGCCGAAACAGTCCCTGGAAAATCTTGGCAGTTTACTTTTTGATTTTTTGCAGTTTTTTGTGCTTTGTTAAAAATATTCCATACGGAAATCTACAACTCCTTTTTCAGTGATTCCACTTGGAGATGTTAGATACCTTATCATAGTATCCTCCCAAATTTTTCCAGAATTTTTAAATGTCAGAAAAATGATGAAACCACCCCTGGCATTGACTGTTCAAAAACAGTCTATTTTTCCTTTTTATCAATGAAACTGTTTTTGCTAAAACAGTCATTACAGCTTGTGTACTCAACATTTTTGAGTGCTACCACTTGGGTTTAGTAGTTAACTTACATATCTAGCACCTCTCTTTGACGAATCAGAAAAAGAAGGTGTAGATCAAAAATGGTGAAAATCCAAAGTACATAGAATTTTTAGGGCTTATAAACTAGAAAATCACTTTTTCTTTACTTTTGATTTCCAACTAAAATAACACCCAATATGAGTATATCTAAACATGAAACACTCATTAACATGTATATACATATATCTACCAAGGTTGCTTTTGTTTTTGTGTGTAATATCTAGTATATCAAAAGTCTAAAGTGCCCCTCCTTCATTGGTTTTTAAATTGGGCCACTCATTAATCTTTTGGGCTTTTCTAAATTAATTTCTTTGGCCCATGTAAATTAACATAGTCCAATCCTTTTTATCTAATCTCACCCTAAATATTTAATTAGGGTATCCATTCCAAACATTTAGAATTTAAGTCATTACTCTTGTACACTAAATTTTATAACCAAATTAAACTTACTTTAATTAAGTTATAAAATTAATAAACTTGAGATAATAAAGATATATCTCTTGACTTAATATCAATATTATTATTCTCCCACATGTTCCTTAACAATTGGGCTCACTTGGACTTCACATTTTATTCCTTTGGCTTTCCAAATAAAATATTTGGACTTCCTAACTAAAATGTTTGGACTTCCTAACTAAAATGTTTGGGCCATAAAATTAATATGATCCATTACACTAAATTCCATCTTACCCTACTCATTTCATTAGGGTTTCCATGTACTCAATTTAAATACAAATTCTTACCCAAGTACACTTAATTTCTTAACCCAATTAGACTTACATTAATTAAGTTATAAAATTAATTAATTGAGATATATAAAATAAATCTCTTAGAATTAGTATATATTATAAATACTAATATTCTACCATATTATAACCTCTTAGGTTATTTAATCCTTCATTCCTAATATATAATTAGAATTACACTAGTTTTGTTTTATTTGTTTATATAATAATAATTATAAACCATCACATAATATTCATATTCACTTACTCACATAATCATTAAATAAATTGTGACATGCTCCACAATTCTCTTAGATTAGATCACTAGTATATATTTAAATACTAGAACCACCAAATAAAAATAACCCTTTAGGTCATTTAATTCTCATACTTAATTAAATAACTTATTCAAGTTATACAATTTATATTGTATACTTAAATTTAATTTCCTCCTCCTCTCCATAAATTATTTTCAAACAATTTATTTATATATTAAATATATAATTTAATATATTCAATCATTTATTCAAATATGAATTTAATTTACTAATCTGTTTTGATACCAATATACATATTTGCATATTGGATCTCCTCTCATATTTTTACTTTACATTCTTTGGTATAATATTAAATGTTATACCATTATCCATATAACATAATACCATATATCCAATTATTTTCTTTACTTTCTATAAATTGTCTTCACAATTTATTTAACTGAAGTAAATATATTAATATATTCACCACATACACATATTCTTATGAAGTTATACACAAACATAAACCTCATTATCAGACTATCACTTATAGTCTACCAAATCATTCAAGTTCTTCTCCAAAAATTTTGAAATCCTTAAAATTCCTTCACAGAAGCGTCAAATCCCTACACTTATTTTCTGTCTAGGTTCATCTTATAACCTTTAATCCATCATTTAAGGATTTTAATAATTATCTAAATTATCGAGTTGTCACATATCCAAAAAGAAATTACACTCCCTTTCAAGTACAGTCTTCAAACCCTCCATTGCCTAAGGGTGGGGAAGTCAAATGCCCTCGAGTGTTCACACCCTTAGGGGACTCACTCGAGAACATTCTCAATCTTCTGACCACTCAGAAGAAAATTACGCATCTTCTTCTATCAGTCAACCCAAATAGGAGAGGTTTTAATGCTACTCGAAAGTGTGCTTATCATGTCGGGGCTCCGGGACATGATACTCAGGATTGTTGGGACTTGAAACACAAGATCCAGGATTTAATAGACAACGGTGAGATCGTGGTTACCAAACCCGATCAACCCCATGTGCAAGACAACCCTCTTCCTCAACACAAAGAAGAGGAGGTTAATATGATTAATTGGAGCAGTGGACAGAGTTCCAGTTTTAAGGGTGGATCTTCCCAGACCAGCAAGGATGATTATGACAAGTGGGACTATGTGAAGTTCCAGTTTACAATGGAATGGAAAATGAATGCTCTGCATGAGCAACTTAGCCAATTGGCAGAACTAGTGGTCCATCAGCACCAGGTCACACACCAATTATTTAGTCAAGAGCATGCCAGTCTCCTTCCTCTTGTTACCAACACTCCACTGCGTACTCCAAAAAAGGAAACACTGAAGGATAAAATTGCCAAAAGAGCAAATGCTAAAGCCCGTCGGGATTTTACCAACAAAATGGAATTTATATACCTAGGCCAACCGATGGAAGAAATACTGCAGATGTTGATACATGAAGGAAGAATCGTACCACTGCTACCTCCAGTCAGCCTACGTTCAAGACGGTTTAATTTCAATGGAGTGTGCCAGTATCACTCCCAATCTTGCGGTCACAGCATAGAAGAATGTTAGGCACTCCGCCACCTTATTTAGAATTTAATTGACAGCGGTGTCCTGCATATGGCAGACGATGATGTTGTGGTATTAGAGAGTAGGGACGTGTTTCCTACAAAGTGGAAGGAAGTCATAGCAGTCATATCTTCTGAGGCAGATACAGCTACACCCTCACATACAATCCAACCTGTTCAACTCAAAGGTATTGACAATCCTTTGAAAGTGGTTACGCCAGAGCCAATTATCTTGCCATACAGACCACAATATCCTGTTGTCAGCCTACGGAATGTTCCATGGAATTATGGAGGGGCTAAAGGATCCACATCTCATATGACTGCTACAGTGTCAAAGGACAATCCACTGTATCTTCCCCAATGGGGTATGAAGCCTACCATCAGGTCAAAGGGGAAGATTCCCATGGAAAAAGTGGAAGAATTTCTTCGTACTATGGGCCATAATGAAGCCAATGTGGTTTTAAGCTTAAGAGAAGCTCCACAATAAATTTCCATACTGGACTTGGTTTTCTCATCTGAAGATCACAGGAAGGTATTACTCAGGGTTTTGGAAGAAGCCCAATTTCCTGAGTCAATAGATGTTGAGAAATTCCAGCATCTAGTGGATCACATTTTTAACAACAATGTGATATCTTTTACTGATGATGATATACCTCCTGAAGGGACCGGTCATTGCAAGCCGTTGTACATTGTGATTTTGTCCTCCAAATATATGGTGGGAGGAGTCTTGATAGATGTAGGTTCGTCTCTGAATATCTGTCATTATGCTACTCTGGTGAAGATGAACATCAATCTCAATCGGATCCGAAGCAGCCATACAGTTATTAAAGGTTTTGACGGATCCCGACGAAACTCTATTGGGGAGATTGAACTGCCAGTGGAGATTGGTCCACATACATTCTGCATATCTTTCCATGTGCTCAAAATAGATACAGGATACAACCTAATCTTGGGAAGACCGTTGATTCATATGGCTGGGGCCATCCCCTCCACCCTTCATCAGAAACTCAAATACATTATCAATAATAGCCTAGTCATTGTTGACGCTGAGCCGGAATGACCTGAACAAGGTGACATACCACTCATCAGCTTCAATTCAGAAGTTGAGCCGGTCAGTTTTTATGCCCTGGAGGTGAGCAACACTCACTACCATCCTATTGGGACGCCACCTCTCATACCCCAAATTTATGTCAAAGTAATGTCGGCCACTCAAGAAATCATGTCATTGGGTTATCAACCTGGACAAGGGTTGGGCAAAGACAATCATGGCATCAAGCTCCCCATTCAATGTCCCAGTCAAACAGGGACAACCGAACTAGGCTATACTTCCAGTTCCAGTCACAGGAATCCTCATAAGTACAAACAAATTCCTTCAGCTTCAGCCACATGGCGATTATTTCCACCTACAGTTGTACAGTCTCCGGTAAAAGTGACTGCCCATGTAATGGCTATGTTATTTCCTAAACCAATACCGGTAAAGGGGAAATAAGTCTTGGTTCCAAATCTCGAAGTGGAAGAAGAGGAACGGAGACGTAAACAAGACATCCTCAGAATGATGTTAAACGTACGCATCATTGTCCATGATGAACATACAAACAGATACACCCCAGACGATGATTTCCCAGACGTAATGGTCATCATTCGTGAGAAGAAGGATGATGACAACCCCTCCATCACTGTAGTCCATCAGGACTTCACCCTTGACAATTGGAGCAGCACTCCTTTCATTGGTCGACAAGAGTAAAACGGGTAGAAACTCCTTCTGCCATGTAGATAATCATAACTGCTTACTTTTTTGTACAGTATTAGCAGTTATTTTGTCAGTACATGCTAACACTATGTATGATTGAACAGTTTCATATATATTAAGTGAAAGCATATTTTATTTTCAGGACTTTGAATTTAGATGTGCCTATACTTGCTGATAAGGTGCCTTTTCTCCACAAGGATTTTTAACTTTGATGAAAAGTTGGACTCAGCCTTGATGGAAATACAAAAGAACATTGAGATACCTCAGGAGATCAAAGAATGGGTCTAAGACAAACCCAAACCCAACCTTTATCAAACCACTCCCTTTAATCTCGGAACCTTAGAAAGCCCTAAGCTAATCCAAATTGGTGCAAACCTCACTCCAAACCAAAGGAATGACATGGCTACACTATTAATCCAATTCCAGGATGTGTTTGCATGGTCTCATGAAGACATGGTGGGTTTGTCCACTGACATTGTCATTCATCGCCTACCCATCAAAGAGGGATTCAGGCCAGTCAGGCAGAAGCTCAGGCGATTAAAACCTGAGTGGAGTTTAAAAGTTAAAGAAGAAATTATGAAACAATTTAAAGCAGGCACCATCATGGTGTCCACATACCCTGAGTGGCTATCCAACAAAGTTCCCGTACCTAAACCAGGAGGAAAGGTGCGAGTTTGCGTGGATTACCGGGATCTGAATAAATCTTGCCTTAAAGATAGCTTTCTCGTGCCATTTATCCACATTCTCATTGACAATACTGCTCAATATGACATGCACTCTGTGACGCCCCCAAAATTAGGTATACATCACCCATCTTTAGTCACCAGATACATGGTACAGAATTCAAATACAACTTAATAATACAACTGTCGTGTACAATACGACAAAACATAAACTATGAGTTTGAATACAAATATTGTCTACTAGAGAGTATACAAACTCAAAAGGAGTCCTCATTACAATTATTATCACACTATTTCACGAATAGTGAGGACTACTAATGCACCATCTAGGACCATCACTCTGTTCCCCCACTCTGCTCCAAATTTATATTCTCATTTTCAAGAAAACAAAGTGAAAGAAAGGGTGAGCTCAACTAGCCCAAAGAAGAAATATTATGACTAAGATAATGCGTAATAAATTATCATTAGCCTTAAACAAAGTGTTAAACCGATACAATATAACAAACATCAAGTTTAATCTGCAGTGAACAAGCAATCCATTAAAAGAGTCAAGTAGAGAATAAAGTCTACTATCTTTAATGATTTAAAAGTTTTTCATCACTTTTATCATTTGGGACTCAAATTTTAATAAATAATCCACATCATCGAATCACCCCCCGCACTACTACAAGGATATTCTTTAGTATCACGACCAAAATTATCCATACACTACAAAGCCAAGAATATTTGTGTATTCATTAATGGTCATGATCATGTTAACAAAGCGTCCATCAATGCACTACACGGGCCAATGAGGACTTTTACCACATCATTTGTAACATTACTACCATGATTACACCGAATAATCCTCGGTCATAATCATACCAAGTCCATCTATGCACTACTGTGCCACAAATGACTTTCAATAAAAATATAAACACAGAGGATGATGACAATGATATAAGAATTCAATAAAACAAGTTCAAGAATTATTTTATCCAGGAATTTTTAACGTCTAAATTGTCAACATGATACTGCTTTGTAGAGTAAAATTCAAGAATGCTCAGAAGAATATTTCCATAAAAGATACTGGATGAATCGCAAATATCAAGGATATTTCACTAATTTCATGGAGTATAGAAGTCAAAACTTTAACCAACCGAGTATAATAAGGAATGGAATAGCAAAAGAAATCACGAAATGCGATAGAGCATACAAAGTGAGTTATTCCAACGTAATAATAATTAATCGGAAACGGTCCCGTAAAACGCATGCACGGGATATTCCAGCGGAGAATAATAAAGACGGAATCAGTCCCCAGAAAAGCATATATATAGGATATTCCAATGTAATAATAAAGAAGGAATCAGTCCGGCGTAAAAACACGCAGTATGTGATATTCCAATGTAATAATAAAGACGTTATCGTGTCCGGCGTAAAACGCGCATGCATGTGATATTCCAATGAATAATAAAGAGGCGGAATCAGTGCCGCATAAAATGCATGTATGAGGATATTCAAACGAGTAATAATAAAGATGGAATCGTGTCCGGCGAAACGCATGCATGTGGATATTCCAATGTAATAATAATGAATGAAATAATGTAAGAATTTCACCAAGTATAGGGTAGTTCAGAGCATACAAAAGTTATTCCAACCGAATAATAAGTAATGGAATAACAGAAGTTCTCTTCATGAATACAAAAGAAATAATACCCCTTACGAGTACAACAAATAATATTCTCTACCTTAAGAAGAAGAGTACTGGATATATAAGTAGTGAAGTGGAAGAATACTTTCTTCTTTCTCTCTATAGTTTATCTCTCTAAAGTTTCAATAAATTCGTAAGAAAATAATGAAGGAATGAGCTTCTATTTATAGAAAAATGGATCAAGATAGTAACTAACTCATGAACGGTCCAGATTGATTTACTTTAATCTGACGGTCCATATTTAAAGCAAAATCTTTTAAATAAAATATAATATATTCTATTTATAATCTAATAAAACGAATAACTTTATAAAAGATTTTACTATGCAAACACTACGCAGGCACTATGCAAACACTATGCATAATAAAATATAATATATTCTAATTATTGTCTAATAAAATAGATAACTTTATAAAAGTATTCTGTTTTATATAAAAAGATTTTACTATGCAAAATACTATGCAGACACTATACAACACTATGCATAATAGAATATAATATATTCTATTTATAGAATAACTTTATAAAAGTATTCATTTTTTATAAAAAGATTTTACGTATTATTACATTAATAATACCAACAAAATCGAGTGACTTATAATGTAAGCATCAATAATTAATACTGTGTGTGCTACTATGCAACTACGCCAGACATCGCATTACTTTTAACACCGGTGTTTCAACGATTAACGGTAAAACTTCCGCCGTTATTTTCATAAAGTACTTTTTGTCATTTTCTCAATTTGACAATAATTCCGTTGTGGGTCCACCAATGATTCTGCCGTTGTACGAATATTCCCTGTTAAAACGAATATTCCCCGACCAATCGAATATTATATAACAACTTGCGTACTTTGCAAAATTTATAAATATTACCCACAACTATAACATTATATCAATTTCACTCCATAATATTCAAAAATAATATTTATAGAAAATTCATCTTTATTCAAAAAGTTGGGGTTTTACATACTCCTTCGCTGATTGCTTTGCAGGGTATCATCAAATCATGGCTGAAGAGGATCGTGAGAAAACTGCCTTCATCACGCCTTGGGGAACCTTTTGCTATAGACGATTGTCGTTCGGCTTCATCAATGCCAGAGCTACCTACTAACGAGCCATGATGGCTCTTTTCCTTGATTTAATGCATAAGGAGATAGAGATCTACGTGGATGACATCATCATCAAATCCCGGAAAGAGGAAGACCACCTAGACCATCTCAGAAAGCTCTTCAACTGGTTGCGTAAGTACAACTTGAAGTTGAATCCAGCCAAGTGTGTCTTTGGCATTAAATCAGGAAAGTTGCTAAGATTCCCAGTCAGCCATAAGGGGATTGAGCTGGATCCCACCAAAATCCAGGCCATTACAGAAATGCCCATTCCTCAGACAGAGAAGGAAATACGGGGATTTTTGGGAAGAATCAACTTCATTAGCAGGTTCATTTCTCAACTCACAGCAACCTGTGAGCATATCTTCAAGTTGTTAAGGAAGAACTCCTCCATGAAATGTAATGATGAATGCCAGAAGGCCTTCCTTACAATCAAAGAGCAGCTAGTCAAAGCTCTTATTTTGGTACCACCCAGGGATGATGTTCCCCTATTCATGTACATGTCCATAAGTGACAATGACATTGGTGCATGCTGGGACGGAAAGACGATAGAGGCCAAGAGCGAGCTATCTACTACCTCAGCAAAAGATTCAGCAGCAGTGAACACAAGTACACTCTAATTGAGAAGACTTGTTGTGCTTTAGTATGGGCTTCCACGAGGTTACAGCATTACCTCCATGGTCACACAACACATCTCATATCCCGCGTGGATCCTCTCAAGTACGTGTTCAGTAAACCCATGCTGAACTGCCGACTGTCCAGATGGAAAATGATCCTATAACAGTTTGACATCGTTTATATGATGTAGAAGTCCATTAGAGGTCAAGGAATTGCGGATCAACTGGTCGCCGCACCTTTAGGGGACTTCAAACCCTTGAAAACATAATTCCCCAATGAAAGGGTAATGGTAATTCAGTAACACCATCAGTACGATGCACGTGAAACATGGAAGATGTATTTTAATGGAGATATAAACATGGAAGGTTCTAGGGCTGGACCAGTTCTAGTATCCGTTATGAAGGAGAAGCATCCCGTCGCCGTCAAATTGCAGTTTGCCAACACCAACAACGTAGCTAAGTATGAAGGCTGTATCATGGGGCTAAAACTTGCCCATTCAATGGGCATCAGATGGTTAACTATCTTTGGAGATTCCGAGTTGGTAATCAGATAAACCACAGGAATCTATCACACTAAAGGTCTACACTTGTTGCCTTACCAAAGACAGGTTCTACAGATGGCTTCAGAGTTTAAAGAAATATCCTTCCTCCACATTCCTCAAAATAGGAATGATTTTGCGGATGCGCTAGCAACCTTGGCCTCGTTGATCAACATAGATGATAAGGAAGACATGTCAACCCTCACAATTGCCCAACAAAAGGCTCCAGCCTATGGGAATTACATTGGAGAAGTATCGGATGAGATACCTCCCATCCATCACCCTTGGTAGCAGCATATCAAGGAGTACTTACAAGATGGATCTACACCCGCTGAGGTGAGCCTGACTAAAATAAGGCGGATTCATCGACTGGCTATGAAATTCTACCTGAGCGGAGATGCACTCTATAAAAGAGATGCATGATTAGGTCTCCTCAGATGTTTGGACAAGGACCATGCTCAAAGGCTCATAGATGAGGTCCATGGTGGAATCTGTGGCCCACACATGAGTGGCCCTCTACTTATAAAGAAAATCCTAAGAATTGGGCATTACTTGCTCTCTCTCAAAGCTGACTGTGATGATCACGTCAAGAGATGTTATCAATGCCAAATTTATGGGAATGCTATCCATGCCCCTCCAAGGGAGCTCCACAATATGAGTTCACCCTGGCCCTTCTCAATTGGGGGAATAGACGTGATCAGGCCCATCGAGCCCAAAACCGGTAATGGGCATCAGTTTATCTTCACTATGATTGACTACTTCACCAAGTGGGTAGAAGCAACCTCCTTCCCCAGGGTTACCAAAGAAGTCATCATTGCTTTCATTAGAAACAATGTCATTTGTCAATATGGACAACCAGAGGTAATTGTGTTAGACAATGCTAAGAACCTCAACAACAAAATGATGGAGGAGTTGTGAAGTAAATTACACATCAAACATCTCAACTCCATCATCTACCATCCAAAGATGAATGGTGTTGTTGAAGTGGCTAACAAAAACATCAAAACGATCATGCAGAAGATGTCCGCTAACCACAATGGATGGCCCGACTTATTGCCTCTGACTCTGTTAGCCTACAGAACATCAATGCGTATTTCCACTGGGGCAACACCCTATGCATTAACCTATGGGATGGAAGCAGTGCTCCCCATAGACGTGGAAATGGAATCCCTCAGAGTGTTAATAGACGCTCAGCTGGATGAAGACCAATGGGTACAAGATAGGTATCACCAATTGTCTCTAATAGACGAAAGGTGAGCTGCTACTATCTTCCACGGTCAGTTATATCAACAAAGGATCGCCAGGTCCTACAATAGAAAAGTTTGGCTACGGCAGTTTAAACAACATGACTTGGTGTTGAAGAAGATCATTGACAACCAAAATCAGTCCACGGGAAAATTTGCCCCTAACTGGGAAGGCCCGTTTATTGTCAAGGAGATATTGACATGAGGTGCTCTCAAATTACAGGAAATGGACGGCGATAAATTTCCACAGCTTATCAACTCGGACACCGTGAAATGGTACCATCAAGGAAACATTCTGGCTTTGGATCATCAAATCCCCAGTCATTTTAGGTTTTCTAAACCTTCATTACATACAACTTCTCTTCACACTCATCTGCTCCATTAGGGACAAACACATTTTCTAACCAGCAGCCTGGTTTCGGATCGCCAGATCCTTTTCTCTCCATTTGGTTTTGAACCCTTACTCAACTCTAGTTATCCCACTAGGGATTGAACCTTTCACACCCGCAATTTTACCCCACTAGGGATAAGACTTTTCACACCCGCAGTTTATCCTATACATGGGATTAAAATTTCTCACCCGCAGTTTGTCCTGAACATGGGATCAAACTTTTCATTGGCTATAAATCATCCTGAACATGGGGCAAACTACGCCGACCCGATCTCCTTGATACACAGGAGTACGTAGGCAGACATATTTTATATATGGCCCGATCGCAATAAAATAAAAACAACAAAAACATTTCTACACCCTTCTCAGTACAAAAACAAAAAATAACAAAAACATTCCTACACCCTTTTTGCCACATACAGCGTTGAACCTCCACACCAAGTTCGAACTACGCAGACTTGATCTCCTCTTCAACAGGAGTACATAGGCATTCATTCATGGTTCGGTCTTACCCCCTACCAAAACACAAACACTTGTCAATGGTACTGGGATCATCCTTTCAATCCACCATATTTCATCGGCTTCAGACCAAAGGGATGTAACTACCTAACCTCCCCATGTAAATGGGGGAATTAGTGACCATCTAAGCTGCGGTTGATTCCTCAAAGAGAAACACCAATCCATAAGAGATGGAACTAACTGGGCTCCTCTTGAATAGGAGTATTGACGACCATCTATGGTGCGGTCAACCTCAGAGAGGAAAGCCACATTCCTCTCCATATTTACATACAGAAACCAGTCCCAAGACACCAAAGATGGTAGGGAATACACACAGATCAATGATCCATTCTGAAATATCCTGAGACAACTCGATGTCCATCCATTAAGGAGGAATTCAGAATACATCAAGATCACAAGCCCTGAAGAAACAGGCAAATATCAAGCAAGCAACAAAGCATAACTAAAAGGGAAGTGATCAAAAATATATTTCCCTGCTATATATAATGTTGTTTGATATATATAATATGAAATGTACATGACAAAATGGCTATGCTAGTCTGTGCGGGAAAATACAAGCCCATCTACAAATCAGTGTATATGCGAGCTATCAAGCCCAACATGGCTTCCCTCTCAGAAGAAGGAGGTAACATTGTGGTCTCCTGTACAAGGGTGTCCACATGAGCTAACAGATCTATAGCCATCTGCATGGTGACGTGATGATCATAAATGTACATGTTCACCTCTGCAATCATGCCACTCATAAGGGACCTCACTGTGGTACAATCTGTGATGGCTATATCCTTGGCAGATATGGCGTTATCCCTCTCGCCTATCACTGCATCTCTGGATGATCTGACCTCGTCCCGCTCAATAACAATGGCATCTCTATGAGCTAATGCCTCGTCTCTCTCTAACAAAGCTGCATCTCTCCCATCAAGAGCTGTCAACATCAAGGCTCTAGCCTGATCTCTCTTGAATGTCATCAAATAGAGACTCTGCTCAAAATATTGTGTTGAATGCTGGATCACGACAGTACTAGTACTGGGAGAATCTAAAAGAGTTGTTGGCGACCCAATAAATGGGTCTTCCTCGATGGGAGAATCAATGTCCTCCATAGGCTCTCCATCATCCGAATCAATACCCGGCACTGTGGATACTGCCACAGCCGATGAAGTCTATGTCACCATCCACGCAGAATACTCTGGCGAACAGCACGGATGGCTAACAGAAAAATTAGTTATCTCACGTTGATCCCAACATGCATACACCTGGGATCGGTCCTTTGCTGATAGATGGCAAGAAGCTAAACACTGACCTAACGCCCCATCAAAAGGATGGAAGTCCTGGAACTGGTCAAACTGTGACATCACGGCCAGTGGGTGGTAGGTAGTCATGCCCCTCAAACCAGCCAAAATGAGATAATCCATGCTTGGAGCATGAGTAATAAAGCTATAGGGTGAACTAAGCCCTGTACACGGCAGGATGCCAAACGGATCTGTAATCTCCGCCAAGAATATCGACCAAGACATAGCGTATGTACACTCCGATGGCTGAAAGGAGTAAGACATAGCTATATCATGGGTAAAGAAGTACCCGTGTCTCTGGAAAGTGCCAATCGGTCTCAAGTGTGACATAAACCACACGATAATATGAATCGAATCGCTGTAAATACCCCTCGTAGGTAGGTATCGCAAAAACGGGTCGACCTCAACGTCTCCGCCACAATCATCGGAATGATGGTATGATCCTCCCTGAGAGCTCTCACTGCCATGATAACACTGATGTCCAGCTCATCCATATATCATGGCATGTATACATACGCCACTATACACATCACAAATACATCCACTCTGGCCAAATGCCACTGATCCTCTGGTGTGGTAAAATCCCCAGAATACCGTGCGTAGCTATCCAATGAGCCAAACCTATCTATCAGGAAATGTTGGGATAATATATGACCGGATGTAATCTCATCCTCTACTACTCTACGCCATAACCCGGTGAGTGTGAGACCCCAAATTTTATGAATAAAGATTTAAATTTCTCGAAATATTTTTTTTTAATATTATGGTGTGGATTTGATATAATGTTATAGTTGTGGGTAGTATTTATAAATTTTGCAAAGTATGCAAGTTGTTATAAAATATTCGTTTGGTCGGGGAATATTCGTACGACGGTACAATCATTGGTGGACCCCACAACGGAAGTATTATCGTAGTAAGAAAACGACATAATTATCTTTTTATAAAAATAACGGCGAAAGTGTTACCGTGAAAACTGTTGAACTACCCTAGAGTAAAAAAGTACGATGAATCTGGCGTGATTGCAGTAAAAGTACTATACGGTATCTATTATTGATGCTTACGAAGAAGTCACTCAAGAATACTCAATTATTGCTATGATAATTCACGCATCATATCTCTCATATAATTGATTCAATTATTGTCACAAAGATATCATCAGTATATAATATGTTATATTATTAAATCAATAATTGAGATGACAAAGTTATTCATATTATTATTTGCAATATTGACAATGTCTAGAAGTTACATCAAAGAGAGGTTTGGTCACCTAATTCTTGGCGCCAATAAGGAGAAATCCTTATCGGAAAGCCCCCTCTTTCCTGGGAATGACCTAGTTGTTAAATATTATTAATTATAATATTAATGATGAATAAGTTCGTGTTGATTAAAGATGAAATTGATAATTCCATTGTGTTGAAATTATTTGTGTTAGTGAAAATCGACATTTATTTCGATAATAATTGTTGTTTGGAGGTTATATTGACCAATCGGGTAATTAACTGGATAAATGAGCAATTAATTGCTATTGATTCACATGATTATAACTATTTGTTCACATGTGTGTACTATTGATTCACATTCATTATTATTAGGGGAGTTGGTGCAAGATTGATAATACTTGCATGACTAAGTTAAAAATGGAGGTATAGATGAAGGTACTATACTGTAATTATCTTTTTCACATGTTTAAAACTATTGAGTCACATGATTTACTATTAATTCACATGATTTACTATTATGGGAGGTGGTGTAAGTTTGATAATACTTGCAGGACTAAATTAAAAATGAAGGAAAAGAGGAAGGTATTATACTGTAATATTTCGAGACCCAGAACGTGCAATTATCGAAACTATATTTTCCTATAAATAGAAGTTCATTCTTCCTTCATGTCTCACCAATTCACTAAAGCTATAGAGAAATTATTATAGAGAGAAATTATAGAGAGAAAGAAGAAGAGAAGTCTGCTACCTCACTATTGCAATATCCAGTCTTCTTTTGAGGTAATGGGTATTATTCTTCTGTATTCATGAAGAGGGTTATTTTTTTTCAATACTCGTAAGGGTTGTTATTCCATTCTTTATTATTATGTTGGAATAACTTGTCTATGCGAAGTACCGCATACATGGTGAAATTCTTCTATTATACCATTCTTTATTATTCTGTTGGAATAACCTGTCTGTGCGGTTTATCGCATGCCTAATGAATTCTGTTGTTATTCCATTCTTTATTATTCTATTGGAATATCCTGTCTGTGCGGATTATGCATGACCTGGTTCTGTTCTTTATTATTCTATTGGAATATCCTGTCTGCGATTACATGGATTACGCGTGACTCGGGTTCCATTCTTTATTATTCATTGGAGTAACTTTGTCTATGTGGATTACCGCATACATGGTGAATGATCCTTCGTATTTATTCTTTATTAAATTGTGGAAATGATCTGTCTATGTGGATTACCGCATGGCGGGTGATAATCCATTTGTAGTTTCGTATATTCTATTATACTTGTATAAGATATCATTTCTTTTGTACTCGTCATGAAATATCATTTTCTTTGGTATTTTTTTCTTGTACGAGTTACTATTCATGGGTTACTATTCACCCAGTTACTATTCACTCTATTATTATTCACTCGGGTATTCGGGGCACTTTTCATGCCGAAGTACTATTCCCGAGTTACTATTCACAGGTTAATATTCATCTAATTACTATTCACTCTAGTATTATTCACTCGGGTATTCGGGACACTTTTCGTTTTGGGGTACTATTCACGGGGTACGATTCACCCATAAAATATATTTCTTTTCTGTCCAAATTATTTTGGTACATGAATATTATTCTTGAATTTACTCTACAAAATAGTATCATGTTGACAATTTGGACGTTAATGATTTTCAGATAAATTAAATTATAAATCTTTAAAATTTATCCTTGAACTTGTTTTATTGAATTATTATGTCATTGTCATCATCCTCATGTTTATATTGTGATTAAAGTCATCTTTGGCTTACGTGCATAGATCGACTTGGTATGATTATGACCAGAGATTATTCGGTATAATCATGACCGTAATGTAATGAATGATGTGGTAAAAGTCCTCATTGGCCTGTAGTTCATTGATGGACAGTTGTTGGTATAATTATGACCAGGGATTATTTGGTATAATCATGACCATTGATGATTACATGAATATCCTTGGCCATGGTGCAGGGATGATTCGATGATGTGGTTTATTTATTAAGCTGAGTCTCAGCGATAAAGTTAATGAATTTTTTTAAAATCATAGAAGATAGTAGATTTTATGCTCTACTTGACTCTTCTAATGGATTGCTTATTTCATTGCAGCTTGTTGATCTAAAACTTGTTGTCTATTGTATTCTATCGGTTGTTATCTTTGTTGAAGGCTAAGGATAATTTATTCGCATTATCTTAGTAATAATATTTGTTATTCTTGGGCTAGTTGAGCTCACCCTTTCTTTCATCATTCTCTCTTGAAAATGAGAATATAGTTGGGACATAGTCGGGAATGGAGTGATGGTCTAGGATAAATGGCTTTAGTAGTCCTCACTATTCTACAAAATAATGTGATAATACTTGTAATGAGGACACCATTGAGTGTGGATATTGTCTAGATGACAATATTCTTGTTTAAACTCTCAGCTATGTTTTGTCGTATTTTACACGACTGTTGTATAAATTAAGTTGTATTTGAATTTATGTACCATGTATCTGGCGACTCAAGATGGGTGATGTATACCTGTTTTGGGGGCGTCATAGTTGGTATCAAAGCTTAGGGATATGATCCCTGGCTAAGATGTGAGACAAGAACTAGGAGGGGAGAGACGAGGAATTCCTTTTCTAGTATGACCTACCTAAGTTTATTTGGTATTTAATTGGTCGGTCAGAGTATAGGGATAATATATGATATGTTAATTAACCTTTATTTTGTGACAGTGTTTGAGAATGGCATCTGAAATTGTTGAGATCAGCAATGAAGCACATGAGACCGTTGAGTCACTAACAATCAATACCCAGGATAATGTGCAACAGGAAGATAATAATCCTCAGCAACACCGATCAGATGATGAACGATGGGATGATCAGAGGCTTTTATGCAATTCATGCAACATCAGGCGAGAGAGACTCATGTTCAAAATGCAGGTGGAAATAATGGCAACCCACGGCTGGTCACTGCTAAGAAGTTCAAGGAGCTGGGACCGCCGGAGTTTTTGGGAAAGCTAGAACCACTTAAGGCGGAGACATGGTTAAAGCAGATCACCAAGATATTTGATGTCTTGGGATGCTCTGAGGAGCAAAAGGTTCCCTTCGCCACCTTTATGTTGTGTGAAGAGGCGATTCTTTGGTGGGAATCAGAAACGTACTCCAAACTTAACGCACTCAAGATGTCTTGGGAGAAGTTCCAAGAGCTATTCAACGACAAGTACTTTCCCGAAAGTATTCATTACATGAAGGAGGTGGAGTTTATCAAGTTGGAGCAAAAGAATATGACCGTGTCGCAATACGAGGCTAAATTTGTGGAGTTATCCCGGTTTGCATCCCATTTGGTCGATAATAAGGAGTGAATGACACGAATGTTTCTAAGAGGTTTGAAACCCGATATACGTCAATACCTCATTTCTCACAAACTTTGTTTATATTCAGATGTTGTGAATAGGGCTCAGTTATTGGAGCGCGATAATGAGTCAGCACAACCAAAAGGCAACGACCAACAACACGATAATAATCGCATCGGTGGTGGTGCCATCTGAACAATGATAACCATCGTGGGGAAATTATCGTGCAAGAAATGGTAACCACTTTGGTGGTAATCATGGCCAAGATAATAGAAGTGGAAAATTCAAGAAGAGAAGATTTAACGATGATGGGAAGACGCGTACAAACAAAGAACAAATTCTAGGGAGGAAAATGACCTTGATTTAGATGTTATAGATGCGAGAGGAGGGACACATAAGTCCAAACTGTTCACAGCCTTCCAAGGTATGTTTTAGTTATGGAAAAGATGGTCACATAGCTCGATTTTGTCCTATAGAGAAATCATGTCTAGCTGGGACGGTGGCACTAAAGGCGAATACGGACAAAATAAAGTCGGTGGTTTCAGGAAGAGCGTTTTTCGTGACTTCTCAAAAAGCGAGTAACCCAAACGAAGTTAGCACGAGTTAGTTAATTATTAATTTTTATGAAGTCTATAACTTATTAGATATCGGTTCTACCAATTCTTTTATCTCACTTGCTTGCGCTCAACATTTAAATTTGACTCCGGAGAGATTAGACTTTGACTTATTGGTTGAAACTTCATTAGTAAAAACCATCAGTTCAAGTGCTATCCAAGTCTTGGATGAGAGTCACAGTTTTTGAATGATATTTCTATTGTTAATAAATTTCCTGACGTATTCTTGAAGACTTCTTAGCCTACCCCTAGAGCGTGAAATCGAATTTTATTGACCCTAGTACAAAACCCATTTCTAAAACCCTCAAATATTTCTTTACCTAAAACGATCGTATAATGTGCCAAAGACGTTGGCTCGAGCTATTGAAGATTATGATCGTATCATTCAATATCATCGTGGAAGCGCGAACATGGTAGCAGACGCGTTAAGTAGAAGATCGTATGTGTTTACGAGTGCGATGTTGTTAACATAAAAACCCATTTTGTATAACTTACAAATGATGAAGATAGAGTTAAAGACTCTAGGGACCCACTTGGTGATATCAAATATACGAGTAGAATTGACTTTAATCGATAAAGTTAAAGGCGTGCAAGCTACATATTCAGAGCTGATGAATGTGAAGAAGAAGGTTCAAGAGGACGTTATTCTAGAAGCAAGAATCGATGAAGAGAGGAAATCTAAACCCTTGATTTTATTGGCTCATTTGAAATCCTTGACCGAGTAGGAACTGTGGCCTATAGACTCGTTTTACCGCCAAGTATGTTGTGAGTTCATAATGTTTTTCACGTATCGATGTTACGTAAATATGTGGATGACCTGAACCACATTATTAAATTAGAACTAGTCGAGATAGTAGAAGATTTAACGTATGAGGAGATACGTGATAAAATCTTGGATAAGAAGGATCGTATTCAACACTCAAATGTTATACCTCAAGAGTTAGAATCTGAAATGAAGTCATGGTATCCTCATCATACCAGGTACGTACGTAAATTTCAAGGGAGAAATTTCATAAGGAGGGGAGATTGTGAGACCCCAAATTTTATGAATAAAGATTTAAATTTCTCAAAATATTTTTTTTAATATTATGGTGTGGATTTGATATAATGTTATAGTTGTGGGTAGTATTTATATATATTGCAAAGTATGCAAGTTGTTATAAAATATATTCGTTTTGGGAATATTCGGAAATATTTGAATACGACCAAGACAATCATTGGTGGACCCCACAACGGAAGTATTGTCGTAATAAGAAAACGACAGAATTATCTTTTTATAAAAATAACGGCGAAATTGTTACCATTAAAACTGTTGAACTACCCGGTAGTAAAATTACAGTAATACGCGTGGTTGCATAGTAGCACACGGTATTGATTATTAATGTTTACGTAAAAAGTCACTCAGTTATACTCAATTATTGCTACAGTAATTGATGTATCATATCTCTCAGATTATTGATTCAATTATTGTCACAATATCATCTGTATAATATGTTATATTATTAAATCAATAATTGAGACGGAAAAGTTATTCATTTATTATTTGCAATATTGACAATGTCTAGAAGTTCTGTCAAGGAGAGGTTTGGTCACCTAATTGCGCGCCAATAAGGAGAAATCCTTATCGGAAAGCCCCCTCTTTCCTGGGAACGACCTGGTTGTTAAATATTGTGAATTATAATATTAATGATGAATAAGTTCGTGTTGATTAAAGATGAAATTGATAATTCCATTGTGTTGGAATTATTAGTGTTAGTGAAAATCGACATTTATTTCGATAATAATTGATGTCTGGAGGTTATATTGACCAATCGGGTAATTAACTGGATAAATGAGCAATTAATTGCTATTGATTCACATGATTATAAGTATTTGTTCACATGTGTGTACTATTGATTCACATTCATTTACTATTAGGGGAGTTGGTGCAAGATTGATAATACTTGCATGACTAAGTTAAAAGTGGAGGTATAGATGAAGGTACTATACTGTAATTATTTTTTTCACATGTTTAGAACTATTGAGTCACATGATTTACTATTAATTCACAAGATTTACTATAAGGGGAGGTGGTGCAAGTTTAATTATATTTGCAGGACTAAATTAAAAATAAAGGAAAAGAGGAAGGTATTATACTGTAATATTTCTAGCCCCAAAACATGCAATTATCGAAACTATATCTTCCTATAAATAGAAGCTCATTCTTCCTTCATTTCTCACCAATTCACTAAAGCTATAGAGCAATTATTATAGAGAGAAATTATAGAGGGAAAGAAAAAGAGAAGTCTGCTACCTCATTATTCTAGTATCCAGTCTTCTTTTGAGGTAAGGGGTATTATTCTTTCGTATTCATGAAGAGGGTTATTTTCTTTCAATACTCGTAAGGTTTGTTATTCCATTCTTTATTATTATGTTGGAATAACCTGTCCATGTGAAGTACCGCATACATGGTGAAATTCTTCTGTTATTACATTCTTTATTATTATGTTGGAATAACTCATTTGCATTGCGTCTTATCGCATGCCCGGTGAATTACATTTTTATTCCATTCTTTATTATTACGTTGGAATATCCCGTCATGTGATTACGATGACTGGTTCCGTTCTTTATTATTCTATTGGAATATCCGCTTTGCGGATTACGCATGACCGATTTCATTCTTTATTATTCATTGGAGTAATATGTCTATGTGGATTACCGCATGCATGGTGAATGATCCTTCATATTCATTCTTTATTAAATTGTGGAAATGATGCATCTACGTGGATTCTGCATGGCGGGTGAAAATCCATTTGCGATTTCTTATATTCTATTATACTTGTATGAGATATCATTTCTTTTGTACTAAATCATGAAATATCATTTTCTTTGGTATTTTTTCTTTTACGAGTTACTATTCACGGGTTACTATTCACTCTAGTATTATTCACTCGGGTATTCGGGGCACTTTTCATGCCGAAGTACTATTCATGAGTTACTATTCATTACTATTCACCCAATTACTATTCACTATAGTATTATTCACTCGGGTATTCGGGACACTTTTCGTGTCGGGGTACTATTCACCCGAAAAATATATTTCTTTTCTGTCCAAATTATTTTGGTACTTGAATATTATTCTTGAATTTTACTCTACAAAGCAGTATCATGTTGACAATTTGGACGTTATTAATTTCTGGATAAATTAAATTATAAATCTTTAAATTTATCCTTGAACTTGTTTTATTGAATTATTATGTCATTGTCATCATCCTCATGTTTATATTGTGATGAAAGTCATCTTTGGCTTACGTGTATAGATGGACTTGGTATGATTATGACCAGGGATTACTCGGTATAATCATGACCGTAATGTAACGAATGATTTGATAAAAGTCCTAATTGACCTGTAGTTCATTGATGGACAGTTGTTGGTATGATTATGATCAGGGATTATTCGGTATAATCATGACCATAGATGATTACATGAATATCATTGGCCATGGTGCAGCGATGATTCGATGATGTGGTTTATTTATTAAGCTGAGTCTCAGCGATAAAGTTAATGAATTTTTTTAAAATCATAGAAGATAGTAGATTTTATGCTCTACTTGACTCTTCTAATGGATTGCTTATTTTCACTGCAGTTGTTGATCTAAAACTTGTTGTCTATTGTATTCTATCAGTTGTTATACTGTTGAAGGCTAAGGATAATTTATTCTGCATTATCTTAGTAATAATATTTGTTACTGGGCTAGTTGAGCTCACCCTTTCTTTCATTGTTCTCTTCAGAAAATGAGAATATAGCTGGGACGAGTCGGGGAATGGAGTGATGGTCCAGGATAAATGGCTTTAGTAGTCCTCACTATTCTACGAAATAATGTGATAATAATTGTAATGAGGACACCATTGAGTGTGGATATTATCTAGATGACAATATTCTTGTTTAAACTCTCAGCTATGTTTTGTCGTATTTTACACGACTGTTGTATAATTAAGTTGTATTTGAATTTATATATCATGTATCTGGCTACTCAAGATGGGTGAAGTATACCTATTTTGGGGGCGTCACAGTGAGGGTCATAAACTGTCGGCTCATATCTCCGACAGCTATATGAGCGTAATGTCAGTCTAAGGGCAAAGTCGTCAACCGCTCATACTCCTCCAATGTAGGATTCAACTCCTGGGTACTAAACCGAAAAACTTGTTTCTCCGGTATCCAATGCTCCAGCATACCCTCCACAAAGCTTGCGGGAACCTGAAACATCAAGAGGGTCATAGAATGTTGTAATAGCCGATCTACAGTCACCCTATCTGTAGGTGACATACTATCATACCACGACCTCAAACGGGAAACTATCAACACTAGTAGGGTGTGATCTATGTGGCTGACTATTGAAGAAGACATCTGTGTAGGCTGTATCATAAGACCATCCAGGGGTCAATGTTGAATATCTCTAGACATACATATATATCAGAAGAAGACAATGGTGTCAATATCTACATCATCAATTATGTCCACCTGATGTAACTCCTCTTGAGTCACTGGATCTCTATAAACAGGGATGGCAGGCCTATACAAAGGAGGATCTACACCGGCAAAGCCATATAGGTCACCTGAGCTGGAAGGATCGAAAGTATCTGCCTCTAAAGGATCTCTACCCAAGTGCCAGATGAAGAAATGTGCTCGGTCCAACTGCCGGGTCAAACTATCAATCTGTGTCAAATGAGTCGGATCTCGGACATAGGTCAACCAATCCGTCATCATCACGGATCCAGGAACTATATCTTCATAAACTGAGTGATGTGGGTCTGGGCTCCAATGGTACGAGGAGACCACCAGTGATGGAATGTATCCTGAGTATGGGAACCCTCTGACAAAGTATATCTGTACATACCCATCAATGGGATGTCATCGACGGGTGACTGCAACACATGCCAATAACGCCTAGCAGGAGGCAAGGTCGGTACACGAATCTCTCTTGTGGTGCTCCTAATAGCACGCTCTCCAAAATAGAGCTCCCATCCTCCATCTGTGAAGAGAGGAATCCTACGGGTGGATATCGCATGCTCGACACCAGTCGGGAATCCATCCTCAAATCCAATGGTCAAATGTTCCCCAGAATAGGGAACCCAAGTGATGACATCAGTTGTCAACAACTCCAACTATAATCGACAATGGGTGAAACCCTCCACTACAGGAACCTCCGCCAAAATGGAGTGATGCCATCGTCGTCCTCGTGGGTAGGTATCTAGACCTAACACACTCATACGATGCAAATATGGAAGCCTCTCATAGGCCTAAAACTGCCAACACAAAGGCAAAACATCTACTATCAGTGAACACTCTTAAACATGTACATGGGAAATTAATAGAGAACTACTCACCAGCAAAAACGTGTAAAATCCTAGCCAAGCCTCGATCAAGCCCTGTGACATGCGCATTCCCCTGAGAAAGTAGGCGAAGGTGTAGGAACCCCAGTCATACTCTCCAATACTGTCCACCTCCAGCGTGGCGCTGATCAAAGCAAATGACACCGTAGAAGAGTTATCTGCTATGAAACAACCCTTGATGATAACCAGGAATAATCGCCGAAGAATGCGATCCCTGACTCTCACATCATCAGGCATGGGCTCACTCATCAGCCCACTCATAGCATCTATGCTCAAAAGACCCGTGCGGATGGTCCTGCCCTTGAACGCCTTAGCCGGAACTCCCAACAAAGATCTAACGGCAGTTGGGGTAATATTCGCCGTACATGGCACTGACACCCCTCCAAACTCCATACTGGTGATAAATTGCCAATCCATCAGCGTCATCATCACCTCACAGTCCAGCAAATGGAGAGACTAGAGTCTGGTGAAACCAGCGCTCAGATAATTCCCTAAGGTAACCCTAGGGACAACGGCGGGGTAGAACGGAAAAGAACGCCCCAAAATCCCAATCATGCACTATACCTCGGTAATCTGGATGCAGAGCCTGATACAGGGAGTGTATACTGAACTAGTTCCCTCGAGGCTGTGTAAAGCCAGGAACCTGCATCACATGAAAATCAATGTCAAAATTCTTGCTCCTCCTCAATATGAAAAAGGGAAGATCAAATCCAGCTTTTACCTCGTTTGCATGCAAGTAAACTGAGGGGTGGCAACTCAAATCACCCAGAAGATCTGGAATAGCCACTTGAATTTCGAAATCCTTTACGGAAATATGATGAAGAAGAGCTAGAGTCGCCACGGTGAAATCCTCCTCCTCGTCCTCAAAATCTGGTACATCAACCCGAACATGACGTATCACCGCCCCCGCCAGAAGATGAGGCTGTCTAACAGAATGGAGTCGAGGCACTTTGGAAGCCCTCCTCCGCACACCTGAAGTGGTCCTGCGGGAACTACTCGGCTGATCCGGATCTATAATATCTGGACAACAAGTCTCCAAATCACCTTAGAAAAGGTGTGGTATTTTCTAACCTGGAGCTTTTCAAAATGCATTTTATGACTACATGCATGCATGCATTATTTTAACATACGTCTGCAGTAGAGTTAAAAATGTATGACTACCCAATGCCTACATTTGGGAAAATTTTTGCCATAGTTTCCTCTATAAATAGGACTATCCACATGCACATAGGCATGACTAGGTGGCCATTCAGTAGCACACCTGGCCACAGTCATATATATACTCTATGCATTAAAAAGTCAAAGTCATCAATCCATAAGGGTAGCCTAATTATCAGGATTACTTTGCATTACCACCTTTGCTCATTTATCCTCAAATAGGATAAGAAATAGCAGAAAAAAGGTGCCAATTTGACTATTTCAAAAGTCAAATTTTTTCACATCATTATGTTCAGCATGGTTTAATACTAACATTTACTATGTTGAATATTTTTTATCAAGTCATATGAGCATGCATATTCACTACTATGTGTTTAAACGCATTTCATATTAAAAGTCATTTTCCAGCGGACAAAAACTAGAAAAGAAGATATGCATACATTACTAGGGCAGTGTAGAAAACTTGTACGATGACAGAATTTGCAGAAAGACGCCCGAACTCAGCGGATCTGAAGAAGAGCTCTCAGATTTCCTGTGCGGCGCAACATAAAATGACTTGAGAAAGCAACATGCAACCTTTAAATCCATCCATGGTTGGCCGCAGGTCCACCTGTAGCTACTACAGATGTACCTACGGCTCCCCTGAGTGGGGCCCACCCCTCTAGCTCGGTCCAGTTCGAGTTGCAAAGGAATTCTCACAAGCTAAAAAGGTCAAATCAGGGATAAAAATGCTATGCGATTGAGCAGAATAGCCTGAAATCCTTGTTTTTCTGGGCCGAACTGCGGCTTCCATATCATTCACTGGTATTCACCCAAATACAGGGTATACTATACTGATGATCTCAGCAGTTTCAAATAACATTCGGAAATACCTCACAAAGGTCCAGTGCCGTCAGTTTGGGGTCATAATTCCAAAAATACAGATTCCCTGGCTGGGGCATCACGCATTCTCAAGTACAGAGTTCCCAGCGGGGGTATCGCGTGTTTTTATATGTCAAAGTACATATCCCCAGCGGGGGTATCACGCATGTTCATCTGTCCAAATACAGATCCCCGGCGGGGGTATCACGCATTTGCATCCGTTGATGCATATGTCAACGAAGGTGAAGCAACCTTGACATCTCTTCAGCCATTGGTAAGTAAATCCAACGAAGCGTCGGAAGCCATCTGATGATTTCAGTCGTTGATGCACACGTTAGCGAAGATAAAGCAGTTTCCCTGGCGGGGGTATCACGTATGTTCATCTATCCAAATATAGATTCCCCAGCGGGGCTATCATGCATTTTCATCTTCCAATGTACAAGTCCCCGGCGGGGGTGTCACGCATTTGCATCCGTTGATGCACATGTCAATGAAGGTCAAGCAACCTTGACGTTATTTCAGCCGATGGCAGTTAAACCCATCGAAGCATCAGAAGCCATCCGATGATTTCATCAGTTGATGCACACATCAACAAAGGTCAAGCAGCCTTGGCATTTATCCTCAGCAGGGATTTCATCCGTTGATATACATGTCAGCGAGGGTTAGGCAATCCTGACAACACAGAATGTTGGCAGTAACTCCAACAGAGCATCCTCATCGGGGAGGACCGATGATGGAATATATTATACACATCCTCAACAGATCAAATACATCCCCACAAAGTCTCTTGTACATGAGAGATACGTCTGTTCCTGGTTAAAGTCAAGCGGAGCCGACAATCATCCCATTATGTTGGAGAACAATCCAACAAACAACATACATTTGCATCATGCTGTTGTACATTGTATCATGATTATCTTGTTACCTTTCAAGTGTCTAGGATTCTTTATCCTATCTACGCCATTGCATTGCATGAATATGATAAAGAGGGGCATCTGTAGACACTCAAAATTTTTTTCATACCTGCTACTAACATTGCAGGAGGGCAGAATCATCTTTCAGAGATAACCATGGAAGACAGCTCAGTTCAATCCCAGAGACAACCCTAGGATATTCAGTATTACCATCTCAGAGATAACCCCGAGATATCCAGCTCAGACCCGAAAATACCACCAGAAGTTTCAACCTCAGTCCCAAAAATAACACCAAGAGTTTCAATTTTAACCTCGGAGATAACCCCGAGGAATGCAGTTCAAATACTGGAAATTACACCGGAGAAGACCATCTCATCTCGGAGATAACCCCAAGATACTCAGTCTCAGCCCCAGAAACAACACCGGGAAAGACAATGTCAACCTCAGAGATAACCCCGAGGCATTCAGTTGCAGTTTCAGATATGACCCCAGAAATGCTTGTTTCAAACCTATGCAAACAGCTTCAAACACTCGACAAAAGGCCTGAGGCACTCATCTACCAAGTCTAGAGATAACCCCGGGAAGTCAGGCACATCTCAGAAACAACACTGAGCACGGTCAATGATAAGTAGGTTTTATACCTACTTATTCGATATCTGTTACTTGAATTAATTTCTTAATCTCATGTTTATTAGTTCCTTTTCATGCATTTTGTGTTCGTTTTGTAGATTATATGCTTGGGAGCTGAAATCGCAAAGAATTGGTATGAAATCGCAAAGAAAAGCAATCCGGACATCATTTGGGCTTTCATGTTTATTTCATGTTCTTGGCTTGGAACATGGGCTATATTGTAGAGCTTCTTCTAAGCTTTCTGAAACATCTTGAATCATTCCAATCGGAGTTCGGATGCAAGAGTTATGATCTTTGTACCAACGGACGTCGAACTTTACTATTTTGGGTGGCCATTTGCAAAGCAGTCACTTACAGCTCTATTTAGACCTTTATTCGTCCGTTATTTCTCAATTCTCAAATAATTGAAGTTGTATATCTCATCGATATCTTCGATTTGATAGGTGGCAGTCCCCGTAACTCTTCCCGGATCAAACGTTATGGTCATTTTCCTAAAGGACATCAGAGCAGAAAAATGACCCCCGCCGGGGCAGGCTTTCTCTTCACAAAACCCCGGCTGGGGCGGGGGTACCAGCTAGAAAATAGGTCCCTAGCCTGCCAGGGTGGGCCCTTTACAAGGCTAAACCACCGCCGGGGCAGGGGTATGCGCAAAAAAGTCAAATTTTGGCCAAATTTGAGTCTAAGAAGGATTGATTCGATCCGATTGACTCAAGGACTTCCAATAGGACTTAAAGACATATAAAGAGACTTATAAACGGAGGAGAATCACAAGGATTAGAGGGGAGAGAAAGAGGATTCCATTAGATTAGATTATAGTAGAATAGGACCAAAACTCTAGTTCTAATGAGTTTTGGAGAATGAAGCAACTTGGAGACCATTGAAGATTCAAAGTAGGAGCAAGGAGGGAGCTTCAAATCTACAAACAATAGATTCTATCTTCTTATCCTCTTCTATCTTTGTCTTTTAATGATTATTCAATTGTGAATTCTTAGTTTTAATTCAATAATCATGAACTAATTCTTTGTTTAAGATTACGATGGATCTTATTGTGTAGTTTATTTTAATATAATTCACTATCAATTATTATTTTCTATTGTGAGGATTGTCTATTATGATTTGGACTTAATTGCTTAATTGCCTAGTTAACAATTATCGTGATAATCTATATGAACTCGAGAGATGAAGTATTGATTTAGATCTTATCATGATAGCATGTGTTTGTGATTTTTGCATAGATGGAATTCATGATTCGTGTTTAGGATAGAGATATGCATTTATGCCATATGTAATCTTATAGAGAACTTGTGCTTTAAATCTTTTTTAATTGTAATTCACATAGAGATATAGTGGATTAGTTAATTAGGGTGTCTTGCTTAATTCTATCATCTGTGGATTTAAGGAGTATGGGTATTATGCATCGAGAGATAGTTTTATCTGCTTTAGTGTTCTTGATTAACAATTCATGATAGAGAATAATTGATGAGAAGTGTGTTAACTTAAATGAAGCAATAAGTGAAGCTGTGATCTTAAATCTCCGTAATCTTAATTTAACTAGTGGAATTTAATAGTAGTTTAATTATAAATTGAAATTCTTTCGTTTAAATAAGATTGAGTTGGTTATGGGTTAGTACTTGGTGATTTTTTATTAAACAATTCCTTGTGGAAACGATACTTTGCTTTCACTTTATTACTTGTTGACCACGTATACTTGCGTGTTGTGCGTAATTAGAATTTACCCAATGAGTTTTTGGTGCCGTTGCTGGGGAATTAGTTAATATATTTTTGCCAATATTAGCTTCAATCAAATTAGTCTTAATTTAAACTTTTTTTCCCTTTTTATTTAATTCTCTTCCTATTTTTCTTTCTTTTCATGTACCATGGCGGAATTTAATTATCAATGGTCGTGTACGAGAATGACTCAGTCAAGGGGAGCGGGGATTGATGGTCTCAATGCATTTTCTGCATTATCAGCGCAGCTTGAGACAATTTCGAAGAGGTTGGACATTGTTGCAGCCCAACGTAATCGAAGGATAGCAGTTAATTGTAATTATTGTCTTGGTAATCATCCGAGTCATCAATGCACCATTAGTTTTGGGCCGGGACAACACGGTGGTGAATACCTCAACGATTATACATATTCTGATTATCATCAAGTTTGGGGGTATCACCCGGATTCGTCATGGAGCTATACTTATGAAGACCAATACTACGCTCCAAATCCAACGTACACACCAGAATTTTCATGTCCACCTCTATTGCCACAAGAAAAAAGTCAAATCTGAGGGATGTAATATTGAAGGGCATAGCAAACCTAAAAGAGATGAGGATTAGCCAAGAGTTGCCAACCCAAAATTTTAATAATCGGATGGAACAACTCGTCACTACCTCAACCAATGGTCCTCAATACATGGCTTTCGAGACTGAGATAGATAATTCAAGGTTGGAGGAATTGTTGTCCAAGTTCGTAGCATCAAATGAGGAGAGGAGGATTAATAAAGAGCGGTCAATTCAAAATCAAGAGATATCAATTCAAAATCTACATAACCAGATGGATCAAATTTTCAAAGGCTTGAACAACTGTCCTCAAAACAATTGGTGTTATGACGAGGATTCCGAGATTGACGAAGTGCCCGAACCAAATCTACAACTGGATGAGACACGAGATATTGAAAAAGAGGAGACAAGTGGGGATAAACTAACTATGAGTACTAACGAGGATGAGCCGATGTTATTAATGCCTCAAGTGCCTTCTCCACCAAAGTTCAAGGATCCGGTTAGATTTGCAAAACCTTGTCCGCAAGGTAGTCATGTCGTCGAAAATACTCCTTGTGACGTAAAAGCGAGTACAACTTTGAAGCCATGGTGCGATGAGCTGGAGAAGATATAAGAAGAGATTGTTGTGTTTGACAAGCTTCAATGCCAGAATCTATTCGCAGACACAATGGAGAAAACACCTAGATGTTGGACGTTCTTGAATGTGATCTTATCTAAACAAAGCATTCTAGGTGAATTTAATTCAATGGCTATCACAAATGGGAACCTACCAAAAGCTACTTATTTTCGATGGATGGAGGGTTCCTCAACTTTCGAAGAGGAATTGGATAGCGTTGATTGACAAAAGTCATTTGAAAGATGTAAATCAATTACCGATCGGGAGGTAACCCAGGAATTTTTATATTTATATGTTTTACTACTTTAATTAGTGTTGTTAGTTCATTAAAAATTTAGGAGTTAATTTGCTTATTAAGTTCTCTTATAATCTAATCCATGTTGTCTCTCTTCATTGCAGGTATTGGAGGTTCAATGGATAGGAAAATGATCATCGCCGCCATCGCCACCATCACCTCACGCTTAGCTAATTACAGGGAAGTTCTCTTCTACTTACCGCTATATTCTTACAATGAGGACATTATAATTGTTAAGTTTGGGGGAGTTTAGTTTAGTTCTTTATTGCATGTTTAGTTTCATGTTTATGTATGTTATTTTGCATATGTTGTTAATTTAGTTTAGGTTCATTATGTTTGCATTCATGTAGTACAACTACATAAGTAGTTGCATAGTAGTATAGTTTGAATAGCATTATTTTCAGTTTCTTGTTGAAAAATTAAAAAAAAAATATTAGTAAGTTACTATGTTCATTTGCATGAATTCAGTTGTTAGATAGTTTAAGTTTATTTTGGATAATGATGAAATTGGAATTGAGTAGACAAGTATAGTACTAATTATTAGAGCTTTGACGTGATTTTTTTTATGAATTGGATCTTTTCCTGTTTGAAACTAGTATAATCAAGGTTAGCACGTTAGCACGTTGATACATAATTGACTTCTTAAGGATAATACTAGTTTGAATGAATGAAAGACATGAAAAGGCGGAGATAACTAAACTCAAACCCAAATCACACCGTCTCAACAACAACATACATACATTCTACACAGCAATGTCCTACAAGAACCAAAGAGCGCCAATCCCGAGTGACTACTACACAAAATATGGCATGGTTCCATCTTCGTGACTTCGTACAACCTCTAATCCCATGTCATTGTGCAACTCTCAACAATAGCATGCCGTAAAACGTCTTATACACCTCGATCGGATGCCCGAATTGAAGTTCTGAAAGTTCGACCGAACAACACGTTGCATGCGTGCACGAACTTCGAGACGGCGGGACCCGCAGAACTCGGGAAACCCCGGGCTACCGCAGGTACACCTGCGGCTCCCCCCTCTATAAATAGAGGGCTTGGGGTAGCCATTTTTCATAGAGAAAAGGCGAGGAAGCCCTGTCCAATTTGCTCTGTACACACTATAAAATGAGTGCTTTCTCATTTTAAATAGTTGTGAGCTTATATATTGCTATATTTTTATCGACGAGAGTGGAGTGTTCATCCCTTTAAAGTCATTGAAGTCTTCTTTGGCAGTCCACTGTAAGCCTTCTTACACACCTTAAAGCCTTTCTCTTCATCTTTGCACACACCGTTCTTCACATTGAGAGTCGTGTTGCATGTGTATGCCCGGACTTCGGTCCGCGACTTTTATGTTTTTTTGTATATATATATATATATATATATATATGGACTAACATTATCGAGGTATGCCTCGATTGAGCATGGATTTTACATCCGGAGCGTTTACTGCTTTTATATCTATATATATATAGCGATAAATCGCCGAAATGATAAACTGAGCCGGGATCGATATATATCCTGTGCGTTTACCGCTTTTATATATATATATATATATATATATTTACATTTCATCCCGCCTGGAGTTTACTTCGTGGCGGTTGATCGTTTTTACTGCTTTCTTTACATTTTGTCCCGTCTGGAGTGTACTTCGTGGAGGTTGATCGTCTTTACTGCTTTATTTACATTTCCGATCCCCTATAGAGGTGCTTCGTGATGGTTGATCATGCTTTTACAGCTTTATTTAGATTTCTGATCCCCCATGAAGGTGCTTCGTGGTGGTTGATCATGTCTCTATATATATATTTACCGCTTTTATATATATTTACATTTTCGATCCCCATGGAGGTGCTTCGTGGTGGTTGATCATGTATGTATATATATATTTATAGCTTTTATATATATAACTGCTTACTGCTTTTCATATAAATTGCGACATCATATGAGCCTAGGAATCATGTGATCACAGATTTAGTTTACTTAATCTAGATTTGGTTCCCGTGATGGACATTTTTAGCTATAAGAAGCTTGTAAATTTATTCACGATATTTGGATTTCCTTAGATGGCTCCCATGCCCATAAGGAATTCAGCACTGCTTTGTACATTATTTTCTCGAAGATGCCTCGCATCTCGAAAATAAAAGCAATCCAACCGAACATTTAATAAAATAGAAGTATTAAAAGGTCTCAATTACTATTGAGCATAAGGGTTTGAAAAAACCTCTTTTACAAAACATCATTGTTATATCTGGTTTAAAACTGAATTTTTATATAAATTTAAACCCTGTGTATATAGGTGCAAACGAGGCCTCGCACTACTTCCAAATAACAGCACATTGACCCACACACACAAATTCATATAACAGTTTCTTGAAAATTGGCGGTCACCGTGGTAACAAGGATGTCGGGGGGTGCCTAACACCTTCCCTCTACATAATCAAGTCCCCGGACCCTAATGAATGTCAGTTTCACACACCGTTTAGCAGTGTTATATCACTGGGTCAATGTGCAAACCTTTTCTCGGTTGTGTTGGTAAAACCATTTAAAAAATAGACTGGCGACTCTTACAGTCAAATTGTCGACATATAAATGTCGGACCTTTTCACAACTTGTTTTTTCAAACAAATCTCACCTAACATGAGAACACCAAAAGACAAGAATAGAAAGGGATAAATAAAAATCCTGACGTCGACAATATTTACTACAAATCACTTATATTCAATAAACACATTTTTAATCTTTCAACAATTATTCATCATTAATATTATAACTCACAATATTGACAACCAGATCATTCCCAAGAAAGAGGGGCTTTCCGATAAGGACTTCTCCTTATTGGCACGCAATTAAATAACCTAACCCCTTTCCTCGACAGAACTTTCTAGACATTGTTAATAATGCAAATAATAATATGAATAACAATGTCGTCTCAATTATTGATTTAATAATATAAATATTGTTCAGATGATACTGCGATAATAATTGAATCAATAATATTAGATACTATGCAGCAACTACTGTGGCACTTTTTAAATGAACTGAGTGACTTCTTAAGTAAGCATCAATAATCAGAGATATTATACAATACCGTGTACTACTGTGCAACCACGAGTATTATTGTACTTTTATCATCGGGTATTTCAACAGTTAATGATAAAAGTTTTGCCGTTATTTTTATAAAAAGGTTATTTATGTCGCTTTCTATATCTAACAGTTATTCCGTTATGAGGGGTCCACCAATAATTGTGTCGTCATACGGATATTCCCCAACAAAAAGAATATTTCCCGACCAAACAAATATTTTATAACAACTTGCTTACTTTGCAAAACTTGCACATATCATTCATAACTATACCATTATATCAAATCATACCTTATTATTCAAAATAACATTTAGAGAAAATTAAATTTTTATTCATAAAAAAGTTGGGGACTTACAACCTCCCTCCTTATGAAATTTCATCCTCAAAATTGATGTACGAACCTGGTGTGTCGAAGAAGTGAGGATTCCTTGTTTTCATTTCAGATTCTAACTCCAAGGTCATTTCCTCAATATTGTGGTATCTCCATAAAACTTTGAGTTGAGGTATAACCTTTGAGCGTAGAATATGTTCCTTCTTATCAAAGATTTTAACTGGTACCTCTTCATACGTTAAATCTTCTGCTATCTCGTCTGGTTCTAATTCAATAATGTGGTTTGGGTCTTCCACATATTTACGTAACATAAATATGTGAAAAACGTTATGAACATGAGACATACTTGGTGTTAAGGCGAGCTTATAGGCCACAATTCCTACTTGGTCGAGGATTTTAAATGGACCAATGAATCTAGGGTTGAGCTTTCCTCTCTTTCCAAATCTCGTAACTCCTTTCCATGGAGCAACACGTAACAATACATAATCTGCAACATTGAATTCCACGTCCCTTTGATGAAGATCAGCATAACTCTTTTGTTGATCTTGTGAGGTTTGTATACGATGCCGGATCATTTGAATCTTTTCTGTAGTCATATGTACCAATTCTGGTCCCAACAACATTGCTTCACCCACCTCGTCCTAGCATACTGGAGAATGACACTTTCGTCCATACAACGCCTCTAATGGAGCCATGCCTATACTTGTTTGATAACTATTGTTGTAGGCGAATTACACTAATACCAAGTACTTGTCCCAACTTCCTTTGAAGTCTAGTACTCAAAGTCTCAATAGATCTTTAAGAGTTTGAATAGTCCTCTCCGACTGCCCGTCCGTCTAAGGATGATATGCAGAACTGAATCGTAAATCCGTACCCATAGCTTTCTGTAAACTGACACAAAATCGTGAAGTGAATCTTGGGTCTTGATCAGAAACTATGGATACTGGTATACCATGTAGTCTTACAATCTCATTTATGTATATACAAGCAAGACGTTTAAGGGAATAAGTTTCTTGTATAGGTAAGAAATGAGCAGACTTGGTTAATCTATCGACAATGACCCAAATTGCATGTATGCATTGAGAAACCTTGGGAAAACCAGTAATGAAATCCATGTTAATGTGTTCCCACTTCCATTCTGGAATTTTAAGTGGTTGTAATGGACCTTTTGGCACTTAATGCTTCGCCTTAACACGTTGACAAGTTAAATACCTTGAGATAAACTCCGCTATCTCCCTCTTCATACTACTCCACCAAAATGTATGTCGAAGATCACGATACAATTTGGTACTCCCAGGATGGATTGCAAATGGTGTGTTGTGTACCTCCATCATGATTTTATACTTCAAATCAGAGTTGTTAGGAACACAAAGTCTGGTGTTGACTCGAAGTATTCCTTCTTCGTCGATTCTTGCTTCTAGAATAGCACCTTCTTGTACTTTCTTCTTCATACGTATCAGCTCTGGGCCTGTAGCTTGAACAGCTTTAACTTTATCGATTAAAGTCGGTTCTACTCGTATATTTGACATCATCATGTGGGTCCCTGAAGTGTTTAACTCTATCTCCATCCTTTGTAAGTCATAAAAAATGGGTTTTTGTGTTAACAATATTGCACTCGTACCCGCATATGATCTTCTACTCAACACAGCAGCTACCACATTCGCTTTCCCAAGATGGTATTGAATGGTATGATCGTAATCTTTCAACAGCTCGAGCCAATGTCGTTGCCGCATGTTGAGTTTCTTTTGGGTGAAGAAATATTTGAGGCATTTATAATCTGTATAGATCTCCACTTTCTCCCCATACAGGTAATGTCTCCAGATCTTTAGCTCGAAAATGACTGTTGCCAACTCTAGATCATGAGTAGGATAATTCCTCTCATATTCTTTGAGTTGTCATGAGGCATAGGCTATGACTTTCCCATGTTGCATGAGAACACATCCTAAACCTCTGCCTGGAGCATCACTGTAGATGACAAATCCCTTTGAACCTAATAGTATTTTCAAAACAGGTGCTGAAATGAGTCTTCTCTTGAGTTCTTGAAAACTCTTCTCACATTCATCGCTCTATCCAAATTTTGTATCTTTTTGAGTCTGCTGAAATGGAGTGGCAATTCAAGAAAATCTTTTCACGAATCTCCGATAATAACAAGCTAAGCCCAGAAAGCTACGTACTTTAGTTACTGACTTAGGTTGCTTCCAACTTTTTATTGCTTCAATCTTCGTCGGGTCAACCGATATTCCATGCTTCGATATCATGTGCTTAAGGAATGCTACTTCCTTAAGCAAGAACTCGCATTTCTTCAACTTGGCATATAGCTTATTTTCACGCAGTTTTTGGAGTATCAGCCTCAAGTGTTGCTCATGATATTCATGACTTTTGGAGTATATGAGGATGTCATCAATAAAGAAAACCACAAAATGATCTAAATATTCCTTGAATACTAGATTCATCATATCCATGAAGGTAGCATGATCATTAGTCAATCCAAAAGACATGACTAGGAAATCGTAATGCATGTACCGAGTTTTGAAAGCAGACTTTGGAATGTCATCAATTTTAATCTTTAACTGATGATATGCGGAATGAAGATCGATCTTTGAAAAGAATTTAACACCTTGCAACTAGTCAAACAGGTCAACAATGCGAGGCAACGGGTACTTATTTTTTATAGTGACATGATTCAACTCCCGATAATCAATGCAAAGTCGCATACTCCCATCTTTCTTCTTTACGAATAAAACAGGAGCACCCCAAGGAGATGTACTAGGACGAATAAAACTGATGTCTAACAATTCTTAAAATGGGTTTTTAACTCCTGAAGTTCAATAGGAGCCATTTGATATGGGGTTTTGGAAATGGGTTTTGTACCGGGTTCAAGGTCAATACAAAATTCTATTTCACGCTCTGGGGGTAGGCCATAAAATTCTTCAGGGAATATGTCATGAAATTTATTAACAATAGAAATATCGTTCAAATATGATGTATTTTTGTTTAAATATGTGGCATGGGCTAAGAAAGCTTGACATCCGTTTTTCAATAAACGAATGACTTTATGGCTTGATATGATAGTGATTGACTTTAGTGGTTTGGTTGCTTGAATTCGCATAATAGGTTGGTTAAGAATATGAAAGGTAACAACCTTACAAAAATAATCAATTTTATCATGATGAGTAGTTAACCAATCAATTCCTAAAATCACATCAAATGCAAGTATTTTCAAAGATATGAGATCAACAGGTAATGTGAAAGTGTTGATTTGAATCAAAAAAGATTTATAAATAGTGGATGTAAAAAAGGTTTCTTCCAACGGAGTTTCAACATATAATCAAAGTCTAATTTCTCTAGAGTCAAATTTAAACGTTGAGCATAAGCAAGTGAAATAAAAGAATAGGTAGAACCAGTATCTAATAAGGTATAGACTTCGCAAGAGTTTATGATTAGCTTACCCATGATAACTTCGTTCGGGTTCCTCTCTTTTTGGGATGTCACGACAAATGTTCTCCCTTGAACTACCTGCTTTGACTTGTCTGGGATAGCCTTTGGTATCACCATCCCAATTGGACTTGACTTCGTTGCACGACAAAAATCGAGCTAGGTGACATTCCTTTTTGCAATTGAAACACACTTTGGGTTGTTTGATACTGCTTTGATGATGTGTCCCTCCTCTCAAGATTCAGAGTATACTCTAACGGTGGTCGTTCTCCTTCCTTAGAAATGGGTGTTGGTGTTGCTATCTTTCCATCATTGTTGAATCTTCTCTTTTTGAAATTTCCACTTGACTCATTTCTTTTATTATCTTGGCCAGGATTACCACCGAAGTGGTTAACATTTCTAGCATGATAATTTCCTCCCCATTTGTTATCACTGCTTCAATGACTGTTATATTTTGGTTGGGCTGACTCATTATCGCGCTCCAATAACTGAGCCATATTCACAACATCTGAATACAAACACAGTTTGTGAGAAATGAGGTATTGACAAATTTTAGGTTTCAAACCTCTCAGAAACATTCATATCATTCACTCCTCATTATCAACCAAATGGGATGCAAACCAGGATAACTCGGTAAACTTAGCCTCGTATTGTGATACGGTCATATTGTTCTGCTCCATCTTGATGAATTCCACTTCCTTCATGTGACGAATACTTTCTGGAAAATACTTGTCATTGAACAATTCTTGGAACTTCTCCCAAGACATCTTCAGTGCGGAAAGATGAGTACGTTTTACAGATTCCCACCAGTAATATGCCTCTCCTCGCAACATAAAGGTGGAGAAGGGAACCTTTTGCTCCTCTGAGCATCCCAGGACGTCAAATATCTTGGTGATATGCTTAATCCATGCCTCTGTCTTAAGTGGCTCTGGCTTTCCCAAAAACTTCGGCGATCCCAGCTCTTTAAATTGCTTAGTAGTGACCAGCCATGAGTTACCATTGGTGTCACCTGCATTTTGAATATGAATCTCTCTCGTTTGGTGTTGCATGAATTGTAGAAAGTTCCTAAACATCTCATCATTCATCATTTGTTCGGTGTTGTTGTTTACATGAGGATTATTGCCTTCCTGATGTACATTATCCTTGTTATTGGTTGGCGGTGTCTCAACAGTCTCATGTGCTCCATTGCTTATCTCAAAATTTTAAGATGCCATTTTCAAATACTACCACAAAACAAGGATTAATTGACATGCCACATAGTATCTCTATATTCTGACCGACCAATTAAATAACAAATAAGCTTAGGTAGGACACACTAGCGAAAGATTTACTCGTCTCTCACCTCCTAGTTCTAGCCTTAGATCTCTGCCAGGGATCATATCCCTAAGCTTTGATACCAACTGTGACGCCCCCAAAATAGGTCCATACAACCCATTCTGAGTCTCCAAATACATGGTACAGAATTCAAATACAAACTTCATTAATACAATATGACAAAACGTAAAATGTGAGTTTTAATACAAATATTATCGCGTAGACAATATCCAAACTCAAAATAAGTCCTCATTACAATTATTATCACAATATTTTATAGAATAGTGAGGACTACTATAGCCACCATCTTGGACCATCACTCTATTCCCCGACTAGTCACAGCTATATTCTCATTTCCTGAAGAGAACAATGAAATGAGCTCAACTAGCCCAGTAAAGAATATTATGACTAAGATAATGTAGAATAAATTATCTTTAGTCCTTAACAGTGTAAAAACTAATAGAATACAGTAGACAACAAGTGTAGATCAACAACTGCAGCGGAACAAGTAATCCATTAGAAGAGTCAAGTAGAGCATGATGTCTACTATCTTCTATGATTTAAAAGTTCATCATCAATATTTTATCTTTGTAACACAACTCAATAAATATTTCATATCAACGAATTATCCATGCACTACGGGCCAAGGATATTCGTTAGTATCACCAATGGTCATGATCATGCCAAACAACTGTCCATTTATGCACTACGGACCAAAGAGGACTTTCACCACATCATTTGTCTGTAACATTACAGGTCATGATTATACCAATACACAATTCCTGGTTATAATCATACCAATCAATAGTCTATCTATACACTACGGGCCAAAGATGACTTTCACCATAATATAAGCATGAGGATGATGACATTGATATAAGAAATCAATCAAGTGAGATCAAGGATAAATTTTAAAGATTTATAATTCAATTTATCCAGAGTTTAAGAATGTCCAAATTATCAACATGATAATTAATTGTGGAGTAAAATTCAAGAATAATATTCATGTATCAAAAATAATTTAGACAGAAAAGAAACCAATTATATCGTGAATAGTATCCCAGGTGAATAGTACCTCATGAATAGTACCCCGGCATGAAAAGATTAAAATTTAATAAAAAAGTTCATAAAAATATTTCAGTGAAACGATACTAGATGAAGCGCAAAATTCAAGGATATTCAACTAATTTCAGTGAGTATATAAGTAATACTTATCAAAATAAGTGTAGATTTAGGAATATGAAACGAAATAATATTACTTACATACTACAGAGTGTCGACGTCGGGATTTTTATTTGTCCCTTTTCTGTTCTTGTTCTTTGGTGTCCCAGTTTGACTAGACACTTGAATTGGGCGCTTAATGCCCTGATGATTTTTACCTAGCCCTTGTCCAGGCTGATGACCCAATGACATCATTTCTTGAGTAGCCGACATTACTTCGGCAGAAATTTTGGGTATGAAAGGTGGCGTCCCAATAGGGTGGTAGTGAGTGTTGCTCACCTCCAGAGCATGAAAACTGACCGGCTCAATTTTTGAATTGAAGCAGATGAGTGGTATGTCACCCTGTTTAGGACATTCTGGCTTAGCGTTGACCGTGACTAGGCTGTCTTAATGATGTATTTCAGTTGCTGATGAAGAGTGGAGGGGACGACCCCAGCCATATGAATCCACGGTCTTCCCAATAGCAGGTTGTATCTTGAATCTATCTTGAGCACGTGAAAAGATACGCAAAATGTATGGGGACCAATCTCAATTGGTAGTTCAATCTCTCTGACTGAATTTCGACGAGATTCGTCAAAAGCTTTAATAATCGTATGGTTGTTTTGGATCCATTTGAGATTGACATTCATCTTTAGCCACGTAGCATAAGGACAGATATTCAGAGATGAACCTCCATCTATCAAGACTCCAGCTAGCATGTATCTAGAGGACAAAACCGCAATGTGCAACGACTTGCAATGACCGGTCCCTTCGGGCGGTATGTCATCATCAGTGAAAGATATCACATTGTTATTAAAAATGTGATCAACCAAATGTTGAAAATTTTCCACATCCACTGATTTTGGCTAGGCTTCTTCCAAAACCTTTAGTAAGATCTTCTTATGATCCTCGAAAGTGAAAACCAAGTCCAGTATTGAAATTTAATATGGAGCTTCTCTTAAGCTTAAAACCACATTAGCTTCATTATGGCCCATAGTACGGAGGAATTTTTCAATCTTCTCCATGGGAACTTTCCCCTTTGATTTGATGATAGGCTTTATCACCCATTGGGGAAGATATAGTGGATTCTCCTTCGACACTACAGCAGTTATATGAGAAGTGGATCCTTCAGCATCTCCATAATTCCATGGGACTTTTTGTAAGCTGATAACAGGATACTGTGATCTGAATGGTAAGCTGATTGGCTCTAGTGCAGCCACTTTCAAAGGATTGTCAACTCCTTTAAGTTGAATTGCTTGTATTGTGAATGGTTTGACAGTCCCATTGCTCAATTTTCTTATAGAGATCTTTCATCTTTCATTCCATCACAAACTAGAACTTGGCATAATCCCATTTGTCAACACCGTATTTGATGGTCTGGGATGATTCACCATTAAAATTGGAACTTTGTCCACTGCTCTAATTAATCATATTGACTTCTTCCTCTTTGTGTTGAGGAAGAGGGTTATCTTGTACGTGATGTTGGTCTGGTTTGGTGACCATAATCTCACCGTTGTCTATCAAATCTTGAATTTTGTGTTTCAAGGCCCAACAATCTTGAGTATCATGACCAGGTGCCCCGGCATGATAAGCACACTTCTGAGTAGCATTGAAACCCCTCTCATTCGGGTTGGCTGGTGGAAGAAGATGTGTGATTTTCTTCTGAGTCGTCAAAAGATTGAGAATGTTCTCGAGTGAGTCCCCTAAGGGTGTGAACACTCGAGGGCGTTTGACTTCTCCACCTTTAGGTAATGGAGGGTTTGAAGATTGTGCTTGAAAAAGGGAGTAGTTTCTCCTCTGGATAGACATATTTTGAGATCCTTTCTGACCTTGTAGTATCAAGGAAACATCCTCCTCTTTGTTTTTATGGACCCTTCGAGGGTTGTTTCCATAAGTTCCGGACTGGATGTGCTTAGCAACAGCTTTAAGGGCAGCTAGGTCTTGAATCTTTCGTGATTTAAATCCCATCCCAGCCATCTCCCCATGTTTAATCATTTTAGAGAATGGTTTACCAATGCCAGCTAAGACTCTCTCATATAGAGGAGCTTCTTGTAAGTCTATGAAGGTCATAACCATTTCTGACTCTGTCATAAAGGGAATAACTTGGGCAGCAAGGCGCCTCCACCTTTGAGCATACTCTCTGAAAGACTAATTGGATTATTTCTTGACCTTGGTAACTGCACGGCCAGAGCCATCTAAGACCTGGAAGTCTGTCTTTGGGTGAGGAAGGCGTGAGCTAGCTCCTCCCAACTATGGATCTTTGAGTTGTCTAATCTGGAATACCATGAACGGGCTTCTCCAGTCAAACTCTTTTGGAACAGCTACATTCTGAGCTTCTCGTCCTCTGTATAAGATCCAAGTTCTCCAATGAACACCTTCAAATGTGTGTAAGGATATCCTAACCCGTCGTACTTTTAGAAGTCAGGAGTCTTGAATTTTTCTGGATAATGAACTCCCAGGAATATACAAAGGTTAGTATATGAGACACTCCCATGTACTCCAATTCCTTTGATAGAACGAAGGGTTTCTTCCATTTGAAGGACCTTTTTCCTGATGTCACTAGTGTCTAGATCTCCTTTGAGATGGGTGTTTTCAGGGTTTTTATCTGTAATCAACTGAAGTTCCGGGTTTGTTTTATCCGAACCTTGGGTTCCTCCCTGTGCAGAGGACTCTGTATGTGTGGTCATTTTTGGGCCCTGAGTAAACTGATGTAGTTCTTTAAGTAGAACAACCAAATCTATAATCTGTTTACTTAATCTGTCTAATTCTTCGCGGGAAACGGGATTAGACTGGTCAGATGAGGACATGATTGGTTGTAGGCTCGTAGCCTTTTTGGACTTTGAACGGGTAATAGGTCCGATTGTTTCCTTGTGAAAGACTTGCATAGTTTAGTCTTTAGGGAATGTGTAAATGTTTACATGATATGTGACGTATCTGTTTTAGGAATATTGTCCTGCAAAACGGATGTTAGCTATTTGTAATACAAGATAGCATGCAAATATGTGTGTACACATATTTCTTCATATTTCTCATTACATGGAGATGAATATGGAATGAAATTACAAGTAATTTGAAATGAGAAAGCATGAAGAGAATTTCCTCCGCGTTTGGTTTATCAGAGGTTGACCTATCTTAGGTTACTCTCACGGCTTTTTGGCATGAAGGTTCCCAAATCATCGCAATCTACTTGACGTGAAGTTAATCCGGTCTTTCAACTGGAGAGAATATGGGTGGTGCCTTTCCTGAGCCTCGTTGGAATTAGTATTCCTACGAGTTCAGTAATCAAACACCGACAGGATAGCCTCCTAATGGAGGAACCACACAACATACATTCACATATAACGTGTCTCACCGTTTATGAAAATGATGACATGTGCGAAGCACTAATATCACAAGTAGATATAGTGTAAAGTATTAAGTACAGTAAATATATGCATTCATACACATTCATCAGAAATGTAAATGCAACATCCACACACAAGCATATAACAGTTTAGAAAAGATTGTAATAGCGGCTTAAGCCCTCTTACTGGAATCCCCAGCAGAGTCGCCACCTGTCGACGTCGGGATTTTTATTTGTCCCTTTTCTGTTCTTATTCTTTGGTGTTCTCATGTTAGGTGAGATTTGTTTGAAAAAATAAGTTGTGAAAAGGTCCGACATGTATATATCGACGATTTGACTGTAAGAGTTTTCAGTTGGTTTTTTAAATGGTTGTACCAACACAACCAAGAAAAGGTTTGCACATTGACCTAGTGATGTGACACTGCTAAACGGGTCTGTGAAACCGAGATTCATTAGGGTCCGGGGGCTTGATTATGCGGAGGGAAGGTGTTAGGCACCCCCCGACATCCGTGTTACAATGGTGACTGCCATTTTTCAAGAAACTGTTATATGAATGTGTGTGTGTGTGTGGGTCAATGTGCAGTTATATGGAAGTAGTGCGAGGCCTCGTTCGCACCTATATACACAGAGTTTGAACTTGTGTAAAAATTCAATTTTGAACAAGATATGGCAGTGATGTTTTGTAAAAAAAGTTTTTCAAAAACTTATGCTCAATAGTAATTGAGACCTTTTACACTTCCATTTTTATTTAAATGTTCGGCTTAATTGCTTTTAATTTTCGAGCATCTTCAAGAAAATAATATACAAAACAGTGTCGAACTCCTCGTGGGCATGAAAACCATCTGAGGAAATCCAAACACTGTGAATAAATTTACAAGCTACTTACAGCTGAAAATGTCCATCACGGGAACCGAGTCTAGATCCAGTAGACTGAATCTGTGATCACATGCTTCCCAGGCTCACATGATGCCGCAATTGATATGAAAGCAGTAGTAGTTATATATATAAAAGCTGTAAATATATATGCAGACATGATCAGCCACCACGAAGCACCTCCATAGGGGATCGGAAATGTAAATAAAATTGTAAAAGCAATCAACCGCCAGGAAGTAAACTCCAAGCGGGACGAAAAGTAAATATATATATTAAAGTAGTAAACGCACCGGATGTAAAATCCTGGGCTCATCGATGTGAGTTTGACACACAATTCATATATATATATATATATATATATATATATATATATATATATATATACAAACTGAAATGAAACCATAAACTGAAGTCCGGGCATACACACACAACACGACTCTCAACGTGAAGAATGGTGTGTGCAAAGATGAAGAGAAAGGCTTTAAAGTGTGTAAGAAGGGTTACAGTGGACTGCCAAGGAAGACTTCTATAACTTTAAGTGGATGAACACTCGGCTCCCGCCGGTACAAATAGTTGCTATATGTGAGCTCATAAGTGTTTAAAATGAGAAAGCACTCAGTTTATGGTGTGTACAGAGCTAATTTGACAGGGCTTCCTCGCCTTTTTTCTTATACAAATGGCCACCCCAAGTCCTTTATTTATAGAGGGGGAAGCAGTGGTGTGTGGTGCCCGCTTCGCTTAACCTCCGCAGTCTCGCAAATCTCGAAATATGTGCACGCATGCACTATGATGTTCGCTTGAACTTTCAGATTTGCAATTTGGGCATCCGACTGAGGTATATAAGACCTATTTCGGATTGATGTTGTCGAGAGTTATGCAATGACATGGGATTAGAGGTTGTACGAAGTCAGAAAGATGGGACCATGCCCTCCGATCTTCAAGCTTCAAATTCTATCGGTTGTCCTACGTAATAGTCACTCGGGATTGGACCTCCTTAGTTCTTGTAGGACATTGTTGTGTAGAAATATGTGTATGAGATGTTGAGACGGCGTAATGTGGGGTCAAGGTGGCAAGATGACGACTTTGCCCCTCACCGGGGTTATCTCCGATTTGGGCTGATAAAGCAGATGTTGCTCAGGGTTATCTCTGAGATTGGACTGCTGCAAGTGTTGAAGGTCCTTAGTGTCATCTCTGAGGTGTGCATGTCTTCTCGGTGTTATCTCCGGGTCTTGTACTTAGTGTCTCGGTGTGAGTGTTAAGGTTGAAGATGACTGCATGCATTTGAAACAAGCATTTCCGGGGTTATCTCCGGAACTACAACTGTACTCCTCGGGGTTATCTCTGAGGTTGGAACTGTTATTCCCAGTGTTATTTTTGGGACTAAGACTAAATATCTCAGGGTTATCTCCGAGATGAATCGGCCTTCTCTGGTGAAATTTTTTGTATTTAAACTGCATGCCTTGGGGTTATCTCCGAGGTTGGAACTGATACTTCCGGTGTGTGTTCCGGGGTTGAGATTGAACTTCCGGTGGTATCCGGACTGGATATGAGATGTCTTCCATGGTTATTTCTGAAAGACGAATCTGCCTTCCTACAATATCAATAACAGGTGTGCAGAAATTTTTGAGTGACTACACAAAGTATGGAAGAAAATAATATTTCTTATGAATATTGAACGAAAATAATATCCCTTACCTTAGTAGGAGAGTAATTCTGACTGGTATAGCGGAGATATTCTTGAAGAAAACTTGCACTATTTGCTACACTCAAAGTGTGCTTATGCTCAAAAGAAATACGCACAATATTATAGAAGAATAATTATTTGATTCTGGTGTGATTTTCAATTTATTAACTAAGCATCTTATTTATAGGAGAATGGCAGGGCACTATTTCAGAAAATTACGGATGCACGGGAAAGAAAATTCACGGGCGCAGTCACGGAGAATTCGTCGAAATTTTGGATTTTACTATTCATCACTATGCAATAAAATATTCTAATAAAATAAAAACTTTATATAAAATATAATATATTCTATTTATAATCTAATAAAACAAATAACTTTATATATAATATAAAAAGTATTATGTTTTATATAAAAAGTTTTATGTTTTATTACTATTATAATAATAATAATAATAAAACAAAACTGAGATAACTTTCTATCGGCGATTTTGAAAAATAAGTAAGTGGGGTCCCATTTAATAAGCCAACTTATAACAAATACTTCGTGAAAAATCCCTCTATTTATATTAAAAATTGAATAAATATTTACTACAAATTACTTATCTTCAATAAAAATATTTTTAATCTTTCAACAATTATTCATCTTTAATATTATAACTCACAATATTGACAACCAGGTCATTTCCAAGAAAGATGGGGCTTTCCGATAAGGACTTCTCCTTATTGGCGCACAATTAAATAACATAACCCCTTTCCTCGACAGAACTTTCTAGACATTGTTAATAATATAAATATTAATATTAATAACTGTATCGTCTCAATTATTGATTTAATAATATAAAATATTGTGCAGATGATACTGCGACAATAATTGAATCAATAATATGAGATACTATGCAGCAACTACTGTGGTAATTATTAAATGAACTGAGTGACTTCTTAAATAAGCATCAATAATCAGAGATAATGTACAATCTCTGTGTGTGCTACAAAGGCAACCAAGCGATATTCTTGTACTTTTATCACGGTGTATTTTCAATGATTAAATATAAAAGTTTTGCCGATATTTTTATAAAAAGGTTATTTCTGTTGCTTTCTATATCCGACAATTATTTTGTTATGTGGGGTCCACCAATGATTGTGTCGTCGTATGAATATTTCCCGACCAAACGAATATTTTATAACAACTTGCTTACTTTGCAAAATTTGCACATATCACCCATAATTATACCACTATATCAAATCATACCTTATTATTCAAAATAACATTTAGATAAAATTAAATCTTTATTCATAAAAAGTTGGGGTCTTACAATAAACCTTATGTAGGAGTACCTTAGGCTATAACTGTTAGGTTTGCTAGAAACATGAATATGCAATCAAATCACATAGACGAAGCGGAAGCGTAATAAAAACGGTTTTTAAAATTTTCTTACAAACCATAAACCAAGATCATTCTTGTGCTTGATTATCAATCTATAAAAGAGTAGGAGAATCAGAATCATACCCTTGAATATACGAGCTTCCTCAGGAACAAGTTCAACTCCTAGTCCTTCGTGCTCTCCTTGAATACGCCAGTTTGATTCCTTCCTTTAATCAACGTTAGCCACCCAAGCGTTTAGCTTCTAGAGGTGATCTACCAAGGAAGAACAAAAAACTCAAGAAGAATGGTGTTTTGGCTAAAACCCTAGTTTTTCCTATCTCTATAGAAAAATGGCGTACTCTCCAATAATTGGAATCACGTCTACTGATATGTTGATATTAGTTAACCCTTCTAATCTAATTAAAAATAGGGTTATATTTAATTAATTAAATCCTTTTAATTAATTAAGCTCCCTAATCTTATTGGGGATAATTAATTAAACTCTTTTAATTAATTAAGGTCCATAATCTTATTATGAATAAATGAGAGTACTTATATTAAATTAATTCTCAAACTCCTTTAGAAATTATAATAATAATAATTATAATAATATTAATAAGATTCCTCTTATTAGTTAATATTTAATATTTCTAAAATATTAAATAATAATATTAAGCTATTTAATTTATTCTATCATCGTAGATTAAATTAAATACTAGCATATTATTACGATTACGCCATTAACTTCTTAAATAATTTTTCTTCCTTTTATGTTGTGACCCTTTTAGGTTCTCCATATTAAACCAGTTGTGAATAAATCAATTAGAACAATTCTAATCTCATTTAAATAAATAAATTAAACTATTAATTTATTTAAATAAATAATATTTATTCTACAATAAGGATAAGCCTCCTTAACGATCAACGACTTTCCAGATAATATAGATTTCAACCTTAATCATAAAAAAACCTTTGAGTAAATAGTTACTGTACAATTCAATCCTTCTACCATACAATGTCCTAATTAAATATAAGACATGGAATTACTGTTAAGTCTTATTTTATTTAATTATATGTATTTCGATTCTCAAACTCTAAATAAATGCAAATTAGAAACTACTTTCTAATTTTATTCTACCTTGGCCAAGGATTCCTGGGTTGTCATTTATTGGATCACATAGGACATATATCTTCTTTTACTAAAAGCAGTAGATTCTTTATTGATCATTCATTATCTCCATATATAACTCATTATACTTGAGCATAACCTTTAAGGGTCTTAAGGAATAAGTCAAAATATAAATCATTATATACAAGATACTATGATAATCTCAAGTATAAGGATCACTTGTACTACTATCACTTCAGGAATTCCTATTGACAGACAAGTAAACTCCATTAGGTATTCCTTAGCGAGTTACGTTCAGTGAACTTATTCTCCAATAAGTACCTACATACTTGCTTTAGTGTCTCCACACAAATGATCATGAGATCAATCATCCTCATCCAATGAGTAAGTAATGTATGTACCAATCTATCCGGATTTACTAATCCCCTTTTTAGTAATTCATTGATTGGGAACATTTTAGTTTTTAAGCTATCTAAGAATTTAGATCTCATTAGCATGATTTCATCATGATTCTAAAAGCATTGCTTAAAACTATGGGTTTATCACATATTATTAAAACAGCACCATGTAGATAATTAAATGCCTTTAATAAATAATACTTTTATTAATAAATGAATAAGATTGTTTATAAAGTATATGTTTTATCATCATACATGATTGGCTTGTATGCATACTCCTTTCAATCTCTTACTTGCACTAAAGCCAATCGCCATGGCATCTCATACCCATCTTCTCTATGTGCCGATCAAACTGTTGTTGTGTTAACGCTTTAGTAAATGGATCTACAATGTTGTCTTGAGAGTCAACACACTCCAAGGTGACATCTCCTCTTTCAATGATTTCTCTAATCAAATGAAACCACCACAACACGTGTTTGGATTTTTGATTAGACCTGGGTTCCTTAGGCGCAACAGCTCCGGTGTTGTCACAGTATAAAGGTACTGCTCTTGTAATGCTAGGAACCACACCAAGTTCATTTATGAAATTCTTCATCCAAACAGCCTCCTTTGCAGCTTCACTTGCAGCTATGTACTCTGCCTCTGTCATTGAATCAGCAATTGTTTGTTGTTTGGAACTCTTCCAACTCACTACGCCACCGTTTAAGGTAAACACATACCCTGAAACGGATTTACTGTCATCTTGATCCGTTTGAAACTTAAGTCTGTGAAGCCCTCTAGTTTTAATTCAAACCCACCGTAGACAAGAAATACATCCTTAGTTCTTCTTAAGTACTTTAGGATATTTTTCACTGTCTTCCAGTGCTCTTCTCCTAGATTCGACTGATATATGATTGTTACACTAAGTGCATAAGCGACATCTGATCTAGTACATATCATCTCGTACATGATAGATTCTATTGTTGAAGCATAAGGAATCTTATCAATACAATATCTCTCCTCAGGTGGCTTTGGGGTTTATTTTTTGGAGAGATGTATTCCATGGCTCATCGGTATTAGACCTCTTTTGGAATCTTTCATGCTAAACCTCTTTAGCATTGAGTCAATGTACGTACCTTGGGACAATCCAAGCATCCTTTTAGATCTATCTTTATAGATCTTTATCCCTAAAATATCGGATGATTCTCCCAAGTCCTTCATGGAGAAGTGTTTAGATAACCAAATTTTAATTGATTGAAGCATAGGAATATCATTCTCTATCAGTAATATATCATCAACATATAATACAAGGAATGAAACATCGCTCTCACTAACCTTCTTGTGCACACATGGTTCGTCCTCATTTTTGATAAAATCAAACTCTTTGATAGTCTCATCAAAACGGATGTTCCATCTATGAGAAGCTTTTTTCAATCCATAAATGGATTGTTGTAGCTTACAAACTTGATTTGTTCCATCCTTTGAAACAAATCCCTTTGGCTGTGTCATATACACATCCTCCTCAAGTTTTCCATTGAGGAAGGTCGTTTTCACATCCATCTGCCAGATTTCATACTCGTGGTAAGCTACAATCGCAAGCAAAATCCGAATGAACTTAAGCATCGTTATTGGTGAGAGGCTTTAATCATAGTCAACTCCTTATCTTTGTTTGAAACCTTTTGCAACCAGTCGGGTCTTATAGGTCTCTACCTTTCCGTCTGCTCCAGTATTTCTTTTAAAGACCCATTTATACCCAAAAAGCTTAACGCCTTCAGGTGGTGAAACCAAAGTCCATACTTGGTTTTCATATATGGAGTCCATCTCAGATTTCATGGCTTCTAGCCACTTCTCTGAGTCTTTATTACTCATAGAATGTTCGTAATTCAATGGATCATCATCAATTATGATGCGTACCTCATCGTTATCCTCTATGACGAATCCATACCTCTAAGGTATCTTCGGTACTCTTCCAGATTTACGAATAGGGTGTTGTACAGAAGATGTCTCTACATGGACAGGTTCATCCAATTGACCTGTAATGATTTATGGTTCTTGAATTTCTTCAAGATCTATTTTCCTCCCACTGGCTCCTTCAAGGATAAACTCATTTTCTAAGAAGGAAGCATGTTTGGCAACAAACACATTTTACTCAGTAGGATTGTAGAAATAATGTCCTAAACTTTCTTTAGGATATCCCACAAATGTACACTTATCAAATCTTGTCCCAAGCTTATTATTTTGAAATTTTTTCACATAAGTTGGACATCCCCAAATCATAACATGCTTAAGACTAGGGTTCCTCCCTGTCCACATCTCATATGGAGTCTTAGGGACGGATTTCGAGGGAACCTTATTTAGTAGATATATAGCCTCTTCTAGGGCATATCCCCATAATGACACCGGAAGATTGGTAAAACTCATCATGGAATGAACCATGTCCATCAATGGTCAATTTCTCCTTTCAGATACAACATTCAACTGTGGTGTTCTTGGTGGAGTCCATTATGAGATTATACTATTTTCTTTGAGACAATTGAGAAACTCACTGCTTAAGTATTCACCTCCTCGATCTGATCAAAGAATCTTAATACTCTTGTCAGTTTGCTTCTCTACTTCACTTCTGAACTCTTTGAACTTTTCAAATGATTCAGATTTGTATTTCATTAAATACACATATCCAAATCTTAAGTGATCATCAGTGAAAGTAATAAAATAAGAATACCCTCCTCTTGTATTCATTGTCATAGGTCCATATACATCTGTGTGTACCAACGCTAACAACTCTGTAACTCTTTCTCCTTTTCCACTAAAGGAGATTTAGTCAATTTTCCTATGAGACAAGATTCACAAGTTGGATATAATTCATAATCCGATAGCTCTAGGAGCCCATCCTTATGCAACTTGGATAATCTTGTTTCATTAATATGACCAAGTCTATAGTGCCACATAAAGGTATAATTAACATCATCTCTTTTCTTTTTCTTAGTTTGTTCAATTTGAAGTATATTTTTATGCAAGTCAAGTATGTAAAGTCCATTTCGCAAATTATCAACACCATAAAAATATTATTATGAACAATTGTTGTTCTTTATTATAATATCAAAACCATCCATATCCAATACAGAAATTGAAATAATGTTTCTAATAAGTGATGGAACAAAATAACAATTATTTAAGTTAATGAACTTGCCTGTAGGAAGTGTTAAACAATAAGTCCCTACAACTAATGCAACAATCTTTGCTCCATTTCTCACTCGTAAGACGACCTCATCCTTGTGCAGCTTTCTACTTCTAACTAGTCCCTGCATATTATTACATATGGGAGAACCATAGACGGTATCCAATACCCAAGTAGAAGATTAACTTTCAAAAAAATTAATTTCAATCATAAACAAACCTTGATTAAGAGTCAAAGCTTCTCCAAGCTTCTTCTACTTTTGTTCCGCAAGGAACTCCTTGCAAATCCTTTTCCAGTGACCCGACTTTTTACAATGGAAGCAAATTCCTTTGCTATCTGGATCAGGTTTCTTATTATCCTTTTCTTTCACCTTTTCCTTAACCTTCTTGGATTTCTTCTTTTCAGAAGATACCTTGGGCCTCTTCCTTTCTTGGTAGAATCATCCACTAGTAATACTTGGTTCTTCTTGGATGAGAAGTGACCTTCAGCAGTTTTCAACATGTTAAGTAATTCAGGCAAGCTGACGTCCAACTTATTCATGTGGAAATTCACAACAAATTGTGAGAAAGTGTCAAGGAGTGACTGCAAGACTAAATCTTGACTCAACTCCCCATCCATGACAAACCCAAGTTGTTCAAGATGTTCAATCAGATTGATCATCTTCACGAAATGATTCTCAACAGCAGTGCCCTCGGTCATCCGAGATCGAAAGAGCTCCTTAGATATCTCATTTCTAGCAGTCTTACTTTGCTCACCATACAACTCTTGGAGGTGCAGCAATATAGCAGAAGCATCCATAGTTTCATGTTGAATCTGAAACTCATTACTCATGGATGCGAGCATGATTCATTGAGTTATAGATGCATCATCTTGCCACTTCTTAAAAGTAGCAATCTCTTCCCCAGATGCTGTTTCAGCAAGTTTTTCAGGGATGGGCGAATTTAGGATATAAGAAATTTTTTCAGCAGTGAGAACAATTTTCAGATTCCTTAACCAGTCTATTAAATTCGGTTCGGGAAGTTTGATAGCATCAAGTATGCTATGCAGTGAAATTAGTGTGTGACATTTTTAAATTTCTGCATGTGAAAAAACAACATTTTTAGCAAACATTCATTTAATTTATTTATTTTACCAAAATAAATTAGGTCTTATTTTATATTGGTATCTCCCACTATTTTATTCAAACTATATTACCCTCATCTATATAGTTCGGCAAAATCTAATTAAAGTTTTGCTAATGAGAATAAGGATCCCATTTCAAATATATATAGCCTTGTGGTGACACAACAAACTATATATAAATAAATAGGTAGAAAATTCTTGTCAATTACATCATCATACAACTCCTTGTATTTTGCCTCTTAAATTATAATGGTCAAGTGTGTGCACATCAAAACTAAAATAATTTAAGTTAAGTCAGACCCATCATTTCCATATAAGTGAAGAGAAAATTACAGCCCTTGTGTGTGGACAACAAAGCAGTAATGTTCAATTCCTTATAAACATCATATGTAATAAAAACAACATCTCAAATATTTAATTATTGCCTTGTGTGTGCACAACAAACTCATATTAAATATTCAATACTCTATTATTTCTATCATTCTAGAAGGCGACGTTCGATATTCCAAATATCTTTGAACGTTACAACCTAATATAATTTCTTTGAAGGGTTTATTATTATTTGTTTCATCTTGTTTAGCTCGCATGCACATTTATATATAAAATACGCGTCATATTATTAAACATGCGAAGCATATTTGCATAATATTATACCTGACAAAAATGGGCGGGCCAAAAAGGCTCGGTTTTTGCTGGGCCAAAAATCATGACCGCCTACCTGTAGTAAGCGGGTTTACCATGAGCCAAGACAAGTTTTATGCTATTTTTTTGGGTTTGGCCCAAACGGGCCGGGCTAAAAACGGGCGGGTCAAATAGGCCCGAATTTTACTGGGCTAAAAAACTGCAGCCCAAAGCCCGACCCGCGGGCCTAGGGCTCTTTTTCCAAGTCTACATTGTAAGACCCCAACTTTTATGAATAAAGAATAATTTTCTCGAATTATATTTTTGAATATTATGGTGTTGATTTGATATAATGTTATAGTTGTGGGTAATATTTACAAATTTTGCAAAGTAAGCAAGTGGTTATATAATATTCGATTGGTTAGAGAATATTCTTTTTGTCAAGGAATATTCGTACGACGGCACAATCATTGGTGGTCCTCACAACAGAAGTATTGTCGTAGTTAGAAAACGACAAAATTATCTTTCTATAAAAATAACGGCGGAGGTGTTACCGTTAAAACTGTTGAACTACCCGGTAGTAAAAGTACAGTAATACGCGTGGTTGCATAGTAGCACACGGTATTGATTATCGATGCTTACGTGAGAAGTCACTTAGTTATACTCAATTATTGCTACAGTAACATATCTCTTATATTATTGATTCAATTATTGTCATAGTATCATCTGTATAATATGTTATATTATTAAATCAATAATTGAGACGACGAGTTATAATATTAATGATTAATAATTGTTGAAAGATTAAATATGTGTTGATTAAAAATAAAATGATTTGTGGTAATATTTATTCAATCCTTGATGTATATAAAGAGTCTATTATGAGCCGTTTGTGGTAAATTTGGTTATTCTATAGGGGCCCATATGTCATCATCTAAGAGTCTCTTTCGCCAATAGTAATTACCTTTACCAGACGTCAAACCACTTGTCGTTTCATATTACAGGCGTCGAACCAATTGTCGTTTCACATTACAGGCGTCGAACCAATTGTTGTTTCACATTACAGGCGTCAAACCACTTGGTGTTTCACATTACAGGCGTCAAACCATTTTTCTTTTCACATCACCAGTCGTCAAGCCGCTTGCCTTTTCACATTGCAAGTGCTAAGCTAGAAATCTTCTATAAATAGAGGCCCGTTCTTCATTATTTTCACTTAATTCATTCAAGCTATAGAGAGAATAAGAGAGAAAGAAGAAGAGTATTCTGTTACTACACTACTGCAGTATTCAATCTCCTACTAATGTAAGGGGTGTTATTTCTTTTGTATTCATGAAGAGAACTTCTGTTATTCCATTATTTATTATTCTATTGGAATAACTCAGATATCGCTGGCTACCCTATACTTGGTGAAATTCTTACATTATTCCGGTCTTTATTATTATGTTGGAATATCTTTTCGTATGCGCTTTTACGCCGGACACTGGTTCGATCTTTATTATTACATTGTTGAATATCCTATCTGTGCATGCGTTTACTTACGGACCTAGTTCCATTCTTTATTATTCATTTGGAATATCATCATTCGTGCGTTTTCTGGGACCTAATTCTCGTTATTTATTCTTTCATTGGAATAACTTTGCTCATGCGGTATATCGCATGCATGGTGATTTCTTTTGTTATTCCATTCTTTATTATACTCAGTTGGTTAAAACTTTGACTTCTATACTCCATGAAATTAGTGGAATATCCTTGATATTTGCGCTTCATCCAAAGATCTTTTCATGGAAATATTCTTCCGAGCATTCTTGAATTTTACTCTACAAAGCAGTATCATGTTGACAATTTGGACGTTATTGGTTCATGGATAAATTAATTATTGAACTTATTTTATTGAATTCTTATATCATTGTCATCATCCTCATGTTTATATTTTATTGAAAGTCATATGTGGCCTGTAGTGCATAGATGGACTTGGTATGATTATGACCAGGGATTATTCGGTGTAATCATGACCGTAATGTTACAAATGATGTGGTAAAAGTCATCATTGGCCCGTAGTGTATTGATGGACAGTTTTTGGCATGATCATGACCATTAATGAATACACAAATATTCTTGGCACGTAGTGCATGGATAATTATGGTCGTGATACTAAAGAATATCCTTGGCCATAGTGCGGGGTGATTCGATGATGTGGATTATTTATTGTCGAGTCCCAATGATAAAAGTGATGAAAACCTTTTAAATCATAAAAGATAGTAGATTTTATTCTCTACTTGACTCTTTTAATGGATTTCTTGTTCATTCAGATTAAACTTGATGTTTGTTATATTGTATCGGTTTAACAACATTTAAGGCTAATGATAATTTATTCTCGCATTATCTTAGTCATAATATTTCTTCATTGGGCTAGTTGGGCTCACCCTTTCTTTCACCGTTCTCTTGTGAAATGAGAATATATCGGGGGAGCGAGTGGGGAACGGAGTGATTATCCTAGATGGTGCATTAGTAGTCCTCACTATTTTGTGATATAGTGTGATAATAATTGTAACGAGGACTCCTTTTGAGTTTGTATACTCTCTACTAGACAATATTTGTATTCAAACCCACAGTTTATGTTTTGCCGTATTGTACACGACAATTGTATTATTAAATTGTATTTGAATTCTGTACCATGTATCTAGCGACTCAAGATGGGTGATGTATACCTAATTTTGGGGGCGTCACATACATATATATATATATATATATATATATATATATATATATATAATACTAACATGCATATATAGAATACAATATTCTACCCTGATTAATTATGGACTTTTATTCTAGTTTGGTTCACTAGAGCCACCAAGTTAACCCAAAGGTCAAACTCTAGGGTGCAAGAATTAACATTTAAATGTAACTATTACATTTAAACATGGGCTTCATTACAAACGGGTCTTCAAGCGCTCATTGCTCCTTAATCTCCAGTTCTTCGAGAAATTCTAACTAATCCTATTACATAAGTTATTTGATTTAAATAAAAACTTGATCAGCAGTCAAGGGGAAGTACATGGGAGATAGATAAAATTTACATCAAGAAGAAAACCAGAAAAGACGAGGTACACGGACTGAAAGTAGTATGCACACAAGCCAATCATGTTTGATGATAAAGCATATACTTTGTAACAATCTTATTCATTTATTAATAAAAAGTATTAATTTATTAAATTCTTTTAATTATCTACATAATGTTGTTTTATAATATGTGATAAACTCATAGTTTTAAGCAATGCTTTAGAATAATGATGATGATTATTCTAATGAGATCTAAATTCTTAGATAGCTTAAAACTAAAATAGTTTCTCAATCTTTGGATTACTAAATTGGGGATTAGTGAATCCGGATAGATTGGTACATACGTTGCTTGCTCATTGGATGAGGATGATTGATTTCATGATCATTTGTGTGGAGACACTAAAGCAAGTATGTAGGTGCTTATTAGAGAATAAGTTCATTGAACGTGACTCGCTAAGGAATACCTAATGGAGTTTTACTTGCCTGTCAATAGGAATTCATGTAGTGATAGTAGTACAAGTGATCCTTGGACTTGAGATCATCATAGTATCTTGTGTATGATGAGTTATACTTTGACTTATTCCTTAAGACCCTTAGGGTATATCAAAGGGTATGCTTGGGTATAATAAGTTGTACATGGAGATAATGTATAATCAATAAAGAATCTACCACTTCTAGTAAAAAAGAAATGTCCTATGTGATTCGATAAATGACAACCCAGTAGTCCTTGGCCAAGGTAAAATGAAATTAGAAAGCAGTTTCTAATTTGCATTATATGGTGTTGTGCATTTAAGAGTCGAAACACATATAATTAAATAAAATAAGACTTGACAGTAATTCCATGTCTTATATTTAATTGGGACATTGTATAGTAGAAGGATTGAATTGTACGGTAACTATTTACTCAAAGGTTCTTTTATGATTAATGTTGAAATCTATATTATCTGGAAAGTCGTTGATCGTTAGGGAGGCTTATCCCTATTGTAGAATAAATATTATTTATTTAAATAAATTAATAATTTAATTTATTTATTTAAATAAGATTAGAATTGTTCTAATTGATTTATTCACAACCGGTTTAATATGGAGAACCTAAAGGGTCACACCATAAAAGGAAGAATAATTATTTAAGAAGTTAATGGCATAATCGTAATAATAAGTTAAGTATATTTAATTTAATATATGGTGATAGAATAAATTAAATAGCTTAATATTTATTATTTAATATTTTGAAAATATTAAATATAAATTAATAAGAGGAGTCTTATTATTATTACTATTATTATTATTTAATTCCTAAAGGAGTTTGGGAACTAATTAATAAAAGTACTCTCATATATTCCTAATAAGATTAGAAGTTTAAATTAATTAAAAGAGTTTAATTAATTATCTCTAATAAGATTAGGGAGCTTAATTAATTAAAGGAATTTAATTAATTAAATAATATCCTATTTTTTAATTAGATTAGAAGAGTTAATTTATATCTTTATAAGAGGAATCTTATATCAGATATCAATATACGTGATTCCAATAGTGGGAGAGTACGCTCTTTTTCTATGAGAGATAGAAAAACTAGGGTTTAGCCAACCACCCTTCTTCTTGAATATTCATTCTTCCTTGGTGGATCACCTCTAGAGGTCAAATACTTGGGTGGCTAACGTTGATCAAAGGAAGGAACCAAACCCGGTGGATTCAAGATGAACGCGAAAAGATTTGGAGGTGAACTTGTACCTGAGGAAGCTCGAATCTTCAAGGGTATGATTTTTGTTCTTTGTCTTTTCGTTTAATTAATAATTGTGCATAAAGGATGATCCGGGTATATGGTTTGTAAAATTTTAAAACTCTAATTTTCTATGTTTTCGCTTATTTTGTGCAATTTGATTGCGCTCATGAATATTACAAACCTAACAGTGGCATCAGAGCCAAACCTTTATGCGAATTATTAATTGTCTTGATTTAATATGTATATTGATATGTGTTTAGAATAATTTAATTGGGCATAATTTATTGTATAAAATTTATTATAAAAAAAATCGCGAAGTTTTTTTCTTTTTTCGCTGTATCCGTTTTATTCAAGGTTGTGGAGATTCACGGCTTTAGTGAGATTACTAATATATACTCCCTCCGTCCCAAATTAATTGCTCATTTTGACTTTTTTAAGTCAAATTGACTATTTTTAGAATTAATAATTAAGCATATATAAATATATTTCTAAAATTATAAAAATTGGGGTTAGTAATAAATTGTATATACTTTCTTTTGGTTATAATCTCTTCACCTATATTTTAGTAAAAATAGTAAAAAGATTGATTTTAAAAATGGTCAATTTGACTTTAAAAAATTAAAATTGAGTAATTAATTTGGGATGGAGGGAGTATTATATTATCATGATTACGTTATTATATTAGTATATATATGATTTAGTTAGATTACTTACATATATTATCTAATCCTGTATTCATTCTGCAACATATATAAAAGGTGATATCACGTGGCCCACTCCCAGTATCATGATTCACGTTAACATGATTTATTTGCTTTCCTGCGGTATGATATATACATATATATATATATATATATATATATATATATATATATATGGGAATGATCCATAGCATCTATTTGCTATAGATCAAAAATGAGCAAATACCATCTTTACCTTCCATTACATTTATGAATGGTTAAGATTAAAAATTCAATCTCACCATCCGCTAGTTATACTAGCGGACTGGAATAATATTTTCCATTTCCGATTATGCCCCCATCTTCTAGCGTATGTATATCATCACTGAAAAGCCCCCATCTTCTAGCGCCATCTTCTAGCGGATGTATATCATTAGTGAAAAGAAATTTGTGATAAGGAAAAGAAATTGGGCGATGTATATCATCAGTGAAAAGCCCCCATCTTCTAGCGGATGTATATCATCAGTGAAAAGAAACTGGTGAGAAAAAGGAATTGGGCGAGCTGCGATGCGATTTCTCCTTGCGAATTAGGGTTGTGAAAGTAAAAAGGAATTGGGAATTGGGGAATTATGGTTGATGTGAATGAGAAAAAGAAATTGATGAAAAGAAATTGATCGAGGTTTTCAATTTTGGGGTGCTGACTGATCCTATAAACAGCAAATTCAGCGCTAACAGAAACCAACTCTATTTTTATCTCTCTCTATTTTTCTCTCTCTCCCTCTGTGCACACTCCTTCCTTCTTCGTGGATTCGTACATCTCCCATCATCCCACTCGAATCTTAGCTACTTTACTTTCCTTTACTCCACCCATAGTTAAGTTCTTCCTTTCCACTTTAAAACCCACCCAACACTTTCACTCCCCTTTTCAAGTCATTGGATTTTCGACCTTCAAATCTTCTCCCTCTCTTCTTTTAAGCCTACCTAGCTTCACTTTGTTAAAAGCCCTTCCCCTCCTTATATCATCGGTGCTACTGTGGCACCATTTGTTCAGGTTCTAGTTTGGATCTATTCACCTGTTGCGAATCCAATAAGCAAAGTAAAAATTGTCGTGCTGCTTTTTTGCTTCCTTCAGTCGTGCGTCAACTTGGCTTAATGGGGGTATAATTGTTCAAAAATAATTTTTATCCCATCCGCTAGAATAACTAGCGGACGCCGGGTTACAGTTTTTAATCCGGACTCTTAATTATTAATATGAATGGTTTAGATGCTATTTACTATTTTTTAATCCATAGCAAATAGATGCTATGGATCATTTCATATATATATATATATATATATATATATATATATCTTCTTATTTTTTATAATTAAAATAAAAAATATTTTAATCTTAAAATAAAAGGTTTATTTTAATATTAAAATATAAAGTTTATTTTAATTTTAAAATTAAATTTCATGCTAACTAATTAGAGTTAGAATTGAATTCCATGATAACTAAATGGAGTTGAAATTGGATTTCATGTTTCCTTAAATAAAGGAGTTTATTTAGATATGAAATAAGATTTCATATTATTCAAAAATAAAAGAGTTTATTTGTGAATAGGAAAGAGAATCTGTATTTCCTTAAATAAAGGAGTTTATTTAGATATGGAATAAGATTTCATATTATTTAAAATAAAGGAGTATATTTGTGAATAGAAAAGAGGATCCGTGTTTCCTTTAATAAAGGAGTTTTTTTTTACTTGGAATTGGATTCCATAATTAATTAAAATAAATGAGTTTATTTTGATTAAAGATTTTGATTAAAATAAAATAGTTTATTTTATTCAAAATAGGATAAATTAAAATAAAAGAGGTTTATTTTGATTTAAATTTGAATTAAAATAAAGGAGTTTATTTTTATTCAAAATTAGATTTTATACTAACTAAATTTGCCCATTAAATGACATCAATATATATATTGAATGTTTATTATTCATGAGATGAATATTATTTATTGATGCATATGGCGATATGTATGATAATAAATGAGATTGATTATGGACTATTGACCAATGTGATTGGATTTTACTTTAGTTGGATGCATGAATGAATGAGTTTTATTAAATGGGTAGTTGGACTGTGCATATGAGACATATGAGGTGAATTCACATTCTCTTGTAGCTGAGTTAAATCTGTCCCATCATCTACAAAGGATATATTCTGATCTTTATCACCAACTTGTTGTCAAACACTGTTCTCATCGAAAAAACATCTTGTCGAATAATTAGCTTCTTAGTAAGAGGATTATACAAACGATAACCTTTAATTTCAGCACTATACCTAACAAAAATGCACTTTTCACTTTTCTTTTCCAACTTAGTACTATCAGTAGAATCAATTAAGGCATATGCAATGGAACCAAAAACTTTTGAATTACTTACATTGGGCTTAACTCCCCATTATGCTTCATAAGGTGTTTGATTTCTTACTGCTTTGGTTGGAGATATATTGAGAATATGGATTGCGGTAGCTACTGCCTCGACCCAAAAAATATTCGGAAGCTCTTTCTCATTTAGCATACTTTGTGCCATTTCTACAACTGTACGATTTTTCCGTTCAGCAACTCCATTCTGTTCTGGAGTCTTTCTTACTGTTAGTTGCCTCCGGATACCATTCTCTTTGCAAAAGAGAATAAATTCATCGGATAAGAACTCTCCCTCTCTATCAGTTCTGAGAGTTTTGATTGCATAGCCACTTTGTTTCTCTGCAAAGGCTTTGAAAGCCTTAAACTTTTCAAACGCCTCAGATTTTTGACCAAGAAAAAACACCCAACTCATACGGGAAAAATCATCAGTAAATAATAAAAAAATATTTACTATTATTTAAAGATAATGTTTTTGTTGGTCCACAAATATCCGCGTGAACTAATTCCAAAGACATCTTTGCTCTCCAAGCTTTACCAATCGGAAAAAGTAGCTTGTGTTGCTTTCCATTAACACAACCTTCACAAACACTATCAACTGAACCAATAGATGGTAATCTCATCACCATGTTTTTTTGACCCAACAATTTTAGCCCATTGAAATGCAAATGCCCATACCTTAAATGCCAAAGCCTAGACTCGTCACGAACATTAGCAACCATTGCATAATCATCCAAACATGATAACTCAAGAGGAAACATTTTGTTTTCAGTCATGTGAACTTTAAAAATAGAATTTTCAGATTTTCTATTTTTAATTCACACATTCCATCATGAAAATGAACTAAATATCCCTTTTGAATTAACTGACCCACACTAAGTAGGTTATGTGCCAAACCAGGAATATAGTAAACATCATGAATTAGTTTTTTAATACCTGACCTAGTTTTAATTGCAATTATCCCTTTTCTTTCAATATGTACTTGCTTGCCATCACCAAGCTCGACCTTTAATTGAACTAATTCATCCATCATTTGAAACAGTCCCCTTTCTCCTATCATATGGTTGCTACAGCCACTGTCTAGAAACCAAACATCATTCTTACTTATGTTAGGATTTAAATAAGTAAGAAAAAGGCTACCTTCCTCTTCCTTTCCCTTGACAAAATTGGCTTGTTGTTTGGATTTCTCAATCTTCTCCGGGCAATTTCGTGCTATATGACCATAGTTGTTGTAATTATAGCACTGCCTTCGTTTGTTATCCTACCTGTCAAAATGCCCCATATCAGACCTTCCTCGACCTCTTTCACGACCACGGTAGCTACCTCTACCTTGGCCTCTGCCAAATTACTTTTGTCCAGAAGAGCCTTCACCAAATTTCCTTTATTTGAGAGCTCCACTTTGGTTTGAAAGGCATGCTCAAGATTCTTTTCCTTTGACCTGTTAATTCTCTCTTCGCGTGCTAAAAGAGAACCCATTAGTTCATTAAGAGAAAATGTAGATAAGTCCTTAGACTCCTCAATGGCTGTAACAACGTGATCAAATTTATTCTGAAGACTTCTTAATATCTTCTCTATAATTTTCTGATCTGAGATAGTTTATGTGACACCCCCAAATCCGAGTACTTCATTTCCACAAAATTTGATGTTCACTATCCAAAATAATTACATCTATCTACCCATATTCAAGGTTAAAAGCATAGCTTAAATAGCTCAAACAATAATCTTCCCCATTAAAGGGTTACATCAACTTAAAAAAAACCTAGGTAATCTAACCTTAAATTATTACATAAGTCTGTGGATCACATAATTAAATAAGTCTCATACATAAATTCAGTAAATAAACTTAAACAAGCCTTCATCATTTAGAAATCTTGTGTGACGGCCCCAAAATAGGCATACATCACCCATCTTGAGTCGCTAGATACATAGTACATAAATTCAAATAAAACTTAATTATACAACAGTCGTGTAAAATACGACAAAATATAATCTAAGAGTTTTAATAAGAATATTGTCATCTAGACAATATTCACACTCAATGGAGTTCTCATTACATTTATTATCACACTATTTAACAGAATAGTGAGGACTACTAATGCTATCATCTGGACCGTCACTCTGTTCCCCGACTAGTCCCGGCTACGTTCTCATTTCCTGAAGAGAACAGTGGTGAGAAATGGTGAGCTCAACTAGCCCAGTAAGAATTATTATGACTAAGATAATGCAGAATAAATTATCATTAGCCTTCAACAGTGTTAAACTGATAAAATATAATAAACATCAAGTTTAACTACAGCGGAACAAACAATCCATTAGAAGAGTTAAGTAGAGAATAAAATCTACTATCTTCTATGATTTAAAAGGTTTTTCATCACTTTTATCGTTGAGACTCAGCTTAATCAATAAGCCACATCATCCCTGCACTACGGCCAAGGATATTCATTAGTATCACGACCACAAATTATCCATGCACTACGGGCCAAGGATATTCGTGTATTCATCAATGGTCATGATCATGTCAACAACTGTCCATCAATGCACTACGACCAATGAGAATTTTACCACATCATTCGTAACATTACGGTCATGATTATACCGAATAATCCCTGGTCATAATCATACCAACTCCATCCATGCACTACAGGCCACAGATGACTTTCAACATATTATAAGCATGAGGATGATGACAATGATATAAGAATTCAATAAAATAAGTTCAAGAATTAATTTATCCAGAATTCAAAAACGTCCAAATTGTCAACATGATACTTCTTTGTAGAGTAAAATTCAAGAATGCTCAAAAGAATATTTCCATGAAAAGATACTGGATGAAGCGCAAATATCAAGGATATTCCACTAATTTCATGGAGTATAAAAGCCAAAACTTTAACCAACTGAGTATAGTAAAGAATGGAATAACAAAAGAATTCACCAGGCATGCGATAGAGCCAGAAAGACAAAGTTATTCCAATGAATAATAAATAATGGAACCAGGTCATGCGTAAACGCACAGAGAGGATATTCCAACTGAATAATAAAGAATAGAATAATGAAGAATTCACCATGCATGCGATAATCAAGATGCAGATGAGTTATTCTAACAGAATAATAAATAATGGAACGAATTAGGTCATGCATAATACGCATTGCATGCATCGGACGTTCCAATGAATAATAAAAATGGAATAATGTAAGAATTTCACCATGTATGCGGTGCCAGCATGACAAAGTTATTCAACAGAATAATAAATAACGGAACCAGGTCATGCGTAATTCGCACAGACAGGATGTTCCAACAGAATAATAAGGGATGGAATAACAATAGCTCTCTTTAAGAACAAGAAAGAAATAATACCCCTTACCTTAGAAAAACTGGATACTTGAATAGTGAAGTAGCAGACACCTCTTCTTCTTTCTCTCTATAATTTCTCTCTATAATAAATGCTCTATAGCTTTAGTGAATTGGTGAGAAATGAAGGAAGAATGAACTTCTATTTATAGGAAAATACAGTTTCGATAATTACACGTTTTGGGGCTCGAAATATTACAGTACAATACCTCAACTTTTCTTTCATTTTTAATTTAGTCCTGCAAGTATTATCAAACTTGCACCACCTCCCCTAATAGTAAATAATGTGAATTAATAGTTCATTCATGTGGCTCAATAGTATAATCATATGAAAAAACTAATTACAGTATAGTACCTTCAACTATACCTCCATTTTTAATTTAGTCATGCAAGTATTATCAGTCTTGCATCACCTCCCCTAATAGCACATGAATGTGAATCAATAGTACACACATGTGAATAAATAGTTATAAGCATGTGAAATAATAGTAATTAATTGCTCATTTATTTGATTAATTACCCAATTAGTCAATATAACTTCCAGACATCAATTATTATCGAAATAAATGTCGATTTCCACTAACACTAATAATCCCAACACAATGGAACTATCAATTTCATCTTTAATCAACACAACTTATTCATCATTAATATTATAACTCACAATATTTAACAACTGTGTCGTTCTCGTGAAAGAGGGGCTTTCCGATAAGGATTTCTCTTTATTGGCGCCGCAATTAGGTGACCAAACCTCTCGATGTAACTTCTAGACATTGTCAATATTGTAAATAATAATATGAATAACTTTGTCATCTCAATTATTGATTTAATAATAATAAATATTATGCAGATGATATTGTGACAATAATTGAATCAATAATATGAGAGATATGATGCAGCAATTACTGTAGCAATAATTGAGTATAATTGAGTGACTTCTCATGTAAGCATCAATAATCAATAATGTGTGCTACTATGAAACCACGCGTATTACTGTACTTTTACTACCGGGTAGTTCAACAGTTTTAAGGGTAACACTTTCGCCGTTATTTTTATAAAAAGATAATTTTGTCGTTTTCTAACTACGACAATACTTCCGTTGTGGGGTCCACCAATGATTGTGCCATCATACGAATATTCCCTGTTAAAACGAATATTCCCCGACCAATCAAATATTATATAACCACTTGCTTACTTTGCAAAATTTGTAAATATTACCCACAACTATAACATTATATCAAATCCACACCATAATATTCAAAAATATATTTCGAGAAATTTAAATCTTTATTCATAAAATTTTTGGGTCTCACAATCTCCCATCCTTATGAAATTTCGCCCTCGAAATTTACGTACGTACCTGGTATGCCGAAGAGATGAGGATACCATGACTTCATTTTAGATTCTAACTCTTGAGGTATAACCTTTGAGTGTTGAATACGATCCTTCTTATCCAAGATTTTAACATGTATCTCCTCATACGTTAAATCTTCTGCTATCTCGTCTAGTTCTAATTTAATAACGTGGTTCGGGTCATCCAAATATTTACGTAACATCGATACGTGAAAAATGTTATGAACACGCGACATACTTGGCGGTAAAACGAGTCTATAGGCCACAGTTCCTACTCGATTAAGGATTTCAAATGGGCCAATAAAATTGAGGGTTGAGATTTCCTCTCTTCATTGATTCTTGCTTCTAGAATAACGCCCTCTTGAACCTTCTTCTTCACATTCATCAGCTCTGAGTATGTAGCTTGCACGACTTTAACTTTTAAATTTAAGTCGATTCTACTCGTATATTTGATATCACCAAGTGGGTCCTTAGAGTCTTTAACTATATCTTCATCATTTGTAAGTTATACGAAATGGGTTTTTGTGTTAACAACATCGCACTCGTAAATGTATATGATCTTCTACTCAACGCGTCAGCTACCACATTTGCTCTTCCACGATGATATTGAATGGTATAATCGTAATCTTTAACAGCTCGAGCCAACGTCTTTGGCACACAATACATTCGTTTTGGGTGAAGAAAATATTTGAGGGTTTAAGAAATGGGTTTTGTACTGGGGTCAATACAAAATTTGATTTCACGCTCTGGGGTAGGCTAGGAAGTCATCAAGAATACGTCAGGAAATTTATTAACAATAGAAATGTCATTCAAAATTGTGACTCTCATCCAAGACTTGGATAACACGTCACATTTATATCTATCAACTTGCCACCGTTATTCACGACGTCCCCTATGGATATTCTAGCTTCGGTGTATTCCAAGACTTGGAAGTCACCAGCAAAGGGCTCGGGGTTCTTTACATATGGCTTGATATGACACTGATTGACTTTAGTGGTTTGGTTGCTTGAATTCGCATAACAAGTTAGTTAGGAATATGAAAGCTAACAACCTTACTAAAAGCATGATGAGTAGTTAACCAATCGATTCCTAAAATTACATTAAAGGCAAGTATTTTCAAAGAGATAAGATTGACAGGTAACGTGAAAGTGTCAATTAGAATCAAACAAGATTCATAAACAGTGGAGGTAACGAAGGTTTCTCCTAACGGAGTTTCAACCGATAAGTCAAAGTCTAATTTCTCCGGAGACAAATTTAAACGTTGAGCTCAAGCAAGAGAGATAAAATAATGGGTAGAACCGGTATCTAATAAGGTATAGACTTTGTAAGAATTTATAATTAACTAACACGTGCTAACTTTGTTCAGGTTACTCGCTTTTTGAGAAGTCACGAAAAACGCTCTCCCTGAAACCACTGACTTTGTTTTGTCCGTATCCGCCTTTGGTGCCACCGTCCCAGCTGGACTTGACTTTGGTGCATGATAAAATTGGGCTACGTGACCTTCGTTTCCATAATTGTAACATGCTTTGGACTGCATCACGCAGTTTGAAATGATATGTCCCTCCCCTCTGCATTTGAAACATATAATTGGTGGTCGCTCTCCTTCCTTGAAAATGGGTGTTGGTGATGCTGTCTTTCAATCGTTGTTGAACCTTCTCTTCTTGAAATTTCCACTCGTATTATCTTGGCCATGATTACCACCGAAGTGGTTTCCATTCTTGGCATCATAATTTCCCCCACGATGGTTATCATTGTTCCGATGGTCGTTGCCACCGATACGATTATTATCGTGTTGTTGGTCGTTGCCTTTTGGTTGTGCTGACTCATTATCGCGCTCCAATAACTGAGCCCTATTCACAACATTTGAATATAAACAAAGTTTGTGAGAAATGAGGTATTGACGTATATCGGGTTTCAAACCTCTTAGAAACATTCACGTCATTTGCTCCTCATTATCGATCAAATGGGATGCAAATCGGGATAACTCCGCAAATTTAGCATCATATTGCGACACAGTCATAGTGTTTTGCTCCATTGCACATCTTAAAATTTTTAGATGTCATTCTCAAATACGGTCAAAAAACAAGGGTTAATTGACATGTCACATATTATCCCTATACTCTGACCGACCAAATAAATAACAAATAAACTTAGGTAGGTCATACTAGCGAAGGAATTCCCCGTCTCTCCCCTCCTAGTTCTTGTCTCACATCTCAGTCAGGGATCATATCCTTAAGCTTTGATACCAACTGTGACGCCTCCAAAATAGATATACATCACCATCTTGAGTCGCCAGATACATGGTACATAAATTCAAATACAACTTAATTATACAACAGTCGTGTAAAATACGACAAAATATAATCTAAGAGTTTTAATAAGAATATTGTCATCTAGACAATATTCACACTCAATGGAGTCCTCATTACATTTATTGTCACACTATTTAACAGAATAGTGAGGACTACTAATGCTATCATCTGGACCATCACTCCGTTCCCCGACTAGTCTCGGCTACGTTCTCATTTCCTGAAGAGAACAGTTAAAGAAAGGGTGAGCTCAACTAGCCCAGTAAGAAATATTATGACTAAGATAATGCGAATAAATTATCATTAGCCTTCAATGATGTTAAAGCGATAAAATATAATAAACATCAAGTTTAAGCTGCAGTGAGAACAAGCAATCCATTAGAAGAGTCAAGTAGAGAATAAAATCTACTATCTTCTATGATTTAAAAGGTTTTTCATCACTTTTATCGTTGAGATTGACTTAAAATAAACCACATCATCCCCAAGCACTGACGCCAAGGATATTCATTAGTATCACGACCACAAATTATCCATGCACTACGGGCCAAGGATATTCGTGTATTCATCAATGGTCATAATCATGTCAACAACTGTCCATCAATGCACTACGGCTAATGAGGACTTTTACCACATCATTTGTAACATTACGATCATGATTATACCGAATAATCCCTGGTCATAATCATACCAAGTCCATCCATGCACTACAGGCCACAAATGACTTTCAACATATTATAAGCATGAGGATGATGACAATGATATAAGAATTCAATAAAACAAGTTCAAGAATTAATTTATCCAGAATTCAATAACGTCCAAATTGTCAACATGATACTTCTTTGTATAGTAAAATTCAAGAATGCTCAAAAGAATATTTCCATGAAAAGATACTGGATGAAGCACAAATATCAAAGATATTCCACTAATTTCATGGACTATAAAAGCCAAAACTTTAACCAACTGAGTATAGTAAAGAATGTAATAACAAAAGAAATCACCAGGTATGCGATAGACCGCACAAACAGGTTATTCCAATAGAATAATAAATAATGGAACCCGGTCATGTGTAAACGCACAAACATGATATTCCAACTGAATAATAAAGAATGGAATAACAGAAGAATTCACCATGCATGCGATAGACCGCACAGACAGGTTATTCCAACAGAATAATAAATAATGGAACCGGAATCACGTAATATACACAGACGAGGATGTTCCAAAAATAATAAAAATGGAATAATAGAAGAATTTCACCATGTATGCGGTACTTGCCACAGATAAAAGTTATTCAATGAATAATAAAAAATGGAACCAGGTCATGCGTAATTCGCACAGACAGGATGTTCCAACAGAATAATAAGGGATGGAATAACAATAGCTCTCTTCAAGAACATGAAAGAAATAATACCCCTTACCTTAGAAAAACTGGATAGTGGAATAGTGAGGTAGCAGACTTCTCTTCTTCTTTCTCTCCATAATAAATGCTCTATAGCTTTAGTGAATTGGTGAGAAATGAAGGAAGAACGAGCTTCTATTTATAGAAAAATATAGTTTCGATAATTGCACGTTTTGGGGCTCGAAATATTATAGTACAATACCTCCAACTTTTCTTTAATTTTTAATTTAGTCCTGCAAGTATTATCAAACTTGCACCACCTCCCCTAATAGTAAATAATGTGAATTAATAGTTCATTCATGTGACTCAATAGTATAATCATGTGAAAAAACTAATTACAATATAGTACCTTCAACTATACCTCCTTTTTTAATTTAGTCATGCAAGTATTATCAATCTTGCACCACATCCCCTAATAGTACATGAATGTGAATCAATAGTACACACATGTGAACAAATAGTTATAAGCATGTGAAATAATAGTAATTAATTGCTTATTTATCCGATTAATTACCCAATTGGTCAGTATAACCTCCAGACATCAATTATTATCGAAATAAATGTCGATTTCCACTAACACTAATAATCCCAACATAATGGAACTATCAATTTCATCTTTAATCAACACAACTTATTCATCATTAATATTATAACTCACAATATTGAACAACCAGGTCGTTCTCAGGAAAGAGGGGGCTTTCCGATAAGGATTTCTCTTTATTGGCGCGCAATTAGGTGACCAAACCTCTTTTTGACAGAACTTCTAGACATTGTCAATATTGCAAATAGTAATATGAATAACTTTGTCATCTCAATTATTGATTTAATAATAATAAATATTATGCAGATGATACTGTGACAATAATTGAATCAATAATATGAGAGATATGATGCAGCAATTACTGTAGTAATAATTGAGTATAATTGAGTGACTTCTCATGTAAGCATCAATAATCAATACCGTGTGCTACTATGCAACCACGTATTCATTGTACTTTTACTACTAGTGTAGTTCAGCAGTTTTTAATCAGTAACACTTTCGTAGTTATTTTTATAAAAAGATAATTACGTCATTTTCTAACTACGACAATACTTCTGTTGTGGGGTCCACCAATGATTGTGCCGTCGTACGAATATTTCCTGTTAAAACGAATATTTCCCGACCAATCGAATATTATATAACCACTTACTTACTTTGCAAAATTTGTAAATATTACCCATAGCTATAACATTATATCAAATCCACACCATAATATTCAAAAATATATTTCGAGAAATTTTAATCTTTGTTCATAAAATTTGGGGTCTCACATCTTGCCCTTGCCCTTGCCCTTGCTAGTAGATGACTCTTCAACTTTCTAAACTTTAGCTACAATGTTAATTGCAAGAGTGAGCAAACAATTGCTCACTAATATAAAGAATGATAATTGAAATAACATAAGGGTAAGTAATGAATACTGAACAATAGGGAATTTGTTCTACAAATCAAGAATAGAAAAAAGTTCAAGATTTATATCTGAGGGTCTTAAGACCATGAACTATGTCCAGGGTTATTAAGTATTTCTACCTCAACCTTAATAGTCGTTTAGACTATACAAACCCTTCCTTACATACTTAGGGGGATCAACCCTTCTTACAATGTATTGTGCACAAACATCTAAACGCTAACGCGTACATAATCCCCTATATTAAGGTTGTTCATCTCATTTTGACTTTAGGATTTCCGCACTAAAGAAGGTTTAGTTTGGAATAGCTTAACAGTGATTCTAGAATTTTAGAACACTCATCAATTATAGATTAATCCAATTAATAAAGGTTTATTGGTTATTCGAAGGTTCAACATGATAATATAAGATTGAACAACGATACTTAAGTCAAAGATTGAATATCAACAATATACAATTGAATAGACATTGTATATACAAAGTATTACATCCAAAAGAGTTAGAAAATCTCATTTAGAACAATGAACTTGGGAAATTTATGCTTTGGATAGCAAGAAACAAAAGTTAGGAATGTGAAACTCGCTCAATATAAAGAATTAGAATACAAGAGCTTACATAATCGTAAACAAGATGGAATCAATAAACTTGCTCAACAAATATATAAGGTTTAGGAACTTGCATAATGAAAATTAGGGTTAGAGAACTTACATAATGAAAAATTAGGGTTAGAGAACTTGCATAATGAAAAATTAGGGTTAGAGAACTTGCCTCATGCGTAAGCTACACAAGTATAATAAACGTTCGCCAAATACCCTACATATACCATTGAAATCGCAATACTGATTAGTTAAACCAACATTTAACCTTACAGGTTTAACACTCATTCAAATTCATCTCATTCACCTATCTCACATTCTAATCTTTGACACCATATACAACCCATTACAAAAAAAAGAGGCTAATTTCGACGAATATATTTTTGACGGAATCAATTCAGTCGGTCTTAGCATATTCTCGACGGAATATTCTATCGGAAATAATTCCCTCAAAAATATCATAAGTACGATCGAATTTGGTCAAGAAGTGGAAAAACGTCAGCACCAGCACCCGTTGTTAAGGAAGGAGAACAACCACCTATCATATACTTCAAATGCGGAGGGGAGGGACACATCAGTCCAAACTGGGCGATGCCATCCAAAGCATATTATAATTATGGAAGAGAAGGTCACCTAGCCCGATTTTGTCGTTCACCGAAGACAAGTTCAGCTAGGATGGAGGCGCCAAAGGCCGTCCTAGAAAAGTCAAAGCCGGTAGTGCAAGGGAGAGCGTTTGTAGTTACCTCCCAAAAAGCAAGGAACCCGAACGAGGTCATCACGAGTAAGCTTATCATAAACTCTAGCGAAGTCTATACCTTATTTGATACCGATTCTACCCATTCTTTTATTTCTCCTACTTGCGCTCAACGATTAAATTTGACTCCGGAGAAATTAGACTTTGACTTATCTGTAGAAACTCTGTTGGAAGAAACCTTCATTACATCCACTGTTTATTAGTATTGTTTGGTTCAAATCGGTACCCTCACATTACCTGTCGATCTTATTTCATTAAAAATACTTGAATTTGATGTAATTCTAGGGATTGATTGGTTAACTACTCATCATGCAAAAATTGATTGTTTTCGTAAGGTTGTTAGCTTTCATATTCCTAACCACCCTATTATTCGAATCCAAGCAACCAAACCATTAAAATCAATCATTGTCATCTCAAGCCATAAAGCTATTCGTTTATTGAAAAACGGATGTCAAGCTTTCTTAGCTCATGTCACGGATCTAAACAAAAATACGTCAGTTTTGAATGATATTTCTATTGTTAATAAATTTCCTGACGTATACCCTGAAGAACTTCCTGGCCTACCCCCAGAGCGTGAAATTGAATTTTGTATCGACCTTGAACCCGGTACAAAACCCATTTCCAAAGCCCTATATCGAATGGCTCCTATTAAATTTCAGGAGTTAAAGACCCAACTGCAGGAATTGTTAGACATTGGCTTTATTCATCCTAGTACTTCTCCTTGGGGTTCTCCTTTTCTATTCGTGAAGAAGAAAGATGGGAGTATGCGACTTTGTATTGATTATCGGGAGTTGAATCATGTCACCATCAAAAATAGGTACCCATTGCCACATATTAATGACCTGTTTGACCAGTTACAAGGAGCCAAATTCTTTTCAAAGATTGATCTTCGTTCCAGATATCACCAATTGAAGATTAGAACCGATGACATTCCAAAGGCGGCTTTCAGAACTCGGTACGGGCATTATGAATTCTAGTCATGTCTTTTGGATTGACTAATGCTCCTGCTGCCTTCATGGATATGATGAACTGAGTATTCAAGGAATATTTGGATCACTTTGTGGTCGTCTTTATTGATGACATCCTTATTTATTCCAAAAGCCGTGAAGATCATGAGCAACACTTGAGGCTGATACTTCAAAAGCTTCGTGAATACAAGCTTTATGCCAAGTTAAATAAATACAAGTTCTGGCTTGAGGAAGTAGCATTCCTTGGGCATGTAGTATCAAGTCATGGAATATCTATTGACCCGGCAAAGATTGAAGCTATTCAAAGTCGAGCAACCCAAATCGTTGATCAAGTCACGTAGCTTTCAAACTTATTGGTTATTATCAGAGATTCGTTGAAGGATTTTCTCGAATCGCTACTCCATTAACTCAGCTGACTCGGAAAGATACAAAAATCTGTTGGAGCGAGGAATGTGAGAAGATTTTTCAAGAACTCAAGAGGAGACTCATTTCAGCACCTGTTCTGACAATACCATCTGGCTCGGAGGGATTTGTCATCTATAGTGATGCTTCGGGCAAAGGGTTAGGATGTGTTCTCTTGCAATATGGGAAAGTCTTAGCCTATGCCTCAAGACAACTCAAAGAATATGAGAGAAATTATCCTACTCATGATTTAGATTTGGCAGCTGTTGTCTTCGCACTTAAAATTTGGAGGCATTACTTGTATGGAGAGAAAGTGGAGATCTTTACGGATCATAAAAGCCTCAAATATTTCTTCACTCAAAAGGAACTCAACATGCGTCAACGACGTTGGCTCGAACTGTTAAAAGATTATGATCATACCATCCAATACCATCCTAGAAAAGCGAACGTGGTAGCTGACACATTGAGTAAAAGATCATATGAGAGTACGAGTGTGATATTGTCAACGCAAAGGCCCATTTTGTGTGACTTGCAAAGAATGGAGATAGAGTTAAAGACTCCGGGGACCCATGTGATGATGGCGAATATACGAGTAGAACCGACTTTAATCGATAAAGTTAAAGCTGCTCAAGCTATAGACCTGGAACTGATGCGTATGAGGAAGAAAGTGCAAGAAAGTGTTATGCCGAAAGCAAGAATTGATGAAGAAGGAATACTTCGAGTCAACTCCAGACTTTGTGTTCATAACGACCCTGATTTAAAGTATAAAATTATGATGGAGGCGCACAACACACCGTTTGCAATCCATCCTGGGAGTACCAAAATATATCATAATCTTCGTCATACATTTTGGTGGAGCAATATGAAGAGAGAGATAGCGCTGTTTATCTCAAGGTGCCTAACTTGTCAACGAGTCAAGGCGGAGCATCAAGTACCAAAAGGTCCATTGCAACCGTTTGAAATTCCAGAATGGAAGTGGGAGCACATTACCATGGATTTCGTTACTAGTCTTCCTAAGGTTTCTCAAGGCATAGATGTGATTTGGGTCATTGTTGATAGATTGACCAAGTCTGCTCATTTCTTACCGATACGAGAAACTTATACACTTGAACGTCTTGCTCGTATGTACATAAACAAGATTGTAAGATTGCATGGTATGCCAGTATCCATAGTTTCTGATCGAGACCCAAGATTTACTTCATGATTTTAGGTTAGTTTGCAAAAAGCTATGGGAACGATTTTCTGATTTAGTTTCTAAGATATCATCCTCCATGCATCGGCCAGGCAAATCGGAGAGGACGATTCAAACTCTTGAAGATCTATTAAGACTCTGTGTCCTTAACTTCAAGGGAAGTTGGGACAAGTTCTTACCATTGGTGGAGTTTTCCTCCAACAACAGCTATCAAACAAGTATTGGCATTGCTCCATTCGAAGCATTGTATGGAAGAAAGTTTGGTTCTCCAGTATGGTGGGATGAGGTGGGTGAAGCAACGTTGTTGGGACCGGAGTTGGTACGTATGACTACGAAAAAGATTCAAATGATCCGGCAACGTATAAAAACCTCACAAGATCAACAAAAGAGTTATGCTGATCTTCATTGAAAGGACGTGGAATTCGATATAGGAGATCATGTGTTGTTACGTGTTGCTCCATGGAAAGGAGTTACGAGATTTGGAAAGAGAGGAAAGCTCAATCCTCGATTCATCGGCCCATTTTTAATCCTCAACCGCGTAGGAACTGTGGCCTATAGACTCGCTTTACTACCAAGTATGTCTCGTGTTCATAACTATTTTCACATATCCATGTTACGTAAATACGTGGAAGACCCGAACAACATTATTGAGTTAGAACCGGACAAAATAGCAGAAGATTTGACGTATGAAGAGGTTCCTGTTCAAATCTTGGATAAGAAGGAACATATTCTACGCTCCAAGGTTATACCTCAAGTCAAAGTTTTGTGGAGAAACCACGATATTGAGGAAATGACCTGGGAGTTAGAATCTGGAATGTAATCAAGGTATCCTTACCTCTCCGACATACCAGGTACGTACCCTAATTTCGAGGGAAAAAATTCATAAGAAGGGGAGGTTGTAAGACCCCAACTTTTATAAATAAAGATGAATTTTCTATAAATATCAAGGTATCCTTACCTCTCCGACATACCAGGTCGATTAATATTGTGAATTATAATAATGGTGATAAAGTTTGTTTTATTAGTATTATTAATGTAATAAAACAGAAAAACTTTTTATATAAAACAGAATACTTTTATAAAGTTATTCATTTTATTAGACTATAAATAGAATATATAATATTCTATTACTTATAGTGTTTTGCATAGTAAAATCTTTTTATACAAAACAGAATACTTTTATAAAGTTATTTGTTTTATTAGACAATAATTAGAATATATTATATTTTATTATACATAGTGTTGCATAGTGCCTGCATAGTGTTTTGTATAGTAAAATCTTTTTATATAAAACAGAATACTTTTATAAAGTTATTCGTTTTATTAGATTATAAATAGAATGTATTATATTTTATTTAAAAGATTTTATTTTAAATCTGAACCGTTCGTTTAAAGTAAATCAATCTGGACCGTTCATGAATTAGTTACTATGCAGTCCATTCTTTTATAAATAGAAGCTCATTCCTTCATTATTTCTTACTAATTCACTGAAACTCTAGATAGAGAAACTATAGAGAGAAAGAAGAAAAGTGTTCTACTACTTCACTACTTCTATATCCAGTACTCTTCTTTCTAAGGTAAGGGATATTATTTGTTGTACTCGTAAGGGAGATTATTTGTTGTATTCATAAGGGGTATTATTTCTTTCTTATTCATGAAGAGAACTTCTGTTATTCCATTCTTTATTATTCTGTTGGAATAACCTGTATACGCGGGCTACTTTATACATGGTGAAATTCTTCTGTTATTGCATTCTTTATTATTCTATTGGAACATCCTGTATGTGCTTTACGCATGACCTGGTTCCATTATTTATCATTCTGTTGGAACATCCTGTCTCTGCGTTTACGCATGACCTGGTTCCGTTATTCATATTTTGTTGGAATAACCTGTCTGTGCGGTCTATCGCATGCCTGGTGATTTCTTTTGTTATTCTATTCTTTATTATACTCTGTTGGTTAAAGTTTTGACTTCTATAGTCCATGAAATTAGTGGAATATCCTTGATATTTGTGCTTCATCCAGTATCTTTTCATGGAAATATTCTTCTTTAATAAATTATATAATATAATATAATAAACTATAAAATAAAATAAATTTAATAAAATCAAATAAATTTACTTTATTATTTAATATAATATAAAAAATTAAAATAAATTTGATTTAATTTAATATAATAAAATAAATTTACTTTATTATTTAATATAATATAATAAAAAATAAAATAAAATAAAAAATATAAATAAATAAATTTATTTGATTTTAACTAAATTAAATTAAAGTAAAGTAAAGTAAATAAAATAAAATAAATTAATATAAAATAAATTAAAATACATAAATAAATAAAAATAAATTAAATTTAATATAAATAAAATTAATAATAAACTAGAATAAATAACAATTTTAAAATTTAATTTGATTTAATATCATTAAATGTAAATTAATTAATTTTAAAAATAATAGAATAAAAAATAAAATAAAATAAAATAGAATAAGTATCTTAAATAAATTTACATAAAATAAAATAATAAACTAAGTAGAATTTGCTTAGTTTTCTATAATTAAAATTAACTGAATAATATGTTGTCTACATATTCAATAAATAAAATAAAATACATGTTGACTGGGTAGCATTTACCTAGTTTTTCATTGGTAAAATAAACTAAGTAGCATTTGCTTAGTTTGCCACAATTTTCAATAAACTCAATAATGTCATGTGTTAAATCTTCAATACACTCAATTGACAATTAATTACGATTATACACTTCATAGTACATATATCATTCCATTAACCTGTAAATATTTATTATAGGTAGGAGCTTAGAAACCTGTTTGCCATTCACTCATTAGGAATTAATGTCGAATAGTCCCCAGTTTGGGACTATTACGGGATGTTATGTCTCTCACTTAGGTCGGTGCCAATTCACAAGGTGCGTTTTTATAAACTTTTGAGGATTTTTTAGCTGGTGTCTCTACATGTTTTTCGAGTGCATACTTAGACTAAGTTGTCTTGGTCTATTTCGTTTACTTGGAGACCATGGGGAGGTGCTGCTGAAATTTTCTTAAATTATAAGAAACGTGCTCAAGATTTGCACTAGTGAGGAGATACATCCAGGAACGGGATAGAAGCCTAACCCCTGTAGAGTGGAGATATATACTAGGTAAACTAAATACATGCATGGACCACATTCATGATTATTCTTGATCTAATTGGGTATTTTCTTCAATTAAAGATGTCAGCCGATCGGAGTTGGATGTACCGTAGGATTAAGATTGATCGGAGGGGATTAGTTGATGCGTACCGTGAAGGGGTGTCCAATTTTATGAGCAAAGCAATAGAACATGTTGATGATCCAAATGGAAAGATGAGATGCCCGTATTTCAAGTGTAAGAATATGATATGAAAGACTGCTGATGAAGTGTAATTTGACTTATATTCACATGGGTTTATGGATGGGTATTCAGTATGGATTCATCACGAGGAATCAGCTGAGTTTAGAGAACTGACAGATAGTACTGTAGACCAATCGTGCAGATGTTGGTTGATGTGTATGGCCCTACCAATATTGACTGGGCTAAAAATGAGCATGCGTCAAGCAGTGCTCAACAAAAGCCAAATGATTCAGTAGCTACTTTCTACAAGTTGCTATCTGAATCGGGTGTTCCATTGTATCCTGGAAATGACAAGCACACCAGGCTTTCTGCAGTTACGAAGCTTTTACATTTCAAGAATGAGCATGACTGCAGTGAGAGAGGATTCAATGATTTGCTTGATATTCTCAGCGAGTTCTTACCAAGGAATAATACTCTGCCCGTGAATTACTATGAAGTGAAGAAGATGGTTAAGGGGTTGAATCTCAGGTATGAGAAGATTGATTCTTTTGAGCAGGATTATATGTTATACTATGGGGAGGACAAAGATAAGGTGCAGTGTGATATCTGCAACTCGCCAAGGTACAAGATCACAAAAACGTGGGGGGAAGGAGAAACATGTTCCAAAGAAGATTTTATGGTACTTTCCTCTTGCGCCGAGGTTGCAGCGGCTATTCATGTCTATGCACACTGCTCTGCATATGAGTTGGCATAAAACAAGGGATGTCGTGACTGTTAGAGTTTATGCCCTAGAGGCCAATTATTTGATATAATTGCTTAACGTTTTGATATTATATTTGATTGAATAAATATATGATTTTATTATGGTTTTATTTACTGCGTAATATAATTGTTAACATAATAAAATTCCTTAGAATAGTGATACAAATTATATAGTTTCAAGTATGTGACTTGAACATGAGATTATATATTACCATTAGTATCAGTGTTCTTAAATGTCCCTAGTCGAGTATCATTGTTGATGGGACAACAATGATGCATGGAGACTAGTATGTGGATTGACTGATGACCAAATCTCATTGGTCATAAATATATGAGATATTAAGTCAATGCATAGGTACATGTTAGAGAACGATGTACTGGACAGACCCACCATGAGAATTCTATATGGAGCATTATGCGAAGTGTCGTTAGCAATTCTCATAGTGACAATGATGTAATGGTCCTCCGACCTGAAATCGCTATATTACTACACGAGAATTTATGTACTTTGATATCATCAAATGTCACCTTAAATAGGGTGGAATATAAAGGTGATTATTGGGTTCATCATTAATCGTGTGAGAAATATGAGTGATCTAGATGGAATTTAACCATCCTCTATATTATGGGTGATATCCATAGGCCTCTTGATTGAGTAGGACTATGAAATGCATGGCCATGCTCAAATAGTGATTTGTTTCATATAGTCTACTCATTGATCAAGAAAACTCAGATTAAATTATGAAGAGTATGACACATTCCATGACTCGAGTTTAATCTAGGATATTAAGGTTAAAAGGATTAAATTACATTGAAACATTGGTCACGTAAAAGGTTGCATCGAATCATCGATCTTATTATTACTTGGGTAGCAAAGTGATGCATTACTAGATGTCGCTTCAACTTTGTTTATAATTTTATAATATGATTTTAAAATTATTTCCACCGTAATAATAACCTATGTGGTCACACACATAGAACGTTATTTAAAAGGGAATTAATTTAAATTTTAAGGATTTAAATATATTAATATGATTAATAGTATTTAAATCAATTAATTTAAATTAAAAGGATAATTGTATATATGTATATTAATTAAGTAAGACTTAATTAAGAGATATATATATAAATTCGGATTTTATAAAATTAGGTTTTGATTTGATTAATTCCTTTTAACTACTATATATATGATATATAGCAGCTACTTAGGGTAAGATATCATAATTGAAAACCCTAGCCGCTCTTAGAGAGAGACTAGAGAAAAACAGTTTGTAAAATCCATTCCTTTTGGTGGCTAGTACATCAAGTCCTTCTTATTGCGAGAATCGTTCGCTCGGTTGCTGCGGCGTGCTGCTCGTGGTGGATACTGTAGAGGCGTTAATCGGTTTGTATTGCGTTAGAGATTCGAGGCGCAATCGGTTTCAGATTCTCATTTTTGTTTATATATGGTATAATCTCTAAACCTCGAATTAATTGATTTTCGCATGGATCCTGCTTTTAGGGTTTTAAATTGCTTTAAAATTTTAATTTCATTGTGCGTTTCGTGTCAAAGCTCAATAAAGGATCGGGTCGGTGACTCACCCAAAGAGATGGAGATGAATGGAAGAATTTTGATGCCAATTTTCCACAATTTTTGTCGACGGGTTAGGAATGTCAAGCTTGGCATGGCTATGAGGCGGCGCTCATCCATTAATAATTTTAGTCAGCCTTACTCTGTTTGGCCAGTGATTATGGTAGCTTACAATCTTCCACCGTCAATGTGCATAAGGGATCCATATCTTTTCTTGACCTTACATATACCGGGGGATAAGAGTTCTACAAAAAGATATTAATGTGTACCTTAGGCCGTTAATCGATGAACTTAAGATGCTGCGGGAAACAGGTGTTCAGACTTTTGATAAACTTATCGGGCAGAATTTTATGATGAAGGCAGCCTTGTTGTGGACTATCACTGACTTTCTGGCACTAGGGATGATTAGTGGTTGGTCGACTCATGGTAAGTTTTCATGTCCAGTCTGTATGAGGGATGTGCAAGGCACTCAACTACGTCATGGTTGAAAAACTAGTTTCTTTGGAACTGCTCGTAGATTCTTGCCTGCTGAGCACAGTTATAGAAAGATGTCTACATAGTTCAACAAAAAGACAGAGAAGAAGGGGGTTGTTGGTCGCTTGTCGAGCAGCGACCTATTGGGCTGGCTAAATGATATAACATTTCCACCACCTGGGAAGGAGCATGGTAATTTGAGAGCTATAGGATATGGGAAAAGTCATAACTGGACACACTCGTCGATTTGGTTTGAGTTGCCATACTGGGTCACACTAGCACTTCGTCATTGTATAGATGTTATGCATACAGAAAAGAATGTATTCAAGAACTTGTTTTACACCGTACTAGATACGAGTGGTAAAACAAAAGACAATGATAAAGTACGTAAAGACTTGGAGGAAATGAATATTAGGCGAGAATTGTGGCTCCTACCTAACAACACAAAACCAAAGGCTCCATTTTGTCTTACCAAGCAACAAGTTGAAAACATTTGCAAGTGGCTTAGCGCATTGAAGCTCCCAGATGGATATGCTTCTAACATATCTCGTTGTACTAAGGTTGAACAGTTGAAAATTACTGGGTTCAAAAGTCATGACTATCATGTAATAATGTAGAAGTTGATGTCAATTGCATTTCATGAGGTGTTACCCATGAATATTAATGATACTTTTACCGCACTTTTAAATTTGTTTCAGGATATTTGCTCAACTGTTATAAGGTATAGTGATGTGGAGCAGATGGAGAAAAACATAGTGTTAACAATGTGCAAGCTCGAAATGATCTTACCACTGGGGTTCTTTGATAGCATGGAACATTTGCCTATTCATTTGCCATATGAACTTAAGCTTGGAGTACCGGTGCAATATCAATGGATGTATCCATTTAAGAGGTAATATCACATACATTGTGCAATATTCGTCATCTTTATAATTAACTATCAGGTAATATCACATACTGTCATATTTAAGTTATATGCATCGATTAAAGAAGAAAGTTAAAAATAAAGCTCGTGTAGAGGGTTCTATTATTGAACGCTATACGGAGGAGAGCTTGTCAACTTCTGCTCGTTGTACTTTGACGATGTAGTCGCAACGAAGCACAACCATTTAAGTCGAAATGAGGTCGCCGATCCGTCTAGTAGTGCTGATGATGAGTTGGTTGTATTCACTTATCCAGCTAAACCATTTGGACATGAAACGAAGACTTACCTAACCGATAAAGATTTAAAGATTGTCTTTACATACGTGCTTCTAAATATGCCTGAAGTATCGTCGTACATCAAGTATGTATTATTACAATTTAAAAATGATTTATCTAACCTTAATCAACAATTAAACAATTGTTATATTATTGTACGCAGTTTATTCGAATTGGAAGCGCATGCTTCTAACCCGGGGTTGATTGCATCATAGATGGAAGCATTCACTAATGCAAATTTTCACAAGTGATTTAAGAGAAGGGTCGAAGAAGACAACGTGTATGAGCATTTTAGAGATGTCATTTTAGGCCCGTATAAACTTATTAGTTCATTTCCAGGCTGCATCGTGAATGGGTATAGATTCAAGGTTGATGACGTGAATGAATTGACATCAGTCAACTCTGGCGTTGTTGTGTTGGGAAGTTGTTATGGAGATTTTGAGTCCAAATACTATGGAAGATTAGAGGAAGTTGTTGTGCTCAATTATCCAGGGGCCAAAAAGGTCGTTACATTTAAGTATCGCTGGTTTGATACTACAAAGGGTGTTAAAGTTTGTTGTAATAGAATCATCACAGTAGATATAAAATCGAAGTCATAGTCTAATGACGTATTTGTATTAGCCAACCAAGCAACTCAACTGTACTACACCCCTAATGTCATAAATTACTGAAGCCCCTGGTATACAGCTGTGACAACAAAGACTTGATCATTTGATGGTATTAATCTGTCTGGAATGGATGACCTGTTGTAAGAAGAAGTTAGCAAGCCCAGCCACGTATTGCAATATGATGGAAACATATTGGTAGATGATGTTGTTGACATACCCGATGTCTACGAAGTAGAAGAAGATGTGGTTGTCAGTCCGTACGTGATGGTAGAAGATGATACTGAGGAAGAAATTGATACAGCAGAGGAAGAGATAGAATCAGAGGATAAAAATGATTTTGATTCTGACGGGTTTGACGACGTAATACTTCTTCAGAACTTGGTGTTTTGTAAATATTATACAACTAAAACAAATCATTAGAATAATTGAAATGAAATTTCACTAATGCAAATTTATGTTTGTTATTTCAGTATTACAACTATGCCTAGACATAGCGGTGGAGGTGGCCGTGGTGGCGGCCGCGATGGATCGGGTGACAGCTCCTAGGGAGGGTAGTCTTCGTCAGCTAGTGAGTTACCACTTTTTTTCATAACTATATTAAACATTCATTTACTATAATCTATCAATGTCATAACTATATTAAAAATACAGATGCTAGATGTCGGCGTCAACGAGGGCCTAACCTCGGTCGATTAGGTCATTCGCAAGCAGTTCTTGACATTTGTCCCGTTAATGTCGGGTCATCATGGTAGGTTTCAACTTTAATATATCACTTGTGTTCAATTAGGATGATATTATTATGTGATTAATAAATTAAAATGTTCCATACAAATTTTGTTTTCTAGTATTATGGATTCGGTCGCTAAGCAAACCGTACACGCCATATGTCTGGCGCATCTCCCGACTGGCTGTATGCGATTTAGCCAGTACTCGCGTTACGATGCCAGTTTTACGGTGAAATTGTTGCAGGAGTTTCACGTAAGTCAAATTACATATATTAAATCAAGGTTCAAGTTATTTACATATTGTTCAAATAATTAATTATACGTACGTTAAGTCCGTTTGATAGAGGTATTATAGATATGATCCCAACATAACTGAGGCAGATGGTGACGCCGTTATTATTGCGCATATATCGAAGAACTATTCCGGTTGGTTGTACGAGATGCGTATGAGGGCGGTCCAGGTAGTAGAAGAATCGTCCGTGACTACTATACGCCAGCATCAGCCGCCGGTAGTATCAGATGCAGCATGAGCTGCCATGTGTACGTATTGGGATGGCGTTGCCTTCAAGACCAAGTCTGAGCAGATGAAGAAGAATCGAGGCTAGCTACGGGTTTCTACATACTTCTGGCTCGCAATCGTTTCAGGAGGTTAAGTAGGTATGTATTTATATTTAGTTTAATTTAATATTAAACTACAACTATAGTAAAGTAAGATAATATTAATTAATGTACATGATTTAGGCCATGCGGAGCAGCTTAGACCGACCTCTTACTATGATGGAGTTCTGGGATAAAGTCCATACGCTGAAGGATTCTACTTCGGGGTCGACGATGTCTCTAGCAGCACTAGCTATACGGGTAATACATTTACTATAATCTCTATAATTTAGGATCATATTACGTAATTTATAGGATGATACAAAGTTACCTCACATGTACATATATTAAATTATAGGACCGATTTGAGAAGCTCCATGACCCAGTGTAGTAGAGTTACTTGGTCGCTAGAGGCGATCTTTGAGAGACGGATAATCCCACCGTCCCTCTGCCCGAGATTAGTTTATCTCAGGATGAGGAGACGACTCTTTGGGTCGCGTCTCAAGATACTCCCACTAGCACTACTTGGAATCAGATCGAGTCTTTGGGGTTTGAGGATACCAACCTATACACTGCCTAGAGGTATAATATTTTAGTTTATTTCTTGTTTATGAATAAAGTAAACTTCATTATAATATTATTCATGTTATATTTATTTTTGTAGGCTCTAGCCAGCGTCTGCGTCCGATAACGCCCGTGGGACCATCATATACGGGCGCTGTCTTAGACAATGCTTTGTTCCAGTGGGTTGTGGTTGCCTACTCAGAGAGGTTTGAGATGGATTTGCTATTCTGTCGTCGGGACCTGCCTAGTCGTTCTCGCCTCCATCAGCTTGCGCAAGACATTACAATTGGTGCCACCGTCGAGAGTAAGGGTATCCCTCCAGAGCAGTTCGCCGCTCTACGCGACGAGGTTGTTCGGATGGTGGTTACCTTATTACTGGACGTGTTTGGGTCGTTGATGAGTCAGCCCTCGACTACTTAGGTATACTATTCTTAATATAATTCAAGTATATATTCTGCATGTTATGTAATTTTCATTTAATTAGTTATCTTTAACTGTATTATATATATAGACTAATGAGTTACATTATATTGTCTCAACAGGGTGAGGATCGGGCTGACGATGTTGAGTGGTTGGATGACGACGGCCCGTGACATAGTTTTGTATATGATTTGTACATATTTAATTAGTTTTTAGCTTAATGTGATGTAAATTTTAATAGTTTAGCTAATTTTTGACGTATTGTAGCTTTTATTTATCATTACTTTAGTTTGACATATTTACGTTAGTTTAAATGCATATTTGATATACTTTAGTTGATTAGAACTTTAGTTTAATGTCATATTCAAGTTGGCCTTGGTAATTAATATTCATATTGGCCATTATTGTTGGCCTTGTATTATATTTGTGTGTTATGTGTTGTTGGGAAAAAAATAGGTTTACTGGTACAAAAAATGAGGGTATTATTACCCTAGATATTGCCAAAACAGGAAAAATATTTATATAAAAAAGGATAAAGTCGACGGAATAACACTATCCTCGACGGAATTCTGTCGAGACTAAGCCCCTTCTAAATTTTTATGGGATGCCACATGTCATGTTTTGTAAGACCCCAACTTTTATGAATAAAGAATAACTTTCTCGAAATATATTTTTGAATATTATGGTGTAGATTTGATATAATGTTATAGTTGTGGGTAATATTTACAAATTTTGCAAAGTAAGCAAGTGGTTATATAATATTCGATTGGTCGGGGAATATTCGTTTTAACAGAGAATATTCGTACGACAGTACAATCATTGGTGGACCCTACAACGAAAGTATTGTCGTAGTTAGAAAACGACAAAATTATCTTTCTATAAAAATAAAGGTGGAGGTGTTATTCGTTAAAAAAGCTGAATGAACTACCGTAGTAAAAGTACAAAGAATATGCTGGCGTGGTTGAATAGTAGCACACGGTATTGATTATTGATGCTTACGTGAGAAGTCACTCAGTTATACTCAATTACTGCAACGTAATTGCTGCATCATCTCTCTCATATTATTGATTCAATTATTGTTACAATATCATCTGCATAATATGATATATTATTAAATCAATAATTGAGACGGCAAAGTTATTCATATTATTATTTGCAATATTAACAATGTCTAGAAGTTCTGTCAAGGAGAGGTTTGGTTACCTAATTGCGTGCCAATAAGTAGAAATTCTTATCGAAAAGCCCATCTTTCCTAGGAACGACCTGATTGTTAAATATTGTGAATTATAATATTAATGATGAATAAGTTCGTGTTGATTAAAGATGAATTTTATAGTTTCATTGTGTTGGAATTATTTGTGTTAGTGGAAATCGATATTTGTTTCGATAGTAATTAATGTCTGGAGGTTATATTGTTCAATCGGGTATTTGGGGCACTTTTCGTGTCGGAGTACTAATCACGAGTTACTATTCACCAGTTACTATTCACGAGTTACTATTCATGGGGTACTATTCACCCGTAAAATATATTTCTTTTCGGTCCAAATCATTTTTGGGTACAATATTATTCCATGTGGAGATGTGCTAATTTTTCAGACCCTTGGTTGAAGATATAATAGTAAATCAATATGGACCGCTAGTGGAAAGTTATAATAGTAAATCAATATGGATCGTTGGTTTAAAGTTTTAATAGTAAATCAAGTATGGACCGTTGCTTTAAGTTTTAATAGTAAACCAATATGGACCAAATGCATTTAAAAGTAAATTAATCTGGACCGTTCATGAATTAGTTACTATTCAAATCCATTCTTCTATAAATAGAAGCTCATTCCTTCATTATTTCTTACGAATTCATCGAAACTCAGAGAGAGAGAAACTATAGAGAGAAGGAAGAAAAGTATCTCGCTACTTCACTACTCCAATATCCAGCTTCTTCTCGTGTAAAGGAGATTATTTGTTGTACTCGTAAGAGGTATTATTTCATTCTTATTCATGAAGAGAACTTCTGTTATTCCATTCTTTATTATTCTGTTGAAATAACCAGTATACACGGGCTACCCTATACTTGGTGAAATTCTTCTATTATTCCATTCTTTATCATTATGTTGATATAACTCCATCACATCAAGTACCGCATACATGGTGAAATTTTTACATCATTCAATTCTTTATTATTCGTTGGAACATCCCGTCTGCATGCGTTTACGCGGACTTTGGTTCATTATTTATTATTCTTTGAATATCCCGTCACATGCTTGCGTTTTATGGGATGGGTCCATTATTTATTATTTTGTCGGAATATCCCGCATGCGTTTATATGGGACCGGTTCCATTATTTATTATTCTATTGGGAATAACCTCGTCATGCGCAAGTCTATCGCACGCATGGTGAATCCTTTTGTTATTCCATTCTTTATTATTCTGTTGGAATAACCTGTCTGTGTGGATTACCACATGTATGGTGAATGATCCTTCGTATTCATTCCTTATTAAATTGTGGAAATGATCTGTCAACGTGGATTACCGCATGGCAGGCGAAAATCCATTTGCAGTTTCATATATTCTATTATACTCAGTTGGTTAAAGCTTTGGCTTCTATACTCCATGAAATTAGTGGAATATCCTTTATATTTGCGCTTCATCCAATATCTTTTCATGGAAATATTCTTCTGAGCATTCTTGAATTATACTCTACAAAGCAGTATCATGTTGACAAATTAGACGTTATTGGTTAATGGATAAATTAATTTATAAATCTTTAAAATTTATTCTTGAACTTGTTTTATTGAATTATTATGTCATTGTCATCATCCTCATGGTTATATTGTGATGAAGGTCATCTTTGGCTTACGTGCATAGATGGACTTGGTATGATTATGACCAGGGATTATTCGGAATAATCATGACCATAATGTGACGAATGATGTGGTAAAAGTCTTCATTAGCCTGTAGTTCATTGGTGGACAGTTGTTGGTATGATTATGACCAGGGATTATTCGGTATAGTCATGACCATTGATGAGTACATGAATATCCTTGGCCGTGGAGCAGGGATGACTAAATTTTATTTATTAAGCTGAGTCTCAGCGATAAAGTTGATGAAAAACTTTTTAAATCATAGAAGATAGTAGATTTTATACCTTACTTGACTCTTCTAATGGATTGCTTGATCCATTGTAGTTAAACTCGTTGTCTATTATATTCTATCAGTTTAACATTGTTGAAGACTAAGGATAATTTATTCTGCATTATCTTAGTCATAATATTTCTTACTGGGCTAGTTGAGCTCACAATTTCTTTCATTGTTCTCTTTAGGAAATGAGAACGTAGCAGGGACTAGTCGGGGAACAGAGTGATGGTCCTAGATGGTGCATTAGTAGTCTTCACTATTCTGTGAAATAGTGTGATAGTAAATGTAATGAGGACCCCATTGAGTTTGTAAATTGTCTAGATGACAATATTTGTATTAAAACTCACATCATATGTTTAGTCGTATTTTACCCGACTGTTGTATAATTAAGTTGTATTTGAATTCAGTACCTTGTATCTGGCGACCCAAGATGAGTGATGTATACCTATTTTGGGGGTGTCACAGTTGGTATCAAAGCTTAGGGATATGATCCCTGGCTGCGATGTGAGACAAGAACTAGGAGGGGAGAGACAGGGAATTCCTTCGCTAGTATGACCTACCTAAGTTTATTTGGTATTTAACTGGTCGGTCAGAGTATATGGATAATATGTGATATATTAATTAACCCTTATTTTGTGGCAGTATTGGAAAATGGCATCCGAAAATGTTGAGATAAGCAATGAAGCACATGAGATTGTGGAGTCACCACAGGTTAATACTCAGGATAATGTTCAACAGGAAGACAATAATCCTCAGGTGAACAACAACACCGACCAAATGACGAACGACGGAATGTTTAGGAGCTTTCTGCAATTCGTACAACATCATGCAAGAGAAACTCCTATCCAAAATATAGGTGGAAACACTGGAAACTCTCGGACGGTCACCGCTAAACAGTTCAAGGAGCTGGGACCACCGGAGTTTATTGGAGAGCCAAAACCACTTAAGGCGGATGCATGGATAAAGCAGATCACTAAGATATTTGATGTCTTGGGATGCTCCGAGGAGCAAAAGGTTCCTTTTGCCACCTTTTATGTTTGCGAGGAGAGGCGAGACTTTGGTGGGAATCAAAGAAACGACTTAACTCCGCCCAGATCAAGATGTCTTGGGAGAAGTTCCAAGAACTGTTCAACGACAAGTACTTTCCCGAAAGTATTTGTCACATTAAAGAGGTAGAGTTCATCAAGTTGGAGCAGAACAATATGACTGTGGCGCAGTACGAAGCTAAGTTTGTCTAGTTGTTCCGGTTTACGTCCCACTTGCTTGATAATGAGGAAAGAATGACGCAGATGTTTTTAAGAGGTTTGAAACCGGAGATACGTCAATATCTTATTTCTCATAAACTGTGTTTGTATTCAGATGTTGTAAATAGGGCTCAGTTATTGGAGCGCGATAACGGGTCAACGTAACCAAGAGAAAGCAGCCGGCAGAATGAAAATACCAGTGGTAACAGTCATCCAAGCGGTAACAACAAACGTGGAGGGAATCAATATGCCAGAAATGGTAACCACTTCGGTGGTAATCATGGCCAAGACAATAAAAGTGGGAGTTTCAAGAAGAGGAGATTTAATAATGATGGAAGGACGTCAGCATCAACACCTGTTGTTAAGGAAGGAGAACGACCGCCGTTCATATGTTACAAATGCGGAGGGAGGACACATCACCAAATATGACGCATCACCCAAAGCATTTTATAATTGTGGAAGAGAAGGTCACCTACTTTCGATTTTTGTGCGGCAATCAAGTCAAGTCCAGCTTGGATGGAGGCATCAAAGTCCGTCCCAGACAAGACAAAACCGATATTTCAAGGGAGAGCATTTGTTGTAACCTCCTAGAAAGTAAGGAACCCGAACGAGGTCATCACGGGTAAGCTTATCATAAACTCCAGTGAAGTATATACCTTATTTGATACCGGCTCTACCCATTCTTTTATTTCTCCTACTTGCGCTCAACGTTTAAATTTGACTGCGGAGAAATTGGACTTTAACTTATCGGATGAAACTCCGTTGGGAGAAACCTTCTTTATATCCACGGTTTATAAGTCTTGTTTGATTCAAATCGGTAACCGCACATCACCTGTTGATCTTATTTCTTTAAAAATACTTGCATTTGACGTAATTCTAGGGATTGATTGGTTAATTACTCATCATGCAAAAATTGATTATTTTTGTAAGGTTGTTAGTTTTCATATTCCTAATCAACCTATTATGCGAATTCAAGCGACCAAACCATTAAAATCAATCACGGTCATTTCAAGCCATGAAGCTATTCATTTATTGAAAAACGGATGTCAAGCTTTCATAGCTCATATCACGATTTAAACAAAAATACGCCGCTTTTGAATGATATTTCATTGTTAATAAATTTCCGACGTATTCCCCTCAAGAACTTCCCGGCCTACCCCTAGAGCGTGAAATTGAATTTTGTATCAACCTTGAACCTCGTACAAAACCCATTTCCAAAGCCACATATCGAATGGCTCCTATTGAACTTCAGGAGTTAAAGACCCAATTGCGAGGAATTGTTAGACATTGGTTTCATTGGCCCTAAGACGTCTCCTTGGGGTGCTCCTGTTCTATTCGTGAAGAAGAAAGATGGGAGTATGCAACTTTGTATTAACTACCGAGAATTGAACCATGTCACCATCAAGAATAGGTATCCGTTACCTCGCATTTAAGGAATATTTGGATCACTTTGTGGTTGTCTTTATTGATGACATTCTCATATATTCCAAAAGCCGTGAAGATCATGAGAAACACTTGAGGCTGATACTCCAAAAGCTTCGTGAAAACAAGCTTTATGCCAAGTTGAAGAAATATGAGTTCTGGCTTGAGGAAGTTGCATTCCTTGGGCATGTGATATCAAATCATGGAATATATGTTGACCCAACGAAGATTGAAGCAATTCAAAGCTGGGAGCAACCAAAGTCAGTGACCGAAGTACGTAGCTTTCTCGGCTTAGCTGGTTATTATCGGAGATTCATGGAAGGATTTTCTCGAATCGCTACTCTATTAACTCAACTACTCGAAAAGATACAAAGTTCTGTTGGAGTGAGGAATGTGAGAAGAGTTTTCAAGAACTCAAGGGAAGACTCATTTCAGTACCTGTTCTGACAATACCATCTAGCTCAGAGGGATTTATCATCTACAGTGATGCTTCGGGCAAAGGGTTAGGATGTGTTCTCATGCAACATGGGAAAGTCATAGCATATGCCTCTCGGCAACTCAAAGAATATGAGAGGAATTATCCTACTCATGATCTAGAGTTGGCAGTTGTTGTCTTCGCACTTATGATTTGGAGGCATTACCTATATGGAGAGAAGGTGGAGATCTATACGGATCATAAAAGCCTCAAATATTTCTTCACCCAAAAGGAACTCAACATGAGGCAACGACGTTGGCTTGAACTGTTGAAATATTATTATCATACCATTCAATACCATCCCGTAAAGTTTAACGTAGAGCTGATTTATTGAGTAAAAGATCATATGCGGGTACGAGTGAAATATTGTCAACACAAAGGCCCATTTTGTATGACTTACAAATGATGGAGATAGAGTTAAAGACTCAGGACCCATGTGATGATGGCAAATATCTGAGTAGAACCGACTTTAATCGATAAAGTTAAAGTCGCTTTCAAGCTACTGGACTGGAGCCGACACGTATGAGGAAGAAAGTGCAAGAAGGTGTTATTTCTAAGCAAGAATCGATGAAGAAGGAATACTTGAGTCAACTCTGGACTTTTGTGTTCCTAACGATTTCGATTTAAAGTATAAAATTATGATGGAGGCGCATAAAACACCATTTGCAATCCATCCTGGGAGTACCAAAATGTATCATGATCTTCGACATACATTTTGGTGGAGCAATATGAAGAGAGAGATAGCAGAGTTTATCTCAAGGTGTTTAACTAGTCAACGAGTCAAGGCGGAGCATCAAGTACCAAAAGGTCCATTGCAACCACTTGAAATTCCAGAATGGAAGTGGGAGCACATTACCATAGATTTTGTTACTGGTCTTCCCAAGGTTTCTCAAGGCATAGATGCAATTTGGGTCATTGTTGATAGATTGACCAAGTCTGCTCACTTCTTACCTATACGAGAAACTTATACACTTGAACGTCTTGCTCGTATGTACATAAATGAGATTGTAAGACTGCGTGGTATGCCAATATCCATAGTTTCTGATCGGGACCCAAGATTCACTTCACGATTTTGGGTTAGCTTGCAGAAAGCTATGGGCACGGATTTACAATTTAGCTCAAAGATATCATCCTCGATTGACGGACGAGGCAAATCGGGAGAGGACTATTCAAACTCTTGAAGATCTATTAAGACTCTGTGTTCTTGACTTCAAAGGAAGTTGAGACAAGTTCTTACCATTGGTGGATTTTTCCTACAACAACAGTTATCAAGCAAGTATTGGCATGGCTCCATTTGAAGCGTTGTATGGGAGAAAGTGTCGTTCTCCAGTATGCTGGGATGATGTGGGTGAAGCAACATTGTTGGGACCGAAGTTAGTACGTATGACTACAGAAAATATTCAAATGATCTGACAACGCATAAAAACTTCACAAGATCGACAAAAGAGTTATGCTGATCTTCATCGAAAGGACGTATAATTTGATATTGGAGATCATGTGTTGTTACGTGTTGCCCCATGGAAAGGAGTTACGAGATTTGGAAAGAGAGGAAAGTTCAATCCTCGATTCATTGGCCCATTTTTAATTCTTGAGCAAGTAGGAACTGTGGCCTATAGACTCGCCTTACCGTCAAGTATGTCTCATATTTATAATGTTTTTCACATATCTATGTTACGCAAATATGTGAAAGACCCGAACCACATTATTGAGTTAGAACCAGACGAGATAGAGGAAGATTTAACATATGAAGAGTTACCTGTTAAAATCTTTGATAAGAAGGATCATGTTCTACGCTCTAAGGTTATACCTCAAGTCAAAGTTTTGTGGAGAAACCACGATGTGGAGGAAATGACTTGGGAGTTAGAATCTGAGATGAAGTCAAGGTATCCTCATCTCTTCGACATACAAGGTATGTACCCTAATTTCGAGGACGAAATTTCATAAGAAGGGGAGGTTGTAAGACCCCAACTTTTATGAATAAAGAATAATTTTCTCGAAATATATTTTTGAATATTATGGTGTGGATTTGATATAATGTTATAGTTGTGGGTAATATTTTCAAATTTTGCAAAGTAAGCAAGTGGTTATATAATATTCGATTGGTCTGGGAATATTCTGCTTTTAACAGGAATATTAAATTTACGGCAAGACAATCATCAGTGGACCCCACAATGTAAGTATTGTCGTAGTTAGAAAATGACAAAATTATCTTTCTATAAAAATAACGGCGGATGTGTTACCGTTAAAACTGTTGAACTATCCGGTAGTAAAAGTACAGTAATAAGCGTTGTTGAATAGTAGCACACAGTATTGATTATTGATGCTTAAGTTAGAAGTCACTCAGTTATACTTAATTATTGCTACAGTAATTGTTGCATCATATCTGTCATATTATTGATTCAATTATTGTTACAGTATCATTTGTATAATATGATATATTATTAAATCAATAAATGAGACGACAAAGTTATTCATATTATTATTTGCAAAATTGACAATGTCTAGAAGTTCTATCAAGGAGAGGTTTGGTCACCTAATTGCGCGACAATAAGGAGAAATCCTTATCGGAAAGCCCCCTCTTTCCTGGGAACGACCTGATTGTTAAATATTGTGAATTATAATATTAATGATGAATAAGTTTGTGTTGATTAAAGATAAATTTTATAGTTTCATTTTGTTAGAATTATTTGTGTTAGTGGAAATTGACATTTGTTTCGATAATAATTGATGTCAGGAGGTTATATTGTCTAATCGGGTATTCGGGGCACTTTTCGTGTCGGAGTACTATTCATGAGTTATTATTCATGGGGTACTATTCACCCGTAAAATATATTTCTTTTTGGTCCAAATCATTTTTGGGTACAATATTATTCCATGTGGAGATGTGCTAATTTTTCAGACCCTTGGTTGAAGATATAATAGTAAATCAATATGGACCGCTAGTGGAAAGTTATAATAGTAAATCAATATGGATCGTTGGTTTAAAGTTTTAATAGTAAATCAGTATGGACCGTTGCTTTAAGTTTTAATAGTAAACCAATATGGACCGTCTGTTTAAAAGTAAATTAATCTGGACCGTTCATGAATTAGTTACTATTCAGTCCATTCTTCTATAAATAGAAGCTCATTCCTTCATTATTTCTTACGAATTCACTGAAACTCTAGAGAGAGAAACTATAGAGAGAAAGAAGAAAAGTATTCTGCTACTTCACTACTCCAATATCCAGTTTCTTCTAAGGTAAGGGAGATTATTTGTTGTACTCGTAAGAGGTATTATTTCATTCTTATTCATGAAGAGAACTTCTGTTATTCCATTCTTTATTATTCTGTTGGAATAACCAGTATACGCGGGCTACCCTATACTTGGTGAAATTCTTCTATTATTCCATTCTTTATCATTATGTTGATATAACCTGTCTATGCGAAGTACCGCATACATGGTGAAATTCTTCTGTCATTCAATTCTTTATTATTCTGTTGGAACATCCTGTCTGTGCGTTTACGCCGGACTTGGTTCATTATTTATTATTCTTTCGGAATATCCTGTCTGTGCGTTTACGCCGGACCGGGTCCATTATTTATTATTTTGTCGGAATATCTTGTCTGTGCGTTTATGCCGGACCTGGTTCCATTATTTATTATTCTATTGGGAATAACCTGTCTGTGGAGTCTATCGCACGCATGGTGAATCCTTTTGTTATTCCATTCTTTATTATTCTGTTGGAATAACCTGTCTGTGTGGATTACCACATGCATGGTGAATGATCCTTCGTATTCATTCCTTATTAAATTGTGGAAATGATCTGTCAACGTGGATTACCGCACGGCAGGCGAAAATCCATTTGCAATTTCATATATTCTATTATACTTAGTTGGTTAAAGCTTTGGCTTCTATACTCCATGAAATTAGTGGAATATCCTTTATATTTGCGCTTCATCCAATATCTTTTCATGGAAATATTCTTCTGAGCATTCTTGAATTATACTCTACAAAGCAGTATCATGTTGACAAATTAGACGTTATTGGTTAATGGATAAATTAATTTATAAATCTTTAAAATTTATTCTTGAACTTGTTTTATTGAATTATTATGTCATTGTCATCATCCTCATGGTTATATTGTGATGAAGGTCATCTTTGGCTTACGTGCATAGATGGACTTGGTATGATTATGACCAGGGATTATTCGGTATAATCATGACTGTAATGTGATGAATGATGTGGTAAAAGTCTTCATTAGCCTGTAGTTCATTGGTGGACAGTTGTTGGTATGATTATGACCAGGGATTATTCGGTATAGTCATGACCATTGATGAGTACATGAATATCCTTGGTAGTGGAGCGAGGATGATTAAATTTTATTTATTAAAGTCGAGTCTCGTGATAAAGTTGATGAAAAACTTTTAAATCATAGAAGATAGTAGATTTTATACCTTACTTGACTCTTCTAATGGATTGCTTGATCCGCTGTAGTTAAACTCGTTGTCTATTATATTCTATCAGTTTAACATTGTTGAAGGCTAAGGATAATTTATTCTGCATTATCTTAGTCATAATATTTCTTACTGGGCTAGTTGAGCTCATAATTTCTTTCATTGTTCTCTTCAGGAAATGAGAACGTAGCAGGGATTAGTCGGGGAACAGAGTGATGGTCCTAGATGGTGCATTAGTAGTCCTCACTATTATTTGAAATAATGTTATAATAAATGTAATGAGGACCCCATTGAGTTTGTATATTGTCTAGATGATAATATTTGTATTAAAACTCACAGCATATGTTTAGTCTTATTTTACCCGACTGTTGTATAATTAAGTTGTATTTGAATTCAGTACCTTGTATCTGGCGACCCAAGATGAGTGATGTATACCTGTTTTGGGGGCGTCACATGTTTAGTCTCGACCGAATATTCTCGATGGATGGAATTCAGTTAACCATATCTTAATCTCGACTGAATATTCCGTCTAGGTTAGTTCGGTCGAGGATAGATATCTCTGACTGAAATATCGACGGACCTAATTTTAACGTGCTTATATCCGACTGCATTTCCGACCTAATATTCCGTCAGAATTAACATAATCTCGACGGATTATGCTTAATTTCGACGCAATATTCCATCAGAATATTCTGTCAGAAATAACCCTTTTGTTGTAGTGGGTCTAAAATCACCAACTTAATAAGGCAGTGACATGCCTTAAATACATCTCAAGTCTTAATCAACTAACAAGTTAAAGTTTTCTAAGTCTTTATCTTTTCAATCTAAAAATTACCAAACACATGATCACAATCTATTATGGAACTTCATTACATGCTTAACTCCTTATCATGTATCTTAGACTAGGTTAAGCCAACACGTCATGGACTGAAACTAAAAAAAATAATCTGCCTTTGTTAGGGGGACTACGGTAACAATTGCTGCTTACCCCCAAGTTTTGGCTTGGCACTAAGAATTTGCGCTTAGGGTCGATCGAAAACCAATCAGTGTAGTCACATTACGCCTTTAATCTGCTGCCAAGCAATTGCAAGGCCAAGACACTGAACACAAACTTCAAAGAACTTCAAAGATCATTACAAACCAAAACTCCAATTTCCAAATTTTTATAGCAACACAGACAAACCCTTACTTTATAATCCTAACCAGAACCACATAATATATACAATCATTCATTCCAACACCTAAAAAACATACATAATCAAATTCAAAGGATTAAAATCATGTTCTTGCTACTTTCTTCATTTTTCAACACATTTAGTAAAATCAACCACGTACCAAATTTTTGTTTCTTAACCAAATTAAACCATTTCAATTGTATTCTTTTCGTTTCTTAACATCTTAACATAATCCATAATCAATTTACAGATTATACTCAAAATTAAACACCAATTTTGGCCTCAAATAAGCCACTTTTGTACACATAAAACACTGTAAACTTGCATTTCTTCTTCAAACCAATTTCCATGAATTTGATCACTAAAAATTGCTTATATATATGTGATAATTATCAGATTATATACTCACATCATCAACATATTAAACAACAATCCAACAAAACTTAATTATAGAGAATAAATATTGAAAATCAAAACTAGAAATTAGGAATAGATTATACCTTGAATTCCTTGTTTTCACTAGCAACAATGATAGCAAGCTTGTTCCCTCGATTCCCAATTCACAGAGAATCCTCAATTTCTCTATAACTCTCTCTCTCTTGTTCTTCTTCTCAACTCTCTGTTCTTAGCCTTAGAAAAACACGTAATATAACCCAATCTGAAACACAGTGTACGCATAATAAACTGATAAACGTGGGTTATCAGTTTATTCAAGCCAAAAGACTCAACTGTTATATTAACCAAAAGCCACAAGGCTTTTTTTGGTTTGCACACCAATACATCCCCCTTTAATTTATTTTTATAACACTTATATCATATGGTTCAATTTGTCACACTCATTATACAACTAATTTAATTAATTCCATAAATTTACATTTGTCATATAATTATATTTCCATTATAAATTAAAATTTTATTTAACCTCTATAAGACCCCAACTTATTATAAATAAAATCAAATTTCCTCTAATTATTATTGTGAATAATAAGGTGTTAATTTGATATATTACTTTGGTTATGGGTGAAATGTGCAAATTTTGCAAAATAAGCAAGTAATTATAAAATATTCATTGTTGTCGGGGAATATTCGTTTGGTCGTGGAATATTCTGTCTATCGGGGAATATTTGTACGACGGCGCAACCATTTGTGGGCCCCATAACAGAGTAACTGTCGGATGAAGAAAACGACAAGTTTGAGTTTTTATAAATAACGGCGTAGTTGTTACCGTTAACACTGTTGGATTACCTGGTGGTTAAAATATAGTATTACGCGTGGTTGCACAGTAGCACATGGTTTTGCACATTATTTTTGAATTATTGACTCTTACGTAAGAAGACACTACTCAATAATTATTACAGTAATTACTGTTCAATATTTTATTTTATTGATTCAATAATTGTTGCGTTGATATTTATATTATTGTTGTTTCAATAATTATCATTGCACAGTATTTCCCATTATCAGATCAATAATTCATATTATTAGAATAATATTATTAGATAGCATTATTGGCAATGTATAAAAAGTTTTGTCAAGGAGAGGTTTGGTCACCTAATTGCTACCGAAGAAGGAGAAATCTTTATTGAAATCCCCTCTTCCAGGAACTACTGGTTGTCATTATTGTGATTCTGTAATATTATTTGTGAATAATTAATTATTGATTTATATTATAAGGAAATATTTATTTGATGTGAATGTAAATAATGGATTTATTTATGTGGTTATAAATGAAGGAATTAATGTTGAGGTATTTTTTCAGTATTTTGTCGGATTGGAGGTATTAAAAGATCAAATCTGTTCTTCTTACTGACTCTATTGTGAGTTATAATTTTTTAATCTGACCGTTGGATCGTTGTACTTTTTGGATATGTTATACATATATAAGTTGAGTATATGTCCACAAATTTTGAACCGTTAAAAATGAACGTATGATTTTTTATGAATTTTAAGAGGTGACTGATTCGGAAATTAGGTTTATAAATGATTTTGGTGGAAAATTCTAGAATTGAGTGGGCCCCACTTGTGGTTGGTGAAGAAATGTGCTGAATTTTATTTCAAATGTGGTGGGTGGCAATAGTAGCAGGTAAAGCCATCAGGTAGCAGTTCAAGTCTACTTCAGCGTGCTAATATTTTCCTATAAATAGAGGGCTAAGTTAGAATTGAAAATCACACCAGAAACATAAGCTTTCTCTCTTTCTCTCTCTATATTATCGAGCGTATTTTGTGAGTATTTAGATACTTTGTGAGTTTCTATTTATCAGTGCAAGCTTCCTTGACCTTATATATAGATATTAGATCAATCTTTGTTATTTTGAGGTAAGGGATGTTGTTTTCTTCTTAAAATGATATTATTTTCTTCAATATCATTATGCCGAAATATTGGTCTGAACTTTTTATCAAATTTGGAACTTTTTGTGTCGGGATTACTATTCACGTATACAACACTATTTACGTATACGACACTATTCACGAATACGGCACTATTCACCGAAAAATGAAAATTTTTCTTTTTGTCCAAAATGTCTATTATGGTTACTATCTTTGATTGTACCCATGTTTTGATCTTTATTTTTGAATTCTGCTTCACAATTGGTTATTATGAAGTATTATTGATCGTGGATAAGCTGTTATACGAATCCCTACTATTTGTCCTTCTGTCTCACTGGATTCATTTTCTTTAAAATATTTTTCATCATCCTCAGTCTTAAATGATGATATTACCGAATATCTTTGGCCTGTAGTACAAAGATGAATGATTAATCGATGAATATCTTTGGCCGTAGTGCAAAGATGAGCAGTGTTGAGATGAACATGACCAACCTGGTGATACAAATGAATATCTTTGGCTTTTGTGGTGCAAAGATGAATATTTGATTAAAGATGTATATTGATTGTTGTTACAGGGATAAAATATTGGTGATGGACTTTTAAATCTTAGAAGATAGTAGAACTCATTCTCTACTTGACTCTTTTAATGGATTGTTGTTTCCGCTGCAGTTGTTGATCTAAAACTTGTTGTCTATTATATTTTATCAAATTTTTCCCTGTTGAAAACTAATGATAATTGGTTGTATATTATCATAGTCATAATATTCTTTACTGGGCTAGTTGAGCTCACCCTTTTCCTTTTTGTTCCATTTTTCTTCTCAAGAGCTGAGAACATAGCAGGATCTAGTCGGGGTATGAAGTGATGGTTCTAGAAAGATGTTTTAGCAGTCCTCACTATTTATGTAAAATAGTATTTGAATAATTGTAATGAGGACTTATTTGAGTGTGGATATTGTCTAGAAGACAATATTTGTATTTAAACTCACAGTACGTGTTGTCGTATTTTGCACGACAATTGTATTATTGAAGTTGTAGTTTGCTTTATGTACCATGTATTTGGCAACTCAGAATGGGTGTTGTATACCTATTTTGGGGGCGTCACAGTTGGTATCAAAGCTTAGGGATATGATATCTGGTGGAGATCGTGGAATAGAACTAGGAAGGGAGAGATAAGTAAATCCTTCGCTAGTGTGTCCTATCTAAGCTTATTTGTTGGTCGGTCTTAATATAGGGATATTATGTGACATGTTAATTTGTTTAATTAACCCTTGTTTTATGGTAGTATTAAAGAATGGTTGCTGAGAACGTTAACAATGGAGTGTATGAGACTGTGGAACAACCTTTAGTCACAAACCAGGAGAATGTACAACAGGAAGGCAATATTCCTCCTGTAAACAACACTACCGAGCAAACGATGAATGATGGAATGTTTAGAAGCTTTTTGCAATTTCTGCAAAATCAGACGAGGGAGACTCGTGCACAAAATACGGATGGAAATGATAGAAATGCGCAGCTTGTCACAACCAAGCAGTTCAAAGAGTTGGGACCACCAGAATTTATTGGAAAGCCGGATCCGATCAAGGCGGAAACAATTATATACAAGTCCAAGTGAATTAGAGAGAGAAGCCCAACTAATGAATTAATGAACCAATTAGTGTTTGTTAAAGTAAAGCCCAAGGATTAATTAATGTAAGCCCAAGATGGAATCCATGAGTGGTATGATCCATGGGGCAAACCATATTAATATGGTTGAATGTGGTGACCAAGTAATGTAATGACCAAGTAATGTGTGATGACCAAGATATGTGGTGACCAAGTGATGTGGTGACCAAGTTAGGAGTATTGACCAAGACTTTGAATTAATGGCCAAGTAAGAGATAAGAGAGTGGCTAGCAAGTAATGAATAGTAAGGAGGTGGCTTAAGGAGGTGGGATGTTTTAAAGACCAAACTACCCTAACCTTGGAAAGTCTATAAATAGAAGAGCTTTGCTAGTCATTTGTTGGTTGATCAAATAATCCAACACTTCTAAAGTGCTTAAGTGTTAGAGAGAATAAGCTAGCAATAAGTCATTTCCATTAGCTAAGAAGAAGAAGCAAGCTACTTACCAAGACAACAAAAGAGTAAGACTTCTTCTCCAATTATCTTCTATCTCTATGCATGATGGGATGATAAGAAAAGTTGGATTAAGAAACATGAATGAGTAAGTAACGAACTTAAGCCAATTAAGTTGGTAATAAGTCATTTAAGCTAGCATAAGTTTTAAACTTATGTGAAAATAATATGAACTTGTAAGAAGTTTATTAAGAGAAATAATATGAAGGTAAAAGAATTTATATGATCATATGTATCATGTATACCCAAGTTAAGTTATATGTTAAGAACATATAAGAAATGATGTTTAAGAAACTTTAACTTGTCATAATTCATTAACGATGAAATCTTAAGTAGTCTATAAATGACAAGTTATAAGCTCTTGAAGAATAAATCCAAAAATCCAACCATGAATATAAGTTGTTGTATTAAGGATGTTAAAATGTTCACATGATGAATGAATTTCATTTGTAATGTTGAACAAATCATAAGAAGGAATAATTGCCAAAATTTGCACGATTGGATGATAATCGTTGAATACGTAAAATTCTCGGAATGGAAGTTAAATTTCATGTTTGATCATGAAACCATTGTTTTCCGATAAAGACAAGTCATAATTGGCATTTAAGAGTTGCGGACTCGAAAATGACCGGATTCCGACTTAGAACGAAGAAACGAGCGTTAAACGTTCACGAACGTTTATCGTTTACATTAAAAATGAACCAATAGGTGAATTTTTAGCAAACGAAGTCAAATAGATAAAATTCTTGAATGGTCATGTAGAGTACGTAATTTTTGAACCGTAGGCTTTTGATTGAGCCAATTCGGACTTATAACGAAGAAGTTATGCGTCCGGGAAGTTCACAAAAATTCAAAACTGAAATTGATATCTGGTGCACAGAGTTGGCGCCGCGGCACCAACCCTAGGCAAAAAGACCTGCGCCGCAGCGCGAAACAATAACCGAGCCTACTGTAAGAGTTAGCCGCAGTGCGAACCTTAGTTCAATAAGTGGTAGCGTATGCAATGCCATGAAACGAGATCAAAATCCTCTGAGTGTGGTAAAGCAAATATGACCATTAATAAGGACTTCAGCACATAACGCCAAGTCCGAGATAGTTATACATTAAGTTCGTCTTGCAATGCGAGATGTAGAGTATAAAGTTTGTGGCCAGAAGCGCCCGATCTCGAGCGAAGATAGTAATGAAATTTTCTAAGTATAAAGAAAAGAAATGGAAGTAAACATAACTTAAGGAAGGTAATGTAACATTGATTAAACATTGTTAAACCTTAAGGATGACGTATAAAGTTTGAGATAACCTAGTCAAGTATAATGCAAGAATAATGATAAACCGGAACGAATATTAAATTAATCTAATACACAATTAGATTGAAATAAAGAGTATGATATAGTCATATACATACGTGATTATATGTGACCTAATGTAAGGCATTATGTGATCATGTATTGTAGAGACTTGAACGACTTGAACATAAAGTTAATTTACCATAGCAGACGCTAAAGGCAAGTATTCTAACTCTTGTCTCAGTTCAATCTGAACAAGTTTTTGAGATTCATGTATTCTTTCGCATGAATTGAAGTATGATGAAGTTGAAGCCAAATCCTTTGGCTAGACTTGATGAATTGATAATCTATTCATGTATTATCAAATGTTACTATCTTGTGTCAACTACTTGATATGGTTTTGAAAAGAAGACTGAAATGTTAAAAAAATATTTTGTCGGTAAAATGACAGGCACGTGAGGTTGCCAAATGCTTAAACGTGCATACGTTTAATGGATGTAGTGTTGATCAACATAGAGTACAATAAGTCGATCACCTAGAAGTGCTCGTAAGTGATATCAGAACTACGGACTTGCTTCCGGGTTGTCCTTTTCGATGTGAATGAATACTCGAGGTCTTTGACCGGAGTGAATGTTTTACTAAATACTGTTGTTATTGTAAAACATTTTGAAAGAAAAGATGAAGTGCTATTTTGAATTATCAATAGTACTTCATAACTATTGTTTAGTTATCGAAGATATACGATTTTTATGTGTCAAGCATGTTGTTATTAAATTGGTATACTTGCTGAGCTAGTTATGCTCACTCTTGCTTGAACCATATGAATGTAGCTAAGACTGAACGTCCCGAAAGATCGAAAAAAGGATAAAGGAAAAGCTAAGGCAGATTACTAAGCTGTCTTGTAATAGTATAGGTCTATTGTTGTAATTTAACTGATATTATGACAAAGAACCTTTTGTAACGGGTTTAGAACTTGGGAAATGTAAATATTACTTTAAATATATAGAAGTTATGTTCGTTCTTTGAGACTTTTCAATTGAATGAATGGATGAATGTTGTACAGTATAGCACCATCTGTCGGGTTAGAAGATGCCCGGATTTGGGGGCTCTACAAGTTGGTATCAAAGCCTAGGTTATAAAACTTAAGGGGGGAAAGTAGAACCTTAAGTCATAACCTTATGAAAGAATAAAGAAGTAAAAGATGGAAAGTAACCTTATAAAATGCATTATATTATGTTATGTATTTTATTATTTTACCGACGATGTACTAATCAAACTATATTGTTTTATTGTAGATGTCGAGAGAAAAGATATATATAGAGATATACATGTAGTAAGCGAGGATTGATTAATCGGGTAGAGATACTACCAAATCTCGTGGTCAGTAGAACCGAGTTAGTGACCATCGAGTCGAGAGACTCGGGACGACTTAGACTACATGTCCATATTTGATGACATGTTAGAGGAGGAGGTGGGGCGTGATGTCCTTTGACCGAGTTCCACCTACAGAGACCTGTGTTCCACCTACTGGAGGAAATGTCTACGGGGAATCAATGAAAGCCTTTATTTATGTCAAGATTGGATAGGAATGTCCATTCTCGCCAAGAGGTTAAGGAGTTGAAAGAGGAACTCCGAGCTGTCCGTGAGGACAAGACTAGTATGGAAGGAATGTGGGAAGAGGAGCACGATGATAGAGTCCTAGCTATGGACAAAGTCAGAGATTTGAGAGGAGAAGTCTTTGAGCTCAAGCAGGAGCTAAAGACTAAGAAGCGGAAGTTGGAGAGGATGTCCTATATTCGTAGGAGTTCTCATGTAGATTTCCAGCAGCAGGTAGCTGGATATCAGGTAGAAGCAGGACAGACCCGTCATACCATCAGTAGAGATGTTATTACTGGTTTGGCCAGAGCAGATTTTGAGAATGCCTTACGACAGATGTAATCTAGCAATAGCTAGAGTAGAATAGATATGTAAATATTATGTATCTAGTAGTGACGTAAAACCCTCTTTTGTATAACAAAGGGTAGTCTTTTGTAAATCCCAATTTTTGGAAAGTAATTGCGGGATGGAAATGTAATCACTAAAATTTGAGTAATGTAAACAATGTAGTGTTATACTACAAGTTATGAATCAATATAAATCTTTTATGAAATATGTTGAGTAATGAGTATGAGTTGTTGTTTTATTACAAATAATAACAAACCAACAAGAATAAAGTAATAATGATGTGTTGTTTTCTTAACAAATGAAATCTTGCCAAGAAGGAGACAACGAAATCGAGCGCTTAATGTTAACCAACCGGAGGGTGGTCCTAATTATAATACAATGCGGGAGTTCGTTAATGTTATTAGCAGTGCATTTAATAGAAACGAGGGCTAATGTACAGTAACTCACGGAGTAGTATGAGCTACTACTTTTAAGGATTTTAAAAGTGTAGGTCCCATGGGACTTCAAGGAACTACGGACCCTATAGAAGCCCTGGACATGGGTAAAAGAAATTGAGAAAGCATTTGTAATAGTAAATGTTGAGGAGGGTCAAAAGGTTGCCTTTGCAACCTATTTGATGAAGGAGAGGCCAACTTACGGTGGGAGGCAAACCAAAGCTAGGGGTCGATATAGGGGAACCTAACGTGGGAGAGGTTCAAGGAGATTTTCTTGAGAACTATTTTCCCACAGTATGCAAGGAGGATGGAGATGAGGTTTCTAGAATTGAGACAAGGGATATGATGCGGTTCCTAGTATCTTGCCAAGTTTAATGAAGCTGGCACGATTCGCTCCACATCAAGTGGACCTTTGAAGTGAGAAAGGCTAGAAGGTTCGGCGGGGCTTGAAACCACGGCTCTATAAGTGAATCTCTGTGTTCCAAAGTACTTCCTTTGGAACCATACTAGAAAAGGTAATAATTGCCGAAGGTGGGAATGAGGCTCTTAGCAGATTACCACAAAGATAAGAAGACCAAAGGCGGGGGTTGATGGAGGAACCAAGACCGAGGGAGCCAGTGGGAGTGGCGACGGTCAGAAAAGGAAGGGCTTTAACTCTGGGAATACCAGAGTAAAATAAGGGGACTCTAAGAGGAGGATGGAGGCCTGTAAAACTTGTGGGAAGACTCACTTAGGAGTCTGTCTCAAAGGTAAGGCGGTGTGTTATAATTATGGACAGGAAGGGCACATTTCGCCTAACTGTCCCAATCCGAAGAAGAATCACGGATGCTTTGTATGTGGATCAACTGACCACATAGCAAAGAACTGTCTGAAGAAGGGGATAGAAGGAAATAAAGGACCTAATAGTGGGAAGTTAGCTATTAGTGGTCCAGCTCAGCCGGGGAAATCAATGGCCCGCACTTTTAATATGACGGTCCAAGATGCGGTGGCATCAGGGGATGTAGTTACAGGTATTATTTCGATCAACAATATAAATGCATACGTGCTATTTGATTCGGGTGCTACTTGTTCGTTTATAGCATGTGATTTTGCTAGACGACTAGAATTATTTCCCGAAAAATTGCCTATACCTTCAAACATTATGGTAGCAAACGAAGAGATAATTCCTGTTAAAGATATTCATATGAGTTGTTGCGTAGATGTACGTGGTTGTAAGTTATCGATAGATTTAATACCGATAAAGTTAGGAGAATTCGACGTAATTCTCGGATGGATTGGTTGATTAACCATTGAGCATAGATTGCCAAAGGAAAAGTGTGAGCATCAGGACGTTGAAGCAACCTCCTGTAGTATTTTATGGTAGTAAATTGTCGGGACGTCCGTGTTGCCTTACGATGACAAAAACTAGAAAACTTTTAAGAAAGGGTTGTGTAGGCTACCTATGCCATGTTGTTGATACCCAGAGAGTGGGAGCAACCATGGAACGAATACCTATAGTAAACGAATTCCTGGAGGTATTTCCAAGTGAGTTATCGGGTTTACCACAGGATAGGGAGATCGAATTTGTGATAGACACTGTGCCAGGAACGACACCAGTCTCAAGGGCACCGTACCGTATGGCACCGATGGAAATTAAAGAACTAATGGTTCAGCTACAAGAACTATTGGACAAGAAGTACATTCAACCAAGTGTTTCTCTGTGGGGAGCACCGGTGTTGTTTATCAAGAACAAAGACGGATCGTTAAGGCTTTGTATCGACTATCGGGAGTTGAACAAGTTAACGATAAAGAATAAATACCCATTGCCCAGGATCGATGATCTCTTTGATCAATTGAAAGGGCAAAAGTATTTTCTAAAATAGATTTGCGGATGGGGTATCATCAGTTGAAGGTTAGGAAGGAAGATGTACCAAAGACTGCATTCAGGACTCGTTATGGTCATTACGAGTTTCTGGTGATGTCATTTGGGTTGACGAATGCACCATTTGCATTTATGGATATGATGAGCAGAGTGTTCAAACTATATTTGGACAAGTTCATCGTGGTGTTTATCGATGATATTCTAGTCTATTCTAAGACGCCGAAGATCATGTCGAACACTTAAGATTAGTGTTGAGACACTAAGAAAGGAGAAGTTATATGCGTGAAATTCACCAAATGTGAATTTTTTTGGAAAAGGTGCGATTTTTAGGTCATGTCATTGACCAAGAGGGATTCGGTGGATCCGGTGAAGGTGGAAGCAAAGAATGAATTGGGAACAACCAAAACGCGCGATCGAGGTGCGGAGTTTCCTAGGGTTAGCAGGGTACTATCGAAGATTTATCCAAGATTTTTCGAAGATAGCTACCTTGTTGACTAACTTAACAAGGAAGACGGTGAAATACGTATGGACGGATAAATATGAAGACATTTTTCAAGAACTGAAGAAGAGATTAAGTGAAGCTCATGTTTTGTCATTGCCAGATGACACGGGAAATTTTGTAGTGTATAGTGATGCTTCGCATAGAGGACTTGGTTGTGTGCTTATGCAGCATGGCAAAGTCATTGTGTATGCATCTCGGCAGTTGAAGGATTATGAGAAAGTTTACCCTACTCATGATCTGGAACTGGCCGCGATAGTGTTTGCTCTAAAGATATGGAGACATTATCTTTATGGGGAAAAATGTGAGATATATACGGACCATAAAAGTCTAAAGTATATCTTCACTCAGAAGGAGTTGAATATGAGAGAGAGAGAAGATGGTATTTGGAGTTGATAAAGGATTATGATTGTGAAATCTGTATCACCCGAAAATCCAATGTAGTCTTAAGCGCCTTAAGTAGGAAGGGTCGGGAAAAGTTGTCTATATTAACTACCAAAATAGGTTAATATGAGAGATGGCTAGGATGGAAATAGAAGTGAAGATCAAAGTGATTCAAGGCGATTACTCTTTCATGACGGAGATGCAATCTACCATCGTAGAAAGGGTCAAGGAGGTACAACTCAAGGTGGATGAGTGTAACCAAATAAAGAAGCGGTTATCCGAGAAGGAAAATGTTAAGTATAGTCTTGATAATGAGGGATTATTAAGATTTGAAGGAAGAATTTGGGTTCCAAATGAGACGGAATTAAAGGAGCAAGTATTACAAAAAGCTCATAGTTCGAGGTACTCGATACATCCTTGCAGTACTAAGATGTATCAAGACCTTCGATAGAGTTTTTGGTGGCCAAACATGAAGAGAGAAATAGCAGAGTATGTGAATAGGTGCTTAACTTGTCAAAAGGTTAAGGCCGAACATCAATGACCCAGTGGTTTATTACAGTCATTGGAGATTCCAGAATGGAAATGGGAGCATATCACGATGGATTTCGTGGTAGGACTTCCGACGACGCAGAAAGGGTGCGATTCGATTTGGGTAATAGTGGACCCGGTTGTGAAAGTCGGCTCACTTTTTTGCCAATTAGGGTCAAGTATAACTTAGACCGATTAGCTAAACTTTATGTCAAGGAAATCATTTCGGACATGGAGTAGAATCCAGATCGATTGTGTCGGATCGTGATCGACGATTCACATCAAACTTTGGAGGAGTTTGCAGAAGCGATTGGGAACACGGTGAGGTTAGCACACGACTTATCATCCACAAATTGATGGGCAGAGCGAAAGGACAATTCAGACGTTAAAAGACATGTTGAGGTCTTGCGTCATGGATTTCAAAGGTAGTTGGGATGATCACCTACCACTAGTAGAGTTTGCATATAACAACAGTTATCATGCAAGCATAGGCATGCCGCCGTACGAAGCTTTGTATTGAAAGAAGTGCTGAACACCTTTATGTTGGGATGAGGTGGGAGAACACCGGATGCTAGGACCAGAATTGGTGCAGCATACAACGGATGTGATAAAGTTAATTTGGATGCGTCTCGTCACGCATTTCGGAGATGAATGAGAAGAAGTATGCGGACTCACATAGACTAAGTCGAGAGTTTGAGGTGGGCTCGTATGTGTTTCTAAAGGTATCTCCCTGAAAAGGAAAGATACGCTTTGGAAAGAAGGGAAAGTTAAGTCCAAGGTTTATAGGACCTTTTGAAGTATTAAAACGGGTGGAAGAGGTAGAGTATATGATAGCATTACCTCCAGACCTAGAACGAATACATAACGTGTTTCACGTGTCTATATTATGTCCATATAAGCCGGACTATAAGCATGTAATTGAGTATGAGCCGATTCATATCGAGAAAGACTTATCATATGAAGAGTCGCCGATGCAGATCATTGATAGAAAGGAACAAGTTCTGAGGAACAAGGTAATACCATCAGTAAAAGTATTATGGAAGAATCACGACGCTGAAGAAGCAACGTGGGAACTAGAAGAAAAGATGAAGAAAAATTTTCCTCATCTATTTGATTAAAGCAAGACGAGATTCTGGGGACAGAATCTTTATAAGGGGGGTAGAATGTAACGACCGAGAAATTCGGATCTTATAATTTTATTAAATTAAATAATAATAAAATCATATTCCATGTGTTATCAAGATGATTGTCATTGTATAACCTATTGATGTTAGAATATCGTAGTATTTGGGCTACGTAGATGAATTAAAGTGTTTGAATTTCCAAGACGAAAATAAAAGTTTTTCGAGAAATTTTCTGAAAAACACTATTCATCGGTATTTGCTTGGGATATAATTTTGAGATTCTGAGAAATACGCAATGATGGAATAACAAGGTAAGATGGATTATGTAATAAAAATCTAGTTATGGAAAAAGTAATAATTCGAAACGCTTATGGACTTAAATTATAAACGTTTAGTAAAGAGAAGTGTTAAAGAATAAGTAATAATTGTATGATACTTGGTTGTACGAAGTAATGAAAACGAGTATAATATGAAGTATTATACAAGTTTGTATGAAGTATGAAATACCGTATATAAATTCTATAAGAATTAGAATACAAAAATAATACATCAACAATATGTATTAAGAAATGTTAATGGACTTGGATGATTGGTAAACAATTATATACAAGTCCAAGTGAATTAGAAAGAGAAGCCCAACTAATGAATTAATGAACCAATTAGTGTTTGTTAAAGTAAAGCCCAAGGATTAATTAATGTAAGCCCAAGATGGAATCCATGAGTGGTATGATCCATGGGGTAAACCATATTAATATGGTTGAATGTGGTGACCAAGTAATGTAATGACCAAGTAATGTGTGATAACCAAGATATGTGGTGACCAAGTGATGTGGTGACCAAGTTAGGAGTATTGACCAAGACTTTGAATTAATGGCCAAGTAAGAGATAAGAGAGTGGCTAGCAAGTAATGAATAGTAAATAGGTGGCTTAAGGAGGTGGGATGTTTTAAAGACCAAACTACCCTAACCTTGGAAAGTCTATAAATAGAAGAGCTTTGCTAGTCATTTGTTGGTTGATCAAATAATCCAACACTTCTAAAGTGCTTAAGTATTAGAGAGAATAAGCTAGCAATAAGTCATTTCCATAAGCTAAGAAGAAGAAGCAAGCTACTTACCAAGACAACAAAAGAGTAAGACTTCTTCTCCAATTATCTTCTATCTCTATGCATGATGGGATGAAAAGAAAAGTTGGATTAAGAAACATGAATGAGTAAGTAATGAACTTAAGCCAATTAAGTTGGTAATAAGTCATTTAAGCTAGCATAAGTTATAAACTTATGTGAAAATAATATGAACTTGTAAGAAGTTTATTAAGAGAAATAATATGAAGGTAAAAGAATTTATATGATCATATGTATCATGTATACCCAAGTTAAGTTATATGTTAAGAACATATAAGAAATGATGTTTAAGAAACTTTAACTTGTCATAAGTCATTAACGATGAAATCTTAAGTAGTCTATAAATGACAAGTTATAAGCTCTTGAAGAATAAATCCAAAAATCCAACCATGAATATAAGTTGTTGTATTAAGGATGTTAAAATGTTCACATGATGAATGAAGTTCATTTGTAATGTTGAACAAATCATAAGAAGGAAGAATTCACGGGAATTTGCGATTGGACGATAATCGTCGAATACGTAAAATTCTCGGAATGGAAGTCAAATTTTATGTTTGATCATGAAACCATTGTTTTCCAATAAAGACAAGTCATAATTGGCATTTAAGAGTTGCGGACTCGAAATGACCGGATTCTGACTTAGAACGAAGAAACGAGCGTTGAACATTCACGAACGTTTATCGTTTACGTTAAAAATGAACCAATATGTGAATTTTTAGCAAACGAAGTCAAATAGATACAATTCTTGAATGGTCATGTAGAGTACGTAATTTGTGAATTGTAGGCTTTTCAACAAGCCAATTCGGACTTATAATTCAGAAGTTATGCATCCGGGAAGTTCACAAAATTTCAAAACTGAAATTGATATCTGGTGCCTGAGTTGGTAGCCGCCAACCAACCCTAGCAAAAAAGACACGCTGTATGCCATTGAATGGAATAAAGAATCGAGCTCTCTCTGAAGAGTTTATGCAAATAATAACCTTAGTTCAATAAGTGGCGCCGCAGTGAACATTATCAAAATCCTCTACGAGGTGTGGAAATGGCATGTCATTGACCCATTTAGTAAGGACTCATGCCAAATACAAATCCGGAGACGATTATACATTATGTTCATCTGCTTGCCATGAGATGTAGGTATAAATTTGGCGCCTCAGCGCCAGTCTCAGAGCGAAGATAGTAATGAAATTTTCTAAGTATAAAGAAAAGAAATAGAAGTAAACATAACTTAAGGAAGGTAATGTAACATTGATTAAACATTGTTAAACCTTAAGGATGATGTATAAAGGTTGAGATAACCTAGTCAAGTATAATGGAAGAATAATGATAAACCGGAATGAATATTAAATTAATCTAATACACAATTAGATTGAAATAAAGAGTATGATATAGTTATATACATACGTGATTATATGTGACCTAATGTAAGGCATTATGTGATCATGTATTGTAGAGACTTGAACGACTTGAACATAAAGTTAATTTACCGTAGCAGACGCTAAAGGCAAGTATTCTAACTCTTGTCTCAGTTCAATATGAACAAGTTTTTGAGATTCATGTATTCTTTCGCATGAATTGAAGTATGGTGAAGTTGAAGCCAAATCCTTTAGCTAGACTTGATGAATTGATAATCTATTCATGTATTATCAAATGTTGCTATCTTGTGTCAACTACTTGATATAGTTTTGAAAAGAAGACTGAAATGTTAAACAAATATTTTATCGGTAAAACAGCGAAATGCACGTGAGGTTGCCAAATGCTTAAAGCGTGCATACGTTTAATGGATGTAGTGTTGATCAACATAGAGTACAATAAAGGTGATCACCTAGAAGTGCTCGTAAGTGATATCAGACTTACGGACTTGCTTAGGGTTGTCAGTTTCGATGTGAACGAATGAATACTTGAGGTCTTTGACCGAAGTGAATGTTTTACTAAATACTGTTGTTCTTGTAAAACATTTTGAAAGAAAAGATGAAGTACTATTTTGAATTATCAATAGTACTTCATAACTATTGTTTAGTTATCGAAGATATACGATTTGTATGTGTCAAACATATTGTTATTAAATTGTTATACTTGCTGAGCTAGTTATGCTCACTCTTGCTTGAACCATATGAATGCAGCTAAGACTGAACGTCCCAAAGGATCGAAAAAGGATAAAGGAAAAGCTAAATGATTACTAAAGTTGTCTTGTAATAGTATAGGTCTGTTGTTGTAATTTAACTGATATTATGACAAAGAACCTTTTGTAACGGGTTTAGAACTTGGGAAATGTAAATATTACTTTAAATATATAGAAGTTATGTTCGTTCTTTGAGACTTTTCAATTGAATGAATGTATGAATGTTGTACAGTATAGCACCATCTGTCGGGTTGGAAGATACCCGGATTTGGGGGCGCTACATCGATCTTCAGTCTGGATATCATCAGCTGAAGATTAAAACTGAGGATACTCCAAAGACTGCCTTTAGAACTCGGTATGGGCATTATGAATTCTTACTAATGTCTTTTGGATTGATTAATGCTCCTGCTGCTTTCATGGATATGATGAACCGTGTATTCAAGGAATATTTGGATCAGTTCGTTGTTTTCTTTATTGATGACATCCTCATCTATTCCAAAAGCAGTGAAGATCATGGGCACCATTTGAAGCTGATACTTGAAAGGCTTCATGAAAACAAGCTATATGTCAAGCTAAAGAAATGCGAGTTCTGGCTTGAGGAAGTAGCATTCCTTGGGCACGTGGTGTGAAAACATGGAGTATCTGTTGACCCGGCGAAGATTAAAGCAATACAATGTTGGGAGCAACCGAAGTCGGTGACCGAAGTCCGTAGCTTTCTGGGATTAGCTGGTTATTATCGGAGATTCGTGGAAGGATTTTCTCGAATCGCTACTCCGTTAACTCAGTTGACTCGGAAGGATACAAAATTTGTATGGAGCGAGGAATGCGAGAAGAGTTTCCAAGAGCTCAAGAGGAGACTCATTTTGGCACCTGTTCTGGCAATACCATCTGGCTCGGATGGATTTATTATATACAGCGATCCTTCTGGCAAAGGGTTAGGATGTGTTCTCATGCAACATGGAAAAGTCATAGCCTATGCCTCGCGCCAACTCAAAGAATATGAGAGGAATTATCCTACTCATGATTTGGAGTTGCCAGCAGTCGTTTTCGCGTTAAAAATCTAGAGACACTACCTGTATGGGGAGAAAGTGGAGATCTATACAGATCATAAAAGCCTCAAATATTTCTTCACCCAAAAGGAACTCAACATGCGACAACGATGTTGGCTCGAGCTGTTGAAAGATTACGATCATACTATCCAATATCATCCTGGAAAAGCAAACGTAGTAGCTGACGCATTGAGTCGAAGATCATATGCGGGTACGAGTGCAATGTTGTTAACACAAAGGCCCATTTTGTATGACTTGCAAAGGATGGAGATAGAGTTAAAGGCTCCAAGTACCCACATGATGATATCAAACATACGAGTAGAACCGATTTTAATCAATAAAGTTAAAGCTACTCAAGCTACGGACATGGAGCTGATGCGTATGAAGAAGAATGTGCAAGAAGGTGTTATTCCAGAAGCAAGAATCGATGAAGAAGGAATACTTTGAGTCAACTCCAGACTTTGTGTTCCTAACGATTCTGACTTGAAGCATAAAATCATGATGGAGGCACACAACACACCATTTGCAATCCATCCTGGGAGTACCAAAATGTATCATGATCTTCAATATATATTTTGGTGGAGCAATATGAAAAGAGAGATCGCAGAGTTTATCTCGAGGTGTTTAACTTGTCAACGTGTAAAGGCGAAGCATCAAGTACCAAAGGGTCCATTGCAACCACCTGAGATTTCGACATGGAAGTGGGAACACATTACTATTGATTTCGTTACGGGTCTTCCCAAGGTTTCTCAAGGCATAGATGCGATTTGGGTTATTATTGATAGATTAACCAAGTCTGCCCATTTCTTGCCTATACGGGAGACTTATTCCCTTGAAAGTCTTGCTAGTATGTACGTGAATGAGATTGTGAGATTGTATGACATGCCAATATCCATAGTTTCGGATCGTGACCCAAGATTCACTTCACGATTTTGGGTTAGCTTGTAGAAAGCTATGTGCGGATCTGATTCGATTCGGTTAAGCATACCATCCTCAAACCGGACGGGCAATCAGAGAGGACAATTCAAACTCTTGAAGATCTATTAAGACTCTGTGTCCTAGATTTCAAAGGGAGTTGGGATAAGTACTTGTCATTGGTAGAATTCTCCTACAACAACAGTTATTTAGCAAGTATAGGCATGGCTCCATTTGAAGCATTGTATGGACAAAAGTGTCTCTCTCTAGTATGTTGGGATGAAGTGGGAGAAGCAACGTTGTTGGGACCAGAATTTGTACGCATGACTACAGAAAAGATCCAAACGATTCGACAATGTATACAAATGGCACAGGATCGACAAAAGAGTTATACGGATTTTCATCAAAAAGACGTTGAATTTAATATTGGGGATCATGTATTGTTACGTGTTGCACCATGGAAAGGAGTTACAAGATTTGGGAAGAGAGGAAAGCTCAATCCACGATTTGTTGGTGCATTTGAGATTCTTGACCGAATAGGAAATGTGGCCTATAGACTCGCATTACCTCCAAACATATCTCGTGTTCATAATGTTTTTCACATATCTATGCTTCGTAAATATGTTAAAGACACGAACCACATTATTGAGTTAGAACCAGACGAGATAGCCGAAGATTTAACTTACGAGGAGGTACCTGTTAAGATCTTGGATAGGAAAGAGCATGTCCTACGCACGAAGGTTATACCACAAGTTAAGGTTTTGTGGAGAAACCATGCTATTGAAGAAATGACCTGGGAGTTGGAATCAGAAATGAAAGCGAGGTATCCTCACCTTTTCGAAAAACCAGGTACGTACGTCAATTTTGAGGATGAAATTTCATAAGGAGGGGAGGTTGTAAGACCCCAACTTATTATAAATACAATAGAATTTCCTCTAATTATTATTGTGAATAATATGGTGTTAATTTGATATAATACTTTGGTTATGGGTGAAATGTACAAATTTTGCAAAATAAGTAAGTGGTTATAAAATATTCATTGTTGTTGGGGAATATTCGTTTGGTCGTGGAATATTACATGCATCGGGAATATTTGTATGTGGTATGACCATTTATGGGCCCATGTGAGAATAAGCGTGGGATGAAGAAAATGACAAGTTTGAGTTTTTATAAATAATCTCTTAGTAGTAGTTATTCTGAATTAACTTTGTTGGATTACCCGGTGGTTAAAATACGATTATACGCATGGTTGCACAAAGATAGCACTACGGTTTTGCAGTATTTTTGAATTATTGATTCTTACATAAGAAGGCACTTACTCAATAATTATTACTGTAATTATTGTTCAATATTTTATTTTATTGATTCAATAATTCTTTGCGTTGCTTATTTTATATTATTGTTGTTTCAATAATTATCATTGCATCAGTATTTTCCATTATCGGATCAATAATTTATATTATTAGAATAATATTATTAGATAGCATTATTGGCAATGTCTAGAAAGTTACATCAAGGAGAGGTTTGGTCACCTAATTGCGGCGCCAAAGAAGGAGAAATCTTTATTGGAAAGCCCCTCTTTCACAGGAGCTATTCAGTTTCCATTATTGTGATTCTGTAATATTATTTGTGAATAATTAATTATTGATTTATATGATAAGGAAATATTTATTTGTTGTGAATATAAATGATGGATTTATTTATGTGGTTATAAATGAAGGAATTAATGTTGAGGTATTTTATCAATTATTTTTGCCGGATTAGAGGTATTAAAAGATCAAATCGATTGTTCTTACTGACTCTATTGTGTGAGCTATAATTTTTAATCCGACCGTTGGATCATTGTAATTTTTGGATATGTTATACATATATAAGTTGAGTATATGTCCACAGATTTTGAACCGTTAAAAATGAACGTATGATTTGTTATGAATTTTTAGAGGTGACTGATTTGGAAATTAGGTTTATAAATGATTTTGGTGGAAAATTCTAGAATTGAGTGGCTCCACTTGTGGTTGGTGAAGAAATGTGTTTAATTTTATTTCAAATGTGGTGGGTTGCAATAGTAGTAGATAAAGCCATCAGGTAACAAGTCAAGTCTGCTTCAGCGTGCTAACATTTTTCTATAAATAGAGGGCTAAGTTAGAATTGAAAATCACACCAGAAACATAAGCTTTTTCTCTTTCTCTCTCTATATTATCGAGCGTATTTTGTGAGTATTTAGATACTTTGTGAGTTTCTATTTATCAGTGCAAGCTTCCTTCAGCCTTATACCGATATTCCGATCAGAAGTACTGTTATTTTGAGATAAGGGATGTTGTTTTCTTCTTAAAATGATATTATTTTCTTCAATATTATTATGCTAAAATATTGGTCTGAACTTTTTATCAAATTTAGAACTTTTTGTGTCAGGGTTACTATTCACGTATACAACACTATTCACAAATATGACACTATTCACCGAAAAATGAAAATTTTTCTTTTTGTCCAAAATGTCTATTATGGTTACTATCTTTGATTGTATCCATATTTTGATCTTTATTTTTGAATTCTGCTTCACAATTGGTTATTATGAAGTATTATTAATCTTGAATAAACTGTTATACGAATCCCTACTATTTGTCCTTCTGTCTCAGTTGATTCGTTTTCTTTAAAATATTTTTCATCATCTTGAGTCTTAAATGATGATATTACCGAATATCTTTGGCTTGTAGTGCAAAGATGAATGATGCCCGTAGTGCAAAGAGGAACAGGTGTTGAGATGAACATGACCAACTAGTGATATAAATGAATATCTTTGGCCTGTAGTGCAAAGATGAATATTTGATTAAAGATGTATATTGATTGTTGTTACAGGGATAAAATATTGGTGATTGACTTTTAAATCTTAGAAGATAGTAGAACTCATTCTCTACTTGACTCTTCTAATGGATTGTTGTTTCATTTGCGATTGTTGATCTAAAACTTGTTGTCTATTATATTTTATCGATTTTTCCCTATTGAAAACTAATGATAATTGGTTGTATATTATCTTAGTCATAATATTCTTTACTGGGCTAGTTGAGCTCACCCTTTTCCTTTTTGTTCCATTTTTCTTCTCAGGAGGTGAGAACATAGCAGGATCTAGTCGGGGTATGGAGTGATGGTTCTAGAAAGATGTTTTAGCAGTCCTCACTATTTCTGTAAAATATAATTTGAATAATTGTAATGAGGACTTATTTGAGTGTGGATATTGTCTAGAAGACAATATTTGTATTTAAACTCACAATATGTGTTTTCGTATTTTGCACGACAATTGTATTATTGAAGTTGTAGTTTGCTTTATGTACCATGTATTTGGCGACTTAGAATGGGTGTTGTATACCTATTTTGGGGGCGTCACAACGTCTCTAATTTAATTATTAAATTAAATTAGAACGACATTATAACTATTAATAATTCATTTAATTTAATTATTAAATTAAAATTATCACTCATTAATTAAATTATTATAACACATCTTAACTAAATTATTACACCACAATTTCATCAATTATTTATTTATCTCAATAAATAAATTAATTAAAATATTTATTTAATTCAATAAATATTTAAAATAAATTCAAAATTCTTGTTCGTTACAGTTTCTCCAAAAGCTCTCATTTGATTAACTATACCAGATACTCTAGAGAAGAAATCTTGAATGGACTCGTTACCTTTCATGAGAAGTGTCTCAAATTCCCTTTGGAATGTCTGCAATTTAACCGTTGTTACCTTGTTGTCTCCATGGTATTCCTGCTTCAAAATAGTCCATGCTTCCTTTGATTTTGTGGCACAAGCAATTCAAGGAAATATAGGGTATGTTACTGTTAGAGTTTGTGCCCTATAGGCCAATTATTTAATATATTTGCTTAACATTTTGATATTATATTTGATTGAATAAATGAATGATTTTATTATGGTTTTATTTACTGCGTTATATAAATGTTAACATAATAAAATTCCTTAGAATAGTGATACAAATTATATAGTTTCAAGTATGTGACTTGAACATGAGATTATATAATTACAATTAGTATCATTGCTCTTAAATGTCCCTAGTCGAGTATCATTGTTGATGGGGCAACAATGATACATTGAGACTAGTATGTGGATTGAGTGATGACCAAATCTCATTGGTCATAAATATATGAGATATTAAGTCAATGCATAGGTACGTGTTAGAGAACGATGTACTTGACAGACAAACCATGAGAATTCTATATGGAGCATTATGCGAAGTGTCATTAGCAATTCTCATAGTGACAATGATGTAGTGATCCTCCGACCTAAAATCACTATATTACAGGGATAAGTGTATTAAGGACATAAGATAGCTGATACAATTCTGACTAGGCTCGCATCACAAAATAACGACTCAACTCGAGTTCCAAGGGTTCAATGAATTATTGCGAGTAGTTGAGCTGAATTCCACCCGATGATGATTACATTGGAGTTCAAGTCAATGGGTGTCGTGTACATTGCATGCAGCTTACAGTCTATCACACGTGATAGACTCAACTACACGCTTGCGTGAGGTGGTCTTCGCCCAGATCGTTTCTAGCAAAGTTATAGGATGAATTGCTTGCAACACCTTAACCCCTCGCCTATATAGACGGTAATCTTGGTACAATTGCTCGCGTTTGAAACTATGCGTTAAATGGACACCAACAACACCTTGACCCATCACTTATATTAAAGTGTTAATCTCGGTATAATTGACGGTTGATGCAATAGAAGACGCCACAAATAACCATGAATTGTTGTATGATAAGTCAAATTGAATATCAAAGAAATAACTAAGAAAAATACTTAGGAATTCTTCAAAGAACCAAAAATAGAGAATAATCTCACAAGTAGAATAAATCTGAATATTATTGAATGTTATATGAATTACATTCATATGACTTATTTATACTAATTAAGAAAACCCTATAATCCCATAAAGAATCAACCATTTGTTTTGGAAGTAAATTCCAATCTAAAATTATCCTAAAAGCATTAGAATTATTAAAGATATAAAAGTTCCTAAAATTATATGAAAGAAACCTAATCAAATAAGGAAAATAGGGTCAAAAATGCGTCCTTGATTTTTGTGCCAGCCGACCGGCGCGGGGCATATCATCCATAGGCTTCCAACAGTGCGGGGCACTCTACACCTGCAGAATCATTGACGCTCTGACGTGGGGCACGCCATGGGCACCGGGTCGCGCTGCAACAGCAGATAATTTGCCACTTTTACGTGGGGTGCGCTACCCATAGTACTATCATGGCGCGGCCCGTGCTGGACAACCAGATTGGATTCCTGATTTGATTCATCCGCTTATAACACATTAATGAGCTTCTCCGTCGTGGAATCAAACTCATCAATCATTGAACGTGATCTAACTTCTTTCTAAACTCCTTGAATCAGTGTAATAAGTCCATCCTTGACACGTTTAACTCGTCCTCCAGTGACAGGTCCTACAGGAACTTGCACCAAATCCGATCCATGACCTTCATTAGAATCCATGCTAGCCATGTCTTCATCAACGCGACAACACGAGGTTTAAATGGATGGAACGAAGAAGAAGGACCCAAGCATCAAGGAAATGCGTTCATCATGCAACAGGGATCAAAGATTGGCATTTTCAACTTGCCAAATATATACCAGCCACTTTAAGCAAGGACTCATATCGAGGTCATGGATTGGATCCGGTGTAAGTTCATATTGGTCCTGTGATGAGAAGACGAGCTAAACAGTTCAAGGAAGGTCTTATAGGATTAGTGCAGGCAATGTGGAAGGAGAATGACATGTGTATGTGGGCTAGGGAGGATGAGACTATTCCCAAAATTTATTAATTTGATTCAATGTTGCGTCACCTCTGATCAGTCCAGCGCAAGATAAGAACAGAATTCGAGTTTGGAGTTCCAACATTTCCGTCTTGGCGAGATTTTCATCCCAGGAACACCCGCCTCGACGCAGACCTCTTTGTCAAAGGCCGCCCCGAAGAACTACGAGGCCGCCCCGGCGTAGACATCTTTGCCAAAACATGCCCCGAGGAGCTTTATAGGTCAAAAATACTCACCCTGACGAGGTGACCTAGAATGTGTTGGCGCATATTTTGAGGTAGACATGTTTTGATAGATTTTGAGCGTGGATTTGTTTTCAAAACTCTATATTTCCAGTTTATTATTAGTATTCTAATATAAATAGGATATCAGGGTAGATTTTGATTCCATATTTTGTTATTAATTCCTTTTAGGATTCCTAGGGTTTCAATTATTATTATTTAAACACTTATGGATGTAATACTTATCATTATTCAATATAATTGGTGATTTTATTCTTCTTTGGTTCTTTGAGAACTCTCGAATTATTCATGGTTTGTCTATGAATGTTCAATTTGACTTGTCATACAACAATACATAGTTGTGTGTGGCGTCTTCTACCACATCAATCATTGATTGTGCCAAGGTTACCGCTTACATAAAAGTGAGGGGTCAAGGTGTCATTGATATTCCATTCAACGCAACTTCCTTGCGCAATCGATTGTACCAAGGTTCTCGTCTCAATATAGACGTTGGGTTGATGTATCGTGAGCGTTCCACCTTATGACTTTTCTAGAAACGACCTGGGCGACGACCACCTCACGTAAGCGTGCCGTGGAGTCTATCATTTGGTATCAAAGCTAAGATTTTCTAGCTAGTTACTTATCTTAATTTTCTATCAGAATATATATTGTAAAAGAAATCGTGAAAAAAAATATCAAAGAAAAATTTTCAGATTCTATTTCTACTGTGCTAACCAAACTTGTAGCACAACCTCAAATCATCAAATTCTAGCAAAAAAGTTCATCCTGTTCCATTCATTATCAATTCTGACGAAGCGACACCATAAATTTTTGGAGGAAGCATATAAGTGGGATTTTAAGGGTTTATAAGGAGAGCATAAGTCGATCACCCATAATATTTTGTGGTATCTCGATATTTACACCTTCTATATTTTGTTCTTGATAAGTTACTTTTGAATTGCATTGTAAAACTGTGAATTTATTTGGTAAATTCAAAAAGAACCTATAAGAGAGAATATTAGAGGTAAAAGGCAAGAGTGTGAGATCAATAGAGAGTAGAAGCCAATTGTGTGATACACGAGCGTTTCATAATTGTGTGATATATTGTTTGAGCAAAACACGTAAGAGAATGTGTGAGGAAAATTTTCTTTATCTACTAACCTTTGTTTTGCAAGAAATATGTATGATTATAAAAGTTCTTATGGGTCTCGAAAGAATACTTTCCAAAGAGGGATTGATCCATATGCTTATTTGAGATGGGAGAAAAAAATGGATCGAAAGTTTACCTGTAATGAATATTTCGAGCATGGGAAGGTCAGACTGGAGGTCCAAGATTTTTCTAGTCATGGAACTATATGGTGGAATCAATTTGGGCTTAGTAGAAAAAGATGTGGAGAGCATCCGATCGAGAGACGGGCTGAATTAAATACGGTAATGGGGAAGCGATTTGCTCCAGTATAGTGAGATAGGAGGGATGAATATATTTCTCAAAGACATGTAGAGCAACCTTCAAGGAGATCAACATTAGAAGATTATAGGAGGGTTCGTAGGCATGTAAACAAAGTGTATTCGCAGCGGAGACAACCACGAGAAACTCCTAAGGTGGATAAAGAACCATTATTTTCTGAGGAGTTCATTAAGAAGATGACAGATTGTTGGATGTAGCTACAATATACTTCTGAGGCGCAAATGGAACAAGTTCAGCCTAGTGAGGAGAAGATATAATCGCATATGCAGTCCAAGGAGAGCTATTGGGTTCTAGTGATCAAGAAGACAAGTTTATGAAAGAAAATACATGTGAAAAAGATCGACAAAGAGAAATTGTTCAAGAGAATTATAATATAAAAGAAAAAGTTGAAAAGAATGAGAGAGAAAAGAAAAGATAGAATGAAAAGAGTGAGCCTAAAAATAAATGAGAGAAAAGCAAAAGAGAGGGTGAGCATAAAGAAGAGAGAGAAGAAATATGTGACTAACAAAAAGAGTGAGTTGGAAAGTGAGTTGTATTTTGAAAAACCAATGACTGTACATTCGTACACGACGACGCTTTAGAATACTAACACTAATGATTCTTCTTTGTCTAGTTGTGATTTATTTCTTATACAGGTGGTTGATGATATAGTGTGACGCCCCCAGAATAGGTCCATACAACCCATTCTGAGTCGCCAAATATATGGTACATAATTTAAATATAAACTTTATCTATACAACTATCGTGCAAAATATGACAACACAATAGCTGAGTTTCAAAAAAAATATTGTCTCGTAGACAATATCCAAACTCAAATAAAGTCCTCATTACAATTATTGTTACACAATTTTACAAAATAGTGAGGACTGCTATAAAAACCATCTTGAACCATTACTCCACTCCCCGACTTGTCTCAGCTATATTCTTGCCTCTTAAGAAGAACAATGGAACCAAAAGGAAAAGGGTGAGCTCAACTAGCCCAGTAAAGAATATTATGATTAAGATAATATAAAACAAATTATCCTTAGTCCTCAACAGGGAAAAATCTGATAGAATACAATAGACAACAAGTTTTAGAACAACAACTGCAACGGAAACAACAATCCATTAGAAGAGTCAAGTAGAGAATGATGTCTACTATCTTTTATGATTTAAAAATCCATCATCAATATTTTATGTGACACCCCCAAATCTAGGTACTCCATTCTCACATGATTTGGTGCTCACTATTCAAAACAATTACATCTAACTACCCATAATAAAGGATAAAGACATAACTTAAATAATTTAAACAATAATCTTTCCCATTAAAGGGTTACATCAATTTAAATCAATCCCAGGTAATCTAACCTTAAACTATTACATAAGTCTGTGGAATACATCACAAAATATCATAAGTCTTATAACATAATTATAGTTAAGTAAATAAGTCTTCATCACTTGAACATCTTGCCCTTTCCTTTGCTAGAAGACGGCTCATCGACTTTCTTAACTTTAGCTGCAGTGTTGATTGCAAGAGTGAGCAAAAAATTGCTCACTAATATAAAGAATAGTAATGGCAATAACATGAGTTTAGACAACGAATACCGAATAACAAAGAACTCATTCTACGAATCAAGAATAGAAAACATGTAAGACCCCAACTTTTATGAATAAAGATGAATTTTTATAAATATCATTTTTAATATTAAGGTGTGAATGTGACGCCCCCAAAATTAGGTATACATCACCCATCTTGGGTCGCCAGATACATGGTACAGAATTCAAATACAACTGTCGTGTACAATACGACAAAACATAAACTGTGAGTTTGAATACAAATATTGTCTACTAGAGATTATACAAACTCAAAAGGAGTCCTCATTACAATTATTATCACACTATTTCACAGAATAATGAGGACTACTAATGCTATCCGCTGGACCATCACTCCGTTTCCCGACTCGTCCCAGTTATATTCTAATTTTCTGAAGAGAACAGTGAAAGAAAGGGTGAGCTCAACTAGCCCAGTAAGAAATATTATGACTAAGATAATGCATAATAAATTATCATTAGTCTCCAACAATGTCAAACTGATAAAATATAATAGACATCAAGTTTAACTGAAGTGGAACAAGCAATCCATTAAAAGAGTCAAGTAGAAAATAAAATCTACTATCTTTTATGATTAAAAAGGTTTTTCATTCTTGTTATATTTGAGACTCAAATTTTAATAAATATTCCACATCATCGAATCACCCCGCACTACCGCCAAGTATATTCTTTAGTATCACGACCACAATTATCCATGCACTACGGGCCAAGAATATTTGTGTATTCATTAATGGTCATGATCATTCCAACAACTGTCCATCAATGCACTACGGGCCAATGAGGACTTTTACCATATCATTTATAACATTACGGTCATGATTACACCGAATAATCCCTGGTCATAATCATACCAAGTCCATTTATGCACTACAGGCCACAGATGACTTTCAACATAATATAAACATGAGGATGATGACAATGATATAAGAATTCAATAAAACAAGTTCAAGAATTAATTTGTCCAAGAACTACTAATGTCCAAATTGTCAACATGATACTGCTTTGTAGAGTAAAATTCAAGAATGATCAGAAGAATATTTTCATGAAAAGATACTGGATGAAGCATAAATATCAAGGATATTCTACTAATTTCATGGAGTATAGAAGTTAAAACTTTAACCAACTGAGTATAATAAAGAATGGAATAACAAAAGAAATCACCATGCATGCGGTACTTCGCATAGACGGTTATTTCAACAGAATAATAATAACGGAACTAGGTCAGGTGAAATTATGACAAGCGGGATGTTCCAATGTAATAATAAATGATGGAACCAGTCCTACGTATAGCACAGAAAAGATATTCGACAAAATAATAAAGGCGAATAATAAAAAAATAGAACCGTGTCCGTGTATAACATGTACATGATATTCCGATAGAATAATAAAGGCGTAATAATAGAAGAATGTCACCAAGTATAGGGTAGCCCAGCGTATCTGAGTTATTCAATGAACAATAAAGAAATGGAATAATGAAGTTCTTTTCTTGAATAAGAAAGAATAACACCCCTTACCGTAAAAGAAAATTATTCCGACTGGTAGGGTGAGGATATTTTTTAAGAAAACTTGCACTGCGTTCAAAGCTTCTTAAAACTCTAAAGAAAATACGCTCAAGATTATTGAAGAGAATTTCTCTGAATTTCTGGTGTGGTTTTCAATTCTAACTAAGCATCCTATTTATAGGAGAATAGAAAAGTCTTTATTTAGAAAATAATACTGACGCTTAACAATTTTATAACTTACGGATGCTTGATCGATGCATTAATTCACGGATGAAAAAATATTGCTAACTCATGGATGCAAAAAGTCCATCCTTCAACCAATAAGAATTAAGCAACAATATAATATATATATATATATATATATATATATATATAAACCACACATGTTTTCAATTTATATATAACCATATTATATAACCACCACTTGATTTTATTCCCCAAAACCAACATCAATCCCCCACACCCCCAAAATCACTTTCAGTACACTCTTACACCTTTCACTATCACACACCCACTCACATCTTACACCCATCACTATCATACTAACTTTCCCACCATTTCCCACTAACATTATATTATATATATATATATATATATATATATATATATATATATACACATCACATACATATATATATAAAATCCCTCCCTTTACGTATACTTCCCCCACCCCTATTTCCAAAATGGGTTTTCAACACATATGGGCAGACATATGGGCTTTACATATGGGCCCCACCTTTAAATAAATTCTATCGATAATTTTGAAAAATAGGTAAATGGGAGTCTATAAAATAAGTAAAACTGAGTAACTTCTCACATAAGCATCAATAATCAATACTGGTGTGCTACTATGCAACCACGCAGTATTCATGTCTTTTAACACCGGGTGTTTCAACGATTAACTGTAGTAAAACTTCCGCCATTATTTTCATAAAGTATTTTTTGTCGTTTTCTCAATCCGAAATAATAATTCCGTTAAGGGTCCACCAATGATTGTGCCGTTGTACTAATATTCCTATTAAAATGAATATTCCCCACCAATCGAATATTATATAACAACTTGCGTACTTTGCAAAATTTATAAATATTACCCACAACTATTATATCAATTTCACTCCATAATATTCAAAAATAATATTTATAGAAAATTCATCTTTATTCAAAAAGTTGGGGTTTTACAATCTCCCCTTCTTATGAAATTTTGCCCTCAAAATTAGGGTACGTACCTAGTATGTCGAAGAGGTAAGGATACCTTGATTTCATTTCAGATTCTAACTCCCAAGTCATTTCCTCAACATCGTGGTTTCTCCACAAAACTTTGACTTGAGGCATAACCTTGGTGCGTAGAATATGTTCCTTCTTATCCAAGATTAGAACAGGAACCTCTTCATACGTCAAATCTTCCGCTATTTCGTCCGGTATTTCGTCCGGTTCCAACTCAATAATGTGGTTTGGGTCTTCCACATATTTACGTAACATGGATATGTGAAAAATGTTATGAACACGAGACATACTTGGCGGTAAAGCGAGTCTATAGGCCACGGTTCCTCTCGATCAAGGAATTAAAATGGGCCGATGAATCAAGGATTGAGCTTTCCTCTCTTTCCAAATCTTGTAACTCCTTTCCATGGAGCAACACGTAACAACACATGATCTCCTATATCGAATTCCACGTCCTTTCGATGAAGATCAGCATAACTCTTTTGTCGATCTTGTGAGGTTTTTATACGTTGCCGGATCGTTTGAATCTTTTTTATAGTCATACGTACCAACTCTGGTCCCAATAACGTTGCTTCACCCACCTCATCCCAGCATACTGGAGAACGACATTTTCTTCCATACAACGCTTCGAATGGAGCCATGCCAATACTTGCATGATAACTGTTGTTGTAGGAAAACTCCACTAATGGTAAGAACTTGTCCCAACTTCCCTTGAAATCAAGGACACAGAGTCTTAATAGATCTTTAAGAGTTTGAATAGTCCTCTCCGACTGTCCGTCCATCTGAGGATGATATGCCGAGCTAAATCGTAAATCTGTGCCCATAGCTTTCTGCAAAGTAACCCAAAATCGTGAAGTGAATATTGGGTCTCGATCAGAAACCATGGATACTGGCATACCATGCAGTCTTACAATCTTATTTATGTACATACGAGCAAGACGTTCAAGTGTATAAGTTTCTCGTATCGATAAGAAATGAGCAGACTTGGTCAATCTATCAACAATGACCCAAATCGCATATATACCTTGAGAAACCGATAACGAAATCCATGGTAATGTGCCCCCACTTCCATTCTGAAATTTCAAGTGGTTGCAATGGACCTTTTGATACTTGATACTCTGCCTTAACTCGTTGACACGTTAGACACCTTGAGATAAACAACACTATCTCTTTCTTTATATTGCCCCACCAAAATGTATGTCGAAGATCATGATACATTTTGGTACTCCCAAGATGGATTGCAAACGGTGTGTTGTGTGCCTCCATCATGATTTTATACTTTAAATTAGGGTCGTTAGGAACACAAAGTCTGGAGTTGACTCGAAGTATTCCTTCTTCATCGATTCTTGCTTCTAGAATAACGCCCTCTTGAACCTTCTTCTTCACATTCATCAGCTCTGAGTATGTAGCTTGAGCAACTTTAACTTTATCGATTAAAGTCGATTTTAATCGTATATTCGTTATCTTCACGTGGGTTCGTATATTTGCACTTGTAACCGCATATGATCTTCTACTCAACGCGTCAGCTACCACGTTCGCACTTTCACCATGATATTGAGTGGTACGATCGTAATCTTCAACAGCTCGAGCCAACGTCTTTGGCGCATTATACGTTTGTTTTGGTTGAAGAATTATTTGAGGGTTTAAGAAATGGGGTTTGAACTGGGGTCAATACAAAATTTTATTTCACGCTCTAGGGGTAAGAAGTCTTCAAGAATACGTCAGGAAATTTATTAACAATAGAAATATCATTCAAAACTATGACTCTCATCCAAGACTTGGATAACACGTCACATTGATACCTATCAAATTGCCATCGTCATTCACGACGTTGCCTACAGAAAGTTTGGCTTCGGTGCATTCCACACAAGAAAGTCAACAACGAAAGGATCGGGGCTCTTTATTTATGGCTTGATATTACAATGATTGACTTTAGTGGTTTGGTTTCTTGAATTCGCATAACAAGTTGGTTAGGAATATGAAAGCTAACAACCTTACGAAAAGCATGATGAATAGTTAACCAATCGTTTCGAAAAATCACATCAAAGGAAAGTATTTTCAAAGAGATAAGATCAACAGGTAACGTGAAATTGTCGATTTGAATCAAATAAGATTTATAAATAGTGGAGTTAACGAAGGTTCCTCCTAACAGAGTTTTAATAGATAAGTCAAAGTAAATATTTTTTTTAAGAGCCAAGTTTAAACGTTGAACACAACTAGGTGAGATACAAGAGTGGGTAAAACCAGTATCGAATAAGGTACAAACTTCACAAGGGTTTATGATTAGCTTACCCGCGATAACTTCATTTGGGTTCTTCATTTGTTGGGAAGTCATGACAACCGCTCTCCTTTGAACTACCCGGCTTTGACTTGTCTGGGGTAGCATTTGGTGTCATCACTATCGTTGGAATTGACTTTAATATAGGGTATATTCCACCCTCAACTGCTTCATCGTACTCCTGATTCATGATCTGAATCATCAATTCTCGATCCATATCGATTTCAGATTGACCGCTCTGTACAGGGTAATTCAAAACTCGATGTTGGGTTCTCCCAATTGTTGTCCAAAAAGAGAAATGTATATCATCTATTTTAGCCTTTTTGGATCGGACGTCTCTTTCTACAATATCAACACGTCGTGCGGCTTTTACCCACGCATCCTTCATTCTCACTCGTTCAGTTGTTTCTTCTTTCATCTTATCCTTGATATTTGAATTCTCAGATTCCAACTTTAATATCGTACACTATGCCAAAGCGTGATTTTGTTCGAGCATCACATATCGGGTAACACAATTTTGAATCGTTACATCTCTTTGCTCCACGACCGCCTGCCGTTCTTCAGCCTGCTCTTCTAACTCATGAACACGATTTTGTAATTCTAAGTTTTGATCATAAACTTCTTCTAACCAATTCTCCTCAGGTTCCTCTTCTTCCTCTTCTTCCTCACTCTCAGCTGCTACCTCTGCCACTAGCTCGGGTGCAACTATTAGTTCTTTACTTACCACGTAGATATCTCTAATTTCTTCTTCGCCTGATATTACATTATCCTGGTTGGTGATTAGAGGTGCCACGGTCTCATTCACTCCATTGTTGACATTTTCAGCTGCCATTTCCAAATACTGCCACAAAACAAAGGTTAATTAACATGTCACATATTATCAATATACTCTGACCAACCAATTAAATAACAAACAAACTTAGGTAGGTCATACTAGTGAAAGAATTCCCTGTCTCTCTTGTGACAACCCCAAAATTAGGTATACATCACCCATCTTGGGTCGCCAGATACATGGTACAGAATTCAAATACAACTTACTAATACAGCTGTCATGTACAATACGACAAAACATAAACTGTGAGTTTGAATACAAATATTATCTACTAGAGATTATACAAACTCAAAAGGATTCCTCATTACAATTATTATCACACTATTTCACAGAATAGTGAGGACTACTAATGTTATCCTCTGGACCGTCACCTCGTTCCCCGACTAGTCCCTGCTACGTTCACATTTCCTGAAGAGAACAATGAAAGAAAAAGGGGTGAGTTCAACTAACCAAGTAAGAAATATTATGACTAAGATAATGCAGAATAAATTATCATTAGTCTCCAACAATGTTAAACTGATAAAATATAATAGACATCAAGTTTAACTGCAGCGGAACAAGCAATCCATTAAAAGAATCAAAATCTACTATATTTTATGATTAAAAAGGTTTTTCATCACTGTTATCGCTGAGACTTAGCTTAATAAATATTCTACATCATCGAATCACCCCTACACTAGGCCAAGGATATTCTTTAGTATCACGACCACAATTATCCATGCACTACGGGCCAAGAATATTTTTGTATTCATTAATGGTCATGATCATGACAACAACTGTCCATCAATGCACTACGGGCCAATGAGGACTTTTACCACATCATTTGTAACATTACGGTCATGATTACACTGAATAATCCCTGGTCATAATCATACCAAGTCCATTTATGCACTACAGGCCACAGATGACTTTCAACATAATATAAACATGAGGATGATGACAATGATATAAGAATTCAATAAAACAAGTTCAAGAATTAATTTGTCCAAGAACTACTAATGTCCAAATTGTCAACATGATACTTCTTTGTAGAGTAAAATTCAAGAATGATCAGAAGAGTATTTCCATGAAAAGATACTGGATGAAGCGCAAATATCAAGGATATTCTACTAATTTCATGGAGTATAGAAGTCAAAACTTTAACCAACTGAGTATAATAAAGAATGGAATAACAAAAGAAATCACCATGCATGCGGTACCGTGATAGGCAGTTATTTCAGCAGAATAATAATAACGGAACGGTCGGGTGAAATTCACGCGCGAGGATGTTTCAATGAGAATAATAAATGCGGAATAATAAATGATGGAACCAGTCCCATGATATACATGACGAGGATATTAAGCAGAATAATAAAAACAGAATAATAAAAAATGGAACCCGGTCCTACAGATATAGCATGCAGACAGGATATTCCGAGCAGAATAATAAAGATAGAATAATAGAAGAATGTCACCAAGTATAGGGTAGCCCGGCGTATATCTGAGTTATTCTAACAGAACAATAAAGAAATGGAATAACAGAAGTTCTCTTCTTGAATAAGAAAGAATAATGCCCCTTACCGTAAAAGAAAAGTATTCCGACTGGTAGGGTGAGGATATTTTTTAAGAAAACTTGCACTACGCTCAAAGCCTCTTAAAACTCTAAAGAAAATACGCTCAAGATTATAGAAGAGAATTTCTCTGAATTTCTGGTGTGGTTTTCAATTCTAACTAAGCATCCTATTTATAGGAGAATAGAAGGGGTACTGTTTAGAAAATAATACGTACGCAACAATTTTATAACTTACGGATGCTTGACTGATGCATTAATTCATGGATGAAAAAATATTGCAAACTCATGGATGCAAAAAGTCCATCCTTCAACCAATAAGAATTAAGCAACAATATATATATATATATATATATATATATATATATATATATATATATATATATATAAACCACACATGTTTTCAATTTATATATAACCACCACTTGATTTTTATCCCCCAAAACCAACATCAATCCCCACACCCCCAAAATCACTTTCACTACACTCTTACACCTTTCACTATCACACACCCACTCACATCTTACACCCATCACTATCATACTAACTTTCCCACCATTTTCCACTAACATTATATTATATATATATATATATATATATATACACATCACATACATATATATATAAAATCCCTCCCCTTTACGTATACTTCCCCCCACCCTATTTCCAAAATCTGTTTTCAACACATATGGGCCCCACATGTGGCCCCCACATGTGGGCCCCACCTTTAAATAAATTCTACCGATAATTTTGAAAAATAGATAAATGGGAGTCTATAAAATAAGTAAAAAGCGAGTAACTTCTCACATAAGCATCAATAATCAATACAGGTATTGCTCTATGCGATCACGCCAGCATATTCTTTTAACAAGGGTGTTTCAGCAGGTTAATGGTAAAACTTCATAGTTATTTTCATAAAAAGTATTTTTGTCGTTTTCTCAATCCTACAATAATTCCGTTTGTGGGGTCCACCAATGATTGTGCCGTTGTACTAATATTCCTGTAAAAGCGAATATTCCCCACCAATCGAATATTATATAACAACTTGCGTACTTTGCAAAATTTATAAATATTACCCACAACTATTATATCAATTTCACTCCATAATATTCAAAAATAATATTTTTAGAAAATTCATCTTTATTCAAAAAGTTGGGGTTTTACAATGAATTTGAAATAATGTTATAGTTGTGGGTAATATTTATTAATTTTGCAGAGTACGCAAGTTGTTATATTATATTCGATTGGTCGGGGAATATTCGTTTTAACAGGGAATATTCGTACGACGACATAATCGTTGGTGGACCCCACAACGGAATTATTGTCGGATTGAGAAAACGACAAAAATATCTTTTTATAAAAATAACGGCGAAAGTTTTACCATTAACTGTTGAAACACCCGGTGTTAAAAGTACATTAATATGCGTGGTTGCATAGTAGCACACGTTATTGATTATTGATGCTTACATGAGAAGTTACCCAGTTTTGTTCAATTATTGCTACAATAATTGATGCATAGTATCTCACGTTATTTGATTCAATTATTGTCAATATTTTATATATTATTAAATCAATAATTGAGACGATAAAGTTATTAATATTATTATTTACAATATTAACGATGTCTAGAAGTTCTGTCAAGGAGAGGTTTGGTCACCTAATTGCGCGCTAATAGGGAGAATTCTTATTGGAAAGCCCACTCTTTCCTGGGAACGACCTGGTCAATTAATATTGTGAATTATAATAATGATGATAAGTGTTGTTAAAAATATTGAGGAGATTTTTATGAAGTATTTGTTGTAAGTTTGGCTTGTTATTTAAACTCCCATTACCCATTTTTCAAAAGCTAGCCGATTGGAAAGTTATCTAGCTTTTGTTTTATATATATATATATATATATATATATATATATATATATATATGTTTGTGTGTGTGTTAGTCAAATTGGGTGGGGGGTGGGGTGGGGGGAATTTGGTATTCACGTGGAGGAGTACAATTATTATTATTTTATATATATATATATATATATATATATATATATATATATATAGTGGATTTTGGAGGAAAGCACATTTATTTATATATATATATATATATATATATATATATATATATATATGATAGTTGATTTTGATGGAGACAGGATGGAGTACTATAGATATTAATTATATATATGTATATGCAATGTTTGAAAATGGGGGTACAATTTATATATATATATATATATATATATATATATATATATACATGTGTTAATTTGAAAGGAATTCATGGGAATTGGCGAGGTAGTATCAAGGGGTAATGACAGTGAGTTTATAAATATATAATATATTATATAAATAGAATATATTATATTTTATTTAAAAGATTTTTTTTTATTAGAATATTTTATTAAATCAATATGGACCGTCCGTTTAAAAGTAAATCAATCTGGACCGTTCATGAATTAGTTACTATTCAGTCCATTCTTCTATAAATAGAAGCTCATTCTTTCATTATTTCTTACGAATTAACTGAAACTCTAGAAAGAGAAAGAAGAAAAGTATTCTGCTACTTCACTACTCCTATATCCAGTACTCTTCTTTCAAAGGTAAGGGGTATTATTTCTTTTGTATTCATGAAGAGAACTTCTGTTATTCCATTCTTTATTATTACGATGGAATAACTTTGTATCACTGTGAACTACCATATACTTGGTGAAATTCTTACATTATTCCATTCTTTATTATTCGTTGGAACATTATGTACGTGCATTTACGCATGACTTCGGTTCCGTTATTTATTATTCGTTGGAACATCACGTCGATGCGTAATTTTGCACGACTCGGTTCCGTTATTTATTATTCTGTTGGAATATCACATCTCGTAATGCGTACGCATGACTGTTCTATTATTTATTATTACATTGGAATAACCGTCATGCATGCGGTCTATCTCATGCGCCGGTGATTTTTTTGTTATTCCATTCTTTATTATACTCATTGGTTAAAGTTTTGACTTATATAATCCATGAAATTAGTGGAATATCCTTGATATTTGCGCTTCATCTAGTATCTTTTCATGGAAATATTCTTTTGAGCATTCTTGAATTTTACTCTACAAAGAAGTATTTTGTTAACAATTTGGAAGTTATTGGTTCCTGGATAAATTAATTCTTGAACTTGTTTTATTGAATTCTTATATCATTGTCATCATCCTCATGTTTATATTATGTTGAAAGTCATCTGTGGCCTGTTGTCCATAGATGGACTTGGTATGATTATGACTAGGGATTATTCGGTATAATCATGACCGTAATGTTACAAATAATGTGGTAAAAGTCCTCATTGGCCCGTAGTGCATTGATGGACAGTTATTGGCATGATCATGACCATTAATGAATACACAAATATTCTTCGCCCGTAGTGCATGGATAATTGTGGTCGTGATACTAAAGAATATCCTTGGCCGTAGTGCAAGGGTGATTCGATGATGTAGATTATTTACTAAGCTGAGTCCCAGCGATAAAAGTGATGAAAAACCCTTTAAATTATAAAAGATAGTAGATTTTATTCTCTATTTGACTCTTTTAATGGATTGCTTGTTCCGCTGCAGTTAAACTTGATGTTTGTTATATTTTATTAGTTTAACACTGTTGAAGGCTAATGATAATTTATTCTGCATTATCTTAGTCATAATATTTCTTACTTGGTTAGTTGAACTCACCCCTTTTTCTTTCATTGTTCTCTTCAGGAAATGTGAACGTAGCAGGGACTAGTCGGGGAACGAGGTGACGGTCCAGATGATAGCATTAGTAGTCCTCACTATTCTGTGAAATAGTGTGTTAATAAATGTATTGAGGACTTATTTTGAGTGTGGATATTATCTAGATGACAATATTTGGATTAAAACTCACAGCATATATTTTGTCGTAGTTTACACGACTGTTGTATAATTAGTTTGTATTTGTATTCAATACTATGTATTTGGCGACTCAGAATAGGTGATGTATACCTATTTTGGGGGCATCACAAAATAAGTTCAAGATTATATCTGAGGGTCTTAAGACCATGAACTATGTACCCAGTAATTAGGTATTTTACCTCAACCTTAATAGTCGTTTAGACTATACAGGCCATTCCTTACGTACTTAGGGGGATCAACCTTTTGTACCATATATTGGGCACAAGCATCTAAACGCTAACGCATACAAAATCCCCTATATTAGGGTTGTTCATCTCAGTGTGACTTTAGGATTTCTGCACTAAAGAAAGTTTAGTTTGGAACTAGTTTATCAGTGGTTCTAGAATTTTAGAACACTCATCAATTACAGATTAGTCCAATCAATAAAAGTTCATTTGTTATTCGAAGGTTTAACACAATAATATAAGATTGAACAATGATACTTAAATCAAAGATTGAATAATAACAATGTACAATTGAGTAGACATGGTATAAACAAAGTATTACATCTAAAAGAGTTAGAAAACCCATTCGGGACAATGAATGTAAACAGTTTATACTTTGAATAGCAATAACAAGAGTTAGGAATGTGAAACTCGCTCGGTGTAAAGAATTAGAATACAAGATTGAATCAATAAGCTTGCTCAACTTTAATATAAAGTTTAGGAACTTGCATAATGATAAATTAGGGTTAGAGAGCTTGCTTGGCAATAAAAGGTAAACATAGTTATGAAACTTGCATTCATTATAAAGAGAATGAAGTTAGGAAACGTGCCTCGTGTGTAAGCTACACAAGTATAATAACATTCGCTAATTACCCTACATATACCATTGAAATCGCAATACCAATTAGTTATACTATTGTTATCTTTATAGGTTCAATCCACCATCTAAGTCAGAACCTTTAACTTAATGTCTAACCATATTGCTTAACCACTCATCACACGAATCTGAAAACTCACAATCACCTAATATAAAGCTTTATCATTCACCTCTAACTCTTGCAACATCAAATTCTATTCATTATATAACTTGTTAAGTGATTATTTAAAATCTTCACTTTTTGGTATTACCATACATTACAATCTGTTATTATGTCTTTTGATAGGATTTAACATCTTTATCATGCATACTAAACTAGATTAGGTATTCATATTATACTCTATAATTAATCAAAACATATTGTCTCTGCTTGCTAAGACGCATGGTACATTGCTTAAGGCCGCCCAAGCCTTGCACTTATGACAATTGCATTGGTGCACGACCTCGAGAGAAAGCCAACGGTAAATTGCAATTGTGCCATTTCTTCCTTTGGTACTTGTAACAAGCAATTGCGCATCTGTAAACGAAGCTGCTGAATGACTTTCCCACATTACGATACCAAACCACAATTTTTCATAATTACTACAAAAATTCACAAACCTCAACAACTAGAATTTGGTAACAACATCACCAAGCATGCACTTCATAATTCTACCAACATAAACAATATATATAATTACTTTTAAGGATCAAAAATCATATTTTTACCAATTTCTTTACATTTCAATACTTTTAGCGAATTCAATCACCAAACCTTTGTTTTTTAACCAACTGGCACCATTCTAACTACGTTGTTTTCGTTTCTTGATGTACTAACACAATCTACAACCAATTTACGGATTCTATCAAGGATTGAATGTGACGAACGAGATTTTGTAAAATTAATTTTAATATTTATTAGATTAAATAAATATTTTTCGATGATTTAATTATTAGATTAAATAATTATTTGATGCAATTGTGGCAGATTAATTTAATTATGTGTTACATTTATTAAATTAATGTAGAGAACAATTATTATTCAAATATGTAATTATGTGAGCTTATTGAATTAAATGAAATATTTAATCAAGCATGATGTTATTTTAATTAATTTAATTATTAATTAGAGAGTTAATAATTTGACATTATTTATTTATGAGAAATTATTATATGTTATTTAATTAATTTAAATAAGATATTTGAATTGGGTGTGACATGAATTAAACTATATGATAAAGCCTTATTAAATTAAATGGTTTTGAAATCTATTAAAGCTAGCCAAACATGGCCTTAGTGGGAGTTGATTTCAGTTACCCGTGTTTGGGTTAACTGACCATTATGCGCGTCAGTGCTTTATTATATTATACGTATTCTCTTTTTTTTTCTCTTATTATTTTTCTAAGTCTGGAAAAGCAGAGAGGGAGAGTGTTTGAGGAATTCAAAGAGAAAATTATATCTGTTAAAGAGAAATTGTGAGTGTGTAATCAACATGTAATTGGGAAAGGATCATCATTGATCACCTCTTCTAAATTATACTCAAGGTAATTTCTCCAAACCCAATATCTATTTTACGATTGTTTGAGTTTTACAAAAATGGCTTTCACAGTTTTCTGTAAAGTCTCTATGATGGGAAATTGTAAGGCTTATGTGCATATATAGGTTAAGATGTTATCAAATCATATTTAATTATATATATATTTTGTAAACCATAACATTAGTTTCATGAAAATACGTAGTATATGATTTCTACAAAATTACAGAGTATGGGTTTTGGCCTTATGGCCCTTATACGTAATTTTAGTGTGTCAAACATAAATGTTTTCGTAAAATTTACACCCTTATATTATTATGCATGTTGATAAGAAGAGACCAAAGTTTAAATGAACGGATTCGGTGTTATAACGAATCCATAGTGACAATTTCCATGTTTTATTTTCAAAACCTTCAAGAACATCAAAGTCAGTGAAATTGCATGCTTAAACTCTGTGATTATGTGTTTTAATGGGTTAAAATCACTTTATAAATGTTGGGTAATGATTATATATGAATTCTAACATGTGGGTATGATTAAATTCGTGTAGTGATAATTTAATTGAAATTTTTGGTTTTGTTACGCAATTTTTTGAATTACGAGCAGTTTACAGTTCAGCCATGGCGCGCTCAAATCAACACCTTAAGGCCCGCCATGACACCAAGTGTCCGTGCAGCGGTATGCAGCACATCACCATGAGCCAAGACCTAGTATAAACGTGGCGCCGCAGCACCACTCTGCAGAATGGTCCAGAAATGTAATTTTTAAAGTGTTAAGTCTAGCAATGTATTGTTAACTTAATGTAATGAACATGTAAACATGTTAGAAGTATAATGATATTTAAAATAGATGTTTAACATGTAAATAACATAATTGCATGTGGATCGAATTATTGAATACATAATTAGCTTGTTATTCATGAAGTATAAATAATGTGACAAAGTGGTAAATTAACTAAGTATAGTTAATAATCAAAGTTAGACAAAGAGAATGAGTTATGATAAATAGTTAAGTTATAATTAACTGGTATTGTGAATGTGAATGGTATGTTGGATTAAATTCAAAGAACGTGCTTAGTAAAAGTGTAATCTACGCACGAGGCAAGTTTCCTAACCATACTTGTCTTTATTGTTCAAGTTTATTATTTACCTCGAGTAAGTTATCATTACTATTATTCAAGTTCGAATTATTACATTAAAGATTGATTATCTTTTCAAAGTATGATTTTGTTATACAATAATCGTCCTATCGTATACTCCTTGAGATTATTATTCAATTTGAATATCATTATTGTTGAACCTTGTTAGACTAGCGAATCCTTATTAATTCAACTAGTCCATAGTTGATGAACGTTCAAATTTCAGAACCCTTATTGAATTATCCAAACCAAACTTCCTTTGGTGCGGACTCGAATGTCAAACTGAGAAGAACAACCCTGCAAAGGGATTTACATACGCGTTAGCGTTAAGATATTGTGCACAGTATGGTACTAAGGGTGATCCCCTAACAATGCAGTAGAAAGGTCCATAGTCTTATGATTGTTAAAGGTTTCAAGTATAACCCTTGATAACCTAGGACATAGTTCAAGGTCTTATGACCCTCAGAAATCTTTTAATTCTTGTTATTCATCCTTGATTCAAAAGTTGAGCTTTTATTCAGATGTCTTTGATTTACTCGCATGTTATTATACTGTTATTTCATCGTTATACTTGTGGGCAATAGTGCTCACTCTTGCTTAATAATAACATTGCAGTTAAGAATGAAAGAACCGATGAACCTTCCACTAGTAAAGGCAAGGGCAAAGTTAGCAAGTGATGAAGACTTGTTATTTTATTTGATGATGTATTTATGATAACTTACTCGAGGTAAATAATAAACTTGAACAAATCAAATTTTGGACCAAATCCCATTCTAGGAAATGAATTTTTGTAATTCATTGAAGATATTAAAAGACCTTATGTGTTTATGTGTTAAAGTATGCGTTAGATGATACGACTTAGTAACTAAAACTTAAAATTTTGTTATCAGGATGTCAAATGTTGGTGAAGCTAGTCAAGCTGGGGAGGAAGAACCCCGTGTACCTATAGTACCTACTGAGGAGGAATCCCGTGTACCTATAGTACCAACAGAGGAGGAGCCCCGAGACATTCATGTCGTTAGGGAGGCGACTAGTCTGAGAGGAATCATCTCCATTGATCACAGATTGTTGGTCGTCGAGCATGAACTTTGAGGACCGATCACGAGGAGGAATTTGTTGAGGAAGAGGAAGAGGAAGAAGAGGAGTTACCACGGACACCGTTGATCTTTGAGATGTATGACACGTTATACGCACCGTAACGTGAGAGTTACGAGGCGAGGTCCGAGATTTGACCGAAAGCGAAAGCGGTTATTCAAAGATATTACTCAGAAGCAGAAGGAGAGGAGATTTCGACTCTTCACTCAATTTGGGAAATGTAGAATGGGATTTGGTCCATGAGAAGGGTCAAACCGAAGATAAGACCGAGGAGATAGAGAAACTGAAGAAGGAACTGAAGGAAACCTCCGATAGACTAAAAATAGCAGAGGAAGGCTGGGTAAGAGAATCACATCGAGCTGATCGTGCAGAAGATGATGGTCGTGCAAAGAAGGCAAAGATTGGGAAGACATACTCTACACTTAACAAGGCAATGAATTAGACCCAAGATCGAGTTTTGAGGTACCTAATCCAGTTCGAAGGACTACCATTGTACATGATGGATCGCAGGACGGTGTATCGCATCTTAGAAGAGGAGCGTAGCAAGGCTAATCAGTACCTTGATCGACAGTGATATGATTTATTTAATTATGTGAAGAACTTAATTAGTTTTAGATGTAAATTCTGACGTGTTTAGGAATGAAGGAATATTTTAAATGTTTAAATCCTGTGAATTCTTTATTCCAAGATAGTTGATGTAAATAGCAGTGATGCTATAGTTTGATGTTAAAACTTTGATTTGAATGTAAATATATCAAGTTGTTTGAGATGATGTGTTAAATGAGTATGTTAAATTGTTAAGTAATGCCTTAACTATTTAGAAAAAACAAAGTTCTAATAAGCGTTTATTTAACAGAAAAAAGCCACCAAGGAGAAGACAACAACGTCAACCGGATCAAGAAGAGTCTACTAATAATAACAATAACTCCAATGCTAATCCCATTCAGCAGTTGGTGAACTTACTAACTGGAGCTGTAACGCCCCGAGAAAATTGAATTTTTGAGAATTAAATTTTTATTTTTATTAAATGAATTTAATTAATTATTTATGGAGCAAGCTAATTGAAGGTCGTTCTATGACCTAAACATATCAAAAAGTCGTAGTATTTTGGCTACGTGGTAGAATTAAAGTGTTTGAATTTCAAAGACGAAAATAAAAGCTTTCCGAGAAATTTTCTGAAAAACACTATTCACGCATTTATGCTCGGGAATTATTGTTGAACTTCTGAGAAATACGTAACGATAGAATATCGATGTGAGATGGAATATCCAATAATATTTCAGTTATGGAAAACGTAATATTTCGCCCGTGGACTTAAAACCTAACGTTTAAGGAAAATGATTTACGAGAAGGAAATGTAATGCGATTAATGAATTAAGCGATGATCGTATACTACGTAGGTATTATATGAGTAATGAATACGAGTATGATATGAGGTATTATACGAGTACGTATGAATGATGGTATATCGTATATATTGAATAAATATACGAGGGGAATACGAGATGAATACGTGATTATACGTTATAATGCTTTAAGCTCAATGTATTAAATTTGTAGAATTGGTAGGATTTGTTAAGTATTATGTGAGCCCAAGTATTGAATGGTTAAGTCCAATATGAATTTATTAATGTAAGCCCAATGTTTGTTTAATTACAAGCCCAAGGTAATTTAATGTGCAAGCCCAATGATTAAGTAAGTTAATTAAGCTAAGGCCCAAAGTAAATATCCAATGGGTAGTATGAACCATAGAGCAAATCATGGATGATCCAAAGTAGGAAGCAAGTATACTTAGAGGCTAAGTTAGTGTGGTGATCACACAAAGTGTTTATAAGTGATGACAAAGTAAACTTAAGGACTAAGTGTTGTGGGGAGCAAGTATACTTAATGATTAAGTAAGTGTGGTGACCAAGTGTTGTGATTAGCAAGAGACTTAAGGGCTAAGCAATGGATAACTTATGTGGTGAGCAAGTAAATGTGGGGAGCAAGTTTACTTGGTTGCTAAGCTTTGAATAGTAAGGAGGTGGACTAAGGAGGTGGAGTGGCTTTATGACCAAACTACCCTCACTTTAGAAATCCTATAAATAGATGAGGAGTGGGCTCATTATTTGGTTGTTAGTTTTCATCCATTTCAAAGCAACTTAAGTGTTAGAGAGGATAAGCACTTTGATGCTTAACTTCTATTATTAGATTTTCCACCAATAACTTATAGCTTAGTGACTTGAGAGAAAAAGCTAGGAAGCTAGTCTTTGAAGTTCAAGAATCAAGAAGGAGATTAAAGATTAAGCAAGTGTTATTCAAGAGTAAGTGTTCTTGAACCATGTTTCTCTTTCTCTTCCATTGTTAGAGAAGGGGTATTGGTAGAACTAGTATGTTAAGGAATGATAAACCAAAGGGCTTAAGTCTCAATAAGCCGTATAAATCATGAATAAGCTATTAAGTAATCATTTAAGTTCTGAACTTGTGAAGAACAATAATAAAAGTATAAGAACTTGTAAGAAGTGGTAATATGTTTACATTAAGAAGTTAGCATGATTAATAAGATATAAGAATAAGGATTAAAGGACTTAACTTATTAATAAGTCATAAGCAATGAAATCAAGTATGTTATACTTTAATAAGTAGTTTATAAGTTTATGAGTTTTGAACTTATTAAGAACAAGTAATAACTTATCATGTTTATAAGTTAACAAAGCATGTATGTCAAGATGATAGTATGATGGATTGAATCCAATTGAAATGGTTTAAAAATCTCAAATGTGAGAAGTTCGGCGTGGAATTCACGATTAGACGACAATCGTAGAATTCGTGAAATTCTCGGAATGGAAGTCAAATTTTGATATTGAGCTTGGAAACGTTGGTTTTTAATGGAGACAAGTCGTATTTGTCATTATAGAGTTGCGGACTCAAAAATGGCCGAATTCCGACTTAGAACGAAGAAACGAGCGTTGAACGTTCACGAACGTTTATAATTTTCGTTAAAAATGGACTAATAGTTGAACTTTAAGCAAACGAAGTCGAATAGATAAAATTCTTGCATGAACACATAGAGTACGTAATTTGTGAACTGTAGGCTCTTGAACAAACCAATTCGGACTTATAACGAAGAAGTTACGAGTCGGGAATCTCATGAAAGTTGAAAATCATCAAAACTATCTCGTGGCTCGAGTCCACACTGTATGCGACTCAAGCTTAAATGACCCGGTATTGCATGGCTAAAGTGAGCTCCAGACACTACAAAGAACTGCTGTTGAGACGATATATTAACAAAGGGACTCATGCAGTATACACGAGTCCGATCTCCAAGCCCTAATGGGCGACTTGCATAGCACAAGACAACAAAGGATCATCGGTGTGCCACAGACAGCCAATCTTAAAAGCTAAAGCGTAAAAGAATGGTTTCAAGTAAAGATGAAGGGAAATTGTTTAGTAACGAACTAAGGAACTTAATCATACATTATTAAGTTATAATTTAAACCTTAAGTATGATCACTTAGGGTTAAAGAAAGTCAAGTGGAGATGAATGTGAACGATATGCAATAAGTGAACTAAACAAATGACGATCGAGTTTCGATTAATAATAAAGTTAGTAAGCCGCGATGAAGGACACTTAACTCGAACCGAGTTTTATTAATGAAATAATTTCACTTTAGTTATAGAAGAGAACGAAGTTGGTAAGAATGATGTAATAGAATGACGGAAAGCCAGAACCAAAAAATAACAAATCTAAGATGGGATTAGATTGAGAAGTAGGGTAAGATTCTTTAGGAACTATGTATGTTCATTCATGACCTAATGTAGTATGTTATGTGATTATGTATTGTAGAGAATGTAAAGACTCAAAGGAAACGTAATTATACTGTAGCAGACGCCGAAGGCAAGTTTTTCTTAAACGCTTGTCTAACCTTCTTGTTAGCCAGGTTTTCAAAATGATTCACGTTATGAGATGCATGTATGCTTTCAAAGAAAGGGTCGAAGCCAGTTTTAACTCGGCTAGACTAATCTTGATAGATTGACTAATTTCTTTATAAGTCTTTCAATATAGAATTTCTAACGCTATCCTATGCCAACTCTTTGGTACGGATTCAAGGTAAGCCTGAATATGTATAAAAAAATGTATTTTCATCGAGTATTCGATGGGCACGTGAGTTTGTCAAAACTTAAACGTACACACGTTTAATGGATGTAGTATTGATCATCATAGGGTACTATAGGCTGATCACCTAGATGTACTTGTAAGCTATCTTGGGACTTACGGACTTTGTCTTAGGGTTTTCCTTTCCAAAGAAACTATAAGGCGTTCACGTCTTGAACGAAATTGATGAATTGATGAATATTGTTATTGTATAATGTTTTGAAGGAAAAGGAAAGCTATTTTGAAGTATTGATAGTACTTAGTAACTATCATCCGGTTATTGAAGATATCTGATTCCTATGTTTCAAGCATGCTTTTAAAATGAAATTGTTGTACTTCTTTTGAGCTTGTTATGCTCACTCTTGCTTGAACAATATGAATGCAGCTTAGACCGAATGGACCGAAGGATTCTACAAGGATAAAGAGAAGGCTAATGTGAACGTGTAGATCGCCTATGTAATGGTATAGGTTTGAAATGATAATATTTGATATTATGACAAGAACAAATGTAACAGTTATAAAGAACCTGGGGAATGGTAGTATTGTTTTGGAATTTATATAATACATATTTGTTCTTTTAAGGCATTTCAATTGAATGTTTGTGTGAACTGTAGCACCGTGGAGCACCATCTGTCGGGTTGAAAGAGACCCGGATTTGGGGGCGTCACAGGTTGGTATCAAAGCATTAGGTTATAAAACTTAAGGGGGGAAGAACCTTAGGCTCATAACCTCGTTAAGGAAGAGAAGTGCAAAGGAAGAAAAACTTGAGCTTTACTTGAGTTGAATGAGTCAATAAGGTGTTGAGGAAACTCAGTATCAAAAGATTTAAAGATGGAAAGTAACCCTAAATAAATTAAATGTGATTTGTGCTTATACGAATCTGTGTTATGTACTAATCAACATATGTGTTATTGTAGGATGTCGATCGATAATTTGATGTATGGAGATATACACGCAGTAAGTGAAGAGCTTGTGAACCGAGTAAAGCATGTACCTATGCTGGTGGCGGAGGTACCATTAGTGATTCTAGTAGAGTCGGAGATAGAGGAGTACTTTTACGAGGAAGACTACTCAGAGGGAGAGATGGATATATCGTCATACCTTAGTATGATTAATGATATGGAGGAAGAAAGAGAGGTAATATCGGTTACTATGGTGGTACCTACATTGGAGTCATCACCTCCAGATGCAATGGAAGCATTGTATCTGGCGGTAACAACGAGAATGTGCTGGCAGCGGGTGCAGTTGTGCGAGAATCAGTGAAGAGATTAGTTATCTCCATAAAGCTAAGATGTCTGCGAAGCGATTTTGAGTTAGAAACACGATAAGCGGTGCTTATGGCGAGAAGCATGCTAGGAATTTTAAAGCGGAGGCCGATGAGCTTAGAGAGAAGGCTGGGGAGAAGGATCGGAACATAGCACGAATGTCTTACATCCATGAGAGTGCACATAAGGATTTCAAGCTGAAGGTTGCTTGTTATTCCATTGAGTCAGGTCAAACCCGTCATATGATTAGTCGGGATACTGTAGCAATGATTGCAAATGAGAAACACGAGGATGCTGTTATGCATTATTAGAAATATAAAGTTATAAATATGTGTGTAGTGACGTAAAACCCTCTTTTAAAGGGTAGTCTTTTTGTAAATCCCAACTTTTGTGAAGTTCAATTGCGGGATAGAAAATGTAATAGCTTTTGTCTATGAAAACAAATTGTAAATAGTTTCAAACTATGAAGAAGTATATGAATATAAATAAGTTTTCATTGAGATGATTTGTTCTGGTGCGAGTTGGTATGTGGCGATTAATAACGAAGTAAGTAAATAGATAATAATGAAATTTTATTTATTTAATCAGGAAATGTCGCTAAGGAAAAGATAACGTAATCAGGAAGCGGAATCACATAATGATAATTAACGGGGTCAACACAACCCTATGCAAGAGTTCGTTAATTTATTAACGACTACATTTAACCAAACCGGGGATAGAATACCCGCGAGACCTAGGGTATAAAGAACGACTACCTTTAAAGAGTTTAAAAGCGTAGGTCCGCCAGAGTTCAAAGGAATGACGGACCTAATAGAATCCCAGACATGCGTAAAAGTAATAGAGAAGGCGTTTTGTTATTACAAACGTAGGTGAGCCGCAGAAGTTTTCTTTTGTGATTTACCTAAGGAAGAATAAAGCCAACTTTTAGTGGGAGGCTCACCAGGGTGGGGCTGGAATAGAGGTACTAATGTGGGAACAATTCAAGAAGGTTTTCTTCTAGAATTATTTTCCCTATAAGACATGTGAGGGAGGATAGACACTGAGTTCTTAGAACTTAAGCAAGGGGACATGACATTTCCCATACGCGACCAAATTCAACGAACGGGCAAGGTTTGTTTCACATCAAGTGGACACGAAGGAGGTGAAGGCTCGTAGGTTGGAACAGGGCCTGAAACCCTAGCTCTATAGTGAGATTTTGGTGATCTAGAGTGTTTCATATTGGATCATTCTGGAAAAGGTGATTATAGCATAAGGTGATAGTGAGTTGTAGACTCAATACCACAAAGAGGGAAAAGATGAGAGCAAGAGAGAGGGAGGAACCAAGGTAGAGAATGGTAGTGGCGGTATGCCAAAGAGACAAAAATTTTTTAACTCCGAGAATCTTTGAAGTGGGACAAGGGACCCTAAGTGTAAGATTAAGGTGTGTAAGATGGGTGGAAAGACTCATCTAGTAGATCACATATGAAAGGGATTATAAATACCTTTAAAACATTAAGGTAGAGAAGGAGGAAATAACTTTCGTTAAATTATATTCATGAAAATTATTTCATGGATAATAGAAGTAAGTAGGTATCAGTAGATAAGTATTATTCATGTTGAGAGAATTTGAGGAAATTCTCGGTATAAATTGGGTTGATTAACCATAGAGCTATAATAAATAGTTATAAGTAAAGTGTGAACCTATAGTTTTCTCGGAAAATCTAAGGTAGTAATTTCTGATAATAAAATACTGCGACATTATTATTGTTGTGAACCATGACTCAAGTTAGGTTGGTGTTAAGGAAGAGGATGAGTTGTTACGGTTGCATATCGACTATCGTAATAGGAGTAAGATAGCGGTTAAGGATAAATACCCATGGCCCAGGATCGATGATCTATTTGGTCAGTTGAGAGGGGCAAAGAATTTTATAAAGATATATGTATGTATGGGGTATAGTCGATTGGAAGTAAGGAAGAAGGAGGAGGTACCTAAGATGACGTTTAGAATTCGTTATGGTTATGACAAGTTTCAAGTTATGTCATTTAGGTTGACTAATGTCTTTGAAGTAGGTTTTTTCCGTAAATGGCGCCAATCAAGCCGGTGGCCAATTTGATAGTTACCCTTGTGGGATGCTATGGTTGAAGGTACCATTAGCGTCACAAGATTTAAAAGAAAGGTTGATTAAGGCACTTGTATTATCTTTATCAGATGATATGAGGAAGTTTTGTAGTGTATCTCGATGTTTGCATAGATGTTATTATTGCGTGCTCTTATAGCATGGCAATGCCATTGTGTATGCATCACGCCAGTTAAAGGGTTATGAGGAGGTCTATCCTACTTATTATCTATAATTAGCGCGATAGTTTTGAATTAAAAATATTAAGATAGTATTTATACGGAGAGAAGCGTGAGATATACAAGGACTCTAAGAGTTTGAAATATATCTCCCACGAAAGAGTTGAATATGTAGTAGAGAGAGGGCTGTGATATCTTATATCATTAGGGAAGGTAAATGTTGTGGCCAATGAGCGTTAAGTAGGAGGGTAGGGAAAGCTATCGATGTTAACGACTCGGAATGAGTTAATAACAGAAATGGTAAGATTAGAGTTAGAAGTTAAATTACGAAATGAAGGGGTATAATTGTTATTTAAAATGTAGACTCAATTCACGATAATGAAACGAGTTAATGAAGTACAATAGGTAATGAGGAATGTAATCAAATGAAGAAGATGATGCAGGATAAGTAGAAGACTAAGTATAGTCTTATTTTGAGGGAGGAATTTGAGTTCCATATAAGTCCGAGTTAAAAGGATAACTGAGATGATATAAAGATAGCGAAATGTGTTATTAAGTTTTTAACTTCCAACTCAAATGGTTAACAGGAAGTGATAAGTCATGTGTGAATTAAGATAATACCTTCGATGAAGGTGAAATAAAAGAACCCCAATGTCAAAGAAGCATTGTGGGAACTCGAGATTAAAATAAAGGAAAATTATCCTCTGTGGTGTAGGTATTATTAGCGAGATTCTGGGGACAGAATCCTTATAAGGAGGGAAGAGTGTAACGCCCCGAGAAAATCGGATTTTTGAGAATTAAATTTTTATTTTTATTAAATGAATTTAATTAATTATTTATGGAGCAAGCTAATTGAAGGTCGTTCTATGACCTAAACATACCAGAACGTCGTAGTATTTTGGCTACGTTGTAGATTTAAAGTGTTTGAATTTCCAAGACGGAAATAAAAGCTTTCCGAGAAATTTTCCGAAAAACACTATTCACGCATTTCTGCTCGGGAATTATTGTTGAACTTCCGAGAAATAAATAGCGATAGAATATCGATGTGAGATGGAATATCAATAATATTTGAGTTATGGAAAAGCGTAATATTTCACTGTGGACTTAAAACCTAACGTTGAAGGAAAATGATTTACGAGAAGGAAATGTAATGCGATTAATGAATTAAGCGATGATCGTATACTACGTAGGTATTATATGAGTAATGAATACGAGTATGATACGAGGTATTATAGGAGTACGTATGAATGATGGTATATCGTATATATTGAATAAATATACGAGGGGAATACGAGATGAATACGTGATTATATGTTATAAGGCTTTAAGCTCAATGTATTGAATTTGTTGAATTGGTAGGATTTGTTAAGTATTATGTGAGCCCAAGTATTGAATGGTTAACTCCAATGTGAATTTATTAATGTAAGCCCAATGTTTGTTTATTTACAAGCCCAAGGTAATTTAATGTGCAAGCCCAATGATTAAGTAAGTTAATTAAGCTAAGGCCCAAAGTAAATATCCAATGGGTAGTATGAACCATGGAGCAAATCATGGATGATCCAAAGTAGGAAGCAAGTATACTTAAAGGCTAAGTTAGTGTGGTGATCACACAAAGTGTTTATAAGTGATGACAAAGTAAACTTAAGGACTAAGTGTTGTGGGGAGCAAGTATACTTAATTATTAAGTAAGTGTGGTGACCAAGTGTTGTGATTAGCAAGTGACTTAAGGGCTAAGCAATGGATAACTTATGTGGTGAGCAAGTAAATGTGGGGAGCAAGTTTACTTGGTTGCTAAGCTTTGAATAGTAAGGTGGTGGATTAAGGAGGTGGAGTGGCTTTATGACCAAACTACCCTCACTTTAGAAATCCTATAAATAGAGGAGGAGCGGGCTCATTATTTGGTTGTTAGTTTTCATCCATTTCAAAGCAACTTAAGTGTTAGAGAGGATAAGTACTTTGATGCTTAACTTCTATTATTAGATTTTCCACCAATAACTTATAGCTTAGTGACTTGAGAGAAAAAGCTAGGAAGCTAGTCTTTGAAGTTCAAGAATTAAGAAGGAGATTAAAGATTAAGCAAGTGTTATTCAAGAGTAAGTGTTCTTGAACCATGTTTCTCTTTCTCTTCCATTGTTAGAGAAAGGGGTATTGGTAGAACTAGTATGTTAAGGAATGATAAACCAAAAGTCTTAAGTCTTAATAAGCCGTATAAATCATGAATAAGCTATTAAGTAATCATTTAAATTCTGAACTTGTGAAGAACAATAATAAAAAGTATAAGAACTTGTAAGAAGTGGTAATATGTTTACATTAAGAAGTTAGCATGATTAATAAGATATAAGAATAAGGATTAAAGGACTTAACTTATTAATAAGTCATAAGCAATGAAATCAAGTATGTTATACTTTAATAAGTAGTTTATAAGTTTATAAGTTTTGAACTTATTAAGAACAAGTAATAACTTATCATGTTTATAAGTTAACAAAGCATGTATGTCAAGATGATAGTATGATGGATTGAATCCAATTGAAACGGTTTAAAAATCTCAAGTAACGAAGTTTCGCCGGAATTCACACGATTAGACGACAATCGTCGAATTCGTGAAATTCTCGGAATAGAAGTCGAATTTTGATATTGAGCTTGGAAACATTTGTTTTCAATGGAGACAAGTCGTATTTGTCATTATAGAGTTGCGGACTCGAAAATGGCCAGATTCCGACTTAGAACGAAGAAACGAGCGTTGAACGTTCACGAACGTTTATCGTTTTCGTTAAAAATGGACTAATAGGTGAAATTTTTGCAAACGAAGTCGAATAGATAAAATTCTTGCATGAATGCATAGAGTACGTAATTTTTGAACCGTAGGCTCTTGAACAAACCAATTCGAACTAATAACGAAGAAGTTATGAGTCCGGGAATCTCACAAAGTTGAAAATCATCAAAACTATTCGTGGCTCGAGTCCGTGCATGGCGACTCAAGCTTAAATGACCGGTGCCGTAACACCAAAGTGAGCTCTAGACATGCGCAAACTGGCGCCAGCAATGCTAATAATTAACAAAGGGACTCATGGCGCATCGTGCGTAAGTCAGGTCTCCAAGCCCTAATAGGCGACAGCATGCGTGACAACACTGAAAAGGATCACTTAGGTGGTGTCATTGCATAATCATAAAAGCTAAGCAATAAAAGAATGGTTTCAAGTAAAGATGAAGGAAAATTGTTTAGTAACGAACTAAGGAACTTAATCATACATTATTAACTTATAATTAAACCTTAAGTATGATCACTTAGGGTTAAAGAAAGTCAAGTGGAGATGAATGTGAACGATATACAATAAGTGAACTAAACAAATGACGATCGAGTTTCGATTAATAATAAAGTTAATAAGCCGCGATGAAGGACATTTAACTCGAACCGAGTTGTATTAATGAAATAATTTCACTTTAGTTATAGAAGAGAACGAAGTTGGTAAGAATGATGTAAAAGAATGACGGAAAGCCGGAACCAAAAAATAACAAATCTAAGACGGGATTAGATTGAGAAGTAGGGTAAGATTCTTTAGGAACTATGTATGTTCATTCATGACCTAATGTAGTATGTTATGTGATTATGTATTGTAGAGACTGTAAAGACTCAAAGGAAATGGAATTATATTGTAGCAGACGCTGAAGGCAAGTTTTTCTTAAACGCTTGTCTAACCTTCGTGTTAGCCAGGTTTTCAAAATGATTCACGTTATGAGATGCGTGTATGCTTTCAAAGAAAGGGTCGAAGCCAGTTTTAACTCGGCTAGACTAATCTTGATAGATTGACTAATTTCTTTATAAGTCTTTCAATATAGAATTGCTAACGCTATCCTATGCCAACTCTTTGGTACGGATTCAAGGTAAGCCTGAATATGTATAAACAAATGTATTTTCATCGAGTATTGAATGGGCACGTGAGATTGCCATAACTTAAACGTACACACGTTTAATGGATGTAGTGTTGATCAACATAGGGTACTATAGTCTGATCACCTAGATGTACTCATAAGCTATCTTGGGACTTACGGACTTCGTCTAAGGTTGTCCTTTTCAAAGAAACTATAAGACGTTCACGTCTTGAACGAAATTGATGAATTGATGAATATTGTTATTGTATAATGTTTTGAAGGAAAAAAAGAAAGCTATTTTGAAGTATTGATAGTACCCGTAACTATCATCTAGTTATTGAAGATATACGATTCCTATGTTTCAAGCATGCTTTTAAAAATGAAATTGTTGTACTTGTTGAGCTTGTTATGCTCACTCTTGCTTGAACCATATGAATGCAAACTTAGGCCGAATGGATAGAAGGATTCTCTGAGGATAAAGAGAAGGCTAAAGTGAGCGTGTAGATCGCCTATGTAATGGTATAGGTTTGAAATGATAATATTTGATATTATGACAAGAACAAATGTAACGGTTATAAAGAACCTGGGGAATGGTAGTATTGTTTTGGAATTTATATAATACATATTCGTTCTTTTGAGGCATTTCAATTGAATGTTTGTGTGAATCAGAAGCAAGTGGAGCACCATCATCGTCGGGTTGAAAGAGACCCGGATTTGGGGGCGTCACAGGTTGGTATCAAAGCATTAGGTTATAAAACTTAAGGGGGGAAGAACCTTAGGCTCATAACCTCGTTAAGGAAGAGAAGTTCAAAGGAAGAAAAACTTGAGCTTTACTTGAGTTGAATGAGTCAATAAGGTGTTGAGGAAACTCAGTATCAAAAGATTTAAAGATGGAAAGTAACCCTAAATAAATTAAATGTGATTTGTGCTTATACGAATCTGTGTTATGTACTAATCAACATATGTGTTATTGTAGGATGTCGATCGATAATTTGATGTATGGAGATATACACGCAGTAAGTGAAGAGCTTGTGAACCGAGTAAAGCCTGTACCTATGCTGGTGGCGGAGGTACCATTAGTGATTCTAGTAGAGTCGGAGATAGAGGAGTACTTTTACGAGGAAGACTACTCAGAGGGAGAGATGGATATATCGTCATACCTTAGTATGATTAATGATATGGAGGAAGAAAGAGAGGTAATATCGGTTACTATGGTGGTATCTACATTGGAGTCATCACCTCCAGATGCAATGGAAGCATTGTATCTGGCGGTAACTGATGAGGAATGTGCAACTCGTGCGGTTATGCAGAGAATCGAGTGAAGAGATTAGTTATCTCCATAAAGCTAAGATGTCTGCAGAAGCAGATTTTGAGTTAGAGCACGATAAGCAGGTGCTTATGGCAGAGCATGCTAGGAATTTTAAAGGAGGTAGATGAGCCCGAGAGAACTGGGGAGAAGGACCGGAAGATAGCACGGATGTCTTACATCCATGAGAGTGCACATAAGGATTTCAAGCTGAAGGTTGCTTGTTATTCCATTGAGTCAGGTCAAACCCGTCATATGATTAGTCGGGATACTGTAGCAATGATTGCAAATGAGAAACACGAGGATGCTGTTATGCATTATTAGAAATATAAAGTTATAAATATGTGTGTAGTGACGTAAAACCCTCTTTTAAAGGGTAGTCTTTTTGTAAATCCCAACTTTTGTGAAGTTCAATTGCGGGATAGAAAATGTAATAGCTTTTGTCTATGAAAACAAATTGTAAATAGTTTCAAACTATGAAGAAGTATATGAATATAAATAAGTTTTCATTGAGATGATTTGTTCTAGTGCGAGTTGGTATGTGGCGATTAATAACGAAGTAAGTAAATAGATAATAATAAAATTTTATTTATTTAATCAGGAAATGTCGCTAAGGAAAAGATAACGTAATCAGGAAGCGGAATCACATAATGATAATTAATGGGGTCAACACAACCCTATGCGAGTTCGTTAATTTATTAACGACTACATTTAACTAAACCGGGGATAGAATACCCGCGAGACCTAGGGTATAAAGAACGACTACCTTTAAAGAGTTTAAAAGCGTAGGTCCGCCGGAGTTCAAAGGAACGACGGAACTAATAGAGTCCCAGACATGGGTAAAAGTAACAGAGAAGGCGTTTTGTTATTACAAACGTAGGTGAGCCGCAGAAGTTTTCTTTTGTTACTTACCTAAGGAAGAGTAAAGCCAACTTTTGGTGGGAGGCTCACTAGGGTGGGGCTGGAACAGAGGTAGTAACGTGGGAACAATTCAAGAAGGTTTTCTTCGAGAATTATTTTCCCTATAAGACATTTGAGGGAGGATAGACACTGAGTTCTTAGAACTTAAGCAAGGGGACATGACATTTCCCCACTACGCGACCAAATTCAACGAACGGGCAAGGTTTGTTTCATATCAAGTGGACACGAAGGAGGTGAAGGCTCGTAGGTTGGAACAGGGCCTGAAACCCTAGCTCTATATTGAGATTTTGGTGATTTAGAGTGTTTCATATGGGATCATTCTGGAAAAGGCGATTATAGCATAAGGTGATAGTGACTTGTAGACTCAATACCACAAAGAGGGAAAAGATGAGAGCAAGAGAGAGGGAGGAATCAAGGTAGAGAATGGTAGTGGCAGTATGCCAAAGAGACAGAAATTTTTAACTCCGAGAATACTGAAGTGGGACAAGGGGACCCTAAGCGTAAGATCGAAGAGTGTAAGATAGGTGGAAAGACTCATCTAGTAGTCTGTCTGGAAGGGATTATAAATACCTTTAAAACATTAAGGTAGAGAAGGAGGAAATAACTTTCGTTAAATTATATTCATGAAAATTATTTCATGGATAATAGAAGAAAGTAGGTATCAATAGATAAGTATTATTCATGTTTAGAGAATTTGAGGAAATTCTCGGTATGAATTGGGTTGATTAACCATAGAGCTATAATAAATAGTTATAAGTAAAGTGTGAACCTTTAGTTTTCTCAGAAAATCTAATGTAGTAATTTACGATAATAAAATACCGCGACATTATTATTGTCGAACCATGACTCAAGTTAGGTTGGTGTTAAGGAAGAGGATGAGTTGTTACGGTTGTATATCGACTATCGTAATAGGAGTAAGATAGTGGTTAAGGATAAATACCCATGGCCCAGGATCAATGATCTATTTGGTCAGTTGAGAGGGGCAAAGAATTTTTATAAAGATAGATGTATGTATGGGGTATAGTCGGTTGGAAGTAAGGAAGACGGAGGAGGTACCTAAGATGACGTTCAGAATTTGTTATGGTTATGAAAAGTTTCTGGTTATGTCATTTAGGTTGACTAATGTGCGGAAGTAGGTTTTTCCGTAAGTGGCTCCAATCAGGCCGGTGGCCAATTTGATAGTTACCCTTGTGGGATGCTATGGTTGAAGGTACCATTAGAGTCACAAGATTTAAAAGAAAGGTTGATTAAGGCACCTGTATTATCTTTATTAGATGATACGAGGAAGTTTTGTAGTGTATCTCGATGTTTTCATAGATATTATGATTGCGTGCTCTTATAGCATGGCAATGTCATTTTGTATGCATCACGCCGGTTAAAGGGTTATGAGGAGGTCTATCCTACTTACTATCTATAATTGGCAGCAGTAGTTTTTTAATTAAAAATATAAAGATAGTATTTATACGGAGAGAAGCGTGAGATATACAAGGACTCTAAGAGTCTGAAATATATCTCCACACAGAAGAGTTGAATATGTAGTAGAGAGAGGACTGTGATATCTTATATCATTCAGGGAAGGCAAACGTTGTAGCTGACGCGTTAAGTAGGAGGGGTAGGGAAAGCTATCGATGCTAACGACTCAGAATGAGTTAATAACGGAAATGGTAAGATCAGAGTTAGAAGTTAAATTATGGAATGAAGGGGTAGAATTGTTATTTAAAACGTAGACTCAATTCACAATAATGAAACGAGTTAATGAAGTACAATAGGTAATGACGAATGTAAGCAAATGAAGAAGATGATGCAGGATAAGTAGAAGACTAAGTATAGTCTTATTTTGAGGGAGGAATTTGAGTTCCATATAAGTCCGAGTAAAAAGGATAACTGAGATGATATAAAGATAACGAAATGTGTTAGTAAGTGTTTAACTTCAAACTTAAATGGTTAACAGGAAGTGATAAGTCATGTGTGAATTACGATAATACCTTCGATGAAGGTGAAATAAAAGAACCCCAATGTCAAAGAAGCATTGTGGGAACTCGAGATTAAAATAAAGGAAAATTATCCTCTGTGGTGTAGGTATTATTAGCGAGATTCGGGGACGAGAATCCTTATAAGAGAGGAAGAGTGTAGCATACAGAGAAAATCGGATTTTTGAGAATTAAATTTTTATTTTTATTAAATGAATTTAATTAATTATTTATGGAGCAAGCTAATTGAAGGTCGTTCTAAGACCTAAACATATCAGAACATCATAGTATTTTGGCTACGTGGTAGAATTAAAGTGTTTGAATTTCCAAGACGGATATAAAAGCTTTTCGAGAAATTTTCCGAAAAACACTATTCAAGCATTTCTGCTCGGGAATTATTGTTGAACTTCTGAGAAATACGTAACGATAGAATATCGATGTGAGATGGAATATCCAATAATATTTCAGTTATGGAAAACATAATATTTCGCCCGTGGACTTAAAACCTAACGTTTAAGGAAAATGATCTACGAGAAAGAAATGTAATGCGATTAATGAATTAAGCGATGATCGTATACTACGTAGGTATTATATGAGTAATGAATACGAGTATGATACGAGATATTATACGAGTACGTATGAATGATGGTATATCATATATATTGAATAAATATACGAGGGGAATACGAGATGAATACGTGATTATACGTTATAAGGCTTTAAGCTCAATGTATTGAATTTGTTGAATTGGTAGGATTTTTTAAGTATTATGTGAGCCCAAGTATTGAATGGTTAACTCCAATGTGAATTTATTAATGTAAGCCCAATGTTTGTTTATTTACAAGCCCAAAGTAATTTAATGTGCAAGCCCAATGATTAAGTAAGTTAATTAAGCTAAGGCCCAAAGTAAATATCCAATGGGTAGTATGAACCATGGAGCAAATCATGGATGATCCAAAGTAGGAAGCAAGAATAGTTAGAGGCTAAGTTAGTGTGGTGATCACACAAAGTGTTTAATAGTGATGACAAAGTAAACTTAAGGACTAAGTGTTGTGGGGAGCAAGTATACTTAATTATTAAGTAAGTGTGGTGACCAAGTGTTGTGATTAGCAAGAGACTTAAGGGCTAAGCAATGGATAACTTATGTGGTGAGCAAGTAAATGTGGGGAGCAAGTTTACTTGGTTGCTAAGCTTTGAATAGTAAGGAGGTGGACTAAGGAGGTGGAGTGGCTTTATGACCAAACTACCCTCACTTTAGAAATCCTATAAATAGAGGAGGACTGGGATGATTATTTGGTTGTTAGTTTTCATCCATTTCAAAGCAACTTAAGTGTTAGAGAGGATAAGCACTTTGATGCTTAACTTCTATTATTAGATTTTCCACCAATAACTTATAGCTTAGTGACTTGAGAGAAAAAGCTAGGAAGCTAGTCTTTGAAGTTCAAGAATCAAGAAGGAGATTAAAGATTAAGCAAGTGTTATTCAAGAGTAAGTGTTCTTGAACCATGTTTCTCTTTCTCTTCCATTGTTAGAGAAGGGGTATTGGTAGAACTAGTATGTTAAGGAATGATAAACCAAAGGGCTTAAGTCTCAATAAGCCGTATAAATCATGAATAAGCTATTCGTAATCATTTAAGTTACGAACTTGTGAAGAACAATAATAAAAGTATAAGAACTTGTAAGAAGTGGTAATATGTTTACATTAAGAAGTTAGCATGATTAATAAGATATAAGAATAAGGATTAAAGGACTTAACTTATTAATAAGTCATAAGCAATGAAATCAAGTATGTTATACTTTAATAAGTAGTTTATAAGTTTATGAGTTTTGAACTTATTAAGAACAAGTAATAACTTATCATGTTTATAAGTTAACAAAGCATGTATGTCAAGATGATAGTATGATGGATTGAATCCAATTGAAATGGTTTAAAAATCTCAAGTAACGAAGTTTCGCCGGAATTCACACGATTAGACGACAATCGTAGAATTCGTGAAATTCTCGGAATGGAAGTCAAATTTTGATATTGAGCTTGGAAACGTTGGTTTTTAATGGAGACAAGTCGTATTTGTCATTATAGAGTTGCGGACTCAAAATGGCGAATTGAGACTTAGAACGAAGAACGGCGTTGAGCGTTCTGAACGTTTATAATTTTCGTTAAAAATGGACTAATAGTTGAACTTTAAGCAAACGAAGTCGAATAGATAAAATTCTTGCATGAACACATAGAGTACGTAATTTGTGAACTGTAGGCTCTTGAACAAACCAATTCGGACTTATAACTTGAAGAATTTACGAGTCAGGGAATCTCATGCAAAGTTGAAAATCATCAAAACTATCGTGGCTCGAGTCCACACCACCATGGCGCGACTCAAGCTTAAATGACCCGGTCTTCAGCGGCCAAAGTGAGCTCCAGACACTACAAACTACTATTGCGAGACGATAATTAACAAAGGGACTCATGACTGCAGCGTACAATGAGTCCGATCTCAAGCCCTAATAGGCGGCATGGCAGTGACCACACACAAAAAGGATCATCGGTAGCAGCAATACCAATCTTAAAAAGCTAAGCGTAAAAGAATGGTTTCAAGTAAAGATGAAGGGAAATTTTTTAGTAACGAACTAAGGAACTTAATCATACATTATTAAGTTATAATTAAACCTTAAGTATGATCACTTAGGGTTAAAGAAAGTCAAGTGGAGATGAATGTGAACGATATACAATAAGTGAACTAAACAAATGACGATCGAGTTTCGATTAATAATAAAGGTAGTAAGCCGCGATGAAGGACACTTAACTCGAACCGAGTTGTATTAATGAAATAATTTCACTTTAGTTATAGAAGAGAACGAAGTTGGTAAGAATGATGTAAAAGAATGACGGAAAGCCGGAACCAATAAATAACAAATCTAAGACGGGATTAGATTGAGAAGTAGGGTAAGATTCTTTAGGAACTATGTATGTTCATTCATGACCTAATGTGGTATGTTATGTGATTATGTATTGTAGAGAATGTAAAGACTCAAAGGAAACATAATTATACTGTAGCAGACGCTGAAGGCAAATTTATCTTAAACGCTTGTCTAACCTTCGTGTTAGCCAGGTTTTTAAAATGATTCACGTTATGAGATGCATGTATGCTTTCAAAGAAAGGGTCGAAGCCAATTTTAACTTGGCTAGACTAATCTTGATAGATTGACTAATTTCTTTATAAGTCTTTCAATATAGAATTGCTAACACTATCCTATGCCAACTCTTTAGAAATGCAGATTCAAGGTAAGCTTTGAATATGTATAAACAAATGTATTTTCATCGAGTATTCGATGGGCACGTGAGGTTGCCACAACTTAAACGCATACACGTTTAATAGATGTAGTGTTGATCAACATAAGGTACTATAGGTGATCACCTAGATGTACTCGTAAGCTATATCTTGGGACTTTGGACTTCGTGTCGGGTTGTCCTTTTCAAAAGAAACTATAAGGCGTTCACGTCTTGAACGTAATTGATGAATTGATGAATATTGTTATTGTATAATGTTTTGAAGGAAAAAGGAAAGCTATTTTGAAGTATTGATAGTACTTCGTAACTATCATCCAATTATTGAAGATATATGATTCCTATGTTTCAAGCATGCTTTTAAAATTAAATTATTGTACTTGTTGAGCTTGTTATGCTCACTCTTGTTTGAACCATATGAATGCAGCTTAGACCGAATGGACCGAAGGATTCTATAAGGATACAGAAAAGGCTAAAGTGAACGTGTAGATCGCCTATGTAATAGTATAGGTTTGAAATGATAATATTTGATATTATGACAAGAACAAATGTAACGGTTATAAAGAACCTGGGGAATGGCAGTATTGTTTTGGAATTTATATAATACATATTCATTTTTGAGGCATTTCAATTGAATGTTTGTGTGAACTGTAGCACCGTGGAGCACCATCTGTCGGGTTGAAAGAGACCCGAATTTGGGGGAGTCACAGGAGCCATGAATAATCAACCTCAAGCTCCACCAAACACAACGTTTAACGACTTCAAGGCGGTGGGACCGCTAGAGTTCAAAGGTTCTATGAACCCAATCGAGGCTCAAACGTGGGTTATGGAAATGGAGAAGGTTTTCGACGTTGCTAGGGTTAGAGAAGACCAGAAGACCGCTTTTGCAACGTTTATCTTCAAGTCTCGAGGCTGAATCTTGGTGGGAAGCAAACAAAGTGCGAGGAGGTGAAGGTGTAATTACGTGGGAGAGATTTAAAGAGATGTTTTCGAAATGTATTTCCCAACTAGTTCATAGAATCAGATGGAGGTTCAATTTCTGGAACTGAAGTAGGGAAACATGAGCGTACCTGACTACGCGGCTAAATTCAACGAGTTGGCAAGGTTCGCCCCGTACCAAGTACACACTGACGAGAGAAAAGCCAGAAGATTCGAACAAGGACTAAAGCCTTGGGTATACAGTAAAGTTTCAATGTTTTAGATAAACACATTTGCCGAAGTACTGGAAAAGGCCATCCTCACTGAAGGAGGAAGCGATGCAGTGACCAAGTACAATTAAGATCAAAAGAAGAAGAGGAATGAAGGTGAAGGAAATAACAAGGCCAATGGAAGTGGCACAGGAGGTGGAATGACAACTCATCATCGAGGAATCAGCAGAGTAGTCAGAAGAAAAGAATCGAAGCATGCCCGACCTGCGGGAAAGCCCATCTGGGAGTTTGTATGAAAGGAAAAAGAGTGTGCTACAATTGTGGTCAGGAAGGCCACATAGCACCAAACTGTCCAAACCCAAAGAAGGGTGCTTGTTTTACTTGTGGTTCGAAAGACCATCTGGCAAGAGACTGTCCCAAGAAGGGATCGGGATGGTCAGGATTAGGAGGAAATTGGGGAAATAATAGTGGAAATGCCTTAACCATCACCGGACCATCCGCAACAAACCGACCGACCGCCCGAACTTTCAACATGACGGTGCAAGATGAAGTTCAATCCCGTGATGTGGTGTCAGGTATCATTCCGAACAATAAAATTAATGCTTATGTTTTATTTGATTCGGGTGCTACTTGTTCCTTTATATCTGATGATTTTGCCAAGAATTTAGATTTGACTAAGAATGAATTGGATTACCCCATGAACATAGAAGTTGCGAATAGAGAAATAATCCATGTTAAGTACGTACATAAGAATTGTAAAGTGGATATTAAGGGTAATATCATGAACGTAGATCTTATCCCTATTCGACTTGGGGAATTTGACGTTATTTTGAGAATGGACTGGTTATTCAATTACGGGGCTGCAATTAATTGCCAAAAGAAGTGTATTAACCTTATGACTCCGTCAAAGGTTGTGTTTTATGGTAGCAAGTCGCCTAGATAAGCGAGTTGTCTGACGATGATGCAGGCCATGAAGTTGTTAAGACAAGGCTGTGTAGGATACTTAGCTTACATAGTCGACAGTCGAAAAGAGAATCCGAAGGTAGAAGAAATACCGATCGTGAGGGATTTCGTTGACGTATTTCTAGACGATTTATCAGGACTTCCACCAGATAGAGAGGTAGATTTCGTGATCGATTTAGCGCCCGGAACTGCTCCAATATCGAAGGCACCATACCGAATGGCACCAGTAGAGATGAAAGAACTAATGGTACAACTACAAGAATTGTTGGACAAAAAGTACATTCAACCGAGCGTATCGTCGTGGGGAGCGCCGGTGTTGTTTGTGAAAAAAAAAGGATGAATCAATGTGGCTCTGCATTGACTATAGAGAACTGAATAAGGTCACGATTAAGAACAGATATCCATTACCGAGGATCAACGACCTGTTTGACCAATTAAAGGGAGCGAGATACTTTTCCAAGATAGACTTGAGAAGCGGTTATCATCAATTGAAGGTGAGACCAGAGGATGTACCAAAGACACCGTTCAGGACGCGATATGGTGACTACGAATTTTTAGTAATGTCGTTTGGTCTTACGAATGCTCCTGCGGCATTTATGGGACTAATGAATGGTGTGTTCAAGCCATTTTTGGACAAGTTCGTAGTTGTATTTATAGATGATATTTTCGTCTATTCGAAAACCAAGGAAGAACATGAAGAGCATTTGAGATTAACATTGGAAGTATTGAGAAGGGAAAAGTTGTATGCTAAGTTTTCGAAATGCGAATTTTGGATTGAACGAGTGCAATTTCTTGGGCACGTGATCGATAAAAATGAAATTTCGGTAGATCCATCCAAAGTTGAAGCCGTGATTAACTGGGATCAGCCAAGAACGCCGTCAGAAGTAAGAAGTTTTCTCGGATTAGCAGGATATTATAGAAGGTTCATTTAAGACTTTTCCAAAATTGCAACTCCGCTGACGAATTTAACTCAGAAAGCGGTGAAATTTGTTTGGACAAATAAGTGTGAGGAAAGCTTTCAAGAATTGAAGAAGAGGTTGAGTACGGCACCTGTGTTATCTCTTCCGGATTATACAGGAAATTTTGTTGTCTATAGTGATGCGTCGCATAAAGGACTTGGCTGTGGGCTGATGCAAAACAGCAAAGTCATTGCGTATGCATCACGACAATTGAAATATTACGAAAAGGGATATCCGACCCACGACTTGGAGTTAGCTGCAGTTGTTTTTACTTTGAAATTTTGGAGGCACTATCTCTACGGGGAGAAGTGTGAAATATATACAGACCACAAGAGTCTGAAATATATTTTCACACAGAAGGACTTAAATATGCGTCAAAGAAGATGGTTGGAATTAATTAAGGATTACAACTGTGAGATTTTATATCATCCGGGTAAAGCAAATGTGGTTCTTAGCGCCTTAAGTAGAAAGGGTCGTGAGAAATTGATGATGTTATTCGCTCGGGAGGAGCTAATTGCGAAATGGAGAAACTAGAGTTGGAAGTGAAGTATCCTATGGAGATTGATGAGAGGCTATTTCGGATGCAATCTGGTACAACTCTACTAGATAAAGTAAAGGAGGCTCAACTTGGGACGAAGAATGTAAAAAAGGTGACAAAGAAGATATCTGAAGGAGCAGAACCAAGAGATTTAAGATGGATAAGGAAGGAATTGAGATTTGAGAGAAGAATTTGGGTACTGCTTGAGACAAGAGATTAAGGAAGAAATTTTGAGCGAGGCTCATAGTTCACGATATTCAATTCACCCTGGTAGTACCATAATGTACCAAGATCTTCGACAACATTTCTGGTGGCCAAATTTAAAACGAGATGTTGCAGAATGTGTTGCCAAGTGTCTTACCTGTCAGAAAATAAAAGCAGAACATCAGAGACCGAGTGGATTGCTACAACCATTAGAGATCGCAGAATGGAAATGGGAACATATTACAATGAACTTCGTGGTTGGCCTTCCGACGAATCAAAAAGGCTACGACGCAGTATGGGTTATAGTTGACCGACTGACGAAATCCGCACACTTCCTTCCTATCAAAATCAAATTCAACTTGGATCAGTTGGCAAGGCTATACGTAAAGGAAATTATTTCGAGACACGGAGTGCCGGTGTCAATTGTTTCTGATAGAGATCCGCATTTTACATCGAACTTCTGGAAACGTCTACAGGAATGCATGTGTAAGACCCCGAATTATTAATAAACGAAATTTAAATTTTCTCTATTTATTATTTTGAAATAGTAAGGGTTGAATTGATTAACGTGGTTAGTTATGGGTTAAATGCGCAAATATTTTTAAATAAGAAGGTGGTTATAAAATATTCATTGTTGTCGGGGAATATTCATTTGGTCGTGGAATATTCTTTGTGGGGAATATTAGCGTACTGTGGTATGATCTTTTGTGGGCCCATGTAAAAGCGATTGGATGAAGAAAGCGACAAGTATAAGTTGTTTATAAATAACTTGGTAGCAGTTATTCAAGAATTATCTTGTTGGAATACCGGTGGTTAAAACACGATGTCACGCGTTGTTGCCTGATGGCTTGCAGTATTGCACCAATTATTGATTCTTACGTAAGAAGGCACTACTCAATAATTGTTACAATAATTCTTATTCGATATTTTATTTTATTGATTCAATAATTCTTTGCGTTGATATTATATATTACTATTGTTTCAATAATTGTCACTACTACGGTAATTTCCATTATCGAAGCAATAATTCATATTATCCGAATAATATTATTAGAAAACATTATTGGCAATGTCTAGAAAGTTACGTCTAAGGAGAGGTTTGGTCACCTAATTCTTGCGCTTGAGAAGGAGAAATTCTTATTGGAAAGCCCCTCTTTCACGAGAATGCTTTTGGTTGCGATATTGTGATTACATAATATTATTTATGAATAATTAATTATTGATTTATATGATGAGGAAAATATTGATTTTATGTGGATATAGATGGAGAAAATTTTTAAAATGACAATTGTTAAAAAAATCGATATTTTTATCTTTTCTGATAAAATAATATTTTATTATATTATTATAATATAATAATGATGATATTTTTTACAATGAATGTGGGATATATGAGTAGATGAGGAGGAGTATTTTTGTTGCAATAAATACTAAAAACATGTTGAACATATTGGTGGACCCATTTCTTGACAGAAATTTGATTATAGCATGTAAAATCACCCGTTTGTGGATTTCGGTCAATTTCTGTTTGGAATTTGGAAACACTTTCTTCAGCAAAGTTGTAGAGAATTGAATTTCCTATAACAATTCGCGAGATTTAAATTTTCTGATGAAAGAGCTATTTATTATGAATTATTGAAGTTCATGAGTTAGAAATAATTGATTTTTGAAGTTTTAAATATTTATAATTACAAAACGTTTTTGGTCATATAATTGGGTCTTGCATGTGATGTAAATGGCTGATTTCAGATCTAAGAGTGGGCGTAAGAAATTTGGTTATATATATTATTATTATATTCAATTTTCTGCTTTGGTGTTCTAAGCATTTTCCTATAATTAGGGTGCTTAGGTTAGAATTGAAAATCACACCAGAAACTACAGATTTCTCTCTCTATAATATCGAGCGTATTTTGTGAGTATTTTTATACTTTGAGTGTTTTTATACGGTGCAAGTTCCTTCAGCACTATATCTGATATTCCAACCAGAAGTACTATTCTAGCTAAGGTAAGGAATGTTATTTTATTCAAAAATGATATTATTTCTTCAATATCATTATGCCGAAATATTGTTTGGAAATTTTTTATCAAATTTGGAACTTGTTCATGTCGGGGTTACTATTCATGAGTTACTATTCACGAGTTACTATTCACAAGTACTATTCACGAAGCATGATGATCTTTTTTGTGAAATTTTTATCTTTTAGTGTCGGAGTTACTATTCGCGTATACGGCACTATTCACGTATACGTCACTATTCACAAATAAGGTACTATTTACCAAAAAATGAAATTTTCTTCTTTTTGTCCAAAATATCTATTCTGGATACTAGCTTTGATTGTATCCATGTTTTGATCATTCTTGAATTTTACTCCTTATGATTATTTATGAGGTATTTTTGGACATGGAATAGGTGAAATACTGAATCCTTAATATTTATTCTTTTGTTTCACTGGTTTCGTTTTCTTTAAAATATTTTTTATCATCCTCAGTCCTAAATGATGATATAATTGAATATCTTTGGCCTGTAGTGCAAGATGAATGATTTCTGGTGAATATCTTTGGCCCGTAGTGCAAAGATGAACAGGTGTTTAGATGAACATGACCAACTGTTGAATATCTTTGGCCTGTAGTGCAAAGATGAATATTTGATTCCAGATATATATTGATTGATGTTACAGGGATACAAGATAGACGATGAACTTTTAAATTCATATATAGAAGATAGTAGTTTGCATTCTCTACTTAACTATTTTAATGAATTATTATTTCCGCTGCGAAGATTGATTTAAAACTTGTTGTCTATTGTATTCTATTAGATTTTTTCCTGTTGAAGACTACCGATAATTTGTTTTATATTATCTTAGACATAATATTCTTTACCTGGCTAGTTGAGCTCACCCTTTTTCTTGTTGTTCCATTTTTCTTCTCAGGAGGCGAGAATGTAGCGAGTACTAGTCGGGGTGTGGAATGATGGTTCTAGAAGTCGTTTTAGTAGTCCTCACCAGTTTTTGTAAAATAATGTATCAATAATTGAAATGAGTAGTTATTTGAGTGTGGATATTGTCTAGATGACAATATTTGTATTTAAACTCACTGTTTTTATGTTGTATTAATAAAGTTGTAGTTGTTTCTGTACCATGTATTTTCACGACTCAGAATGGTTGTTGTATACCTGTTTTGGGGAAGTCACAGTTGGTATCAGAGCTTAGGGATATAGTCTCTGGCGGAGATCGGGGAATAGTACTAGGAGGGGAGAGACGAGTAATCCTTCGCTAGTGTGTCATACCTAAGCTTATTTGTTGGTCAGTTGAAGTATATGGTTAATATGTGATATGTTAATTTGTTTAATTAACCCTTGTTTTATAAGCGTATTTAAGAATAACAATTTGAGAATATTAGCTTGGTGGAGTTAATGAGACCAGGAAACACCTTTAATCACCACCCGAGGCGCGTGCAGCAGAAGGCAATATTCCTCCCGTAAACAACACCCGATGAGTGAGGCGATGAGCAGCACAGGATGTTTAGGAGCTTTTGCGATTCATGCAAAACCGAGACGAGGAGACTTGTGTACAGAATACGGGTGGAAATGATAGCAACGCGCAACTTGTCACGGCCAAGAAGTTGAAAGAGTTGGGACCACCAAAATTTAAGGGAAAGCCGGATCCGATCATGGCGGAAACATGGGTCAAGCAAATTACCAAGATATTTGATGTCTTGGGATGCACGGAGGAACAGAAGGTTCCATTCGCCACCTTTATGTTCCATGGCGAGGCAGACTACTGGTGGGAGTCTGTGAAATGGACCCAGCCTACCGTACTCAACATGTCTTGGGAAACGTTTCAGAAACTTTTCAACGAAAAATACTTTCCTGAAAGTATTCGCATATGAAGGAGGTAAAGTTATTAGACTAGAACAAAACAACATGGCGGTGTCCCTGTCTGGTGAAGTTCACAGAGTTATCGGGTTTGCACCTCATTTGATAGAGAATGAGGAGCGAATGGCGAGGATGTTTACGAGAGGGTTAAAACCAGAGATTCGGCAATATCTTATCTCTCATAAATTTGCTTTATATTGGATGTTGTCAACAAGGCTCAATTATTAGAAGCGAGAGATGGATGCACGTTCAACCAAGGACCGCAACGAGGGTCATCTGGGTGGCGAAGTCACCGGAGTTGAGGAAGCGACTCGGGGAAGATTTTAAAAGAGGAGATTCAACAATGATAATGTGAAGGCGTCAAAGACCGGTGACAAGCGATTCCAAGGAGGAGAAGCGACCACCGGTCGTATCTTATAAATGTGGAAAAGAGGGACATATCACCCCAAGCTGCCCACAATAGTTCAAGGTATGCTATAATTGTGGAAAGGAAGGACATATCGCTCGAGATTGTACTGTAGCGAAACCAAGACCAGCGGGGATGGTGACTCAAAAGGCTGTCCCAGAAAGGTCAAAGTCAACGATTCTTGGAAGAGCGTTTGTTGTGACTGGTCAACATGCGAGGAACCCAAACGAGGTGATCACGGGTAAGCTAATCATAAATTCATGCGAAGTTTATACATTACTTGATACCGGTGCTACCCATTCATTTATCTCTCCTGCTTGTGCTCAACGTTTAAACTTGACTCCGGAGAAATTAGACTTTGACCTATCTGTGGAAACTCCGTTAGGAGAAACTTTTATCATATCCACTGTTTATAAATCTTGTTTGATCCAAGTTGGCACCATCACATTACCCGTAGACCTTATCTCTTTAAAGATACTTGCTTTTGATGTGATTTTAGGGATTGATTGGTTAACTACTCATTATGCCAAAATTAATTATTTTTGTAAGGTTGTTAGTTTTCATATTCCTAAACAACCTGTTGTTCGAATTCAAGCAACTAAACCATTAAAATCAATCACTGTCATATCAAGTCATAAAGCTATTCGTTTATTAAAAAATGGATGTCAAGCTTTCTTAGCCCATGTTATGGATTTGAATAAAGACACGTCAGATTTGAATAATATTCTGTTGTTATTGACTTTCCGACGTATTTCTGAAGAACTTCGGTCTACCCCCGAGCGTGAAGTTGAATTCTTTATTGATCTTGAACCTGGTACAAAGCCCATTTCTAAAACCCCATATCGAATGGCTCCTATTGAGCTTCAGGAGTTAAAGGTTCAACTACAAGAGTTGTTGGACATCGGTTTTATTCATCCTAGTACATCTCCTTGGGGTGCTCCTGTTTTATTCGTAAAGAAGAAAGACGGGAGTATGCGACTTTGTATCGACTACCGGGAATTAAACCATGTCACTATCAAGAATAGGTATCCGCTACCTCGGATTGATGACCTGTTTAACCAGTTGCAAGGAGCATAATTCTTTTTAAAAATTGATCTTCGTTCTGGATATCATCAGCTGAAGGTTAAAACTGAGGATATTCCAAAGACTACTTTTAGAACTCAGTACGGGCATTATGAATTCTTAGTCATATCTTTTGGATTGACTAATGCTCCTGCTGATTTCATTGATATGATGAACCGAGTATTCAAGGAATATTTGGATCAGTTCGTTGTTGTCTTTATTGATGACATCCTCATCTATTCCAAAAGCCATGAAGATCATGAGCGCCATTTGAAGCTAGTACTGCAAAGGCTTCGTGATAACAAGCTATATGCCAAACTGAAGAAATGTGAGTTCTGGCTTGAGGAAGTAGCATTCCTTGGGCACATGGTGTCAAAACATGGAGTGTCTGTTGACCCGACGAAGATTGAAGCAATACAAAGTTGGGAACAACCGAAGACGGTGATTGAAGTACGTAGCTTTCTGGGCTTAGCTGGTTATTATCGAAGATTCGTGGAAAGATTTTCTAGAATCTCTACTCCGTTAACTCAGCTGACTCGTAAAGATACAAAATTTGTATGGAGTGAGGAATGCGAGAAGAGTTTCCAAGATCTCAAGAGGAGACTCATTTCGGCATCAGTTTTGACAATATCATCTGGTGTGGATGGATTTGTTATCTATAGCGATGCTTCAGGCAAAGGGTTAGGATGTGTTCTCATGCAACGTGGGAAAGTCATAGCCTATGCCTCGCGACAACTTAAAGAATATGAGAGGAATTATCCTACTCATGATGCGGAATTAGCGGTGATTGTTTTCTATTAAAGATCTGGAGGCACTATCTTTATGGGGAGAAAGTGGAGATATATTCAGACTATAAAAGCCTCAAATATTTCTTCACTCAAAAAGAACTCAACATGCGGCAACGACGTTGGCTCGAATTTGTTGAAAGATTACGACCACACTATTCAATACCATCTGGAAAAGTAAGCGTGGTGGTGCCGCGTTGAGTAGAAGATCATATCAGCGAGGAGCGAGTGTGAGTGATGTCAAGTATCGCATAGAACCAACTTTAATCGAAAAAGTTAAAGTTGCTAAAGCCACGTGAACCGGAGGCGATGCGTATGAAGAAGAAAGTGCAAGAAGGTGCTATTCGAAGCAAGAATCGATGAAGAAGGAATACTTGAGTCCACTCGGACTTTGTGTTCCTAACGATTACGACTTGAAGCATAGAATCATGATGGAGGCACACAACACACCGTTTGTAATCCATCTGTACCATAATGTATCATGATCTTCGACATACATTTTGGTGGAACAATATGAAGAGAGAGATTGCGAAGTTTATCTCGAGGTGTTTAACTTGTGTCGCGTAAAGGCGAGCATCAAAGTGCCTAAGGGTTCATTGCAACCACTTGAGATTCCGAAATGGAAGTGGGAACACATTACCATGGATTTCGTTACGGGTCTTCCCACGGTTTCTCAAGGCATAAATGCTATTTGGGTTATTGTTGATAGATTAACCAAATTTGCTCATTTCTTGCCGATATGGGAGCGTGTTGCTCGTATGTACGTAGATGAGATTATGAGATTGCATGGCATAACAGTATCCATAGTTTCGGATCGTGACCTAAGATTCACTTCAAGATTTTGGGTTAGCTTGCAAAAAGCTATGGGCACGGATTTATGATTTAGTTCGGCATACCATTCTCAAACAGACGGACAATCAGAGAGGACTATTCAAACCCTTGAAGATCTATTAAGACTTTGTGTCCTAGATTTCAAAGGGAGTTGGGATAAGTACCTACCATTGGTGGAATTCTCCTACAACAACAGTTATCAGACAAGTATAGGTGTGGCTCCATTTGAAGCATTGTATGGACGAAAGTGTCGCTCTCCAGTATGTTGGGATGAGGTAGGAGAAGCAATGTTGTTGGGACTCGAGTTGGTACGTATGACTACAAAAAAGATCCAAACGATTCGATAACGTATACAAATGGCACAGGATCGACAAAAGAGTTATGCGGATCTTCATCGAAAGGACGTGGAATTTGACGTTGGGGATCATGTATTGTTACGTGTTGCTCCATGGAAAGGAGTTACAAGATTTGGGAAGAGAGGAAAGCTCAATCTACGATTTATTGGTCCATTTCAGATTTTTGACCGAGTAGGAAATGTGACCTATAGACTCGCGTTACCTCCAAGTATGTCTCGTGTTCATAATGTTTTTCACGTATCAGTGCTTCATAAATATGTGAAAGACCCGAACCACGTTATTGAGTTAGAACCAGACGAGATAGCCGAAGATTTAACGTACGAGGAGGTACCTGTCAAGATCTTGGATAGGAAAGAGCATGTCCTATGCACTAAGGTTATACCACAAGTTAAGGTTTTGTGGAGGAACCATGCTATTGAGGAAATGACCTGGGAGTTGGAAACGGAAATGGAAGCGAGGTATCCTCATCTTTTCGAAACACCAGGTACGTACGTCAATTTCGAGGAATAAATTTCATAAGGAGGGGAGGTTGTAAGACCCTGAATTATTAATAAATGAAATTTAAATTTCCTCTATTTATTATTTTGAAATAGTAAGGGTTGAATTGATTAACATGGTTAGTTATGGGTAAAATGTGCAAATATTTTTAAATAAGCAGGTGGTTATAAAATATTCATTGTTGTCGGGGAATATTCGTTTGATCGTGGAATATTTTTGTTGTCGGAAAATATTCGTACGATGGCGCAGTCTTTTGTGGGCCCATAACGGAAAGCGATTAGATCAAGAAAACGACAAGTATAAGTTGTTTATAAATACTTGGTAGCGAGTTATTCACAGAATTATCTTGTTGGAATACCCGGTGGTTAAAAAACACGATGTCTGGCGTTGTTGCCGCGATGCACGGTATTGCACCAATTATTGATTCTTACGTAAGAAGGCACTACTCAATAATTATTACGATGAATTCTTATTCGATATTTTATTTTATTGATTCAATAATTCTTTGCGTTGATATTTTATATTCTTGTTGTTTCAATAATTGTCACTACACAGTATTTTTTCATTATCGAAGCAATAATTCATATTATCGAATAATATTATTAGAAAACATTATTGGCGATGTCTATAAAGTTACGCCTAAGGAGAGGTTTGGTCACCTAATTGGCGCGAGATGAGGAGAAATTCTTATTGGAAAGCCCCCTCTTTCCCAAGGCGGCACAGTTGCCGATCTTGTGATTACGTAATATTATTTGTGAATAATTAATTATTGATTTATATGATAAAGAAAATATTGATTTTATGTGGATATAGATGGAGAAAATTTTTAAAGTGACAATTATTAAAAAAATCGATATTTTATCTTTTCTGATAAAATAATATTTTATTATATTATTATAATATAATAATGATGATATTTTTTACAATGAATGTGGGATATATGAGTAGATGAGAAGGAGTATTTTTGTTGCAATAAATACTAAAAACATGTTAAACATGTTGGTGGACCCATTTCTTGACTGAAATTTGATTATAGCCTGTAAAATCGCCCGTTTGTGGATTTCGGTCAATTTCTGTTTGGAATTTGGAAAACCTTTCTTCTGCAAAGTTGTAGAGAATTGAATTTCCTATAAAAAGTCGCGAGATTCGAATTTTCTGATGAAAGAGCTATTTATTATGAATTATTGAAGTTCAGTAGTTCTGAAATAATTGGTTTTTGGAAGTTTTAAATATTTATAATTACAAAAATGTTTTTGGTCATATAATTGGGTCTTGTATGTGATGTAAATGGCTGATTTCAGATCTAAGAGTGGGCGTAAGAAACTTGGTTATATATATTATTATTATATTCAATTTTCCGCTTTAGTGTTCTAAGCATTTTCCTATAAATAGGGTGCTTAGGTTAGTATTAAAAATCACACCAGAAACTACAGATTTCTCTCTCTTTCTCTCTCTATAATATCGAGCGTATTTTGTGAGTATTTTTATACTTTGAGTGTTGCTATACGGTGCAAGTTCCTTCAGCACTATATCTGATATTCCAACCAGAAGTACTATTCTAGCTAAGGTAAGGGATGTTATTTTATTCGAAAATGATATTATTTCTTCAATATCATTATGCCGAAATATTTGTTGGAAATTTTTTTATCAAATTTGGAACTTTTTCATGTCGGAGTTACTATTTATGAGTTACTATTCATGAGTTACTATTCACAAGTACTATTCACGAAGCATGATGATCTTTTTTGTGAAATTTCTATCTTTTAGTGTCGGAGTTACTATTCACGTATCGACCTTTATTCACGATATCTGACACTATTCACAAATACGACACTATTTACCGAAAAATGAAATTTTCTTCTTTTTGTCCAAAATATATATTCTGGATACTAGCTTTGATTGTATCCATGTTTTGATCATTCTTGAATTTTACTCCACTATGATTATTTATGAGATATTTTTTGACATGGAATAGCTAAAATACGAATCCTTAATATTTATTCTTTTGTTTCTTCGATTCGTTTTTCTTTAAAATATTTTTCATCATCCTCGGTCCTAAATGATGATATAATTGAATATCTTTGGCTTTTGTAGTGCAAAGATGAATGATTTCTAATGAATATCTTTGGCCCGTAGTGCAAAGATGAGCAGTGTTTAGATGAAACATGACGGTGATGAATATCTTTGGCTGTAGTGCAAAGATGAATATTTGATTCCAAATATATATTGATTGACGTTACGAGGGATAAAAGATGAGCGATGAACTTTTAAATTCATATATAGAAGATAGTAGTTTGCATTCTCTACTTAACTCTTCTAATGAATTATTATTTCCGCTGCGAAGATTGATTTAAAACTTGTTGTCTAGTGTATTCTATTACATTTTTTCCTGTTGAAGACTAACGATAATTTGTTTTATATTATCTTAGTCAAAATATTCTTTATTCAAATATGTAATTATGTGAGCTTATTGAATTAAATAAAATATTTAATCAAGCATGATGTTATTTTAATTAATTTAATTATTAATTAGAGAGTTAATAATTTGACATTATTTATTTATGAGAAATTATTATATGTTATTTAATTAATTTAAATAAGATATTTGAATTGGGTGTGACATGAATTAAACTATATAATAAAGCCTTATTAAATTAAATGGTTTTGTAATCTATTAAAGCTAGCCAAACATGGCCTTAGTGGGAGTTGATTTCAGTTACCCATGTTTGGGTTAACTGACCATTATGCGCGTCAGTGCTTTATTATATTATACGTATTCTCTTTTTTTTTTCTCTTATTATTTTTCTAAGTCTGGAAAAGCAAAGAGGGAGAGTGTTTGAGAAATTCAAAGAGAAAATTATATCTGTTAAAGAGAAATTGTGAGTGTGTAATCAATAGGTAATTGGGAAAGGATCATCATTGATCACCTCTTCTAAATTATACTTAGGGTAATTTCTCCAAACCCAATTTCTATTTTACGATTGTTTGAGTTTTACAAAAATGGCTTTCACAGTTTTCTGTAAAGTCTCTATGATGGGAAATTGTAAGGCTTATGTGTATATATAGGTTAAGATGTTATCAAATCATATTTAATTATATATATATTTTGTAAACTATAACATCAGTTTCATGAAAATACGTAGTATATGATTTCTACAAAATTACAGAGTATGGGTTTTGGCCTTATGGCCCTTATATGTAATTTTAGTGTGTCAAACATAAATGTTTTCGTAAAATTTATACCCTTATATTATTATGCATGTTGATACGAAGAGACCAATGTTTAAATGAACGGATTCGGTGTTATAACGAATCCGTAGTGACAATTTCCATGTTTTATTTTCAAAACCTTCAAGAACATCAAAGTCAGTGAAATTGCATGATTAAACTCTGTGATTATGTATTTTAATGGGTTAAAATCACTTTATAAATGTTGGGTAATGATTATATACGAATTCTAACATGTGGGTATGATTAAATTCGTGTAGTGATAATTTAATTGGAAATTTTTTGGATGTGTTCTGCAATTTTCGTGAATTGCACGAGCAGTTCTGATTATTGCCGTGCATGATGCAGATCAACGCTTAAGGCCTGGCGCATAACGCATGAAGTGTCGGTCATAAGCGCCCGCAAGTGTCGCTTGAGACCAAGACCTAAGTATAAGCGTGGTATGCTTATGGCCACTCTGCAGAATGGTCCAGAAATGTAATTTTTAAAGTGTTAAGTCTAGCAATGTATTGTTAACTTAATGTAATGAACATGTAAACATGTTAGAAGTATAATGAGATGTAAAATAGATGTTTAACATGTAAATAACATAATTGCATGTGGATCGAATTATTGAATACATAATTAGCTTGTTATTCATGAAGTATAAATTATGTGACAAAGTGGTAAATTAACTAAGTATAGTTAATAATCAAAGTTAGACAAAGAGAATAAGTTATGATGATTAGTTAAGTTATAATTAACTGGTATTGAGAATGTGAATGTTATGTAGGATTAAATTCAAAGAACGTGCTTAGTTAAAGTGTAACCTACGCACGAGGCAAGTTTCCTAACCATACTTGTCATTATTGTTCAAGTTTATTATTTACCTCGAGTAAATTATCATTACTATTATTCAAGTTTGAATTATTATATTAAAGATTGATTATCTTTTCAAAGTATGATTTTGTTATACAATAATCGTTCTATTGTATACTCCTTGAGATTATTATTCAATTTGAATATCATTATTGTTGAACCTTGTTAGACTAGCTAATCCTTATTGATTCAACTAGTCCATAGTTGATGAACGTTCTAAATTTCAGAACCCTTATTGAATTATCCAAACCAAACTTCCTTTGGTGCGGACTCGAATGTCAAACTAAGAAGAACAACCCTGCAAAGGTATTTATTTATGCGTTAGCGTTAAGATATTATTGCATGATGATGGTACTAAGGGGTGATCCCCCTAAGTACGAGTAGAAAGGTCCATAGTCTTATGACTGTTAAAGGTTTCAAGTATAACACTTGATAACCTAGGACATAGTTCAAGGTCTTATGACCCTCAGAAATCTTTTAATTCTTGTTGTTCATTCTTGATTCAAAAATGGAGCTTTTATTCAGATGTATTTGATTTACTCGCATGTTATTATACTGTTATTTCATCGTTATACGTGTGGGCAATAGTGCTCACTCTTGCTTAATAATAACATTGCTGTTAAGAACGAAAGAACCGATGAACCTTCCACTAGTAAAGGCCAAAGTTAGCAAGTGATGAAGACTTGTTATATTATTTGATGATGTATTTATGTTAGAATTGAGTTAATGATGTTGTTTAAGACTTATTGTTTATATTTTCGCACAGATGTTTAAGGTTAGTTTAACCTGGGATTATGTTTATGACTCAGATGTTGTAACCCTATAAAGGGAAGATTTTATTTCTATCTATTGCATGGTTTGCATTTATTATGGGTAGATAGATAGATGATATTTGTATAGTGAACACCAAATCCTGTGGAATCGAAGTACCCGGATTTGGGGGTGTCACATTGAACATCAAATTTTGGACTCAATTAAGCCATTTTACGTATATATAGCACTGTTATTGTAGTTTTATTCTTCAAACCCAATTTTCATGAATTTGATCACTAACATAAGATTATAGATGACAACTAACAAGTAACCACAAGGTTATACATACATAAAATCAATATCTTAAACAACAATTCAACAAAATCCCAATTTTAGAGAATGAAAATTACAAAACTACAAATTAGAATTAGGGTTAGATTATACCTTAATCCTTTGTTTTGCAAGATGATGTTAACAAAGTTCTAGCAATCCTTCCTCAGATTCTCTCTTGTTCTTCTTCTCTCTCAATTCCTCTAACACTTAGAGTTTTCTTTGTTTGCCTTTAGGAAAAAATACCCGTAAGGTAAAACTGATATAGGTCTCTCCCCACCCCCACCCCCCACCCCCCCACCCCCACATACTCTTCAGGTAAGAACCCAAAAGCTACGTCAGTTAGATTAAGCCAAAGGCCACAATGCCTTGTTTAGCTACACTTAGTTTAGGTTTCTAATTTATTTTGATAACATTTATATTATATAGTTCCATTTGTCCCATTTTAATTTAGTTAATTTTAATAACTTATAATTACAATTATAGTAATTATAATTTTCATTATAATTATACTTATGCTTATTAAATTATTACATATCTAATTTAATTATTAAATTAAACTAGAACATCATTTTATTTTATTTAATTATTTTCTTAAATATTAAATAATTCATTTAATTTAATTATTTCATTAAATCAAATCTTCAAATGATAAAATTACCATTCATTAATTTAGTTAACATACAGACTTAACTAAATTATTTCACCACAATTTTATCAATTATTTATTTATCTCAATAAATAAATTATTTTAAATATTTATTTAATTCAATAAATATTTAAATTTAATTACAAAATTTCTCGATCGTTACATTTTATCCATGTAATACCAATCAATAAACATTTCACATCAAATTATCCATGCACTACGGGCAAAGGATATTTGTTAGTATCACCAGTGGTCATGATCATGTCAAACAACTGTCCATCTACACACTACGGGCTAAAGAGGACTTTCACCACATCATTTGTCTGTAACATTACATGTTATGATTATACCAATATACAATTCCTGATCATAATCATACCAATCAACAGTCCATCTATGCACTACGGGCCAAAGATGACTTTTACCACAACATAAGCATGAGAATGATGACAATGATATAAGGAATCAATCAAGTGAGATCAATGATAAATATTAGAGATTTATAATTTAATTTATCCAGAGTTTAAGAATGTCCAAATTATCAACATGATAATTAATTGTGGAGTAAAATTCAATAATGATATTCATGTATCAAAAATAATTTGGACAGAAAAGAAACCAATTTTATCGTGAATAGTACCCCGAGTGAATAGTATCCCAAGTGAATGGTACCCCATGAATAGTATCCTGAGTGAATAGTATCTTGAGTGAATAGTACCTTGAGTGAATAATAACCGAGTGAATAGTACCCTATGAATAATATTCCTTATGAATATTGAACGAGAATAATATTCCTTATCTGTTGAAACTCCGTTGGCAGAAACCTTCATTACATCCACCATTTATAAATCTTGTTTGATTCAAATCGACTACATTACCTGTTGATCTCATCTCTTTGAAAATACTTGTATTTGATGTGATTTTAAAAAGTGACTATTAACTACTCATCATGCTAAAATTAATTATTTTCGTAAGGTTGTTAGTTTTTATATTCCTAACCAACCTATTATACGAATTCAAGCAACCAAACCACTAAAGTCAATCAATGTCATATCAAGCCATAAAGCTATTCGTTTATTGAAAAATAGATGTCAAGATTTCTTAGCCCATGTCGCAGATTTAAACAAAAATACGTCAGATTTGAATGATATTTCTATTGTTACTAAATTTTCTAATGTATTCCCCGAAACTTCCTGGCCTACCCTAGAGGGTGAAATCGAATTTTGTATTGACCTTGAACCTAGTACAAAATCGTAAGACCCCAACTTTTATGAATAAAGATTAATTTTTCTCGAAATATATTTTTGAATATTATGGTGTGGATTGGATATAATGTTATAGTTGTACGTAATATTTACAAATTTTGTGAAGTAAGCAAGTGGTTATATAATATTCGATTGGTCAAGAAATATTCGTTTTAACAGGGAATATTCGTACGATGACACAATCATTGGTGGACCCCACAACGGAAGTATTGTCGTATTTAGAAAATGACATAATTATCTTTTTATAAAAATAACGGCGAAAGTTTTACCGTTAAATTATTGAACTACCCGGTGGTAAAAGAACAGTAATACGTGTGGTTGCATAGTAGCACACAATATTGATTATTGATGCTTACGTGAGAAGTCACTCAGTTATACTCAATTATTGTTACAGTAGTTGCTGCATAATATCTCTCATATTATTGATTCAATAATTGTCACAGTATCATCTACATAATATTTATTATTATTAAATCAATAATTGAGACGACAAAGTTATTCATATTATTATTTACAATATTGACAATGTCTAGAAAGTTCTGTCAAGGAGAGGTTTGGTCACCTAATTGCCCGCCAATAGGGAGAAATCCTTATCGGAATGCCCCCTCTTTCCTGGGAATAATCCGGTTGTTAAATATTGTGATTTATAATATTAATGATGAAAAAGTTCGTATTGATTAAAGATGGAATTGATATTTCCATTGTGTGGGAATTATTAGTGTTAATGGAAATCGATATCTATTTCGATAATAATTGATGTCTGGAGGTTATATTGACTAATCGGGTAATTAATCGGATATATGAGCAATTAATTGCTATTAATTCACATGTTTATAACTATTTGTTCACATGTATGTACTATTGATTCACATGCATGTACTATTAGGGGAGGTGGTGCAAGATTGATAATACTTTCATGACTAAATTAAAAATAGAGGTATAGTTGAATGTACTGTACCGTAACTATTTTTTTCACATGTGTGTACTATTGATTCACATGATGTACTATTAGGGGAGGTTATGCAAGTTTGATAATATTTTCAGGACTAAATTAAAATTGAAGAAAAAGATGAAGGTATTATACTGTAATATTTCGAGCCCCAAAACGTGCAATTATCGAAACTATATTTTCCTATAAATAAAAGCTCATTCTTCTTTCATTCTCACCAATTCACTAAGACTCACAAGAGCAATTATAGAGAGAGAGAATATAGAGATAAGAAGAAGAAGTCTGCTACCTCACTAATCCGATTATCCGGTCTTCTTACGAGGTAAGGGATATTATTTTTTTCGAAGATTCATAAGGAATAATATTTTCTTCTATACTCTGTAGTATGTGAGTAATATTATTTCATCTCGTATTCCTGATTATACCCTCATTTTGTTAAAGTATTGCTTCTATACTCAAGTGAAATTAGTAGAATATCCTTGAAATTTGCGCTTCATCTAGTATCGTTTCACAAGGATATTTTACGCACATTCTTCTTAAATTTTAAGCTTTTTCATGTAGAGTAATCTTGTCCATGAGTAGTATTCATTTTTATGGTACTGTTCATAAAGTACTATTCATGGGGTACTATTCATAAAGTACTATTCATGGGTACTATTTATAAGTACTATTCACGAGTACTATTCACACGGTACTATTCACGGGGTACTATTCACTTGGGTACTATTCACCTGGGGAATTATTCATGACACAAATTAATTTCTTTATTGTCCAAATCATTTTTGATACAATATTATTCTTGAATTTTACTCCACAAAGCAGTATCATGTTGACAATTTGGACATTATTGAATTCTGGATAAATTAAGTTATAAATCTTTAAAAATTTATCCTTCGCTTTCTTTTAATTGAATTCTTATATCATTGTCATCATCCTCGTGCTTATATTATGATAAAAGTCATCTATGGCTTACGTGCATAGATCTACTATTGATTGGTATGATTATGACCAAGGATTATTCGGTATAATCATAGCCGTAATGTTACAAATGATGTTGTAAAAGTCCTTATTGGCCCGTAGTGCATTGATGGACAGTTGTTGGTATGATCATGACCATTGATGATTACATGAATATCCTTGGCCCGTAGTGCAGGGATGATTCGATGATGTGGTTTATTTAATAAGCTGAGTCTCAGTGATAAAGTTGATGAAAAACTTTTTAAATCATAGAAGATAGTAGATATCATGCTCTACTTGACTCTTCTAATGGATTGCTTGTTCTGCTGCAGTTAAACTTGATGTTTATTGTATTTTATCAGTTTAACATTGTTGAAGGCTAACGATAATTTATTCTGCATTATCTTAGTCATAATATTTCTTCTTTGGGCTAGTTTAGCTCACCTTTTGCTTTCATTGTTCTCTTCAAGAAATGAAAGCGTGGAAGGGACTAGTCGGGGAACAGTGTGTGATGCGAGATGGTGGCTATAGTAGTCCTCACTATTTTATGAAATAGTGTGATAATAAATGTAATGAGAACTTCATTTGAGTTTGAATCATCTATGAGGACGATATTATTCGTAAAAACTCTAACCAATATTTGTTGTCATATTGTATAAAAGAAGTTTGTATTTGATTTATGTATCATGTATTTGGCGACTCATAATGGGTGATGTATACCTATTTTGGGGGCTTCACAGTTGGTATCAAAGCTTAGGGATATGATCCCTGGCTGAGATGTGAGACTAGAACTAGGAGGGCAGAGACGGAAAATTCCTTTGCTAGTATGACCTACCTAAGTTTATTTGGTTGGTCAGAGTATATGGATAATATGTGACATGTCAATTAACCCTTGTTTTGTGGTAGTATTTGAAAATGGTATCCAAAAATGTTTAGATAAGTAATGAATCATATGAGACCGTTTAGTCACCAATGATCAATACCTAGGATAATGTGCTTTAGGATGGCAATAATCCTCAGGAAAACAATAACGCTGACCAAATGATGAACGATGGGATGTTCAGAGGCTCTATGCAATTCATGCAACATCAGGCGAGAATGACTCATGTTAAAAATGTAGGTGGAAACACTAGCAACTCTCGGACGGTCACCGCTAAATAGTTCAAGGAGCTGGGACCACCAGAGTTTATTGGAGAGCCAAAACCAGTTAAGGCAGAGACATGGATAAAGCAGATCACAAAAATATTTGATGTCTTGGGATACTCCGAGGAGCAAAAGGTTCCCTTTGCCACCTTCATGTTGTGAGGAGAAGCAGATTACTGGTGGGAATCTGTAAAGCGTACTCAACCTGCCGCACTGAAGATGTCTTGGGAGAAGTTTCAAGAACTGTTCAACGACAAGCACTTCCCGAAAGTATTCGTCACATGAAGGAGGTAGAGTTTATCAAGCTGGAGCAAAACAATATAACCGTGTCACAGTACGAAGCTAAGTTTGCCGAGTTATCGCGGTTTGCGTCCCACTTGGTTGATAATGAGGAGAGAATTACGCGGATGTTTTTAAGAGGTTTGAAACCTGAGATACGTCAATACCTAATTTCTCACAAACTGTGTTTGTATTCAGATGTTGTAAATAGGGCTCAGTTTATCTAGCGTGATAACGAGTCAACCCAACCAAGAGAGAGCAGCCGGCAAAATGATAATACCAGTGATAGTAGTCATCAAAGCGGTGACAACAAACGTGGTGGAAGTTAGCATACCATAAATGGTAACCACTTCGGTGGTAATCACGGCCAAGGCAATAAAAGTGGGAATTTCAAGAAGAAGAGATTCAATAATGATGGAAGGACGTCATCACCAGCACCTGTTTTTAAGGAAGGAGAACGACCGCTGGTCGTATGTCCAAACTATACGTAGGAGTCCAAAGCATGACAATTTTGGAAGAGAAGGTCACCTAGCCCGATTTTGTCGTGCACCAATGTCAACTCCAGCTGGGATGGAGGCATCAAAGGCCGTCCCAGACAAGACAAAACTGGTAGTTCAAGGGAGAGTGTTTGTCGTAACCTCCCAAAAAGCGAGGAATCTGAACGTGGTGATCATGGGTAAGCTAATCATAAACTCTAGTGAAGTTTATACCTTATTAGATAACGGTTCTACCAATTCTTTTATTTATCCTACTTGCACTCAACGTTTAAATTTAACTTCGGAGAAATTAAACTTTGATTTATTTGTTGAAACTCCGTTGGGAGAAACCTTCATTGCATCCACTGTTTATAAGCCTTGTTTCATTCAAATCGGTAACCACACATTACCTGTCGATCTTATCTCTTTGAAAATACTTGCATTTGATGTGATTTTAGGGATTGATTGGTTAACTACTCATCATGCTAAAATTGATTGTTTTCGTAAGGTTGTTAGCTTTCATATTCCTAACCAACCTATTATGCGAATTCAAGCAACCAAACCACTAAAGTCAATCACTGTCATATCAAGCCATAAAGCTATTCGTTTATTGAAAAATGGATGTCAAGCTTTCTTAGCCCATGTCATAGATTTAAACAAAAATACGTCAGATTTGAATGATATTTCTATTGTTAATAAATTTCCTGACGTATTCCCTGAAGATCTTCCTGGCCTTCCCCTAGAGCGTGAAATTGAATTTTGTATCGACCTTGAATCCGTTACAAAACCCATTTCCAAAGCCCAATATCGAATGGCTCGTATTGAACTTCAGGAGTTAAAAACCCAACTACAAGAATTGTTAGACATCAGTTTCATTCGACCTAGTACGTCTCCTTGGGGTGCCCTTGTTCTATTCGTGAAGAAGAAAGATGGAAGTATGCGACTTTGTATTAATTATCGGGAGTTGAATCATGTCACCATTAAAAATAGGTACCAGTTGCCTGCATTGATGACCTATTTGACCAGTTGCAAGGTGCCAAATTCTTTTCAAAGATCGATCTTCATTCTGGATATCATCAGTTGAAGATTAAAACTGATGACATTCCAAAGACTACTTTCAGAACTCGGTGCAAGCATTACAAATTCCTAGTCTTGTCTTTTGGATTGACTAATGCTCCTGCTGCCTTCATGGATATGATGAACCGAGTATTCAAGGAATATTTGCATCACTTTGTGGTTGTCTTTATTGATGACATCCTCATATATTCTAAATGCCGTGAAAATCATGAACAACACTTGAGGCTGATACTCCAAAAGCTTCGTGAAAACAAGCTTTATCCCAAGTTGAAGAAATGCGAGTTCTGGCTTGAGGAAGTAGCATTCCTTGGGCACATGATATCAAATCATGGAATATCTGATGACTCGACAAAGATTGAAGCAATTCAAAGCTAGGAGCAACCTAAGCCAGTGACCGAAGTACGTAGCTTTCTCAGCTTAGCTGGTTATTATCAGAGATTCATAGAAGGGTTTTCTCGAATCGCTACTCCATTAACTCGGTGACTCGAAAGAGACACAAAAATTGGTTGGAGTGAGGAATGTGAGAAGAGTTTTCAAGAACTCAAGAGGAGACTCATTTCAGCACTTGTTCTGACAATACCAGCTAGTTCGGAGGGATTTGTCATATACAGCGATGCTTCAGGCAAAGGTTTAGGATGTGTTCTAATGCAACATGGGAAAGTCATAGCCTATGCCTCACGACAACTTAAAAAATATGAGAGGAATTATCCTACTCATGATCTAGAGTTGGCAGCTGTCATTTTTGCGCTTAAGATTTGGAGGCATTACCTGTATGGAGAGAAGGTGGAGATCTATACGGATCATAAAAGCCTCAAATATTTCTTCACTCAAAAGGCACTCAATATGCGGCAACGATGTTGGCTAGAACTGTTGAAATATTACGATCATACCATTCAATACCATCCTAGAAAAGAAAACGTAGTAGCTGACGCATTGAGTAGAAGATCATATGCGGGTACGAGTGCAATATTGTCAACGTAAAGGCCCATTTTGTATGACTTACAAAGGATGGAGATAGAGTTAAAGACTCCAGGGACCCATGTGATGATGGTGAATATACGAGTAGAACCGACTTTAATCAATAAAGTTAAAGTTGCTCAAGCTACAGACCTGGAGCTGATACGTATGAGAAAGAAAGTGCAAGAAGGTGCTATTCTGGAAGCAAGAATCGATGAAGAAGGAATACTTCAAGTAAATTCCAGACTTTGTGTTCCTAACGATTCTGACTTGAAGTATAAAATCATGATGGAGGCGCACAACACACCATTTGCAATCCATCCTGGGAGTACCAAAATATACCGTGATCTTCGACATACATTTTGGTGGACCAATATGAGGAGAGAGATAGCCGGGTTTATCTCAAGGTGTCTAACTTGTCAACGAGTCAAGGCGGAGCATCAAGTGCCAAAAGGTCCATTGCAACCACTTGAAATTCCAGAATGGAAGTGGGAGCACATTACCATGAATTTCGTTACTGGTCTTCCCAAGGTTTCTCAAGGCATAGATGCGATTTTGGTCATTGTTGATAGATTGACCAAGTCTGCACATTTCTTAACGATACGAGAAACTTATACACTTGAACGTCTTACTCGTATGTACATAAACAAGATTGTAAGATTGCATAGTATGCCAATATCCATAGTTTCTGATCGAGACCCAAGATTCACTTCACGATTTTGGGTTAGTTTGCAAAAAGTTATGGGTACGGATTTATGATTTAGTTCGGCATATCATCCTCAACGGACGGGCAGTCGGAGAGGACTATTCAAACTCTTGAAGATTTATTAAGACTTTGTGTCCTTGACTTCAAAGGAAGTTGGGACAAGTTCTTCCCATTGGTGGATTTTTCCTACAACAACAGTTATCAAACAAGTATTGTGATAAGTGGTTTTACACCTACTTATTGGATATTAATTCACGCGAACTAGGCCCATCTCAAGTATATTTTAGTGTGTTTTTAGTTGCATTTCATGTAATTTTGTATTGCATTTACTTAAAACTCCTTTGGTGTAAAAGTGCAGGTTATGGCATGATTTGGTGATGTAAATGGCATGAGGTTGTTGGATGCATGGCATGAGGATCAATTGGAGCAGGAGGCTAAGCATGGATGGACAAAAGAATGAACAGCAGAATAGATCAGTTGCAGCAGTAGAACCAGATTTCAAAGTTGCAGAAGCCGCGTGGCCAAGCGGTAGAATAAGCTTGAGGACGTGCTCACACGAGACCCGGTTAGACGGAACCTTTGCATTAACGCAACTTGTGTGCCCGTGTGCGAGGATTGCGAAGAGTATGCGGCTTTATTACGTAATTGGAGCGTGACTTTGGCGGGGAGCCAGGGCTTATATATTAGGCTTATTATCAGCAATAAGAAGAGATTCCACCCCTTGGAGGGCTCAAACTACTGCTATTTTCTTTCTTCAACTTGGAATAATTAGATTATAGTATATTAGAGTAGTGATTTCTAGAGTTGATTAGATAGAAGACTTGAAGCGATTGGAAATCATTGGAGATTCAACCTTGGATCAAGAGAACAGATTTGCACTACCATTCTCTCTTTGATTCCTAATTGTATCTTATGATGTTTATTCAATATGTTGATGATAGCTTTAATTCAATTATGATTTAAATTCTATTCTGAGATTGCAATGGAGTCTATTGCTTAGTTTAATCTGATATACTTCATTGTTAGTCTTATTAATTGTTATGGGATTGTCTATTAAGATTTATGCTTATTTGCTTAGTTGATTGGCCATCAATTACTGTGATAATCCATATGAACTTGAAAGATGAAGTATGGGTTTGGATCTGATCTTAATAGCTTATGATTGTGTATTCTACATTGTGTTTGGATGTATGATTTGTGCTTAGGATAGACATATACCGAAGCACCATTCGTAGTCAATTGAGAACTTGGGCTTAAACCCTAATTATTTGAAAATCACATAGACATATAGTGGTTTAGGTAATGTGGGTGTTCATGTGTATTCTATCAATTGTGGATTATATGTGATATGGGTATAGTACATTGAGAGATGGTTACACTTTACTTTCGTGTTTTCGACTAACAAATCGGTACAATTAGTTTGGCTTAACATGAAGTGTATGGTTTTGAATGAGTCAATAGATGAAATTGTGATCTCAGGTCTTCATTATCTAGTCTCACTCTAGGAATAGTTAGGTTTATTTAATTTCATAGGTTAAATATAAAAAATAAATCATTCATTTAAATAAGACTGAAATGGTTATGGGCTAGTGATTGGTGAACTTTATTAGATAATTCTCCGTGGGAACGATACTTTACTTATTCTTTATTACTTGTTGACCGTGTATACTTGCACACATATATTGATTGGTAAAACGACCAACATATTGGCATGACTCCATTTGAAGAGTTGTATGGACGAAAGTGTCGTTCTCTAGTATGATGGGATGAGGTGGGTGAAGCAACGTTGTTGGGACCGGAGTTGGTACATATAACCACGGAAAAGATTCAAATGATCCGACAACGTATAAAAACCTCACAAGATCGACAAAAGAGTTATGTTGATCTTCATCGAAAGGACGTGGAATTCAATATTGGAGATCATGTGTTGTTACGAGTTGCTCCATGGAAAGGAGTTACGAGATTTGGAAAGAGGGGAAAGCTCAATCCTCGATTCATTGGCCCATTTATAATCCTCGATCCAGTGGGAACTGTGGCCTATAGACTCGCTATACCGCCAAGTATGTCTCATGTTCATAATATTTTTCATATATCTATGTTATGTAAATATGTGAAAGACCTGAACCACATTATTGAATTAGAACCGGACGAGATAGCGAAAGATTTGACGTATGAGGAGGTACTTGTTAAAATCTTGGATAAGAAGGATCATATTTTATGCTCCAAGGTTATACCTTAAGTCAAAGTTTTGTGGAGAAACCACGATGTTGAGGAAATGACTTGGGGGTTAGAACCTGAAATGAAGTCAAGGTATCCTCACCTCTTCGACATACCAGGTACGCACCCTAATTTCGAGGATGAAATTTCATAAGAAGGGGATGTTGTAAGACCCCAACTTTTATGAATAAAGATTAATTTTTCTCGAATTATATTTTTGAATATTATGGTAATATTTACAAATTTTGCAAAGTAAGCAAGTGGTTATATAATATTCGATTGGTCGGGAAATATTCGTTTTAACAGGAAATATTTGTACGATGGAACAATCATTGGTGGACCCCACAACAGAAGTATTGTCGTATTTAGAAAACGACAGAATTATCTTTTTATACAAATAACGGCGAAAGTTTTACTGTTAAACTGTTGAACTACCCGGTGGTAAAAGAATAGTAATACGCGTTGTTGCATAGTAGCACACGATATTGATTATTGATACTTACATGAGAAGTCACTCAGTTATACTCAATTATTGCTACAGTAGTTGCTGCATAATATCTCTTATATTATTGATTTAATTATTGTCACAGTATCATCTGCATAATATTTATTATTATTAAATCAATAATTGAGACGACAAAGTTATTCATATTATTATTTGCAATATTGACAATGTCTAGAAAGTTCTGTCAAGGAGAGGTATGGTCACCTAATTGTGCGCCAATAGGGAGAAATCATTATCGGAAAGCCCCCTCTCTCCTGGGAATGATCTGGTTGTTAAATATTGTGAGTTATAATATTAATGATGAATAAGTTCGTATTGGTTAAAGATAAAATTGATATTTCCATTGTGTGGGAATTATTAGTGTTAATGGAAATCGACATCTATTTTGATAATAATTGATGTCTGGAGGTTATATTGACCAATCGAATAATTAATCGGATAAATGAGCAATTAATTGCTATTAATTCACATGCTTATAATTATTTGTTCACATGTGTGTACTATTGATTCACTTGATGTACTATTAGGGGAGGTGGTGCAAGTTTAATAATACTTGCATGACTAAATTAAAAATGAAGGAAAAGATGAAAGTATTATACTGTAATATTTCGAGCCCCAAAACGTGCAATTATCGAAACTATATTTTCCTATAAATAAAAGCTCATTCTTCTTTCATTCTCACCAATTCACAAAGACTCACAAGAGCAATTATAGAGAGAGAAGCTATAGAGAGAAAGAAGAAGAGAAGTCTGCTACCTCACTATTCCAGTATCCAGTCTTCTTCTGAGGTAAGGGATATTTTTTTTTCAGTATTCGCAAGGAATAATATTTTCTTCCATACTCTGTAGTATGTGAGTAATATTATTTCGTCTCGTATTCCTGATTATACCCTCATTTTGTTAAAGTATTGCTTCTATACTCCGTGAAATTAGTAGAATATCCTTGAAATTTGCGCTTCATCTAGTATCGTTTCACAAGGATATTTTCTGCACATTCTTGTTAAATTTTAAGTTTTACATGCCGGAGTATTGTCCATGAGTAGTATTCATTTTTACGGTACTATTCAAAAAATACTATTCATGGGGTACTATTCATAAAGTACTATTCACGGGTACTATTCAAAAATACTATTCATGGGTACTATTCATAAAGTACTATTCACGAGTACAATTCACAATGTACTATTCACACGGTACTATTCTCGAAGTACTATTCATGGGATACTATTCACTCGGCTACTATTCACCCGGGGAATTATTCATGACAAAAATTGATTTCTTTGTTGTCCAAATCATTTTTGATACAATATTATTCTTGAATTTTACTCCACAAAGCAGTATCATGCTGACAATTTGGACACTATTGAATTCTGGATAAATTAAGTTATAAATCTTTAAAAAAATTATCATTTGCTTTCTTTTAATTGAATTCTTATATCATTGTCATCATCATCATGCTTATATTGTGATAAAAGTCATTTGTGGCTTATGTGCATAGATGTACTATTGATTTGTATGATTATGACCGAGGATTATTTGGTATAATCATGACCGTAATGTTACAAATGATGTGGTAAAAGTCCTCATTGGCCGTAGTGCATTGATGGACAGTTGTTGGTATGATCATGACCATTGATGATTACATGAATATCCTTGGCCCGTAGTGCAGGGATGATTCGATGATGTGGTTTATTCAATAAGCTGAGTTTCAGCGATAAAGTTGATGAAAAACTTTTTGAATCATAGAAGATAGTAGATATCATGATCTACTTGACTCTTCTAAGGATTGCTTATTCCGCTGCATTTAAACTTGATGTTTATTGTATTTTATCACTTTAACACTATTGAAAGCTAACGATAATTTATTATGCATTATCTTAGTCATAATATTTCTTACTGGGCTAGTTGAGCTGACCCTTTTGCTTTCATTGTTCTCTTCAGGAAATGAAAACGTAGCCGGAACTAGTCGAGGAACAGAGTGACGGTCTAAGATGGTGGCTATAGTAGTCCTCACTATTTTATGAAATAGTGTGATAATAAATGTAATGAAAACTTCATTTGAGTTTGAATCATCTACATGAGACAATATTAGGTGTAAAACTCTAAGCTACTATTTGTTGTCGTATTGTATAAAAGAAGTTTGTATTTGATTTATGTACCATGTATTTGGCAACTCAGAATGGGTGATGTATACCTATTTTGGGGGCGTCACAAAAACCCTCAAATATTTCTTTACCCAAAACGAACGTAAAATGCGTCAAAGACATTGGCTCGAGCTGTTGAAAGATTACGATCATACCATTCAATACCATACTAGAAAAGTGAACATGGTAGCTGGCGCGTTGAGTAGAAAATCGTATGCGGGTACGAGTGCGATGTTGTTAACACGAAGACCCATTTTGTATGAATTACAAAGGATGGAGATAGAGTTAATGTGACGCCCCCAAAATAGGTATACACAACCCATTCTGAGTCGCCAAATACATGGTACATAATTTAAATACAAACTTCAGTTATGCAATACGACAAAACGTAGCTGAGAGTTTTAACACGAATATTGTCTCGTAGACAATATCTAAATTCAAATGGAGTCCTCATTACAATTATTATCACACTATTTTATAGAATAGTGAAGACTACTATAGCCACCATCTTGGACCATCAATCCATTCCCCGACTAGTCTCAGCTATATTCTCATTTCCTAAAGAGAACAATGAAAGAAAAGGGTGAGCTCAACTAGCCCAGTAAAGAATATTATGACTAAGATAATGCAGAATAAATTATCCTTAGTCTTCAACAGCATAAAAACTGATAGAATACAATAGACAACAAATTTAACTACAGTGGAACAAACAATCCATTAGAAGAGTCAAGTAGAGCATGATATCTATTATGTTCTATGATTTGAAAGTTCATCAAAAATATTCTATCTCTGTAACACATCACCGAATTATCCATGCACTGCGGGTCAATGATATTCATTAGTATCATATCCACGAATTATCCATGCACTACGGGTCAAGGATATTCGTTATCATCATGATCATGCCAAACAACTGTGCATCAATGCACTACGGGCCAATGAGGATTTTCACCACATCATTTGTAACATTACAGGTCATGATTATACCAATACATAATTCCTGCTCATAATCATACCAATTAATAGCCCATCTATGCACTACGGGCCAAAGATGACTTTCATCACAATATAAGCATGAGGATGATGACAATGATATAAGGATTCAATTAAGTGAGATCAAGGATAAATTTTAAAGATTTATAATTCAATTTATCTAGCGTTTAAGAATGTACAAATTCTCAACATGATAACTGCTTTGTGGAGTAAAATTTAAGAATAATATTCATGTATCAAAAATAATTTGGACAGAAAAGAAATTAATTTTTCTCGTGAATAGTACCCGAGTGAATAGTTGTGACACCTCCAAAATAGGTCCACACAACTCATTCTGAGTCTCCAAATACATGGTACAGAAAGCAAATACAAACTTCGTTAATACAACTATCATGAAAAATATGATAACACATACGCTGAGAGTTTTAATACAAATATTATCTTATAGACAATATCCAAACTCAAATAAAGTCCCCAATACAATTATTGATACACTATTTTACAAAATAGTGAGGACTGCTATAATAACCATCTTGAACCATCACTCCAAACCCCGACTAGTCCCAGTTATATTTTCGCCTCCTAAGAAGACCAATGGAACCAAAAGGAAAAGGGTGAGCTCAACTAGCCCAGTGAAGAATATTATGACTAAGATAATATAGAAAAAATTATCCTTAGTTCTAACTAGGGAAAACTCTGATAGAATACAATAAATAACAAGTTTTAGAGTACAACTGCAACAGAAACAACAATCCATTAGAAGAGTCAAGTAGAGCATGAAATCTACTATCTTCTATGATTTAAAAGTCCATCATTAATATTTTATCCCTGTAACATCATTCAATAAGTATTTCAAATCAACAAATTATCCATGCACTATGAGCCAAGGATATTCGTTCTTATCACCGGTTGTCATGATCATGCCAAACACCTGTCCATCTATGCACTACGGGCCAAAGATGACTTTCACCACAAACCTTATCTGTAACATTAAATGTTATGATTATACCAATACAAATTTCTTGGTTATAATCATACCAATCAACAGTCCATCTTTGCACTACGGGCCAAAGATGACTTCCAGTATGAGCGTGAGGATGATAACAATGATAGAAAGATTCAATCAAGTGAGATAAAGGATAAATATTAGGGAATTCTAATTCAATTTTTCCAGTGTTCAGATATGTCCAAATTGTCAACATGATAACTTTTTGTAAAGTAAAATTCAAAAATGATATTCATGTATCAAAAATAATTTGGACAGAAAAGAAATTAAATTATGTCGTGAATAGTACCATATGAATAGTACTATATGTATGAATAGTGCCCATGAAAAGTATAGTATGAATAGTACCCAGACAAGAAAAGTTTAAAATTTAATAAGAAAGTTCAGACCAATATTCCAGTGAAATGATATTAGATGAAGCACAAAACTTAAGGAATTTCTAATCATTTCAGGAATTATAGAAGCAATACTTACCCTAGTAAGTTTAAATTTAGAATTATGAAATGAAATAATTTCACTTTCATAATATGGAGTGTGAAAGAAAATAATATTTCTTACGAGTATTGAAATAAAATAATATCTTTTACCTTAGTGGAAATTGAGTTTGATTGGAATATCGGATATTATTCTGAGAAAATCTTGCACAAAAAGCTACACTCAAAGTATCCTTATACTCAAGAGAAATACTCATAATACTATAGAATAAGAATTTTGATATTGAAGGTGTATTTTAGGATGGCGGGGTTACCCCCTATTTATAGCGTAGCAAGGAGGGAAAATATAAAATTTTCTGCCTAACTTGCCAAACTTCCTTCTCCACCTAACTTTTATTCTCTGCCTAATTCTCTTATTTTCTTATGGTGTCCACATCACTTTGCAAGCAATCCCTCAATTCCTTCTCTGCCAATTTCCTTACTTTCTATATTTAAGGGTCCACCTTTTGGAATATGACTTGAAGAAAGAATGAAAATAAAACCAGCACATGGTTTTGAAAAGGAAGAAATGCAATACACCGATTTCTTTGAAAAACAAAGGAAAGCAAAGCCAAGCTTTTCACCTCCTTAACATATTCACATGCTTGTATATATATATATATATATATATATTATAATAATATTATTATTTAAACAATTATAATATATTATAATAATATATTTGAATGAATACTTTATCGAAGAAGATAATTGCCAAACTTTCAACAAATATTTCATGCTAAATTTCTTCATTTATATCAAAATTGAACCAATATCCACCACATAATAATTATTCATAAATAATATTATAAGCTCACAATATTAACAACCAGATCATTCCCAAGAAAGAGTGGGCTTTCCGATAAGGATTTACCCTTATTGACGCGCAATTATATAACCTAACTGTGACGCCCCCAAAACAGGTATACATCACCCATCTTGAGTCGCCAAATACATGGTACAAAATTCAAATACAACTTAGTTATACAACAGTCGTGTAAAATACGACAAAACATAATCTAAGAGTTTTAATAAGAATATTGTCATCTAGACAATATCCACACTCAATGGAGTCCTCATTACATTTATTGGCACACTATTTAATGAGAATAGTGAGGACTACTAATGCTATCATCTCGGACCATGAGTCCGGTTCCCTCGACTAGTCCCATTTACGTTCTCATTTCATTTCAAGAGAGCGGTGAAAGAAAGGGTGAGCTCAACTAGCCCGATGAAGAAATATTATAACTAAGATAATGCGAGAATAAATTATCATTAGCCTTCAAAGAATGTTAAACCGATAGAATATAATAGACAACAAGTTTAAGCTGCGATTGGAACAAGCAATCCATTAGAAGAGTCAGTAGTAGCACATAAAATCTACTATATTCTATGATTTAAAAAGTTTTTCATCAACTTTATCGCTGAGACTCAGCTTAATAAATAAAATCGAATCATCCATGCATCACGGCCAAGGATATTCATGTAATCATCAATGGTCATGATTATACCGAATTATCCCTGGTCATAATCATACCAACAACTGTCCATCAATGAACTACAGGCATATGAGGACTTTTACCAGATCATTCGTCACATTACGGTCATGATTACACCGAATAATCCATGGTCATAATCATACCAAGTTCATCTATGTACGTAAGTCAAAGATGACTTTAATCACAATATAAGCATGAGGATGATGACAATGACATAATAATTTAATAAAACAAGTTCAAGGATAAATTTTAAAGATTTATAATTTTAATTTATCCAGAAATCAATAACGTCCAAATTGTCAACATGATACTTCTTTGTGGAGTAAAATTCAAGAATGCTCAGAAGAATATTTCCATGAAAAGATATTGGATGAAGCACAAATATCAAGGATATTCCACTAATTTCATGGAGTATAGAAACCAAAACTTTAACCAACTGAGTATAATAGAATATATGAAACTGCAAATGGATTTTTAGCCGCCATGCGGTAATCCACGTAGACAGATCATTTCTACAATTTAATAAGAAATGAATACAAATGATCATTCACCATGCATGCGGAAATCCACATAGACAGGTTATTCCAACACAATAATAAAGAATGGAACCAGGTTATGCGTAACCCGCATAGACAGGATATTCCAATAGAATAATAAAGAATGGAACCAGGTCATGCGTAACCCGTACAGACAGGATATTCCAACAGAATAATTATGACACCCCCAAATCCGGGTACTTCAATTCCACAGGATTTGGTGCTCACTGTACAAATATTATTTATCTATCTACCCATAAAAATGCAAGCCATGCAATAGATAGAATAAAAATCTTCCCCTTAAGGGTTACAACATCCGAATAATAATACAATCCCAGGTTAAGCTAACCTTAAACATCTGTGCGGAAACATAAATAATAAGTCTTAAACAATATCAAGTCTTAACACATAAATTCAACATCTCATAAATACAAGTCTTCAATATTTGCTAATCTTGCCCTTGCCTTTACTAGTAGAAGGCTCATCGGTCCTTTCGTTCCTAACTGCAATGTTATTATTAAGCAAGAATGAGCATGATTGCCCACAAATAAAATAATGAAATAACAATGTATAATAACATGCGAGGGAATCAAAGACTTCTGAAATAAAAGCTCAACTTTTGAATCAAGAATGAATAACAAGAATCAAAATATTTCTGAGGGTCATAAGACCTTGAACTATATCCTAGCTTATCAAAGGTTATACTTGAAACCTTTAACAGTCATAAGACTATGGACCTTTCTACTCGTACTTAAGGGGATAAGCCCTTAGTACCATCATCACATGCACAATATCTTAACGCTTAACGTATAAGTAAATCCCTTTGCGGGGTTGTTCATCTCGATTTGACATTCGAGTCCGCTTTAAAGGAAATTTGGTTTGGATAATTCATCAAGGTTACGAAATTTAGAAGCGCTCATCAACTATGGACTAGTCGAATCAATAAGGGTTCGCTAGTCTAATAAGGTTCAATAATAATGATATTCAAATTGAATAATAATCTCAGAAAGTATACAATAGGACAATTATTGTATAACTGAATCATGCTTTGAAAAGATAATCAATCTTTAATATAACATTTGAACATGAATAATGGTAATGATAATTTACTCGAGGTAATTAATAAACTTGAACAATAATGACAAGTAGAGTTAGGAAACTTGCCTCGTTCGTAGATTACACTTTAACTAAGCATTTTCTTTGAATTTAATCCTACATACCATTCACATTCACAATACCAGTCAATTATAATTTAACTAATCATCATAAACCCATTCTTTTATCTAAACTTTGGTTATGACTATACTTAGTCAAATATCACACTTATTGTCACATAATAACACTTCATGAATAATAAGCAACTTATGAAATTAATAATTCAATCCACATGTAATTATGTTATTTAACATAGTTTTATGTTTGTTAAATCAAGTTGCTATCTCGTTGCTAGACTTGAATATTAAAAATATTTCATTTCTAGACATTCTCACAGTGGTATTTCATATTTCATATGGTCTTCTTGACTAGAGACTTAGTACCGCAATATGAAATAGACAGTGTCCGTATTTGCACATGCGGCTGGCGTACTGAACGTAGAAATGGTAGTTCGCGAAAAATCGCAGAACATGCCAATTTCTTCCAATTTTTTATTTTCTACTCAAAATTAGACATACCCATAAGATGTAATTCATGCATAAACATAACCCAACGTTTATAGGATGGTTTTAACCCATTAAAACACATAATCACAGAGTTAAAAATCTATAATTTCACTGACTTTGATGTTCTTGAAGGTTTTGAAAATAAAACATGAAAATTGATACTACGGATTCGTTATAACACCGAATTCGTTCATTTAAAGTTTGGTCTCTTCGTATCAACATGTATAATAATATACGAGTGTAAAATTTAGGGATAATTTACGATCAATACATAAAATATCACGTATAAGGCCATAAGGCCATAACCCACACTCTGTAATTTTGTAGAAATCATATACGATGTAATATTATGAAACTAATGATATGGAATCATGCAATATATATATATATATATATATATATATATATATACGATTTGATACATCTGAACCCATAAATACTCATAAATATAACTCCTTTCTCAATCACAGAGGCTTTACAGAAACTTTGAAAGCCATTTTCTTATAAAAACTTAATACGTGAAATATAGAATTTGGGAAGAGGAGATTACCCTATAGAGTATAATTAGAAGAGATGATCAATGATGATCCTTTCATCAATATTTGTTTGATTACACACTCACAATTTTCTTCACAAAATCACAATTTTCTCTCTGTGAACTCTATTCTCTCTGGCTTGTTTTCTAGACTTAGCATACGAATGAAAGAAGTAAGGAAGGCGTCGAATAAGAAGCTGGCGCATTATGGTTGATTAACCGATCATGGGTAATCGCCATAACTTCTACTAAGGCCATGTTTGGCTATGAAGAAAAGATTTCAAAAGTCATTTAATTTAATAAAACTTTATCATATACTTTAATTTATGTCACACCCACTTGCACAATAATTCATATATATTATTTAATATAAATAAAATATAATAACTTCTCATAAATTCACATAGTCATATATTTAATTTTCTCATTAATTAATAATGTCAAATTATTAATTCTCTAATTAATAATGAAATTAATTAAATAACATCATGCTTAATTAAATATTTCATTTAATTGAATAAGCTCACATAAATACATACTTCGAATAATAATTATTCTCTACATTAATTTAATAAATGTAACACATAATTAAATTAATCTACCACAATTGCATCAAATAATTATTTAATCCAATAATTAAATTATCGAAAAATATTTATTTAATTCAATAAATATTAAAAATTGATTTACAAAATCTCGTTCGTCACATCTTTTCCCCCTTAAAAGGATTCGTCCCCAGAATCATGACTCAATAAATTCGACCTGTTACATTCTCCCCCCTTACAAAGATTCTGTCCCCAGAATCGTCTACACATAATTAAGTCAATAAATGAGGGTAATTCTTCATCATATTCTCTTCGAGTTCCCACGTAGTTTCTTCAGCGTTGTGGTTCCTCTAAATTACCTTAACTGAAGGTATAACTTTATTTCTGAGAACTTGTTCTTTTCGGTCGACAATTTGGACAGGAATTTCTTCGTAAGATAAGTCTTTCTCAAAATGTAGGGGTTCGTATTCAATTACATGCTTGTAATCGGCCTTGTATAGTCGTAATACAAAAACATGGAAGACGTTGTGGACATTCTCGAGTGCTGGAGGTAAGGCTACCTCGTACGCTACTTCTCCGATTCTTCTCAGTACTTCAAATGGTCCAATGAATCTTGGGCTCAATTTTCCTTTCTTTCCGAAACTGATCTTCCCCTTGCAGGGAGAGACCTTCAAGAAAACATAACTACCTGATTCAAACTCGATATTTTTACGATGTGGATCAGCGTATTTCTTTTGTCGATCTTGAGCCGCTACCAGTCGTGCTCGGATTACTTTGACTATTTCGCCGTCTCTTTGTACCAATTCGGCCCTAGCAATTGTCTTTCACCAACTTCATCCCAAAGAAAGCGGAGTTACGAACTTTTCGCCAGATATAACGCCGTGGCGGCATGCCAATACTAGCGTGGTAACTGTTGTTGTAGCCGAACTCTACTAACGGTAGGTGATCATCCCAATTTCCTTTAAAGTCCATCACATAGGCTCTTAGCATATCTTCTAATGTTTGAATCATTCTTTCACTCTGTCCGTCGGGTTGAGGGTGATAAGTTGTACTCATTCGCAATTGCGTACCCATGCATTCCTGAAGACGTTTCAAGATATTTGATGTGAAGTGCGGATCCCTATCTAAAACAATTGACACCGGCACTCCGTGCCTCGAAACAATCTCTTTTATGTATAACCTTTCCAATTGATCTAAATTGAATCTAATTTTGATCGGAAGGAAGTGTGCGGATTTCGTCAGTCGATCAACGATAACCCATACTACGTCGTAGCCTTTCTGAGTCGTCGGAAGGCCAACCACGAAATCCATTGTAATATGTTCCCATTTCTATTTTGGGATTTCTAACGGTTGTAGCAATCCACTTGGTCTTTGATGTTCCGCTTTCACTTTCTGACAGGTCAGACACTTGGTAACACATTCTGCAACATCACGTTTCGAATTCGGCCACCAGAAATGTTGTCTAAGATCTTGGTACAACTTGGTACTACCAGGGTGAATCGAATATCGTGAACTATGAGCCTCGTTCAAAATGTCTTCTTTAATTTCTTGTACTGGCGGTACCCAAATTCTACTCTCAAATCTCAGTATTCCTTCCTTATCCATCTTAAATCTCGGTTCAATTCCTTCAGATATCTTCTTTGTCACCTTTTTACATTCTTCATCCTGAAGCTGAGCCTCCTTAACTTTATCCAGTAGGGTTGTACCAGATTGCATCTGAAATAGCTTCTCATCAAATTCCATAGGATACTTCACCTCTAACTCCAGTTTCTCTATTTCTAAAATTTGCTCCTCCTGAGCAGTTAACATCATCAATTTCTCACGACCCTTTCTACTTAAGGCGTCGGCAACTACATTTGCTTTACCCGGATGGAATAAAATTTCACAGTCGTAATCTTTAATTAATTCCAACCATTTTCTTTGACACATATTCAAATCCTTCTGCGTGAAAATATATTTTAGACTCTTGTGGTCCGTATATATTTCTCACTTCTCCCCGTAGAGGTAGTGCCTCCAAATTTTCAAAGCAAAAACAACTGCAGCTAACTCCAAGTCATGGGTTGGGTATCCCTTCTCGTAATCCTTCAACTGTCATGATGCATACGCAATGACTTTGCCATTTTGCATAAGCACACAGCCAAGTCCTTTATGCGACGCATCGCTAAAAATAACAAAATTTCCTATATCATCCGGAAGAGATAACATAGGTGCCGTACTCAACCTTTTCTTCAATTCTTGAAAGCTTTCCTCATATTTATCCGTCCAAACAAATTTCACAGCTTTTCGAGTTAAATTCGTTAACGGAGTTGCGATCTTGGAAAAGTCTTGAATGAACCTTCTATAATATCCTACTAATCCAAGAAAACTTCTTACTTCTGATGGCGTTCTCGGCTGATCCCAGTTAATCACAGCTTCTACTTTAGATGGATCTATCGAGATTCCATTTTTGTCAATCACGTGACCAAGAAATTATACTCGCTCAATCCAGAATTCGCATTTCGAAAATTTAGCGTACAACTTCTCCCTTCTCAATACTTCCAACGTTAACCTTAAATGTTCTTCGTGTTCTTCTTTGGTTTTGGAATATACCAAAATGTTATCTATAAATACCACTACAAACTTGTCCAAAAATGGCTTGAATACACCATTCATTAGTCCCATAAATGCTGCAGGAGCATTCGTAAGACCAAACGACATTACTAAAAATTCGTAGTGACCATATCGCGTTCTGAACGCTGTCTTCTGTACATCCTCTGGTCTCACCTTCAATTGATGATAGGTAGCTCTCATCACAGATATCCTGATCACCCCTGATTACCTGCCAGAAAAAGAACACAGCGTGAGCCAATTGCCCAGTACGGATATGAAAATGAATAAATATATCACAATAAGTAATGAATCTAAAAGAGTTGAATGAATGAACACATGTGAATTACAAACGAATTATGAATAGATCAGAATTTGTGAGTCAATTTACAAATGACTAACACTGTCAATCGAATAATTATAGCCAACAGAATCCCAAACAAATAAGGCTGAATCAAATGGTTATACGGTAACAATTTCATACTGAGCTCAAATACAAATAGCCAAAGGCTAACAAAATACATCGGTACCATGATGTATACAAATCAAATCGGATAGTATGCACGAAACATACGTCACTAATCCGCTAAAAAAATCGAATCAAATCAAATACTGGGTCGACCCATACGTATCCTGAACAATATATCAAATGGCCAAAGCTCATACCCAGAGCATACAAAAGGATACACCATGGACTGATCACACCGCCACGGAAGGTGTCATGTCCTTATGTCAAGAGGACATGCCCATGGTACCCCCACAGGTGGTTAGCTCAAGTATACGCTAAGGATCAACTACAAAATGTAAGCCAAAAGGGGTTCAAATCATAAGGCTTACATGACCATATTCAAATAAAATCGAATTATCAAATACAAACATACCCAATTATTGCAAGATATCAACGATCAAAACAACTCCGAATGTGAATGAAAATATACGAACAATGGTACAAACGAATAAAGTCTCCAAAACATATTGACACGATTAACTAGTTCAAAGAGTACAAATACGAATTCAAATATCAATGCCAAAAAATGAAACTATCTCAATAATTTTGACAACAAGGAATAATCCTGAGAGACAATACCAAATTTCTAAACGAGTACAAAACGAACGAATTAAATTTAAAGGAATATCGCTGAAAAGTACAGAATCCGTACGTCAATATAGTACCAAAATAATTCGCCGAATCCAAATATCACCTGCTAAACTCCCCCAATCCGATCTAATTATCAAAATAAAATATAACACATAAAATTAAATTACGAACTCATACAAATTATATTTTCACAAGTTCAATAATTTTAATATACTATATTCATTTTATGCTCAAAAGATATATTTTAATTATAATAACAATATTATAATATTATTTATTATTGTCCCCTTTTTAAATTTATGCATATCTTATATATATTATATATAACGAATCCATGCCATATATATATATATATATATATATATATATATATATATATATATATATATATATATAGCCGAATAAATCAACTGCTGCAGATCTATATATAGAAACTAATATTCATGTTGCTAATAGAATTTTCGCAGGCTTGCATTTAGTAAGTTAGTAGCAGAAGTAGGTATACATATTATATAAATATATCATGAAGCTTGAAAACTAAAAAGAACATTTGATGCAAAAATATATATATAAATAATGATTACATGAGTTCTAGATTTCACTTTTGGTATGGGAACGAAAATTAGATACTGCTAATACCTAAACAAAATAACAAGCAGGAAAACCTCTCCAAAAAAAGAAGAAGAAAGTAGCTTACCAGTTTTCTTCTTTTTAGTTGCGGCTGAGTTCTCTTTTTCTTTTCCTTCAATTGATTCGCATAGATATAATAAAGCAGTTAGGGTTTAGGTTTATTTATTAATTAATATGTTTTATTAATTCTTTTAATTTAAATAGGATTTAAAATTAGACAAATATAGTTTAGACCCAATTAATTTTAATGGCCCAAATAAATTAACCACAGTTTGTCCCAAATATTAGAAAAGTCCAATCAAATATTTTAAACCTTACTTAATTATTTTATTGGATATTACACTAACGGTACGTTAGGATTTTTAATCCTGAGATTAGGGTTTCTAATCTCTTAATAGGGTTTATTAATTTTAAACCTTATCTGATCAACCATTAATCAAAATCTATATACAGTACAAACACGTATTCATCGATACAATTATTTTAATTGCATTTTCTATCGAATTCATCCAGAAATTAGGGTTAGGGTTTCTAAAGCTATTAAGCACAACTCTAATCTAATTTCTCAGCCAATAAACAAATTGACTAATTCTCAAGACTCGTACCACAGATACTCAGTACAATATTAACAGTCAATATTAAATAATAATAATAAAAAAAAATTATTCATAAAATTTAAATTATTCGAAATCCCGGGTTATCACAATATTCACCCCTCCTTAAAATGATTTCGTCCTCGGAATCACCGCTTTCTTATTCTCTACAATCTTTTAAAGTTGTATCATCAATTCATTTTTTTATCACCACAATATTCATTTGTGTCTCAAATTCTAACCTGTGACTTAGATCTATAAAAGAAAACCAATTAATTCACAGTGATATCTAACTCATAATACTCGCGTGATAAAATTTCTAAACGAAATCGTTACCTGTTGCGACCTCCTAAGCAGCCATTGCATCTTGCACCGTCATGTTGAATGCACGGGCCGATAGACTATCTATTTCGATATAATGACACCAAAGTTCGGGGAACTTTGAAATAGCTGAACAAATCTCTAATTACTAACAAGTCTTCTCACAATCTATGCAACACAATAATTTGATAATGAAAGAGTACAACGCTTTCAAAGTTTCTACGATATTCTATTGAATAATCAAGAATCAATTCTATGCAATAACAAAGCGGAATGTTTTCTAGATTTATGCTGAGTGATCTATTGGATCTAGAACTTCTCTTCTCGGGTATCTATCAAAGATTTACTTTGATATATACTCAGGTGTATCAGATAACCATAAAGATTAATTCATACCCCTCTGCAAGTATAACAAGTGATCAACTTTATTATACCCTATATTATGCATGTGACGCCCCCAAATCCGGGTATCTTCTAACCCGATAGATGGTGCTCCACGATACTACAACTCATACAGTCATTTCATTAGTAATAAGATCCTTTCCCAGGTTCATAAACCGAATACATTCTTTGTTATTCATAAGTATATTACATACAAATACTCTAGTCTATTACAAGATAATCAATTATCCATCTTAGCCTTGCCTTTATCTATCTTAGAACTCTCAGTTCGTTCGGCTTTAGCTGCAATCATATGGTTCAAGCAAGAGTAAGCATAACAAGCTCAGCAAGTCTAATAAAGGATCATATGAATATCACATTGAGAATTATATGCTTAACTTCCATAACTGAACAATTAACTATTAAGCATTATTAAACATTTGACTAGTACTTCTCATTTCATAACAATGATTCCAAAGTATATATAATAACTTAGGAATTCTGAACCAGTCAAAAGACCATGAACATACTCTTTTCGTTTTCATACTTGAAAAGGACATCCGGCACTAAGGTCATCCATCCGTCTTTACTTACGAGCACTTCTAGGTGATCAGCCTATTGTACTCTATGTTGATCAACACTCTTCCGTTAAACGTATTTACATTTAACATTTGGCAACCTCGTGTGCCCATCGAATAATCGATGAAAATACTTTTGTTTGTTCATAGACAAACTTACCTTTACATCCGTACCAAATACTTGGCATAGGATAGCGTTAACAGTTCTATATTGAAAGACTTGTACACAAATCAATCAATTCTTCAAGACTTGTCTAGCCGAGTTAAAACAGGCGTCAACTCTTTCTTTAAAACCACTCATGCATCTTATAACATGAATCATAGAAAACTTGGCTAACACGGAGGTTAGACAAGCAATAAGAAAGACTTGCCTTCAAGCGTCTTCGAATATAATATTCAATCAATTCTCAGACTTTACAGGATCTACATGATATATTCACATAGCAAACTATAATTAGTTTATAAACAACTAACTTTATTGTTCTAACCAACTTCTTTCTCTTCTATGTCTTACTTGAATTTATATCGTTAATAAAGTCAATTTGACTTACTATGCTTCGTTACGGCTTGTTAACGTTCTTACGTTATTAACCGACATTTGATCATCATTGGTGAACTACCAACGTTGAATCATTATTCATGGCTTACTTGCTTTGCGTTATTCGTTATGACTTTTGCATTCTTCGTTTAATTCTTATTATACCATACTAAATCTTCTAACGTTATCACTTATAAGTGATTTAAGGTTAGCCTTATCATGTACATTAAGTACCTTCATGTCTAACTATTTGGTTTACCTTCCATTAGAATTAAAACCTAACTTGGTCAACCTTTTTACACTGTCGACGTTGCGGCACGGCATCCCTAGTATAAACTGTGACGCCCCCAAATTCGGGTATCTTCCAACCCGACAGATGGTGCTACACGGTGCTACAGTTCACATATACATTCAATTGAAATACCTCAAAAGAACGAATATGTCTTATATATATATCAAAATAATATTTATATACCCTAGGTTCTTTATAACCAATACATTATCTTTGTCATAATATCAATATTATTTCGTACAAAACCTATACTATTACAAATGTAATCTACGAGTTCGCCTTTGCTTTCCCTTTATCCTTACCGGATCCATCGGTCTGTTCTATCTTAGCTGCATTCATATGGTTCAAGCAAGAACGAGCCTAACTAGCTCAGCAAGTACAACAATTCTAGTAAAATAGCATGCTTGAAACATAGAAATCGTATATCTTCAATAACTGAACAATAGTTACGAAGTACTATTGATAATTAAAAATAGCGGTTCTTTTCATTCATAACGTTTTACAACAACAATATTAAGTAAAACATCAATTCCGGTTCAGGACCGTAAGCATTTCATAAGTACTTTGAAAAGGACATCCCGACACGAAGTCCGTAAGTTCGGCATAACTTACGAGCACGTCTAGGTGATCATCTTATAGTACTCTATATTGATCAACACTACATTCATTAAACGTGTATACGTTTAAGTTGTGGCAACCTCACGTGCCTGTCGTTTGATGACAAAGCCATTTGAGCATACACAATCTACTTTTGAAAACCACAACAATATTAGTTCGGTAAATCCTTATCAACACTTGAATGAATAACATAGTATACGTCTAGCCGAAAGGATTGGCTTTGACATTCCTCAGATACTAACTCATGCGAAGAATACATGAATCACAAAGACTAGTCCAGATCGAACTAGAACAAGGGTTAGAGTACTTGCCTTTAGCGTCTGCTACAATTTATAACACGTGCACTTTACGTCTTTAAGGTCTCTACATTAGATGATAGCATAACATAGAATATTAGGTCATGAATGATCACACATGGTTCCTAAAGAATCTTACCCTTCTTCTCAATCTAAATACGTATTAGATTTGTTATTATTGGTTCCGGTTTTCCGTTAGATAATTCTTACATTCATTTGCAATTGATTTAACTAAACCCTAAGTGTTCATACTTAAGGCTTAATAATAACTTAACAATGTTTCATTATAATCCTCACCTAATTGCTTATCAATTACTATCCACGCTCTATATGTAAACATTCATTATTGTCTTGGTCTTGAGGGTAACGCAATTGCGCGCATGGCTTTTCAGATACTGTACTGCTTCTGGCTGGCTACCTCTTATTACTCAAAATCTGGGCTCATTGACTACTGCTTTGAGTCTCAAGTGCTAATGGTCGTGTTGCGGTGCCATTCTCCAGAAGGTTATGGCCACTTTGGCTCTGCGACGCGGGCTTATTTTTGTTTTGGTGCCATGTATGGCCACTCTGCAATACCTGAACACTTTGGACATATTTTTTTTCAAAAGTTGAAGTTCCCGAACTCGTAACTTCTTCGTTATAAGTCCGAATTGGCTCGTTCAAGAGCCTACGGGTCACAAATTACGTACTCTATGCGTTCATGCAAGAATTTTATCTATTTTACTTCGTTTGCTAAAATTTCACCTATTAGTCCATTTTAACAAAAACGATAAACGTTCGTGAACGTTCAATGCTCGTTTCTTCGTTTTAAGTCAGAATCCGGCCATTTTTGAGTCCGCAACTCTATAATGCCAAATATGACTTGTCTCCATTAAAAACCAATGTTTCCAATGTCAACCACAAAATACGACTTCCATTCCAAGAATTTCACGAATTCGACGATTATCGTCCAATCGTGCAAATTCCGGCGAAATGTTATTACTAGTGATTTGTTTATCATTCTAAACACATTCATTCCATTATCTAGACATCTCAACATATGTATTACAATAAATTATATTCCAATTTGGTTATGGCTTATTTATAAGTTCATAACAACAATTTCTTAATATATGATTTTCATTTCCTTATGGCTTATTCGGCTTAGGTCCATTGCTTATCAACTTCTCCTATGTTCTTAACATCTAAGTTCATTAGATTACACTTCTCTTATCAACCTACCATGATAGAGATGAAGAAGACAAGATCATTTACCTTTGATGATTACTTCACTTCACTTTGCAAAATCTAACAAAAGTTGAAATTGCTTATAAGTGCTTATGGGTTCTAATAAATAAGTTGCTTTGAGAGAGAGTTGTTGGATGAAATTAATCAACCAAATAATGAAATGAGAGCTTTCTATTTATAGGCAATCCAAGGTTAGGGTAGAATGGTCTTTATGGCATCCCACCTCCTTAACTTCCACCTCCTTACTATTCATAACCTAGCAACCAAGTAAACTTGCTAGCCACTTCTATTTCCTGACCATCACAACACTTGGTCACCACACAAAATGTTTGCCCAACAAGTCTACCCACTTTACACTTGGTTTGCTCCATGGATAATGTCCAATTCATTGGGCTTGCTAAGTAATCTAGCTAATTTCCATGTTGGGCTTTGCATTATAATAGTTTAGGCTTCACCTTATTAATCACTTGGGCTTAGTATAAATCCTACATAGGTTTACACCTTATAGCTTATGGACTTGTATTTTATGCAAAGTTACATTAATTCATTTCATTAGGTTTTACTATCTATATTCTCAAATTAAGTCCGCATGCGAATTATTGCGTTTTTCATACTTAGATTATTATTACATAATCCATCTCACCTCGATATTCTAACATTACGTATTTCTCATAAATTCAAAAAAAATTCCCGAGCGATAAACGGTGAATAGTGATTTTCGTAAACTTTCTCGGAAAACATTTATTTTCATCTTGGAAATTCAAACACTTTAATTCTCTCACGTGATTCGAATACTACGATATTCCGACATTTCTAGGTTATAGAACGACATACATCTTATTAACACATATAATAACAAATAATATTATTTTATTCATTAATTAATTCTTTCAAATGTTTTTACAAAGGATCCGAATTTCTCTGTCGTTACATAAATTAGGCGCTGCAGTGCCAATTAATAGGAGACAAGGCCGGATCCCGTATTGTGGCTATATGAACCATTGTCTTTGGGTTTGGCATTCTTGCCGCCTCCCCTGTGCACCAGTTGGCTAAAACAGTTGGTTTTTCCAATGAAACTCCCGGCTTCATAACTTATTCGTTTTACATCCGAATTGGCTCATTCGAAAGCCCACAACTCACCTTTTGGTTCATTTTGAGCGTTCGTTTATCGTTTTCGAGCGTTCAATACTCGTTTTCTTCGTTATAAGCCAGAATTCGACGATTCTCAATTCCACAACTCTTGAATACCCTATCTCACGTGTTGGCATTGAAAACCAATGTTTTCAAGTCACACGATAACTTTTGACCCTTAATCCGAGATTTTTATGTTTTCGACGTTTAACGTCTATTTTCACAAAATTCGCCATAACTTCGTTACTCGTGTTCTATAAGCCAAATCAAATGGAACACTCCATTGATTCATCATCTACATCCTAACCAAATAATATGCACATACCCTAGCTATGATGGCTTTCAAACCGTCCTATCATAACTAAGTTCACGTTCATGACTTTCTTCGATTTTTAACTTACGTAAACACTTACGATTTTCATTCAACCATGACCTATCAATGTTTTCATTATTAATAGACATCCTTATTCCTCCTCACTAAACATGCTCCTCCAATCTACGATTCTCTACGAGAAAGAAATCGAAAAAGATGAGGACTAATGTTTACGAGAATATATGTTACCTTTGTCGTTCTTCGCGTTTTTGATAAACGTCTTTTGGTTTGCTTGGAAGTAGATTGATTATAAGTTTCTAGCTCTTTCTCCCTCTCAATATTTATTGGTCAATCTTTGTAAAACATCAAATGACTAACCCTAGCTTTGTATTTATAGGAAATCAACATGGGGGAAAAATGGTCAAAGAGGCCACCTCCTTACTATTCCCCCTCCTTAACCAATTTAGCCACCAAGTAATCACTTTACTTGGTGGCCAAGTGGCCGGCCCACCTCCTTTATGGATTATCCCATGGGTTGCCCCATGGGTTTTACCCATCTCGTGACCCACCGGTTCGACCCGCGGTTCGATTTCTTAGATTGGGCTTGACTTAAATTAAAATTGGGCCTTGACTTGGGCTTGCTTACTTAATTTATTGGGCTTGCTATTAATCCAAGTCCAATTGTATTATATCAAATCCTTAACTCATAATCAAATAAGAACTACTCGTATTCTACGTGTATAACTCACGTATTCTCTTCGTCAAGTACTCATACGATATTCGTATTATACGTCATACTATTCTTTCTACCATACTCGTATTCAAACAAGTATAATACTCGTATCTCATACGTATAATAACCTAAATGTTTATACGCATTACATTTCCCTTTCGGAAATCTCTTTCACTAACCCTTAGGTTTTATGTCCGCAAGCGAAAACTTTGTTTGCCATAACGGAAATATTATCGGATATTCTATTATATTTTCATATTCTATCATTACGCGTATCTCGGAATTTCGAACCTAAGCTCTGAACAAAATCGAATGAATAGCGTTTTTACGAGAAAATTCTCGGAAAACATTCCTTTTCGTCTTGATAATTCAAAACAATTAATCCTAGCACATAGCCAGAATTGTGACACCCCCAAATCTCGGTACTTCATTACCTCAAGATTCGGTGTTCACTTAATCAAAACATTCATATCTAACTACCCAATCATAATATAATTGAATAATAAAACCTGCCCATACAGGATTACGTTAATCAAAATTATCTCCCAGGTTATCTAACCTTTAATTACAATCATTCAAATGCAAAAATTAAATTATTACATCACATCATTCTTAAAAGTCTATCATCATAACGATAAAACAAAATTACAAGTCTTCATCACTCGTACATTTTTCCCTTTCCTTTGCTAGTTGTAGGTTTATTTACCTTCTTAACCATAGTTGCAATCAGTATATAAATATGCAAGAGTGAGAAAACAAAGCTCACTTGAAATAAGAATAAATAATTGAATAACTTTACAACATTTGCCCAATAATAGGCTCAATAGAACTGAATGATATGTTCTATTAACATTACAACATTTGCCCAATAATACGCTTAATAAAACTGAATGATATGTTCTATTAACATTCTTAAATGTACTACTGAGGGTCTAATGACCACGAACCATGTCCACAATTATAAGTAATCTTTCAACTTTAACTTTAACAGTCATAAGACTATAAGGACTCCACGTACTTAGGGGTATCAATCCTTCGTACAATGTATTGTGCACAAACATTTCAACGCTAAGCGTAAACCCCTACTAATAGGGTTGTTCATCTCAGTATTTAGAGTACAAGTCCGTACCAAAGTAAGTTTGGTTTGGATACATTTCAGGGTAATTTGGAATTCAACGAACATCAACTAAGGATTAGTTGAATAAAAGGTAACAATACTATGTTATGGAATAATCATAACTGAATAAACATTGCATTCTAAGTTAATGCTTTAGGAATAATCTAATATCATAAGTATTGAATAATTTATACACCTAGCTTTGAACAACACTAAGCTAAGGTTAAAATTTTAGAATTGGTTACTAAGCATGCATAACGAATAACAATTTGAATAATAACAACTATTCAACAACTGTATATTGGATTAAATAAACTTGCATGCTATTTGACAAGTTAAGTACAAGAATAACTTGCGTAACGTAAAACCAAGGTTTAGAGAACTTGCATCATCATGAACAAACTAGATACAAGAACTTGCGAAATTATTGTTGGAAGTAAACTTGCATGACAATAATTAAACTAGCTCCACGAAAGTGTAGAGTTAGAAAGCTTGTTCAATTGTAAAAATAGAATTAGAAAACTTGCACAATTGAAAAGAGAAGTTTAGAAACTTGCTCAATTTAAAAAGATAGGTTTAGAAAACTTGCCTCGAGCGTAAGCTATAATATCAAACTCACGTTCACCTACACATAGGTTTAGAACCACAATACCTATTAAATATGCTAATATACCATAACATGTACATTTCTAACCAAACTTATCATTGAAGCACAATTCTTTCATTACTCTTTACATTTTAGAAAATTCCTAAGTGTTTTACTTCGCAACACTTGTCTAACTTTCATTGTGTAAACTAAGTTATCACATAACGCGTTCTCGATTTACTAATCATTTTTGCAACTTTGAACTTACTAAACACAATTCACTATGTTATGTTAACCTTGACATTACCCATTTAACATGCTAACATAATTTCAGACCATGTTATGATGCTTTCCCAAATCAAGAGAACATCGTAAGCTAGAATCTCAAACTGTAGGTATGGTGCAATTTCTTGCGCCATACAAAACTTGGGGCCGTAGCAATTGTGCCATTTTTACCTTGGCACCGGCGTAGCTGCGCCGTTGTTCAGACAGACGCAGAGAAGACTAATGAACAATAGCCTACTTTAGCCCAACAAACACAAATTTCACCCAATAGACAGTAATAATTGTAAGACCCCAACTTATTATAAATAAAATTGAGTTTTCTCTATTTATTATTTTGAAATAATAAGGATTAATTTGATATAATGTTGTGGTTATGGGTGAAATGTGCAAATTTTATAAAATAAGCAAGTGGTTATAAAATAATCATTGTTGTCGGGGAATATTCGTTTGGTCGTAGAATATTATTTTTGTCAAGAATATTCGTACGAAGGCTCAGTCAATTGTGGGCCCCATAATGGAATAACTGTTAGATGAAGAAAATGACAAGCTTGAGTTTTTATAAATAACTTGGCGTAGTTGTTACCAATTAACACTTTGTTGGAATACACGGTGGTTAAAATACGATGAATACGTGTGTGGCACAAAGAGCACTGCAGTATTGCATAAAGATTGTTGAATTATTGATTCTTACGTGAAGGCCTTTACTCAATAATTATTACACGGTAATTCTTCGTTCAATATTTTATTTTATTGATTCAATAATTGTCTGCGTTGATATTTTATATTATTGTTGTTTCAATAATTGTCCTTTGCTTGATATTTTCCATTATCGGATCAATAATTCATATTATTTAAATAATATTATTAGATAACATTATTGGTAATGTCTAGAAAGTTCTGTCAAGGAGAGGTTTGGTCACCTAATTGCGCGCCAGTAAGGAAAAATCCTTATTGGAAAGCCCCCTCTTTCCTGGGAACGGCCTGGTTATCATAATTGTGATCCTGTAATATTATTTGTGAATAATTAAATTATTAATTTTTATGATAAGGAAATATTTATTTTATGTCGATATAAATGAAGGAATTTTTAGCATGAAATAATGTTTGATATATTTTCTGTGGAATTACAATTATTTCTTTGATAAAATATTCATTCAAGTATATATATATATATATATATATATATATATATATATATATATATATATATATATATATATGCATGTGATTAAAGTGGTGTGTGATGGATTTTCGTTGCCTGCCAAGTTTGTTCAAAGATAGTGGGCACCAACCTACTATGGTAAGTATTGCTTCAATAATTCCTGAAATGATTAGAAATTTTGTTTCATCTAATATCATTTCATAGGATTATTGGTCTGAACTTTTTATCAAATTTGGAACTTTTCATGGTAAGGTCTTTGTTCACAGTGCATCGTTTCATAATTACACATTCACTTGGTCATCGTTTCACAAAAGAAAAAAAATTATTTTTTTTTCTCTTCCAAGTTATCTGTTGTGACCCTTATTCTTGAAATTTAATCCATGTTTTGATCTTCATTCTTGAATTTCACTCCACTATAGTTTATTATGGAGTATTATTGAACTTGGATGGTAAAATATGAATCCTAATATATCATCTTACATCTCATTGGATTCGTTCTTTAAAATATTTTTCATCTTCCTCAGTCCTAAATGATGATATTACTGAATATCTTTGGCCCGTAGTGCAAAGATGAATGATTAACTGATGAATATCTTTGGCCCGTAGTGCAAAGATAAATAGGTGTTGAGATGAACATGACCAACTGGTGATACAAATGAATATCTTTGCACAGTAGTGCAAAGATGAATATTTGATTCAAAATGTATATTGATTGATGTTCTGAGGGGATAAATTATTGATGATGGACTTTTAAATCTTAGAAGATAGTAGAATTCTTTCTCTACTTGACTATTCTAATGGATTGTTGTTTCCGCTGCAGTTGTTGATCTAAAACTTGTTGTCTATTATATTTTTATAAGATTTTTCCCTGTTGAAGACTAATGATAAATTGTTGTATATTATCTTAGTCATAATATTCTTTACTGGGCTAGTTGAGCTCACCCTTTTCCTTTTGTTACATTTTTCTTCTCAGGAGGTGAGAACATAGCAGGAACTAGCCGGGGTATGGAGTGATGGTTCAGGATAGATGTATTAGTAGTCCTCACTATTTTGTAAAATAGTGTATCAATAATTGTAATGAGGACTCCTTTTGAGTTTGTATACTCTCTATTAGACTATATTTGTATTCAAACTCACAGTATATGTGTTGTCATATTTTGCATGACAATTGTATTACTGAAGTTGTATTTGTTTCTGTACCATGTATTTGGCGACTCAAAATGGGTGATGTATACCTATTTTGGGGGTGTCACAGTAATAACGTGTAAAATAAATATACAACTATCATAAACATGATTACTAACATATTCAACCACTTAGCACAATTTATCAACAACTAAAGCTATTTTAATTTCTCAATTTTCATATTTTTCATAAAAACTCAATTTTCTTGACATTCATCCTAAAAATCATAACTGTGAATTCATTACATGATCAAACCATCTCATTCAAATTACGTTATGCTTGATTCTTAATGAACTAACATATACAAGCTTCAATTGCCAATTTCACATACTAATTAGCCACTAGAATTGATACTTACATAGTTGCATATGAAAACATATATATACTAACAAAATTTCTACTGATATCCGAAATTAGCATGAATTTCTCGTTTAAGCACAACCTCTAATCACCATATACTCATATAATCACAAGTAATCCCATTGTATAGCAACAATTCAATAATTTGCAATTTACAGATTATATAAAAGTTTGTCGTAGCCTCATACATATATACACATATATATAACACTAAGGTTGTGAACATACCTTCAATTAGCATGTAATTCTTGCTAACCCACTGGAATTTCTTGGAAATCCTAAGTTTTCTCTCAATTTCTCTCAACTCTTCTCTCAATTTTCTGTGAAGCTCTCTAGGCTAGCAAACTAAGTTATGTGCAAAAACCAACTGAATAATAAACGTAAACAAAAGAAACTGATATAGCCTTAATAGCTATAATCAGTTATCAAAATAACGTATATATTATATTTATTATTTTAATTTAATTTGTTTATTTTATTTAAATTCAAAAATTAGAAATTCCAAAAGCCATAAGGCTTGTATGGCAAAACCCTTTAAATTTAAAGAATTAATATCCTTAAACCTTGTTTGGATAAAACTAAATTAAAACTACTTTCATTTATTTTAATAACTCCTTATAATATAGTTATTTGTCACACTATATTTAATTAAGTTTTTATATTTAGTTTAATTAATTCACATAACAATTAATTAAATTAATCATTTAATCACATAACTCAATACAAATAATTAACCATTAAATTGAAATATCAATATAATAATAATTTCCTTAATTCATCAATTATTTATTTAACAAATAATTAACCACATAAAATTAAATCAATTAAACAAATATTTATTCAACGATAAACACATCCATTAAATATTTATATAATTCAATAAATATTTAATATTACAATTAAAAATTCTGGAATGTTACATCATTCCCTCCTTAAAAGGATTCTGTCCTCAGAATCACAATTCAAACAATCAAATCGTCACATTCTTCCCTACTTAAAAAGAGTCTATCCCTAGAATCGAAGACATAGATTAAACAAATAACTCTGGGTAATTTTTCATTATTTCAACTTCGAGTTCCCACGTTGCCTCTTCGATATTGTGGTTTCTCCATATCACCTTCACAGAAGGTATCACTTTATATATGAGCACTTGTTCTTTCCTGTCGACTATCTGGATAGGAATCTCTTCATAAGACAAATCTTTATCGAATTGCTATGGTTCGTACTCGATCACGTGCTTGTAATCGGGTTTATACGGTCGTAACACTGAAACGTGAAAAACATTATAAATGTTTTCCAACTCTGGAGGTAGAGCTACCTCATAAGCCACTTCCCCCACTCTTTGTAGTATTTCGAACGGTCCAATAAATCTTGAGCTGAGCTTTCCTTTCTTGCCAAAACGAATTTTCCCCTTCCAAGGAGAAACTTTTAGGAAAACGAAAGTTCCTACTTCAAATTCACGATTCTGCCTGTGTTGATCGACATACTTTTTACATCTGTCTTGGTTGCTACCAATCTTGTCTCGATGAGTTTGACAACTTCACAGATTTGTTGTACCGATTCTGGTCCCAACAGTTGGCGTTCACTGACTTCATCCCAGCATAGTGGAGTTCTGCACTTTCTGCCGTACAATGCCTCGTAAGGTGGCATGACAATGCTCGCGTGGTAACTGTTGTTGTAGGAAAATTCTACCAACGGTAAATATTCGTCCCAGCTTCCTTTGAAATCCATGTTGCATGCTCTCAGCATATCTTCCAACGTTTGGATTGTTCGTTCGCTTTGCCCGTCGGTTTGCGGATGATATGCTGTACTCATTCGCAACTTGTAGTCTCTTCCAGAAGTTTGATGTGAACCTTGGATCTCTGTCTGATACAATTGATGTGACATTCCAGAATTTAAAATTATAATATTAAATATTTGTTGAATTATATAAGTATTTAATGGATATGTTTATTATTGAATAAATAATTGTTTAATTTGAGTTGATGTGGTATAGTTGATTATTTGTTAAGTAAATAATTAAGGAGTTAAGAAAATTAATTGTTATGAGATTATATACTAATTTAATTTAATAATTAAGCTAGAGAGCTTATGATGATTAAATGAATTATAATATTTTAATTGGAATTTGTAATTAAAATAAGGTGTTAAATAAAATTATAATTTTAAAGGAAATTATAATTATGTGGTAGTGATTTATGTGTTAAAGTAATTTAATAGATTAATATTTGAATTGATTAAATTGATTATTTAATTTAATAGAAGTGTGACAAAGAACCTTGCTATAAAGGAGTTATTAAAATAAATTAAAGGAGTTTAATTTAGTTTTGGCCAAACAAGCCTTAATGCATATTAAGTCTTTAATATAATAGTATTTTTATCAAATAAGGTATAAGGATTAATCAATTTATTTTAATTAGGTTTACCAAACAAGGTGTAAGGGTTAATGTGTTATTTTTAATTAGCCTAGTCAAACAAGCCTTATGTCTTTTGATTTTCAAAATTGAGATAACTGATATCAGTTATATCTAGAGTTATATTATATAATTAATATATATTATTACTATATACGTTATATTTTACTACGTAAGATAGAGTTAGGAGAAGAAAAACTCGAGAAGAAGAAAAGGAAGAAGAAGAAGAAAATTGAGAGAGAATTGAGAGAATCTAAAGAGGGTTTGATAAAGGAATTGGAGAAAAGAGGTATTGTTGATTAAAGGAAGGAAAAATCTTCATCATCTAGCATACAAAGTATTGAGAAGGGAAAATTTGTATGCCAAGTTTTCGAAATGCGAATTTTGGATTGAACGAGTGCAATTTCTTGGGCACGTGATCGATAAAATGGAATTTCGGTAGAGATCCATCCAAAGTCGAGGCCGTGATTAATCGGGATCAGCCGAGGACGCTGCAATCGGAAGTCTGAAGTTTTCTTGGATTGGCGGGGATATTATAGAAGGTTCATACAAGACTTTTCCAAGATCGCAACTCAGTTAACTAATTTAACTCAAAAATTTGTGAAATTTGTTTGGACGGAGAAGTGTGAAGAAAGATTTCAAGAATTGAAGAAGAGGTTGAGTACAACACACTGTGTTATCTCTTAGGACGATCTGAGAAATTTTGTTGTTTATAGTGATGCGTCGCATAAAGGACTTGGTCGTGTGATGATGCAAAGCAAAGAAAGTCATTCTGTATATCATCACGACAATTGAAGGATTACGAGAAGGATATCCACCCACGACTTGGAGTTAGCTGCGATTGTTTTTGCTTTGAAAATTTGGAGGCACTATCTCTACGAGGATAAGTGTGAAATATATCTACGGACCACAAGAGTCGAGAAATATATTTTCACGTAGAAGGATTTGAATATGCATCAAAGAAGATGGTTGGAATTAAATAAGGATTATGACTGAGATTTTATACCATCCGGGTAAAGCAAATGTGGTTGCTGACGCCTTAAGTAGAAAGGGTCGGGAGAAATTGACGATGTTGACTGCTCAGGAGGAGCTAGTTTTAGAAATGGAGAAAATGGAGTTGGAAGTGAAGTATCCCATGGAAATTAATGAGAAGCTATTTCAGATGCAATCAGGTACAACCCTACTAGATAAAGTTAAAGAGGCTCAACTTCAGGACGTTGAATGCAAAAAGGTGACAAAGAAGATATCTGAAGGAACTGAACTAAGATTCAAGACGGATAAGGAAGGAATGTAACGCCCCGAATTTCGGTCTATCTTCACACCCGGATTCCGTACGTCACAAGTACATCCTTCATCCAACATACATCATTATATACCGAAATATAACAACATACATTCTCAAATCCCAAGTTCTCGAAACCTTAGAACCTTTCTCATTACAAATAATTATAATTACATTATTCCTTTCATCTTACAAGAGTGACTTTTATCCACCACCAAGGATACATACAGTTCTTTAAACTAGATGTGACAACCCGAAAATTCGGATTGTCCAGAAATTAAGATTTAAAGAATTAGTTATTAATAAAATGAATTTTTATTAATACTATTCTGTGCTATGTGTTTATTAATCGTTTTATTACCTAGAATGATTATTAATCGGGAGGATTCTGGCTACAAGCTAGATTTAACGAGTAAGAATTTTCAAGACGAAAATAAAAATTTTCCGTGAACAGAAGATTTTTTGGGGAAAAAGACGAAATAAGCACTATTCATCCGTTTCTGCTCAAAGATTTATTTTGAAATTCCGAAAAGTTATTGATTACGTAAAATGTTGAGACGTGATGGAATATTCAATAATATTTCAGTTATGGCAAAAACAAAGTTTTCGCCTGCGGACTCAAAACCTAAGGGTTAGGGAAAGTGAGATCCGAGAATGTAATGAGTACGTATAATAATTAGGGTTATTATGCGTGAGAAATACGAGTATGATACGAGTTATTATATGAGTATATTATGAAGATTAGTACGACGTATAATACGAATATCGTACGAATAATATACGAAGAGAAGACGAGATTACGAGAAAGGAATGCGTAGAATACGATTAGTCTTAATGGACTTTGTGTTCATAGACTTTTGTAGAATCCAATTGGACTTGGATTATGTCAAGCCCAATGATTTGTGAAGTTAAGCCCATGTTAGGCCCAAGAAGAATTATGATTAAACCCGATCCAAAGAAATTAACCGCGGATCGAACCGATGAGTCACTGGATGGGTAAAACCCATGGGGCAACCCATTGGGATGACCCATGGGCATAAGGGGTGGCCACTTGGCCACCAAGTAAGGGTGGTGGCCAAGTTAACTTGGTGGCTAAGTTGTTAAGGAGGTGGGAATAGTAACTTTAGGGGAGAAATAACTATTTTGCCCCTAGCTTTGAAAATCTATAAATAGAAAGCTAATTTTTCATTTTCTAGGATTTTGAAAATCCTATAACTTGAGAAAGAGAGAGAGAGAGAGAGAGAGAGAGAGCTCGGTTGGGAGAGGAGAAGGAAGAGAATGAGCATGAATGCTCGGATCAAAAGTGATCGAGAAATAGAAAAGCTCGCAAATCACCGGCTTTGTATAACGGAAGAGAAATAAAGAAGAACGATAATCTGAACCCTAGTTTCTTCTGAATTTTCTTTAAGTTTTTATGTTCAAAAACATAACTTAATGAGAATAAGGAGTAAAAGATATTGAGAATGAATTCATATGGCTGAAATCATGAAAAAAATAAGAAATAAGAAATTTAGTTTATAAATTTCTTAAGGAAGTATAAGATTCGTAAGGATTTTGAGCGATACGAATGAATTTTATGAATGAGTAGGTCAAATAAGTAAGGAATGGTGTTCTATAACATCAAATTCCAAGAAAAAGTGAAATCGTAATCCAAAATATCGATTAAAAATGAAGAACGAACGAAGAACACGAAGAACATGAAGAACGTTGTTGATGGACAAATTTAAAACCATCGTAGTGTAATTGTTGTTGATGGACAAATTTAAAACCATCGCGTATAAGTTAGTTGCTTATTGCTTGGTTAGGAACGTTAGAAACGTTCATGAATAATGGATTTAAATTGAGCTATAACGAAGTTATGGCGAAATTTTCGTAAAAGATGAACGAGAATTAGAAAGTTAGTAAATGAACCCGAACATGTAGGGTTTCATAAGAATGTAAGAGAACATATAAAATGTGAGTCGTGGACTCAAGAACGAATGAATTCCAAGTTCGAATAACCGAATTACGGACGAACGAACGAAGAACGTTAAAAACGTTAAAATGAACGAAGAGCGAAGATTAAGCCAATTGAATGGCAAGTTAACGATTTCAGAACGAATTTCTGTCCAAGGGAAATCGAAGTATGTAAGATAAGGAAGAAAATGGCTTTGGAACGACCTCGTTCCGAGTTATAACGAAGAAGTTATGAGATCGTAAAGTACGCGTCTCAAACTTGACTTAACACTTAGAAAAATTCTCTAGGGTTTTGGCTCAAAGCCGCGTATTAGAAGTAGCCAGTAAATGGCGAGAGCTAGCCATAATCTTACGGAGAGTGGCGCCACGCACGAGAGATAACAAAGGACTTAGCATGGCCTTGATTTCTGGAAGAGAGCGAGAGAGAAGTAGGGTCGGCCGCAGTGATGAGAGAGAAGAAGAGAGAACGGCACGCAAGCCAGTCACGGCAGCAGAAAGCAATGCCAGAAATGAGATTTTTAGTTCTCAGTTACTGGAGGATGTGCAAGAAAGAAGTATGAACATGTAGTTCACTTAATGTAACATCTAATCAAGTGTTTAAAACCTTTAATAAAGGTTGAACGAAAAGATTAAACGAGAATAAAAGACAAAGAATGTAGATGCAGGTTACGAAACCGATGTCCGGGGACCGTAGTCACGATAAACGAACGTGAGGGATTGCTATGGTTGTGATTCCTTAGACGTTGGTTGACGATGTAAATGTATAACATTTTGATGTTATGACATGGCATTGTTAGATGAATGTAAAGCATTTAGACGCTGTGAACGCAACGTTGTTGCGATGAACGATCGGTCTTAGCATACAATGGGTATGTAAGGCTTCGACATTAAGAAAAAATAATGAACATGGGGTTCATGGAATGGATAACGATCGAAAGAAATTAAAACCTTGAGTAAAGGTTGAATGAGAGATTAAGAGACGAGCAACGTGAACGTTGAATACGTAAACGATCCTCGTGAATCGTATTCGCGTTTGACAAACGTGCTAAGTATACCCTGGTTGTATGACTTAGACGTTGATGAATGTAGTAAGTAAGATACGAATGGTATCAAGAAAGCCGTATCGAACGGTAATGAGATTAATGAAAGCCGAATGTGGATCGGATAAGAATGAATCCTGAGGTATGGCAATTACTTGCCAAAAAGCCAAAAAGGAATAAGAAATTAACTTAACGAACATTATAATTTAATAGTTCGTATAAGTTAAGAGAAGTTAAGTTGTGGTACAATCGTAACTTTGATAGTTGACATATAGAAGTGGGCTAAACAATTCCTCAGAGAGCGAAGGTATATACTGAACCGGCAATCGATCTAACTCACCGTGATGGCGGTGTAGATGAGACGATCTTTTTGTTGGTTGTTTGTGGAAACCACTCAGAGTACCATATGGACTACTAGCAGAGAAGAAGCGATGTGTCTTGAGTCCTAGAGAAGTATAAGAAGAAGATAAGAATGTAAATCATCAAAGATGATGAAGCGTTTTGAGTTAGACATCTCCGTATGTCATGAAACCGTAAACCCGATAATGAAAGTTAGTCAGCGTAAAAATTATATTGTAAGAACGCGAACCTTAAGAAGTAAAGTTAAGTAAACCAATGCATAAGTCAAGTATATGACTAATTGGTGTATTTGTTATTTCCTTATGTGTTATAGGGATTGGAATGAGCAGTTCAGCATAAGCTCTAGCTGTGCGTAAGACAAGTTTCCTAACTTCATTCATATTTTAAATGGATGCTAGTTTCTAAAACTTCTCAGATGTTGAACTTGAGAAGTTCTGTCTATGTGTGAATGTGTGATATTTGTACAAGGTGGTAAAACGTATGAGGCCTTGTGCCACAATTTGAACACTTCGGTGTTTCTATAAGATGAACTGTTCTATGTTTGAACTATTCAATAAAAGAATGTTCTGTTTATACATGAACCGTTATTGTTAAGTCTGTGCTATTGATTCTAGCCAGACAGAATGTGCATGAAAGAGAGTAGAGAATGAAAGTATTTCAAAGTGCATGTAACTAATGTTTTAAGATGATATGAATCAAGACTATTCCTATTATTCAAGATGCTTCATAACCTTTGTTCGATTATTGAAGTCTGAAAAGAATGGTTAAATTCTTGAAGTTGTTTGTTCAACTGTTATGACTTGCTGGGCAATTGAATGCTCACACTTGCTTTAAATGAAAAACAATTTCAGCGAACGATGTTAGAAAGAACTTAAGGATTCCGGAAAGATCAAGCTGATCGGTATCCAGACGAAGTGTCATTCAGTTTATGAATGTGCGTGAAGAGCAAGTGAAGACTTGTAATATAGAATGATAGAATTAAACTATAGACTAGTTTAATGAACTGTATGTATCCTTGGTGGCGGATAAAAGTCACTCTTGTAAGATGAAAGGAATAATGTAATTATCATTATTTGTAATGAGAAAGGTTCTAAGGTTTCGAGAACTTGGGATTTAAGAATGTATGTTGTTATATTTTGGTATATAATGATGTATGCAGAATGAAGGATGTACTCGTGACGTACGGGATCCAGGTGTGAAGATAGACCGGATCTCGGGGCGTTACAGTTTGGTATCTGAGCTGATAGGTTATAAACCTTAGGTATGACTACCTAAGACTATAATCGTAAAGAGAAGGATAAGAAGATCACCACGTGATCATAGTAAATCGTAGTAATAGATGAGGTGTTAAACGATGAATGATTTATAGCTAATGTTATGAATGAATGGTACTACAAAGTAGTACGGGAAGAAGAACTCAAATAGAGTTGTAAAGGATAGTATACAAATTAAAGAAAATTCGTATTAAGAAAAGAGAAATTTAGAAGTTTTAAGATTTCGATTGAGGACTCATGTGATAGCTGAGTTGTATGAACCTTTGTTATAGGCAGAGGTTTGTGCTTTGGTGTAACAACTACTCAGTTATTACAGTGATAATCATTGGAATTGGTCACGCTATTAAGATGTATATGACGAGAAGGTGAATCTTTTCTCATGTATATACTTGATAGATAGAGAACGATAAGGTAAGTGCGAGTTCTTGAAACTCATACTTATGGTAAGTTCGTGACTCATAATAATATGGTATGTTTTTGAATGTTTCAGCGAATGGACGCCTAAGGTCTGTCTGGATATTCTTAAACTCATACTATTGTGGGAAGTTCCTGAACTCATAATGTGTGGTAAGTTGATGGACTGTACTGAGGTATAGGAATGTTTAGACTGAAAACGAAGTATTTTCAGTAGACTTAGCATTGAAGGTGCTAGAGAAGATTAAGTATTGTCGCAAGTAAGACAATGAAGGAAGATGGAGAATAGGATATTCCAAGTCATCTAGATATGCTAGATTTCAAAATTTCTTGAAATCGTGCTGATGTGCGCATTTTTAAAATGAAAGAATTGGTTCAGCTTTTGGAACCAATGGTTTTTTAAAGGACTATTCTTGGTATGTCTTTGCTAATTGTTTCAGCTAGACAAAAATTGGTTTTAAAAAATCAAAATGAATTTTATATCATCTGTGCATTTGATGCAAAGATGGTAAAAGGATGGAGTTATTAATGCAATTAAACCTGGTGTTGGATTTGATCTTAGGATCAAGAACCTGCTATGGTATGATGTATAATGACGAAGTCATAAACTGACGAAGTCCTCAATGTACTGTGAAGAGTGCGGTATCATGACATCATAAAACGTTTTGATGTATTGCGAAAGAATTTAAAGAAGTAGTCGATGTCAATTGAGTTGACTAGACGAATGTTTCAAGTTGATGTCCAATTTATTGGTATGGTCTATGCTACTTGATTTGGCTAAGACGAATGGTATGTCATGATTAAAAGAAAATCGAGCTTTCTTTGAAGAGCTATGCCAAACCAAATTGTTTTGGTGCGGAATCTAAGGAGTAAGTCTGATGTGAACATACTCTGAAATGGGGTTATACGATGGGTTGATCACCTACGTATGGAAGAGGTAGTTTACCTTCTTTGTGATTGTAAACTGACCGTGGAAAGAAAGGTTACGGCGTCATGCTTGAAAACCTAGTAAGAGTTCATGGTCAATTTGACCCCTCAGCAAACGTATGAAATGTTTTAAAGGAATTCTTATATTCCTCGCTATTCCTTCTACATCATGATTCTTGATAGGTTATGGAGGTTAGGAATGATGGAAAGATAAGAACTTCTTTGAAGAGAAGTTGAGAAGAAAAGTAAGCTAAAATTTCGAGGGCGAAATTCTGTGAAGAAGGGGTGAATGTGATGACCCGGGTATGGGTATGGTTTGAAGAAATTTCGAGGACGGAATTTTTATAAGGGGGGAAGGATGTGACAACCCGAAAATCCGGATTGTCCAGAAATTATGATTTAAAGAATTAGTTATTAATAAAATGAATTTTTATTAATACTATTCTGTGCTATGTGTTTATTAATCGTTTTATAACCTAGAATGATTATTAATCAGGAGGATTCTGGCTACGAGCTAGATTTAACGAGTAAGAATTTTCAAGACGAAAATAAAAAAAATTCGGGAACAGAAAATTTTTCTGGGAAAAAGACGAAATAGGCACTATTCATCTGTTTCTGCTCGGAGATTTATTTTGAAATTCCGAGAAGTTATTGATTACGTAAAATGTTGAGACGTGATGGAATATTCAATAATATTTCAATTATGGCAAAAACAAAGTTTTCGCCTGCGGACTCAAAACCTAAGGGTTAGGGAAAGTGAGTTCCGAGAATGTAATGAGTACGTATAATAACTAGGGTTATTATGCGTGAGAAATCTGAGTATGATACGAGTTATTATCTCTGAGTATATTATACGAAGATTAGAACGACGTATAATACGAATAATATCTGAAGAGAAGGCGAGATTACGAGAAAGGAATGCGTAGAATACGATTAGTCTTAATGGACTTTGTGTTCATAGACTTTTGTAGAATCCAATTGGACTTGGATTATGTCAAGCCCAATGATTTGTGAAGTTAAGCCCAAGTTAGGCCAAAGAAGAATTATGATTAAGCCCGATCCAAATAAATTAAGTGGATCGAGCCAGGTGAGTCACTTAGGATGGGTAAAACCCATGGGGCAACCCATGGGGATGACCCATGGGCATAAGGGGCGGCCACTTGGCCACCAAGTAAGGGTGGTGGCCAAGTTAACATGGTGGCTAAGTTGTTAAAGAGGTGGAAATAGTAACTTTAGGGGCGAAATGACTATTTTGCCCCTAGCTTTGAAAATCTATAAATAGAAAGCTAATTTTTCATTTTCTAGGATTTTGAAAATCCTATAACTTGAGAGAGAGAGAGAGAGAGAGAGAGCTCGGTTGGGAGAGGAGAAGGAAGAGAATGAGCATGAATGCTCGGATCAAAAGTGATCGAGAAATAGAAAAGCTCGCAAATCGCCGGCTTTGTATAACGGAAGAGAAATAAAGAAGAACGGTAATCCGAACCCTAGTTTCTTCTGAATTTCTTTAAGTTTTTATGTTCAAAAACATAACTTAATGAGAATAAGGAGTAAAAGATATTGAGAATGATTTCATATGGTTGAAATCATGAAAAAAAATAAGAAATACGAAATAAGAAATTTAGTTTATAAATTTCTTAAGGAAGTATAAGATTCGTAAGGATTTTGAGCGATCCGAATGAATTTTATGAATGAGTAGGTCAAATAAGTAAGGAATGGTGTTCTATAACATCAAATTCCAAGAAAAAGTGAAATCGTAATACAAAATATCGATTAAAAATGAAGAACGAACGAAGAACACGAAGAACACGAAAAACGTTGTTGATGGACAAATTTAAAACCATCGTAGTGTAATTGTTGTTGATGGACAAGTTTAAAACCATCGTGTATAAGTTAGTTGCTTATTGCTTGGTTAGGAACGTTAGAAACGTTCATGAAGAACGGATTAAAATTGAGCTATAACGAAGTTATGGCAAAATTTTCGTAAAAGATGAACGAGAGGAGAGAAAGGCGCGGTATACGGCAATACCGAGTGTAGAAAGCAATGCCGTAAATGAGATTTTTAGTTCTCGATTCTTTGGAGGATGTGCAAGAAAGAAGTATGAACATGTCATTCACGTAATGTAACATCCAATCAAGTATTTTAAATCTTTAATAAAGGTTGAACGAAAAGATTAAACGAGAATAAAAGACAAAGAATGTAGATGCGGGTTACGGAACCGATGTCCGGGGACCGTAGTCGCGATAAACGAACGTGAGGGATTGCTATGGTTGTGATTCCTTAGACGTTGGTTGACGATGTAAATGTATAACATTTTGATGTTATGACATGGCATTGTGAGATGAATGTAAAGCATTTAGACGCTGTGAACGCAACGTTGTTGCGATGAACGATCGGTCTTAGCATACAACAGACTTTATGGCTTCGACATTAAGAAAAAATAATGAACATGGGGTTCATGGAATGGATGATGATCGAAAGAAATTAAAACCTTGAGTAAAGGTTGAATGAGAGATTAAGAGACGAGCAACGTGAACGTTGAATACGTAAACGATCCTCGTGAATCGTATTCGCGTTTGACGAACGTGCTAAGTATACCCTGGTTGTATGACTTAGACATTGATGAATGTAGTAAGTAAGATACGAATGGTATCAAGAAAGCCGTATCGAACGGTAATGAGATTAATGAAAGCCGAATGTGGATAGGATAAGAATGAATCCTGAGGTATAGCAATTACTTGCCAGAAAGCCAAAAAGGAATAAGAAATTAACTTAACGAACATTATAATTTAATAGTTCGTATAAGTTAAGAGAAGTTAAGTTGTGGTACAATCGTAACTTTGATAGTTGACATATGAGAGCTAGGATAAACAATTCCTTTAGAGAGCGAAGGTATATACGAAACTGGCAACCGATCTAACTCACTGTGATGACAGTGTAGATGAGACGGGAACTTGTTTGTTGGTTGTTTGTGGGAAACCACTCAGAGTACCATATGGACTACTAGTAGAGAAGCGATGTGTACTGAGTCCTAGAGAAGTATAAGAAGAAGATAAGAATGTAAATCGTCAAAGATGATGAACGTTTTTAGTAAGACATCTCCGTATGTCATGAAACCTTAAACCAGTAATGAAAGTTAGTCACGTAAAATTATATTGTAAGAACGCGAACCTTAAGAAGTAAAGTTAAGTAAACCAATGCGTAAGTCAAGTATATGACTAATTGGTGTATTTGTTATTTCCTTATGTGTTATAGGGATTGGAATGAGCGATTCAAAGTAAGTCGTAGTCATATCATGTAAGACAAGTTTCCTAACTTCATTCATATTTTAAATGGATGCTAGTTTCTAAAACTTCTTAGATGTTGAACTTGAGAAGTTACATGCTATATGCGAATGTGTGATATTTGTACAAGGTGGTAGAACGTATGAGGCCTTGTGCCACAATTTGAACACTTCGGTGTTTCTATAAGATGAACTGTTCTATGTTTGAACTATTCAATAAAAGAATGTTTTGTTTATACATGAACCGTTATTGTTAAGTCTGTGCTATTGATTCTAGCCAGACAGAATGTGCATGAAAAAGAGTAGAGAATGAAAGTATTTCAAAGTGCATGTAACTAATGTTTTAAGATGATAGGAATCAAGACTATTCCTATTATTCAAGATGCTTCGTAACCTTTGTTCGGTTATTGAAGTCTGAAAAGAATGTTTAAATTCTTGAAGTTGTTTGTTCAACTGTTATGACTTGCTGGGCAATTGAATGCTCACACTTGCTTTAAATGAAAAACATTTTCAGCGAACGATGTTAGAAAGAACTTAAGGATTCTTGAAAGATCAAGCTGATCGGTATCCAGACGAAGTGCCATTCAGTTTATGAATGTGCGTGAAGAGCAAGTGAAGACTTGTAATATAGAATGATAGAATTAAACTATAGACTAGTTTAATGAACTGTATGTATCCTTGGTGGCGTATAAAAGTCACTATTGTAAGATGAAATGAATAATGTAATTATCATTATTTGTAATGAGAAAGGTTCTAAGGTTTCGAGAACCTGGGATTTAATAATGTATGTTGTTATATTTCGGTATATAATGATGTATGCAGAATGAAGGATGTACTCGTGACGTACGGGATCCGGGTGTGAAGATAGACCGGATCTCTGGGCGTTACAAGGAATACTTAGATTCGAGAGTAGAATTTGGGTACCACCAGTCACAGAGATTAAGGAAGACATTTTGAGCGAGGCTCATAGTTCACGATATTCGATTCAGCCTGGTAGTACCAAGATGTATCAAGATCTTCGACAACATTTCTGGTGGCCGAATTTGAAATGTGGTGTTGCAGAATGTGTTGCCAAGTGTTTGACCTGTCAGAAAGTGAAAGCAGAACATCAGAGACCGAGTGGATTGCTACAACCATTGTAGATCCCAGAATGGAAATGGGAACATATTACAATGGACTTCGTGGTTGGCCTTTCGACAACTCAGAAAGGCTACGATGCAGTATGGGTTATCGTTGACCGACTGACGAAATTTGCACATTTCCTTTCGATAAAAATCAGATTCAACTTAGATCAGTTGGCAAGGTTATATGTAAAAGAGATTGTTTCGAGGCACGGAGTGTCGGTGTCAATTATTTTAGATAGGGATCCGCGCTTTATATCGAACTTTTGGAAACGTCTACATGAATGCATGGGTACGCAATTGCGGATGAGTACGGCATACCGCCCTCAAATAGATGGACAAAGCGAAAGAACGATTTAAACATTAGAAGATATGCTAAGAGCATGTGTGATGGACTTTAAAGGAAATTGGGATGATCACCTACCGTTAGTAGAGTTCGGCTACAACAACAGTTACCACGCTAGTATAGGCATGCCGCCTTATGAAGCGTTATACGACAGAAAATGAAGAACTCCACTTTATTGGGATGAAGTTGGCGAAAGACAATTGCTAGGGCGAAATGGTACAAGCAGATGCAATGAGAAATAGTTAAAGTGATCCAGGAAACACGGTGGTAGCGACTCAAGATAGACAAAAGAAATACGCTGATCCACATCGTAAAAATATCAAATTTGAAACAGGTAGTTATGTTTTCTTGAAGGTCTCTCCCTGGAAAGGGAAGATCCGGTTCGGAAAGAAAGGGAAATTAAGCCCATGATTTATTGGACCATTTGAAGTACTACGAAGAATCAGAGAAGTCGCGTATGAGGTAGCCTTACCTCCAGCACTCGAGAATGTCCACAACGTCTTCCATGTTTCTGTGTTACGATCCTACAAAGCCGATTACAAGCATGTAATTGAATACGAACCCCTACATTTTGAAAAAGACTTATCTTACGGAGAAATTCCTGTTCAAATTGTCGACAGAAAAGAACAAGTTCTCAGAAATAAAATAATACCTTTTGTTAAGGTAATTTGGAGGAACCACAACGCTGAAGAAGCTACGTGGGAACTCGAAGAAAATATGATGAAGAATTACCCTCATTTATTTACTTAAATTATGTGTAGCGATTCTCGGGGGATGAGAATCTTTGTAAGAAAGGTGGGGAGAATGTAACGGGTCGAAATTATTGAGTCGTGATTCGGGGACGTAATCCGATTTAAGGGGGAAGATGTGATTTAACGAGATATTTGTAATTTAATTCTTAATATTTATTTAATTAAATAAATAATTTCGATGATTTAATTATTAGATTAAATAATTAATTAATGCAATTGTGATAGATTAATTTAATTATATGTGTTATATTTATTAAATTAATGTGGAGAATAATTAGTATTCAAGTATGCATTTATACGAGCTTATGAATTAAAAGAAATATTTAATAAGCCTAATGTTGTTTTAATTATGTAATAATAAAGCAGTTAGGGTTTAGGTTTATTTATTAATTAATATGTTTTATAAATTCTTTTAATTTAAATAGGATTTAAAATTAGACAAATATAGTTTAGACCCAATTAATTTTAATGGCCCAAATAAATTAACCACAGTTTGTCCCAAATATTAGAAAAGTCCAATTAAATATTTTAAACCTTATTTAATTATTTTATTGGGTATTACACTAACGGCACGTTAGGGTTTTTAATCCTGAGATTAGGGTTTCTAATCTCTTAATAGGGTTTATTAATTTTAAACCTTATCCGATCAACCATTAATCAAAATCTATATACAGTACAAACACGTATTCATCGATACAATTATTTTAATTGCATTTTCTATCGAACCCATATCCAGAAATTAGGGTTAGGGTTTCTAAAGCTATTAAACATAACTCTAATCTAATTTCTCAGCTAATAAACAAATTGACTAATTCTCAAGACTCGTATCACAGATACTCAGTACAATATTAACAGTCAATATTAAATAATAATAAAAAAAAAAAAATTTATTCATAAAATTTGGATTATTCGAAATCCCGGGTTATCACAATATTCACCCCTCCTTAAAAGGATTCTGTCCTCGGAATCACCGCTTTCTTATTCTCTACAATCTTTTAAAGTTGTATCATCAATTCATTTTTTTATCACCACAATATTCATTTGTGTCTCAAATTCTAACCTGTGACTTGGATCTATAAAAGAAAACAATTAATTCACAGTGATATCTAACTCATAATACTCGCGTAATAAAATTTCTAAATGAAATCGTTACCTGTTGTGACCTCCTGGGCAGCCACTGCATCTTGCACCATTATGTTGAATGCACGGGCCGATGGTCTTCCTGGCTGTGCAGGTCCTCGAATCGCCAAGGTTCCGCTACTGGGTCCCTTGTTGCCACTTTCCTTCTCCGTATTTCTCTTCGGACAATTTCGTACCAGATGATCCGTCGATCCACACGCAAAGCAACCTTGTATCTTCTTTGGATTGGGACAATTGGGCGACATGTGTCCTTCTTGCCCACAGTTATAGCAAACTCCCTTCTTCTTCAAACAAACTCCAGAATGGTTTTTCGTCAAACATACCACACTTATGAGTTCAGGAACTTGCCACAATTATATGAGTGCATGAACTTATCATAGTCAGACCTTTGGCGTCCATTAGCTGAGGGGTTCAAAATATTTCATATAATTATGAGTCATTAACTTACCATAAGTATGAGTTTTAAGAACACACAAATTAATCTTAATCACATATTCATATAGAAAATAAAGATTTCATTCATACAAACATATTTATATTTACATATGTTCACACATTGTTCTCGATATTACAACACTTAATATCATAACCTACTACCAAAAGTTACTACCGCTTATATCTAAGTTGTCTACCGTCCACTCCTTCACCAGTCTTCTTCTTGATGGGACACTTATTGAATCCGTGACCCGTTCTCCCACATGAATAATACTTCCTCATATTCATCTTATGACAATGTATGGAAATATGTCCTTCCTGCTTATAATTGAAGCACACGTTCTTCCACATCATGCATTCTCCCGCGTGAGTCTTTCCACACTTGCTACAAGCTTGCTTCTTCTTCGAGTTTGACTTTTCAGAATTAGGGTTGTCATTGTCCCTCTTTCTCTTTTTCTTGCCTTTCTGCTGTTTGATTGTTCCTTCAGACGATCCACCACCTTCAGTCTTCATCCTTTCCACCTGCGCCTTGAGCTCGTTCCGTTCTTCAGTCATTTCGCGTAACGCTCGCTCCGTCTTCCACAATTCCTCCAAGAGAAATACTTTACTCCGGAGTTCTTGGACATCTGCAGATTCTTAATCTTTCTCTCCAACTTTGGTCTTATTCCCTTTCTCCACCTTAGCTTCTTTGGACTCTGCCTCCTCATCACCACTCAGATACATCTCGGGATAATCGTCATGATCACTCCCCAAATTGACCATAGGTTCACCTTCTCCCACCTTCTCAACTGATTTGCTTTATGATGGCACCTCGGCTACTGGAATTGGTGCAATAGCCACTAACATCTCCGCACTCATTTCATCTTCTCCATACATCCTACAATCAGTCTAAATGACTTGATTAATACTTCTCCAGTACGAACTTCTCACACTATGTGTCAACATATCTCACTATTGATATATTTCGACAATCCCTCACTTAGTACTCTAAATGAGTATTCTCTATCTCTCTTATGGTTATAATCCTAGGGTTTCCCCATCCCACTTAAGGTTTATAACCTTCAGCTTTGATACCAACATGTGACACCCCCAAATCCGGCTTACTTGACCCCCCGAGTTTGGTGATCACGATCCACAATATAAATAACATTTAACTACCCATTTAATTATAAATAAGAACATACACTTCATTAACTGATATAGTTAATACATTACCCCAGGTTCTCTAACCTTAACATTACAAACATACCCTTTTGTTATACAAAAAGGGTTCACAAATACAACATAACAATAATGTTCATAAAACTATGTTATCACTATGCATTTGACTAGTACTTCTCATTTCATAACAATGATTCCAAAGTATATATAATAACTTAGGAATTCTGAACCAGTCCAAAGACCATGAACATACTCTTTTCGTTTTCATACTTGAAAAGGACATCCGGCACTAAGGTCATCCATCCGTCTTTACTTACGAGCACTTCTAGGTGATCAGCCTATTGTACTCTATGTTGATCAACACTCTTCCGTTAAACGTATTTACGTTTAACCTCGCGTGCCCATCGAATAATCGATGAAAATACTTTTGTTTGTTCATAGACAAACTTACCTTTACATCCGTGCAAATACTTGGCATAGGATAAGCGTTAATGACTCTATATCGAAAGTCTTGTACACAAATCAATCAATTCTTCAAGACTTGTCTAGCCGAGTTAAAACAGGCGTCAACTCTTTCTTTAAAACCACTCATGCACCTTATAACATGAATCATAGAAAACTTGGCTAACACGGAGGTTAGACAAGCGATAAGAAAGACTTGCCTTCAAGCATCTTCGAATATAATATTCAATCAATTCTCAGACTTTACAGGATCTACATGATATATTCACATATCACACTATAATTAGTTTATAAACAACTAACTTTATTGTTCTAACCAACTTCTTTCTCTTCTATGTCTTACTTGAATTTATATCGTTAATAAAGTCAATTTGACTTACTATGCTTCGTTACGGCTTGTTAATGTTCTTACGTTATTAACCGACATTTGATCATCATTGGTGAACTACCAACGTTGAATCATTATTCATGGCTTACTTGCTTTGCGTTCTTCGTTTAATTCTTATTATACCATACTAAATCTTCTAACGTTATCACTTATAAGTGATTTAAGGTTAGCCTTATCATGTACATTAAGTACCTTCATGTCTAACTATTTGGTTTACCTTCCATTAGAATTAAAACCTAACTTGGTTAACCTTTTTACACTGTCGGCGCTGCGGCGCGGCATCCCTAGTATAAACTGTGATGCCCCCAAATCCCTAACTTGGTCAAAAGAATATTTACATACCCTAGGTTCTTTATAACCAATACATTGTCTTTGTCATAATATCAATAGTATTCCGTACAAAACCTATACTATTACAAATGTAATCTACGGGTTCGCATTTGCTTTCCCTTTATCCTTGCTGGATCCATCGGTCCATTCTGTCTTAGCTGCATTCATATGGTTCAAGCAAGAATGAGCCTAACTAGCTCAGTAAGTACAATAATTCTAGGAAAATAGCATGCTTGAAACATAGGAATCGTATATCTTCAATAACTGAACAATAGTTACAAAGTACTATTGATAATTCAAAATAGCACTTCTTTTCATTCATAATGTTTTACAACAACAAAATTAAGTAAAACATCAATTCCGGTTCAGGACCGTAAGCATTTCATAAGTACTTTGAAAAGGACATCCTGGCACGAAGTCCGTAAGTCCGGCATAACTTACGAGCACGTCTAGGTGAAAAGCCTATAGTACTCTATGTTGATCAACACTACATTCATTAAACGTGTATACGTTTAAGTTGTGGCAACCTCACGTGCTTGTCGTTTGATGACAAAACAATTTGAGCATACACAATATACTTTTGAAAACCACAACAATATTAGTTCGGTAAATCCTTATCAACACTTGATAGAATAACATAGCATACGTCTAGCCGAAAGGATTAGCTTTGACATTCCTCAGATACTAACTCATGCGAAGAATACATGAATCACAAAGACTAGTCCAGATCAAACTGGAACAAGGGTTAGAGTACTTGCCTTTAGCGTCTGCTACAATTTATAACACGTGCACTTTACGTCTTTAAGGTCTCTATATTAGATGATAGCATAACATAGAACATTAGGTCATGAATGATCACACATGGTTCCTAAAGAATCTTACCCTTCTTCTCAATCTAAATACATATTAGATTTGTTATTATTGGTTTCGGCTTTCCGTTAGATCATTCTTACATTCATTTGCAATTGATTTAACTAAACCCTAAGTGTTCATACTTAAGGCTTAATAATAACTTAACAATGTTTCATTATAATCCTCACCCAATTGCTTATCAATTACTATCCACGCTCTATATATAAACATTCATTATTGTCTTGGTCTTGAAATTTGTATGCTGCGGCTTATTATATTATAATATTGTATGCGTATTGCTATGCTACCTCTTATTGCTCAAAAATCCGGGCTATCTTTGCGTGCGAGTCTCAGTGTTAATAATGGTCGTATTTGGCACCATTCTCGAGAAAGGTATGGCCACTTTGTATGCTGCTGGCTTGGCTTATTTGCCTTGAAATTTGGCCGCTTGGCACTTGATTCTGTGCACCAGACACTTTGGACATATTTTTTTCAAAAGTTGAAGTTCCCGAACTCGTAACTTCTTCGTTATAAGTCCGAATTGGCTCGTTCAAGAGCCTACAGGTCACAAATTATGTACTCTATACGTTCATGCAAGAATTTTATCTATTTTACTTCGTTTGCTAAAATTTCACCTATTAGTCCATTTTAACGAAAACGATAAACGTTCGTGAACGTTCAACGCTCGTTTCTTCGTTTTAAGTCAGAATCCGGCCATTTTCGAGTCCGCAACTCTATAATGCCAAATATGACTTGTCTCCATTGAAAACCAACATTTCCAATGTCAACCACAAAATACGACTTCCATTCCGAGAATTTCACAAATTCGACGATTATCGTCCAATCGTGCAAATTCCGGCGAAATGTTATTACTAGTGATTTGTTTATCATTCTAAACACATTCATTCCATTATCTAGACATCTCAACATATGTATTACAATAAATTATATTCCAATTTGGTTATGGTTTATTTATAAGTTCATAACAACAATTTCTTAATATATGATTTTCATTTCCTTATGACTTATTCGGCTTAGGTCCATTGCTTATCAACTTCTCCTATGTTCTTAACATCTAAGTTCATTAGATTACACTTCTCTTATCAACCTACCATGATAGAGATGAAGAAGACAAGATCATTTACCTTTGATGATTACTTCACTTCACTTTGCAAAATCTAACAAAAGTTGAAATTGCTTATAAGTGCTTATGGGTTCTAACAAATAAGTTGCTTTGAGAGAGAGTTGTTGGATGAAATTAATCAACCAAATAATGAAATGAGAGCTTTCTATTTATAGGCAATCCAAGGTTAGGGTAGAATGGTCTTTATGGCATCCCACCTCCTTAACTTCCACCTCCTTACTATTCATAACCTAGCAACCAAGTAAACTTGCTAGCCACTTCTATTTCTTGACCATCACAACACTTGGTCACCACACAAAATGTTTGCCCAACAAGTCTACCCACTTTACACTTGGTTTGCTCCATGGATAATGTCGAATTCATTGGGCTTGCTAAGTAATCTAGCTAATTTCCTTGTTGGGCTTTGCATTATAATAGTTTGGGCTTCACCTTATTAATCACTTGGGCTTAGTATAAATCCTACATAGGTTTACACCTTATAGCTTATGGATTTGTATTTTATGCAAAGTTACATTAATTCATTTCATTAGGTTTTAATACCTATATTCTCAAATTAAGTCTGCATGCGAATTATTGCATTTTCCATACTTAGATTATTATTACATAATCCATCTCACCTCGATATTCTAACATTACGTATTTCTTGTAAATTCAAAAAAAATTCCCGAGCGATAAACGGTGAATAGTTATTTTCGTAAACTTTCTCGGAAAAGATTTATTTTTGTCTTGGAAATTCAAACACTTTAATTCTCTCACGTGATTCGAATACTACGATATTTTGACATTTCTAGGTTATAGAACGACATACATCTTATTAACACATAAAATAACAAATAATATTATTTTATTCATTAATTAATTCTTTCAAATGTTTTTACAAAGGCTCCGAATTTCTCGGTCGTTACATTCTTCCCCCCTTATAAAGATTATGTCCTCAGAATCTCGCCCTATATTACTCAAACAAAAGAGGATAATTCTTCTTTATCTCCTCTTCCAATTCCCACGTTGCTTCCTCGACATCGTGGTTCTTCCATAACACCTTTACTGATGATATTACCCTGTTTCACAGAACTTGCTCTTTTCTATCGATGATTTGAATCGGCATCTCTTCATATGTTAAATCTTTCTCAATTTGAATAGGCTCCAAATTCTATCACGTGCTTGTAATCTGGTTTGTAAGGGCGTAATCTTTGAAGCGTGAAATACATTATGTATTCGCTCTAGAGTGCGGAGGTAACGCTATCCTATAAGCTACCTCACCTACCCGTTCTAATACCTCAAAAGGTCCTATAAACCTTGGGCTTAGTTTTCCCTTCTTTCCAAAGCGTATCTTTCCTTTCGAGGAGATACCTTTAGAAATCGTATCTGAGCCTACCTCAAACTCTCTATTCTCTCGATGTAAGTCCGCGTATTTCTTACATACATCTTGGTTGCTGCGGCGAGACGCATGCGAATCAACTTCACCACCCATCCATTTCTTTGCACCAATTACGGTCCTAGCATTGGCGTTCTCCCACTTCATCCCAAAACAACGGCGTTGCATTTCCTTCCATACAAAGCTTCATACGGTGGCATACCTATACTTGCATGATAACTATTATTATCATAAATTCTACTAATGGTAGATGATCATCCCAACTACCCTTGAAATCCATGGCGTAAGATCTCAACATATCTTCTAACGTTGAATTGTCCTCTCGCTCATCCATCGGTTTGTGGATGATATGTCGTACTCAACTTCAAGCTGCGTCCCCAACATTTCTTGAAGACTTCTCCAAAAGTTCGGCGTGAATCGTGGATCACGATCGACACTTATCGAAAGCAGTGCTCCATATGCGGAAATAATTTCCTTAACATAGAGTGTAGCTAAGCGATCTAAATTATACTTAATTGAATTGGCAAAAAGTGAGCCGACTTCATCAACCGGTCACTATTACCCAAATCGCATCATATCCCATACGAGTCGTCGTCGGAAGTCCCACCACAAAGTCCATCGTGATATGCTCCCACTTCCACTCTGGAATCTCAATAGCGTGTAACAAGCCACTTGGTCGTTGATGTTCAACTTTAACTCTTTGACAAGTCAAGCACCTACTCACATACTCGGCTATTTCTCTTTTCATGTTCTGCCACCAAAAACTCTGTCGAAGGTCTTGATACATCTTAGTGCTACCAGGATGAATCGAGTACCTCGAACTATGAAACCTCTTGTAAAACTTGCTCCTTTAATTCCGTCTCATTTGGAACCCAAATTCTTCCCTCAAATCTTAATAATCCCTCATTATCAAGACTAAACTTAATATCTTTTCATTGGTCAACCGCTTCTTCATCTGGTTACACTCATCGGTTTTGAAATTTGCACCTCCTTGACTCTCTCTACAATGGTAGAATTTGAATCTAAAATGCATAAGCAGGTCTCTAATCCGCCTCAATTGGCAACTTCACCTCAACTCCATCCTAGTCATCTCTGTTATTAACTTTCGGTTTGAGACATTAACATAGACAACTTCTCCAGGCCCTTTCTACTCAAGGCGTCGGCCACTACATTAGCTTTTCCAGGGTGATCTGAGATTTCACAATCGTAATCCTTTATCAACTCTAACCACCTTCTATGTCTCATAATCAACTCATACGTGTGAAGATATATTTTAGACTCTTGTGGTCCGTGTATATCTCACACTTTTCCCCATAAAGATAATGTCGCCATATCTTTAAAAGCGAAAACCACCATGACGAGTTCGAGATCATGAGTAGGGTAAACTTTTTCATAATCCTTTCATTTGCCTAGATGCATATGTGATGACCTTGCCATCTTTGCATGAACACATAACCCGAGTCCTTTTATGCGAAGCATCGCTATAAACTACGAAATTTCATGTGTGTCGCCGGGTAATGACAAAAGCAGTAGCTTCACTCAACTTCTTCTTTAATTCTTGAAAACTATCTTCGCATTTCTCGGTCCATACGTACTTCACCGTCTTCCTCGTCAAGTTAGTCGGTGAGTAGCTATCTTGAAAAGTCTGAATGAACCTCCGATAGTAACCCGCTAACCCTAAGAAACTCCGCACCTCGATTCGGCATTTTTCGGTTGTTCCCAATTCATCACGGCTTCCACCTTCGCTGGATCTACTGAAATCCCCTCATGGTCAATATCATGACCTAAAAATTGTACCTTCTCTAACCAAAATTCACACTTAGTGAACTTCGCATATAACTTCTCCTTTCTTAATATCTCCAACATTATTCTTAGGTGTTCAACATGATCTTCTGGCGTCTTAGAGTATACTAGAATATCATCAATAAACACCACGATGAACTTGTCCAAATATTGTTTGAACACTCTATTCATCATGTCCATAAATCGGCGAGGTGCATTAGTCGACCCAAATGACATCACGAAACTTCGTAATGACCATAACGAGTCTGAATCTTGTCTTTGGCACATCTTCATTCTAACCTTCAATTTGATGATACCCGAATCCTTAAATCTATTTTGGGAAAATATTTTGCCCCCCCTTGATCAAGCGGATCATCGATCACGGGCAGCGGATACTTATTCTTTATCGTTAACTTGTTCAACTCTCGGTAGTCGATACAAAGTCTCAACGATCCGTCGTCCTTCTTCTTGACAAACAATACCGGTGCTCCCCACGGCGAAACGCTCGGTTGAATGTACTTCCTATCCAACAATTTCTGCAACTGTACCATCAACTCCTTCATCTCTCTTTGGCGCCCATACGATACGGTGCCCTGGAAACTGGTGTCGCTCCTGGCACAATATCTATTATGAACTCGGTCTCCCTATGCGGTGGAAGACCCGGTAACTCCCTTGGAAATACATCCACGAACTCACTCACTATAGGTATTTGTTCCAGGTCGCTCCCACTCTCTGGGTATCAACCACATGACACAAATAACCTACACACCCTTTCCTCAATAATTTCCTAGTTTGTGTCATGGTAAGACAACACGAACGTCCTGACGATTTATTCCCATAAAATATTACATGAGATTGGTTTAATGTTTTAATATTTACGCATTTCTTTTAACAATCTATAATTGCCCCATGATTTATCAACCAATCCATTCCGAGAATTACATCGAATTCTCTTAACTTTATCGGTATCAAATCTACCGATAATTTACAACCTCGAATGTCTACGCAACAACTCCTATGAATATCTTCAACAAGAATTATCTCTTCGTTTGTTACATTAATGCTCAAAGGTATAGGAAACTTTTCGGGAAGTAATCCTAGTCATCTAGCAAAATCACATGCGATAAACGAACAAGTAACACACGTGTCAAACAGCACGTATGCATTTAAGTCGTTGATCGAAATAATACCTGCGACTACGTCCCCGAGGCCATCGCGTCTTGGGCGGTCATAATAAAGTGCAGGCCATCGGCCTACCCCATTATTTGGACCCCAATAGTTAAATTACCACTATTGGCGCCCTTATTCCGTCTGTCCCCTTCTTTGGGCAGTTCTTTGCCATGTGGTCCATAGACCCACATACAGAGCACCCATGATTCTTCTTCGGGCTTGGACAGTTTGGAGCAATATGCCCCTCCTGTCTACAATTCTAACACACGGCCTTTCCTTTGAGACAGATTCCTAGGTGAGTCTTTCCACAGGTTTTACAGGCCTCCATCCTCCTCTTAGGGTCTCCTTGTTTCACTCCGGTATTCCCAGAGCTAACTACCTTCCTTTTATACCCTTCGCCACTCCCGCTGGCACCTTCAACCTTCACTCCTCCATCGACCTTCCCCTTACTTTTCTACCACCTTCGGCAATTATTGCCTTCTCTAAAACAATTCCAAAGGAAGTACTTTGGAACACAGAGATACGATTATAGAGCCAGGGTTTCAAGCCACCTTTCGAGCCGTCGAGCTTTCTCACCTCGGTATCCACTTGATGTGGAGCGAACCTTGCCAGTTCATTAAACTTGGCAGCGTATTGGGGAACCGTCATGTCCCCTTGTTTTAAATCTAGAAATCGTATCTCCATCCTTCCCTACATGCTCGTGGGAAAATAGTTCTCATAGAATATTTCCTTGAACCTCACCCACATTATCACATTTATTCCGGCCCTTGCCTGATTGGCTTCCCACCAAAAGTTGGCCTCTCCCTTCATCATGTAGGTTGCAAAAGCAACCTTTTGGGCCTCGTCGACATTTGCTATCACAAATGCCTTCTCAATCTCTCTAACCCACGTTTGGGCTTTGATAGGGTCCGTAGTTCTTTTGAACTCCAGTGGACCCACACTCTTAAAGTCCTTAAATGTAGTAGCTCGTACTACACTAGGATTTATGGGGATATAAGCCCCAGTTTGGTTAAACGCTACGGTTAAAAGGTTAAAAAATTCCTACATGGGGTTAACCGGACCTCCCTCCAGTTGATTCGTGTTCGCACCTTGGGTACGTGGAACTCTTCTTGGCAGCATTTTGCTGTTATAATAAACACATATTTCGTTATTATGCATTTCCTGTCAGTTAGTTATTATTCCATATTGAACAATAACTTAAACATTCATTACTCAACATTTTTCGAAAAAGAAAACTTATATTTATTCATTGTAGTATAATACTACATCGGTTACATAACACAGCCTAAGCTAGATACATTACTTTCCCGTTATTGCATTCCAAAAATTGGGATTTACAAAAGACTACCCTTGATTATACAAAAGAGGGCTTTACATCACTACTATATACACAAATATGTACATATCTAACTACTCTAACAACTACTCGATCACATCTGCCTTAAGGCATTCTCAAAATCTGCCTTGGCAAGACCGACAATAATATCACGGCTGATAGTATGCCGCGTCGCTTCTGTCTCTCTCTGGGATACCCATTTACACACCATTTGGAAATCCTCATGAGAACTCCTATGGATATAGGACATTTTTCCTATCTTCTGTTTCTTAGTCTTTAGCTTGCTCCTAAGCTCAAAGACCTCCTATTTTAGCTCAAGGACCTTGTTCTTAGCCAAAACTCTCTCGTCATGTTCCTGTTCCCACATGGACTCCACGTCCGTCTTGTCCTCTATAACCGCTTGGAGCTCCGCCTTCAGCTCCTTGACCTCTTGATAGTAGTGTACGTTCCTATCTATCACTGATATGAACAGTGACATCATCGACTCCCCTGGAGTTATCTCTGCTGCTATAGCTACTGGATTGAAGGATACTACCTCCACTTCTTCTTCCAACATGCGTCAAATACGGATATGAGGTCTAAGCTCTCCGAGTCTCCAGACTCCACCATAACTATCTCAGGATCTGCTGCTATGGGGTTCGGTATGATTTCTATCGGTTTTATCGACCCTCACGATTTGACTACACTGTACATCTCTATTTTCACCTGACATCTACAACAACACAAAAAGTTGATTAGTAAACGTCAGTATAATAAAAACACCTAACATATATGACGCATTTTTATAAGGTTAACTTCCATCTTTTATTCTTTGACTTTTCTTAAGGTTATGACTTAATGTTTTATTTTCCCCCTTAAGTTTTCTAACCTAATGTTTTGATACCAACCTGTGACGCCCCCAAATCTGGGTATCTTCCAACTCGACAGATGGTGCTACAGTTCACATAAGCATTCAATTGAAATACCTCAAAAGAACGGATATGTCTTATATATATACACTACTACAAAACAGTAAATAGACAACGCGAAAAAAACGTTGTAGTTTCAGTCAGAAAAACGTTGTGGCTAAGGGTGTCATCTATTTGACACCCTTACACGTCGTTTTAAAAACGTTGTAGTTAAGCACAATACACAACGTTTTTTAGGAAAAAAATGTTGTAGATTTATTTTTCAAAAATTAACAGATGCTTAAAAACGTTGTAAAAAGTATGATTCCACAACGTTTTTTAGATAAAAACGTTGTTGTTTAGTATATCAGACAACGTTTTTAACCAATTTATACAACATTTTTAAAATGTTGTAGATAAAGAAAAAAAAATATTATGGTTCACCTATATTACCAATACACCTGCAATATGCTAATCCCATGATATATAGGTAAAAGGTCTAAATTCTCATTTAAATTTAAAGCCAAAATGTATCAACCATTCAAAATACATCCCAATAATACCATTCGTTTACAGTACCAAATCATCCAATCCAACTAAAGTATCATATCCATCATTATATTCAAAGTTAAACAACCTCAGCAGCTATGCATATAGAAAGTCCTTCCTCTTGATTCTCAAAGTCATTTGAATTATCAGTAGTTTCTGGAGAATTATTGCTGCAAGTTTCATCCCTCTGTTCAGTCACCCTCGCGTACAATGGAGCCTGTAACATTTGCAGCATAAAACGTGAAGCTTGCACAACACGCTTACTCATGTTAGAAACCACAACTGGGGATCCTGTAGCATTGCCATTTATGCCTGGCCACATTGAATGCATGACTGGAATGAAAGACTTGGACATACAATTCTGCATATACAAACGATGGCATTACAATACAAGAAGTAAGAAACCTCAAAAAGCTGTATTTTCTTATGTATTGTAATAAATCCCAGCTTCCAAGTGATACTTGCCTTGTGATTCACTAAGAGTGATGGAAATGCTCAAAGGATACGGGTAGGCATTGTTTCAACCTAGTCAAGTAAACAAGATTTAGTTATCTTCTTTTTTTCATAGTCAAAAGTTAATAAGATTCACAAACAAAGCAATCCACCTCTATAATTCTGTAGATTCACTACAAAAGCCTCGGTTCATGAGTTCTCAACGATCAGGAACTTCAAATAGCTGAAGACATTCCTAATGCATAATAAGATAGTTAAGTAAGATTTTAAATGAGTAATAAGAGGGCATTATGTGAATACTGTGAGCTTGACGTTGAGACTGTGAATCAGTTTTAGATGTTGTCATTCCTGAAGCCGAACCATTCGCAGCAGGTGTAAAACCAAGTTCTTTCTCAATTATCTGAAGTGGCTGAGAAGGGAATATACCTTTCCAAGTTCTAAAAAGATGCCGCATACAAGGGTGTACTGCAGGATCAACCTGTTTGTATGCCTTGCAGAAAACCTAAAAGAAAAGGGGAAACTAACAAGTGATTGTCCAGCTATTTTGTTCACTATCAGTTTCAAGGAAATCATTTATTGGCAGATGAACATAAAATAAACAGGGTAAAACCCAATAAACTTCATTCCTACTAATAGGCATCAATAAAATAAAAAATGAGACCTGATAACATATTCTATATCATAAATAGATTATTAAATTGCGTCAATAAAGTACAAAATGGTATCTCAAGAACATAGTGCTATTGTTTATTTCATATAGAAAGGTACGGACATAGTGCTATTGTTTATTTCATATAAAAGGACTTACTTGGTGTATGTATATATTACTATGAGTAACAAGAGAAACAACATGTATCTCCATATGTCCTGCCCATGTGCCATCCTTTTCCATGGATTGACAGTACTCATCAAATATATTGTAGGATATAACATACAAGCAGGATCAAATACTTAATGAATATAACATACTAAAATACATACCCAAATCTTCATATGCTCATCCTCATTGCCTTCTAACTGATCTGCTAGAGCTCTACAATAACAATAATTATTAGGTTGAATTACACTAATGAGGCTATGCAGACAGTTTCCAAAAAAAGTGTAATTCAAATTACCATACAACTTAACATAATAGTTGACAAAAAAGGAAATCTAAGACATAAACTGATAACATAGGCGGGGCAATACGGTGTACAATACTACAAAAACAAGATGCATGAATGCATAATAAGGTGACCATCGACAAACCTGAAGAAACAATTACCATCTGCAGTTACTTGGATTATTTTTAAACCCAATGCATCAAGTTGAACCAAAATATCAGCTTGCTTTCCATGCTTTTTAATCTCCAACCCATAAAAAATAAAATCCAGAGCTCTGAATATCTTTAGTAAAACCAAAGAGACCAGTAAGATGATAAAATAAAATGAGTGTACTAAAATGAAGTTCTTGTTACCTTGATTGCATTTTGAACTCCAGCAATATCTTTAAATTCAACAAATGCGTAACAGACATCAATATCCTTCATCAATAAATGCATAGTAAAATATTAGTTTTATTTCCATGAGGCAGAATTCAGGGGAACATCCAAAAGAACATCCAAAAGAAGGATCTAAGAGAATAAAATCTTATATCACTAATCTTCAGCCACTAGATTAGATGGCAGAAACATATTTATCATAAGCTATCAACTAGAACAGCTACCATGCATTTTTTGTGCAAATGTGTTGGTGTGGTGTTTGATTTCCACAAGTACTAATGGAAATAAATGATCCATAACAAATCAAAGTCTAAAATTCTATCTATAACCTGGAGCTTCTTCGCAAGATCCTCATGACTTTTCAATGCAGCTGATCTGCTATCTACTTCCTTGGTATTACTCGACCTGTGAGTAACTTCAGCCTGAAAAAGAACATTAATCAATAAATCTGGCATAGACAATGGAATGCCAATAATTTCATAATGGCATGTGTAACGAGTACAAATAGGAGTGCAATATGCACATCTGTACATCTATCACAAGCTTCAGGCTAAGGTAAGGCCAACTTAATTTAACTTGATCTCTACAGACTTTGGAGGCAAGAAAACAAAAAATAAGACACCCCTTCTAATGTTTAGTACATAAAGCTAAGGCAGAACTAACCAGTGAATTATAGAAGTTCTGAGTTAAACAACTGAGCTATAAAATAATAAACTTATGAACTCTGCTATCATCAACTGTGCAGATCAAGTATCTTGCCTAAACACTACCAAGGTCAACAGGCTTAGCGATTATATAAACCATCGCTCACCGCCCATCCACTCATCCAAACAAGCGTCAAACCAATTCCCCTTCACTAGAGCCCAGAGTTGAACAATTGTATTGAACCATAACAAATGAAACCTTGACTGCAGTTTTATACTTTGCAATCAAATGTTCTGGATTTTGTCTAAATACTAAGGTCACCAAGTTCACTGATTATATAAATCAACAGCAAAACACCAAGAAAACTTAACTAAGCGGTCAAACCAATTACCCTCCACCAAAGCCCATAGTCAAGCAATAAGCCATAACAAATAAAACCTTAAATACAGCTTTATCATTGGAAAAAACTTCCAAGGTCAACAAGTTCATCAATTACACAAACCATCACTTGAGCCCACCTCTAGCCCCTCTTTTTCTTTTTCCACTCCAATCTCCCAATACTCAAGGCAAAGGAAGGAAAATAATCTCTAGAATAATGAGAAAATAATAAAATGTCTTGAAGAGAGGGAGATGTAAACAAGTTAACCATAAATACCATGCAACGATCACAAACTCGAACTTGTGGAGCATTCTCGTCAGTAGTCAGTGCAATTCTACCATGGGTACACTTGTCGCAGAAAATGTCTCCACAATTTCTGCAGTGATGCTGAAAATTGGTGAAAAAAAACATGGTTTATTGCTCGCCCAAAAGAAAATGATAGAGGTGCTAATTGCTCCATAAAACATTTATATAACCACCAAATAAAATTACAAACTATGCAGACGAGACATGCCTTCCTCACAAAAGCACTAAAATCAGTCCCACAAGATGTACACTTGGTCACCGCTTCATCTAGAACCTATAAAAATAAGCAAAATGCCAAAGAACGTATTCAGCACAAAACGTCCACAACAAAAGCTACACAAACAAATTGTTGGTATTGCAAGCAAAGAAAATGCAATTGAAACTAAATATATATGAAGAGCTAGATAAGTAAATTAGAACTCAGTGAGGACATAATTTATTAATGGGGAGAAATTCTAAGCTTGTTCCCTATAAAATTATAGAACTCTGTTTGAATCTTGAAAAGATACAAAAAAATGAAATGAAACAGAAAAGTAATGTAAGATAAAACTCAATAAACACAAATTCAACTATATATTGCTGCCTTACGAAACTCCAAGCCTAACTTAGCAACCCAGTACTTAAAATTAAAATATTACTATTGAGTTACAGTCTTACAGACAAGATGAGTGAATGCCACAAGACTACTGTGGAAAATGACAATAATAATAACACAATATATAGATTATAGAAGGGAAAAGTATGAAACATGCCAAATCAAATCGAAATCGGTTAAAGAAATCTAGGGTTTGAAATTAAGAGAGAAAGATATCGTACAGTTTTGCGAAAGAGGAAGTCGCAAATGATAACAGTGCCGACGATTCCGCCCAATATTATAGGTGGGGCTGTGAGCAGACTCCATTTCCTGTACGACCCAATAATATCGATCGCCATTTTAGGTTAGATTTGAGCTTTCCTCTATTAAATCTAGAGCTCAAGAACCACGGATTATAGGAAATTAATGGCGTTATAGGATACAGAACAGCTAAAATTCAAGCTGAACACACCATCCTCAATCTCTAAACCCCTCTTTTTTCTGTCACTGCAATATCCCCTTCATCTTCAAATAAAACACCTTCAACTCGCTCGTGGAAGCCGACGACACCAGATTCGACTCCAATACCATCTACAAACCGTGGGAGAGAAACAAAGAAAAGCAGCTCATCACTTTCCCCCCGACAGTCGAGAGGCAAGAGGGTAAGAGGCTGAGGAGCGGCTAGGGCAACATAGGAGAAAAGATACTGATAGAGCTCTGTGTTTTCACTTCCGCGTAATTTTAAGTGTTCAGTTAGAGCTCCGTGTTTTTTTTTATAGACAACGTTTTAAAAAAAAGCCTTAGCTAGTTAAAACAAAAAAAATGTCCTTTTAAATAGATAACGTTTTTATATATATATCTACAACGTTTTTTTAAAAAATATTGTAAAAAAAAAATACCACAACGTTTTTATAAAAAACGTTATGGTTTAAGTGTTGTCTATTTAGTATTTTGTAGTAGTGATATCAAAAGAATATTTACATACCACAGGTTCTTTAAAACCAATACATTGTCTTTGTCATAATATCAATATTATTCCGTACAAAACCTATACTATTACAAATGTAATCTACGGGTTCCCCTTTGCTTTCCCTTTATCCTTCTTTGGATTCATCGATTAAGATTACATCTTAGCTACATTCATATGGTTCAAGCAAGAATGAGCCTAACTAGCTCAGCAAGTACAACAATTCTAGGAAAATAGCATGCTTGAAACATAGGAATCATATATCTTCAACAACTCAACAATAGTTACAAAGTACTATTGATAATTCAAAATAGCACTTCTTTTCATTCAAAATATTTTACAACAATAATATTAAGTAAAACATCAATTCCGGTTCAGGACCGTAAGCATTTCATAAGTACTTTGAAAAGGACATTCCGACACGAAGTCCGTAAGTCCGACATAACTTACGAGCACGTATAGGTGATCAGCCTATATTACTCTATGTTAATCAACACTACATTCATTAAACGTGTATACGTTTAAGTTGTGGCAACCTCACGTGCCTGTCGTTTGACGACAAAACCATTTGAGCATACACAATCTACTTTTGAAAACCACAACAATATTAGTTCGGTAAATCCTTATCAACACTTGATAGAATAACATAACATACGTCTAGCCGAAAGGATTGGCTTTGACATTCCTCAGATACTAACTCATGCGAAGAATACATGAATCACAAAGACTTGTCCAGATCGAACTGGAACAAGGGTTAGAGTACTTGCCTTTAGCGTCTGCTACAATTTATAACACGTGCACTTTACGTCTTTAAGGTCTCTATATTAGATGATAGCATAACATAGAACATTAGGTCATGAATGATCACACATGGTTCCTAAAGAATCTTACCCTTCTTCTCAGTCTAAATACGTATTAGATTTGTTATTATTGGTTCCGGCTTTCCATTAGATCATTCTTACATTCATTTGCAATTGATTTAACTAAACCCTAAGTGTTCATACTTAAGGCTTAATAATGTCTTAACAATGTTTCATTATAATCCTCACTCAATTGCTTATCAATTACTATCCACGCTCTATATGTAAACATTCATTATTGTCTTGGTCTTGAAATTTGGTATTTGTTGTATTATATTAATATCAGATCGTTAGCGTTATGGCGCTACCTCTTATTGCTCAAAAAATCGGGGAGCAATACATGCACATTTGAGTCTCAATGCTAATGGTCGTACATTGCTATTTCATTCTCCGAAGGTTATGGCCACTTGGGCATCATGTTATGGGCTTATTTGCCTTGGCGCCCGATACAATGCACAGACACTTTGGACATATTTTTTTCAAAAGTTGAAATTCGAACTCGTAACTTCTTTGTTATAAGTCAAGAATTGGCTCGTTCAAGAGCCTACGGGTCTAAAATTACGTACTATGCGTTCATGCAATAATTTTATCTATTTTACGCCCGTTTGCTAAAATTTCACCTATTAGTCCTTTTTAACGAAAAGCGATAAGCGTTAAGTGAGCGTTCAATTTCGTTCTTAGTTTTAAGTCGAATCCAAGCCATTTTGAGTCCATGACTCTATAATGCCAAATATGACTTGTCTCCATCGAAAACCAACATTTCAATGTCAACCACAAAATCGACTTCCATTAGAGAATTTCATGAATTGACGATTATAAATCCAATCGTGCAAATTAAAGTGAAACGTTATTACTAGTGATTTGTTTATCATTCTAAACACATTCATTCCATTATCTAGACATCTCAACATATGTATTACAATAACTTATATTCCAATTTGTTTATGGCTTATTTATAAGTTCATAACAACAATTTCTTAATATATGATTTTCATTTCCTTATGACTTATTCGGCTTAGGTCCATTGCTTATCAACTTCTCCTATGTTTTTAACATCTAAATTCATTAGATTACACTCTCTTATCAACCCACCATGATAGAGATGAAGAAGACAAGATCATTTACCTTTGATGATTACTTCACTTCACTTTGCAAAATCTAACAAAAGTTGAAATGGCTTATAAGTGCTTATGGGTTCTAACAAATATGTTGCTTTGAGAGAGAGTTGTTGGATGAAATTAATCAACCAAATAATGAAATGAGAGCTTTCTATTTACAGGTAATCCAAGGTTAGGGTAGAATGGTCTTTATGGCATCCCACCTCCTTAACTTCCACCTCCTTACTATTCATAACCTAGCAACCAAGTAAACTTGCTAGCCACTTCTATTTCTTGACCATCACAACACTTGGTCACCACACAAAATGTTTGCCCAACAAGTCTACCAACTTTACACTTGGTTTGCTCCATGGATAATGTCCAATTCATTGGGCTTGCTAAGTAATCTAGCTAATTTCCTTGTTGGGCTTTGCATTATAATAGTTTGGGCTTCACCTTATTAATCACTTGGGCTTAGTATAAATCCTACATAGGTTTACACCTTATAGCTTATGGACTTGTATTTTATGCAAAGTTACATTAATTCATTTCATTAGGTTTTAATACCTATATTCTCAAATTAAGTCCGCATGAGAATTATTGCGTTTTCCATACTTAGATTATTATTACATAATCCATCTCTCCTCGATATTCTAACATTACGTATTTCTCAAAAATTCAAAAAAAATTCTCGAGCGATAAACAATGAATAATGATTTTCGTAAACTTTCTCGGAAAACATTTATTTTCATCTTGGAAATTCAAACACTTTAATTCTCTCACGTGATTCGAATACTACAATATTCTGACATTTCTAGGTTATAAAACGACATGCATCTTATTAACACATATAATAACAAATAATATTATTTTATTCATTAATTAATTCTTTCAAATGTTTTTACAAAGGATCCGAATTTCTCGGTCGTTACATAAACTAAACGCTGCGATGCCGATTAATAGGAAACAATGGGATCCGTGACTGGCCTTGAACCATTTTGTCTTTAGGTTTGGGTCATTGCCGCCTCCCCAATGCACCGCAGTTGGCTAAAACAGTTGATTTTTCCAACAAAACTCCCGGCTTCATAACTTATTCGTTTTACATCCGAATTGGCTCATTCGAAAGCCCACAACTCACCTTTTGGTTCATTTTGAGCATTTGTTTATCGTTTTCGAGCGTTCAATACTCGTTTTCTTCGTTATAAGTCAGAATTCGACGATTCTCGATTCCACAACTCTTGAATACCCTATCTCACGTGTTGGCATTGAAACCCAATGTTTTCAAGTCACACAATAACTTTTGACCCTTAATCCGAGATTTTTACGTTTTCGACGTTTAACGTCTATTTTCGCAAAATTCGCCATAACTTCGTTACTCGTGTTCTATAAGCCAAATCAAATGGAACACTCCATTGATTCATCATCTACATCCTAACCAAACAATATGCACATACCCTAGCTATGATGGCTTTCAAACCGTCCTATCATAACTAAGTTCACGTTCATGACTTTCTTCGGTTTTTAACTTACGTAAACACTTACGATTTTCATTCAACCATGACCTATCGATGTTTTCATTATTAATAGACATCCTTATTCCTCCTCACTAAACATGCTCCTCCAATCTACGATTCTCTACGAGAAAGAAATCGAAAAAGATGAAGACTAATGTTTACGAGAATATATGTTACCTTTGTCGTTCTTCGCGTTTTTGATAAACGTCTTTTGGTTTGCTTGGAAGTAGATTGATTATAAGTTTCTAGCTCTTTCTCTCTCTCAATATGTATTGGTCAATCTTTGTAAAACATCAAATGACCAACCCTAGCTTTGTATTTATAGGAAATCAACATGGGGGCAAAATGGTCAAAGAGGCCACCTCCTTACTATTCCCCCTCCTTAACCAATTTAGCCACCAAGTAATCACTTTACTTGGTGGCCAAGTGGCCGACCCACCTCCTTTATGGATTATCCCATGGGTTGCCCCATGGGTCTTACCCATCTCGTGACCCGCCGGTTCGACCCGCGGTTCGGTTTCTTGGATTGGGCTTGACTTAAATTAAAATTGGGCCTTGACTTGGGCTTGCTTACTTAATTCATTGGGCTTGCTATTAATCCAAGTCCAATTGTATTATACCAAATCCTTAACTCATAATCCAATAAGAACTACTCGTATTCTACGTGTATAACTCACGTATTCTCTTCGTCAAGTACTCATACGATATTTGTATTATACGTCGTACTATTCTTTCTACCATACTCGTATTCAAACAAGTATAATACTCGTACCTCATACATATAATAACCTAAATGTTTATACGCATTACATTTCCCTTTCGGAAATCTCTTTCACTAACCCTTAGGTTTTACGTCCGCAAGCGAAAACTTTGTTTGCCATAACGAAAATATTATCGGATATTCTATTATATTTTCATATTCTAACATTATGCGTTTCTCGGAATTTCGAACCTAAGATCTGAACGAAATCGGATGTATAGTGTTTTTACGAGAAAATTCTCGAAAAACATTCCTTTTCGTCTTGATAATTCAAAACAATTAATCCTAGCACATAGCCAGAATTGTGACACCCCTAAATCTCAGTACTTCATTACCTCAAGATTCGGTGTTCACTTAATCAAAACATTCATATCTAACTACCCAATCATAATATAATTGAATAATAAAACCTGCCCATACAGGATTACGTTAATAAAAATTATCTCCCAGGTTATCTAACCTTTAATTACAATGATTCAAATGCGAAAATTAAATTATTACATCACATCATTCTTAAAAGTCTATCATCATAACGATAAAACAAAATTACAAGTCTTCATCACTCGTACATTTTTCCCTTTCCTTTGCTAGTTGTAGGTTTATTTACCTTCTCAACCATAGCTGCAATAAGTATATAAATATGCAAGAGTGAGAAAACAAAGCTCACTTGAAATAAGAATAAATAACTGAATAACTTTACAACATTTGCCCAATAATAGGCTCAATAGAACTGAATGATATGTTCTATTAACATTACAACATTTGCCCAATAATACGCTTAATAAAAGCTGAATGATATGTTCTATTAACATTCTTAAATGTACTCTTGAGGGTCTAATGACCACGAACCATGTCCTGATTATAAGTAATCTTTCAACTTTAACTTTACATGATCATAAGACTATAAGGACTCCACGTACTTGGGGGTATCAATCCTTCGTGTACAATGTATTGTGCACAAACATTTCAACCCTAAGCGTAAACCCCTACTAATAGGGTTGTTCATCTCAGTATTTAGAGTACAAGTCCGTACCAAAGTAAGTTTGGTTTGGATACATTTCAGGGTAATTTGGAATTCAACGAACATCAACTAAGGATTAGTTGAATAAAAGGTAACAATACTATGTTATGGAATAATCATAACTGAATAAACATTGCATTCTAAGTTAATGCTTTAGGAATAATCTAATAGCATAAGTATTGAATAATTTACATACCTTGCTTTGAACAACACTGAGCTAAGGTTAAAATTTTAGAATTGGTTACTAAGCATGCATAACGAATAACAATTTGAATAATAACAACTATTTAACAACCATATATTGGATTAAATAAGCTTGCATGCTATTTGACAAGTTAAGTACAAGAATAACTTGCGTAACGTAAAACCAAGGTTTACAGAACTTGCATCATCATGAAAAAACTAGATACAAGAACTTGCGAAATTATAGTTGGAAGTAAACTTGCATGACAATAATTAAACTAGCTCCACGAAAGTGTAGAGTTAGAAAGCTTGTTCAATTGTAAAAATAGAATTAGAAAAATTGCACAATTGAAAAGAGAAGTTTAGAAACTTGCTCAATTTAAAAAGATAGGTTTAGAAAACTTGCCTCGAGCGTAAGCTATAATATCAAACTCACGTTCACCTACACATAGGTTTAGAACCACAATACCTATTAAATATGCTAATATACCATAACATGTAAATTTCTAACCAAACTTATCATTGAAGCACAATTCTTTCATTACTCTTTACATTTTAGAAAATTCCATGTGTTTTACTTCGCAACACTTGTCTAACTTTTATTGTGTAAACTAAGTTATCACATAACGCGTTCTCGATTTACTAATCATTTTTGCAACTTTGAACTTACTAAACACAATTCACTATGTTATGTTAACCTTGACATTACCGATTTAACATGCTAACATAATTTTAGATGTTATGATGCTTTCCCAAATCTGCAGCAACATCAGAAGCTAGAATTTCAAAGCAAGGGGTATATGGGCATTGCTGCCATACAAAAACTTAGGACCCCAAGCAGTTGATTGTGCCATTTTGCCTTAACACTGCCCGAAGCGAAGGCTTAGTTATTAGAATATTACGAGAGAGAAGACTAATGAACAATAAGCATGAGCTTTAGCCCAACAAACACAAATTTCACCCAATAGGCGGTAATAATTATAAGACCCCAACTTATTATAAATAAAATTGAGTTTCTCTATTTATTATTTTGAAATAATAAGGATTAATTTGATATAATGCTCCGGTTATGGGTGAAATGTGCCAAATTTTATAAAATAAGCAAGTGGTTATAAAATAATCATTATTGTCGGGGAATATTCGTTTGGTCGTAGAATATTCTTTTTGTCGGAATATTAAATATTTACCAGCCTTGATCAATTGTGGGCCCCATAATGGAATAACTATCGGATGAAGAAAATGACAAGCTTGAGTTTTTATAAATAACGGCGTAGTTATTCTGAATTAACACTTTGTTGGAATACACGGTGGTTAAAATACTGATGTCTGGCGTGGTTGCACGCGATGACACTGCACGGTATTACTAAAGTATTGTTGAATTATTGATTCTTATGTAAGAAGGCACTACTCAATAATTATTACGATAATTACTATTCAATATTTTATTTTATTGATTCAATAATTGCTGCGTTGATATTTTATATTATTGTTGTTTCAATAATTGTCAACGCATGATATTTTCCATTATCGGATCAATAATTCATATTATTTGAATAATATTATTAGATAACATTATTGGCAATGTCTAGAAAGTTCATCAAGGAGATGTTTGGTCACCTAATTCTTGGCGCTTGAGAAGGAGAAATCCTTATTGGAAAGCCCCCTCTTTCCTGGGAATGGCCTGGTTGTCATAATTGTGATCCTGTAATATTATTTGTGAATAATTAAATTATTAATTTTTATGATAAGAAAATATTTATTTTATGTCGATATAAATGAAGGAATTTTTAGCATGAAATAATGTTTGATATATTTTCTGTGGAATTAAAATTATTTCTTTGATAAAATATTCATTCAAGTATATTATATATATATATATATATATATATATATATATATATGCATGTGGTTAAAGTGGTGTGTGATGGATTTTCGTTGCCTGCCAAGTTTGTTCAAAGATAGTGGGCACCAACCTTTGAAATGGTAAAGTTAGGCTTTGGTTTTGGCAGGGGAAAAAAAATTGCATTGTTAGGCCAATTATTTGGTAGATGACATGATGTTGCTTGCAATGATGGTTTTCAAAGTGTGGACCTCACCTATAAAGAAGTGAGTGGTTAGTGTTTTGTTAGGCCATTGATTGGTGGAAGTGGGTTGGTGAATATGATTCCTGTTAGCTAATTTTCAAAGAGTGGGCCGCCAATATTGAACAATTAAGAGTTAGGCATAGTTAGGCATGAAAAGTTAGGCAGCATCATGTTGATTTTTCCTCCGAGGAATTAACTATAAATAGAGGGGTAACCCTCCTTCCTCAAACACATTTTCATAATCAGAAATTCTTATTCTAAAGTATTGTGAGTATTTTCCTGAGTATAAGAATATTTTGAGCGTAGTTTTTCTGCAAGATTTTCTCAGAATAATATCCGATATTCCAGTCAAGTCTAGTTTCTACTAAGGTAAAAGATATTATTTTATTGTAACACTCGTGAGAAATATTATTTTCTTTCATACTCAATATTACGAAAGCGATATTATTTCATCTCGTATTCTTAAATTTGAACTTACTATGGTAAGTATTGCTTCAATAATTCCTGAAATGATTAGAAATTTCGTTTCATCTAATATCATTTCATAGGATTATTAGTGCGAACTTTTATCAAATTTGGAATTTTTCCTTGTGAGTCTTTGTTCACGGGTACTATTCACGATTCATCGTTCACGGTCATTGTTCACAAAAGAAAAAAAAATTATTTTTTTTCTCTTCCAAGTTATTTGTTGTGACCCTTATTCTTGAAATTTAATCCATGTTTTGATCTTCATTCTTGAATTTCACTCCACTATAGTTTATTATGGAGTATTATTGAACTTGGATAGACTGAAATATGAATCCCTAATATTTGTCCTTCTGTCTCATTGGATTCGTTCTTTAAAATATTTTTCATCTTCCTCAGTCCTAAATGATGATATTACTGAATATCTTTAGCCCGTAGTGCAAAGATGAATGATTAACTGATGAATATCTTTGGCCCGTAATGCAAAGATGAACAGGTGTTGAGATGAACATGACCAACTGGTGATACAAATGAATATCTTTGGCCTGTAATGCAAAGATGAATATTTGATTCAAAATGTATATTGATTGATGTTACAGGGATAAATTTTTGATGATGGACTTTTAAATCTTAGAAGATAGTAGAATTCTTTCTCTACTTGACTATTCTAATGGATTGTTGTTTCCGCTGCAGTTGTTGATCTAAAACTTGTTGTCTATTATATTTTTATCAGATTTTTCCCTGTTGAAGACTAATGATAAATTGTTGTATATTATCTTAGTCATAATATTCTTTACTGGGCTAGTTGAGCTCACCCTTTTCCTTTTGTTCCATTTTTCTTCTCAGGAGGTGAGAACATAGTAGGAACTAGCAGGGGTATGGAGTGATGGTTTAGGATAGATGTATTAGTAGTCCTCACTATTTTGTAAAATAGTGTATCAATAATTGTAATGAGGACTCCTTTTGAGTTTGTATACTCTCTATTAGACTATATTTGTATTCAAACTCACAGTATATGTGTTGTCGTATTTTGCACGACAATTGTATTACTGAAGTTGTATTTGTTTCTGTACCATGTATTTGGCGACTCAAAATGGGTGATGTATACCTATTTTGGGGGTGTCACAGTAATAACATGTAAAATAAATATACAACTATCATAAACATGATTGCTAACATATTCAACCACTTAGCACAATTTATCAACAACTAAAGCTATTTTAATTTCTCAATTTTCATGTTTTTCATAAAAACTCAATTTTCTTGACATTCATCCTAAAAATCATCATTGTGAATTCAATACATGATCAAATCATCTCATTCAAATTACGTTATGCTTGATTCTTAATGAACTAACATATACAAGCTTCAATTGCCAATTTCACATACTAATTAGCCACTAGAATTGATACTTACATAGCTGCATATGAAAACATATATATACTGACAAAATTTCTACTGCTATCCGAAATTAGCATGAATTTTTCGTTTAAGCACAACCTCTAATCACCATATACTCATATAATCATAAGTAATCCCATTGTATAGCAACAATTCAACAATTTGCAATTTACAGATTATATAAAAGTTTGTCGTAGCCTCATACATATATACACATATATATAACACTAAGGTTGTGAACATACCTTCAATTAGCGTGTAATTCTTGCTAACCCACTGGAATTGCTTGGAAATCCTAAGTTTTCTCTCAATTTCTCTCAACTCTTCTCTCAATTTTCTGTGAAGCTCTCTAGGCTAGCAAACTAAGTTATGTGCAAAAACCAACTGAATAATAAGAGTAAACAAAAGAAACTGATATAGCCTTAATAGCTATAATCAGTTATCAAAATAACGTATATATTATATTTATTATTTTAATTTAATTTGTTTATTTTATTTAAATTCAAAAACTAGAAATTCCAAAAGCCATAAGGCTTGTATGGCAAAACCCTTTAAATTTAAAGAATTAATATCCTTAAACGTTGTTTGGATAAAACTAAATTAAAACTACTTTCATTTATTTTAATAACTCCTTATAATATAGTTATTTGTCACACTATATTTAATTAAGTTTTCTTATTTAGTTTAATTAATTCACATAACAATTAATTAAATTAATCATTTAATCACATAACTCAATACAAATAATTAACCATTAAATTGAAATATCAATATAATAATAATTTCTTTAATTCATCAATTATTTATTTAACAAATAATTAACCACATAAAATTAAATCAATTAAACAAATATTTATTCAACGATAAACACATCCATTAAATATTTATATAATTCAATAAATATTTAATATTACAATTAAAAATTCTGGAATGTTACATCATTCCCTCCTTAAAAGGATTATGTCCTCAGAATCACAATTCAAACAATCAAATCGTCACATTCTTCCCTACTTACAAAGAGTCTGTCCCTAGAATCGAAGACATAGATTAAACAAATAACTCAGGGTAACTTTTCATTATTTCAGCTTCGAGTTCCCACGTTGCCTCTTCGACATTGTGGTTTCTCCATATCACCTTCACAGAAGGTATCACTTTATTTCTGAGCACTTGTTCTTTTCTGTCGACTATCTGGATAGGAATCTCTTCATAAGACAAATCTTTATCGAATTGCGATGGTTCGTACTCGATCACGTGCTTGTAATCGGGTTTATACGGTCGTAACACCGAAACGTGAAAAACATTATGAATGTTTTCCAACTCTGGAGGTAGAGCTACCTCATAAGCCACTTCCCCCACTCTTTCTAGTATTTCGAACGGTCCAATAATTCTTGGACTGAGCTTTCCTTTCTTGCCAAAATGAATTTTTCCCTTCCAAGGAGAAACTTTTAGGAAAACGAAAGTTCTTACTTCAAATTCGCGATTCTGCCTGTGTTGATCGACATACTTTTTACATTCATCTTGGTCGCTACCAATCTTGTCCTGATGAGTTTGACAACTTCAGCAGTTTGTTGTACCAGTTCTGGTCCCAACAGTTGGCGTTCACTGACTTCATCCCAGCATAGTGGAGTTCTGCACTTTCTGCCGTACAATGCCTCGTAAGGTGGCATGACGATGCTTGTAACGCCCCGAATCCGGGTCCCGAATCACCGCGGATCCGGTTCGCTATTTCTACAACTGTTGCGGAAGATATAAACATAAATTGTTTATACATTAAACATTATACACTATCCCCAAGGTCGAGTAACCATAACTTATACACATTTCATAACTTATCTGACACATGATATTATCATCATACAAGACTATTACAAATCTAATTGCGCATATTAACCCTAAGTTGGATCATCTTTAACTTTCCTTGTATCAAGAAGCATTCGTTTTTTATCGCAATGTTTTATCATGATATAACAAGGGTGAGCATGAAAGTTTCGACAAGTTTAAATACAATTTAAGGATATATCATGATTGAAAGAGTCTCGAATAATAAAGTGGCTATAATTCACAATGTAGTTGTGAATTAGCATGAACAAACCTTTTTGAACAAGTATTAAACATGAACAATATATATCTGGACCATTTGGTAATGAAGGTGATCGACCTTTCATTCACGACTTATACATACAAGATGTCAGAGTACAATTCTACATGGAAATCGAGAACGATTAACCATAAGCATATCTGAATGAAACACTCTTAGTAGAGTTAAGAAAAACAAACTTGCTCATTAGTTGATTCCGATACGAAATATAACTTAGCTTTATCAGAAGACCTAATCTGAGATAATACCGATCTCCAATATTAGAATAATATCATCACAGTATAAAATAACCTAAACACATTATCACATAATCCTATCAGTCTATACAACACATAAGACTTAGTCTCAAGTCAATCTATTTCAGTTCGAGTTGAAATCGACACCATTCTAACATCCCGACGGTCTAGTCGGTCAATACTCGAGTTTAAGTTCAATTAAACTCTGCTTAAACACTTAACAATTATCACAGATAATTTTCTAATCAGTCAGAATAATTTCCATAGGCTCATAAAAATTTTCGAGTAATTATTATCATTTATCATGATTTTCCAATCATTAAACTCGTATCTAAATGAATTAAATACCACATAATTCCTTAGTCATTAATATTTATTTATTGCTAAACATTAATGAATTACATGCCATAATATTATATCATATTTATAATATCTCAATACATTATTATTTCCTTTAAATGTTTTTAAAGTAATTAAAACATTAATCAATAAGCGATATTAATATAAGTACCATATTATTCCTTGATCATTAATATTTATTAAATACCAAATATTAATGAAAATCATAACATAATATTATAATATAATTATAACATCACAAAGTATTTTAATACCTTAAGATCACATTTCTATGATTTTAAACAATCAAATCCATTATCAGATAATTGCTATAATTATTAAAATATTAATATTTTCATGCCAAAACATCAAAAGTTATATTTTATAACTTAAAATATTTTATAACACTTGAATCATTTTATATGATTTTTAAATCATAAATTCTATTTTTCCATAATTTATTTAATATATTCATTAAATAAACTAATTATCATTAATAATAAATATTAATGAAAGTCATCAAAAGTCATCAAAAATACTTAAAATATCTTCTAACACCATAATATAATTTTTCATGATTTTTCATGAATTAAAATAAATACCATTTATATTCCAAAAATATTAAATATTTTTAAAATATACTCAAATTAATTAAAAACTATATTTTTAGACTTTAAAATAATTTTTAGTAATTTAATATGTATTTTAATAATTAAAGACTAATTTTTCTAATTTTTAAATCATTTTACGAATTTCCGAAATTAAAAATAATTCAAAACCGTCATTTATAGGCTTTATGACGTAAATCTGTCGTCTTAGGTGTTCTTCACCAGCCCAGAATTCTAAAGTCAGCATCCGAGTGGGCTAGTTTGACCGATTGTAATTCTCAATTCATTACGTTTATGGGCAATCTAACACTTAGATCTTGTAGTACTAGTGTAATAATACAATTATCAACAAACATCATGTTTAAACAACATCAGATCTGAGAGATATTGATCATCAAGAACTCTGACAACACTGTTCTTCAACTGAAGAACAGTCGAGGTGTCTACTTTGGATCCTTATAACTTGCAATCTGTGTATTGTTTGTGTGATCTATCAATTGCAGTGTGTAGACAACATGTAGGACTACAACTACAAAGCATCATAACACATTAACATCATAGCATGAGAAAGATCTAGCCGGCCAAAGTTCAACACGGAAATTGCTAAAAAAAAATTCGGGGTTCGTGTTCTTGGCAGTTTCGGTCAACGGGTTTTGACCATGAATAACTTCTGATCTATAACAGATATGAACTTGATTCTTTTTTCATATTAAAGACCACATATCAGACTACACATAACAACTTTTAAACAACAAAAATCATGATCGAGCAAAGATCTATGGCCACTGACATTTGACTGTCAGACCAAAATTTTTGGTTTTTCCCACTTGCTCAAATCTTCAAATTCGTATACTTTGATGTTATGGGTCTTTGACTTATCAACCCAGATCATCAATTAACATCATATTACACAACTTTAAACAATCTATTGCAACAAATAACATAGAATCGAAGGATTTCTAGACTTAGGGTTTTATACCTTTCCTAACTTTGATTTCTTGATTTTTGGCTTCTGATCTGTTGTTTGTGATTGCGGGGTTTTGATTTAGGACTGATATAGCAACCAGTTTCGTAGGTTTGAGGCTTGAGAGTAATAGCTTGAGTGTTGAACAAATTTTAGTTTACCAAATGATTTTCTCTCTCTTCCAATCCTTTTATAGACAACTTAGATTCATGTATGGGATGTTCTAGAGCTGATGTGCTGGAGTTGTGAGTCACCAAGAGTTAGTGAGGTTAGGTAAGCAACTAAAGTTTTGGACACAACTACAAGTTAGCTCACTAAAACACCCAAAAGGGCATTATAGTCATTTTCTTACCATTTTAAATTCTAGATTAGTCATTTGTGAGATATAGGCACATGGCTTAGCTAGGGTTGGTCACCAACCACATACTAGGGCTAGATCTACACTTCATCCCATTAAAATATTCAAGAAGGGTACTTTGGTCATTTGACTTGTTAAGTGAATGGTAACTTGGTAATTTCCCACAACTACTAGGTTTTAACCCTTAGGGTTTAGGGTTTTAGCCTTTAGGGTTTAGGGTTTGAACCCTTAGGATTTTAAAAATAACTTTCTAGGATTTCCAATTTAAGTTTTCAAAATAGAAAATTAATATTTCTAAATTATAATTAGGATTTGATAATTATGTTACAATTTCCTAATCATAAATTTAAGCTTGCCAATTAGGATTATTATACCCTAAATAAATTTGCTAATTTAACAATTAGGATCATAATTGGTCATTAGAGTTTATAATCCACTAATTAGGATTTACATAGAAAATAATCTTTCAATTTGGAAATTAGGGCTTTCCAATTAATTAATTAGGGTTATTCCTAATTACATTTACAATTAATAACACAGAAATTCTATACTTATCTTCAAGCTTCCCATTTAGGGTTTTAATATCCCGATTAGGGTTTCAAACAGAATAATTAGGGTTCAAATTTTGGAAATTAGGGTTTGCTAAATAATTAAGCTTTACCCTATTAAACTTATAATCTAAATCACTTGAGCATTATAATTCTTCGTTATATTCTCAGATTAGGGTTTCAAATATTAAAAATCTGAAATTAGGATTTTCAGATATGGTATTAGGGTTTTCTAATACTCAAATAGGGTTTCCAGTAATTCATTAGGGTTTGCGGATGGTATGCTGAAATTCGTTCGCTTTGCCCGTCGGTTTGCGGATGGTATGCTGTACTCATTCGCAACTTGTAGTCTCTTCCAGAAGTTTGATGTGAACCTTGGATCTCTGTCTGATACAATTGATGTGACATTCCAGAATTTTAAATTATAATATTAAATATTTGTTGAATTATATAAGTATTTAATGGATATGTTTATTATTGAATAAATAATTGTTTAATTTGAGTTGATGTGGTATAGTTGATTATTTGTTAAGTAAATAATTAAGGAGTTAAAAAAATTAATTGTTATGAGATTATATACTAATTTAATTTAATAATTAAGTTAGAGAGCTTATCTTTGATTAAATGAATTATAATATTTTAATTGGAATTTGTAATTAAAATAAGGTGTTGAATAAAATTATAATTTTAAAGGAAATTATAATTATGTGGTAGTGATTTATGTGTTTAAGTAATTTAATAGATTAATATTTGAATTGATTAAATTGATTATTTAATTTAATAGAAGTGTGACAAAGAACCTTGCTATAAAGGAGTTATTAAAATAAATTAAAGGAGTTTAATTTAGTTTTGGCCAAACAAGCCTTAATGCATATTAAGTCTTTAATATAATAGTATTTTTATCAAATAAGGTATAAGGATTAATCCATTTATTTTAATTAGGTTTACCAAACAAGGTGTAAGGGTTAATGTGTTATTTTTAATTAGCCTAGCCAAACAAGCCTTATGTCTTTTGATTTTCAAAATTGAGATAACTGATATCAGTTATATCTAGAGTTATATTATATAATTAATATATATTATTACTATATACGTTATATTTTACTACGTAAGATAGAGTTAGGAGAAGAAAAACTTAGAAGAAGAAAAAGGAAGAGAAGAAGAAAAATTGAGAGAGAATTGAGAGAATCCTAGCAGGTTTTGATAAAGGAATTGGAGAAAAGAGGTATTGTTGATTAAAGGAAGAAAAAATCTTCATCATCTAGCATACAAAGTATTGAGAAGGGAAAAGTTGTATTCCAAGTTTTCGAAATGCGAATTTTGGATTGAACGAGTGCAATTTCTTGGGCGCGTGATCGATAAAAGGAATTTTGGTAGATCCATCCAAAGTTGAAATTTGTGATTAATCGGGATCGGTGAGGACGCCCGCTTTAAGTATGAAGTTTTCTTGGATTGGCGGGGATATTATAGAAGGTTCATACAAGACTTTTCCAAGATCGCAACTCCGTTAACGAATTTAACTCAAAAAGCTGTGAAATTTGTTTGGACGGAGAATTGTGAAGAAAGCTTTCAAGAATTGAAGAAGAGGTTGAGTCTGAAGACTGTGTTGTCTCTTCCGCACGATCTGAAATTTTGTTGTTTATAGTGATGCGTCGCATAAAGGACTTGGCTGTGTGCTGATGCAAAACAACAAAGTTATTGCGTATGCATCACGACAATTGAAGGATTAGGAGAAGGGATATCCGACCCACGACTTGGAGTTAGCTGCAGTTGTTTTTGTTTTGAAAATTTGGAGGCACTATCTCTACGGGGAGAAGTGTGAAATATATACGGACCACAAGAGTCTGAAATATATTTTCACGCAGAAGGATTTGAATATGCGTCAAAGAAGATGGTTGGAATTAAATAAGGATTACGACTGTGAGATTTTATACCATCTGGGTAAAGCAAATGTGGTTGCCGATGCCTTAAGTAGAAAGGGTCGGGAGAAATTGACGATGTTGACTGCTCAGGAGGAGCTAGTTTTAGAAATGGAGAAAATGGAGTTGGAAGTGAAGTATCCCATGGAAATTAATGAGAAGCTATTTCAGATGCAATCTGGTACAACCCTACTAGATAAAGTTAAAGAGGCTCAACTTCAGGACGATGAATGCAAAAAGGTGACAAAGAAGATATCTGAAGGAACTGAACCAAGATTCAAGCTGGATAAGGAAGGAATGTAACGCCCCGAAATCCAGTCTATCTTCGCACCCGGATTTCGTACGTCAAGAGTACATCCTTCATCCAACATACATCATTATATACCGAAATATAACAACATACATTCTCAAATCCCAGGTTCTCGAAACCTTAGAACCTTTCTCATTACAAATAATGATAATTACATTATTCCTTTCATCTTACAAGGGTGACTTTTATCCGCCACCAAGGATACATACAGTTCATTAAACTAGATGTGACAACCCGAAAATCCGGATTGTCCAGAAATTAAGATTTAAAGAATTAGTTATTAATAAAATGAATTTTTATTAATACTATTCTGTGCTATGTGTTTATTAATCATTTTATAACCTAGAATGATTATTAATCGGGAGGATTCTGGCTACGAGCTAGATTTAACGAGTAAGAATTTTCAAGACGAAAATAAAATTTTTCTGTGAACAGAAGATTTTTTGGGGAAAAAGACGAAATAATCACTATTCATCCGTTTCTGCTTGGAGATTTATTTTGAAATTCCGAAAAGTTATTGATTACATAAATGTTGAGACGTGATGGAATATTCAATAATATTTCAATTACGGCAAAAATAAAGTTTTCGCCTGCGTACTCAAAACCTAAGGGTTAGGGAAAGTGAGTTCCGAGAATGTAATGAATACGTATAATAACTAGGGTTATTATGCGTGAGAAATCTGAGTATGATCTGAGTTATTATCTGAGTATATTACGAAGATTAGTCTGACGTATAATACTGAATATCGTACGAATAATATACGAAGAGAAGATGAGATTAAGAGAAAGGAATGCGTAGAATACGATTAGTCTTAATGGACTTTGTGTTCATAGACTTTTGTAGAATCCAATTGGACTTGGATTATGTCAAGCCCAATGATTTGTGAGGTTAAGCCCATGTTAGGCCCAAGAAGAATTATGATTAAGCCCGATCTAAAGAAATTAACCGCGGATCGAACCGATGAGTCACCGGATGGCTATGGTTGTGATTCCTTAGGCGTTGGTTGACGATGTAAATGTATAACATTTTGATGTTATGACATGGCATTGTGAGATGAATGTAAAGCATTTAGACGCTGTGAACGCAACGTTGTTGCGATGAACGATAGGTCTTAGCATACAATGGACTGTATGGCTTCGACATTAAGAAAAAATAATGAACATGGGGTTCATGGAATGGATAACGATCGAAAGTAATTAAAACCTTGAGTAAAGGTTGAATGAGAGATTAAGAGACGAGCAACGTGAATGTTGAATACGTAAACGATCCTCGTGAATTGTATTCGCGTTTGACGAACGTGCTAAGTATACCCTGGTTGTATGACTTAGACGTTGATGAATGTAGTAAGTAAGATACGAATGGTATCAAGAAAGCCGTATCGAACGGTAAAGAGATTAATGAAAGCCGAATGTGGATCGGATAAGAATGAATCCTGAGGTATGACAATTACTTGCCAGAAAGCCAAAAAGGAATAAGAAATTAACTTAACGAACATTATAATTTAATAGTTCGTATAAGTTAAGAGAAGTTAAGTTGTGGTACAATCGTAACTTTGATAGTTGACATATGGGAGCTGGGCTAAACAATTCCTTCAGAGAGCGAAGGTATATACTGGCCCGGCAACCGATCTAACTCCATTTGTGATGGCGATTGTAGATAAGATGGGAACTTGTTTGTTGGTTGTTTATGGGAAACCACTCAGAGTACCATATGGACTACTAGCAGAGAAGCGATGTGTGCTGAGTCCTAGAGAAGTATAAGAAGAAGATAAGAATGTAAATCATCAAAGATGATGAACGTTTTGAGTAAGACATCTCCGTATGTCATGAAACCGTAAACCGGTAATGAAAGTTAGTCGCGTAAAATTATATTGTAAGAACGCGAACCTTAAGAAGTAAAGTTAAGTAAACCAATGCGTAAGTCAAGTATATGACTAATTGTTGTATTTGTTATTTCCTTATGTGTTATAGGGATTGGAATGAAGCGATTCAAATGTAAGTCGTAGTAGCTATCACGTAAAGACAAGTTTCCTAACTTCATTCATATTTTAAATGGATGCTAGTTTCTAGAACTTCTCAGATGTTGAACTTGAGAAGTTCTGTCTATGTGCGAATGTGTGATATTTGTACAAGGTGGTAAAACGTATGAGGCCTTGTGCCACAATTTGAACACTTCGGTGTTTCTATAAGATGAACTGTTCTATGTTTGAACTGTTCAATAAAAGAATGTTCTGTTTATACATGAACCTTTATTGTTAACTCTGTGCTATTGATTCTAGCTAAACAGAATGTGCATGAAAGAGAGTAGAGAATGAAAGTATTTCAAAGTGCATGTAAATAATGTTTTAAGATGATAGGAATCAAGACTATTCCTATTATTCAAGCTGCTTCGTAACCTTTGTTCGGTTATTGAAGTCTGAAAAGAATGTTTAAATTCTTGAAATTGTTTGTTCAATTTATTATGACTTCTTTGGGCAATTGAATGCTCACACTTGCTTTAAATGAAAAACATTTTCAAATGAACGATGTTAGAAAGAACTTAAGGATTAGGAAAGATCAAGTCGATCGGTATCCAGACGAAGTGCCATTCAGGTTTATGAATGTGCATGAAAAAGCAAGTGAAGACTTGTAATATAGAATGATAGAATTAAACTATAGACTAGTTTAATGAGGCGTATATATCCTTGGTGGCGGATAAAAGTGTTGGGTTTGACGCGGCGACGCACACAATGAAATTAAAATTTTAAAGCAATTTCCAAAACCTAAAAACAGGATCCATGCGAAAAAATCAATTAATTCAGAGGTTTAGAGATTATACCGGATATAAAAAAAATGAGAATCGAAACCGATTGCGCCTCGAATCTCCAACCTTAATACAAACCGATTGCGCCTCTCTACAGTATCCACATCGAACGCCGCATTTGAACCGTCGAACGATTCTCGCAATAAGAAGGACTTATGGTACTAGCCACCAAAAGGAATGGATTTTTCAAAGCTGCTTTTCTCTAGTCTCTCTCTAAGAAGCGGCTAGGGTTTTTCAATTTGATATCTTACCCTAAGTAGTTGCTATATATCATATATATAGTAGTTAAAAGGAATTAATCAAATCAAAACCTAATTTTATAAAATCCAATATATATATATATATCTCTTAATTAAGTCTTACTTAATTAATATACATATATACAAATTATCCTTTTAATTTAAATTAAGTGATTTAAATACTATTAATCATATTAATATATTTAAATCCTTAAAATTTAAATTAATTCCCTTTAAATAACGTTCTATGTGTGTGACCTATAGGTTATTATTACGTTGGCAATAATTTTAAAATCATATTATAAAATTATAAACAAAGTGAAGCTAGCATCTAGTAATGCATCATCGCTACCCAAGTAATAATAAGATCGATGATTCGATGCAACCTTTTCGTGACCAATGTTTCAATGTAATTTAATCCTTTTAACCTTAATATCGTAGATTAAACTCGAGTCATGGAATGTGTCATACTCTTCATAATTTAATCTGAGTTTTCTTGATCAATGAGTAGACTATATGAAACAAATCACTATTTGAGCATGGCCATGCATTTCATAGTCCTACTCAATCAAGAGGCCTATGGATATCACCCATAATATATAGGATGGTTAAATTCCATCTAGATCACTCATATTTCTCACACGATTAATGATGAACCCAATAATCACCTTTATAGTCCACCCTATTAAAGGTGACATTTGATGATATCAAAGTACATAAATTCTCGTGTAGTAATATAGCGATTTCAGGTCGGAGGACCATTACATCATTGTCACTGTGAGAATTGCTAATGACACTTCGCATAATGCTCCATATAGAATTCTCATGGTGGGTACATCCAAAGACATCGTTCTCTAACATGTACCTATGCATTGACTTAATATCTCATATATTTATGACCAATGAGATTTGGTCATCAGTCAATCCACATACTAGTCTCAATGCATCATTGTTGTCCCATCAACAATGATACTCGACTAGGGACATTTAAGAACACTGATACTAATGGTAATATATAATCTCATGTTTAAGTCACATACTTGAAACTATATAATTTGTATCACTATTCTAAGGAATTTTATTATGTTAACAATTATATTACCCAAATAAATAAAACCATAATAAAATCATATATTTATTCAATCAAATATAATATCAAAACGTTAAGCAATTATATCAAATAATTGGCCTCTCAGGGCATAAACTCTAACGATCTCCCACTTGCACTAGAGCCAATCACTCATGTATCTAATACCCATGGAACTAGTGTGGCCGTCGTGCTTACTTCTCACGCGACAAAGCCTTCGTTAGTGGATCGCAACATTATCATCTGTTGGCACTCTTCCTATATGTACATCTCCTCTATCAATGATTTCACGGATGAGATGGTACCGCCTAAGTATATGCTTGGATCGTTGGTGAGATCCGGGTTCCTTGCTTTGTCAGGTAATGGCTCCATTATTATCACAAGATAGAGCATTTGGATCAACAATGGTTGGAACAACACCAAGTTCGGTGATGAACTTTTTAATCCATGACCTCTCCTTGGTGCACTAGAAGCAACAATATACTCGACCTCTGTTGTAGAATCACCTATTGTCTTTTTGCTTCAAACTTTTCCACTAACAAACACCACCATTAAGGCAAAACACAAAACCGATCGAGACTTATAGTCATCATTGTCGATCACCGGAAACTAACATCTGTGTAACCTTTACGCTAGTTCGTCTTCACCTCCATATACCAAGAATGAATCCTTAGTCCTTTTCGGTACTTGAGGATATTCTCGATCTAACATCGATGAGCTTCACATGGATTCGACTGGTATCTGCTCGTCATGCTCAAAGCATACGAGACATCCGGACGAGTACATATCATTGCATACATGATAGATCCAATTGCCAAAGCATAAGGGATCTTTCTCATACGCTTCTCATCATCTTGTGATTTAGGACATTGGGCCTTAGAGATCTTTACACCATGAGTCACGGGTAAGTTTCCTCTTTTCGCCTCTTGCATGGTAAACTGTTTCAACACTTTATCAATATATGTACTTTGACTTAGGTAGAGCATTTTTCTTGATCTATCTCTATAGATCTTGATACCTAAAATGTGGCGAGATCGCCCAAATCTTTCATGGAGAAACATTTTCCTAACCATGTTTTTACTGACTGTAAGGAAGGAATGTCATTCCCAATAATTAATATGTCATCAACATATAATACTAGGAATACAATGTGACTCCCACTAACCTTCTTATATACACAAGGTTCATCTTCATTTTTAATAAAGCCAAATTCTTTGATCGCTTCATCAAATCGAAGATTCCAACTCAGGAAGGCTTGCTTCAATCCATAAATGGATCATCGTACTACATACCTTTCCGACATCCTTTGGAGTGACAAAACCCTCGGGTTGTGTCATATACACATCCTCAAGGAGATTTCGTTAAGGAAAGCGGTTTTGACATCCATCCGCCGATTTCGTAATCATAAAATGCCGCAATAGCAAGTAAGATCCCGATGGATTTAACCATTGCCTTTGGAGAGAAGGTTTCATCATAGTCAACACCTTGAATTTGTTTGAAACCTTTTTGCTACCCGATCGGCCTTTATAGGTTTGTACATTACTATCCATGTCGGTTTTCTTCTTGAAACCCACTTGCACCGATTGGTTTTACTTCCCTTGGTGGATCAACCAGAGTCCATACTTGGTTAGTATACATGGAGTCCATCTCGATTTCATGGCTTCAAGCCATTTCTCTAATCTGGTCCATTCATAGCTTCTTGGTAGAAGCGGGCTCATCTTGATCTATGAGCATCACATCGCCGCTTTTGAGTCACAAGATATCCATAATATCTCTCGGGCTCTTGGCGTGTCCTACAGATCTCACGAATGACTTGTGTAATTTGAGCGAGTTCACTTTCCACAATTTCTTGTGGTTCCCGCTCATGTTCCAACTCGAGTTCAATGATATTTTGTGGTTCTCGAATTTCTTTGAGTTCTACTTTCCTCCTTTGTTTCCTTTAGAGACAAATTCTCTTTCTAGAAAAATACCATTCGAGAAACAACCACCTTGTTCTCGAAGGTTTGTAGAAATAATACCCTTTTGTTTCCTTTGTGTATCCCACAAAATTATATTTGTCGATTTAGGTCCGAGCTTGTCGAATTCGAGGACGTTTTTACTTAACGCCTCGCAACCCCAAATCTTCATGAGCGACATACTAGGACGTTTCCCGATCCACATTTCATATGGTGTCTTGAACCGTCTTTGTAGGAACACGGTTAAGTGTGAATGTAGTCATCTCTCAGGGCATGACCCCGAAGCTTATTGGAAGATCTCAGATGACTCATCATTGATCGTACCATGTCCAACAAGGTTCGATTCCTCCTCTCAGATACACCATTCCATTGCGGTGTTCCAGGTGGAGTGAGCTGTGATGTAATACCACACTCCTTTAGAAGGTCATCAAAGTCTTGGCTTAAGTATTCACCTCCTCGATCGGATCGAAGGGCTTTTATGCTTTTGCCAAATTGGTTTTGAACTTCATTCTTGAATTCCTTGAACTTTTCAAAGGATTCGGATTTGTGTCTCATAAGATACACATATCCATATCTACTAAAGTCATCAGTAAATGTAATGAAGTAATAAAACCTACCTCTTGCTAACGAACTCATGGGTCCACATACATCACTATGTATAAGTCCCAATACATCGCTGCTTGGATTCATTGTGTCCAAAGTGAAAGGGCTTTAGTCATCTTGCCTAATAAACAAGACTCGCATTTCTCATATGAGTCAAAATCAAATGAATCCAAGAACCCATCTTTATGGAGTTTGGATATCGTTTCTCATTTATATGGCCTAAACGACGATTGCCGGAGATATGTCGATTTGAATCATTTGATTTAAATCATTTTGTATTTATGTTATAGATAGGCATTTCTAAATCAAGAATATAGAGAGGCAGATTAAACAATTGTGCAACACCATAACAAATATCATTTAAGTAAAACAAACAACGATTGTTCTTTATTATAAATGAAAAACCTTTCTTGTCCAAATAAGAAAGCGAAATAATGTTTTTGCTTATAGCAGCACAAAATAACAATCTTCTAATTCTAAAACTAGCCCGGTGGGCAAAGATAAATGATAAGTTCCCTACGGCCAAAGGCAACAACTTTTGCTCTATTTCCAACTCGTAGGTCAACCTCTCCTTTCATTAAAGTTCTACTCCTTTGAGTCCCCTGCACATTAACACAAATGTGAGAACCACATCCGGTATCCAATACCCATGATGTAGAAGTAGATAAGTTGACTTCTATAACATATATACACGAATCGAAGTCGTACTTCCTTTTCTTTTCTTCACTTCTTCCAGATAAGCATGACAATTCCTTTTCCAGTGTCCAGGTTTTCCACAGAAGTGACATTCACCTTCTTTAGCCACCCCACCTTTAGGTTTTAAAGCCTGTTTGGTTTTGGAATTGGGTTTGGCAAAAGATTTAGATCCTATCTTCTTCTTGCCTTTCCAATTTCCCTTAGCATTCCCCTTTTGCACCATCATTATGGGAGCGGGTCCTACCTTTTTCATGTTGTTCTCGGCAGTTCTTAACATGCTCAACAACTCAGTAAGGGGTTTCTCAATTTCATTCATAAGATAGTTCATAACAAATTGAGAGTAGCTGCTGTTCAAAGATTGCAAAACAAGGTCAGTTTGGGCTTCCGGAGTGATTGGAAAACCCAACCTATCAAGGTACTCAATATACCCAATCATTTTTAGCACATGTGGACCAACTGGATCACGTTCACCCATTTTGCAGTGATACAACGCCTTGCTTGTATCATACCTCTCCTGTCGAGCATGCCCTTCGAACAATTTCTTGAGATGCTCGATCATCTCATAAGCATCCATCAACTCATGTTGCTTTTGAAGCTCAGCATTCATGGTTGCTAGCATGACACAACTCACATCCAGAGCATCATCTTGATGCTTCTTGTAAGCATTATGCTCCGCATGTGGTGCAGTGACAGCTGGTGCTGCAGGAATGGGCCCATCAAGGACATATAGCTTACGCTCTTGTTTGAGGACAATCCTCAAGTTCCTATGCCAGTCAAGGAAATTAATTCCACTTAGCTTATCCTTTTCAAGGACTGGTCGTAATGAAAGACTATTTGTGTTGTTGTTGTTTGCCATTTGATATCTACAATTTATAAGTGCAACAATAATAAGTCAAATTACAGAGTTGATATTATATAATTGATAATAGTACATTCAAAATATACCTCCCACTATTTTATTCAAATTAATAGCCCTCACCATTAATTCGGAAAGCATTTTCTATTAAATCTTTCTAGTGAGCCAAGATCCATATTTCATTATGCCTTAAGTTAGCTTTGGCTATTCTCTCAAAACATAATTATTTAGGTAGACAACCCTTTGTCAATTATATCATATATAACTCTGAATAGTTTGGTAAACAACATTTGTTTCTAGTCCATCTAATGGTACCAACCAAACTCTATGCCTCTAAGTCCACAATCCTATTGAGATAACTTAGTTAAGTCGGGCCCAATGATTTTAATAGTTTGGATATCACAATTATCCTATCGCATCTTACCTAGATAAATAGGGTACTTTGCTTTTGGCAAACCTATATCTATTGATCAAGGTCTTGATGAGTGTTATTCATTGGAAGGCATCGATTTAGACTTAATAATTTAATGAGGATTTTATTAATTTAGATCTCACCAATTTTAATCTTGTTAAGCATGCACATTATTAATCATATCATATCACATACAAGCATAAATAAAGTGCAAAATTAAATGTGTCACAATTATGGCCCAATCCATCATCAATCTTTTCAAGCTAATGAAAGATTGAAGGTCAATCTAAGGTGGTAAAAGATCTTAAAATAAATAACTTCCTTGGATCTTCCTCTAGCATCGCCTCCTCTCCATCATCATCTTTCCATTGTGTTCTCCATCTTGACATCTTCATCAATTCTGATTATTACATGACATAAAGAAACCTCGAAGTTACATTCGAGGGGATTTAGATGAGAAGAGAATATTACATTAGAATTTATAGAAAAGCACCTACATGCAAGCCGTATTTCAAAACCCAAAACCACTAACCTATGGGTCAAAAGGCCATAAGCGTGCACCCATGCATATCACAATAAGCACATAACAATTTATATATAATTAAAGAAAACTATATATAAAATATAGGGGACACGACCATCGTGGCGCTTACGACTTGGGGTCCAAGGGGGTCTCCCTGGCAGGTGGGTCCGGTGGCCGACCGATCACCGGTGGGTGGTCTCGATGGTCAATGAATGGGGTGAAGGTCGGCGCCCCGAAAAAATTCGAACTACATTACGATTGCAGAATTTTTCCATCTGAATCTCCTCAAGCAGTTTGAATCATACAATTTAATCCACCAAAACACCCATAATAACAAATCATATATGTCCTGCTTCGATTTAATCATATTAAAACGAATAACAAGACACCTTAATTTATCATATATTTCAGATTTGATTTAATCATATTAAAATGAATAACAAAGATACACCTACAACGGAATATCATATATTTCAGGTTTGATTAATCATATTAAAACGATTCTTCATGTTTCTAATCCGATTAGAATAGTTATATTGTTATTCCACCGATTAAAGATACGATTAACGATGATTCATCATATATATTACGAGAATACACATACAATGGAATATCGTATATTCAATTTTATATCAGTAAACATGCATCATCATATATCATATATATCGAATACAATTAAAACATGTAATCTGAATTAATCTTTTTCGCAAAGTAGCTCGATACCCTTTGTTGGGCTTTGACGGCGAAGCACGCACAAATGAAATTAAAATTTTAAAGCAATTTTTGAAACCCTAAAAGCAGGATCCATGCGAAAAATCAATTAATTCAGAGGTTTAGAGATTATACCGGATATAAAAAAACGAGAATCAAACCGACTCGCCTCGAATCTCCAACGCAATACAAACCGATTGGCGCTTCTACAGTATTCACACCTAACGCGCGCGAACAAATCGAACGATTTTGCAATAAGAAGGACTTGCAGTACTAGCCACCAAAAGGAATGGATTTTTACGAAGCTGTTTTATCTCTAGTCTCTCTAAAGAAATGGCTAGGTTTTTTCAATTTGATATCTTACCCTAAGTAGTTGCTATATATCATATATATAGTAGTTAAAGGAATTAATCAAATCAAAACCTAATTTTATAAAATCAAATTTATATATATATATCTCTTAATTAAGTCTTACTTAATTAATATACATATATACAAATTATCCTTTTAATTTAAATTAAGTGATTTAAATACTATTAATCATATTAATATATTTAAATCCTTAAAATTTAAATTAATTCCCTTTTAAATAACGCTCTACATGTGTGACCTATAGGTTATTATTACGTTGGCAATAATTTTAAAATCATATTATAAAATTATAAGCGAGTGAAGCGGCATCTAGTAATGCATCATCGCTACCCAAGTAATAATAAGATCGATGATTCGATGCAACCTTTTCGTGACCAATGTTTCAATGTAATTTAATCCTTTTAACCTTAATATCCTAGATTAAACTCGAGTCATGGAATGTGTCATACTCTTCATAATTTAATGAAGTTTTCTTGATCAATGAGTAGACTATATGAAACAAATCACTATTTGAGCATGGCTATGCATTTCATAGTCCTACTCAATCAAGAGGCCTATGGATATCACCCATAATATATAGGATGGTTAAATTCCATCTAGATCACTCATATTTCTCACACGATTAATGATGAACCCAATAATCACCTTTATAGTCCACCCTATTAAAGGTGACATTTGATGATATCAAAGTACATAAATTCTCGTGTAGTAATATAGCGATTTCGTGTCCGGAGGACCATTACATCATTATCCTTTGTGAGAATTGCTAATGACACTTCGCATAATGCTCCATATAGAATTCTCATGGTGGGTCCATCCGAAGACATCGTTCTCTAACATGTACCTATGCATTGACTTAATATCTCATATATTTATGACCAATGAGATTTGGTCATCATCGATCCACATACTAGTCTCAATGCATCATTGTTGTCCCATCAACAATGATACTCGATTAGGACATTTAAGAACAACCGATACTAATGGTAATATATAATCTCATGTTTAAGTCACATACTTGAAACTATATAATTTGTATCACTATTCTAAGGAATTTTATTATGTTAACAATTATATTACCCAGTAAATAAAACCATAATAAAATCATATATTTATTCAATCAAATATAATATCAAAACGTTAAGCAATTATATCAAATAATTGGCCTCTAGGGCATAAACTCTAACAAAAAGTCACTCTTGTAAGATGAAATGAATAATGTAATTATCATTTTTTGTAATGAGAAAGGTTCTAAGGTTTCGAGAACCTGGGATTTAAGAATGTATGTTGTTATATTTCGGTATATAATGATGTATGCAGAATGAAGGATGTACTCGTGACGTACGGGATCCGGGTGTGAAGATAGACCGGATCTCGGGGCGTTACAGGTTGGTATCAGAATTGATAGGTTATAAACCTTAGGTATGAGTACCTAAGACTATAATCGTAAAGAGAAGGATAAGAAGATCACCACGTGATCATAGTAAATCGTAGTAACAGATGAGCTGTTAAACGATGAATGATTTATAGCTAATGTTATGAATGAATGGTACTACAAAGTAGTACGGGAAGAAGAACTCAAATTGAGTTGTAAAGGATAGTATACAAATTAAAGAAAATTCGTATTAAGAAAAGAGATATTTAGAAGTTGTAAGATTTCGATTGGGAACTCATGTGATAGCTGAGTTGTATGAACCTTTGTTATGGGCAGAGGTTTATGCTTTGGTGTAACAACTACTCAGTTATTACAGTGATAATCATTTGAATTGGTCACGCTATTAAGATGTATATGACGAGAAGGTGAATCTTTTCTCATGTATATACTTGATAGATAGAGAACGATAAGGTAGGTGCGAGTTCTTGAAACTCATACTTATGGTAAGTTCGTGACTCATAATAATATGGTATGTTTTTGAATATTTCAGCGAATGGACGCCTAAGGTCTGTCTGGATATTCTTAAACTCATACTATTGTGGGAAGTTCCTGAACTCATAATGTGTGGTAAGTTGATGGACTGTACTAAGGTATAGGAATGTTTAAACTGAAAACGAAGTATTTTCAGTAGACTTAGCATTGAAGGTGCAAGAGAAGATTAAGTATTGTCGCAAGTAAGACAATGAAGGAAGATGGAGAATAGGATATTCCAAGTCATCTAGCTATGCTAGATTTCAAAATTTCTTGAAATCGTGCTGATGTGCGCATTTTTAAAATGAAAGAATTGGTTCAGCTTTTGGAACCAATGGATTTTTAAAGGACTATTCTTGGTATGTCTTTGCTAATTGTTTGACTAGGCGTAAATTGGTTTAAAATATCAAAATGAATTTTATATCATACATGCATTTGATGCAAAGATGGTAAAAGGATAAGCGTTATTAATGCAATTAAACACGGTGTTGGATTTGATCTTAAGATCAAGAACTGCTATGGTATGATGTATAATGACGAAGTCATAAAGCGACGAAGTCCTCAACGATCGTGAAGAGTGCGGTATCATGGACGTCATAAAACGTTTTGATGTATTGCGAAAGAATTTAAAGAAGTAGTCGATGTCAATTGAGTTGACTAGACGAATGTTTCAAGTTGATGTCCAATTTATTGGTATGGTCTAAGCTACTTGATTTGGCTAAGACGAATGGTATGTCATGATTAAAAGAAAATCGAGCTTTCTTTGAAGAGCTATGCCAAACCAAATTGTTTTGGTGCGGAATCGAAGGAGTAAGTCTGAGGTGAACATACTCCGAAATGGGGTTATACAATGGGTTGATCACCTATGTATGGAAGAGGTAGTTTACCTTCTTTGTGATTATAAACTGACTGTGGAAAGAAAGGTTACGGCGTCATGCTGGTAAACCTAGTAAGAGTTCATGGTCAATTTGACCCCTCAGCAAACGTATGAAATGTTTTAAAGGAATTCTTATATTCCTCGCTATTCCTTCTACTTCATGATTCTTGATAGGTTATGGAGGTTAGGAATGATGGAAAGATAAGAACTTCTTTGAAGAGAAGTTGAGAAGAAAAGTAAGCTAAAATTTTGAGGGCGAAATTCTGTGAAGAAGGGGTGAATGTGATGACCCGGGTATGGGTATGGTTTGAAGAAATTCCGAGGACGGAATTTTTATAAGGGGGGAAGGATGTGACAACCCGAAAATCCGGATTGTCCAGAAATTATGATTTAAAGAATTTGTTATTAATAAAATGAATTTTTATTATTACTATTCTGTGCTATGTGTTTATTAATCGTTTTATAACCTAGAATGATTATTAATCGGGAGGATTTCGCTACTGAGCTAGATTTAACGAGTAAAATTTTCAAGGCGAAAATAAAAATTTTTCTAGAATGAGAAGATTTTTTCGGGAAAAAGATGAAATAGGCACTATTCATCCCTTTCGCCGGATTTATTTTGAAATTCGAGAAGTTATTGATTACGTCTAATGTTGAGGCGTGATGGAATATTCAATAATATTTCGGTTATGGCAAAATGAAGTTTTCGCTGCGGACTCAAAAACCTAAGGGTTAGGGAAAGTGAGTTAGAGAATGTAATGAGTACGTATAATAACTAGGGTTATTATGCGTGAGAAATACGAGTATGATACGAGTTATTATACGAGTATATTACGAAGATTAGTACGACGTATAATACGAATATCGTACGAATAATATACGAAGAGAAGACGAGATTACGAGAAAGGAATGCGTAGAATACGATTAGTCTTAATGGACTTTGTGTTCATAGACTTTTGTAGAATCCAATTAGACTTGGATTATGTCAAGCCCAATGATTTGTGAAGTTAAGCCCAAGTTAGGCCCAAGAAGAATTATGATTAAGCCCGATCCAAAGAAATTAACCGTGGATCGAACCGATGAGTCACCGGATGGGTAAAACCCATGGGGCAACCCATGGGGATGACCCATGGGCATAAGGGGTGGCCACTTGGCCACCAAGTAAGGGTGGTGGCCAAGTTAACTTGGTGGCTAAGTTGTTAAGGAGGTGGGAATAGTAACTTTAGGGGCAAAATGACTATTTTTCCCCTAGCTTTGAAAATCTATAAATAGAAAGCTAATTTTTCATTTTCTAGGATTTTGAAAATCCTATAACTTGAGAGAGAGAGAGAGAGAGAGAGAGAGAGCTCGGTTGGGAGAGGAGAAGGAAGAGAATGAGCATGAATGCTCGGATCAAAAGTGATCGAGAAATAGAAAAGCTCGCAAATCGCCGACTTTGTATAACGGAAGAGAAATAAAGAAGAACGGTAATCTGAACCCTAGTTTCTTCTGAATTTTTTTTAAGTTTTTATATTCAAAAACATAACTTAATGAGAATAAGGAGTAAAAGATATTGAGAATAATTTCATATGGTTGAAATCATGAAAAAAATAAGAAATAAGAAATAAGAAATTTAGTTTATAAATTTCTTAAGGAAGTATAAGATTCGTAAGGATTTTGAGCGATCCGAATGAATTTTATGAATGAGTAGGTCAAATAAGTAAGGAATGGTGTTATATAACATCAAATTCCAAGAAAAAGTAAAATCGTAATCCAAAATATCGATTAAAAATGAAGAACGAACGAAGAACACGAAGAACACGAAGAACGTTGTTGATGGACAAATTTAAAACCATCGTAGTGTAATTGTTGTTGATGGACAAGTTTAAAACCATCGCGTATAAGTTAGTTGCTTATTTATTGGTTAGGAACATTAGAAACGTTCATGAAGAACGAATTAAAATTGAGCTATAACGAAGTTATGGCGAAATTTTCGTAAAAGATGAACGAGAATTAGAAAGTTAGTAAATGAACCCAAACATGTAGGGTTTCATAAGAATGTAAGAGAACGTATAAAATGTGAGTCGTGGACTCAAGAACGAATGAATTCCGAGTTCGGATGACCGAATTACGGACGAACAAATGAAGAACGTTAAAAACGTTAAAATGAACGAAGAGCGAAGATTAAGCCAATTGAATGGCATGTTAACGAATTCAGAACGAATTTCTATCCAAGGGTAATCGAAGTATGTAAGATAAGGAAGAAAATGTCTTTGGAACGACCTCGTTTCGAGTTATAACGAAGAAGTTATGAGATCGTAAAGTACGCGTCTCAAACTTGACTTAACACTTAGAAAAATTCTCTAGGGTTTTGGCTCGGCGCTGCAGTGCGAGATCGGCCATAATCTTCTGGAGAGTGGCGCCGCAGCACGAGAGATAACAAAGGACTTGGTGCCGCAACGCCAGCTCGGGAAGAGAGGAGAGAGAAGTAGGTCACGCACAGCGGCGCTGGCCAGAGGAGAGAAAGTGCAATGTTGCAATGCAGTCAGAGTGCAGAGCAATGCCTAGAAATGAATTTTTTAGTTCTCAGTTACTAGAGGATGTGCAAGAAAGAAGTATGAACATGTAGTTCACGTAATGCAACATCCAATCAAGTGTTTTAAACCTTTAATAAAGGTTGAACGAAAAGATTAAACGAGAATAAAAAACAAAGAATGTAGATGCGGGTTACGAAACCGATGTCCGGGGACCGTAGTCGCGATAAACAAACGTGAGGGATTGCTATGGTTGTGATTCCTTAGACGTTGGTTGACGATGTAAATTTATAACATTTTGATGTTATGACATGGCATTGTGAGATGAATGTAAAGCATTTAGACGCTGTGAACGCAACGTTGTTGCGATGAACGATCGGTCTTAGTATACAACGGACTGTATGGCTTCGACATTAAGAAAAAATAATGAACATGGGGTTCATGGAATGGATAACGATCGAAAGTAATTAAAACCTTGAGTAAAGGTTGAATGAGAGATTAAGAGAGACGAGCAACGTGAACGTTGAATACGTAAACGATCCTCGTGAATCGTATTCGCGTTTGATGAACATGCTAAGTATACCCTGGTTGTATGACTTAGACATTAATGAATGTAGTAAGTAAGCTGTATCGAACGGTAATGAGATTAATGAAAGCCGAATGTGGATAGGATAAGAATGAATCCTGAGGTATGGCAATTACTTGCTAGAAAGCCAAAAAGGAATAAGAAATTAACTTAACGAACATTATAATTTAATAGTTCGTATAAGTTAAGAGAAGTTAAGTTGTGGTACAATCGTAACTTTGATAGTTGACATATGGGAGCTGGGCTAAACAATTCCTTCAGAGAGTGAAGGTATATACGAAACTGGCAACCGATCTAACTCACTGTAATGACAGTGTAGATGAGACAGGAACTTGTTTATTGGTTGTTTATGGGAAACCACTCAGAGTACCATATGGACTACTAGCAGATAAGCGATGTGTACTGAGTCCTAGAGAAGTATAAGAAGAAGATAAGAATGTGAATCATCAAAGATAATGAACGTTTTGAGTAAGACATCTCCGTATATCATGAAACCGTAAACCAGTAATGAAAGTTAGTTGCGTAAAATTATATTGTAAGAACGGGAACCTTAAGAAGTAAAGTTTAGTAAACCAATGTGTAAGTCAAGTATATGACTAATTGGTGTATTTGTTATTTCCTTATGTGTTATAGGGATTAGAATGAGCAGTTCAGCGTAAGCTGTAGCTGTGCGTAAGACAAGTTTTCTAACTGCATTCATATTTTAAATGGATGCTAGTTTCTAAAACTTCTCAGATGTTGAACTTGAGAAGTTCTGTCTATGTGCAAATGTGTGATATTTATACAAGGTGGTAGAACGTATGAGGCCTTGTGCCATAATTTGAACACTTCGGTGTTTTTGTAAGATGAACTGTTCTATGTTTGAACTGTTCAATAAAAGAATGTTCTGTTTATACATGAACCGTTATTGTTTAGTTTGTGCTATTGATTCTAGCCAGACAGAATGTGCATGAAAGAGAGTAGAGAATGAAAGTATTTCAAAGTGCATGTAACTAATGTTTTAAGATGATAGGAATCAAGACTATTCCTATTATTCAAGCTGCTTCGTAACCTTTGTTCGGTTATTGAAGTCTGAAAAGAATGTTTAAATTCTTGAAGTTGTTTGTTCAACTGTTATGACTTGCTGGGAAATTGAATGCTCACACTTGCTTTAAATGAAAAATATTTTCAGCGAACAATGTTAGAAAGAACTTAAGGATTCTGGAAAGATCAAGCTGATCGGTATCCAGACGAAGTGCCATTAAGTTTATGAATGTGCATGAAGAGCAAGTGAAGACTTGTAATATAGAATGATAGAATTAAACTATAGACTAGTTTAATGAACTGTATATATCCTTGGTGGCGGATAAAAGTCACTCTTGTAAGATGAAATGAATAATGTAATTATCATTATTTGTAATGAGAAAGGTTCTAAGGTTTCGAGAACCTGAGATTTAAGAATGTATGTTGTTATATTTCGGTATATAATGATGTATGCAGAATGAAGGATGTACTCGTGACGTACGGGATCCGGGTGTGAAGATAGACCGGATCTCTGGGCGTTACAAGGAATACTTAGTGTAATACTTATTCAAGTATGTATTTATGCGAGCTTATTGAATTAAAAGAAATATTTAATAAGCCTAATGTTGTTTTAATTATGTAATAATAAATCAGTTAGGGTTTAGGTTTATTTATTAATTAATATGTTTTATTAATTCTTTTAATTTAAATAGGATTTAAAATTAGACAAATATAGTTTAGACCCAATTAATTTTAATGGCCCAAATAAATTAACCACAGTTTGTCCCAAATATTAGAAAAGTCCAATTAAATATTTTAAACCTTACCTAATTATTTTATTGGGTATTACACTAACGGTACATTAGGGTTTTTAATCCTGAGATTAGGGTTTCTAATCTTTTAATAGGGTTTATTAATTTTAAACCTTATCCGATCAACCATTAATCAAAATCTATATACAGTACAAACACGTATTCATCGATACAATTATTTTAATTGCATTTTCTATCGAATCCATATCTAGAAATTAGGGTTAGGGTTTCTAAAGCTATTAAGCATAACTCTAATCTAATTTCTCGGCCAATAAACAAATTGACTAATTCTCAAGACTCGTATCACAGATACTTAGTACAATATTAGCAGTCAATATTAAATAATAATAATAATAAAAAAATTATTCATAAAATTTGGATTATTCGAAATCCCGGGTTATCACAATATTCACCCCTCCTTAAAAGGATTCTGTCCTCGGAATCACCGCTTTCTTATTCTCTACAATCTTTTAAAGTTGTATCATCAATTCATTTTTTTATCACCACAATATTCATTTGTGTCTCAAATTCTAACATGTGACTTGGATCTATAAAAGAAAATAATTAATTCACAGTGATATCTAACTCATAATACTCGCGTAATAAAATTTCTAAACAAAATCGTTACCTGCTGTGACCTCCTAGGCAGCCACTGCATCTTGCACCGTCATGTTGAATGCACGGGCCGATGGTCTTCCTGGCTGTGCAGGTCCTCGAATCGCCAAGGTTCCGCTACTGGGTCCTTTGTTGCCACTTTCCTTCTCCGTATTTCTCTTCGGACAATTTTGTACCAGATGATCCGTCGATCCACACGCAAAGCAACCTTGTATCTTCTTTGGATTGGGACAATTGGGCGACATGTGTCCTTCTTGCCCACAGTTATAGCAAACTCCCTTCTTCTTCAAACAAACTCCAGAATGGTTTTTCGTCAAACATACCACACTTATGAGTTCAGGAACTTGCCACAATTATATGAGTGCATGAACTTATCATAGTCAGACCTTTGGCGTCCATTCGCTGAGGGGTTCAAAACATTTCATATAATTATGAGTCATTAACTTACCATAAGTATGAGTTTTAAGAACACACAAATTAATCTTAATCACATATTCATATAGAAAATAAAGATTTCATTCATACAAACATATTTATATTTACATATGTTCACACATTGTTCTCGATATTACAACACTTAATATCATAACCTACTACCAAAAGTTACTACCGCTTATATCTAAGTTGTCTACCGTCCACTCCTTCACCAGTCTTTTTCTTGATGGGACACTTATTGAATCTGTGACCCATTCTCCCACATGAATAACACTTCCTCATATTCATCTTATGACAATGTAGGGAAATATGTCCTTCCTGCTTACAATTGAAGCACACGTTCTTCCACATCATGCATTCTCCCGCGTGAGTCTTTCCACACTTGCTACAAGCTTGCTTCTTCTTTGAGTTTGACTTTTCAGAATTAGGGTTGTCATTGTCCCTCTTTCTCTTTTTCTTGCCTTTCTGCTGTTTGATTGTTCCTTCAGACGATCCACCACCTTCAGTCTTTATCCTTTCCACCTGCGCCTTGAGCTCGTTCCGTTCTTCAGTCATTTCGCGTAACACTCGCTCCGTCTTCCAAAATTCCTCCAAGAGAAATACTTTACTCCGGAGTTCTTGGACATCTGCAGATTCTTAATCTTTCTCTCCAACTTTGGCCTTATTCCCTTTCTCCACCTTAGCTTCTTTGGACTCTGCCTCCTCATCACCACTCAGATACATCTCGGGATAATCGTCATGATCGCTCCCCAGATTGACCATAGGTTCATCTTCTCCCACCTTCTCAACTGATTCGCTTTGTGCTGGCACCTCGGCTACTGGCACTGGTGCAATAGCCGCTAGCATCTCCGCACTCATTTCATCTTCTCCAGACATCCTACAATCAGTCTAAATTACTTGATTAATACTTCTCCAGTACGAACTTCTCACACTATGTGTCCACATATCTCACTATTGATATATTTTCGGCAATCCCTCACTTAGTACTCTAAATGAGTTTTCTCTATCTCTCTTATGGTTATAATCCTAGGGTTTCCCCATCCCACTTAAGGTTTATAACCTTCAGCTTTGATACCAACATGTGACACCCCCAAATCCGGGTTACTTGACCCCCCGAGTTTGGTGATCACGATCCACAATATAAATAACATTTAACTACCCATTTAATTATAAATAAGAACATACACTTCATTAACTGATATAGTTAATACATTACCCCAGGTTCTCTAACCTTAACATTACAAACATACCCTTTTGTTATACAAAAAGGGTTCACAAATACAACATAATAATAATGTTCATAAAACTATGCTATCACTATGCATTTGCCTTTGTTCTTCACAGCACCTCCTGCCACTTCATCCCTAGCTGAAAAGTTTTATTTAGCAAGGGTGAGCAACAAATTTGCCCCGCAAGTTAAGATATACAACGAATGTATACGTATCAAAATAATAGACTATCTATTTCGATAGAATGACACCAAAGTTCGGGGAACTTTGAAATAGCTGAACAAATCTCTAATTACTAACAAGTCTTCTCACAATCTATGCAACACAATAATTTGATAACGAAAGAGTACAACGCTTTCAAAGTTTCTACGATATTCTATTGAATAATCAAGAATCAATTCTATGCAATAACAAAGTGGAATGTTTTCCAGATTTATGCTGAGTGATCTATTGGATCTAGAACTTCTCTTCTAGGGTATCTATCAAAGATTTACTTTGATATATACGCAGGTGTATCAGATAACCATAAAGATTAAATCATACCCCTCTGCAAGTATAACAAGTGATCAACTTTATTATACCCTATATTATGCATGTGACGCCCCCAAATCCGGGTATCTTCCAACCCGATAGATGGTGCTCCACGATAGTACAATTCATACAGTCATTTCATTAGTAATAAGATCCTTTCCCAGGTTCATAAACCGAATACATTCTTTATTATTCATAAGTATATTACATACAAATACTCTAGTCTATTACAGGATAATCAATTATCCATCTTAGCCTTGCCTTTATCTATCTTAGAACTCTCAGTTCGTTTGGCTTTAGCTGCAATCATATGGTTCAAGTAAGAGTAAGCATAACTAGCTCAACAAGTCTAATAAAGGATCATATGAATATCACATTGAGAATTATAAGCTTAACTTCTATAACTGAACAATTAACTACTAAGCACTATGAAACATTTGACTAGTACTTCTCATTTCATAACAATGATTCCAAAGTATATATAATAACTTAGGAATTCTGAACCAGTCAAAAGACCATGAACATACTCTTTTCGTTTTCATACTTGAAAAGGACATCTGGCACTAAGGTCATCCATCCGTCTTTACTTACGAGCACTTCTAGGTGATCAGCCTATTGTACTCTATGTTGATCAACACTCTTCCGTTAAACGTATTTACGTTTAACATTTGGCAACCTCGCGTGCCCATCGAATAATCGATGAAAATACTTTTGTTTGATCATAGACAAACTTACATTTACATCCGTACCAAATACTTGGCATAGGATAGCGTTAACAGCTCTATATCGAAAGACTTGTACATAAATCAATCAATTCTTCAAGACTTGTCTAGCCGAGTTAAAACAGGCGTCAACTCTTTCTTTAAAACCACTCATGCACCTTATAACATGAATCATAGAAAACTTGGCTAACACGGAGGTTAGACAAGCGATAAGAAAGACTTGCCTTCAAGCGTCTTCGAATATAATATTCAATCAATTCTCAGACTTTACAGGATCTACATGATATATTCACATAGCACACTATAATTAGTTTATAAATAACTAACTTTATTGTTCTAACCAACTTCTTTCTCTTCTATGTCTTACTTGAATTTATATCGTTAATAAAGTAAATTTGACTTACTATGCTTCGTTACGGCTTGTTAATGTTCTTACATTATTAACCGACATTTGATCATCATTGGTGAACTGCCAACGTTGAATCATTATTCATGGCTTACTTGCTTTGCGTTATTCGTTATGACTTTTGCGTTCTTCGTTTAATTCTTATTATACCATACTAAATCTTTTAACGTTATCACTTATAAGTGATTTAAGGTTAGCCTTATCATGTACATTAAATACTATTGATAATTACGAACAATAGCACTTCTTTTCATTCATAACGTTTTACAACAACAATATTAAGTAAAACATCAATTCCGGTTCAGGACCGTAAGCATTTCATAAGTACTTTGAAAAGGACATCCCGGCACGAAGTCCGTAAGTCCGGCATAACTTACAAGCACGTCTAGGTGATCAACCTATAGTACTCTATGTTGATCAACACTACATTCATTAAACGTGTATACGTTTAAGTTGTGGCAACCTCATGTGCTTGTCGTTTGATGACAAAACCATTTGAGCATACACAATCTACTTTTGAAAACCACAACAATATTAGTTCGGTAAATCCTTATCAACACTTGATAGAATAACATAGCATACGTCTAGCCGAAAGGATTGGCTTTGACATTCCTCAGATACTAACTCATGCGAAGAATACATGAATCACAAAGACTAGTCCAGATCGAACTGGAACAAGGGTTAGATTACTTGCCTTTAGCGTCTGCTACAATTTATAACACGTGCACTTTACATCTTTAAGGTCTCTACATTAGATGATAGCATAACATAGAACATTAGGTCATGAATGATCACACATGGTTCCTAAAGAATCTTACCCTTCTTCTCAATCTAAATACGTATTAGATTTGTTATTATTGGTTCCGGCTTTCCGTTAGATCATTCTTACATTCATTTGCAATTGATTTAACTAAACCCTAAGTGTTCATACTTAAGGCTTAATAATAACTTAACAATGTTTCATTATAATCCTCACCCAATTGCTTATCAATTACTATCCATGCTCTATATGTAAACATTCATTATTGTCTTGGTCTTGATTTGTGGCATCTCGCGGCTATTACTATAATTTGGTAAGCGTTTGGCGCTTTACCTCTATTGCTCAAAAATCTGGGCTTAGTGCTGCGGTGCGAGTCTCAGTGCTAATGGTCGCACTGCGACGCCATTCTCCAGAAGGTTATGGCCACTTTGGTAGCTGCATGGCTGAGCTTATTTGCCTTGAGGGTGGCATGGCCTGACTACTGTCATGCACTGAACACTTTGGATGATTTTTTCAAAAGTTAAAATTCCCGAACTCGTAACTTCTTCGTTATAAGTCCGAATTGGCTCGTTCAAGAGCCTACGGGTCACAAATTATGTACTCTATCCGTTCATGCAAGAATTTTATCTATTTTACTTCGTTTTCTAAAATTTCACCTATTAGTCCATTTTAACGAAAACGATAAACGTTCGTGAATGTTCAACGCTCGTTTCTTCGTTTTAAGTCAGAATCCGGCCATTTTCGTGTCCGCAACTCTATAATGCCAAATATGACTTGTCTCCATTGAAAACCAACGTTTCTAATGTCAACCACAAAATACGACTTCCATTCCGAGAATTTCACGAATTCGACGATTATCGTCTAATCGTCGCAAATTAAATTCCGAAAATGTTAGTACTAGTGATTTGTTTATCATTCTAAACACATTCATTCCATTATCTAGACATCTCAACATATGTATTACAATAAATTATATTCCAATTTGGTTATGGCTTATTTATAAGTTCATAACAACAATTTCTTAATATATGATTTTCATTTCCTTATGACTTATTCGGCTTAGGTCCATTGCTTATCAACTTCTCTTATGTTCTTAACATCTAAGTTCATTAGATTACACTTCTCTTATCAACCTACCATGATAGAGATGAAGAAGACAAGATCATTTACCTTTGATGATTACTTCACTTCACTTTGCAAAATCTAACAAAAGTTGAAATGGCTTATAAGTGCTTATGGGTTCTAACAAATAAGTTGCTTTGAGAGAGAGTTGTTGGATGAAATTAATCAACCAAATAATGAAATGAGAGCTTTCTTTTTATAGGCAATCCAAGGTTAGGGTAGAATGGTCTTTATGGCATCCCACCTCTTTAACTTCCACCTCCTTACTATTCATAACCTAGCAACCAAGTAAACTTGCTAGCCACTTTTATTTCTTGACCATCACAACACTTGGTCACCACACAAAATGTTTGCCCAACAAGTCTACCAACTTTACACTTGGTTTGCTCCATGGATAATGTCTAATTCATTGGGCTTGCTAAGTAATCTAGCTAATTTCCTTTTTGGGCTTTGGATTATAATAGTTTGGGCTTCACCTTATTAATCACTTGGGCTTAGTATAAATCCTACATAGTTTTACACCTTATAGCTTATGGACTTGTATTTTATGCAAAGTTACATTAATTCATTTTATTAGGTTTTAATACCAATATTCTCAAATTAAGTCCGCATGCGAATTATTGCGTTTTCCATACTTAGATTATTATTACATAATCCATCTCACCTCGATATTATAACATTACGTATTTCTCGTAAATTCAAAAAAAATTTCCGAGCGATAAATGGTGAATAGTGATTTTCGTAAACTTTCTCGGAAAACATTTATTTTCGTCTTGGAAATTCAAACACTTTAATTCTCTCACGTGATTCGAATACTACGATATTTCGATATTTCTAGGTTATAGAACGACATACATCTTATTAACACATATAATAACAAATAATATTATTTTATTCATTAATTAATTCTTTCAAATTTTTTTACAAAGGATCCGAATTTCTCGGTTGTTACATTCTTCCCCCCTTATAAAGATTCTGTCCCCAGAATCTCGCCCTATATTACTCAAATAAAAGAGGATAATTCTTCTTTATCTACTCTTCCAATTCCTACGTTGCTTCCTCGACATCGTGGTTCTTCCATAACACCTTTACTGGTGATATTACCTTGTTTCACAGAACTTGCTCTTTTCTATCAATGATTGGAATCGGCATATCTTCATAAGTTAAATCTTTCTTGATTTGAATAGGCTCAAATTCTATCACATGCTTGTAATTTGGTTTGTAAGGACGTAGTACTGAAACGTGAAATACATTATGTATTCGCTCTAGGTCTGGAGGTAACGTTATCCTATAAGCTACCTCACCTACCCGTTCTAATACCTCAAAAGGTCCTATAAACCTTGGGCTTAGTTTTCCCTTCTTTCCAAAGCGTATCTTTCCTTTCTAGGGAGATACCTTTAGAAATACGTACGAGCCTACCTCAAACTCTCTATTCTCTCGATGTAAGTCCGCATATTTCTTCTGTCTGTCTTGAGCTGCGACGAGACGCATGCGTATCAACTTCACCACTTCCGCTGTTTGCTGCACCAATTCTGGTCCTAGCATTCGGCGTTCTCCCACTTCATCCCAATACAACGGCGTTCTGCATTTCCTTCCATACAAAGCTTTATACGGCGGCATACCTATACTTGCATGATAACTGTTGTTATACGCAAATTCTACTAATGGTAGATGACCATCCCAACTACCCTTGAAATCCATGACGTAAGATCTCAACATATCTTCTAACGTCTGAATTGTCCTCTCGCTCTGTCCATCGGTTTGTGGATGATATGTCGTACTCATCTTCAACTGCGTCCCCAACTTTTCTTGAAGACTTCTCCAAAAGTTCGACGTGAATCGTGGATCACGATCTGACACTATCGGAACAGGTGCTCCATGTCTGGAAATAATTTCCTTAACATAGAGTGTAGCTAACTGATCTAAATTATACTTAATTCGAATTGGCAAAAAGTGAGCCGACTTCATCAACCGGTCCACTATTACCCAAAATCGCATCATATCCCTTCTGAGTCATCGGAAGTCCCACCACAAAGTCCATCGTGATATGCTCCCACTTCCACTCAGGAATCTCCAATGACTGTAACAAGCCACTTGGTCGTTGATGTTCGGGTTTAACTCTTTGACAAGTCAAGCACCTACTCACATACTCAACTATTTCTCTTTTCATGTTCGGCCACAAAAAACTCTGTCGAAGGTCTTGATACATCTTAGTGCTACTAGGATGAATCGAGTACTTCGAACTATGAGCCTCTTGTAAAACTTGCTCCTTTAATTCCGTCTCATTCGGAACCCAAATTCTTCCCTCAAATCTTAATAATCCCTCATTATCAAGACTAAACTTAATATCTTTTTCATTGGTCAACCGCTTCTTCATCTGGTTAAACTCATCAGTTTTAAGCTGCACCTCTTTGACTCTCTTTACAATGGTAGACTGAATCTCCATCGCAAACAGTCTCTAATCCACCTCAATTGGCAACTTCACCTCCAACTCCATCCTAGCCATCTTTGTTATTAACTTCGGTTTTGAGTACATTAACATAGACAACTTCTCCGACCTTTTCTACTCAAGGCGCGGCACTTTGCATTAGCTTTTCCGGTGGTGATCTGAGATTTCACAATCGTAATCCTTTATCAACTCCACCACCTTCTATGTCTCATATTCAACTCATACGTGTGAAGATATATTTTAGACTCTTGTGGTCCGTATATATCTCACACTTTTCCCCATAAAGATAATGTTGCCATATCTTTAAGGCAAACACCACTGCGGCCAGTTCCAGATCATGAGTAGGGTAAGCTTTTTCATAATCCTTCAACTGCCTAGATGCATATGCAATGACCTTGTGTCTTTGCATGAAACCATAACCCAGATCCTTTATGCGAAGCATCGCTATAAACTACGAAATTTCCTATGTCATCGGGTAATGACAAAACAGGCGCTTCACTCAACTTCTTCTTTAGTTCTTGAAAACTATCTTCGCATTTCTCAGTCCATACGTACTTCACCGTCTTCCTCGTCAAGTTAGTCAGCGGAGTAGCTATCATCGAAAAGTCCTGAATGAACCTCCGATAGTAACCCGCTATGTGACGCCCCCAAAATAGGTCCATTCCATCCAACCCATTCTGAGTCGCCAAATACATGGTACAGAAAAACTACAACTATATTAATACATTTGTCGTGCAAAATACGACAACATATATACTGTGAGTTTAAATACAATTATTGTCTTCTAGACAATATACATACCCAAATAAATCCCCATCATAATTATTGATACATTATTTTACAAAAATGGTGAGGACTATTAAACAACTCTCTCTAGAACCTTCATTCCATACCCCGACTAATACTCGCTACATTCTCGTCTCCTGAGAAGAAAAATGGAACAAAAAGGAAAAGGGTGAGCTCAACTAGCCCAGTAAAGAATATTATGACTAAGATAATATACAACAAATTATCGTTAGTCTTCAACAGGGAAAAATTTAATAGAATACAATAGACAACAAGTTTTAAATCAATACTCGCAGCGGAAAATATTAATTCATAGAAGAGTTACGTAGAGGATGAAATCTACTAATATCCATGAATTTAACAGTCCATCATCAATATTTTTATCCCTGTAACATCAATCAATATATATCTGGAATCCATTACTCATCCTTGCACTCTGAGGCCAAGGATATTCATCGATTGGTCATGTTCATCTAAACACTGTTCATCTTTGCACTACGGGCCAAAGATATTCAATAGAAATCATTCATCTTTGCACTACTGGGCCAAAGATATTCATCATAAATCATTCATCTTTGCAGGATGATGAAAAAGATATTCCATAATATCATCATTTAAGGACCGAGGATGATGAAAATATATTTTTTAAACAATTCGAATCCAAATTGAATCAAAATGACAAGGATTAAGGATTAAGGATTCGTACTTTGTTTTATCCACGCCCAAAAATACCTCAAAAATAATCATAGTGGTGTAAAATTCAAGAATGATCAAAACATGGATACAATCAAAGCTAGTATCCGAATAGATATATTGAGACGAAAAGAAAAATTTTATTTTTCGATGAATAATCGTGAATATTCGTGAATAGTATGCAGAATAGTATCGTGAATAGTAAGTATCACGTGAATAGTAACTCCAGGCACCAAAAGTTCCAAATTTGATAAAACTTCAGATCAATATTTGACATATAATGATATTGAAGAAATAATATCATTATGAAAAAATAAATATCCTTACCTCGAAGGCATTACTTCTAGTTGAAACACAGGATATATAGGCTATGACTTGAACTTGCACCTTTAGTATAGCAATACTCAAAGTATACTCAAAATACTCACAAGAATACGCTCGATAATATATAGAGAAAACTTGATTTACGGTGTGATTTTCAATTCTAACCTAAGCACCTATTTATAGGAAATTGCTTAGAACACCAAAGCAGAAAATTTAATATAATAATAATATATATAATCAAAATTCTCTACGCACACAAATCTGGTCCAAACTTCAGCCACACATGTTAAATGACTTTCAAAAATGAAAAAAACGTTTTTGTAATTAAAATATTTTAAACTTACAAAAAATCAATTATTTGAACTTGAAACTTCAATAATTCATAATAAATAGCCCTTTTGCCAGAAAATTCGAATCTCATGAGTTTTTATAGAAAATTCAATTCTCTACAACTTTACAGAAGAAAGTTTTCCAAATTCCAAACAGAAATTGGCGAAATCCACAAAAGCAGGCGATTTTTTACATTTATAATCAAATTTGATTCGATAATTGTGTCCACCAACACACAAAATATGTGTTAAACATTTAATGCCACAAAAATACTCTTCCTCCTCATATACTCATATATCCCACATTCATTATAAAAATATCACCATTATTATATTATTAAAATATAATAATATATATATTTAAATGAATTATTTTATCGAAAAAGATAAAATTTCAATTTTCAACAATTGTCACATTAAAAATTTTCTCCATCTATATCACACAAAAATCAATATTTTCCTCATCATATGAATCAATAATTAATTATTCACAAATAATATTACGGAATCACAATATTGATAAACCGAGGCGTTTCAGAAGAGGGGCTTTCGATAAGAATTTCTCCTTCTTGGGTGCCGCAATTAGGTGACCAAACCTCTCCTTAGAGCAGAACTTTCTAGACATTGCCAATAATGTTTTCTAATAATATTATTCAGATAATATGAATTATTGTTTCGATAATGAAAAAATCTTGTGTAATGACAATTATTGAAACAACGATAATATAAGATATCAATGCACGCAATTATTGAATCAATAAAATAAAATCTTTGAACAATAATTACTATAACAATTATTGAGTAGTGCCTTCTTACGTGAAGTCGATAATTGGTGCAATCTGCAGTATCACTCTTGTTCAACAATGCGTATTCTTGTGTTTTAATCAACGGGTATTCAGCGATTGTAAGCGGTAATAACTACGTAGATTATTTTTTAAACAACTTATATTTGTCGTTTTCTTCCTCCAATCGTTTTTCCGTTATGGGGCCCACACATATTGCTACCGTCGCATTGCGAATATTCTCACAATGATGCGAATATTCTACGACCAAACGAATATTCTAAAACAACAATGAATATTTTATAACCACTTGCTTATTTGTAAATATTTGCGTATTTTACCCCATAACTATCCACATTAATCAAATCAACCCTTACTATTTCAAAATAATAAATAGAAAAATAAATTTCATTTATAAAAATTTGGGGTCTTACAACCTCCCCTCTTTATGAAATTTCATCCTCGAAATTGGCGTGACGACACGGTGTTTGAAAAGATGAGAATACCTCGCTTTTATTTTCGTTTCCAACTCCGAGGTCATTTTCAATAGCATGGTTTCTCCACAAAACTTTAACTTGTTGTATAACCTCGGTACATAGACATATTCTCTTTCTATCCAATATCTTGGTGGTACCTCCTCGTACGTTAAGTCTTGGCTATCTCGTCCGGTTCTAACTTCAATAGCGTGGTTCGGTCGTCCACATATTTACGTAACATCGTCGTGAAAAGCATTATGAACACGCGTCGTACTTGGCGGTAAAACGAGTCTATAGGCCACAGTTCCTATTCGATCGAGAATTTCAAATGGATTAATAAATCGAAGGTTTGAGCTTTCCTCACCTCACCGATTCTCGCTTTTGAAATAACAACTTCTTGCACCTTCTTCTTCAAATTCATCACTCGATTGTGTAGCTTGAAGCGACTTTAACTTTATCGATTAAAGTTGATTATACTCGTATATCATCACGTGGGTACCTAGAGTTTTCATCTCCATCTCTATTATTTATAAATTATACGAAATGAGTCTTTGACAATATCGTATTCGTACTTGTATACGATCTTCTACTCAACACGTCGGCTACCACGTTCGCTTTTCCGGGATGGCATGGGTGAACATGTCTTTGAAATGAGTCTCCTCTTGAGTTCATAGAAGCTCTTCCCACATTCCTTGCTCCATTGAATTTTATATCTCTGAGTCAATTTGCGTTAATGGAATAGCGATTCAAGAATATCCTTCAACGAATCTCGATAATAACCAACTAAGCCTCAGAAAGCTACATATTTAGATTACCGAGCTTAGGTTGTTCTCAATTGTGACTCATATCCCAACCTTGGATATGCGTTACAATGACACCTATCGGTTTACTATCGCACAAATATGGTGTCCCCTACAAAAGTGCGGCCGGTGTGTTCCATAAAGGAAGTCACCGGATAAAGGCTCGGTACCAAATTCTATAGTTGAATTTTAACTCACGAAGTTCAATAGGAGCCATTCGATATGAGATTTTAGAAATGAGTTTTGTACCGGGTTCAAAGTCGATACAAAATTTAATATCAGGCTTTGGGAGTAAGCCAAGAAATTCTTCAGAAAATACGTCAGGAAAAATCAATAACAACAGGAATATTATTCAAATTTGACGTGTCTTTATTCAAATCCATAACATGGACTAAGAAATCTTGACATCCATTTTTCAATAAACGAATCGCTTTATGATTAGATATGACCGGTGATTGATTTTAATGGTTTAGTTGCCTGAATTCGAACAACAGGTTGATTAAGAATATGAAAACTAACAACCTTACGAAAACAATCAATTTTGGCATGATGAGTAGTTAACCAATCAATCCCTAAAATCACATCAAAAGCAAGCATCTTTAAAGAGATAAGGTTGACGGGTAAGATAAGGGTGCCAACTTTGAATCAAGCAAGATTTCTAAGCGATCGATGTAATGAAAATTTCTCTTAACTTGAGTCTCCACAGATAGGTCAAAGTCTAATTTCTCCGTAGTCAAGTTCAAGCGTTGAGCGCAAGCAAGAGATAAAAGAATGGGTAGAAACCGATTATCTAATAAGGTATAAACTTCACAAGAATTTATAATTAACTAACCGTGCTAACCGTTAAGGGTTACTCACTTTTGAGAAGTCACGAAAAACGCTCTTCCAATAATCGTTGACTTTGACTTTTCTGTATCCGCCTCTGGTGCCAACATCCCAACTGGACTTGATTTCGCTATAGGACAAAATCGAGCTATGTGACCGTCTTTTCCACAACTAAAACATACCTTGGAAGGCTTTGAACAGTTTGACCTTATATGTCCCTCCTCTCCGCATCTGTAGCATCTAACTGGCGATTGTTCTCTTCCCTAGAATTTGTTCTTTGGTCTTGATCTTTCTTCTTGAGCGTCTTCCGTCATCGTTAAATCTTTCTTTTTAGATTGGACATCTCTTTCCATAATATCAAGCGTCGTCTATGGCTTTTACCCATGCATCACTCATTCTCACTCGTTCGATTTTTTTCTTCTTTCATTTCGATTCGACTTTATCATCTTATACTACGCCAAAGAGTGCTTACATTCAAGCATCACATATCGGGTAACACAAGCTTGAATCATTGCTTCCTTTTGCTCCACATTTGCTGCAATTCTTGACTGTTCTTCTAACTCATAAATCGATTTTGCAATTCTACATTTTGATCATAAAATACCTCTAATAAACTCTCCTCAAGTACCTCTTCTTCCTCTTCTTCCTCACTCTCATTTGTTACCTCTGCGACTATCTAAGGTGCAACTATCAATTCTTCACTAACCACATGGATATCTCTAATTCCTTCTTACTTTGACATCACATTATCACGGTTGGCGATTAGAGGTGTCTCCACGATCTCATTCACTCCATTGTTAACGTTCTCGTGACCATTCTTAAAAACTATCATAAAAAAGGGTTAATTAAAGAAATCAATATATCATATAATATCCTATATACTAAACAACTAACAAATAAGCTTAGGTAGGACACCTTTAGCGAAGGATTTACTCGTCTCTCCCTCCTAGTTCTATCCCCGATCTCTTGGAGATCATATCCATAAGCTCGATACCAATTGTGGCGCCCCCAAAATAGGTCCATTCCATCCAACCCATTGTAAGAGTCGCCAAATACATGATGCGAAATAACTACAACTATATTAATACATTTGTCGTGCAAAATACGACAACATATATCTTGTGAGTTTAAATACAATTATTGTCTTACAGACAATATACATACCCAAATAAATCCCCATCATAATTATTGATACATTATTTTACAAAATGGTGAGGACTATTAAACAACTCTCTCTAGAACCTTCATTCCATACCCAGACTAATACTCGCTTACATTCTCATCTCACGAGAAGAAAAATGGAACAAAAGGAAAAGGGTGAGCTCAACTAGCCCGATAAAGAATATTATGACTAAGATAATATACAACAAATTATCGTTAGTCTTCAACAGGAAAAATTTAATAGAATACAATAGACAACAAGTTTTAAATCAATACTCGCATGATGGAAAATATTAATTCATAGAAGAGTTACGTGAGAGGATGAAATCTACTAATATCCATGAATTTAACGGTCCATCATCAATATTTTTATCCTGTAACATCAATCAATATATATCGGAATCATATACTCATCCTTGCACTACGGTGCCAAGGATATTCATCGATTGGTCATGTTCATCTAAACACTGTTTATCTTTGCACTCTGGGCCAAAGATATTCATCGAAATCATTCATCTTTGCACTACTGGGCCAAAGATATTCATCATAAATCATTCATCTTTGCACTTTCTGAAGCCAAATATATTCATCATAAATCATTCATCTTTTGCACTACGGGCCAAAGATATTCCATAATATCATCATTTAAGGCGAGGATGATGAAAATATTTTTTAAAGAAAGCGAATCCGATTGAATCAAAATGACAAGGATTAAGGATTAAGGATTATTTTTTGTTTTATCACGTCCAAAAATACCTCAAAAATAATCATAGTGGTGTAAAATTCAAGAATGATCAAAACATGGATACAATCAAAAAGCTAGTATCCGAATAGATTTTTTTTAGACGAAAAAGAAAAATTTTTATTTTTCGATGAATAGTCTTATCGTGAGCGATAATTCGTGAATAAAATTTTGAAAAAAATATAATGCACGTGAATAGTGCCGTATAACGTGAATAGTAACTCAGTAACACCAAAAGTTCCAAATTTGATAAAAACTTGGATCAATATTTGACATAATGATATTGAAGAAATAATATCATTATGAAAAAATAAATATCCTTACCTCGAAAGGCAGATTACTTCTAGTTGAAAACAGGATATAGGCTATGACTTGAACTTGCAAGTATAGCAATACTCAAAGTATACTCAAAATACTCACAAGAATACGCTCGATAATATAGAGAGAGAAAACTTCAGTTTCTGGTGTGATTTTCAATTCTAACCTAAGCACCTATTTATAGGAAATTGCTTAGAACACCAAAGCAGAAAATTTAATATAATAATAATATATATAATCAAAATTCTCTACGCACACAAATCTGGTCCAAACTTCAGCCACACATGTTAAATGACTTTCAAAAATGAAAAAAACGTTTTTGTAATTAAAAATATTTTAAACTTTCAAAAATCAATTATTTGAACTTGAAACTTCAATAATTCATAATAAATAGCCCTTTTGCCAGAAAATTTGAATCTCATGAGTTTTTATAGAAAATTCAATTCTCTACAACTTTACAGAAGAAAGTTTTCCAAATTCCAAACAGAAATTGGCGAAATCCACAAAGCGAAGCGATTTTACATTTATAATCAAATTTCGATCAATAATTGTGTCCACCAACACACAAAATATGTGTTAAACATTTAATGCCACAAAATACTCTTCCTCCTCATATACTCATATATCCCACATTCATTATAAAAATATCACCATTATTATATTATTAAAATATAATAATATATATATTTAAATGAATTATTTTATCGAGAAAAAGATAAAATTTCAATTTTCAACAATTGTCACATTAAAAATTTTCTCCATCTATATCCACAAAAATCAATATTTTCCTCATCATATGAATCAATAATTAATTATTCACAAATAATATTCTGAGAATCACAATATTGATGAACCGGCGGTTCAGGGAAGAGGGGCTTTCAATAAGAATTTCTCCTTCTTGGTAGCGCAATTAGGTGACCAAACCTCTCCTTAATGAGAACTTTCTAGACATTGCCAATAATGTTTTCTAATAATATTATTGAGATAATATGAATTATTGCCCGATAATGAAAAAAATCTTGTGTAATGATAATTATTGAAACAACGATAATATAAAATATCAATCAAACAATTATTGAATCAATAAAATAAAATCTTTGAGAATTAATTCTTGTAACAATTATTGAGTAGTGCCTTCTTACGTAAGAGTCAATAATTGGTGCAATCTAAGATGCTCTTGTTCAACAACGTTATTCTTCGTGTTTTAACCACGGGTATTCAACGATTATAGCGGTAATAACTTCTGTAGTTATTTTTTTAAACAACTTATATTTGTCGCGTTTTCTTCCTCCAATCGCTTTCCGTTATGGGGCCCACACACATTGTGCGCTTGTGGTGCATGAATAATCCCCGACGCATCGAATATTCCACGACCAAACGAATATTCCCAAACAACAATGAATATTTTATAACCACTTGCTTATTCAAAATATTTGCGTATTTTACCCATAACTATCCACATTAATCAAATCAACCCTTACTATTTCAAAATAATAAATAGAGAAAAATAAATTTCATTTATAAAAATTTGGGGTCTTACAACCTCCCCTCCTTATGAAATTTCGTCCTCAAAATTGACGTACGTACCTGGTGTTTCGAAAAGATGAGAATACCTCGCTTTCATTTTCGTTTCCAACTCCCAGGTCATTTCCTCAATAGCATGGTTTCTCCACAAAACTTTAACTTGTTGTATAACCTCGGTACATAGGACATGTTTTTTCCTATCCAATATCTTGACAGGTACCTCCTCGTACGTTAAGTCTTTACTATCTCGATGGGTTCTAACTCAATGGCGTGGTTGAAGTCGTCCACATATTTACGTAACATCGACACGTAAAAAAGCGTTATGAACACGCGTCATACTTGGCGATAAAAGCGAGTCTATAGGCCACAGTTCCTATTCGATCGAGAATTTCAAATGGATTAATAAATCGAAGGTTTGAGCTTTCCTCACCTCACCGATTCTCGCTTTTGAAATAACAACTTCTTTGACCTTCTTCTTCAAATTCATCGGATCCGGTGTGTAGCTTGAGCGACTTTAACTTTATCGATTAAAGTTGATTATATACTGTATATCATCACGTGGGTACCTAGAGTTTTCATCTCCATCTCTATTATTTATAAATTATACGAAATGAGTCTTTGACAATATCGTATTCGTACTTGTATACGATCTTCTACTCAACACGTCAGCTACCACGTTCGCTTTTCCAGGATGGCATGGTCAGAACATGTACTGAAATGAGTCTCCTCTTGAGTTCATCGAAGCTCTTCCCACATTCCTTGCTCCATTCGAATTTTATATCTCTACGAGTTAAATTTTGCGTTAATGGAATAACGATTCAAGAATATCCTTCAACGAATCTCCGATAATAACCAACTAAGCCTAGAAAGCTACGTATTTCGATTACCGACTTAGGTTGTTCTCAACTGTGACTCATATCCCAACCTTGGATAGCACGTTACAATGACACCTATCAGTTTACTATCGCACAAATATGGTGTCCCCTACAAAGAGTCTGGCTTCGGTGTATTCCGCAAAGGAAGTCACCAGATAAAGGCTCAGGTACCAAATTCTATAGTTGAATTTTTAACTCCTGAAGTTCAATAGGAGCCATTCGATATGAGATTTTAGAAATGAGTTTTGTACCGGGTTCAAAGTCGATACAAAATTTAATATCAGGCTTTGGGAGTAAGCCAAGAAATTCTTCAGAAAATACGTCAGGAAAAATCAATAACAACAGGAATATTATTCAAATTTGACGTGTCTTTATTCAAATCCATAACATGGACTAAGAAATCTTGACATCCATTTTTCAATAAACGAATCGCTTTATGATTAGATATGCGTTGATTGATTTTAATGGTTTAGTTGCACGAATTGAACAACAAAGTTGATTAAGAATATGAAAACTAACAACCTTACGAAAACAATCAATTTTTGGCATGATGAGTAGTTAACCAATCAATCCCTAAAATCACATCAAAAGCAAGCATCTTTAAAGAGATAAGGTCAGCAGGTAAGATAAGGGTGCCAACTTTGAATCAAGCAAGATTTCTAAACAGTCGATGTAATGAAAATTTCTCTTAACGGAGTCTCCACAGATAGGTCAAAGTCTAATTTCTCCGTAGTCAAGTTCAAACGTTGAACGCAAGCAAGAGAGATAAAAGAATGGGTAGAACCAGTATCTAATAAGGTATAAACTTCACAAGAATTTATAATTAACTAACCCGTGCTAACTTCGTTCGGGTTACTCACTTTTTGAGAAGTCACAAAAAACGCTCTTCCAATAATCGTTGACTTTGACTTTTCTGTATCCGCCTCTGGTGCCAACATCCCAACTGGACTTGATTTCGCTATAGGACAAAATCGAGCTATGTGACCGTCTTTTCCACAACTAAAACATACCTTGGAAGGCTTTGAACAGTTTGACCTTATATGTCCCTCCTCTCGCATGATCAGTAGCATCTAATCGGCGATTGTTCTCTTCCCCTAGAATTTGTTCTTTGGTCTTGATCTTCACTGCCAAGCGTCTTCCGTCATCGTTAAATCTTCTCTTTTTAGATTGGACATCTCTTTCCATAATATCAACGCGTCGTATGGCTTTTACCCATGCATCACTCATTCTCACTCGTTCGCTTTTTTTCTTTTTCATTTCGATTCGACTTTATCATCTTATACTCTGCCAAAGAGTGCTTCTGTTCAAGCATCACATATCGGGTAACACAAGCTTGAATCATTGCTTCCTTTTGCTCCACGACTGCCTGCAATTCTTCAGCCTGCTCTTCTAACTCATAAATACGATTTTGCAATTCTACATTTTGATCATAAAATACCTCTAATAAACTCTCCTCAGGTACCTCTTCTTCCTCTTCTTCCTCACTCTCAGCTGTTACCTCTGCGACTATCTCGGGTGCAACTATCAATTCTTCACTAACCACATGGATATCTCTAATTCCTTCTTCGCCTGACATCACATTATCCTGGTTGGCGATTAGAGGTGTCTCCACGATCTCATTCACTCCATTGTTAACGTTCTCAGCAGCCATTCTTAAAAACTATCATAAAAAAAGGGTTAATTAAGGAAATCAATATATCATATAATATCCCTATATACTAAACAACTAACAAATAAGCTTAGGTAGGACACACTAGCGAAGGATTTACTCGTCTCTCCCCTCCTAGTTCTATCCCCCGATCTCCGCCAGAGATCATATCCATAAGCTCTGATACCAACTGTGACGCCCCCAAAATAGGTCCATTCCATCCAACCCATTCCGAGTCGCCAAATACATGGTACAGAAATAACTACAACTATATTAATACATTTGTCGTGCAAAATACGACAACATATATACTGTGAGTTTAAATACAATTATTGTCTTCTAGACAATATACATACCCAAATAAATCCCCATCATAATTATTGATACATTATTTTACAAAAATGGTGAGGACTATTAAACAACTCTCTCTAGAACCTTCATTCCATACCCCGACTAATACTCGCTACATTCTCATCTCCTGAGAAGAAAAATGGAACAAAAAGGAAAAGGGTGAGCTCAACTAGCCCAATAAAGAATATTATGACTAAGATAATATACAACAAATTATCGTTAGTCTTCAACAGGGAAAAATTTAATAGAATACAATAGACAACAAGTTTTAAATCAATACTCGTAGCAATGAAAATATTAATTCATAGAAGAGTTACGTAGAGGATGAAATCTACTAATATCCATGAATTTAACAGTCCATCATCAATATTTTTATCCCTGTAACATCAATCAATATATATCTGGAATCATATACTCATCCTTGCACTCTGTGCCAAGGATATTCATCGATTGGTCATGTTCATCTAAACACTGCTTATCTTTGCACTCACGGGCCAAAGATATTCATCGAAATCATTCATCTTTGCACTACTGAGCCAAAGATATTCATCATAAATCATTCATCTTTGCACTACAAAGCCAAATATATTCATCATAAATCATTCATCTTTTGCACTGTGCCAAAGATATTCCATAATATCATCATTTAAGACTGAGGATGATGAAAAATATTTTTTTAAAGAAACGAATCCAGTGAATCAAAATGACAAGGATTAAGGATTAAGGATTCGTACTTTGTTTTATCCACGTCCAAAAATACCTCAAAAATAATCATAGTGGTGTAAAATTCAAGAATGATCAAAACATGGATACAATCAAAGCTAGTATCCAGAATAGATATTTTGGACGAAAAGAAAAATTTTTATTTTTCGATGAATAGTCTTGTCCGTATTCGTGAATAGTATCAGATATCGTGAATAAGGTTAGTATCGTGAATAAACTCAGACACCAAAAGTTCCAAATTTGATAAAAACTTCAGATCAATATTTCAGCATAATGATATTGAAGAAATAATATCATTATGAAAAAAATAAATATCCCTTACCTCGAAAGACAGTACTTCTAGTTGAAACACCGGATATAGGCTATGACTTGAACTTGCACCGTATAGCAATACTCAAAGTATACTCAAAATACTCACAAGAATACGCTCGATAATATATAGAGAAAACTTGAGTTTACGGTGTGATTTTCAATTCTAACCTAAGCACCCTATTTATAGGAAATTGCTTAGAACACCAAAGCAGAAAATTTAATATAATAATAATATATATAATCAAAATTCTCTACGCACACAAATCTGGTCCAAACTTCAGCCACACATGTTAAATGACTTTCAAAAATGAAAAAAACGTTTTTGTAATTAAAAATATTTTAAACTTACAAAAAATCAATTATTTCGGAGCTTCGAAACTTCAATAATTCATAATAAATAGCCCTTTTGCCAGAAAATTCGAATCTCGCGAGTTTTTATAGAAAATTCAATTCTCTACAACTTTACAGAAGAAAGTTTTTCCAAATTCCAAACAGAAATTGGCCGAAATCCACAAACGGGCGATTTTACAGGCTATAATCAAATTTCGGTCAATAATTGTGTCCACCAACACACAAAATATGTGTTAAACATTTAATGCCACAAAAATACTCTTCCTCCTCATATACTCATATATCCCACATTCATTATAAAAATATCACCATTATTATATTATTAAAATATAATAATATATATATTTAAATGAATTATTTTATCAGAAAAAGATAAAATTTCAATTTTCAACAATTGTCACATTAAAATTTTCTCCATCTATATCCACAAAAATCAATATTTTCCTCATCATATGAATCAATAATTAATTATTCACAAATAATATTACAGAATCACAATATTGACAACCAGGCGGTTCTGTGAAAGAGGGGCTTTCAATAAGAATTTCTCCTTCTTGGTAGCGCAATTAGGTGACCAAACCTCTCCTTAGATGTAACTTTCTAGACATTGCCAATAATGTTTTCTAATAATATTATTCGGATAATATGAATTATTGCTTCGATAATGAAAAATCTTTGTGTAATGATAATTATTGAAACAACGAGAATATAAAATATCAATCGCAAACAATTATTGAATCAATAAAATAAAATCTTTGAGCGAGTAATTCTGTAACAATTATTGAGTAGTGCCTTCACGTAAGAGTCAATAATTGGTGCAATAAAGTGCTTCTTGTTCAACAACGCGTATTCATCGTGTTTTAACCAACGGGTATTCCAACGGTGTAAAGCGGTAATAACTTCGCTGAATTATTTTTTAAACAACTTATATTTGTCGTTTCTTCCTCCAATCGCTTTCCGTTATGGGGCCCACATTATCGCGCTATTGCATACGAATAATCCTCGAAGCATCACGAATATTCCACGACCAAACGAATATTCCCCGACAACAATGAATATTTTATAACCACTTGCTTATTCAAAATATTTGCGTATTTTACCCATAACTATCCACATTAATCAAATCAACCCTTACTATTTCAAAATAATAAATAGAGAAAAATAAATTTCATTTATAAAAATTTGGGGTCTTACAACCTCCCTCCTTATGAAATTTCGTCCTCAAAATTGACGACGACACGGTGTTTTCAAAAGATGAGAATACCTCGCTTTCATTTTCGTTTCCAACTCCCGGGTCATTTCCTCAATAAGCATGGTTTCTCCACAAAACTTTAACTTGTTGTATAACCTCGAGACATAGGACATGTTTTTCCTATCCAATATCTTGACAGTACCTCCTCGACGTTAAGTCTTGGCTATCTCGTCCGGTTCTAACTCAATGGCGTGGTTGGTCGTCCACATATTTACGTAACATCGATCACGTAAAAAGCGTTATGAACACGCGTCATACTTGGCGGTAAAACGCAGTCTATAGGCCACGATTCCTATTCGATCGAGAATTTCAAATGGATTAATAAATCGAAGGTTTGAGCTTTCCTCACCTCACCGATTCTCGCTTTTGAAATAACAACTTCTTGCACCTTCTTCTTCAAATTCATCGGATCCGGTGTGTGGCTTGAAATTTTAACTTTATCGATTAAAGTTGATTATACTCTCAGATATCATCACGTGGGTACCTAGAGTTTTCATCTCCATCTCTATTATTTATAAATTATACGAAATGAGTCTTTGACAATATCGTATTCGTACTTGTATACGATCTTCTACTCAACACGTCAGCTACCACGTTCGCTTTTCCAGGATGGCATGGTCAGAACATGTGCACTGAAATGAGTCTCCTCTTGAGTTCATCGAAGCTCTTCCCACATTCCTTGCTCCATTCGAATTTTATATCTCTACGAGTCAGTTGCGTTAATGGAATAACGATTCAAGAATATCCTTCAACGAATCTCCGATAATAACCAACTAAGCCTAGAAAGCTACGTATTTCGATTACCGACTTAGGTTGTTCTCAACTGTGACTCATATCCCAACCTTGGATAAGACGTTCTACAATGACACCTATCGTTTACTATCGCACAAATATGGTGTCCCCTACAAAGAGTCTGGCTTCGGTGTATTCCGCAAAGGAAGTCACCAGATAAAGGCTCAGGTACCAAATTCTATAGTTGAATTTTTAACTCCTGAAGTTCAATAGGAGCCATTCGATATGAGATTTTAGAAATGAGTTTTGTACCGGGTTCAAAGTCGATACAAAATTTAATATCAGGCTTTGGGAGTAAGCCAAGAAATTCTTCAGAAAATACGTCAGGAAAAATCAATAACAACAGGAATATTATTCAAATTTGACGTGTCTTTATTCAAATCCATAACATGGACTAAGAAATCTTGACATCCATTTTTCAATAAACGAATCGCTTTATGATTAGATATGACAGTGATTGATTTTAATGGTTTAGTTGCCTGAATTCGAACAACAGGTTGATTAAGAATATGAAAACTAACAACCTTACGAAAACAATCAATTTTGGCATGATGAGTAGTTAACCAATCAATCCCTAAAATCACATCAAAAGCAAGCATCTTTAAAGAGATAAGGTCAACAGGTAAGATAAGGGTGCCAACCTGAATCAAGCAAGATTTCTAAACAGTCGATGTAATGAAAATTTCTCTTAACGGAGTCTCCACAGATAGGTCAAAGTCTAATTTCTCCGTAGTCAAGTTCAAACGTTGAACGCAAGCAAGAGAGATAAAAGAATGGGTAGAACCGGTATCTAATAAGGTATAAACTTCACAAGAATTTATAATTAACTACTTAGTGCTAACTTCGTTCAAGTTACTCACTTTTTGAGAAGTCAAAACGCTCTTCAATAATCGTTGACTTTGACTTTTTCAGATCCGCCTCTGGTGCCAACATCCCAACTGGACTTGATTTCGCTTATAGGACAAAATCGAGCTATGTGATGATCTTTTCCACAACTAAAACATACCTTGGAAGGCTTTGAGCAGTTTGACCTTATATGTCCCTCCTCTCGTGATCCAGCATCTAATGGCGATTGTTCTCTTCCCTAGAATTTGTTCTTTGGTCCGATGTTCTGCTTGCCGACGTCTTCCGTCATCGTTAAATCTTCTCTTTTTAGATTGGACATCTCTTTCCATAATATCAAGCGTCGTGCGCGGCTTTTTACCCATGCATCACTCATTCTCACTCGTTAGCGTGTTTTTTTCTTCTTTCATTTCGATTCGACTTTATCATCTTATACTACTCGCCAAAGAGTGCTTACATTCAAGCATCACATATCGGGTAACACAAGCTTGAATCATTGCTTCCTTTTGCTCCCGACATCATCTGCAATTCTTGACTGCTCTTCTAACTCATAAATACGATTTTGCAATTCTACATTTTGATCATAAAATACCTCTAATAAACTCTCCTCGTGTACCTCTTCTTCTTCCTCTTCTTCCTCACTCTCATTTATTACCTCTGCGACTATCTAAGGTGTGCAACTATCAATTCTTCACTAACCACATGGATATCTCTAATTCCTTCTTTACCGACATCACATTATCACGGTTGGCGATTAGAGGTGTCTCCACGATCTCATTCACTCCATTGTTAACGTTCTCGTGACCATTCTTAAAAACTATCATAAAAAAGGGTTAATTAAGGAAATCAATATATCATATAATATCCCTATATACTAAACAACTAACAAATAAGCTTAGGTAGGACACACTAGCGAAGGATTTACTCGTCTCTCCCCTCCTAGTTCTATCCCCCGATCTCCGCCAGAGATCATATCCATAAGCTCTGATACCAACTGTGACGCCCCCAAAATAGGTCCATTCCATCCAACCCATTCCGAGTCGCCAAATACATGGTACAGAAATAACTACAACTATATTAATACATTTGTCGTGCAAAATACGACAACATATATACTGTGAGTTTAAATACAATTATTGTCTTCTAGACAATATACATACCCAAATAAATCCCCATCATAATTATTGATACATTATTTTACAAAAATGGTGAGGACTATTAAACAACTCTCTCTAGAACCTTCATTCCATACCCCAGACTAATACTGCTACATTCTCATCTCACGAGAAGAAAAATGGAACAAAAAGGAAAGGGTGAGCTCAACTAGCCCAATAAAGAATATTATGACTAAGATAATATACAACAAATTATCGTTAGTCTTCAACAGGAAAAATTTAATAGAATACAATAGACAACAAGTTTTAAATCAATACTGCATGACGGAAAATATTAATTCATAGAAGAGTTACGTAGAGGATGAAATCTACTAATATCCATGAATTTAACAGTCCATCATCAATATTTTTATCCCTGTAACATCAATCAATATATATCTGGAATCATATACTCATCCTTGCACTACAGGCCAAGGATATTCATCAGTTGGTCATGTTCATCTAAACACCTGTTTATCTTTGCACTACGGGCCAAAGATATTCATCAGAAATCATTCATCTTTGCACTACAGGCCAAAGATATTCATCATAAATCATTCATCTTTGCACTACAGGCCAAATATATTCATCATAAATCATTCATCTTTGCACTACAGGCCAAAGATATTCCATAATATCATCATTTAAGACTGAGGATGATGAAAAATATTTTTTTAAAGAAACGAATCCAGTGAATCAAAATGACAAGGATTAAGGATTAAGGATTCGTACTTTGTTTTATCCACGTCCAAAAATACCTCAAAAATAATCATAGTGGTGTAAAATTCAAGAATGATCAAAACATGGATACAATCAAAGCTAGTATCCAGAATAGATATTTTGGACGAAAAGAAAAATTTTTATTTTTCGATGAATAGTCTTAGTGATTCGTGAATAGTCAGAGTATCGTGAATAGTCTTGAGTATCGTGAATAGTAACTCAGAGCACCAAAAGTTCCAAATTTGATAAAAACTTCAGATCAATATTTGACATAATGATATTGAAGAAATAATATCATTATGAAAAAATAAATATCCCTTACCTCGAAAAGACAGTACTTTAGTTGAAACAGGATATAGGCTATGACTTGAACTTGCAACCGTATAGCAATACTCAAAGTATACTCAAAATACTCACAAGAATAAACTCGATAATATATAGAGAAAACTTGAGTTTACGGTGTGATTTTCAATTCTAACCTAAGCACCTATTTATAGGAAATTGCTTAGAACACCAAAGCGTAAAATTTAATATAATAATAATATATATAATCAAAATTTCTACTTTTACAAATCTGGTCCAAACTTCAGCCACACATGTTAAATGACTTTCAAAAATGAAAAAAACGTTTTTGTAATTAAAAATATTTTAAACTTACAAAAAATCAATTATTTCGGAGCTTCGAAACTTCAATAATTCATAATAAATAGCCCTTTTGCCAGAAAATTCGAATCTCATGAGTTTTTATAGAAAATTCAATTCTCTACAACTTTACGAGAAGAAAGTTTTTCCAAATTCCAAACAGAAATTGGCGAAATCCACAAGCAGGCGATTTTAAAGTATAATCAAATTTTGATTCAATAATTGTGTCCACCAACACACAAAATATGTGTTAAACATTTAATGCCACAAAAATACTCTTCCTCCTCATATACTCATATATCCCACATTCATTATAAAAATATCACCATTATTATATTATTAAAATATAATAATATATATATTTAAATGAATTATTTTATCAGAAAAAGATAAAATTTCAATTTTCAACAATTGTCACATTAAAAATTTTCTCCATCTATATCCACAAAAATCAATATTTTCCTCATCATATGAATCAATAATTAATTATTCACAAATAATATTCTGAGAATCACAATATTGACAACCGTGCGGTTCAGAAAGAGGGGCTTTCAATAAGAATTTCTCCTTCTTGGCGCCGCAATTAGGTGACCAAACCTCTCCTTAGATGAGAACTTTCTAGACATTGCTAATAATGTTTTCTAATAATATTATTCAGATAATATGAATTATTGCTTCGATAATGAAAAATCTTGTGTAATGATAATTATTGAAACAACAAGTAATATAAAATATCAATGCAAAGCAATTATTGAATCAATAAAATAAAATCTTTGAGCAATAATTCGTAACAATTATTGAGTAGTGCCTTCTTACGTAAGAGTCAATAATTGGTGCAATCTAGGGTGCTTCTTGTTCAACAACGTAGACATCGTGTTTTAACCATAGGGTATTCCAATGATTGTAATCCGGTAATAACTACGTAGATTATTTTTTAAACAACTTATATTTGTCGTTTTCTTCCTCCAATCGCTTTCAGTTATGGGGCCCACATACATGGTTTTGTGGTGTTACGAATAATCCCCGAAGCATCTGAATATTCCACGACCAAACGAAATATTCCCAAACAACAATGAATATTTTATAACCACTTGCTTATTCAAAATATTTGCGTATTTTACCCATAACTATCCACATTAATCAAATCAACCCTTACTATTTCAAAATAATAAATAGAGAAAAATAAATTTCATTTATAAAAATTTGGGGTCTTACAACCTCCCTCCTTATGAAATTTCGTCCTCAAAATTGGACGACGTGCACTGGTGTTTTGAAAAGATGAGAATACCTCGCTTTCATTTCGTTTCCAACTCCCGTGTCATTTCCTCAATAGCATGGTTTCTCCACAAAACTTTAACTTGTTGTATAACCTCGGTACATAGGACATGTTTTTTCCTATATCAATATCTTGGCGGTACCTCCTCGTGACGTTAAGTCTTGACTATCTCGTCCGGTTCTAACTCAATGGCGTGGTTCGGTCGTCACACATATTTACGTAACATCGATACGTAAAAAACGTTATGAACACGCGTCATACTTGGCGGTAAAACGAGTCTATAGGCCACAGTTCCTATTCGATCGAGAATTTCAAATGGATTAATAAATCGAAGGTTTGAGCTTTCCTCACCTCACCGATTCTCGCTTTTGAAATAACAACTTCTTGCACCTTCTTCTTCAAATTCATCAGATCCGGTGTGTAGCTTGAACAGCTTTAACTTTATCGATTAAAGTTGATTATACTCGTATATCATCACGTGGGTACCTAGAGTTTTCATCTCCATCTCTATTATTTATAAATTATACGAAATGAGTCTTTGACAATATCGTATTCGTACTTGTATACGATCTTCTACTCAACACGTCAGCTACCACGTTCGCTTTTCCAGGATGGCATGGTCAGAACATGTACTGAAATGAGTCTCCTCTTGAGTTCATCGAAGCTCTTCCCACATTCCTTGCTCCATTCGAATTTTATATCTCTACGAGTCAGCTGCGTTAATGGAATAACGATTCAAGAATATCCTTCAACGAATCTCCGATAATAACCAACTAAGCCTAGAAAGCTACGTATTTCGATTACCGACTTAGGTTGTTCTCAACTGTGACTCATATCCCAACCTTGGATAGCACGTTACATTGACACCTATCAGTTTACTATCGCACAAATATGGTGTCCCCTACAAAGAGTCTGGCTTCGGTGTATTCCGCAAAGGAAGTCACCAGATAAAGGCTCAGGTACCAAATTCTATAGTTGAATTTTTAACTCCTGAAGTTCAATAGGAGCCATTCGATATGAGATTTTAGAAATGAGTTTTGTACCGGGTTCAAAGTCGATACAAAATTTAATATCAGGCTTTGGGAGTAAGCCAAGAAATTCTTAAGGGTTAGGGAAAGTGAGTTCTGAGAATGTAATGAGTACGTATAATAACTAGGGTTATTATGCGTGAGAAATACGAGTATGATACGAGTTATTATACGAGTATATTACGAAGATTAGTCTGACGATATATCTGAATATCGTCATTGAATAATATCTGAAGAGAAGACGAGATTACGAGAAAGGAATGCGTAGAATACGATTAGTCTTAATGGACTTTGTGTTCAAAGACTTTTGTAGAATCCAATTGGACTTGGATTATTTCAAGCCCAATGATTTGTGAAGTTAAGCCCAACTTAGGCCCAAGAAGAATTATGATTAAGCCCAATCCAAAGAAATTAACCGCGGATCGAATCGATGAGTCACCGGATGGGTAAAACCCATGGGGCAACCCATGGGGATGACCCATGGGCATAAGGGGCGGCCACTTGGCCACCAAGTAAGGGTGGTGGCCAAGTTAACTTGGTGGATAAGTTGTTAAGGAGGTGGGAATAGTAACTTTAGGGGCGAAATGACTATTTTGCCCCTAGCTTTGAAAATCTATAAATAGAAAGCTAATTTTTCATTTTCTAGGATTTTGAAAATCCTATAACTTGAGAGAGAGAGAGAGAGAGAGAGAGCCCGGTTGGGAGAGGAGATGGAAGAGAATGAGCATGAATGCTCGGATCAAAAGTGATCGAGAAATAGAAAAGCTCGTAAATCGCCGGCTTTGTATAACGGAAGAGAAATAAAGAAGAACGATAATCCGAACCCTAGTTTCTTCTGAATTTTCTTTAAGTTTTTATGTTCAAAAAAATAACTTAATGAGAATAAGGAGTAAAAGATATTGAGAATAATTTCATATGGTTGAAATCATGAAAAAAAAATAAGAAATAAGAAATTTAGTTTATAAATTTCTTAAGGAAGTATAAGATTCGTAAGGATTTTAAGCGATCCGAATGAATTTTATGAACGAGTAGGTCAAATAAGTAAGGAATGGTGTTCTATAACATCAAATTCCAAGAAAAAGTGAAATCGTAATCCAAAATATCAATTAAAAATGAAGAACGAACGAAGAACACGAAGAACACGAAGAACGTTGTTGATGGACAAATTTAAAACCATCGTAGTGTAATTGTTGTTGATGGACAAGTTTAAAACCATCGAATAAAAGTTAGTTGCTTATTGCTTGGTTAGGAACGTTAGAAACGTTCATGAAGAACGAATTAAAATTGAGCTATAACGAAGTTATGGCAAAATTTTCGTAAAAGATGAACGAGAATTGGAAAGTTAGTAAATGAACCTGAACGTGTAGGGTTTCATAAGAATGTAAGAGAACGTATAAAATGTGAGTTGTGGACTCAAGAACAAACGAATTCTGAGTTCGGATGACCGAATTACGGACGAACGAATGAAGAACGTTAAAAACGTTAAAATGAACGAAGAGCTAAGATTATGCCAATTGAATGGCATGTTAACAAATTCAGAATGAATTTCTATCCAAGGGTAATCGAAGTATGTAAGATAAGAAAGAAAATGGCTTTAGAACGACCTCGTTCCGAGTTATAACGAAGAAGTTATGAGATCGTAAAGTACGCGTCTCAAACTTGACTTAACACTTAGAAAAATTCTCTAGGGTTTTTGGCTCGTGTAATGCACGAGAAGTGGCGCCATGACTCGAGATCGGCCATAATCTTACGGAGAGGATAGCCGTAATGACGAGAGATAACAAAGGACTTGGTGTGCAGCCACCATTTGGAAGAGAGAGAGAGAAGTAGGTCGGCGCTGTGGCGCCCCCAAAATAGGTCCATTCCATCCAACCCATTTCGAAGTCGCCAAATACATGGTACGTAAATAATTACAACTTTATTAATACATTTGTCGTGCAAAATACGACAACATATATACTGTGAGTTTAAATACAAATATTTTCTTCTAGACAATATACATACCCAAATAAATCCTCATCACAATTATTTATACATTATTTTACAAAAATGGTGAGGACTACTAAACAACTCTCTCTATAACCATCATTCCATACCCCAACTCGTACTCGCTACATTCTCGCCTCTTGAGAAGAAAAATGGAACAAAAAGGAAAAGGGTGAGCTCAACTAGCCCAGTAAAGAATATTATGACTAAGATAATATACAACAAATTATCGTTAGTCTCCAACAGGGAAAAATCTAATAGAATACAATAGACAACCGCTTTTAAATCAATCTTCTTAATGAAATAATAATTCATTAGAAGAGTTAAGTAGAGAATGCAAACTACTATCTTCTATATATGAATTTAAAAGTTCATCGTCGATATTTTATCCTGTAACATCAATCAATATATATACTCGAATCAAATATTCATCTTTGCACTCTGTGCCAAAGATATTCATCGATTAAGTCATGTTCATCTAAACACTGTTCATCTTTGTACTCTGGCCAAAGATATTAATCGATGAGGTCATGTTCATCTCAACACTGTTCATCTTTGCACTACGGGCCAAAGATATTCATCAAGAAATCATTCATCTTTGCACTACAGGCCAAAGATATTCAGTAATATCATCATTTAGGACTGAGGATGATGAAAAATATTTTAAAGGAAGCGAATCCAGTGAAACAAAAGAACAAATATTAAGGATTCGTATTTTAAACAATCCAAGTTCAAAAATACTTTATAAGTAATCAGAGTGGAGTAAAATTCAAGAATGATCAAAACATGGACACAATCAAAGTTAGTATCCATAATAGATATTTTGGAGAAAAAGAAGAAATTTCATTTTTCGGTGAATAGCGTCGTATTCGTGAATAGTGCCGTATACGTGAATAGTGTCGTATATGTGAATAGTAACTCCGACACCAAAAGATAGAAATTTCACAAAAAAATATCTTCACGCTTCGTGAATAGTACTCATGAATAGTAACTCGTGAATAGTAACTCATGAATAGTAACTCATGAATAGTAACCCCGACATGAAAAAGTTCCAAATTTGATAAAAATTTTCAACCAATATTTCGACATAATGATATTGAAGAAATAATATCATTTTCGAATAAAATAACATCCCTTACCTCGAAAAGACAGATATTTAGTTGAAACACAGGATATAGGCTATGACTTGAACTTGCACCGTATAGCAATACTCAAAGTATACTCAAAAGACTAACAAAATAAACTCGATATATATAGAGAGAAAACTTGAGTTTCGGTGTGATTTTCAATTCTAATAGAAGCACCTATTTATAGAAAAATGCTTAGAACACCAAAGTAGAAAATTTAATATAATAATATTATATATATTACAAATTCTCTACGCACATTTTGACAACTGATTTCAGCTTATCTTGCACATGCTAGGGCTGCCCACAAAACAAAAAAAAAATGTTTTTCCTATTTTAAATATTTTAAACTTCCAAAAATCAATTATTTTGGAGCTTCGGAACTTCAATAATTCATAATAAATATCCCTTTTATCAGAAAATATGAATCTCGCGACTTTTTATAGGAAATTCAATTCTCTACAACTTTGAAGAAGAAAGTTTTTCCAAATTCCAAACAGAAATTGACCGAAATCCATAAACGGGCGATTTTACAAGCTATAATCAAATTTCGAACAATAATTGTGTCCACCAACACACAAAATATGTGTTAAACATTTAATGCCACAAAAATACTCTTCCTCATCATATACTCATATATCCCACATTCATTATAAAAATATCACCGTTAATATATTATTAAAATAATATATTTAAATGAATTATTTTATCAGAAAAAGATAAACTATTAATTTTCAACAATTGTCACATTAAAAATTTTCTCCATCTATATCCAAATAAAATCAATATTTTTCTCATCATATAAATCAATAATTAATTATTCACAAATAATATTACAGAATCACGAGATTGCAACCGGCCGCTTCCGAGAAAGAGGGGCTTTCAATAAGGATCTCTCCTTCTTGGCGGTGGCCTTGATTAGGTGACCAAACCTCTCCTTAGATGCAGAACTTTCTAGACATTGCCAATAATGTTATCCAATAATATTATTCAGATAATATGAATTATTGTCAGATAATGGAAAATAGTGTGTAATGACAATTTATTGAAACAACGGTAATATAAAATATCAATGCAAGAATTATTGAATCAATAAAATAAAATATTGAATAAGAATCATCGTAACAATTATTGAGTAGTGCCTTCTTATGTAAGAATCAATAATTGATGCAATAATCAAAGCTACTCTTGTTCTCAACGCGTATTAGTGTGTTTTAAACCATTGGGTATTCAACAAAGATAACGGTAACACCTACTGTAGTTATTTATAAACAACTTATATTTGTCGTTTTCTTCATCCAATCGCTTTCCGTTATGGGGCCCACAAAAAGATCATATGATCATACACGAATATTCCACGACGATTACGAATATTCCACGACCAAACGAATATTCCCAGACAATAATGAATATTTTATAACCACTTGCTTATTCGAAATATTTGCGTATTTTACCCATAACTATCCACATTAATCAAATTAACCCTTACTATTTCAAAATAATAAATAGAGGAAAATAAATTTCATTTATTAATAATTTGGGGTCTTTGTACAGCATGACGTGAGAGAGAGAGAGAGAAGGGCACCTGGCCCCTTGCACGTCATGAGCAAGAGCAATGCCCAGAAATGAGTTTTTTAGTTCTAAGTCACTGGTGGATGTGCAAGAAAGAAGTATGAACATGTAGTTCATGTAATGTAACATCCAATCAAGTGTTTGAAACCTTTAATAAAGGTTGAACGAAAAGATTAAACGAGAATAAAAGATAAAGAATGTAGATGCGGGTTACGGAACCGATGTCCGGGGACCGTAGTCGCGAAAAACGAACGTGAGAGATTGCTATGGTTGTGATTTCTTAGACGTTGGTTGACGATGTAAATGTATAACATTTTGATGTTATGACATGGCATTGTGAGATGAATGTAAAGCATTTAGACGCTGTAAATGCAACGCTGTTGCGATGAACGATCGGTCTTAACATACAACGGATTGTATGGCTTCGACATTAAAAAAAAATAATGAACATGGGGTTCATGGAATGGATAACGATCGAAAGCAATTAAAACCTTGAGTAAAGGTTGAATGAGAGATTAAGACACGAGCAACGTGAACGTTGAATATGTAAACGATCCTCGTGAATCGTATTTACGTTTGACGAATGTGCTAAGTATACCCTGGTTGTATGACTTAGACGTTGATGAATGTAGTAAGTAAGATACGAATGGTATTAAGAAAGCCATATCGAACGGTAATGAGATTAATGAAAGCCGAATGTGGATCGGATAAGAATGAATCCTGAGGTATTGCAATTACTTTCCAGAAAGCCAAAAAGGAATAAGAAATTAACTTAACGAACATTATAATTTAACAGTTCGTATAAGTTAAGAGAAGTTAAGTTGTGGTACAATCGTAACTTTGATAGTTGACATATGGGAGCTGGGCTAAACAATTCCTTCAGAGAGCGAAGGTATATACGAAACTGGCAACCGATCTAACTCACTGTGATGACAGTGTAGATGAGACGGGAACTTGTTTGTTGGTTGTTTGTGGGAAACCACTCAGAGTACCATATGGACTACTACTAGAGAAGCGATGTGTACTGAGTCCTAGAGAAGTATAAGAAGAAGATAAGAATGTAAATCATCAAAGATGATGAACGTTTTGAGTAAGACATCTCCGTATGTCATGAAACCGTAAACCAGTAATGAAAGTTAGTCGCGTAAAATTATATTGTAAGAACGCGAACCTTAAGAAGTAAAGTTAAGTAAACCAATGCGTAAGTCAAGTATATGACTAATTGGTGTATTTGTTATTTCCTTATGTGTTATAGGGATTGGAATGAGTAGTTCAGCGTAAGCTGTAGCTATGCGTAAGGCAAGTTTCCTAACTTCATTCATATTTTAAATGGATGCTAGTTTCTAAAACTTCTCATATGTTGAACTTGAAAAGTTTTGTCTATGTGCGAATGTGTGATATTTGTACAAGGTGGTAGAACGTATGAGGCCTTGTGCCACAATTTGAACACTTCGGTGTTTCTGTAAGATGAACTGTTCTATGTTTGAACTGTTCAATAAAAGAATGCTCTATTTATACATGAACTCTTATTGTTAAGTCTGTGCTATTGATTCTAGCCAGACAAAATGTGCATGAAAGAGAGTAGAGAATGAAAGTATTTTAAAGTGCATGTAACTAATGTTTTAAGATGATAGGAATCAAGACTATTCCTATTATTCAAGCTGCTTCGTAACCTTTATTCGGTAATTAAGTCTGAAAAGAATGTTTAAATTCTTGAAGTATTTTGTTCAACTGTTATGACTTGCTGGGCAATTGAATGCTCACACTTGCTTTAAATGATTTTTTTTTCAGCGAACGATGTTAGAAAGAACTTAAGGATCCCGGAAAGATCAAGCTGATCGGTATCCAGACGAAGTGCCATTCAGTTTATGAATGTGCGTGAAGAGCAAGTGAATACTTGTAATATAGAATGATAGAATTAAACTATAGACTAGTTTAATGAACTGTATGTATCCTTGGTGGAGGATAAAAGTCACTCTTATAAGATGAAATGAATAATGTAATTATCATTATTTGTAATGAGAAAGGTTCTAAGGTTTCGAGAACCTGGGATTTAAAAATGTATGTTGTTATATTTTGGTATATAATGATGTATGCAGAATGAAGGATGTACTCGTGACGTACGGGATCCGGGTGTGAAGATAGACCGGATCTCTAGGCGTTACAAGGAATACTTAGATTCGAGAGTAGAATTTGGGTACCACCAGTCACAGAGATTAAGGAAGACATTTTGAGTGAGGCTTATAGTTCACGATATTCGATTCACCCTGGTAGTACCAAGATGTATCAAGATCTTCGACAACATTTCGGTATTTGAATTTGAAGCGTGATGTTGCGAGAATGTGTTGCCAAGTGTCCGAATTCGCCGAAAGTGAAAGCAGAACATCAGAGACCGAGTGGATTTCTACAACCGTTGTAGATCCCAGAATGGAAATGGGAACATATTACAATGGACTTCGTGGTTGGCCTTCCGACAACTAAGAAAAGCTACGACGCAGTATGGGTTATCGTTGACCGACTGACGAAATCCGCACACTTCTTTCCGATAAAAATCAGATTCAACTTAGATCAGTTGGCAAGGTTATATGTAAAAGAGATTGTTTCGAGGCACAGAGTGCCGGTGTCAATTGTTTTAGATAGGGATCTGCGCATTATATCGAACTTTTGGAAATGTCTACATGAATGCATGGGTACACAATTGCGGATGAGTACGGCATACCACCCTCAAACAGACGGACAAAGCGAAAGAACGATTCAAACATTAGAAGATATGCTAAGAGCATGTGTGATGGACTTTAAAGGAAATTGGGATGATCACCTACCGTTAGTAGAGTTCGGCTACAACAACAGTTACCACGCTAGTATAGGCATGCCGCCTTATGAAGCGTTATACGGCAGAAAATGCAGAACTCCACTTTATTGGGATGAAGTTGGCGAAAGACAATTGCTAGGGCCAGAATTGGTACATCAGACAGCAGAAATAGTCAAAGTGATCCGAGCACGACTGGTAGTAGCTCAAGATAGACAAAAGAAATACGCTGATGCACATCGTAAAAATATCGAATTTGAATCAGGTAGTTATGTTTTCTTGAAGGTCTCTCCCTGGAAAGGGAAGATCAGGTTTGAAAAGAAAGAGAAATTAAGCCCAAGATTCATTGGACCATTTGAAGTACTACGAAGAATCGGAGAAGTCGCGTATGAGGTAGCCTTACCTCCAGCACTCGAGAATGTCCACAACGTCTTCCATGTTTCTGTGTTACGACCCTACAAAGCCGATTACAAGCATGTAATTGAATACGAACCCCTACATTTTGAAAAAGACTTATCTTACGGAGAAATTCCTGTTCAAATTGTCGACAGAAAAGAACAAGTTCTCAGAAATAAAGTAATACCTTCTGTTAAGGTAATTTGGAGGAACCACAATATTTGAAGAAGCTACGTGAGAACTCAAGAGAATATGATGAAGAATTACCCTCATTTATTTACTTAAATTATGTGTAGCGATTATCGGGGACGAGAATCTTTGTAGGGGGGAGAATGTAGCAGGAAATTATTGAGTCGTGATTCGGGGACGAGAATCCTTTTTAAGGGGGAAGATGTGAATTAACGAGATATTTGTAATTTAATTCTTAATATTTATTTAATTAAATAAATAATTTCGATGATTTAATTATTAGATTAAATAATTAATTAATGCAATTGTGATAGATTAATTTAATTATATGTGTTATATTTATTAAATTAATGTGGAGAATAATTAGTATTCAAGTATGTATTTATGCGAGCTTATTGAATTAAAAGAAATATTTAATAAGCCTAATGTTGTTTTAAATTATGTAATAATTAATTAGAGATTTAATAATTTGACATAATTAATAAATAAGAAATTAATTATGTGATTATGTGAATTAATGAGAAATTATTATATTTTATTTAATTTAAATTAAATAAATTAATTGAGTTATTTTATAAAAGGAGTGTGACATTATTAAACTATAGGATAAAAGAGTTATTAAAATAAAAAAAATGACTTCGAATCAATTAAAGTTTGCCAAACGTGGCCCTAGTAGTGGTTGGAGCAGTTACCCATTATTGGGTTAACTAACCATAATGTGCGTCAGTTGATTATTTTTATACGTATTCTCTTTTCTTTCTTATTATTTTGCTAAGTCTAGAGAATAATCAGAGAGAGTTTGTCAGAGAGATTTAAGATATTGAGAAGGAGATTAAGAGTGAGTAATTGAAGAAACATCTGAGTTTTCTAATCTACGCTTTACACTCAGGGTAATCTTCTCCTTCCCAAATTCTAAATTTACGTGGTTTAGTTTTCATGAAAATGGCTTTCAAAGCTTTTGTAAAGTCTCTATAATTGGGAAAGGGTATGATTATGAGTTTATGTATGTGTTAAATGTTACCATATCGTATTTGATTATATATATATATATTATGTAAACCATATCTTCAGTATCATAAAACATGTCGTATATGTTGCTCAAAACTTACAGAGTATGGGTTATGGTCATATGGCCTTATATGTGATTTTAATATGTCAAACATAAATGTTTTTGTAAAATTTCCACTCTTATTTGATTATGCATGTTGATACGAAGAAACCAAACCTTAAATGAACGGATTCGGTGTTATAACGAATCTGTAGTGTTAAATTTTATGTTTTTGTTCAAACCTTCAAGAACACAAAGAATAGTGAAAATTTCATATTTTAATTCTGTAATTATGTGTTTTAAATGGTTAAAGTCACTCTATAAATGTTGGGTAATTAATATATTCGAATTCTAGTATATAGGTATGTCAAATTACATGTAAGAAATAACAAATTGGTAGAAATTGGCATGTTCTGCGATTTTTCATGAATCGCAATTTCAGAATCGCATGTTGCTATGGCTGGCCAAATTAACGCTTAAGACCCGCACCAGAAGGCCATCAGGACAGCAAAATCACTAAATGGCAAACAGGTAGCGCATATGTGCCGTTAACGCCACTCTCCAGAATGTTCAGAAATGAAATTTTAAAAATGTTCAAGTCTAGTAATGTGATAGCAACTTAATTTAAAGAACATAGAGACATGTTAGAAATATAATGATATGTTAAAATAGATGCTTAGCATGTAAATAACATAATTGCATGTAGATTGAATTATTGAATACATAATTAGCTTGTTATTCGTGAAGTGTAAATTATGTGACAATGAATGTGATAAATTGACTAAGTATAGTCATAATCAAAGTTAGACAAAGAGAATGAACTTATGATGACTAATTACATTATAATTAACTAGAGTTGTGAATGGAAATGATATGTAGGATTAATTTCAAGGAACATGTTTATTTAAAGTGTAATCTACGCACGAGGCAAGTTTCCTAACCCTACTTGTTATCATTATAAATCAAGTTCATTTGTTATGTTATAGATTTACTATCTTTTCAAAGTATGATTCTGTTATACAATAATTGTTCTATTGTATACCTATGGAGATTGTTATTCATTATAAATATCATTTATTGTTGAACCTTGTTAGATTAGTGAATCCTTATTGATTCAACTAGTCCATAGTTGATGAACGTTCTAAATTCAGAACCCTTATTGATTTATCCAAACCAAACTTCCTTTGGTGCGAACTCTAATGTCAAACTGAGATGAACAACCCTGCAAAGGGATTACTTATGCGTTAGCGTTAAGATATTGTGCACATTATGGTACTAAGGGTTGATCCCCCTAAGTATGAGTAGAAATGTCCATAGTCTTATGACTGTTAAAGGTTTCAAGTATAACCCTTGCTAACCTAGGACATAGTTTAAGGTTCTCAGAAATCTTTTGATTCTTGTTATTCATTCTTGATTCAAAAGTTGAGATTTTATTTCAGAAGTCTTTGATTCACTCGCATGTTATTATACATTGTTATTTCATTATTTTACTTGTGGGCAATCATGCTCACTCTTGCCTAATAATAACATTGCAGTTAAGAACGAAAAGTACGACTAGCCTTCTACTAGAAAAAGCAAGGGCAAGATTAACAAGTGATAAAGACTTGTTGTTTTATTTGATGATGTATTTCTGTTTAGACTTAAGTGAATGATGTTGTTAAGACTTATTAATTGTTTTATTTAATTATATAAAGTCTTAAAATAAATGTTATGTGGACTGTTAAATTATGATTTCAGTAGTTCTAAAGTAAGAATGAGCATGTTATCAAGGGTTAACTAGTATTAGTGTTAACGTAATTCGATTATGTGATTTGATAATTAAACTTACATGATGTGTATACTTGTTTATATATACAAAATGTTGGTAGTGACTAATTATGTCATTATGACATATATAAAGGGTATTGAGATTCAAATTGTAAGGTTTAGCATGTGGTCAAGGCAAGTTCTCTAACCCTTTAACTTCGTTGTGCAAGTTTAATTTTGTTGAGTACGTTATTGCTTTCAAATTCAATTACAATTTTGCAAGTTGCTACCTCTACACTTTCGTAGAGCTAGATTGTCTATTATTGAGTAAGTTGTTGTATCTAGTTGCTCATAATGATGAAAGTATCCCAAATCTTATATCTTAATATTGAGCAAGTTTCTTTAATATGTAACTTATTATTTAGAATGCGAGTCTCTATATTTTAATATTTTAGTATTGAACAACTTTATAGTTCAAATTACTATTCACTATGCATGCTTAGTATCCAATTTTCAATAACCTTGACTTAATATTGTTCAAGAAAATTATGTTATGATTATTCAATGTTTATGCTATTAGATTATTCCTAAAGCATGATGTTAATTTACAAATATCGATTCAGTTATGATTATTCCATAGCATACAGTTAGTTCTTTTGTATTCAACTAATCCTTAGTTGATGACCGTTGAATTCTAAATTACCTTGTAATGTATCCAAACCAAACCCACTTTGGTGCGGATTTGTATTCTAAATACTGAGATGAACAACTCTTTTATTAGAGATTTATGCTTAGCTTTGAAATGGTTGTGCACAATACATTGTACAAAGGGTTGATCCCCCTAAGTACGTGGAGTCCTTATAGTCTTATGACTATTAAAGTTAAAGTTGAAAGATTACTTATAACTGTGGACATGATTCGTGGTCATTAGACCCTCAGTAGTATGTTTCAAAATGTTAATAGGACATATCATTCAGTTCTATTAAGCCTATTTCGGGCAATTATTGTAATGTTGTAAAGTTATTCATTTTTCTTCAAGTGAGCTTTGTTTGCTCACTTTTGCATATTTATACACTTATTACAGCTAAGGTTGAGAAGGTCAATGAACCTACCACTAGCAAAGGAAAGGGAAAAATGTACAAGTGATGAAGACTTGTAATTTTATTTTTATCGTTATGATAATAGACTTTTAAATATGATGTGATGTACTGAACTTTAAATTTCACATTTGAATGATTGTAATTAAAGGTTAGATAACCTGGAAGATTTTTTATTAAATGTAATCCTGTATGGGCAGGTTCTTATTATTCAATTTATTATGATTGGGTAGTTAGTAATGAATGTTTTGATTAAGTGGACACCAAATCTTGAGGAAATGAAGTACCAGGATTTGGGGGTGTCACAATTTACACTGGAACTCCATGTCTTGACACGATCTCTTTAACGTATAGTTTCGCTAGTTGATCAAGATTAAATCTAATTTTTATTGGCAAAAAGTGTGCGGATTTTGTCAATCTGTCCACTATTACCCATATCGCATCGTATCCTTAGTGAGTCGTTGGAAGACCTACCACAAAATCCATTGTGATATGCTCCCATTTCCATTCCAGTATTTCCAACGGTTGAAGTAACTCGCTTGGTCGTTGATGTTCAGCTTTCACCTTCTGACACGTCAAGCACTTTAAAACGCATTCTGCAACGTCTCTTTTCATATTTGGCCACCAAAAATGTCCCTGCAAATCTTGATACATTTTCGTACTTCCTGGATGAATTGAATATCTTGTGTTGTGTGCTTCGGTCAAGATTTCATCTTTAAGCTCTGGCACTGCTGGAACCCAAATTCTTTCCTCGAACCGTAGTAGTCCTTCGGTATCGATCTTGTATTTTACATCACTACCGTCAACTACTTTCTCTTTGATCGTTTCACATTCTTTATCTTGTAGTTGAGCATTCTTCACTTTGTCCACCAAAGTTGGACTGGCATCTATCTGAAATAGTCATTCATCGGATTCCTTTGGAAATTTGATTTCCAACTCTAGCTTTGTCAATGCTGAAATAAGCTCCTCCTGAGTGGTTATCAGCATCAACTTCTCCTGACCTTTCCTGCTCAAAGCATCTGCCACCACATTCGCTTTTCCCGGATGATAAAAGATCTCACAATCGTAATCCTTTATAAATTTCATCAATCTTCTTTAACGCATATTTAGGTCCTTCTGTGTGAAAATATACTTCAGACTTTTATGGTCTGTGTAGATTTCACATTTCTCTCTATAGAGATAGTGTCTCCATATTTTCAGAGCAAATACTACTGCAGCCAATTCCAAATCATGAGTCGGATAACCTTTCTCATAATCCTTCAGTTGTCTTGATGCATACACAATTAGTTTGCCATTCTGCATAAGAACACAAACCATCCCTTTATTTGAGGCATCACTATACACCACAAAGTTAGCTGTACTATCTGGTAATGACAACACTGGTGCCATGCTTAATTTCTTCTTCAAATCCTGGAAACTTTCTTCACATTTCTCCGTCCAAACAAATTTCACAGTTTTCCTTGTCAAATTTGTTAATGGAGTGGCTATCTTAGAAAATCTTGAATAAATCGTCTGTAATATCCGGCCAGTCCCAAGAAACTCTTCACTTCCGACGGTGTTCTTGGTTGTTCCCAATTGATTATAGCTTCCACTTTTGATGGATCCACTGAAATCCCATCTTTGTCAATCACGTGCCCAAGAAATTGTACACGATCTAGCCAAAATTCGCACTTAGAGAATTTTGCGTACAACTTTTCCTTTCTTAGTGTTTCCGATGTCAAACGTAAGTGTTCCACGTGTTCTTCTTAAGTTTTGGAATACACCAGAATGTTGTCGATGAATACCACTACAAACTTGTCTAAGAATGGTTTAAACACTCTGTTCATCAAATCCATGAATGCAGCAGGTGCATTGGTCAAACCAAAAGACATCACCAGAAACTCGTAATGTCCATACCGAGTTCTGATTGCCTTTCTAGGTATATCCTCCTTCCTCACTTTCAATTGGTGATACCCACTTCTCAAATCAATTTTTGAGAAGTATTTAGCACCCTTCAACTGATCAAACAAGTCATCTATTCTTGGAAGTGGATATTTGTTTTTAATAGTGACTTTCTTTAATTCTCTATAATCAATGCAAAGATGCATTGACCCATCCTTCTTCTTCACGAATAACACCGGTGCTCCCCACGGTGACACACTCGGTTGAATGTACTTCTTATCTAACAGTTCTTGCAGTTGCACCATTAATTCTTTCATCTCTACCAGAGCCATTCTGTACGGGGCCTTCGATATCGGTGTTGTTCCCGATGCTAAGTCGATCACGAACTCAATCTCTCTGTCAGGCGGAAGTCCTGGCAAATCCTCTGGAAACACATCCTCAAATTCCCTCACCACTGGTATCTCTTCCAGTTTCACATTCTTCTTCTGAGTGTCGACAATGTAAGCTAAATAGCCCACACAGCCTTGACTCAACAATTTCTTGGCCTGCATAATCGTCAGACATTTCATTTGTGTAGGCGACTTGCTACCATAGAATACTACCTTTGACGGAGTCATAAGGTTTACACACTTCTTTTGGCAATCAATTACTACTCCATATTTGAACAACCAATCCATTCCCAAAATAACATCAAACTCTCCAAGTCTAATCGGAATCAAATCTACCATCAAGATATTCTCCTTAATGTTCACCCTACAGTTCTTGTATACGAATCTAACAGGGATTACCTCCTTATTCGCAATTTCTATGTTCAAAGGAAAATTCAGTTCTTCTCTAGGCAATTCTAACCTCTTAGCAAATTCATCAGAGATAAATGAGAAAGTAGCACCCGAATCAAATAATACATAAGCATCAATATCATTGATTGGGATAATACCTGACACCACATCTTTTGATTGCACAACATCTTGCATAGTCACGTTGAAGGTTTTAGCTGTGGGTTTGTTTGATGATGTAAGTCCAGCAATAGCCCATGTACCTCCACTATTACCTCCATTGCTTCTGGTTGTCTCTCCAGCCTTCTTCTTAGGGCATTCACGAGCAAAGTGATCCTTGGATCCGCACGTGAAGCACACGTTCTTCTTAGGTTGAGTGCAATTTGGGGCGATGTGACCCTCCTGGACATAATTGAAGCATACTCGTTTCCCCATTAAGCACGCACCTTTGTGAAACTTCCCGCATGTAGCGCATGCTTCAAACATCTTGGTTTGCTGGTTACCCTGCTGGTTTCCAGTACCCACGTTTCCATTCCACTTCCTCTTCAAGTTGTTGTTGTTGTTTCCACCACTACCACCTCCATTCTTAATCTCCACATCATTCTTCTTCTTCTTCTGTTCTTAATTGAACTTTGTCACTGCCTTACCCCCACCTTCAGCGAGTATTTCTTTCTCCATTACTGCTGCGAAAGTCTTCAATTGGAACAGAGAAACCCTACTATACAACCAGGGCTTCAGTCCCTGTTCAAACCTCTTCGCCTTGCGTTCATCCGTGCTGACTTGATACGGCGCAAACCTTGCCAACTCATTGAATTTAGCGACATATTCAGATACCGTCATCGTTCCGTGCTTTAGTTCCAAAAATTGCACTTCTAGGTGACTCTTCGAACTCTCTGGGAAATAGGTCTCGAAGAATATTTCCTTAAACCTATCCCAGGTCATTATCCCTGGCCCTTCACGAGTTTTATTGGCCTGCCACCAATAACTAGCTTCTGCTTTCAACATGAATGTTGCGAAAGCAGTCTTCTGATCTTCCCCTACCTTAGCGACATCGAACACCTTTTCTATCTCCAAAATCTAGGTTTGTGCTTCGACTGAATTCATGGACCCACGGAATTCAGGTGTTCCAACCGCCTTGAAATCCTTACACGTTGTTTCTTGGTTCTGTGGTTGATTCTGCAACGCTCCTGTAAGTAGCGTCACTAGCTGTTGAACGGGGTTAGCATCAACATTTTCGTAATTGGTTCCTTCAGTGGTTCTCTATCGTGGTGGTTGACGTCTGGGAGGCATTTTCTGATAAAAACACACTCATTAGATTATTATTCAACTCTTTTAAGTAATTTTTACTTAACTTGCCTCCACAAAAGAAATAACCACATAACACATAACACTTTGAATAACATAACAACTTTTATTTATTCATAATTTCTTTGAAAATTTAAAACAATGGCATCTTTGCTATTTACATTACTTTCATGAACTTCAAAATTTTCAGGACAACATCATCATCATATCCCATAGGTTTCGTAACACTTGGGATTTACAATTTATTTAACATTTTATTCATCGCATAACAACTACGATGTTCTACTAAGATACTGCTTAGCCTTACTACGTTCTTCCTCCATGATCCAGAACATTGTTCTGCGATCTAATACGTACGATGGCAATGTCTCAAACTGAATCGAATAACCCATGACCCGATCCTGAGCTCGATTAACCACGATGTTGAATACTCTATTCATCTCTTCCAACTTTATTCTCTTTGCCTGTGCATCTTTCATTGCTATCCCGGCTCGTTGAAACACCTCCTCATATGCATCTTCGGCTCTTGCCCTCTTAGTAGCTTCTTCCTTCAGCTTGTTCTTCAGTTCTGTGACCTCCTCTATCAGTTGTTCCTTCTCTCCTTCAGTCTGTTCTAGCTTCTCCTCGACATTAGTCAGTCGTTCCTCACGATCCTGGATCTCGTCGTATTTCTGTGTCATTGCAGTCTATTGTTCAGCTACTATCTCTTGTAATTCCTCGACTGTATCTTGAAGTTCCACGTTACGGTCGCAGACTTCATCGTACATTCGAGCAGCTATCAAGGTTAGTGGAGTCTCTTCCTCCTCGTCCTCGACATCCATGTGACGCCCCCAAATCCGGGTATCTTCCAACCCGACAGATGGTGCTACACGGTGCTACAGTTCACATAAACATTCAATTGAAATGCCTCTAAAGAACGGATATGTCTTATATATATCAAAAGAATATTTACAATTCCCCAAGTTCTTTACAACCAATACATTGTCTTTGTCATAATATCAATATTATTTCTTACAAAATCTATACTATTACATAAGCAAGCTACAGGTTCGCCTTTGCCTTTCCTTTATCCTTGCCGGATCCATCAGTCTGTTCTGTCTTAGCTGCGTTCATATGGTTCAAGCAAGAATGAGCCTAACTAGCTCAGCAAGTACAACAATTCTAGGAAAATAACATGCTTGAAACATAGGAATCGTATATCTTCCATAATTGGACAAGAGTTATGAAGTACTATTGAAAATTCAAAATAACACTTCTTTTCATTCAAAACATTTTACAACAACAATATTTAGTAAAACATCAATTCCGGTTCATGACCGTAAGCATTTCATAAGTACTTTGAAAAGGACATCCCGACACGAAGTCCGTAAGTCCGGTATAGCTTACGAGTATGTCTAGGTGATTAGCCTATAGTACTCTATGTTGATCAACACTACATTCATTAAACGTGTATACATTTAAGTTGTGGCAACCTCACGTGCCTGTTGTTTGACGACAAAACAATTTGAGCATACACAATCTACTTTTGAAAACCACAACCATATTAGTTCGGTAAATCCTTATCAACACTTGATAGAATAACATAGCATACGTCTAGCCGAAAGGATTGGCTTTGACATTCCTCAAATACTAACTCATGCGAAGAATACATGAATCACAAAGACTTGCCCAGATCGAACTGGAACAAGGGTTAGAGTACTTGCCTTTAGCGTTTGCTACTACTTATAACACGTGCACTTTACGTCTTTAAGGTCTCTACATTAAATAATAACATCACATAGTATATCAGGTCATGAATGATTACACATGGTTCCTAAAGAATCTTACCTTACTTCTTAATCTAATTACGTATTAGATTTGTTATTTATAGGTTCCGGTTTTCCATTACGTCCTTCTTATATTCATAAGTAATTGACTTAACCTAATTCTAAGTGTTCATGCTTAAGACTTAATCATGTCTTAACAATGTTTCTTTTAAGATCTTTGGTTAATGTTCATCCATTACTACTCATGTTCAACATGTAAACATTCATTACTATCTTGGTTATGAAACCTGGCTACATGGCTACGGCTATTATACTTTGTGCTTGTGGTTGGCATCACCTATTGTAGCCTAGAAACCGGAATCGTGATTGCTGCAGGGCGCAAGTCCCTTTATTCTTGGTCGTCTATTTCACTGCTGCAAGTTCTGAGGGACTAAGGCCACTTTAGTATTCATGTATTGGAATTTTCGCTTGAGTCGCGCGTGGCATGCGGACTCAATGCTATAGAAATGTTTGACAGATTTTTCAAATGTTGAGATTCCTGGACTCGTAACTTCTTTGTTATAAGTCTGAGTGGCTCGTTCAAGAGCCTACGGTTCATAAATCATGTACTATCGGCGTTCATGCAAGAATTTTATCTATTCGACTTTGTTTGCTAAAATTTTATCTATTAGTCCATTTTTAACGAAAACGATAAACGTTCGTGAACGTTCAACGCTCATTTCTTCGTTCTAAGTCAAAATCCGGTCATTTTCAAGTCCGCAACTCTATAATGCCAAATATAACTTGTCTACATCGACAACCAACATTTCCAATGTCAAACACAAAATACGACTTTCATTCTGAGAATTTCACGAATTCGACGATTATCGTCCAATCGTGCACATTCCGGCGAAACGTTATTACTAGTGATTTGTTTATCATTCTAAACACATTCATTCAATTATCTAGACATCTCAACATATGTATTACAATAACTTATATTCCAATTCGGTTATGGTTTATTTATAAGTTCATAACAAAATTTCTTAATATATGATTTTCATTTCCTTATGACTTATTCGGCTTAGGTCCATTGCTTATGAACTTCTCTTATGTTCTTAACATCTAAGTTCATTAGATTTACACTTCTCTTATCAACCTACCATGATAGAGATGAAGAAGACAAGATCATTTACCTTTGATGATTACTTCACTTGCTTTGGAAATCTACTAAGGAAAGGTTAAGCTCAAAGTGCTTATTGACTCTAACAAATAAGTTGTTTGAGAGAGAATTTGTTGGATGAAATAACAAACCCCAAATGAATGAAAAGGCTTGCTATTTATAGAGCTTTCAAGGTTAGGGTAATTAGGTCATTATATCATCCCACCTCCTTAAACTAACCTCCTTACTATTCATTTCTTATTAACCAAGTCTACTTGCTAACCACTTCTATTTACTTGGCCATTACAACACTTGGTCACCACACAAAAGGTTTGCCCATCAAGTCTACCCATGAGTTGCCCCATGGATCCTTATTAGCTAATGGATCATAGTTTGGGCTTAATGCTAATTCAATTAACTTATCCTTTGGGCTTGCTAATTAATTAGTTTGGGCCTCCCTTTATTAATCACTTGGGTTTCATAATGAATCCCACTTAGGTTTGCACCTTTAAGCTTATGGACTTATTTTTATGCAAAATTACATTGAGTCATTTCATTAGGTTTTAATACATACATTCCCAAGTTAAGTCCGCATGCAAATTATTGCGTTTTCCATACTTAGATTATTATTAGATAATCTATCTCGCCTCGATATTCTAACATTACGTATTTTTCGAAAGTTCAAAAATAATTCCCGAGCGATAAACGGTGAATAGTGATTTTCGTAAACTTTCTCGGAAAATATTTATTTTTGTCTTGGAAATTCAAACACTTTAATTCATTCACGTTGTTCAAATACTACGATATTCCGACATTTCTAGGTTATAGAACGACATACATCTTATTAACACATATAATAACAAATAATATTATTTTATTCATTATTAAATTCTTTCAAGTCTTTTACAAAGGATCCAAATTTCTTGGGCGTTACAATCTGCATCCTCCTGTGGCAACTCAACGGGATCATCCTCATCCGTCTCCACATCCTCATCTTCAACCACTGTGACCAACGGGGCTAACTCCCACGGCAGTAGTTGTTCCCAAACAACCTGAGTGTCGCGAGGCTCCTCCTCTATAGGCATTTGAGGTCCTTCCTCCCTAGCTTTATTTGGATTCTCCAGGCATTAGTCATCCTGACAACAAAATTTTTAAGTTTTAATTATTAATCATTACTACTCGACACTCACGAGCACATAAGTTATAAACACATAATCACATAAGTGTTTTTATTATTTCTTCCTTAAAACTCGATAAGAGTTAATCACCAGTATCTTTTAAAAGGTTACTTCCTAAGGCTTTTCCCCACCTAAGGTTCATAACCTATAGCTTTGATACCAGCTTGTGACACCCCCAAATCCCGGTACTTTATTACCTCAAGATTCGGTGTTCACTTAATCAAAACATTCATATCTAACTACCCAATCATAATATAATTGAATAATAAAACATGCCAATACAAGATTACGTTAATAAAAATTATCTCCCAGGTTATCTAACCTTTAATTACAATCATTCAAATGTGGAAATTAAATTATTACATCACATCATTCTTAAAAGTCTATCATCATAACGATAAAACAAAATTACAAGTCTTCATCACTTGTACATTTTTTCCTTTCCTTTGCTAGTTGTAGGTTTATTTACCTTCTCAACAATAGCTGCAATAAGTATATAAATATGCAAGAGTGAGCAAACAAAGCTCACTTGAAATAAGAATAAATAACTGAATAACTTTACAACATTTGCCCAATAATAGGCTCAATAGAACTGAATGATATGTTCTATTAACATTACAATATTTGCCCAATAATAGGCTCAATAGAACTGAATGATATGTTCTATTAACATTCTTAAATGTACTACTGAGGGTCTAATGACCACGAACCATGTCCACAGTTATAAGTAATCTTTCAACTTTAACTTTAACAGTCATAAGACTATAAGGACTCCACGTACTTAGAGGGATCAATCCTTCGTACAATGTATTGTGCACAAATATTTCAACGCTAAGCGTAAACCCCTACTAATAGGGTTGTTCATCTCAGTATTTAGAGTACAAGTCCGTACCAAAGTAAGTTTGGTTTGGATACATTTAAGGGTAATTTGGAATTCAACGAACATCAACTAAGGATTAGTTGAATAAAAGGTAACAATACTATGTTATGGAATAATCATAACTGAATAAACATTGCATTCTAAGTTAATGCTTTAGGAATAATCTAATAGCATAAGTATTGAATAATTACATACCTTTCTTTGAACAACAATAAACTAAGGTTAAAATTTTAGAATTGGTTACTAAGCATGCATAACGAATAGCAATTTGAATAATAACAACTATTCAACAACCGTATATTGGATTAAATAAACTTGCATGCTATTTGACAAGTTAAGTACAAAAATAACTTGCTTAACGTAAAACCAAGGTTTAGAGAACTTGCATCATCATGAACAAACTAGATACAAGAACTTGCGAAATTACAGTTAGAAGTAAACTTGCATGACAATAATTAAACTAGCTCCATGAAAGTGTAGAGTTAGAAAGCTTGTTTAATTGTAAAAATAGAATTAGAAAACTTGCACAATTGAAAAAGAGAAGTTTAGAAACTTGCTCAATGTAAAAAGATAGGTTTAGAAAACTTGCCTCGAGCGTAAGCTATAATATCAAACTCACGTTCACCTACACATAGGTGTAGAACCACAATACCTATTAAATATGCTAATATACCATAACATGTACATTTCTAAGCAAACTTATCATTGAAGCACAATTCTTTCATTACTCTTTACATTTCAGAAAATTCCAAGTGTTTTACTTCGCAACACTTGTCTACCTTTCATTGTGTAAACTAAGTTATCACATAACGCGTTCTCGATTTACTAATCATTTTTGCAACTTTGAACTTACTAACCACAATTCACTATGTTATGTTAACCTTGACATTACCCATTTAACATGCTAACATAATTTCAGACCATGTTATGATGCTTTCCCAAATCAAAGCAACATCGAGGCTGAGAATCTCAACTGTGGTAGGTATGACGCAAATTGAGCCATACAAAGGCTTGGGGCCGTGGCAATTGCGCCATATTTTTTTCTTTATGCCGTAGCAATTGCTTGGCGGTGTTCAACGAGAAACGAGAGAAGGCTAATGAACAGTAGCCAAATTTAGCCCAACAAACACAAATTTCACCCAACAGACAGTAATAATAACATGTAAAATAAATATACAACTATCATAAACATGATTGCTAACATATTCAACCACTTAGCACAATTTATCAACAACTAAAGCTATTTTAATTTCTCAATTTTCATGTTTTTCATAAAAACTCAATTTTCTTGACATTCATCCTAAAAATCGTCACTGTGAATTCAATACATGATCAAATCATCTCATTCAAATTACGTTATGCTTGATTCTTAATGAACTAACATATACAAGCTTCAATTTCCAATTTCACATACTAATTAGCCACTAAAATTGATACTTACATAGCTGCATATGAAAACATATATATACTGACAAAATTTCTACTGATATCCGAAATTAGCATGAATTTCTCGTTTAAGCACAACCTCTAATCACCATATACTCATATAATCACAAGTAATCCCATTGTATAGCAACAATTCAACAATTTGCAATTTCTGATTATATAAAAGTTTGTCGTAGCCTCATACATACACACACACACAATATATATATATATATATATATATATATATATATATATATATATATATATATATATATATATATATATATATATATATATATATATGGGATTCCATCAAGTGGCAATAAGTTGCCATAACCTTTATTCTAACAACCCTTTTTTCTCCCGAGCAGCTACAAGTTCTCCAGGCTGTTAAAAAATTAATAAAAAAATAAAAAAAACACCCCAGCCGCCACATATTATTATAGTAATAGAATAATATTATAGTAATATTGTATTAATATAAATATTAATATAGTAATATTGTATTAATATAAATATTATAAAATATTGCAATAGATTTATGATATTAAAATTATTATTAATATTACTATAATAATTACTATACATGCATGCATGCATGCATATATAAACACTTAAAAGTAAAATGAAAGTGTGTAAAAAGTGCACTTGATCGGTTGAGCTTGTGCTTACCATGTAGGGTTTTTTTTTTTTATTAATTTTTAATGGTAGGAACTTGAGTGGCGGAAGAAAGGGGTTGTTAGAACGATGTTATGGCAACCGGTTTCCACTGGATGGAATCTATATATATATATATATATATATATATATATATATATATATATATATATATATAACACTAAGGTTGTGAACATACCTTCAATTAGCGTGTAATTCTTGCTAACCCACTGGAATTGCTTGGAAATCCTAAGTTTTCTCTCAATTTCTCCCAACTCTTCTCTCAATTTTCTGTGAAGCTCTCTAGGCTAGCAAACTAAGTTATGTGCAAAAACCAACTGAATAATAAGCGTAAACAAAATAAACTGATATAGCCTTAATAGCTATAATCAGTTATCAAAATAACGTATATATTATATTTATTATTTTAATTTAATTTGTTTATTTTATTTAAATTCAAAAACTAGAAATTCCAAAAGCCATAAGGCTTGTTTGGCAAAACCCTTTAAATTTAAAGAATTAATATCCTTGAACATTGTTTGGATAAAACTAAATTAAAACTACTTTCATTTATTTTAATAACTCCTTATAATATAGTTATTTGTCACACTATATTTAATTAAGTTTTCATATTTAGTTTAATTAATTCACATAACAATTAATTAAAATAATCATTTAATCACATAACTCAATACAAATAATTAACCATTAAATTAAAATATCAATATAATAATAATTTTCTTAATTCATCAATTATTTATTTAACAAATAATTAACCGCATAAAATTAAATCAATTAAACAAATATTTATTCAACGATAAACACATCCATTAAATATTTATATAATTCAATAAATATTTATTATTACAATTAAAAATTCTAGAATGTTACATGAATACTAACCACATCCACACATTCTAGGTTATAGAACGACCTTCAAACATCTTACTCACATAATTAATCAATTAAATTCATTTAATCCACATAATCAAATAAAAATTTAATTCATTCAAAATCCGAAAGTTCTCGGGCATTACATTCTTCCCTCCTTATAAGAATTCTGTCCCCATAATCTCGCTATTATTAAATAAACAAATGAGCAAACTTTTCCTTCATTTTACTTTCGAGCTCCCACGTTGCTTCTTTAGCATCGTGGTTACTCCATATTACCTTTACTGAAGGTATTACTTTATTTCTCAAGACTTGTTCCTTCCTATCAACAATTTGAATAGGAAGTTCTTCATACAATAAGTCTTTTTCTACTTGAATAGACTCATATTCTATTACGTGCTTGTAGTCCAGTTTATACAGACACAATACTGACACGTGAAACACATTTTGTATTCTTTCCATCTCGGGAGGTAAGGCTACTTCATATGCTACCTCTCCTACCCTTCTAAAAATTTCAAAAGGTCCTACAAACCTTGGACTTAACTTCCCTTTCTTCCCAAAACGTATCTTCCCTTTCCAAGGCGACACTTTTAGAAAGACATATGATCCTACTTCAAATTCTCTATTCTCTCGATGAGGATATGCATACTTTCTTTGTCTATCTTGAGCCGCTACCAATCGAGTTCGTATTAGCTCAACCATGTTTGTCGTTTGTTGTACCATCTCAGGTCCCAACATTCGACGTTCACCTACTTCATCCCAGCAAAGTGTGTTTTGCAATTCCTCCCATATAACGCTTCGTAAGGCGGCATGCCTATACTAGCGTGAAAACTATTATTGTAAGCGAATTCTACCAAAGGCAGATGTTCATCCCAACTCCCCTTGAAAACCATAACGCAAGATCTTAACATATCTTCTAGCATTTGAATTGTCCGTTCACTTTGTCCATCCGTCTGTGGATGATACGCCGTACTCAATCTCAAATGTGTTCCCATTTGCTCTTGCAAACTCCTCCAAAAGTTCGACATGAATTATGGATCACGATCGGATACAATCGAAATAGGTACTCCATGTCTAGAAATAATTTTCTTGACATAAAGCTTAGCTAACTGCTCTAGGTTATACCTAACTCCTATTGGTAGAAAGTGAGCCGATTTAGTTAACCGATCCACTATTACCCAAATAGCATCGTATTCTTTTCTCGTTGTTAGAAGTCCCACCACAAAGTCCACGGTGATATGCTCCCATTTCCACTCCGGAATCTCTAGTGGATGAAATAACCCACTCGGTCTTTGGTGTTCAGCCTTAACTTTCTGACAAGTGAAGCACTTACTAACATATTCTGCGATCTCCTTCTTTATGTTCGGCCACCAAAAGTTCTGACGAAGGTCTAGATACATCTTAGTACTACCCGAATGTATCGAGTACCTCGAACTATAGACCTCCCACATAATCCCTTCTTTTAAATCAGAATTATTTGTAACCCAAATTCTTCATTCAAAACTAAGTAATCCTTCTTTATCAAGGTTAAACTTATTCTTCACATCATCTTTCATTATCTTTTTCATTTGCTCACATTCTTCAGTACTTATCTGTACTTCCTTAACCCGTTCCACTATCGTTGGTCGAGTCTCTATTGAGAATAACATCCCCACCATTTCACTTGGTAACTTAACCTCTAAGTCCATCCTTGCCATCTCCGTTATTAACTCATTCTATGTCATTAACAATGACAACTTTTCCCTACCCTTCCGATTTAACGCTGATGAGTGGGATTTATACCCGCGAATCAGATACTTTATGACTTAAATAATTGCCTGAATTTATAGTTTTTATGTAGTTTTATATAAATATACTGTTATTGTGCTTAATCTTTTCATTGCAGAGCTTTATAGTGATTTTCCAGCTTTAAAGGGGCAAAATAGACAATTTATGCATAGCCGCGACGTGGCGCCAAAGTCCGACTTAAAAAGCGGCCATGCTTTCACCTCATGAACCTTGATGACATCAAAGATGGCGTCATGGCGCCACTACTTCTTCTTTGGCTCGCGCACAGCGCGAGCTCCGTGTCCATCCATGGCACTAATGTGGTATGCTGCGGTATTTCATCTAATGCTTGGTGTCCATGGCCGTGGCCACCTCCGGTGCCCAGGCAGAGAGAAGTGATTTTTGACCTAGCAAAGGAAGGATACTGATATAAGAAAAAGAGAGGCTCTGCAATAAGACACTCGATGAGATCACGAGATAGAAAGAGGGCGTAGATTAGTTTTCTCTGTAATTTCTCTTCCTCTCTTAGATAAATGTTTGTAAAGATAGTTAGCTTAGATTAGGGAGAAGTTTTGGTATTTCCTTGGAGCATCAAGAGCAATGAGCTACTGCAATTTGGAGAGCTTGATTTGAGCAGAATGCTTAGAGATTGAAGGGCCTTGACAAAGTTTCTTCTTATCTATTTATTTTCTCTGATTTTGTAATCCATAAATGTAGTCTTTATTGTTACTTGTATTTTGTTCAATGGCTATGAACTGAATATTTGTTCTAAGGTTATAATGGAACCATTTGTTATTTTAATTGACTGTCTTATCTCTTTGGTTGGCACCATATGCTTTGGTTCGATATATTTATGCTTAACGATTCTCACTAAGATATTAGTGATGATTTTGGTAATTTACATGATATCGACAGAAGAATTGTAGATTTACACCTAATTATATTGGCACGTGATTGTGGGTTTCGACTGCATAAGTTGTGCGTAGAATAGACATATCTCTGTGCGCCACGTGCGACCTAATTGAGAACCTTTGCTTAAATCCTTGTTATGATTGATTCGCATAGATATATGTAGGATTGCATCTAGCTTGGACGTTCCTTTCTGTTCTATTCCCTTTTGGGTAGATCTGGAGATGATATGTTTGTGCATACCTCGACAGAGGTGCATACGCACCTATTAGTTCTCGGTCGACGAATTATCATGACCATTAAGACCAAAGAGAGAAGGGTAGCTAGTTTGATGAAACATAACACGCCAGGTGTTCGACAGAATGCCTGTGTGGGGGGTGAAGTTGTGACCTTATCTTGTATTTCCTTAGATTACCATTCGTTATCCATTTACTTGCTTTGTTAATTAGTTAACTAGATAAATCACACTTCCATTTCTTTGTTGTTTGAATAAGACTTTAGTGATACATAGTCAGTATTTGGTAAATATTAGTCATAGTTCCTCGTGTAGATGCGACACTCTACTTATCACTTTGTATTACTTGTTAGATAGCGTATACTTACTTGCGCGTGTTTAGTGATCGGTTTTCGACCAACAAGTTTTTGGTCTTGAATTCTTAGGGAAGCTGTTATTCTAATATTGTATAATATTGATTTCAATCAATTTAGTCTTACTTTGAACGTATATATATTTATTTCTTTTATTTGTTTGATCTTCCTTTCTTTTGTTTTTAAGTTTACAGATTATGGACGATCATAGTTATCAATGGCCTTATGAGTGGACGACGCCACCAAGCTCGGAAGAAGGACTCGAGAAATTGCAAGTTCAAATTTCCAATGCCTTGAGGTTTTCTGACAATCTTAAGTGTCAGTCCACTCAGAATGCCTATTGTCAGGAACAAGCTAACTTTGAACCGAGCTCCTATCATCCAAACTGTCAGGGTTATCCAAACTCTTGGGTCTATAGTCAAGAACAATATCATAATCCGAATCATGCCTCTCAATTTGAATATCAGTCTCTGCCGCACTACGAGTGGACATCTCAGTCGAATGAGAACTTTTCTGAGTCCTCAACACGTGAAGAAGAGAACCGGCTTGAATAGCTTCTCACCATCTTTATCGAAAAAATGAGATTCGGATGGAAAGCCAAGAAGTCGCATTGCACAGCCTTGAGAATCAATTGGGGCAACTCGTCAATGTCATCACAAAACCACCGCAAGGAAATCTTCCAGTCTTAATAGATCTCGACGATGAAGCGATAGAGTATTGCACGGTGGATACGCAAGGAAAATGCAATGAGTCTCGCACAGTTGTTGAGGGAGATGTCATAGTGCAAACTAACCAATCGGTGGAGTCTGAAGTTGAAGACAAGCTGAGAAACGGTGGTTGTCTAGTCATTACAAATTTACAATTAGAAACCACGCTCCAGACCGTGAAAATCCTTTAGGGCCCAAAAGAGCATAAGGAACACTTTCAATTTAATGAAACATGTGAATTAGTGAATAATTCCAGTGGCGAGAGATTCTATGTGCCGCCTGATGACTGGATGGATGAAGGACAGAAGAATGGCCAATCACCCTTGTCGGCCAAAAATTTAAAAGAATTGACGAATAGGCGGCATGAAAAGGTCATTTTCGTTTATGAGCCGGATTGAACGGCGTCGGTATAGTCAAGCCGATGACTTTAAAACAAATGCTTGGTGGGGAGGCACCCCCATCTCGGTATAAATTTTATCAGTCTTCCTTTACCCATGTCTAGTTTACTCCGTAGTTAGTTATTCTATCGTTTGTAATAATGCATATTTGCTTCGTAGTGTTTTCTGTTACACCTCTTGGCGGTCTGAGATAACTTGTGCAGATATGATTCAAAATTTTAGAAATTGGCTTCGTCTTTTGCGGCGCCACCATTTACATCAGATCTCGCGGCCATTGCCGGCCTCGCTCCCATTTCGAACTTTCGCGCCCCAAATGCCATGATCTTGCTTGACCTTACGCTAACTTTCACAACAACACCTAGTAGCGAAGAATAGTTCATGCATGGCCTTGAGTAGTATGTCCTTTTTTTTTTGTAGTAGCGTTTTATGCAGCAGTGTTAGCCACTTCACATCCCATTTTCTCAACAATTAGGCACCAAGTGCCCCAACCCTCACCTCACAGCCCTAAACACCCTTGCTAGTCATTCGTGTGGAGATCAAAAGCCCTTAAATATCTGCTAATCACCAAGCCAAATCTAAGAAGTCACCTACATGTTCCTGTCAGAGTGAACGGCCACACACATTCTCAACTAGGTTTTTCTCATTCGAGGTATTCTTAAGATTTCGTTCAATTGGTGGAGGATATTTGTGCAATTTCGTGTTGTGTTCTTCTTCTGTTTGATTGGGTGATTTTCGCTTCTGGAAATCTGGATAAAGAAACAACAAACAAAGGCTGCCCAAATTGGTTCTGAAGAACGCACCCCAAGTGTTTGATAAAATTCTTGAAAGAAGAAATTGTCTGTTTTGGGGCTGTTTGGCATTGGCTATTTGCTGGGGTCTTCTTGGCCTAAGTTTGGAGGAAGTTTGGGCATTGTTAGGATAGTTTTTGATTCAACTCTACTGAAATTTGACATGGCTCCAAAAAGGCAACGCTTGAGTATAGGAGGATCTTCATTGTCCGCTGCACCACCACCCACAGATTGGGACAGAGCCAAGTTTATCAATGAGGAGGCCTGGAATAGGTACCAAAGTTCTTTCGGCTCGCGAAATTTGATTCCTGAGCGGGGGTTCAGGCCGGACAAAAAGGATGGTGAGCTACACACCATGATACTGGAGCGGTAGTGGATGAACTTCACAAAACCACAGGTGTGGTTTGTTGTTGTATCCGAAGGCCCCGAAGGCCTGTTGTTCAAGTTCGGGGAAGCAAGTGGCGTCTGATGAGTCGAGCCATCAATGCCTTGTTCAGAACACCCAACTATGCGGGCAATGATTATATGCAGACGGGACTCCGCGGCTATGATCTTGAGGATATCATTCGACGGCTTTGCAAACCCGGGACTGAGTGGAAGAAAAATGATTACACGGGGGAAAAGACCAGTTTCCCGGCTTCAGCACTCACTCGCTACGGGAAGGCATGGTTTGAATTCATTTATGCCAACATGATCCCCACCCGTCATTTGAGCGACATGACGAAGGATAGGGCGATCCTGCTATTTGCCATTGTCACGGGTCTACATGTGGATATTGACGTGCTCATTCATGACTCCATTCGGAAGGCAATCAAGAGTAACATTCTCACTGGACTTCCTTATCCATCATTGATCACTACATTATGCAAGCAGGAAGGTATCCAGTGGGGGCCTGAGGAGATAGACTCGCCATCGATGACAGTAATTGACCACCTAACTATCAAACACTTCTTTGAGTTGGACGGAGCAGAATCTCACGTTAGAGGCGAGGGCTATGGGCCACCTAAAGTTCCACCTCCTACATCAGAGGCCGAGCCTTCAAACGCCGCGCTCAGGCAGGACGCCACCAGACAGGCCTCTTGGACCGACATCATGGCATCCCTCATCATGGCATCGGAGACATGAAGCCGAGGCACGAGGCGCGGAGGCACACAAAGCGACCATGGCTTAGAGGCGAGGATATAGCGTTGCGATGCAGTGAAGTGGTGGTGAACACCATTCAGAGCATCTACATAGATTATTGTGGCTAGAATGCCGAGTTCACACCATATCAATTTCCAGAGCCTCCTGTCTTCCCACCATACCCTCCACCATCACCTTACACCGAAAGTGATCGGGGCCTTGGTGATGAGGAAGAAGCCGATCTTGCATTCTTTGAGTGAGCAATCTTCAAGGAAGCCCTCTTGTATACAATTGCTTTATGTTTTGCATTGAGGGCATTGCTCACCTCAAGTTTGGGGGTGTTTTTGGATATTATCTATTTATTTCCGTACTGCCATGCTAGGTTGCCAGACTTTAGTATTATTATTATGTTTTTATTATCAGTATTGTGGTGAAGTCATTTTGAACTGCGGGATTATGTTTGAATTTTTATCATTATGGATGCCATGAACTGTTTTTGGTTTTATTTCAATTTTATTAGCATGATTGTGGGTTTCTAGCCATCTTTTTGGGGCTTATATAGATGTAGATGCTTGTGCCATGTAAATGGCCTTTTCACCCTATTTTGAGCTGCTATTTAGCAAGGGTGTTATATTTATCATTGCTGATTTTTGATTGTGGCTATGTCTAGCGCCAAATGTGTATGTCTCTCGTAGAGTTGTGTCAAGCATGCCACGTACTAGGGGTTTATTAGTTGATAAGTTTAGACTGTTATTGATCCGTCCTTCTAGCAAGCACTGACTAACTGTGTTAACTAGTTATTTTTCAAATTTAGTTCATGTGTTTATTGTTTTGACAATTTGTTCACTCTAATAAACCTTCATTTGTGCAAGGTAATAAAAGACTTAGATGTTTATACAGTTTTCGAGATGGAGCGTAAAACGCACTCGCCCATAAACGCAGGGCCGATATCGAGATAGAGCATAAAATGCACTCGCTGAATAATCTTCGTTTTTGTTGTGAAGTCTCAGTTGGCTTATGTTGCTTACGTGGCCTTTACTACTCGAGTTATTAGATTCTTAGGGGTGTTCTACACCTAGTGCCCTAAAGTCGTCTGGCTTGGGAGTCACTGATCAAAAGCTCATTCATGGGTAGTTCTGAATAGCCTAAGGTAATTAAGTATTGTCCGAGTCTGATTTTACTGTCGGCATTCTGGAGTCTTTTGATCTTTTCATGCATTTGCATCTTATTCTTAATGCTTGTGGAATGTTTAAGTTGCGTAGTTTGCTTGTTTTTAACAATCACCTGTGCGAACTTATTTGAGCTATGATTAGTCAGGACGGTTGGTCTTCACACACGCACATAGAATGGATCGAATACAGTCTTATGCTTGAAATAGAATGAACCCTTACCCATGCCTGTGTTTGCCTTATTATTTGGGAGTAGCTTAGATAGAGATTTGTAGCCACAATACTAGTAGATATTTTTATATTCCTGTCGCGTTCTTAATTTCTACTGTTATTATTGTGTTAGATAGTTTGCTCGAGGACAAACAAAGACTAAAGTTTGGGGGTATTTGATGAGTGGGATTTATACCCGCGAATCAGATACTTTATGACTTAAATAATTGCCTGAATTCGTAGTTTTTATGTAGTTTTATATAAATATAGTGTTATTGTGCTTAATCGTTGCATTGCAGAGATTTACAGTGATTTTCCAGCTTTAAAGGGGCAAAATAGACAATTTATACATAGCCGCGCTGCGGCGCCTGTAACGACCGAGAAATTCGGATCTTATTGTAAAATGATTTTATTAAATTAAATAATAATAAAATTTTATTCGATGTATTATCAAGATGGTTGTCGTTGTATAACCTATTGATGTTAGAATGTCGTAGTATTTGAGCTACGTGAACGAATTAAAGTGTTTGAATTTCTAAGACGAAAATAAAAGTTTTTTGAGAAATTTTTCGAAAAACACTATTCATCGGTATTTGCTCGGGATTTCATTTTGAATTTCCGAGAAATACGTAATGATAGAATATAATGACAAGGTAAGATGGATTATGTAATAAAAATCTAGTTATGAAAAATGTAATATTTCGCTTGCGGACTTAATTTATAAACGTTAAGAAAGGCAAAGTGGTAATGAATAAGTAATAGTTGTATAATACTTAGGTATTGTACAAGGGTAATGAAAACAAGTATAATACGAAGTATTATACGAGTTGGTATGAAGAATGAAATATCGTATATAATTTTTATATGAATTAGAATACGAAAATGATACATAAACTATGTGTATATGTATTAAGTAATGTTAATGGACTTGGAAGATTGGTTAACAATTGGTAAAAGTCCAAGTGAATAAAATGTTAAGGCCCAATTATTAATTAATGAAACAACTAGTGTGTGTTAATGCAAAGCCTAAGGATTTATTTAATCCAAGCCCAAGCTAGAGTCCATGAGTTGTTTGACCCATGGGGCAAACCATACTAATATGGTTAAAATATGGTAACCAAGTTAATGTAATGACCAAGTAATAGAAGTAATGGCCAAACAAAGGATAAGAGTTGTGTTAATCAAGTAATGAATAGTAAGGAGGTGGCTTAAGGAGGTGGGTTGAATTAATGACTAAACTACCCTAGCTTTGCAATTTCTATAAATAGAGGAGGCTTACAAGCCATTTGTTAGTTGTTCAAATAATCCAAACATTACAAAGTGCTTAATTGTTAGAGAGATTAAGTTACAAATAAGTTACTTCCATAAGTAAGAAGAAGAAGAAGAAGGCTACTTTACAAAGACTTCAAAGAGTAAGACTTCTTCTCTAATTATTTTTTATCTCTACCATGATAGGTTGATAAGAAAAATATGGATTAAGGAACATGGATGTTAAGAAGTAAGAATAATGAATAATCAATGAACTTAAGCCACAAAAGTTGGAAATAAGTCATTTGAACTTATAAAAGTTATGAACTTATTATAAGTTAACCTTGAATGATAGTATGGAAATTATGAATTTTTAATGAGTTTATTAAGAGATGTGATAAGGATGTAAAAGAACTTGTATGATTATATGTATCATGAATACATAAGTAAAGTTATATGTTAAGAACATATAAGGTATGATGATTAAGAAACTTTAATTGTCATAAGTCATGAACAATGAAATCTTAAGTAGTTTATGATTTGACAAGTTATAAGCTCATGAAGAATAAGTCTAAAATCTAACAATTAATATAAGTTGTTGTAATAAGTAGATTGAGATGTTCACATGATGAATGGAATTCAATTGTAATGTTGAACAAATCATAAGAATGAAGATTTGCCAGAAATTTCACGATTGGACGATAATCGTCGAATTCGTAAAATTCTCGGAATAGAAGTCAAATTTTGTGTTTGAACTCGGAACCATTGTTTTTCGATGGAGACAAGTCATATTTGGCATTTAAGGGTTGCGGACTCAAAAATGACCGAATTTCGACTTAGAACGAAGAAACGAGCGTTGAACGTTCACGAACGTTTATCGTTTTCGTTAAAAATGAACCAATAGGTGAATTTTTAGCAAACAAAGTCAAATAGATAAAATTCTTGCATGAACGCGTAGATTACGTAATATTTGAACCGTAGGCTTTTGAACGAGCCAATTCAGACTTATAACGAAGAAGTTATGCGTCCGGGAAGTTCACAAAAATTAAAAGACCACTCATGCACAGGCGTCTGGGAAGTTCACAAAAATTAAGAAGTTATAACTTGTCTAGCCGAGTTAAAACAGGCGTCGACACTTTCTTTAAAACCACTCATGCATCTTATAACATGAATCATAGAAAACATGGCTAACACAGAGGTTAGACAAGCGTTAAGAAAGACTTGCCTTTAAGCGTCTTCGAATATAATATTCAATCAATTCTCAGTTTTTACAGGATCTACATGATATATTCACATAGCACACTATAATTAGTTTATAAACAACTAACTTTATTGTTCTAACCAACTTCTTTCTATTCTATGTCTTACTTGAATTTATCTCGTTAATAAAGTTAATTTGACTTACTATGCTTCGTTACGGCTTGTTAACGTTCTTACGTTATTAATCAACATTTAATCATCATTGGTGAACTACCAACGTTGAATCATTATTCATGGCTTACTTGCTTATACTTTTGCATTCTTCGTTTAATTCTTATTAAACCATACTAAATCTTTTAACGTTATCACTTATAAGTGATTTAAGGTTAGCCTTATCATGTACATTAAGTACCTTCATGTCTCACTATTTGGTTTACCTTCCATTAGAATTAAAACCTAACTTGGTCAACCTTTTTACACTGTCGGCGTTGCGACGCGGCATCCCTAGTATAAACTCAGCGCTGCGGCACCAATTAACAGGAGACAACAATGGGATCCGACTGTGGCTACGGACCATTTATCTTTGGGTTTGGCGTTGCGCATGGCCCACAATGCACTAGTTGGCCAAAACAGTTGGTTTTTCCAATGAAACTCCCGGCTTCATAACTTATTCATTTTACATCCGAATTGGCTCATTCGAAAGCCCACAACTCACAAATTACATACTCTAGGTGTTCATATAAGAATTTTACATTTTCGAATCTGTTAACTCAGAATTCACCTATTGGTTCATTTTGAGCATTCGTTTATCGTTTTCGAGCGTTCAATACTCGTTTGCTTCGTTATAAGACGGAATTCGACGATTCTCGATTCCACAACTCTTGAATACCCTATCTCACGTGTTGGCATTGAAAACAAACATTTTCAAGTCACACAACAACTTTTGACCCTTAATCCGAGATTTTTATGTTTTCAACGTTTAACGTCTATTTTGGCAAAATTCGCCATAACTTCGTTACTCGTGTTCTATAAGCCAAATAAAATGGAACACTACATTGATTCATCATCTACATCCTAACCAAACAATATGCACATACCCTAGCTATGATGGCTTTCAAACCGTCCTATCATAACTAAGTTCACGTTCATGACTTTCTTTAGTTTTTAACTTACTTAAACACTTACGATTTTCATTCAACCATGACCTATCAATGTTTTCATTATTAATAGACATCCTTATTCCTCCTCACTAAACATGCCAGCTCCAAAGCCTACGAACTTCTCATTGCAGTTGGCACATAGGTCAGTCACGTACCTGAGAGGCATTGTGGAGGACATATTGGTAAAGGTTGACAAGTTTATATTCCCAGCGGATTTTATAATTCTAGATTTTGAGGAAGAAAAGAACATCCCAATTATCCTACGGAGACCTTTCTTGGCTACGGGTAGGATGCTCATCGACGAACAAAAAGGAGAACTAACGATGAGGGTCCAAGATCAAGAAGTAAAGTGTAACGCCCCGAGAAAATCGAATTTTTGAGAATTAAATTTTTATTTTTATTAAATGAATTTAATGGATTATTTATGGAGAAAGCTAATTGAAGGTCGTTCTATGACCTAAACATATCAGAACGTCGTAGTATTTTGGCTACATGGTAGAATTAAAGTGTTTGAATTTCCAAGACGAAAATAAAAGCTTTTCGAGAAATTTTTTGAAAAACACTATTCATGCATTTCTACTCGGGAATTATTTTTGAACTTTCGAGAAATACGTAACGATAGAATATCAATGTGAGATGGAATATCCAATAATATTTCAGTTATGGAAAACGTAATATTTTGCCTGTGGACTTAAAACCTAACGTTTAAGGAAAATGATTTACGAGAAGGAAATGTAATGCGATTAATGAATTAAGCGATGATTGTATAATACGTAGGTATTGTACGAGGTAGAGAATACGAGTATGATACGAGGTATTATACGAGTACGTATGAATGATGGTATATCGTATATATTGAATAAATATACGAGGGGAATACGAGATGAATACGTGATTATACGTTATAAGGCTTTAAGCTCAATGTATTGAATTTGTAGAATTGGTAGGATTTGTTAAGTATTATGTGAGTCCAAGTATTGAATGGTTAAGTCCAATGTGAATTTATTAATGTAAGCCCAATGTTTGTTTAATTACAAGCCAATGTAATTTAATGTGCAAGCCCAATGATTAAGTACGTTAATTAAACCTTAAGCCCAAGTAAGTATCCAATGTGTAAGAACCATGGAGCAACCCATGGATGATCCAATGTGATGATCAAGTTTACTTAGTGGCTAAGTGTTGTGATGGCCAAGTAATTTATTTGGAGAGCAAGTAAGCTTAATGGCTAAGTTAAGTAGCAACCAAGAAATAAGAGTGGTGAGCAAGTGTTGTGGGGAGCAAGTTTACTTAATCCTTAAGCTATGAATAGTAAAGAGGTGGATTAAGGAGGTGGAAGGTCCTAATGACCCTTATGCCCTCACTTTGTGAAGCCTATAAATACCAAGCTCCATTTCAATTGTTGGTTGTTCAAATTTCATCCAACTCCTCTCAAGCTAAACAACTTATTTGGTTGAGAGAATAAGCTAGAAAAGTAAGAAAGCTAGTCTTTCATATTTCAAGGATCAAGAAGGAGATTAAAGATTGAGCAAGGCATAATCAAGTGAATATCAAAGAGTAAGTGATCCTAAGCCATGATTTTCTTTCTCTTCCATTAGTAGAAGGGGTATTGGTAGAGCTAGTATGTTAAGGAATGATAAACCAAAGGGCTTAAGTCTTAATAAGTAGTATAAATCATGAATAAGCTATTCAGTAATCATTTAAATTACGAACTTGTGAAGAACAATAATGAAAGTATAAGAACTTGTAAGAAGTGGTAATATGTTTACATTAAGAAGTTAGCATGATTAATAAGAGGTAAGAATAAGGATTAAAGGACTTAAATTATTAATAAGTCATAAGCAATGAAATTAAGTATGTTATACTTTAATAAGTAGTTTATAAGTTTATGAGTTTTGAACTTATTAAGAACAATTAATAACTTATCATGTTTATAAGTTAACAAAGCATGTATGTCAAGATGGTAGCATGATGGATTGAATCCAAGAGAAATGATTTAAAAATCTCAAGTAACGAAGTTTCGCCTGAATTCACACGATTAGACGACAATCGTCGAATTCGTGAAATTCTCGGAATGGAAGTCGAATTTTGATATTGAGCTTGGAAACATTGGTTTTCAATGGAGACAAGTCGTATTTATCATTATAGAGTTGCGGACTCAAAAATGGCCGGATTCCGACTTAGAACGAAGAAACGAGCGTTGAACGCTCACGAACGTTTATCGTTTTCGTTAAAAAGGGACTAATAGGTGAAATTTTAGTAAACGAAGTTAAATAGATAAAATTCTTGCATGAACACATAGAGTACGTAATTTGTGAACCGTAGGCTCTTGAAGCGAGCCAATTAGGACTTTATAACGAAGAAGTTCCGAGTAAGGGAATCTCATGAAAGTTGAAAATCTGTCAAAACTATTCGTGGCTCGAGTCGTGTGCCATGCACGACTCAAGCTTAAATGACCAGCCGCCATGATTGCCAAAGTGAGCTTTAGACTACGTAAACTCATGCGCCATGGCGTGATAGTTAACAAAGGGACTCATGGCCTTGTACGATGAAGTCCGATCTTCAAGCCCTAATGGCGACAACCTTTGGCCACATGGCGCTTAGCCTTAAAACTTAGACAATGAAGAATGGTTACAAGTGGAACATGAAGGGAAATTGTTTAGTAACGAACAAAGGGACTTAATAAAATATTATTAAGTCATAATTAAAACTCAAGTATGATTACTTAGGATTAAAGAAAGTCAATTGAAGATGAACGTGAACGATATGCAATAAGTATACTTAACCAATGACGATCGAGTTTTGGATGATAACGTAAGGACGTTAATAAGCCGTAAGGAAGGATGATTAACTCGGACTGAGTTGTTTTAATGATGTAATTTCACTTAAGTGTTAGAAGAGACAGAAGTTAGTAAGAATGATGTAAAGAACGACGGTAAGCCGAAACCAATAATAATAAATCTAATATGGGATTAGATTGAGAAGAAGGGTAAGATTCTTTAGGAACCAAGTATGTTCATTCATGACCTAATGTGGTATGTTATGTGATTATGTGTTGTAGATACCGTACAAACTCGAAGGAAACGTAATTATACTGTAGCAGACGATGAAGGCAAGTTTTTCTTAAATGCTTGTCTAACCTTCGTGTTAGCCAGGTTTTCAAATGATTCAAGTTATGAGATGCATGTATGGTTTTAAAGAAAGAGTCGATGCCAGTTTTAGCTCGGCTAGACTAATCTTGATAGAGTGATTGATTTATTTACAAGTCTTTTAATATAGAATTAGTAACGCTATCCTATGCCAACTCTTTGGTACGGATTCAAGGTAAGCCTGAATATGTATAAACAAATGTATTTTCATCGAGTATTCGATGGGCACGTGAGGTTGTCACAACTTAAACGTACACACGTTTAATGGATGTAGTGTTGATCAACATAGGGTACTATAGGTTGATCACCTAGATGTACTCGTAAGCTATGCCGGACTTACGGACTTCGTGTCGAGTTGTCCTTTTCAAAGAAACTATAAGACGTTCACGTCTTGAACCAGAATTAATGAATTGATGAATATTGTTGTTGTAAAATGTTTTGAAGGAAAAAGGAAAACTATTTTGAATTATTGATAGTACTTCGTAACTATCATCCAGTTATTGAAGATATACGATTCCTATGTTTCAAGCATGCTTTTAAAATGAAATTGTTATACTTGCTGAGCTTGTTATGCCCATTCTTGCTTGAACCATATGAATGCATCTTAGACCGAATGGACCGAAGGATTCTACAAGGATAAAGAGAAGGCTAAAGTGAACGTGTAGATTGCCTATGTAATAGTATAAGTTTGTAATGATAATATTTGATATTATGACAAGAACAAATGTAATGATTATAAAGAACACAGGGAATGGTAGTATTGTTTTGGAATATATATAAGACATATTCGTTCTTTTGAGGCATTTCAATTGAATGTTTGTGTGAACTGTAGCATCGTGGAGCACCATATGTCGGGTTGAAAGAGACCCAAATTTGGGGGCGTCACATAAAGTTTAATGTTTTCAAGGCTATGAAATTTCCTACGGATGAAGAAGAGTGTTTCAGGATAGATATCATTGATCAGATAATCAGCGAAGACATGGGCAAGAGTTTGGTTAACGATCCATTGGAAACGACATTATTGAGATATAAAGAATCAGATGATCCAGAATTTATGGATTACATGCAGATGCTAGACTCCCTACCATGAGTTAGCAGATTTAAAGCACCTTTTGAACCATTGCACACGGAGGAAAAAACCACAACAAGGATGAAACCATCTTTGGAGGAGCCACCAACTCTTGAACTTAAGCCACTCCCTAAACACATCAGGTATGCATATTTAGGCATTTCTAATTCTTTACCTGTTATTATTTTTGCTGCACTTAATGAATTGCAGGAAGAAAAGTTTTTGAGAGTGCTTAGAGAACATAAATCGGCTATAGGATGGACAATCGAGGATATCAAGGGAATCAGCCCATCCTTTTGCATGCACAAAATTCTGATGGAATATGATGCAAGACCGATAGTGGAGCAACAAAGACGGCTTAACCCAATCATGAAAGAAGTAGTCAAGAAAGAAATACTGAAATGGTTGGATACGGGTATCATCTACCCTATTTCAGACAGTAAGTGGGTCAGTCTGGTGAAATGTGTGCCGAAAAAGGGAGGAATGACTATGGTACTTTGACAACTCAGAATTTTGGATTATCCAGAATTTAGGTTTAAAGAATTAGTTATTAATAAAAGGAATTTTTATTAATACTATTCTGTGCTATGTGTTTATTAATCGTTCTATAGTATTAATAAAAATTCATTTTATTAATGACTAATTCTTTAAATCTTAATTTCTGGACAATCCGAATTTCAGGGTTGTCAAATCCTTCCCCCCTTATAAAAATTCCATCCTCAGAATTTCTTCTAACCATACCCATACACGGGTCATCACATTCACCCCTTCTTCACAAAATTTCATCCTCGAAATTTTAACTTACTCTTCTTCTCAACTTCTCTTCAAAGAAGTTATTCTCTTTCAAACATTCCCTACCCTTCATAACTTATCAAGAATCATGAAGTGAAAGGAATAACGAGGAATATAAAGATTCCTTTAAAACATTTCATACTTTTGCTGAGGGGTCATATTGACCATGAACTCTTACTAGGTTAAACAGCATAACGCCGTAACCTTTCTTTCCACGGTCAGTTTATAATCATAAATAAGGTAAGCTACCTCTTCGATGTTCTCCTCAGACTAAATCATTAGAATCCGCACCAAAACAATTTGGTTCGGCATAGCTCTTCAAAGAAAGCTCGATTTTCTTTTAATCATGACATACCATTCGTCTTAGCCAAATCAAGTAGCTTAGACCATACCAATAAATTGGACATCAACTTGAAACATTCGTCAAGTCAACTCGCTTGACATCGACTAATTCTTTAAATTCGTTTGCAATACATCAAAACGTTTGATACTGCACTTTTCACAGTACGTTGAGGACTTCGTCAGTTTATGACTTCATCATTATGCATCATACCATACCAGGTTATTGATCCTCTGATCAAATTCCACACCAGATTTAATTGCATTAATAACTCCATCCTTTTACCATCTTTGCATCAAATGCACTGATGATATAAAATTCATTTTGATATTTTAAACCAGTTTCTGTTTAGCTGAAACAATTAGCATAGACATACCAAGAATAGTTCTTTTAAAATCCATTGGTTCCAAAAGCTGAACCAATTCTTTCATTTTCAAAATGCGCTTTATCAAAGACGATTTTAAGAAATTTCGAAATCTAGCATAGCTAGATGACTTGGAATATCCTATTCTCCATCTTCCTTTATTGTCTTACTTGCGATAATACTTATTCTTCTCTAGCACCTTCAATGCTAAGTCTACTGAAAATACTTACTTTCAGTCTAAACATTTCTATACCTTAGTATAGTTCATCAACTTACCACACTTTATGTGTTTAGGAACTTTTCACAACCATATGTGTTTAAGAACTTATCTTCGCAATATGTAATCCAAGAACAAATCAAGGACTATCCATATGCTTAGGGCTCAGAAACATAGCATATAACTATGAGTCACAAACTTTTCATAAGTATGAGTTTCAAGAACCAACACCTATCTTATCATTTTCTACCTATCAAGTATATACATGAGAAAAGATTCACCTTCTCGTCATATAAATATTGATAGCACGACATACTATTCCAATGATTATCACTGTAATAACTAAGTAATCACAAACCCCCTCACATTCGAAGGTTCGTATTACTCAGCTATCATATGAGTCCTCAATCGAAATCTTAGAACTTCTAACTTTCTCTTTACTTAATTCGAATTTTCTTTAATTCGTATGTTATCCTTTATAACTCAATCTGAGTTCTTCTTTCCGTACTACTTTGTAGTACCATTCCTTCATAGCATTAGCTATAAATCATTCATCGTTTAACAGTTCATCTGTTACTACGATTTACTATGATCACGTGGTGATCTTCTTATCCTTCTCTATACGATTATAGTCTTAGGTACTCATACCTAAGGTTTATAACCTATCAGCTTTGATACCAACTTGTAACGCCCCAAAATTCGGTCTATCTTCACACCCGGATTTTGTACGTCACGAGTACATCATTCATCCAACATACATCATTATATACTGAAATATAATAACATACATTCTGAATTCCCAGGTTCTAAAACCTTATAACCTTTCTCATTACGAATAATGATAATTACATTATTCCTTTCATCTTACAAGAGTGACTTTTATCCGCCACCAAGGATACATACCAGTTCATTAAACTAGTCTATAGTTTAATTTTCATCTTTCTACATCACAAGTCTTCACTTGATCTTCTCACTCATTCATATTCGAATGGCACTTCATCCTCGATACGTCGACTTGATCTTACGGGATCCTTAAGTTCTTCTAACATCGTCATTTGAAAATGTTTTTCATTTAAAGCAAGTGTGAGCATTCAATTGCCCAGCAAGTCATAAAAGTTGAACATACAACTTCAAGAGTTTAACATTCCTTTGGAACTTCGATAACCGAACAAAGGTTATGAAGCAGCTTGAACAATAGGAATAATCTCGATTCCTATCATTTTAAAACATTAGTCACATTCACTTTGAAATACTTTCATTCTCTACTATCTTTTATACTCATTCTGTCTGGCTAGAATCAATAGCACAGACTTAACAGTAACGGTTAACGTATAAACAGAACATTCTTTTATTGAACAGTTCAATCATAGAACAATTCATCTCACAGAAACACCGAAGTGTTCACATTGTGGCACAAGGCCTCATACGTTCTACCACCTTTTATAAATATCACACATTTGCACATAGACAGAACTTCTCAAGTTCAACATCTGAGAAGTTTTAAGAAACTAGCATTCATTTAAAATATGAATGAAGTTAGGAAACTTGCCTTACATGATACGATTCGACTTACTTTGAATCGCTCATTCAATCCCTATAACACATAAGGAAATAACAAATACACCAATTAGTCATATACTTGACTTACGCATTGGTTGACTTAACTTTACTTCTTAAGGTTCGTGTTCTTACAACTAAGTTTACGCGACCAACTTTCTTTACCGCTTTACGGCTTTATGACATACGGAGATGTCTTACTCAAAATGTTCATCATCTTCGATGATTTACATTCTTATCTTCTTCTTATACTTCTCTAGGACTCTACACATATCGTTTCTCTGCTAGTAGTCCATATGGTACTCTGAGTGGTTTCCCACAAACAACCAACAAACAAGTTCCTGTCTCATCTACACTGCCATCATAGTGAGTTAGATCGGTATTGTATATACCTTCGCTCTCTGAAGGAATTGTTTAGACCAGCTCCCATATGTCAACCATCAAAGGTTACGATTGTACCACAACCTAACTTTCTCTTAACTTATACGAACTATTAAATTATAATGTTTATTAAGTTAATTTCTTATTCTTATGGCTTTCTGGCAAGCAATTGACATACCTCAGGACTCATTCTTATCCGAATCACATTCGGCTTTCATTAATCTTATTACCGTTCGTTACGGCTTTCTCAACAATTCATATTTTACGTACTACCTTCATCAACGTCTATGTCATACAACCAGGGTATACTTAGAACGTTCGTCAAACGCGAATACGATTTACAAGGATCATTTACGTATTCAACGTTCACGTTGCTCGTCTCTTAATCTCTCATTCAACCTTTACTCAAGGTTTTAATTGCATTCGTCGTTATCCATTCCGTGAACCCCATGTTCATTATTCTTTCTTAATATCGAAGCCATACAGTCCGTTGTATGTTAAGACCGATCGTTCATCGCAACAACGTTGCGTTCATAGCGTCTATACGCTTTACACTTATCTCTTATTACCATGACATAACATCGAAATGTTATTCATTACCTTCGTCACTCAACGTCCAAGGAATCACAATCACAGTAATCCCTCACGTTCGTTCATCGTGACTACGATTTCCGGATATCGGTTTCGTAACCCGCACCTACATTCTTTGTCTTTTTAATCTCGTTTAATCTTTCCGTTCAACCTTCATTAAAGGTTTAATACACTTGATTGGAAGTTACATTACACGAACTACATGTTCATACTTCTTTCTTGCACATCCTCCAGTAACTGAGAACTAAAAATCTCATTTCTGGGCATTGCTCTGCACCGGCGCTGCGGTGCCATGTCCTTCCTTTCCTCTCACGCTGCGGCTTGACCTACTTCTCTCTCCTCTCTTCCTGGATGGTATGGCTGCATGAAGGTCTTACTTAATAATGCGTATGGCTGCCACACCCGTAAGATTTTTGTATTGTACATGGCGCTGTGGCGCCACAAATTATACTATGGTTCGCGCTGCGGCGAACTCTTGCAGTGTACTCAGACACTGTTATGCGCTGCGGCGTTGGCCTCCAAGGCACAACTCGGAACTTCTTCGTTATAACTCGGAACGAGGTCGTTTCAAAGCCATTTTCTTCCTTACCTTACGTACTTCGATTAACCACAGATAGAACTTCGTTTTTAATTAGTTAACATGCCATTCAATTGGCTTAATCTTCACTCTTCGTTCATTTTTACGTTATTAACGTTCTTCATTCGTTCGTCCGTAATTCAGTCATCCAAACTCAGAATTCCTTCATTCTTGAGTCCACGACTCACGTTTTCTACATTCTCTTACATTGTTATAAAACCCTACACGTTCGGGTTCATTTACTAACTTTTAAATTCTCGTTCGTCTTTTACGAACTTTTCTCCATAATCTCGTTATAGCTAAGTTTTAATCCGTTCTTCATGAACGTTTCTAACGTTCCTAACCAAGAAATAAGCATCTAACTTATACGCGATGGTTTTAAACTTGTCCATCAACAAAAATTACACTATGATGGTTTTAAATTTGTCCATCAACAACGTTCTTCGTGTTTTTCGCGTTCTTCGTTCGTTCTTCATTTTTAATCGATATTTTGGATTACAATTTCACATTTTCTTGGAATTTGATGTTATAGAACACCATTCCTTACTTATTTAGCCTACTCAATCATAAGATTCATTTGGATCACTCAAAATCCTTACGAATCTTATACTTCCTTAAAAATTTATAAAATAAATTTCTAATTCTTATTTCTTCATTTTCTTACGATTTCAACCATATGAAATCTTTTATAACTTAATCTACTTCTTATCTTCATTAAGTTATGTTTTTGAACATAAAAACTTAAAGAAAATTTAGAAGAAACTAGTGTTTGGATTACCGTTCTTCTTTATTTCTCTTATGTTATACAAAGCCGGCGATTCGCTAGCTTTTCTATTTCACGATCACTTTTGATCCGAGCATTCATGCTCATGCTCTTCCTCTTCCTCTCCCAACTGAGCTCTCTCTATCTCTCTTAAGTGTAGGATTTTCAAAAATCCTAGAAAAATGAAATTCTAGGTTTCTATTTATAGAAAACCAAAGCTAGGGGAAAAATAGTCATTTCGCCCCTAAGGTTACTATTCCCACCTCCTCTTCAACTTAGCCACCAAGTTAACTTGGCCACCACCCTTACTTGGTGGCCAAATGGCCGGCCCATATGCCCATGGGTCACCCCATGGGTTGCCCCAATAGTTCTTACGCATCTGTTTACCCATCGGTTCGATCCGCGGTTTCTTTTCTTGGTTTGGGCCTTAACCCTAATTCTTATTGGGCCTAACTTGGGCTTGATTTCACAAATCATTGGGCTTGACATAATCCAAGTCCAATTAGATTCTACAAGTCCATGAACACAAAGTCCATTAAGACTAATCGCATTCTGCGCATTCCATTCTCGTATTCTCGTATTATTTCTTCATTATTTAGCTAAGACGATATTCAGTATTATCGTCGTCTTATTCTTCTTTCTATACTCAGTATAATAACTCGTATCATACTCGTATTTCTCACGCATAATAACCCTAGTTATTATACGTACTCATTACATTCTCGGAACTCACTTTCCCTAACCCTTAGGTTTTGAGTCCGCAGGCGAAAACTTCGTTTTTGCCATAAATCTCCGAGTAGAAATGGGTGAATAGTGCATATTTCGTCTTTTTCCCCGAAAATATTTTTGTTCCCGGAAAACTTTCATTTTTGTCTTGAAAATTCTTACTCGTTCAATCTAGCTCATTACCAGAATCCTCCCGATTAATAATCATTCTAGGTTATAGAACGATTAATAAACACATAGCACAGAATAGTATTAATAAAAATTTATTTTATTAATAACTAATTCTTTAAATCTTAATTTCTGGACAATCCGGATTTTCGGGTTGTCACATTTTTCGTGTTCTTCGTTCGTTCTTCATTTTAATCGATATTCTGGATTATGATTTCACTTTTTATTGGAATTTGATGTTATAGAACACCATTCCTTGATTATTTCATCTACTTATTCATATAATCAACTCGGATCGTTCTAATTAATTACGAATCTTATACTTCCTTAAGAAATTTATTTACTAAACTTTAAATTCTCATTTTCTTTATTTCTCATGATTTCAACCATATGAAATCAACCCTAATATCATCTACTTCTTATTCTCATTAAGTTATGTTTTAACATAGAAAACTTAAAGAAAAGCTATTAGAAGCTAGGTTTCGGATTACCGTTCTTCTTTATTTTTCTTCCGCTAGACAAAGCCGGCGATTTGCTAGCTTTTCAATTTCCCGAACACTTCCGATTCGATCATTTATGTTCATGTTCCTTCTCCCTCTTCATCCGAACCCTCTCTCTCTATCTCTAGATGTAGGATTTTCAAAATCCCATATAAATGATTTAAGCTTCCTATTTATAGAATTTCAAGGCTAAGGGCATTTTAGTCATTTCGCCCCCCACCTACTTACTATTCCCACCTCCTCCAAGACTTAGCCACCAAGTTTACTTGGCCACCACCCTTACTTGGTGGCCAAGTGGCCACCCCTCTTGCCCATGGGTCACCCCATGGGTTGCCCCATTGGTTTTACCCATCCGTTTACCCATCGGTTCGATCAACGGTTTCTTTTCTTGGTTTGGGCCTTAACCCTAATTCTTATTGGGCCTATCTTAGGTTTGATTTCACAAAGCATTGGGCTTGACATAATCCAAGTCCAATTAGATTCTACAAAGTCCATGAACTCAAAGTCCATTAAGACTAATCGTATTCTACGCATCTCATTCTCGTATTCTCGTATTTTCTTTGTATATAGTTCGTACGATATTCGTATTATACGTCGTACTAATCTTCTTACTATACTCATATAATAAATAGTATTATCCTCGTATTTCTCACGCATAATAACCCTAATGATTATACGTGATCATAAAATTCTTGAAACTCACTTTACCTAACCCTTAGGTTTTGAGTTCGCAGGCAAAAACTTCGTTTTTGCCATAACTGAAATATTATTGAATATTTCATCACGTCTCAACATTTTACATAATCAATAACTTCTCGGAATTTCAAAATAAATCTCTAGAAGCGTAAACGGATGAATAGTGCCTATTTCGTCTTTTTCCCCGAAAAATATTTTGTTCCCGGAAAACTTTTATTTTCGTCTTGAATTTTCTTATTCGCTCAATCTAGCTCTTAGCCAGAATACTCCCAACTTATAATCATCCTAGGTTCTGGAACGATTAATAAACACAAAGCACAAAATATTATTAATAAAAATTAGTTTTATTAATAAATAATTCTTTAAACCTAAATTCTGGATAATCCAAAATTCTGGGTTGTTATATTCTTTCCCCCTTATAAAAATTCTATCCTCGGAATTTCTTAAAACCACACCCTTACCCGGGTCATCACATTCACCCATTCTTCACATAATTTCGTCCTCAAAATTTTAGCCTACCTTTCTTCTCAACTTCACTTCAACGGAGTTCTTATATTTCCCTCATTCCTAACCCCATAACCTATCTAGAATCATGAAGCAGAAGGAATAACGAGGAATATAAAATTTCCTCTTAAAACGTTTCATACTTTTGCTAAGGGGTCAAATCGACCATGAACTCTTACTAGGTTATTCAGCATTTCGCCGTAAGCCCTTCTTTAATGGTCAGTTTACAATCACAATGAAAGTAACTACCTCTTCCATGTTCTCCTCAGACTTAATCAAAACAATTTGGTTTGGCACCACTTCTTCAAAGAAAGCTCGATTTTCTGTTAAGCATAACATACCATTTGTCTAGCCGAATCAAGTAGCTTAGACCATACCAATAAATTGGATATCAACGTGAAACATTTGTCTAGTCAACTCAATTGACATTGACTACTTCTGTAAATTCTTTTCGCAATACATCAAAACGTTTTATGACGTCATGATACCGTACTTTTCACAGTACGTTGAGGACTTCGTCAGTTTGTGACTTCGTCATTATACATCATACCATAACGGGTTGTTGATCCTAAGATCACATCCAACACCAGGTTCAATGGTATTAACAACTCCATCATTTTACCACCCTTGCATCGAATGCACACGTCATATAAAATTCATTTTGATATTTTAAATCAATTTTTGTCTAGCCGAAGCAATTAGCGTAGACATACCAAGAATAGCTCTTTTAAAAATATATTGATTCCAAAAGTTGAACCAATTCTTTCCTTTTCAAAATGTACATATCAGCACGAGTTCAATAAAGTTCAAAATCTAGCATAGCTAGATGACTTGGAATATCCTATTTCTCCATCTTCCTTCATTGTCTTACTGCGACAATACTTAATCTTCTCTAGCACCTTCAATACTAAGCCTACTGAAAACAACTCATTTTTAGTCTAAACATTCCTATACCTTAGTACAGTCCATCAACTTACAACACATTATGAGTTCAGGAACTTTCCACAATAATATGAGTTTAAGAACTATCCAGACAGACCATAGGCGTCCATTCGCAGAGACGTTCAAAAACATACCATATTATTATGAGTCACGAACTTACCATAAGTATGAGTTTCAAGAACTCGCACCTACCTTATCATTTTCTACCTACCAAGTATATACATGAGAAAAGATTCACCTTCTCGCCATATAAATCTTGATAGCGTGACCAATTCCAATGATTATCACTGTAATAAGCTAAGCAGTTGTTACACCAAGCACAAACCTCTGCCCATAACAAAGGTTCATACAACTCAGCTATCACATGAGTCCTCAATTGAAATTTTACCACTTCTAAATCTCTCTCTACTTAATACAAATTTTCTTTAATTCATATACTATCCTTCATAACTCAATCAAAGTTCTTCTTCCCGTACTACTTCATAGCACCCTTCATTCATAGCATAAGCTATAAATCATTCATCATTTAACAACTCATCTGTTACTACGAATCACTATGATCACGTGGTGATCTTCTTATCCCTCTCTTTACGATTATAGTCTTAGGTACTCCTACCTAAGTTTTATAAGCTATCAGCTTTGATACCAACTTGTAACGCCCCGAAATCTGGTCTATCTTCACACCCGGATTCCGTACGTCACGAGTACATCCTTCATCCAACATACATTATATACTGAAATATAACGACATACACTCTAAAATCCCAGGTTCTGGAAACCTTATAACCTTTGTCATTACAATTAATAATAAATACATTATTCATTTTATCTTACAAGAGTGACTTTTATCTGCCACCAAGGATACATAACAGTTCATTAAACTAGTCTACAATTCAATTTCTTATTTCTATATTACAAGCCTTCACTTGATCTTCTTGCTCCTTCACATTCTGAATGACAATTCGTCTGCATACCGTCAGCTTGATCTTTACGAGATCCTTAAGTTCTGCTAACCTTGTTCACTGAAAATTGTTTTTCATTTAAAGCAAGTGCGAGCATTCAATTACCCAGCAAGTCATAACAGTTGAACAAACAACTTTAGAATTAAAACATTTCTTTAGAACTTCTATTACCGAACAAAGGTTATGAAGCAGCTTGAATAATAGGAATAGTCTCGATTCCTATCATATTAAAACATCAGTAATTTTCACTTTGAAATACCTTCATTCTTCTACCTTTTTCATACACATCCTATCTGGCTAGAATCATTAGCACAGACTTAACAATAACGGTTTATGTATAAACAGAACATACTTGTATTGAACAGCTCAATCACAGAACAATGCATATCATAGAAACACCGAAGTGTTCAAATTGTGGCTCAAGGCCTCATACGTTCTACCACATTGTACAAATATCGCACATTCGCACATAGACAAAACTTCTCAAGTACAACATCTGAGGAGTTTAAGAAACTAACATTCATGTAATATGAATGAAGTTTAGTAAACTTGCCTTACGCCCAGCTACAGCTTACGCTCGTCGCTCAACGTCTAAGGAATCACAACCATAGCAATCCCTCACGTTCGTTCATCGCGACTACGATCTCCGGATATCAGTTACGTAACCTGCGTTTATATTCTTTGTCATTTAATCTTGTTTAATCTATACATTAGTTGAATATTATATTCTTTATCTTCCCTTACATTTTCCATGAGCCGAAAGCGATTAAGAGCTCATCTACGGCTTTTTTCAACAATCTGGCGCTGTATTTCACTCCTCGTTATCTCTCTTGTGTACGAGTTTGCAAAATTGCCCTTGATGCAGCATTTGCACTCACTCTATAAAGGCATGGTGGCGTAGCGGCCAAGCCCAAACCCTAGAAAATTTTTGTAAGTGTTAAATAAATTTTGAGACGCTCACTTCCCGATCTCATAAATCCTTCGTTATAACTCGGAACGAGGTCGTTCCAAAGTCATTCTCTTCCTTATCTTACAGACTTCAATACCCCTCAGACAGAACTTCGTTCTGAACCTATTAACGTGCCATTCGATTGGCTTGATCTTCACCCTTTGTTCATTTTTTACGCTTTTAACGCTCTTCGTTTGTTCGTCCGTAATTCAATCATCCGAACTCAGAAATTGTTCGTTCTTAAGTTTATGACTCACATTTTCTATGTTCTCTTACTTTCTTATGAAACCCCACACCTTTGGGTTCATTTATTAACTTTCTAATTCTCGTTTGTCTTTTATGAAAAATATCGCCCTAACTTCGTTATAGCTAAGTTTTAATCCGTTCATCATGAACGTTTCTACCGTTCCTAACCAAGTAAGAAGCAACTAACTTATACACGATGGTTTTAAACTTGTCCATCAACAACAATTATCCTACAAAGGTTTTAAATTTGTCCATCAACAACGTTCTTTGTGTTCTTCGCGTGTTCTTCGTGTTCTTCGTTCGTTCTTCATTTTAATCGATATTTTGGATTATGATGGCTTAGCCACCAAGTTTACTTGGCCACCACCCTTACTTGGTGTCCAAGTGGCCGCCCCTCTTGCCCATAGGTCACCCCATGGGTTGCCCTATTGGTTTTACCCATCCGTTTACCCATCGGTTCGATCAGCGGTTTCTTTTCTTGGTTTGGGCCTTAACCCTAATTCTTATTGGGCCTATCTTGGGCTTGATTTCACAAAGCGTTGGGCTTGACATAATCCAAGTCCAACTAGATTCTACAAAGTCCACTAACTCAAAGTCCATTAAGACTAATCGTATTCTACGCATCTCATTCTCGTATTCTCGTATTCTCGTATTTTCTTCGTATATAGTTCGTACGATATTCGTATTATACATCGTACTAATCTTCTTACTATACTCATATAATAAATAGTATTATCCTCGTATTTCCCACGCATAATAGCCCTAATGATTATACGTGATCATAAAATTCTCGGAACTCACTTTATCTAACCCTTAGGTTTTGAGTTCGTAGGCAAAAACTTCGTTTTTGCCATAATTGAAATATTATTGAATATTCCATCACGTCTAAACATTTTACGCAATCAATAACTTCTCGGAATTTCAAAATAAATCTCCGAGCAGAAACGGATGAATAGTGCCTATTTCGTTTTTTTCCCCGAAAAATATTTTGTTCCCGAAAAACTTTTATTTTCGTCTTGAAAATTCTTATTCGTTCAATCTAGCTCGTAGCCAGAATACTCTCAACATATAATCATCCTAGGTTCTAGAACGATTAATAAACACATAGCATAGAATATTATTAATAAAAATTAGTTTTATTAATAAATAATTCTTTAAACCTAAATTCTGGATAATCCAAAATTCTGGGTTGTTATAGATCTCAAGCTCATCATCATCTTTGTCTTCCTCTTCTTCTTTATCTCCTCTTGAGGATTCCACTATGTCAATGACTTCCTTTTGATTTTCTTGGTCAGGCTCTCCCACATTTTCTACAGGAGCAGCTTCTTCTGTCATGGGGATATCATGAGGTTCCCCCTCAACATGATCATCCATCTGTAGGACTGGTAGCTCCCCCTCAGCGGAAGCATTTTCTATGGTGAGAACTTCAGGTATCTCCCCCTCAGCTTGAGCTATGTCCTTTTGGCTTTCTTTGGATAGTTCCTTTTTAGTAACCATCTTTTTGTCTTCCTCTTTGAGTACTCCTTCATTGATAAGGACATACTTCTTAACCAATTTTCATCTTGGTTTTCTCGGTTGAGCCATAGCCTCAGGACTTCCTTGAGCTTCAGCTCTGTCCTGTTGATCAGTCAGAACATCTAGTGCAGCAGCTTCCTTGCTAGAGGTGTTCGGTCTGGTCTCTACGATCGGTAGAGACTCTACAATCCAAAAGACAGATGGTCTCTTAGACTTGTGACTGAGTTTGTTCTTCAGCAGTTGTGATATAGTGGCTAGATCTGTCTTCATCTGCCTCAGCCTGCTGTTCTTTTCTTCTTAGGATCCTCAGAGTCTCAATATTAGAGGACTCTACATGCATGTCAGTGGTAGACCCTTGAGGTTCTTCTACCATTCTAGTCTTCAGCTTTCTCTTGCCCTTGCTTTTTCTGACAAGGGCAGTGTGTGACGACCCGGAAATTCGGATCGTCCAAAATTTACGTTTAACGAATTAGTTATTAATAAAAGTAATTTTTATTAATATTATTATGTGCTATGTGTTTATTAATCATTCTATAACTTAGGATGATTATAAATCAGGAGGATTTTGGCTACGAGCTAGATTGAGCGAATAAGAATTTTCAAGACGAAAATAGAAGTTTTCCGGGAACAAAATATTTTTCGGGGAAAAAGACGAAATAGACACTATTCATCCGTTTCTGCCCGGAGATTTATTTTGAAATTCTGAGAAGTTATAGATTACGTTTAATGTTGAGACGTGATGGAATATTCAATAATATTTCCGTTATGGCAAAAACGAAGTTTTCGTCTGCGGACTCAAAACCTAAGGGTTAGGAAAAGTGAGTTCCGAGAATTTTATGATCACGTATAATCATTAGGGTTATTATGCGTGAGAAATACGAGGATAATACTAGTTATTATATGAGTATAGTAAGAAGATTAGTACAACGTATAATATGAATATCGTACGAACTACATACGAATAAAATACGAGAATACGAGAATGAGATGCATAGAATACGATTAGTCTTAATGGACTTTGAGTTCATGGACTTTGTAGAATCTAATTGGACTTGAATTATGTCAAGCCCAACGCTTTGTGAAATCAAGCCCAAAATAGGCCCAATAAAAATTAGGGTTAAGGCCCAAACCAAGAAAAGAAACCGCGGATCGAACCGATGGGTAAACGGATGGGTAATAACCAATGGGGCAACCCATGGGGTGACCCATGGGCAAGAGGGCAGACCCTTGGCCACCAAGTAAACTTAGTGGCTAAGTCTTGGAGGAGGTGGGAATAGTAAGGAGTTGGGGGGCGAAATGACTAGATTGCCCTTAGCTTTGATTTTTTATAAATAGGAAGCTCATTTGTTTATTTTGAAGATTTTGAAAATCCAACACTTGAGAGAGAGAGAGCTCGGATGAAGAGGGAGAAGGAAGAGCGTGAGCATGAATGCTCGGATCAAAAGTGATCGTGAAATAGAAAAGCTTGCAAATCGCCAGCTTTGTATAACGGAAGAGGATTAAAGAAGAACGGTAATCCGAACCCTAGTTTCTTCTAATATTTTCTGTAAGTTTAATATGTTTAAAAACATAACTTAATAGGATTAAGAAGTAAAAGAAGATTGAGATGATTTCATATGGTTGAAATCATAAGAAAATGAAGAAATAAGAATTTAAAGTTTAGTAAATAAATTTCTTAAGGAAGTATAAGATTCGTAATGAATTAGAATGACCCGAGTGGATTATATAAATAAGTAGGTGAAATAAGTAAGGAATGGTGTTCTATAACATCAAATTCAAATAACAAGTGAAATCATAATCCAAAATATAGATTAAAATGAAGAACGAACGAAGAACACGAAGAACACGCGAAGAACACGAAGAACGTTGTTGATGGACAAATTTAAAACCATCGTAGGATAATTGTTGTTGATGGACAAGTTTAAAACCATCGTGTATAAGTTAGTTGCATATTGCTTGGTTAGGAACGGTAGAAACATTCATGAAGAACGGATTAAGACTTAGCTATAACAAAGTTATGGCGAAATATTCGTAAAAGACGAATGAAAATTAGAAAGTTAATAAATGAACCCGAAGGTGTAGGGTTTCATAAGAAAGTAAGAGAACATAGAAAACGTGAGTCATAGACTCAAGAACGAACAAGTTCCGAGTTCGGATGACCAAATTATAGACGAACGAACGAGGAGCGTTAAAAACGTAAAATGAACGAAGTGTGAAGATCAAGCCAATCGAATGGCATGTTAACGGATTCAGAACGAAGTTCTGTCCAAGGGGTATTAAAGTACGTAAGATAAGGAAGAGAATGGCTTTGGAACGACCTCGTTCCGAGTTATAACGAAGGAGTTATGAGATCGCGAAGTAAGCATCTCAAAATTGATTTAATACTTGAGGAAAATTTCTAGGGTTAGGGATTGGCGGTAGTGGTGCCGGTCATCTGCGTATGTAAGTGGTGGCGGGCGCTGCATGAGCAAAGGTGTATCGCTGCAAACTTCATGGCGGCATGAGAAATAAAGAAAGGAGTGGCGCCGCAACGCCGGTGTTGAGAAAAAGCCAGATATGAGCTTTTAACTGCTCAGCTCTTGGGGGAAGGTATGGGAAGATAAAGAATATAATATTCAACTAATGTAACACTTAATCAAGTAATGTAAACTTTATTAAAGGTTGATCGTGAAGATTAAACAAGATTAAAAGATAAAGATTATAAACGCGGGTTACGTAACCGATATCTGGGGATTGTAGTCGCGATGAACGAACGTGAGGGATTGCTATGATTGTGATTCCTTAGACGTTGAGTGACGAAGATAATGAATAACATTCCGATGTTATACTGTGGTAATGAGAGATAACTGTAAAGCGTTTAGACGCTATGAACGCAACGTTGTTGCAATGGAGGAGCGGTCTTAGCATACAACAATCAGTATTGCTTCGACACTAAGAACGAGTAATTAACACGGGGTTCATGTAATGGATAACGAAAGTATTAAATAAGTTATGAATTATCAAGAAAGCTGTAATGAGCGATAATAAGATTAATGAAAGCCGAATGTGAGTCAGATAAGAATATAAATCATCCAAGATGATGAACATATGAGTAAGACATCTCCGTATGTCACAAAGCCGTAAGCTGGTAAAGGAGGTTAGTCGCGTAAACTTATATTGCAAGAACGCGAACCCTAAGAAGTAAAGTTAAGTAAACCAATGCGTAAGTTCAATAAATGACTAATTGGTGTTTATGTTTTCTCCTTATGTGTTATATAGGAATTGAAATGAGCGATTCAAGTATCTTTAGAGTTGAAGGCGTAAGGCAAGTTTCTAACTTCATTCATATTACATGAATGCTAGTTTCTTAAACTTCTCAGATGTTGTACTTGAGAAGTTCTGTTTATGTGCGAATGTGCTATATTTGTACAATGTGGTAGAACATATGAGGCCTTGAGCCACAATTTGAATACTTTGGTGTTTCTATGATATGAATTGTTCTGTGTTTGAACTTTTCAATACAAGTATGTTTTGTTTATACATGAACCGTTATTGTTAAGTCTCTGCTAATGATTCTAGCAAGACTGGATGTGTATAAAAAAGGTAGAGGAATGAAGGTATTTCAAAATGAAAGTGACTGATGTTTTAAGATGATAGGAATCGAGACTATTCCTATTATTCAAGCTGCTTCATAATCTTTGTTCGGTTATCGAAGTTCTAAAGAAATGTTTTAATTCTGAAGTTTTTTGTTCAACTGTTATGACTTGTTGGGCAATTGAATGCTCACACTTACTTTAAATGAAAAACAATTTTCAACGAACAAGGTTAGAAGAACTTAAGGATCTCGTAAAGATCAAGCTGACGGTATCCAGACGAATTGTCATTCAAAATGTGAAGGAGCAAGAAGATCAAGTGAAGACTTGTAATATAGAAAGATAAAACTAAGAAATAGACTAGTCCAATGAACTATTATGTATCCTTGGTGGCGGATAAAAGTCACTCTTGTAAGATGCAATGAATAATGTATTTATTATTATTTGTAATGAAAAAGGTTATAAGGTTTCCAGAACCTGGGATTTGAGAGTTTATGTTGTTATATTTCGGTATATAATGATGTATGTTGGATGAATGATGTACTCGTGACGTACGGAATCCGGGTATGAATATAGACTGGATTTTGGGGCGTTACAAGTTGGTATCAGAGCTGATAGGTTATAAACCTTAGGTAGGAGTACCTAAGACTATAATCGTTGAGAGAAGGATAAGAAGATCACCACGTGATCATAGTGAATTGTAACAGATGAGCTGTTAAATGATGAATGATTTATAGCTAGTGCTATGAATAAAAGGTATTATAAAGTAGTACGGGAAGAAGAACTTAGATTAAGTTATGAAGGATAGTATATGAATTAAAGAAAGTTTGTATTAAGTAGAGAGAGATTTAGAAGTTGTAAAATTTCAATTGAGGACTCATATCAGCAGCCGAGTTGTATGATTCCTTGTATGGGCGGGGAAATTGTACATGGTTTTAGAACCACTTAGCTTCTTATGCGATATAGTTGTTAAGTTGAACAATTCTTTGTATGGGCGGAGAATTGTTCTTGCTGTAACAACCGCTTAGCTTCTTATATCGGTCAGAAGCTGAGTTGACCAATTTTCTCTATGGGCAGGGAATTGTGTTTGGTTCTACAATCACTTAGCTTCTGGCAGTGATAATCATTGGGATTGGTCGCGCTATCAAGATGTATATGACGAGAAGATGAATCTTTTCTCATGTATATACTTGATAGGTAGAGAACGATAAGGTAGGTGCGAGTTCTTGAAACTCATACTTATGTTAAGTTCGTGACTCATAATAATATGGTATGTTTTCGAACGTCTCAGTGAATGGACGCCTATGGTCTGTCTGGATGTTCTTAAACTCATATTATTGTGGAAAGTTCTTGAACTCATAATGAGTGGAAAGTTGATGGACTGTACTAAGGTATAGGAATGTTTAGACTGAAAATGAGTTGTTTTCAGTAGGCTTAGTATTGAAGGTGCTAGAGAAGATTAAGTAATGTCGCAGTAAGACAATGAAGGAAGATGGAGAAATAGGATATTCCAAGTCATCTAGCTATGCTAGATTTTGAACTTTATTGAACTCGTGCTGATATGTACATTTTGAAAAGGAAAGAATTGGTTCAACTTTTGGAATCAATAGAATTTTTAAAAGAGCTATTCTTGGTATGTCTATGCTAATTGCTTCGGCTAGACAGAAATTGATTTAAAATATCAAAATGAATTTTATATCATCAGTGCATATAATGCAAGGATGGTAAAAAGATGGAGTTATTAATACAATTGAACCTGGTGTTGGATGTGATCTTTGAATCAACAACCCGCTATGGTATGATGTATAATGACGAAGTCACAAACTGACGAAGTCCTCAACGTACTGTGAAAAGTACGGTATCATAACGTCATAAACTGTTTTGATGTATTGCGAAAAGAATTTAAAGAAGTAGTCAATGTCAATTGAGTTGCCTAGACGAATGTTTCACGTTGATATCCAATTTATTGGTATGGTCTAAGCTACTTGATTCGGCTAGACAAATGGTATGTCATCGAGCTTTCTTTGAGAACTTGTGCCAAACCAAATTGTTTTAGTGCGGAATCTAATGATTTAGTCTGAGGAGAACATGGAAGAGGTGGTTACTTTCTTTGTGATTGTAAAGCGGGCCAGATTAAAGAAGGGCTTACTGAAGTGAAATCTTTGGTTAACCTAGTAAGAGTTCATGGTCGATTTGACCCCTCAGCAAAAGTATGAAACATTTTAAGAGGAAATTTTATATTCCTCGTTATTCCTTCTACTTCATGATTCTTGATAGGTTATGGGGGTTAGGAATGAGGGAAAGATAAGAACTCCGTTGAAGTGAAGTTGAGAAGAAAGGTAGGCTAAAATTTCGAGGACAAAATTCTGTGAAGAAGGGGTGAATGTGATGACCCGGGTAAGGGTGTGATTTTAAGAAATTCCGAGGACGGAATTTTTATAAGGAGGGAAGAATGTGACGACCCGGAAATTCGGATCGTCCAGAATTTAGGTTTAAAGAATTAGTTATTAATAAAAGGAATTTTTATTAATATTATTATGTGCTATGTGTTTATTAATCGTTATATAACCTAGGATGATTATAAATCGGGAGGATTCTGGCTGCGAGCTAGATTGAGCGAATAAGAATTTTCAAGACGAAAATAGAAGTTTTCCGGGAACAAAATATATTTTGGGGAAAAAGACGAAATAGTCACTATTCATCCGTTTCTGCTCGGAGATTTATTTTGAAATTTCGAGAAGTTATAGATTACGTTTAATGTTGAGACGTGATGGAATATTCAATAATATTTCAGTTATGGCAAAAATGAAGTTTTTATCATGACCTCAAAACCTAAGGGTTAGGAAAAGTGAGTTCGAGAATTTTATGATCACGTATAATCATTAGGGTTATTATGCGTGAGAAATACGAGGATAATACTAGTTATTATATGAGTATAGTAAGAAGATTAGTACAACGTATAATATGAATATCGTACGAACTACAAACGAATGAAATACAAGAATACGAGAATGAGATGCGTAGAATACGATTAGTCTTAATGGACTTTGAGTTCATGGACTTTGTAGAATCTAATTGGACTTGAATTATGTCAAGCCCAACGCTTTGTGAAATCAAGCCCAAAATAGGCCCAATAAAAATTAGGGTTAAGGCCCAAACCAAGAAAAGAAACCGCGGATCGAACCGATGGGTAAACGGATGGGTAATAACCAATGGGGCAACCCATGGGGTGACCCATGGGCAAGAGGGGCAGCCACTTGGCCACCAAGTAAACTTGGTGGCTAAGTCTTGGAGGAGGTGGGAATAGTAAGGAGTTGGGGGGCGAAATGACTAGATTGCCCTTAGCTTTGATTTTTTATAAATAGGAAGCTCATTTGTTTATTTTGAAGATTTTGAAAATCCAACACTTGAGAGAGAGAGAGCTCGGATGAAGAGGGAGAAGGAAGAGCGTGAGCATGAATGCTCGGATCAAAAGTGATCGTGAAATAGAAAAGCTTGCAAATCGCCAGCTTTGTATAACGGAAGAGGATTAAAGAAGAACGGTAATCCGAACCCTAGTTTCTTCTAATATTTTCTGTAAGTTTAATATGTTTAAAAACATAACTTAATAGGATTAAGAAGTAAAAGAAGATTGAGATGATTTCATATGGTTGAAATCATAAGAAAATGAAGAAATAAGAATTTAAAGTTTAGTAAATAAATTTCTTAAGGAAGTATAAGATTCGTAATGAATTAGAATGACCCTAGTGGATTATATAAATAAGTAGGTGAAATAAGTAAGGAATGGTGTTCTATAACATCAAATTCAAATAACAAGTGAAATCATAATCCAAAATATCGATTAAAACGAAGAACGAACGAAGAACACGAAGAACACGCGAAGAACACGAAGAACGTTGTTGATGGACAAATTTAAAACCATCGTAGGATAATTGTTGTTGATGGACAAGTTTAAAACCATCGTGTATAAGTTAGTTGCATATTGCTTGGTTAGGAACGGTAACGAAGTTATGGCAAAATATTCGTTAAAGACGAACGAGAATTAGAAAGTTAATAAATGAACCCGAAGGTGTAGGGTTTCATAAGAAAGTAAGAGAATATAGAAAATGTGAGTCATAGACTCAAGAACAAACAAGTTCCGAGTTCGGATGACCAAATTACGGACGAACGAACGAAGAGCGTTAAAAACGTAAAATGAACGAAGGGTGAAGATCAAGCCAATCGAATGCCACGTTAACGGATTTAGAACGAAGTTCTGTCTAAGGGGTATTAAAGTACATAAGATAAGGAAAAGAATGGCTTTCGAACGACCTCGTTCCGAGTTATAACGAAGGAGTTATGATATCGCAAAGTAAGCATCTTAAAATTGATTTAACACTTGAGGAAAATTTCTAGGGTTAGGGCTTGCGTCACGCATTCCATCATATGCCAGTATAGAGTGGCACGACAAATGCCATGGGGCCAGGGGTAAAGATGATCGCAAAACTTGTACGAGAAATAAAGAAGGAAGTGGAAGCTTACAAACGGCCGGTGTTGAGAAAAGGCCAAATATGAGCTTTTAACTGCTCAGCTCTTGGGGGAAGGTAAGGGAAGATAAAGAATATAATATTCAACTAATGTAACACTTAATAAAGTAATGTAAACATTTTTTAAAGGTTGATCATGAAGATTAAATAAGATTAAAAGATAAAGATTATAAACGCGGGTTACGTAATCGATATCCGGGGACTGTAGTCGTGATGAACGAACGTGAGGGATTGCTATGATTGTGATTCCTTAGACATTGAGTGATGAAGATAATGAATAACATTCCGATGTTATGTTGTGGTAATGAGAGATAAGTGTAAAGCGTTTAGACGCTATGAACGCAACGTTGTTGCAATGGACGAGCGGTCTTAGTATACAACAATCAGTATGGCTTCAACACTAAGAACGAGTAATTAACACGGGGTTCATGTAATGGATAACGAAAGTATTAAATAAGTTATGAATTATCAAGAAAGCTGTAATGAACGATAATAAGATTAATGAAAGCCGAATGTGAGTCAGATAAGAATATAAATCATCCAAGATGATGAACGTATGAGTAAGACATCTCCATATGTCACAAAACCGTAAACTGGTAAAAGAGGTTAGTCGCGTAAACTTATATTGCAAGAACGCGAGCCCTAAGAAGTAAAGTTAAGTAAACTAATGCGTAAGTTCAATAAATGACTAATTGGTGTTTATGTTTTCTCCTTATATGTTATATAGGAATTGAAATGAAGCGATTCAAAGATATGTTGTAGTCATGGGCGTAAGGCAAGTTTCTAACTTCATTCATATTACATGAATGTTAGTTTCTTAAACTTCTCGGATGTTGTACTTGAGAAGTTACATTTATATCTTGAATGTGCGATATTTGTACAATGTGGTAGAACGTATGAGACCTTGAGCCACAATTTGAACACTTTGGTGTTTCTATGATATAAATTGTTCTATGTTTGAACTGTTCAATATAAGTATGTTCTATTAATACATGAACTGTTATTGTTAAGTATGTGCTAATGATTCTAGCCAGACAGGATGTGTATGAAAAAGGTAGAGGAATGAAGGTATTTCAAAATGAAAGTGACTGATGTTTTAAGATGATAGGAATCGAGACTATTCCTATTATTCAAGCTGCTTCATAATCTTTGTTCGATTATCGAAGTTCTAAAGAAATGTTTTAATTCTGAAGTTGTTTTTGTTCAACTGTTATGACTTGCTGGGCAATTGAATGCTCACACTTGCTTTAAATGAAAAACAATTTTTAGCGAACAAGGTTAAAAGAACTTAAGGATCTCGTAAAGATCAAGTTGACGGTATCCAGACTAATTGTCATTCAAAATGTGAAAGAGAAAGAAGATCAAGTGAAGACTTGTAATGTAGAAAGATAAAACTAAGCAATAGACTAGTCCAATAAACTATTATGTATCCCCGATGGCGGATAAAAGTCACTCTTGTAAGATGCAATGAATAATGTATTTATTATTATTTGTAATGAAAAAGGTTATAAGGTTTCCAGAACCTAGGATTTGAGAGTATATGTTGTTATATTTCGGTATATAATGATGTATGTTGGATGAATGATGTACTCGTGCCATACGGAATCTGGGTGTGAAGATAGACCGAATTTTGGGGCATTACACAGTGAGTTCACCCTTGCTGTTCTCTTCCTCTTCTTCTTTAGTCTCTTTAACGACTGACATGTTTCTTGGAATCCCTGATTCCTTTATATCACCAGTTCTTCCATTGGATTCTGACATCATCCGTACATTCTCAGCTGGGTTCCTTTTCCAGTTCTCAAATAGCTATTGAGTTATCCTTCAGTTAGGATTTATGGACTCTCCTTCATTTTCCCCAATTTTATCACCCAGAGCAGACTGTAGGATGATGCTTACAAATCGCCCATAGGGCATCGTTTGAGAGCTCTTTGTCTTCTTCGAGCTGGTGATCCATTTCCCAATCCATTCAAGTAGTAGAGCTTCATAGTTGAGTTGTATTCCATAACTTATGGCAGTCATGAGCTTGAGTTGTACCTCATTTACAGAGTCGTGGCCAGAGCTTTTGCAACATATGCACTTCCCAATAATATCTGCCAGAAATTCGTACCTTTGAGGAAAATCCTTTTTCTTGAATCCCTTGATAGTGGGGAATTTCTTGTGATGCATCTTCTTGAGGCCTTCATAAAAATCAATGCCATTTATGATCGGAAACCCCTCATTTTTGAAGCCTAAGGCTAGGTTGATATCCTCAGTTCTGAGTTTGATTTCCACATCCTTGACCCTCGTGGTGATAACGTTATATTCGAATGTCCCATTCATGTAAAACTCCTTTATCAGCTTTGGGTAGATCCAGGTGCTCATACCTAGAGCGTCTTTGAGACCTACCTTCTTTATCAATGTCAGAATCTTGTGAAATTTGGGTTCAGCGGTTCTGAACTCATCGAAGCATAGTCTGTAGCTAGAGACGATGTTGGAGGCTGCCGTTGATTTCTTTGCAAGAAGTATGGTTGTCTGAACTTTCTTAAGGGTTAGGGTTTCATCTTTATAGAGAGAGAAGAGAGAGATAAGCTTTTTGAACTTCTAATTTCAAAAAGGCATTTTCAAATTGTATTTATAACTTTCCTCTCTCCATTTTATGTTTAGTGGGGCAGGTGTCAAATTCTGCTTGGCTCTACGAATTTGACTGAGGAGGATTGTATTGATTTGCCCTTTGCTCCTTCTGAGCTAAAGTGTCCTTAGGGAGGACTACGATCGTTGAGGTGACCTTTGTGATTGTTTAGTTTACTTTGCATTTGTCGTGTCTGCTTAGTAGTCGTCGAGTCTAAACTACGATCGTTGAGTTTGCTAAGCAATCGTCGTGTCTGAACTACGATCGTCGAGTCTGTCCGGATCCTTGTGATGAGTTTTTGACTTAGCATTCTTTTAAGGTAACTCAGGAAGGGCCAACCTCTTAAGAGTGAATCAAGGGTTAAGTTTATTCCTGAGGCGCTTATCAGAGGGATTGCTTTGTTTTGAACTTTCTCATCACATGATGCTCCCTTGTTTTGTTGATGGGTCTTCTGCCATCATTGAGTCTGCACTATGATCGTTGGGTCTGAGCTACGATCGTTGAGTCTTAAGTTACTGCAGCTCTACGATCGTGGACTTCCCTTGATCATGTCTACGATTTCAACCATAGCCTTTATATCTGTATGGTTAGGACACACTAGAGCATATATTTTATGGTTATAAATTAAGGATTCTTAGCTCACTTATTAACTTGTTAAACCTGGATTCATCTAGAGGCTTTGTAAAGACATCAGCAAGTTGATTTTCAGTATGGACAAATATTGTAAAGATATAGTTCCATTTTGCACATGATCCCTAATGAAGTGATACCTTATTTCTATATGCTTAGTTGTAGAATGCATGATAGGATTATGAGTTATTGCTATGGCACTTGTGTTATCACAATGAAGAGGTATGGATTTGAATTCAAACCCATAATCTGCTAGCTGATTTTTCATCCATGGATCGACCACGGTGAATTTGCCAAAGAAACAATGTATTCAAAACCTGCGGTTGAAGTAGATACTGAGTTTTGCCTCTTGCTAAACCAGGACACAAGTCTGTTTCCTAGCAATTGACAGGTGTCACTGGTACTTTTTCTATCTATTTTGCAGCCTGTAAAATCAGCATTTATGTATCTTGTTAGCTCAAATGAGGACTCCTTGGGATACCAAAGCCCCAAGTGTGGTGTACCCTTGAGATACCTGAAAATTCTATTTACAGTAGTTAAATGTGATTATTTAGGGTTAGCCTGAAATCTAGCACAAATACATGTTGCAAACATTATATCTGGTCTACTGGTAGTTAGATATAAAAGAGAGCCTATCATACCTCTGTATTGAGTTATATCAATACTTTTATCTTTTTCATCTTTGTCAAGCTTGGTTGAAGGAGAAATTGGGGTTTTCATGGGAGAGGTTGTTTCCATGCCATACTTCTTAAGTAAGTCTTTAATGTACTTGGCTTAGTTTATGAATATTCCTTCATCAGTCTGCTTTACTTGCAGTCCAAGGAAGAAATTCAGCTCACCCATCACGCTCATTTCAAACTTGTTTTGCATAAGCTTGGAGAATCTCTTACATAGCTTTTCATCAGTAGAACCAAAAATAATATCATCAACATACATTTGAACCAATAAGACTTTGTCTTTATGCTTTCTAAGGAATAATGCGGTATCAACTCTACCTCTAGTGAACCCATTTTCAATAAGAAAGTTAGTTAGTGTTTCATACCATGTTCTAGGTGCTTGTTTAAGACCATATAAGGCTTTTCCTAATCTATATACATAGTTAGAAAGAGATGGATTGATGAAACCTGGAGGTTGCTCTACGTAGACTTCTTCTTGAAGTTCACCATTCAGGGATGCACTTTTGACATCCATCTGAAAGACCTTGAATTTCATATGAGCAGCAAAGGTAAGGAATATTCTGATGGCTTCTAGTCTAGAAACAGGTGCAAATGTCTCATCATAGTCAATGCATTCTTCCTGAGAGTAGTCCTTGGCCACTAGTCTTGCCTTATTCATGGTTATTACTCCATCTTCAACCATTTTGTTTTTAAAGACCCACTTGGTTCCAATGACAAGATGACTCTTTGGTCTTGGTACCAATCTCCATACTTTGCTTCTTTCAAATTGGTTGAGTTCTTCCTGCATGGCTTCTATCTAGCTGGAGTCTTCCATAGCATCCTCTATCTTCTTTAGTTCAATTTGTGACAGGAAGCTTAGATAAAAACATTCATTCTGGGTGGCAGCTCTTGTTTTGACTCTTGCACTCGGATCTCCAATGATTAGATCTTGAGTGTGATATCTTGCCCATCTGTTTCCTCTTGGGACATCTGTCCTAATGCCTTCTTGTCTTAGGCCTTCAAGATCTATTTCTTCTTCTTGGTCTGGAAGTTCATTGTCTGGCATAGGCCTCTCTACGATCTCATTTCTTTGCTCAACGATTTCACTATCTGGTACTACGATCATAGTGTTGAGCTCGACGACCTCGTTCGTAGTGTCTGGACTGTCGGTCGTAGTGTCTTGAGCCACTGTTTTGTCCAAGTCTGTTTCATCAAAGTTGATGTGAATCAAGACTTCAACACTCAGTGTCTTCTTGTTGAACACTCTGTAGGCTTTACTGTCTGTGGCATATCCAAGAAAGATTCCTTTGTCTGACTTGGGTTGAAACTTTGTCAAGTACTGCTTTCCATTGTTGAGAATGTAGCATGCACAACCGAATACATGAAAGTAGCTAACACTTGGCTTTCTTCCTTTCCACAGTTTATAGGGAGTCTTCTTGATCGTAGAGTGTATGAGTGATCTATTCTGAGTGTAGCATGCAGTGTTGATAGCTTCTGCCAAGAAGTATTCAGGCAGATGGGCTGCTGCTTCTTCCAGCCTCTATCAAAGTTCTATTCTTTCTCTCAGATAATTTTGTTGAGGAGTTCGTGGAGCTGAGAAGTTATTACTGATGTCATTGTCTGTGCAGAACTGGTCCATTTCTGAGAAGTCGAATTCTCTACCATGATCCCTCCTTATAGCCTTGATTTTCTCTCCTTTCTTGTTCATCACTAGCCTGAACATCTTGATCAGTTGGGAGCTTGTTTTATCCTTTGAGGTTAGAAAGAACACCCATGTGAACCTAATGTAGTCTTCGACTATGACCAGTGAGTATATTTTCCCTCTGAGACTCGTTGTTGGAATTGGCCCGAATAGATCCATGTGGATCAATTGCAGGGGCTTGTTGATTGAGTTGGCAGTTTTTCTCTTGAATGAGCTTCTGGTTTACTTTCCAAGATGACAGGTATTGCATGGCCTTTCTTTGACGAAGTTGAACTTGGGTAGGCCTGCAACAATATCTTTTGAGGCCAGCTTGGATATGCTTTTGAAGTTTAAATGAGACAATCATCTATGCCATAGCCAGCTCATTTCTTCATATGCTTTAGCCAGAAAGCATATTGTTTCATCTGAGCTTAGCTATCCAAGATTCACTATGTAGACATTTCCTTCTCTTGTTCCGGTTAGCTTTATAGCAGATGTCTTCAAATCTCTGACTTGACATTGAGTGTTGAGGAATGTTACTTGATGTCCCTTATCGCAGAGTTGACTAATGCTCAGAAGATTGTGTTGTAGTCCTTCCACATAGGCCACTTTACTGAAGGATACTGCACCATTTCTAGCTGAGCCATATCCTCTTGTCTTTCCAGAGCCGTTTTCTCCAAAGATAACTGAGGGACCCTCCTTCTCTATGTAGTTAGACAGAAGGGCTTTATTTCCAATCATGTGCCTTGAGCATCCACTGTCCAGATACAATGTTGTGATCGTGGAGCTCTTTTCCTGTGACAACATTAAACCTTCATTTTGGTACCCATATTTGTATGGGTCCTACTTTGTTAGTACCTTTGAGAACCCATATTTGCTTAATTTTGGGTCTCACATACATGGATTTATAATTGCATTTTGTAGCCTTGTGACCAACTCTATTGCACACAAAACACCTAGTATGATGCATGCATGTGTGTGTGTGAGAGTTCATTCTCCATTTAGACTTTTGTGGTTCTTTAGTCATCCTCTTATTAAACTGATTTTCCTTCTCCCATATGTCCTTGGGTTTCATGAATTGTGAGGAGTGTACTTTACCTCTACCGTACCTTCCTGGTTGATTCGTAGAGTTCGTCTTACTCGACACTATGATCCTTCGAGGTTGGTGAGTAGAGGATGGGTTACTCTTCTCTTTTCTGAAACCCAGGCCAGTGTGAGATCTTTTACTCCTTCGAGTATGGATTGATTCAGTAGAACAGGGTTTGGATGGTTCTTCCTTCTCTGAGGATTTCACAAATGTAATGCCTCTATTAAAACTTGAAGCATTACTAGTGCTAGTTTCCTTTAATTTTTCCACACATGGATCTAAGGTGGATTCCCCAAAGCCTAAGCCTGTTTTGTGAAATGCACTTCTTTGACTAGAGAGCAGGGAGTCCATAGATGATGATGATTTATTCCATGTAGAGATAGTCTTTTTTAGTTCCTCAATTTTGGAGGTTAAACTCGACTCTCTTTGTGTATTGAGCTCATTGACCTGTTTCAAGAGCTCATTCTCAGCTTCAAGCTTGGAGAGAAAGTTAGTACTTAGAAGGGTTATTTCCAGTTCTTCTTGAACTTTCTTTTTCTCCCCTTACCGAAGTGAATAATCCTTTGACAGAACTCTGAACCACTTCATGTATTGATGCAGATTAGTTGTTATGCCATGCAGTTCTCAAATTATTAATGTCTACATCAGGAGAGTTGAAGTCAAATACCTCATCGATACTTACTTCATGTATGTTGGAGTTTAGTTTATCCTTTGAATGTTTGGCCATTAGACACAGATTAGCCATTTGAGGATCTTCATCATCTCAAGATTCGGGAGTTGATTCGTTGTCTGAATCACTCCATGATCCTCCAGCTACAAGGCCTTTGTCTCTCTTCTAAGGCCTTTTGTTGCCTTTGTATTCCTTCTTCGGATGTGATTTCTTCTTTAGCTCTTCTCTGAGAGGTTTGTTGCAGTTGGCAATGAAATTGTCAGGCTTCTTGCAGTTGAAGCATAGATCTTTCATTTGCTCCTGACTACTGTAGTTGCTGATCTTCTTTGGTTTGCTGGTTTTGCCTTGACACAAGAACCTTCTGAGTCTTTTTACCAGCATTGCAAGATCTTCATCGTCATCTTCATCATAGTTAGAGTCAATTTTAGTGTTAACCTTGGATGTACTTTCAGTTTCTTTGAGAGCAACACCCTTATCCTTCTTTCTTCCTTCTGATAGGGTTTCTGCTCGTTGAGTCAGCTCCAATTCGTATGTCAGAAGGTGGCCATATAACTGTTGAACAGTCATCTCATGAAGATTCTTTGACTCTCTGATAGCAGTTTTTTTGGCATCCCACCTACTTGGTAAGGCTCTCATTAATTTTATGATCAGATCTTTGTTTGGATAGATCTTTCCATCGGCTCGTAGAGAGTTTAGTAGAACGTTGAATCTCTCGTAGGTGGCAGTGACGCTCTCTCCTTGAATGTGTGCAAACATTTCATATTGTTGTGTTAGGAGAGATTGTTTGTTTTCTTTGGCTTCCTCCGTTCCTTCATGTATAATGAGCAGTGCTTCCCAAACCTCCTTTGCTGTTTTGCTGTTGACCACATTTTCGAATAGATCATCTTCTAATGATTGAAACAAAATGTTCTTGGCCTTCTTGTCGAGTTAAATAGCTCTCTTCTCGTTGTTTGTCCACTCCTCTTTGACTTTGATTTGTATTCTGTTTGGATCGTCTGTAGTTGGTGCAAGCTTTGTTGGAACATAGGGCCCATTCTGAACAGTCTCAAATAGATCTTCATCTATTGAGTCCATATATGCTTGCATCCGAACTTTCCAGTTTGCGAATTTATCTGTGTTGCACATTGGTGGCTTGCTGCCTCCTCCAGTCCTTGATTCGATTGGTAAGTGTGCCATTGGATCTACTTGAGCTTTATAGGCTATATAATAGAACCTGCTTTGATACCAATTGTTAGTTCCCGGAGGCACAATAGTTATCTAGAAGGGGGGGGGGGGTTGAATAGATATTTTAAAATTATTTTCGATTTAACTTGTTAGTTGATAATGATTAAAACTCAGCGGAATTGATATTTGTTTTAATCTCCATTTAAGATAGTGAGATAATGAGAGTTAGACAATTATAGCAGTTATGGCAGATATGGCAGTTTTAGCAAGAATGTTATGGACACAGTCATTTTAAGTGGTTCAGAGCAGTTAAAGCTCCTAGTCCACTCTTCTACTCCTCGAGTAGGAAATCCACTAAGGATATCTTTTACACTTTCTGAATCACACAGATTTGTTCTAGACCAACAGTCTAGGAACTTCTTAGTTCACTCTTGAACTCTTCAAGTCCAGAAGACTTAGCTCTTCACAGTTCACTTAGAACTCTTCAAGTCCTTCTGACTTAGAACTCTTACTGCAGTTGATTGGTAATTGTTGAGTTCTTGATTGTTGCTACTCAGTTGCTGTTAAGCACTTGTTCGAAAGAACTGAGTAGCTGAGCAAGCTTTCTTTTTTTTTCTCAGATCGTAGAGTTGAGCGTTGAGTGTTCTTGTGCATTTTGTTCAATGATTGCTTACTTCTCTCATCTGCACATGTTCTACATATATGTGTTCCTTGAAATCTATTCTTTGAAGCCTTTTGTTGAAGCATTAAATGCGTTTGACATTTCTGAGCTTTGATGGAGAGTTTTCTGCACACCTTCTAATTTGCATTTGACCCCACCCAGCGACATGCATGACTGCTTTCTCCTAACACCTGAAAAGGTGTTTTCCTCTGTCATATGGTCCTTTCCTTAGCTTCTTCAATACGTTTCTTTCGTTGTATACTAAGGATATCTTTTGTACTGTTGGGACTGATGAGGACTTCAACATTTAAAACCTATTCCACATTTGTTGGAATTTGTCTCCTAACAAAAGGTAGGGCTCGATGCTTCTGACATATGGGAGATGATACTCTACGATCCAGATCGTGATGTCTTGTCACCTTGGTGCTTGGTCTGATGCTATCGAACAAGAGCACTATGATTTCTTTTAAAGACTTACACACTACGATCTTCATTTTCTTGTGTTTGCAAGCTCTACATTTCCGAGGGCACACTACAATCTCTGAGTTGGCTTGGCAAACGTTGGGACCACTCTACGATTTCCAAAGAGGTCCTTCAAGGCATGCACACTACGATCCTCGATGCTCTGTATTTCTGCCTTGGATTCTGTAATCTTGATCAGCTTGATACACTACGATCTCTTCGAAGCCTATCTATTTCACTTCAAGATGTAGATCAACCTAACAAATTTAATCTATCACTAAGTCCTTGTACATATATTTCTCTAAGGACTTTACATATAATCATGAGTATTTACTTTAAACATCAAATCAAAATATGCACTCTCCCAACAATATAGTTGCATTGTAGCTTAAGAGCAAATAGTTTTTATTTATGTTTGCATTATGTTATGTTATGTTTGCCATATATAAAAAATAAAAAAAATAATAAAAAATAGTTTTCATGTTTATGTCAGCCAATGATGAGATTTGGATTGAGTAGATAAATACAATACCCAGTATTAGAACTATGATGTAGTTTTGAGTTATGAATTGAATCTTGAGCATGTTTGAAACTGGTATAAAAATGGTAGCACGTTAATAACATCTGTGTTGATTGAATAGTTAAATTGATACATAAATATTTTCTAAAGGATGATGCTAATGTAAATCAGAAAATGACAAGAATAGGCGGTGAAGACGACGAATTAGGCAAGAACCTAAGTTTGGGGGAAAAAGTAGGGTATATAAGCTTTAGAAAAAGAAAAAGAAAATAATATCTAGTTGAGTCTTGTGGTGGGTTGAGAAGAAATACTCCCCATAAACACAGGCGTGAGATGGAGCGTAAAACGCACTCACTAACCATCTATCAAAAAAAATTTAAAAAAATAAAGAGAAAATGGGAAATAAAGGCAAAGAGCCCGTAAATGAAAAAGAAAGCATGAATACCCTATTCGGATCCCTAATCTTGGTAAATGTTTGATTTTAGTTGGAACTCGTCTATTTTTGAAATTTTGAGTTTATTCTGTTGATTCCTGATAAGAGATTGGTTATGAATTTAATTTGAATTAGTATCGGTTAGCATAGATGCTGATTACACACGCACTATATCAGTGATGACGGTCTAAGATTCGAGGATTGTTAAGAAGTTATTGATTGGTAATTATGAAGTGTTGTAGTGTTTGGTTGATTTTTCTGAGGCCGAAGGAATAGTTTTGATTCTATGATATTGTTGGATTCGTAGGCATATAGATTATATATATATATATATATATATATATATATATATATATATATATCACTGCATTGTATTGCATAGAATGTAGTTTGTTTTGTGCTCGAGGACTAACATGTTTTATGTTTGGGGGATTTTGATAAGTGGATTTTATACCCGCGAATCGGTTCTTAATTCAAGCATAATCGATGTTAATTCCTTGTTTTATGTTCGTTTTTATTTGTTTAGTGTTATTTTATTGTGTAGTTATGGTGGTGTTGGAATTGGTCAATAAGGATGGATTTATGTTGCATTTTGGCAAGAATTGAGCAGGATTTGAGGTTCAAGCAAAGTTAGGTGACATAGCCTACCCCGTAAAATGAGCATTATTAAGCCTTACACCCGTTCGCGGTGGTGGGGGTCTTCATGGTCGATTGACGAGAGCCTAACTTCACGAGGTATGCGTCGTTTTCAAGCCAATACCCCATTTGGTGGAGGGTACCAAAGTTATCTGATCCTTTGTTGATTCAAACACTGTTGGGACATGAATTTTAGTACTCGCATGGCTTTGGGACTCTAAAAGAGAGAGGATTGCACTCAGAAAGTGGATATTGAATATATATTGAGCAACGAACAATAAGATAGAGATCACACAAGGCAATTAACAAAGATTAAGGACATATTTTCATATTAAGCATTCGAGTGAAGATTTTGAAGGAACTTTCATATCGATTGCGGATTAAGGCTAAAGTGAAGGGTGTTCTGCGTTATTATTCCTCTTTAGTTTTATATTTGTAATTGAAAGGATGATATCTTTAATTTATTCAGTTATTATTTCATTTATGATGAACTAAGTACTTTTCAGGCTTAAGACGGATCTTTAAGTGGAACGATGATTATGTAACTTTGATTTTTAGTTTAATAAGCTATTATCTAGTTTATCTATATTAATTTGAGCTTGAATTTATGAATTGCATGATCAACGATTCTTTGTGGACTTGTATGAACTTGAGAGATGAAATACGAGTCTTGACTTAATTAATATAACACGTGTCCTTGAATTTTGTGAATGAACATAATCTTGATGAATGTTAGGGTAGAGATATGCTTGACATCGCATGTAATCAGATAAAGAACTTGAACTTAAACCTTCTTTAATTATAATTCACATGGAGATATAGTGAGTTAGTTGATTAAGGTGTTTAATTTATTTCTATCTAATTTGTGGATTTGAGTTAATACGGTATTAGTACATCGAGAGGTGGCTAGTTCTACATACGTGTTCTTGATTAATAAACTGGGATAGTGAGTTAAATTGGAATAAAGGTGTAATAATCAGAGTGATGCTTAGAGTGAAGTTGGAAGCCTAATTATCCATTTTTTGTTTGAAAATTCAGTTTTTAGGGTTTGTTGATTGTTTGGTTATTTTAATATTTATAATACTTTTAGTTACAAACTAGAAATTGATTAGTTTAATAAAATTAGGATTAATAGGAAATTGGTAATTGTGAGGGTTAATTTCTTATTACAGTCTCTAAGGGAACGATACTCTACTTACTATCATATTACTTGTTGACCACATATACTTGCGTGCTGTGCGTAATTAGATTTTACCCAACACCTGCTCTTTTGTTTCCGAAGAATTTGCTAAATAGTTAGACTTACCCCATGAGAAATTAGAACACCCTATGAACATAGAAGTAGAAAACAAGGAAATTATCCCCGTAGAATACATTCATAAGAATTGTTATACTGAATTGTGAGGATATAAGCTCAAAATGAATTTTGAAACCGATTCGTTTGGGGGAGATCGATGTAATCCTTGGAATGGTTTGGTTATCGGTTCATGGAGTAGTTATAGACTGTAAGAAGAAATGTGTACAGCTTAAGACTCTGAATAAGTCAAAGATGGTATTTTATGGTAGTAAATCGCCGAGACAATCTCATTGTCTGACGATGGTGCAAGCGCATAAATTGCTTAGGAAGGGTTGTATAGGTTATTTGGCTCATGTGGTTGATACTCGACGAGTCGGGGTGAACTGAGTCAGATACCTATTGTAAGGGATTTCGTTGATGTCTTCCCAGACAAGATTTCGGGATTGCCACCGGATAGAGAGATTGAGTTTGTTATTGATTTGGCACTAGGGACAACACCGGTATACAAAGCGCCGTATCGTATGGCACTGGTAGAGATGAAAGAACTGATGGCTCAATTACAAGAGTTGTTAGATAAGGGATACATTCGACCGAGCGTATCATCGTGGGGAGCACCAGTCTTATTCGTAAAGAAGAAAGATGGGTCGCTAAGACTTTGTATCGACTACTGAGAGTTGAACAAGGTCACCATTAAGAACAAGTACCCATTGCCTAGGGTAGACAATTTGTTTGATCAGTTGAAGAGGGCAAAATACTTTTCAAAGATTGACTTGAGAACCGGTTATCGTCAAATGAAAGTGAGGCCGGAGGACATTCCAAAGACGACATTCAAAACTCGGTATGGACACTTTGAGTTTCTGGTAATGTCATTCGGATTAATGAACGTGCCAGCATCATTTATAGATTTGATGAACAGAGTGTTCAAATAGTATTTGGATAAGTTTGTTATCGTATTCATTGATGACATCCTAGTGTATTCAGAGACGGAGGAAGAACACGCCGAGCATCTTCGGATAGTGTTGGAGACATTAAGGAGGGAGAAGCTGTGACGCCCCCAAATTCTGACCGCCACTTGGTCGCTCGAATTGGTTCATCACGTTCTCATGGTAACACCATAATAACTAAAATCACACATTCACAACAAAAGATCTAATTTAGAATAATATATAATGATTTATTATAATTATTCCCCCTAGTCTCGCAACCTACAGTGCTTAATAGATTACATAATAACATCGAATAAAGACTTATTACATAACCCTACTTAAGCTTAAACATCCTCTGAAAATAGTCCTAATACAACATAATAGATTTAAACATAAATGGAACAAGATGGTCGGTAGCCTTTCCCTTGCCCTTGTCTTTCCCAGAGACACATCCCTGTTCTGCCTTAACTGAAAAGTTTTAAATAAGCAAGAATGGACACAAATTGCCCTGCAAGTAATATACAACAAGGGTAAGGAGTTTTATAACACAAGTTTGAAATATCGAAGTATAATCTCTAAGATAGTTCAGAGTTTCAGAATAATATCATGAATAATGAATATCAACAATTCTTGGAATAAGAACGATAATTCAATATAAATCAGCAGATATATATGAAGTCAAAGACTATCAGGGTATTCAACTGGATACCAATTTATACTGAGCAGTCACTAAGGACTATTGAACATCTACTAGAATTAACAATATTAAACTGATAACCCAAAAGAATCAAGTACTATAGATGATCAGTCTAAAATACTTTAAGTTATGCATAACACCACAATAATAATATACTCATGTGTCGGGGTTTCCAACAACATACATTCCCCTTACCTTAAGGGTTGTCCAACTCAGTTTTCAAGATTTCCGCACCAGTCAATTGAGTTGGACAGTTTTATAACATGCATATAATCTAGCCGAATCAAATGGCATAGATACTTTAACAATATTCAAGAACAATACCAAGTTCACATGAATAATAGTTTTTCCTCAAGAGTTTAACATAATAGCTCATTCAATGAGATAAGCTTATGATATTCGTCAAATAAAATAATGCAAGAGTTAGAATACTTGCACAATGTAAAGTTGGGTTCAGATACTTGCCTTAAGCATATTTTATCCATGTTAAGAAATCAACACTTTCGAATCCTATTTATAGTGTATTATATGTTCAAGATGTTCATTAGCTAACACAGTCTTTAATCAAGCTTGACATGATTCAAGTATGCACATATGGTATAAAATCATATTATAGATTCATCATAAATTAAATACCTAGTCATTTTATAAATAAATTAAGAATGCTCAAGGTTAAGTCCTAACCCATGGACCATCCTATTACGAGGCCAACACCAATATATCATCTAAGCATCACTTATATATATGTATCAGTAGGTTTTAAACCACCTCTAGCATTTTAGGTACCATACAAGTCAACTAACCCAAGATCAGATTTCAAACCGACTGAGTTCGACTTGATTGGCAAGAATTGCCAAGAATGGCTAACTTTAGAAGCCAAGCAATTGCCTTCTTACAGCTATGCCAAGACTCATTTCTTTGCCTTGTGGTTTTAATAAACTTGACCAAAACAATCATACATGATATATTTGTCATATTAAAGGTCTTTTTATGATTCTCAAGTCAATCTAGGTTCCCTTTTATAATATATTTCTAAATTAAACATTTCAACAAGTTAAGGTCATTCAAAGTCATGAAACCACAAAGTCTATAATGCTTGCTCTCTAAACATACAAGATAGTTACAAAACTAATATTAGGCATGCTTGTGAGTATCCATAACACATATGTGAAATTAGCACCGGTTTGGTTAAAAATATGCTTCGTTTATGCTTTTCTTGAAATGTGATACACAAGTATGGTATATCTATGGTTATACTATATGAATGAGTCTAAGAGGGTCATCAAACATGATCACAAATGTCAGATTCTAACCCTCAAGGTAGTTTGACAATATTCACATTCAAAGCTTACTATTAAGTTCAACATGTTCATGTTTCCTTGCTAATCACATAAACACAAGCCAAAGGTTTATTCATGCATTTCTAAGTCATACTAACATGCTTGCGAAGTCAGAATATACATTATGTAGAATCATGCATGTTAGCTCACTAGGCTAAGCCTTTTCTTGAAAACATCTCTAACACAAAGCCTAATAAGGTAGTTATGAACAAATGAACTATGTACACTCTAGCATGCTCATTTATGTGTAAAATTAGTCATGTATAGATTACTTGCTAGGCTCACAATTTGCAGAACATGATCTCTAACATAGTTTGTCTTCAAAGCTTAAAGTCGAAATCTCCAACTAAACCATATGTTTTCGTTAATCATGCAAATCTATTAAAACATGCCCAACATAGATTAATATACTTATACATACACATTACACATGCTTTTAGTTTAAGCCATAATGGTTGATCAACATATAGCAGATTTCAAAACATAAGCTCCAACTGAACTCAAAAGCGCGGCAATTATCAAGACCTTGCACCTCGGTGTTGTCACGAGGCGGTTGCACCACGTCTGGTTCGAGCCAGGAAAAATTGGCATCGGCAAATATTTAGCCCAAACACAGAAATTACTCATGAATTCAATCCTAAACACTCATGTAATAGTTTAAACATGCTTATATGGTTATATAACAACTATATGGACATTACCCAACCTCTTTAACATCCAATTCCACAAAATCAAAATTTTAAATTTTAAGAACTCAAACTCCATTTTTACAGAGAATGAAATGGAAGCAAGGAAGAGGGGTTATACCTCTGCAAATATGAACGGAACTTGCTCCAATTGAACTCCTAAGCTCTTAGATTACTTGTATACTCTCAAACTCCAACTTAGCAAATATCAGACAACTTCAAGCAACACCACTGAGAATTTTTGTCTGCCATTTATAGAAGAAGTCTTGGACTGGGAAAATCGAACATTTTGTAATTACTTTTAATAAGGAATAAAATAATATTATTTATTATTATTGTGTATTGAGAAGATGAATGTTGTTCTATAACCTAGAAAGAAAATTTGGAGCGTCAGTAGTATTTTAACTACATTGGAAGAATTAAAGTGTTTGAATTTCTAAAACGAAAATAAAAGTTTTTTGAGAAATTTTCTGAAAAATACTATTCATCAATTTCTGCTCGGGAATAATTTTTGAATTTCTGAGAAGTATGTAATATTATAATATCGAGGTGATATCGATTAGGTAATAATAATCTAAGTATGGAAAACACAATAAATTACATGCGGACTTAATTTGGGATTATAGGTATTAAAACCTAATGAAAGGAATTAAGGTAATATTGTATAGATATTAAGTCCAATATGTATAAGGTGTAAAATTATGTGGGATTAATTATTAAGCCCAAGTAATTGATTAATGCAAGCCCAACAAGGAAATAAGCTATTATTATTAGCAAGCCTAAGGGATAAGTTAATTGAATTAGCATTGAGCCCAAACTATGATCCATTAGCTAATGAGGATCCATGGGGCAACCCATTGGTAAACTTGATGGGTCAAACCAAGTGAGACATGAGTAAGTGTGATGGGCAAATAAGAAGAGTGATGCCCAAGAACTTTGTGTGGTGGTCAAGAGAAGTGATGAGCACACAAATGAATAGTAAGGAGGTGGAATTGATTAGATTAATTGAGGAGGTGGGATTAAGGAGATGGAGGGCCTAAACGACTAGAGTGCCCCCACTTTTCCAACCCTATAAATACAAGAGCCACAATTCAATTGTTGGTTATTTCATTTCATCCAAACTTCTCTCAAGTATAGCAACTTATTTGTTAGAACCAATAAGCACTTATAAGCCACTTCAACCATTGATAGTTTTCCAAAGCAAATAGAAGCCTTCAAGGGTAAGACTCCTCTCTTATATCTTCATCTCTTCTATAATAGGATTGATAGAGAAGGGGGAGGGTTGGATGATAGCATGTAATAAATTACTAAAGAATGAACCTAAGCCGAATAAGTTGAAAAAGCAACTTGAATATTAATAAGTTGCTAGAACCATGAAGAACCTATCATATGATGTTTAGTATGTGGAATATAGCATGAGAACTTTGATTGAAGGACTTAAGTTAATAATAAGTCATGAGCATGAAGATTTCTAACTCTTAAGTTAAATAAGTTAATAACCTATGAGAATAAGTTAAAACCTACTTTGATTATAAGTTGGAGTAGTAAATAACTTGTAATGATCTTATGTTGATTAAAATCCATTAAGAACGCTTAGTAATGAAGATTTGCCGGAATTCGCACAATTGGATGATTACCGTCGAATTAGTGAAATTCTCGGAATAGAAGTAATATTTTGTGTTCGAAGTCAAAAATGTTGGTTTTCGATGGAGACAAGTCATTTTAGTCATTATATAGTTGCGAACTCAAAAATGACCGGATTTCGACTTAAAACGAAGAAACGAGCGTTGAACGTTCACGAACGTTTATCGTTTTCGTTAAAAATGAACTCATAGATGAATTTTGAGCAAACGAAGTCAAATAGATAAATTTTTGAACGGACCGTAGATTATGAAATTTGTGAACCGTAGGCTTTTGAACGGACCAATTCAGACTTAGAACGAAGAAGTTATGCGTCCGGGAAGTTCGTAAAAATTTTCAAAACTGAAAAATTTTCTAAAAGGCCAGAGTCGTAGTAAGAAGCGCGACTCTAAGCCTAATTGCCCTTACCTTGTCATGATGGCGTAACAATTGTACATTGTGAACCTTGCCGTAAGCGCCGAGTCACAAAAACAATCCTTGGCGCCGTGGCGCCAGTCCAAGGAAGTTGATAGTGAAGAAAGGTTTCAAGTATGAAAGGAAAGGGAACTTAATAGTAATGTATTATGATGTAATCATAACATGATTAAGACATTGTAAGGTACTTATAAGACGCTAATGTATGTTGATTAAGAGTTAATAATCAATCAAAGATTAGCGGAATGAGAATGACGTAACGAAAGCCGGAAAACCCTAAATAACGAATCTAAATTAGGAATTACATTGAGATGAAGGGTATGATATAATAGTAATCATACTTGATTGTGTATGACTTAATGTGGTACGTGATTATGAATTGTAGAATCATAAAGACTTAAAATCTTGTATGCAGTATTAACCCCGATGTCAGACGCTAAAGGCAAGTATTCTAACTCTTGTTTCAGTTTAGTCTGGACAAGCTTTGTAATTCATGTAACTTGTTTGCATGAAGTCCTGAATGATGAAGTCTTAAGCCAATTCTTTCGGCTGGACTTATATTATGAATATGTCAAGCATGATTAATGTTTGCGAGTTATATTGGTTGGTTTTCAATTGAAGACCAAGTATACTAAAAATTTTTTGTCGTTTAACGGCGAGCACGTGAGGTTTGCCACAACTTAAGCGTATACGTTTAATGAATGTAGTGTTGATCAACATAGAGTACTATGAAGTGATCACTCGGAAGTGCTCGTAAGCTATATCGGACTTCTGGACTTAGTGTTGGATTGTCTTTTCAAAAGAACTTATGAATGCTCATATAATTGAGCCATAATTATTATTCGAGTAAGTATGGTTGTGTAAAAGCGTTTTGAAGAAAAAGAAGTGCTATTTTGATTTATCGATAGTGCCCGTAACTATTGTTCGATTATTGAAGATATATGAGTTCTATGTTTTAAGCATGTTGTTTATTAGAATTGTAGTACTTGCTTTGAGCTAGTCATGCTCACTCTTTCTTGAACCATATGAACACACACTAAGATCGGCGTATAAAAAGTCTCGAAGCGAGGATAAAGGCGAAGACGAAAGATTTAACTCAGTAGCATACTTATGTAATAGTATAGCAAGTATACGTCGTAATATATTGATATTATGACAAGAATAACTTAAAGGGTTACAAAGAACCTGGGAAATGTAATATTAGTTTGAGTATATATAAGTTTTATTAGTCCTTTTGAGACTATTCTATGAAATGTATGAATGAATGGTAGTACCGTGTAGCACCATCTGCCGGGTTGGAAGAGACCCGGATTTGGGGGCGTCACAATTTTACACAAGGTGGGAATCCATGGTGCAATGAGATGAAACAATGGTTGCTCATGGGTTGGCCAACCACCCAAAACTCAGCCATCATCCTCCTAGAGCTAGCCTTTTGGAAGAATACGTATTCTAGCTTTGAGTTACTATTCATGTACTTGTGCCACTCATTTTGGGACAAAATGAAAATCTCAGCAACACTTAGCTCCATCCCATTTAGTTACTTTGTTATCCAAAAATGGTTTTAATGTCCAAGTGTCACCATATTAGGAGAAATTAGGGTTATTTATATACTCACATCATATAGTCCATGTACATTAAATACACTCAATAAAATAATGCAATCAGGTATTATTGTCCGCGTAGTTCCATAATTATCTCTACTACTCATATAACCACATTATAACCTTATTATAATAATAACTTACTTATTTATGTCAATTAAATAAGTTATTCCCTTCCTTGATTAATTACCACTAATATAAATTAATCCATTTCTTATTGATGAAATTATGGATTTTCATAACCATTAATTATCGATAAAAATCTTATTATATTTATAGATATATTGCAAATAATAATAATCATATATTATTAATTAATTACCAAGTAATCAATATTCTACCACAATTAATTAATATTAATTAATGGTTTAACAATTTCGTTGTCGGACATAACATACTTTATTTCATGGTTTATCAATGTCACACATATCACATAATTGTTTCATTCAATTTCTAAAGTAGAAAAATAAACTTTTCTCGAATCCGACTCTGGCGGCAATTTGCTTGATTTATCTTCTTCAGAGACGTAGCAATTGCATTGTGTCTACAAAAGATGCAAGGCTGGTTTAGCTTTAGCCCGTGCCAATTTTCATCGCTAAAATTGTTTTATACGACATGAATTGATGTCCACAAAAGTGTTATTACAAGTCTACGATTGTATTGATTACTTATATGAAATTACCTAATCAACACAATTAATTTTCCTAATTCCCGTTTTAATTTGCTTAATGGATTTCCTCGTTTCACAATATGCCACACAAGGCATTTCACAATTCTTATTATCAAATCACACTTCTTAATACGGATTGATCTAATACGAATCAATTTCATTAACCAACTCATAAAACAATAACACTTATATTCACATAAATATTATTTCCCTTAATATATTCATTTAATAACACGTGGAAATTCTCGGGTATTACAGAAGCTGTATTCAAAATTCTCCAAGTGTGAGTTTTGGTTACAGAGAGTGCAGTTTTTGGGACACGTTATCGATAAAAATGGTGTTTCAGTGGATCCAACGAAGGTAAAAGCGGTTATCAATTGGGAGCAGCCGAAGACGCCGACAGAAATCAGGAGTTTCTTAGGATTGGCGGGATACTATCAAAAATTTATTCAGGATTTTTCGAAATTAGCATCGCCTTTGACTAATCTTACCAGAAAAACAACTAAGTTCATTTGGACGAAAAAGTGTGAAGAAAGTTTCCTAGAATTGAAGAAGAGGCTTAGTCAAGCACATGTGTTGGCTTTACCGGACAACACGGGAGGATTTGTAGTGTATAATGATGCGTCACACAAGGGTCTTGGTTGTGTACTGATGCAACACGGAAGGGTCATTGCGTATGCTATGACGCCCCAAAATCTGGTCTACTTTCAAACCCGGACTCCGTGTATCACTATTCCACTTCCTTCTAAATACACGTCATTATATAGTTAAATATAACAACATACATTCTCAAATCCCAGGTTTTCGAAACCTTAAAATCTCTTTCATTACAAATAATGATAACTACATTATTTTTTACATCTTACACAAGTGACTTTCATCCGCCACAAAGGATTCATAATTGTTCATTAAACTAGTCTATAGTTTAATTCTATCATTCTATATTACAAGTCTTCACTTGTTCTGCACGCACATTCACATCTTGAATGGCACAAATGCAGATCCGATCGACTTGATCTTTACGGGATCCTTAAGTTCTTTCTAACATCGTTCATTTGAAAATGTTTTTCATTTAAAGCAAGTGTGAGCATTCAATTGCCAAATAAGTCATATGATTGAACAAACAACTTCAAGAGTTTAAACATTTTTGAACTTCAAAAACCGAACAAAGGTTATGAAGCAGCTTGAATAATAGGAATAGTTTCGATTCCTATCATCTTAAAACATTCATGACATACTCTTTGCACTACATTCATTCTTCTACCTTTTTCCATACATATCCTGTCTAGCTAGAATCATTAGCACAGACTTATCAATAACGGTTCATGTATAAACCGAACATACTTGTATTGAACAGCTCAATCACAGAACAGTTCATATCATAGAAAAACGGAAGTGTTCAGATTGTGGCTCAATGCAATAACTCAGGATTCATTTCTTATCGTCTAAGTCATACAGTCTTTTGTATACTCGAAACGATCATTCAATGTCAATACTATGCGGCCATAGCGTTAAACATCTTATATTATCTTATTCATATCTTACAACATCCGGTTCATTCAATTCGGAATGTTGTCCAAGTTATACTTATTAACTCGGCTTCTTAACATTATACGTTATTATCCTTTACTTAGTTTCTTCACCGTTCACGGTAAAACAACATTCTTCATTACCTTACGGTCAAACCATACACGGAGTGTAGGTTCTGCACATTTAATTATCGCGTACACTCAACCCTTACGTTGGCTTAAGTGTCTAATGCTTACATTCATTCTAACATTCTCTATCCGACTCACCCTCGGACTTTCATTAATCTCATTACCTTGATAAATCATATCTTACTTACTACCTTCGTCAACGTCTATGTCATACAATCACTGTATACTTAGAACATTCGTCCGACGCGAATACGATTCATGAGGATCGTTTACGTATTCAACGTTTACGTTATTCGTCACTAAATCTCTCATTCAACCTTTAGTCAAGGTTTTAATCGCTTTCAATCGTTATCCAACCCATGAACCCCATGTTCATTAGTCATTCTTAATGTTGAAGCCATACCGTTCGTTGTATACTAAGACCGATCGTTCATCGCAACAACGTTGCGTTCACAGCGTCTATACGCTTTACACTTATCTCTCATTATCACAACATAACACCGAAATGTTACTTATTACCTTCATCACTCAACGTCTAAGGAATCACGATCATAGTAATCCCTCACGTTCGTTCATCGTGACTACGGTCCCCGGATATCAGTTCCGTAACCCACGTTTGCATTGTTTTAGTCTCGTTTAATCTTTCCGTTCAACCTTTACTAAAGGTTTAACTTGCTTGCTTAAGCATTATTTTAGGTGAACCATATGTTCATACTTCTTTCTTGCACATCCCCCAGTATCTGAGAAATAAAAATCTCATTTCAGGGCATTGCCACGGTGGCTAACGGCCATCGCGCCCTTCTCTCTCTCTATCGCTGACTTGCGCCCCTACTTCACCTTCTTCCTTGGTCTGGCGCTGTGACGCCAAACCCTTCATTATCTCTCGTACTGCGACACCACTCTCCAGAAGATTATGGCCGAGAGCTTTCGTGCTGTGACACTTCTCACCTGATCTGTCGGTGACTGCTTGGCTACAGAGACAAAACCCTAGAAAAATTTCCAAGTCTTGCATTAAGTTTGAGACGCGTACTTTACGATCTCATAACATCTTCGTTATAACTCAGAACGAGGTCGTTCCAAATCCATTCTCTTCCTTATCTTATGTACTTCAATACCCCTGGAATAGAACTTTGTTCTGAATCTGTTAACGTGCCATTCGATTGGCTTGATCTTAACCCTTCGTTCATTTTTTACGCTTTTAACGTTCTTTGCTCGCTCGTCCGTAATTCGGTCATTCGAACTTGGAACTTGTTCATTCTTGAGTCTACGACTCACGTTCTCTACATTCCCTTACTTCCTTAAGAAACCCTACACGTTCGGGTTCATTCTCTAACTTTCTAATTCTCGTTCGTCTTTTACAAAAATTTTTCCAAAACTTCATTATAGCTAAGTTTTAATTCGTTCTTCATGAACGTTTCTACCGTTCCTAACCAAGAAATATGCAACTAACTTATACACGATGGTTTTAAACTTGTCCATCAACAACAATTATCCTACGATGGTTTTAAATTTATCCATCAACAACATTGTTCGTGTTCTTCGCGTGGTCTTCGTGTTCTTCGTTCGTTCTTCATTTTAATAAAATATTTTGGATTACGATTCTACTTTTTCTTGGAATTTGATGTTATAGAACATCATTCCTTACTTATTTCACCTACTCGTTCTTATAATTCATTCGGATCTCTCAAAATCCTTACGAATCTTATACTTCCTTTAGAAATTTATAAACTAAATTTCTAATTCTTATTTCTTCGTTTTCTTATGATTTCAACCATATGAAATCATTACTAACCTCTTTTACTTCTTATTCTCATTAAGTTATGTTTTTGACATAGAAAACTTAAAGAAAATTTTAGAAGAAACTAGGGTTCGAATTACTGTTCTTCTGTAATCCTCTTCCGTTATACAAAGCCGGCGATTTGTAAGTTTTGCTATTACACGGTCACTTCTTATCTGAGCATTCATGCTCATCCTCTTCCTTATTCTTCTTCTCCAAGCTCTCAAGCTCTCTCTCTAAGGTGTAGGATTTTCAAAAATCCAAAATAATGAAGCTTTCTATTTATAAAAAACCAAAGCTAGGGGAAATTTGGTCATCATCCCCACCTCCTTACTATTCATGGCTTAGCCACCAAGTTTACTTGGTGGTCAAGTGGCCGGCCCACATGCCCCATGGGTCACCCCATAGGTTGCCCTAATGGTTCTTACCCATCCGTTTACCCATCGGTTCGATCCGCGGTTTCTTTTCTTGGTTTAAGCCTTAACCCTAATTCTTATTGGGCCTAACTTGGGCTTGATTTCAAAAAACATTGGGCTTGATATAATCAAGGTCCAATTGGATTCTACAAAGTCCATGAACCCAAAGCCCATTAAGACTAGTTGTATTCTACGCATTCCATTCTCGTATTCTCGTATTCTCTTCAGTATATATCGTTAAATACGATATTAAGTATTATCGTCATACTAATCTTCTTACTATACTCGTATAATAACTCGTATCATACTCGTATTTCTTACGTATAATAACCCTAATTATTATACGTGATCATAAAATTCTCTGAACTCACTTTTCTAAACCCTTAGGTTTTGAGTCCACAGGCGAAAACTTCATTTTTGCCATAACTGAAATATTATTGAATATTCCATCACGTCTCAAGTTTATACGTAAACAATAACTTCTCGGAATTTCAAAATAAATCTCCGAGCAGAAACGGATGAATAGTGCCTATTTCGTCTTTTTCCCCGGAAATATTTTTTCTCCCGAAAAACTTTCATTTTTGTCTTGAAAATTCTTACTCGTTTTATCTATCTCGTTGCCAGAATCCTCCCGACTTATAATCATCCTAGGTTATAGAACGATTAATAAACACATAGCACATAATAGTATTAATAAAAATTCATTTTATTAATAATTAATTCTTTAACTTAAATTCTGGACAATCCGGTTTTACTCGGGTTGTCACACTTCCCTCCTTATAAAAATTCCGTCCTCAAAATTTCTTAAAACCACACCCTTACCCGGGTCATCACATTCTCCCCTTCACAAAATTTCGTCCTCAAAATTTTAGCTTACTCTTCTTCTCAACTTCTCTTCAAAGAAGTTCTTATCTTTCCATCATTCCTAACCTCCATAACCTATCAAGAATCATGAAGTAGAAAGAATAGCGAGGAATATAAAATATCCTTTAAAACATCTCATACTTTTGCTTAGGGGTCAAATTGACCATAAACTCTTACTAGGTTAAACAACCTTTCGCCGCAAACCTTTCTTTCCACGGTAAGTTTACAATCAAAAAGAAGGTAAACTACCTCTTTCCATACGTAGGTGATCAACCTATCGTATATCCCCATTTCGGGGTATGTTCACCTCAGACTTAATACCAAAAATTTTGGATATTTCTTGAAACATTCGTCTAGTCAAATCAATTGACATCAACTACTTCTTTAAATTCTTTTCACAATACTTCAACACGTTTTATGATGTCATGATACCGTACTCTTCACAGTACGTTCAGGACTTCGTCAGTTTATGACTTCGTCATTATACATCTTACCATAGCAGCTTGTTGATCCAAAGATCACATCCCACCAAGTTCAATTGCTTTAACAACTCCATCTTTTTACCATCCTTGCATCAAATGCACGGATGATATAAAATTCATTTTGATATTTTAAAATCAACTTTTGTCTAGTCGAAGAAATTGTCATAGACATACAAAACATAGCTCTTTTAAAATCCATTGGTTCCAAAAAGTTGAACCAATTCTTTCTTTTTTCAAAATGTACATTTCAGCACGATTTGAATAAACTTCGAAATCTAGCATAGCTAGAGGATTTGGAATATCCTATTCTCCATCTTCTTTCATTGTCTTACTGCGACAATACTTAAACTTCTCTAGCACCTTCAATGCTAGATCTACTCAAAATACTTCATTTTCAGTCTAAACATTCCTATTTCTTAGTACAGTCCATCAACTTACCACACATTATGGGTTCAGGAACTTTCCACAATAGTATGAGTTTAAGAACATCCAGATAGACCTTAGGCGTCCATTCACTGATATATTCGAAAACATACCATATTATTATGAGTCACGAATTTACCATAAGTATGAGTTTAAGAACTCGCACCTACTTATCGTTCTCTACCTATCAAGTATATACATGAGAAAAGATTCACCTTCTCGTCATATACATCTTAATAGCGCGACCAATTCCAATGATTATCACTGTAATAAACTGAGCAGTTGTTACACCAAAGCACAAACCTCTGCCCATAACAAAGGTTCATATAACTCAGCCATCACATGAGTCCTCAATTAAAATCTTACAACTTCTAAATTTCTCTTTACTTAATACGAATTTTCTTTAGTCCGTATACTAACCTTTACAACTCAATCTGAATTCTTCTTCCCGTACTACTTCGTAGTACCATTCATTCATAACATTTACTATAAATCATTTATCGTTTAACAGGTCATCTGTTACTACGATTCACTATAATCACGTGGTGATCTTCTTCCTTAATCGTTTAACTCAATGATTTCCTTCTCTCTATGATTATAGTCTTAGGTACTCTTACCTAAGAGTTATAACCTATAGCTTTGATAGCAACTTGTGACACCCCGAAATCCAGTCTACTTTCAGACCCGGACTCCGTGTATCACTATTCCACTTCCTTCCAAATACACGTCATTATATAGTTAAATATAACAACATACATTCTCAAATCCCAGGTTCTCGAAACCTTAAAACCTCTTTCATTACAAATAATGATAACTACAATATTCTTTATATCTTACACGAGTGACTTTCATCCGCCACAAAGGATTCATAACTGTTCATTAAACTATTCTATAGTTTAATTCTATCATTCTATATTACAAGTCTTCACTTGCTCTGCACGCACATTCACATCTTTGAATGGCACCGATGCAGATCCGATCACTTTAGATCTTTACGGGATCCTTAAGTTCTTTCTAACATCGTTCGCTGAAAATGTTTTTCATTTAAAGCAAGTGTGAGCATTCAACTGCCCAGCAAGTTATAACAGTTAAACAAACAACTTCAAGAGTTTAAACATTTTTCAGAACTTCAATAACCGAACAAAGGTTATGAAGTATCTTGAATAATAGGAATAGTGTCGATTCCTATCATATTAAAACATTCATGACATACTCTTTGCACTACTTTCATTCTTCTACCTTTTTCCATACATATCCTGTCTGGCTAGAATCATTAGCACAAACTTATCAATAACGGTTCATGTATAAATCGAGCATACTTGTATTGAACAGCTCAATCACAGAACAGTTCATGTCATAGAAACACCGAAGTGTTCAGATTGTGGCTCAATGCCTCATATGTTCTACCACCTTGTACAAACATCGCACATTCGTACATACGCACATAGACATAACTTCTCAAGTACAACATCTGAGAAGTTTAAGAAACTAGCATTCATATAACATGAATGAAGTTAGAAAACTTGTCTTACGCACAGCTACAGCTTACACTGAACTGCTCATTCCAAATCTCTATATAACACATAAGGAAATAACACGTACACCAATTAGTCATATACTTGACTTACACACTGGTTTGTTTAACTTTACTTCCTAAGGTTCGCACTCTTGTAAAATAAGTTTACGCGACTAACTTCCATTACCGGTTTACGGCTTAATGACATACGGAGATGTCTTACTCAAAACATTCATCATCTTTGATGATTTGCATTCTTATCTTCTTCTTATAACTTCTATAGGACTCAGCACACATCGCTTCTCTGCTAGTAGTACATATGGTACTCTAAGTGGTTTCCCACAAACAACCAACAAACAAGTTCTCGTCTCATCTACACTGCCCACACAGTGAGTTAGATCGGTTGCCAGTTTTGTATATACCTTCGCTCTCTAAAGGAATTGTTTAGCGCAGCTCCCATATGTCAACTATCAAAGTTACGTTTGTACAACAACCTAACTTCTCTTAACTTATATGAACCATTCAACTATAATGTTCGTTAAGTCAACTTCTTATTCCTTACGGCTTTCTGGCAACTAAATGCCATACCTCAGGATTCATTTCTTATCGTCTAAGTCATACAGTCTTTTGTATACTCAAAACGATCATTCAATGTCAATACTATGCGGCCATAGCATTAAACATTTCATATTATCTTATTCATATCTTACAATGTCCGGTTCATTCAATTCAGAACGTTGTCCAAGTTATACTTATTAACTCGGCTTCTTAACGTTATACGTTATTATCCTTAACTCAGTTTCTTCACCGTTCACGATTAAACAACATTCTTCATAACCTTACGGTCAAACAATACACAGAGTGTAGGTTCTGCACATTTAATAATCACGTACACTCAATCCTTACATTGGCTTAAGTGTCTAACACTTACATTCATTCTAACATTCTCTATCCGACTCACCCTCAAACTTTCATTAATCTCATTACCGTTCTCTATAGCTTTCCTTGATAAATCATATCTTACTTACTACCTTCGTCAACGTCTAAGTCATACAATCATTGTATACTTAAAACGTTCGTCTGACGCGAATACGATTCACAAGGATTGTTTATGTATTCAACGTTTACGCTGTTCATCTCTTAATCTCTCATTCAACCTTTACTCAAGGTTTTAATCGCTTTCAATCGTTATCCAAACCATGAACCCCATGTTCATTATTCATTCTTAATGTCGAAGCCATACCGTTCGTTGTATGCTAAGACCGATCGTTCATCGCAATAATGTTGCGTTCACAGCGTCTATACGCTTTATAGTTATCTCTCATTATCACAACATAACATCGAAATGTTACTTGTTACCTTCATCACTCAACGTCTAAGGAATCACAATCATAGTAATCCCTCACATTCGTTAATCGTGACTACGGTCCCGGATATCAGTTCCGTAACCCGCATTTGCATTGTTTTAGTCTCGTTTAATCTTTCCGTTCAACCTTTACTAAAGGTTTAACTTGCTTGCTTAAGCGTTATTTTAGGTGAACTATATGTTCATACTTCATTCTTCCACATCCCCCAGTATCTAAGAAAGAAAAATCTCATTTCAGGCATTACCCTTACATGCACTGTGCTTACTGGTTTCCTCTCTCTCTCACACAAGGCCCTACTTCACCTCAGATTTCTTGGTCCAGGTATTTGGCTACAAACCCCGTTATATCTCTCGTATTTGCATTTCACTTCTCTGATCTATCCATTGACTGTGGCTACGAGACAAAACCCTAGAAAAATTTCTAAGTCTTGCATTAAGTTTGAGACGCGTACTTTAGGAACTCATAACTTCTTCGTTATAACTTGGAACGAGGTTGTTCCAAAGCAATTCTGTGACAACCCAGAAATCCGAATTGTCCAGAAATTAAGATTTAAAGAATTAGTTATTAATAAAATGAATTTTTATTAATATTATTCTGTGCTATGTGTTTATTAATCGTTTTATAACCTAGAATGATTATTAATCGGGAGGATTCTGGCTACGAGCTAGATTGAACGAGTAAGAATTTTCAAGACAAAAATAAAATTTTTCCGGGAACAAAATATTTCTGGGGAAAAAGACGAAATAGGCACTATTCACCCGACAAAACCTAGGGGTTAGGGTTTGAATAACCTAAGCCTTTCCGAGAGTTCAGTATGTCAAAATGACATTCCGTTAAAAGATTTGACGATAATATATCGTGAGAAGTTAAGTAAGCCGATAAAAGTTTTTCTCAAAAAATGTGCAGAAATCGGACGAAATAAAAACGACGAAAAATATTGTTGTGTACTTTTCATTCGTTTTGCTATGTTAGGGGAAACGTGAAGAAAAATGCTTAACGTGGAAAAGTGTTTTTCAGTTTTTCGGAGATCCGAAGATTACGTAAAAGTTAATCAGTAAAGAAAAGACGAAATATCCAAAAATAGTTGGATTTCGAGAATCACAGTTTTTGAACTAACGGACGAATTTCGAATTACAGAAGCACGAAGGTTCCAAGGGAAGCTAGGTAAAGGAGGTGGGGCGGCCACTTGGCCACCAAGTAAACTTGGTGGCTAAGTTATGAATAGTAAGGAGGTTAGGAGGAGAAATGACTAAAATGCCCCTAACCTTGGTTTTCTATAAATAGAAAGCTTAAGTTCATTATTTTGAGCTTTTGAAAATCCTAGTCTTTGAGAGAGAAAGAGAGAGGGTTCGGATGGAAGAAGAGAGGAAGAGGAAGAGGAAGAGGAATGAGGAAAAGCTAGCTCGATTGCACTCTTTGTCCGACGGAAGGAGATTAAAGAAGAACGGTAATCCGAACACTAGTTTCTTCTAAATTTTCTTTAAGTTTTTATGTTCAAAAATATATCTTAATGAGGATAAGAAGTAGATTAAGTTATAAAAGATTTCATATGGTTGAAATCGTAAGAAAACGAAGAAATAAGAATTAGAAATTATTTTATAAATTTCTTAAGGAAGTATAAGATTTGTAAGGATTTTGAGCGATCCGAATGAATCTTATGATTGAGTAGGCTAACTAAGTAAGGAATGGTGTTCTATAACATTAAATTCCAAGAAAAAGTAGAATCGTAATCCAAAATATCGATTAAAATGAAGAACGAACGAAGAACACACGAAGAACACGAAGAATGTTGTTGATGGACTAATTTAAAACCATCGTAGTATAAATGTTGTTGATGGACAAGTTTAAAACCATCACATATAAGTTAGATGCTTATTTCTTGGTTAGGAACGTTAGAAACGTTCATGAAGAACAGATTAAACTGAGCTATAACGAAGTTCTGGCGAAAATTTCGTAAAAGAAGAACAAAAATTTGAAAGGTAGTAAATAAACCTGAATGTGTAGGGTTTCATAAGAATGTAAGAGAGTGTATAAAATGTGAGTCATGGACTCAAGAACGAATGAATTCCGAGTTAGGATGACTGAATTACGGACGAACGAACAAAGAACGTTAAAAAGAATGAAGAATGAAGATTAAGCCAATTGAATGGCATGTTAACGGATTCAGAACAAAGTTTTGTCCGAGGTTAATCGAAGTACGTAAGATAAGGAAGAAAATGGCTTTGGAACGACCTCGTTCTGAGTTATAATGAAGAAGTTATGAGATTTCAAAATCAGCGTTTCATGCTCGGCGCCGCAGTGCGAGATCGGCCATAATCTTCTGGAGAGTGGTGCCACAGCACGAGAGATAACAAAGGACTTAGGCAGCATATCACTGGACTAGGAAGAAGAGAGAGAGAGAAGTAGGTCGGGCCATGCGTACGAGAGAAAAGGAAGGGTACGACGTCGTAGCACCAGTGCAGGGCAATACCTAGAAATAAGATTTTAACTGCTCAATTTCTCGGGGGATGTGCAAGAAAGAAATATGAACATAATGTTCAACTAATGTAACACTTAATCAAGTGTTTTAAACCTTTAATAAAGGTTGAACGAAAAGATTAAATGAGATTTAAAAACAAAGAATGTAGATGCGGGTTACGGAACCGATGTCCGGGGACCGTAGTCGCGATAAACAAACGTGAGGGATTGCTATGGTTTTGATTCCCTAGACGTTGGTTGACGATGTTAAAGTATAACATTTTGATGTTATGACATGGCATTGAGAGATGAATGTAAAGAGTTTAGACGCTGTGAACGCAACATTGTTGCGATGAACGATCGGTCTTAGCATACAGCGAATCGTATGGCTTTGACATTAAGGAATTATAATGAACATGGGGTTCATGGGATGGATAACGATCAAAAGCAATTAAAAACCATGAGTAAAGGTTGAATGAGAGATTAAGAGACGAGCAACGTGAACGTTGAATACGTAAGCGATCTTCGTAAATCATATTCGTGTTTGACGAACGTTCTAAGTATACCCTAGTTGTATGACTTAGACATTGATGAAAGTAGTAAGTAAGATACGAATGGTATTAGGTAAGCCGTATCGAACGGTAATAAGATTAATGAAAGCCGAATGGGAGTTGGATAAGAACGAGTTCTGAGGTATGGCAATTACTTGCTAAAAAGCCATAAGGAATAATAAATTAACTTAACGAACATTATAATTTAATAGTTCGTATAAGTTAAGAGAAAGTTAGGTTGTGGTACAATCGTAACCTTTGATGGTTGACATATGGGAGCTAGGCTAAACAATTCCTTCAAAGAGCGAAGGTATATACAAAACTGGCAACCGATCTAACTCACTGTGTGGGCAGTGTAGATGAGACGGGAACTTGTTTGTTGGTTGTTTGTGGGAAACCACTCAGAGTACCATATGGACTACTAGAAAAGAAGCGATGTGTGCTGAGTCCTAGAGAAGTATAAGAAGAAGATAAGAATGTAAATAATCAAAGATGATGAACGTTTTGAGTAAGAAATCTCCGTATGTCATGAAACCGTAAACCGGTAATGAAAGTTAGTCGCGTAAAATTATATTGTAAGAACGTGAACCTTGAGAAGTAAAGTTAAGTAAACCAATGCGTAAGTTAAGTATATGACTAATTGGTGTATTTGTTATTTCCTTATGTGTTATAGGGATTGGAATGAAGCGATTCAAACAGTAAGTCGTAGTTGTATCGTAAAGGCAAGTTTCCTAACTTCATTCATATTTTAAATGGATGCTAGTTTCTTAAAACTTCTCAGATGTTGAACTTGAGAAGTTCTGTCTATGTGAGAATGTGCGATATTTGTACAAGGTGGTAGAATGTATGAAGCCTTGTGCCATAATTTGAACACTTCGGTGTTTTGTGAGATGAACAGTTCTATGATTGAACTGTTCAATAAAAGAATGTTATGTTTATACTTGAACCGTTATTGTTAAGTCTGTGCTATTGATTCTAGCCGGACAGAATGTGTATGAAAAAGAGTAGAGAATTAACGTATTTCAAAGTGAATGTGACTAATGTTTTAAAATGATAGGAATCGAAATTATTCCTATTGTTCAAGCTACTTCATAACCTTTGTTCGGTTATCGAAGTTCCAAAGGAATGTTAAACTCTTGAAGTTGTATGTTCAACTGTTATGACTTGCTGGGCAATTTAATGCTCACACTTGCTTTAAATGAAAAACATTTTCAGCGAACGATGTTAGAAGAACTTAAGGATCCCGTAAGGATCAAGCTGACAGTATCCAGATGAAGTGCCATTCAGAATGTGAATGAGCGAGAAGATCAAGTGAAGACTTGTGATGTAGAAAGATGAAAATTAAACTATAGACTAGTTTAATGAACTGTTATGTATCCTTGGTGGCGGATAAAAGTCACTCGTGCAAGATGTAAAGAATAATGTAATTATCATTATTTGTAATGAGAAAAGCTATAAGGTTTTTAGAACATGGGATTTGAGAGTGTATGTTGTTATATTTCAGTATATATAATGATGTATGCAGAATGAATGATGTACTCGTGACGTACGGAATCCGGGTGTGAAGATAGACTTGATTTCGGAGTGTTACACATTCTCTTCCTCATCTTACATACTTCAATACCCCTTGGACAGAACTTTGTTCTAAATTCGTTAACGTGCCATTCGATTGGCTTGATCTTAACCCTTCGTTCATTTTTTACGCTTTTAACGTTCTTTGCTCGCTCGTCCGTAATTTTGTCATCCGAACACGAAACTTGTTCATTCTTGAGTCTATGACTCACGTTCTCTACGTTCCCTTACTTCCTTAAGAAACCCTACACGTTCGGGTTCATTCTCTAACTTTCTAATTCTCGTTCGTCTTTTACAAAAATTTCGCCATAACTTCTTTATAGCTAAGTTTTAATCCGTTCTTCATTAACGTTTCTACCGTTCCTAACCAAGCAATATGCAACTAACTTATACACGATGGTTTTAAACTTGTCCATCAACAACAATTATCCTACGATGGTTTTAAATTTGTCCATCAACAACATTCTTCGTGTTCTTCACGTGTTCTTCGCGTTCTTCGTTCGTTCTTCATTTTAATCGATATTTTGGATTACGATTCTACTTTTTCTTGGAATTTGATGTTATAGAACATCATTCCTTACTTATTTCACCTACTCGTTCTTATAATTCATTCGAATCGCTCAAAATCCTTACGAATCTTATACTTCCTTTAGAAATTTATAAACTAAATTTCTAATTCTTATTTCTTGGTTTTCTTATGATTTCAACCATATGAAATCATTACTAACCTCTTTTACTTCTTATTCTCATTAAGTTATGTTTTTGACATAAAAAACTTTAAGAAAATTTTAGAAGAAACTAGGTTTCGGATTACCGTTCTTCTTTAATCCTCTTCCGTTATACAAAGCCGACAATTTGCAAGCTTTTCTATTACATGATCACTTTCGATCCGAGCATCCATGCTCATCCTCTTCCTTATTTTCTTCTCCAAGCTCTCAAGTTCTCTCTCTAAGGTGTAGGATTTTCAAAAATCCAAAATAATGAACTTAAGCTTTCTATTTATAGAAAACCAAAGCTAGGGGCAATTTGGTCATCATCCCCCACCTCCTTACTATTCATGGCTTAGCCACCAAGTTTACTTGGTGGCCAAGTGGCCGGCCCACATGCCCCATGGGTCACCCCATGGGTTGCCCTAATGGTTCTTACCCATCCGTTTACCCATCGGTTCGATCCGCGGTTTCTTTTCTTGGTTTGGGCCTTAACCCTAATTCTTATTAGGCCTAACTTGGGCTTGATTTCACAAAACGTTGGGCTTGATATAATCAAGGCCCAATTGGATTCTACAAAGTCCATGAACTCAAAGTCCATTAAGACTAGTCGTATTCTACGCATTCCATTCTCGTATTCTCGTCGTATATCGTTCGTACGACATTCGTATTATACGTCGTACTAATTTTCGTACTATACTCGTATAATAACTCGTATCATACTCGTATTTCTTACGCATAATAACCCTAATTATTATACGTGATCATAAAATTCTCGGAACTCACTTTTCCAAACTCTTAGGTTTTGAGTCCGCAGGCGAAAACTTCATTTTTACCATAACTGAAATATTATTGAATATTCCATCACGTCTCAAGATTATACGTAATCAATAACTTCTCGGAATTTCAAAATAAATCTCCGAGCAGAAACGGATGAATAGTGCCTATTTCGTCTTTTTTCCCGAAAATATTTTTGTTCCCGGAAAACTTTCATTTTTCGTCTTGAAAATTCTTACTCGTTCAATCTAGCTCGTAGCCAGAATCCTCCCAACTATAATCATCCTAAGTTATAGAACGATTAATAAACACATAGCACATAATAATATTAATAAAAATTCATTTTATGAATAACTAATTCTTTAACTTAAATTCTGGACAATCCAATTTTACTCGGGTTGTCACATACGCTTCACATCAGCTGAAAGATTATGATATGGGATATCCGACTCATGACCTGGAGTTAGCAGTAATAGTTTTTGCCTTGAAGATTTGGAGGCATTATTTGTATGACGAGAAGTGTGAGATATATACGGATCACAAGAGTGTGAAGTATATCTTCACGCAGAGAGAGTTAAACATGAGGCAACATCGATGGTTAGAATTGATCAAAGATTATGATTGTGAAATTCTGTACCATCCAGGCAAAGCAAATGTAGTGGCAGATGCCTTGAGCAGAAAAGGCAGAGAGAAGTTATTGAAGTTGACCATTCAAGAAGAATTGGTGAAAGATTTCGAATGAATAGACTTGAAAATAGGTATCCAATGGAGTCCAATGAGCAATTATTTACAGTGACAGGAAGCCTGACTTTATTTAATAAGGTTAAAGAGGCATAAGAAAAGGACGAAGATTGCAATAACATCAAGAAGCGATTGACTGAAGGTGAGGAATTGAAATTTAAGATTGATAGCACTGGACTGCTATGATTTGAAGGACGAATTTGGGTACCGTTAGTACCTGAACTGAGAGAAGAGATTTTGCAAGAAGCGCACAGTACAAGATATTCGATACAACCAAGAAGCACGAAGATGTACCAAGATTTGCGTCACCACTTCTGGTGACCAAATATTAAGAGAGAGATTGCGGAATGCGTAAGTAGATGTCTAACTTGTCAGAGAGTCAAGGTAGAGCACCAATGACCAAGCGGGTTAGTACAACCATTAGAGATTCCAGAATGAAAATGGGAGCACATCACAGTGGACTTTGTGGTGGGACTTCCGGCAACACAGAAAGGGCACGACGTCATATGGGTGATTGTAGATCGTCTTACTAAGTCATCTCAATTTTTGTCGATTAAGATTAAGTATAGTTTGGACCAGTTATCCAAATTATATTTCAAGGAAATTATCTCGAGGTATGGGGTGCCGGTATCTACTGTATCAGATAGAGATCCACGATTCACATCAAACTTCTGGAAGAGTCTTCAAGAAAGAATGGGGACACAACTACGAATGAGTACCGCGTATCATCCGCAGACCCATGGGCAAAGCGAGAGAACGATTCAAACACTTGAAGACATGCTCCGAGCTTGTATGATGGACTTCAAGGGTAGTTGGGAGGATCACCTTCCATTAGTAGAGTTTGTGTATAACAATAGTTATCACGCCAGTATTGGAATGCCGCCGTACGAAGCACTGTATGGGAGGAAATATAGAACACCCTTATGTTGGGACGTAGTTGGAGAACGTCGACTGTTGGGACCAGAGTTGGTACAACAGACGATAGAAATCATCAGGGTGATAAGAGCTCGACTAGTAGCAACTCAAGATCGCTAGAAGAAGTATGTGGACTTACATCGTAAGAAGAAAGATTTTGAATTATGAAGTTATGCATTTCTGAAAGTATCTCCCTGGAAAGGGAAGATTCATTTTGGGAAGAAGGGCAAGTTGAGCCCTAGGTTCATAGGACCGTTTTAGATTCTTAGGCTAGTCGATGAAGTGGCGTACGAGGTAGCGTTACCTCCTGAACTTGAGCACTTTCACAACGTGTTTCATGTGTCAGTATTGCGGCCGTATAAACTAGACTACAAGCACGTTATCTCCTATGAACCAGTCCAAGTCGAGAAAGACTTATCATACGATGAAGTTCCTATCCAGATACTAGATATAAAGGAACAGAAGCTGAGGAATAAAATCATTCATTCTGTTAAGATTCTCTAGAGGAATCATGCAGTCGAAGAAGCTACGTGGGAACTAGAAGAGAAAATGAGAGCGAATTATCCGTTTTTATTTGAGTAACCTTATTTTTACAATTCCGAGGACGTAATTTTTATAATGGGGGAGGAATGTAATGACCTTGAATTTTAAACTCATTATTAATTAAATATGTGATTTAATTTTTAATAAGTTAGTTTTGTGAGTCTATTTAAAACTTTATGTGGTTATGTGAATTTATGAAATGATTAAAGGGAGTCACTAATAGTTTATTTAAATTAGTGGACTAACCCTAAGAGGTTTGTGACGAACGAGATTTTTGTAATTTAATTTAATATTTATTGAATTGAATAAATATTTTTCGATGAATTAATTATAAGATTAAATATTAATTGATGAAATTGTGATAGATTAATTTAATTATATGTGTTACATATATTAAATTAATGTAGAGAATAATTATTATTCAAATATGTAATTATGTGAGCTTATCGAATTAAATGAAATATTTAGTTAAGTATGATGTTATTTAATTAATTTAATTATTAATTAGAGAGTTAATAATTTGACATTATTTATTAATGAGAAAATTAATTATGTGACTATATGAATTTATGAGAAATTATTATATTTTATTTAAAATAAATAAGATATTGATTTATTTTATGAAGGAGTGTGACATTAATTAAACTATATGATAAAGCTTTATTAAATTAAATGATTTTTAAATCTATTTTGCTAGCCAAACAAGGCCCTATGGGGAGTTGGAGCAGTTACCCATTATTGGGTTAATTGACCACTCAGTGCGTCAGTTCTCTTATTATATCATACGTCTTCTTTATTGCTTTTTTATTAAGTCTAAGAAATATTCACAGAGAGAGTTTGAGAACTTTGAGAGAGACTGTGAATACTGTGATTAAAGGAGAAGAAGTGTGAGAAATTGGGAATTGTTGTCACCCTGTGTAATCTAAGCAGAGTATTCAAGGGTAATCCCTTCTTCCCAAATTTTAAAGTTACGCCATTTAGTTTTTATAAAAATGGCTTTCATATATTCTGTAAGTCTCTATGAATTGGGAAATGATGATTGTTATAAGAATATGTGTAATAATTCGAGTAGTATAACATGTTTACTATGTAGACCATATCATCTGTTTCATTAATATACATGTCGTATATGTTTTTCAAAATTACATAGTATGGGTTTTGGCCTTATGGCCCTATAAGTGGTATTTAATGTGTTGATCATATATTATCCCAAAATTTTACACTCGTATATTATTATACATATTGATACGAAGAGACCAAACTTTAAAAGAATGGATTCGGTGTTATAACGAATCCGTAGTATCAATTTTCATGTTTTATTTTCAAAATCTTCAAGAACATCAAGAATAGTGGAAGTAAATGTGTTGATTTTGCAAATTATGTGTTGTACCTTGTTAAAAATCATGCTACATGGGTTAAGTAATGATTATATATGTATTACAATGATTGGGTAAGTCTAAATTCGTGTAAAAATAACTAATTGGAAGTTATGGTCATATTAATGTATAATTTTACCTGTGATTGATTTTTGGCCTAATTTGACCTTGTTATGTTCATGAATGCAGCTAATCAAGTAGAATCAGAGAAAATGAGCTGTGGTAACCCGCCTTCCATGCTATTTAAACTAAATTACCCTTACTGATCAAAAAAAAAAATAATAAAAAAAAAAAATAAAAAAATAAATATTTCATGAAAATTATTATTAAAATATTTATAAAATAAATTAAATATTTTAATTGAGATATTTATGGAATAAAATAAATATTTGATGAAAATAATTATTAAAATATTTATAAAATAAATTAAATATTTTAATTGAGATATTTATGGAGTAAAATAAATATTCGATAAAATTATTATTAAAATATTTATAAAATAAATTAAATATTTTAATTGAGATATTATGGAATAAAATAAATATTCGATGAGAATTATTATTAAAATATTTATAAAATAAATTAAATATTTTAATTGAGATATTTATGGAATAAAATAAATATTCGATGAAAATTATTATTAAAATATTTATAAAATAAAGTAAATATTTTAATTGAGATATTTATGGAATAAAATAAATATTTGATTAAAATTATTATGAAATAATTTATTAGGAGTGTAATAATAGTAAGAGAATGAAAATATTAAAATTTAATTAAGTAATTAAATTAGAAGGGTAATGATTTGTTAAATAAAGTGGAGTTTATATTAAATAATTAAGTGAAAATATAACTAATGAATGTCTTGAATACATATGGTATGTGTGTAGGATTTGTGGTGAGCGAAGTAGTAATCGTTTAGCCTACACTTGCGAGGCAAGTTTCTAACCTACTTGTCATTATTGTTCAAGTTTATTATTTACTTCGAGTAAATTATCATTACTATTATTCAAGTCGAAATGTTATATTAAAGATTTATTATCTTTTCAAAGCATGATTCAGTTATACAATAATTATTCTATTGTATACTTCTTGAGATTATTATTCGAATTGAATATCATTATTGTTGAACCTTATTAGACTAGTGAACTTTATTGATTCAATTAGTCCTTAGTTAATGGACGTTCTAAATTTCATGGTAGCAAGTCACCTAGACAAGCGAGTTGTCTGACGATGATGCAGGCCAGGAAGTTATTGAGACAAGGCTATGTAGGATACTTAGCTTACATAGTCGATAGTCGAAAAGAGAATCCGAAGGTAGAAGAAATACCGATTGTGAGGGACTTCATCGACGTATTTCCAGACGATTTACCAGGACTTCCACCAGATAGAGAGGTAGATTTTGTAATCGATTTGGCACCCAGAACTGCTCCAATATCGAAGGCACCATACCGAATGGCACCAGTAGAGATGAAGGAATTAATGGTACAACTACAAGAATTGTTGGACAAGAAGTACATTCAACCGAAGCGTGTATCGTAGGAGAGCCGCCGGTGTTATTTGTGAAAAAAGAAGGATGGATCGATGCGACTCTGCATTGACTACAGAGAACTGAATAAGGTCACGATTAAGAATAGATATCCATTACCGAGGATCGACGACCTATTTGATCAATTGAAGGGAGCGGGATACTTTTCCAAGATAGACTTGAGAAGTAGTTATCATCAATTAAAGGTGAGACCATAGGATGTACCGAAGACAGCGTTCAAAATGCGATATGGTCACTATAAATTTTTAGTAATGTCGTTTGGTCTTACGAATGCTCCTGCAGCATTTATGGGACTAATGAATGGTGTATTCAAGCCATTTTTGGACAAGTTCGTAGTGGTATTTATAGATGACATTTTGGTATATTCCAAAACCAAAGAAGAACACGAAGAACATTTGAGGTTAACGTTGGAAGTATTGAGAAGGGAGAAGTTGTACGCTAAATTTTTGAAATGCGAATTCTGGATCGAGCGAGTACAATTCTTGGTCACGTAATCGATAAGAACGGAATTTTGGTAGATCCATCCAAAGTAGAAGCCGTGATTAACTAGGATCAACCGAGAACGCCGTCAGAAGTAAGAAGTTTTCTTGGATTGGAAGGATATTATAGAAGGTTCATACAAGACTTTTCCAAGATCGCAACTCCATTAACGAATTTAACTCGAAAAACTGTGAAATTTGTTTGGACGAATAATTGTGAGGAAAGCTTTCAAGAATTGAAGAAGAGGTTGAGTACGGCACCTGTGTTATCTCTTCCAGATGATACAGGAAATTTTGTTGTTTATAGTGATGCGTCGCATAAAGGACTTGGCTGTGTGCTAATGCAAAACGGCAAAGTCATTGCGTATGCATCACGACAATTGAAGGATTACGAGAAGGGATATCCGACCCATGACTTAGAGTTAGCCGCAGTTGTTTTTGCTTTGAAAATTTGGAGACACTACCTCTACGGAGAGAAGTGTGAAATATATACGGACCATAAGAGTCTGAAATATATTTTCACGCAGAAAGATTTGAATATGCGCCAAAGAAGGTGGTTGGAGTTAATTAAGGACTACGATTGTGAGATTTTATACCATCCGGGTAAGGCAATGTGGTTCTGCCGACGCCTTAAGTAGAAAGGGTCGGGAGAAATTGACGATGTTGACTGCTCAGGAGGAGCTAATTACAGAAATGGAGAATCTGGAATTAAAAGTGAAGTATCCTATGGAGATCGATGAGAAGCTATTTCAGATGCAATCTGGTACAACTCTACTAGATAAAGTAAAGGAGGCTCAGCTTCAGGATGATGAATGCAAAAAGGTGACAAATAAGATATCTGAAGGAACCGAATCGAGATTTAAGATGGATAAGGAAGGAATACTGAGATTTGAGAGTGGAATTTGGGCACCACCAGTCACAGAGATTAAGGAAGATATTTTGAGCGAGGCTCATAGTTCACGATATTCGATTCACCCTGGTAGTACCAAGATGTACCAATCTTAGATAACATTTCTGGTTGCCGAATTTGAAGTGTGATGTTGCAGAATGTGTTGCCAAGTGTCTGACCTGTCAGAAAGTGAAAGCGGAACATCAGAGACCGAGTGGATTGCTATAACCGTTAGAGATCCTAGAGTGGAAATGGCAACATATTACAATGGACTTCGTGGTTGGCCTTCCGACGACTCAGAAAGGCTACGACGCAGTATGGGTTATCGTTGACTGACTGACGAAATCTACACACTTCCTTCCGATCAAAATAAGATTCAACTTAGATCAGTTGGCGAGGCTATACGTAAAAGAGATTGTTTCGAGGCACGAAGTTTCGATATCAATTGTTTCAGATAGGGATCCGCGCTTCACATCAAATTTCTGGAAACATCTTCAGGAATGCATGGGTACGCAATTGCGAATGAGTACAGCTTATCACCCTCAAAAAATACGGACAGAGCGAAAGAACGATTCAAACATTAGAAGATATACTAAGAGCCTGTGTGATGGACTTTAAAGGAAATTAGGATGATCACCTACCGTTAGTAGAGTTCGGCTACAACAACAGTTACCACGCTAGTATAGGCATGCCGCCTTACAAAGCGTTATACGGCAGAAAGTGCAGAACTCCACTTTATTGGGATGAAAGTTGGCGAAAGACAATTGCTAGGGCCAGAATTGGTACAACAGACAGCAGAAATAGTCAAAGTTATCCGAGCAAGACTGGTAGCGGCTCAAGATCGACAGAAGAAATACGCTGATCCACATCGTAAAAATATCGAGTTTGAATCAGGTAGTTATGTTTTCTTGAAGGTCTCTCCCTGGAAGGGGAAGATCAGGTTCAAAAAGAAAGGAAAATTGAGCCCAAGATTTATTGGACCCTTTGAAGTACTGAGAAGAATCGGTGAAGTCGTGTACGAGGTAGCCTTACCTCCAGCACTCGAGAATGTTCACAACGTTTTCCATGTCTCAGTCCTACGACCCTACAAACCCGATTACAAGCACGTGATTGAATATGAACCCCTACATTTCGACAAAGACTTATCTTACGAAGAAATTCCTGTTCAAATTGTCGACAGAAAAGAACAAGTTCTCAGAAATAAAGTAATACCTTCTGTTAAGGTAATTTGGAGGAACCACAACGCTGAAGAAGCTACGTGGGAACTCGAAGAGAATATGATGAAGAATTACCCTAATTTATTTACTTAATTTATGTGTAAGCGATTCTGGGGATAGAATCTTTGTAAGGGGGAAGAATGTAACGGGTTGAATTTATTGAGTCGTGATTCTGGGGACAGAATCCTTTTAAGGGGGGAAAGATGTGACGAACGAGATTTTTGTAATTTAATTTAATATTTATTGAATTGAATAAATATTTTTCAATGAATTAATTATTAGATTAAATATTAATTGATGAAATTGTGGTAGATTAATTTAATTATATGTGTTACATTTATTAAATTAATGTAATTATTATTCAAATATGTAATTATGTGAGCTTGTCGAATTAAATGAAATATTTAGTTAAGCATGATGTTATTTAATTAATTTAATTATTAATTAGAGAGTTAATAATTTGACATTATTTATTAATGAGAAAATTACTTATGTGACTATGTGAATTTATGAGAAATTCTTATATTTTATTTAAAATAAATAAGATATTGATTTATTTTATGAAGGAGTGTGACATTAATTAAACTATATGATAAAGCTTTATTAAATTAAATAGTTTTTAAATCTATTTTGCTAGCCAAACAAGGCCCTATGGGGAGTTGGAGTAGTTACCCATTATTGGGTTAATTGACCACTCAGTGCGTCAATTCTCTTATTATATCATACGTCTTCTTTATTGTTTTTTTATTAAGTCTAAGAAATATTCATAGAGAGAGTTTGAGAACTTTGAGAGAGATTGTGAATACTGTGATTAAAGGAGAAGAAGTGTGAGAAATTGGGAATTGTTGTCACCCTATGTAATCTAAGCAGAGTATTCAAGGGTAATCCCTTTTTCCCAAATTTTAAAGTTACGTCATTTAGTTATTATAAAAATGGCTTTCATATATTCTGTAAGTCTCTATGAATTGGGAAATGCTGATTGTTATAAGAATATGTGTAATAATTTGAGTAGTATAACATGTTTACTATGTAGACCATATCATTTGTTTCATTAAAATACATGTCGTATATGTTTTTGAAAATTACAGAGTATGGGTTTTGGCCTTATGGCCCTATAAGTGGTATTTAATGCATTGATCATATATTATTCCTAAATTTTACACTCGTATATTATTATACATATTGATACGAAGAGACCAAACTTTAAACGAACGGATTCGGTGTTATAACGAATCCGTAGTATCAATTTTCATGTTTTATTTTCAAAATCTTCAAGAACATCAAGAACAGTGAAAGTAAATGTGTTGATTTTGTAAAGTATGTGTTGTAACTTGTTAAAAATCATGCTAGATGGGTTAAGTAATGATTATATATGTATTACAATGATTGGGTAAGTCTAAATTCGTGTAAAAATAACTAATTGGAAGTTATGGCCATATTCATGTATAATTTTATCTGTGATTGATTTTTGGCCTAATTTGGCCTTGTTATGTTCATGACAGAATCAGAGAAAGCTGTAGAAAATGAGCTGTGAGTAACCGCTTTCTTACAAGCGTTACTAAACTAAATTACCCCTACCGACAGCTTAAAATAATAATAATAATAATAAAAAAAATTTGATGAAAATTATTATTAAAATATTTATAAAATAAATTAAATATTTTAATTGAGATATTTATGGAATAAAATAAATATTTGATGAAAATTATTATTAAAATATTTATAAAATAAATTAAATATTTTAATTGAGATATTTATGGAATAAAATAAATATTCGATGAAAATTATTATTAAAATATTTATAAAATAAATTAAATATTTTAATTGAGATATTATGGAATAAAATAAATATTCGATGAAAATTATTATTAAAATATTTATAAAATAAATTAAATATTTTAATTGAGATATTTATGGAATAAAATAAATAATCGATGAAAATTATTATTAAAATATTTATAAAATAAATAAATATTTTAATTGAGATATTTATTGAATAAAATAAATATTCGATGGAAATTATTATGAAATAATTTATTCGAGTGTAATAATAGTAAGAGAATGAAAATATTCTAATTTAATTAAGTAATTAAATTAGAAGGGTAATGATTTGTTAAATAAAGTGGAGTTTATATTAAATAATTAAGTAAAAATGTAACTAATGAATGTCGTGAATACATATTGTATGTGTGTAGGATTTGTGATAAACGGAAGTAGTAATCGTTTAGCCTACGCACGAGGCAAGTTTCCTAATCCTACTTGTCATTATTGTTTAAGTTTATTATTTACTTCGAGTAAATTATCATTACTATTATTCAAGTCGAAATGTTATATTAAAGATTTATTATCTTTTCAAAGCATGATTCAGTTATACAATAATTATTCTATTGTATACTTCTTGAGATTATTATTCGAATGGAATATCATTATTGTTGAACCTTATTAGACTAGTGAACTTTATTGATTCAATTAGTCCTTAGTTGATGGACGTTCTAAATTTCAGAACCCTTATTAAATTATCCAAACCAAACTTCCTTTGGTGCAGACTCGAATGTCAAACTGAGATGAACAACCCTGCAAAGGGATTTACTTATGCGTTAGCATTAAGATATTGTGCACAATATGGTACTAAGGGCTGATCCCCCTAAGTACGAGTAGAAAGGTCCATAGTCTTATAACTGTTAAAGGTTTCAAGTATAACCCTTTATAACCTAGGACCTAGTTCAAGGTCTTATGTCCCTCAGAATTCTTTTGTTTCTTGTTATTCATTCTTGATTCAAAAGTTGAGCTTTTATTTAGATGTCTTTGATTTACTCGCATGTTATTATACTGTTATTTCATTATTATACTTGTGGGCATTAGTGCTCACTCTTGCTTAATAATAACATTACAGTTAAGAACGAAAGAACTGATGAACCTTCCACTAGTAAAGGCAATGGCAAAGTTAGCAAGTGATGAAGACTTTTTATTTTATTTGATTATGTATTTATGTTAGACTTGAGTTAATGATGTTGTTTAAGACTTATTGTTTATATTTCCGCACAGATATTTAAGGTTGGTTTAACCTGGGATTATGTTTATGATTCAGACGTTGTAAACCTGTAAAGGGAAGATTTATTTCTATCTATTGCATGGTTTGCATTTATTATGGGTAGATAGATAGATGATATTTGTACAGTGAACACCAAATCCCGTGGAATCGAAGTACCCGGATTTGGTGGTGTCACAAAGTTGATATCAAAGAATTGATACGATTCTTAATGATTAAATATTCAATCTATTTGAATATAGTGATAGATTTTGAACATATTAATTCATTTCAAATATGGGTATATCACCACTATAGAAGTTAAATTATATCATATAAAACTTGTGTGGTGATAGAAATTGGAAATGGCTTGAAGCTAACCCATTTTGGCACTATCGAGGGGACTGCCATAGCCACGCCTCCCAAGAGAGTACAAAATGGGAATCAAGCCTACCAAATGTCCAATATGAGAAAAGTTAGTTTCTACTGTTGAAAATGAAATGGAACATTAATATAAGGTGTGATATGCATAAAATCATATAATAAGAATACATTCTAATGATATGAAGCATCATGTAGTGCAATAAAATCATAAGTGATTTTTAAACAGAAATAATTAATATCTATGTATTCCAGAAATTGGGAAGAGAAATTATGTGTGTACACTGGATAGATAATATTAAATAATATGATAATGTGGTTATGTGAGTAGTAAAATATAATTATGGAGATACCAGGTTAATAATACATAACTGTGTTATTTTATTGTGTGTATTTAATGTACATGGATTATATGATGTGAGTACCTAAATAATCCCTAAATTTCCTATTATGGTAACAATTGTACATTAAAATTATGTTTTGAGAATTAAAAGAGCCAAATCAAGCCTTAAATAACTTGTTGCTGAGATTTTTCTCTCTTGTCCCAAATTGAGTGTCACAAAGTATATGAATAGTAATATGGAGCTAATTTACGTATTTTCCAAAAAGCTAGCTATCCTACTCTATATTCACCTCAAATTCAACCAACCTAGAGCAATAAGTGGATGGGGAGTGGGATTCATGAGTGAAATCACCAACTTTCACCAACTCTCTCTTAACCATTATACATTCTTGAAATCCTTTGGTTTGATTTGGGAGGTAATTACATTATCTATGTAGCCATTCTTTTATGAATGAGACCCTCATCTTCCTCATTACAATTACTGAGAATTAATTGCTAAGGAACTTGCAAGGAGTGAGTGTATTGCAGCTCAATTACTTCAAGAGGTATGAAAATCCTAACTTGTGTTCTTAGTTGGGTTTTGTCAAATTCTTAGGAATTACTTGAATTCTTTGTTAATCAACGTGAATTAACATGTCATGATATGTTTATGAAGTATGTTTACATGTTTTAACTCTTAAGTGATGGATTGGAACATGTTTAAATCAAGTAAAATCAAAGTTGTTTGATGTTCTGCAGATCAGAGCAAGATACTGCTTGTAGTGCAGGCATGGCGCATGTGCGACCTATTTGTACTAGGGTGCGGTCTTGACTCACTTAGTGCACTTTTAATCGATTCGATTTACATTTGTGATATGTGTTACTAACTTGATGTCATGACTTAGATACATACTTAAAAAGTTGTATAAAATGAGATATAGAGTTTCTTGTGCAGTATGAATAATTATGATAATGTTAGTACATATGATTGACACAACACTTATAGTTTTCAAATGAAGATTATAGTTTCAAAAGTGAACTTTTTCATGAACACATCATGTGAGCATTCTTATTTTATAAACATGATTATATGGTCTAAAGTGATTAAACACACTAGCATACATGATTGAAAGTTAAGACAATTTCAAAGATAAGAAATTTAAGACTTTTGAAAGTGAACTTGACCAAGGCCTTTATCTTGTAAGTTCAGACCATTTGATCATGCATACGTGGCTTTAATATATGTTGTAGATGCATGAGAATTATATGTTAAGATGCCTTGTATATGCTAAGTTTACTTAGTGTAAAATTCAAAGAAAGTTAGAATGAGAAAGCTAATGTCATCAAGTAATGAATAAAGTATGTTATGACCATGCAAGCATATATATTAGGATTCATTATGCCTATAGATATATTGGCATGGACATTGTTTGGTTAATGTATGGTTTTCACTTATTCACACATAGTCATAAAAAGGAAATTTCTTAAATATAAACTTTATGAGTAAAGTATACATGTGTTGTCTATATATAAGCATGACTACTGAATATTGTATAACCAAGTTACGAAGCATGATAACCACATGACTTTTCTATTCCTAAGCACCATGTAAATTATAAGCTAAAAACTTACAAAGGTAAATTCAAGTATGGTCATGTGTTATGTGTGAAACTCTACCATGTATGTATGTTAAAATATATGTGTAATTAGTGTGTTAGAGTTGGACTGAAGTCAGGAGAGCAAAGCTCAAACTCGGTGCTGGAGGGGCTGAAGATTCTTGCAATCCCTAAGCCTAGACCAGTAGTGGTGAGTAGGTCAAGTCTTGCCAAGATTCTATTTTTGATCTGAAATTCAAGCTAGGCATGCTTATATGATTTCTTTAGCTTGTAATATTTGACCAATATGCCATATAATGTGTTGAGAAGCATGTTATGTGAAGACCTGATTCTTGTAAATGTAGACTCGTATTAGTTTACACATACTAATTGGAAAGACCAACTTGTTAACATTAGGTCATTTCAACACAAGTTAATTAAAACTAGAATTAATTGTATCTGAGAAAACATGCAAGTTCCCTAACCTTACTCAATTTATATTGTGCAAGTTTCTTTGAACTTCACTCTTTGGTTGTGCAAGTTCCTTGAACCATACTTTTACTATGAAAGTTTCATATCCTTCTCATATTGTATTGAGCAGGCTATTATTGAATTGAAAGTTATTCAATTAAGCTTGAACTTTATTTCCAAGCATGTTATTAAGTGGTTTAATTACTTTACAGTTATTACACATCGATATTATTGATATTCACACATAGTGCACTTGAGTTCGTACAGTCTTGGACTTGTACATCATTTAAAGTTCTATAATTCTTGAACTGTGTCAGATAGAGTCTGAACCTTTGTTCGATCAGACAAGTATATGAAGTTTTATAAAACCTATCCAAACCAATTGATGGTAAGGATTCTTAGACTGAAAGAACACCCCTTTTATGATAGGGGGGTACCCCGGGTATCTAATATAAGATACAAAGAGAAGATTTAAATGTTATGCATATATATGGTGTACGTGAGGCTGATCCCCTCAAGTACTTATTCTGTAGCCAGTAACCAAAGGGTCAATTAGCTATTTATTCCATTGGAGTATGATAGTTCAAAGTCTACCTGACTAGCAGTTATTCTTAAAGCAATCATTATCTTTGCTTCTAATATTCATATTGTTGAATCCTTCAGATATTCATATTGTTGAATTCATTGTCAGATATTTTTCCATTCATCATGATATATCCTTATTATTGTATTTAAACTTGTTGAGCAAACTTGTTGCTCATCCTTGCTATATCATGAATTATATTGCAGCTAAGCCCGAGACCTCAGGAAAGGACAAGGGTAAAGGAAAGATGTAGGATAGTTGCGAGGAGCATAATTTATCTTATGCTTAGTTTAAATTATTGTTATATAATATGAACCCTAATGATTATTTTAGGGTATGTTTGTAAGTTTGTATTAAGGTTATCGAATCTTGGGACTAGTAACACCTTTTGAATGAACGATATACGTTTATTATATTCCACATTTTAGTTATCGTATGTTGTTTAGAGGTAGATGTTTGTATTTTTATCGTGATGACCGAACCAGGGTCAGAGGACCCGGATTCGGGGGTGTCACACACCGTGTATGGTTTTACCATAAGGAAATGAAGAATAATGATTAAACCTGTGAACGATGAAGAAACTGAATTAATGACGTATAATGTTAAGAAGTCAAGTTAAGGATTATAACTTGGATAACATTCTGAGTCGAAGGAATCGGGTGATATATTATATGAATATGGCAATGTAAAATGTTTAACTCTATGTAAGCATAATATTAACATTTAATGATCGTTCTAAGTATACAAAAGACTGTATGACTTAGACGATAAGGAATAAATCTTGAGGTATGGCATTTAGTTGCCAAAAGCCATAAGGAATAAGAAATTGACTTAACGAACATTATATCTTTAATGGTTCAAATAAGTTAAGTTAAGTTTAGGTTGTGGTACTCGTAATCTTTGATGGTTGACATATAGGAGTTGGGCTAAATAATTTCTTCAGAGAGCGGAGGTATATACAAAACTGGAAACCGATCTAAATCACTGTGAAAGACAATGTAGATGAGACGAGAAACTAGTTTGTTGGTTGTTTATGGGAAACCACTTAGAGTACCATATAGACTACTAGTAGAGACTCGATGTGTGCTAAGTCCTACAAAAGTTATAAGAAAAAGATAAGAATGTAAATCAACAAAGAAAATGATCGTATGAGTAAGACATCTTTGTATGTCGTAACGCCGTAAAGCAGTAAAGAAAGTTAGTCGCATAAACTTGGATTGGAAGAACGCGAACCCTAAAAAGAAAATTTATGTTTAAACTAATGTGTAAGTCAAATATATATGATTAATCGGTGCATGTTATTCCTTATGTGATATATATAGGGATTACGATGAATAGTTCAGCGTAAACTAAAAGCTTTAGCCGTGCATAAGGCAAGTTTCCTAACTTCATTCATATTTTTAATGAATGCTAGTTTCTTAAAACTTTCTTAGATGTTGAACATGAGAAGTTTTATCTATGTGCAAATGTGTGATATTTGTACAAGGTGGTAGAATGTATGAGGCCTTGTGCCATGATTTTAACACTTCGGTGTTTCTATGAGATGAACTGTTGTGTGGTTGAATTGTTTAATATGAAAATGTTCTGTTTATTCATGAACCGTTATTATTAAGTATGTGCTAATGATTCTAGCCAGACATAATGTGTATGAAAAAGGTAGAAGAAAGAAAATATTGCAAAATGAATGTGATTAATGTTTTAAAATGATAGGAATCAGAATTATTCGTATTATTCAAGTTGCTTCATAACCTTTGTTCGGTTATTGAAGTTCTAAAGGAATGTTTAAATTCTTGAAGTTGTTTATTCAACTGCTATGACTTGCTGAGCAATTGAATGCTCACATTTGCTTTAAATGAAAAACATTTTCAGCGTACGAGTAGAAGAACTTAAGGATCCCGTAAAGATCAAGCTGACCGGTATCCAGACAAAGTGTCATTCAGTATATGAATTAGCGTGAAGATCAAGCCAATACTTGTAATGATGAATAGTTTAATGAATTGTCATGTATCCTTAGTGACGGATAAAAATCACTCTTGTAAGATGTAAAGAATAATGAAATTATCATTATTTGTAATGAACGAGGTTATAAGGTATTAGAACCTGGGATTTGAAAATGTATGTTGTTATATTTAACTATATAATGATGTATGTTTAGAAAGAGATGGGACAGTGATGGACGGAATTTGGTTGTGAAAATAGATCGGATTTTGGGGCATTACAAAGTGGTATCAGAGCTGATACTTTATAAACCTTAGGTATGAGTACGTAAGACTATAATCATAGAGAGAATGATAAAAAGATCGTTGAGTTAAATGATTAATGAAGAAGATCACCACGTGATCATATTGAATCGTAATAACAGATGTTCTATTAAACGATGGATGATTTATAGCTAATGTTATACATGAATGGTACTACAAAGTAGTATGGGAAGAAGAACTCAGATTGAGTTATAAAGGATATCATAAGAATTAAAGAAAATTTGTATTAAGGTAAGGGAAGTTAGAAGTTGTAATATTTCAATTGAGGACTCATGTAATAGCTGAGTTGTATGAACCTTTGTTATGGGCAGAGGTTTGTTCTTTGGTGTAACAACTGCTTAGCTTATTAAAGTGATAATCATTGGAATAGTAGTCGCGCTATCAATATGTATATGGTGAGAAGGTGAATCTTTTCTCGTGTATATGTGTGATAGATAGAGAATGTTAAGATAGGTGCGAGTTCTTGAAACTCATACTTATGAAAAGTTTGTGACTCAAAGTTATATGTTATGTTTCTGAGCCCTGAGCGTATGGATAGTCCTTGATTTGTTCTTGAATTACATATTGTGAAGATAAGTTCTAGAACACATATGGATGTGGAAAGTTCCTAAACACATAAAGTGTGGTAAGTTGATGGACTATACTAAGGTAAAGGAATGTTTAGACTAAAAATAAGTCATCTAGTTATGCTAGTAAGACAATAAAGGAAGATGGAGAAAAAGGATATTACAAGTCATCTAGTTATGCTAGATTTTGAAATTTATTGAAATCGTGCTTATATGTGCGTTTAGAAAAGGAAAGAATTGGTTCAAATTTTGGAACCAATGGATTTTTAAAAGAACTATTCTTTATATGTCTATGCTAATTGTTTCGGCTAGACAGAAGTTGATTTGAAATATCAAAATGAATTTTATATCATCAGTGCATTTGATGCAAAGATGGTAAAAGGATGGAGTTATTAATATAATTGAACCTAGTGTTGGATGTGATCTTAGGATCAATAACCCGCTATGGTATGATGTATAATGATGAAGTCATAAACTGATGAAGTCCTCAATGTGCTGTGAAACAGTACGGTATCATGACGTCATAAAAACATTTTAAAGTATTGTGAAATAATTTAAAGAGTAGTCGATGTCAATTGATTTGACTAGATGAATGTTTCAAGTTGATATCAAATTTATTGGTATGGTCTGAGCTATTTGATTTAGCTAAGACAAATGGTATGTCATATTTAAAAGGAAATCGAGCTTTCTTTGAGAAGTTATGCCAAACCAAATTGATTTGGTGCAGAATCTAATGAATAAGTCTGAGGTAAACATACCCCGAAATAGGGTAATACGATGGGTTGATCACCTACGTATGGAAGATGAAGTTTACTTTCTTAGTGATTGTAAACTGGCCGTGATAGAAAGGTTTACTATGAAATGATGTTAAATCTAGTAAGAGTTCATGGTCGATTTGACCCCTCAACAAAATGTGAAATATTTTAAAGGAATCATTATATTCCTATTTCTTCCGTCTACTTCATAATTCTTGATAAGTAATGAATGTTAGGGAATGTTTGAAAGATTAGAACTTCTTTGAAGAGAAGTTAAGAAGAAAAGTATGTTAAAAATTCGAGGATGAAATTCTTTGAAGAAGGGGTGAATGTGATATCCCGAAGGATAGACAATTATGTAAGAATAAATGAATGTTGAGGCTATTCAACAAGTAGGGGAAATGGTAGGAATAAAATATTTGCTAAAGGTTGTAAGAATAAAGCATCCGGGAATGGGTGTGGTTTTAGAAATTTTGAGGACAAAATTTTTATAAAGGGGGAAGTGTGACAACTCGGGAAAAACCGGATTGTCCATAATTTTAAATTTAAGAATTTGTTATTAATAAAATGAATTTTTATTAATATTATTATGTGCTATGCGTTTATTAATCGTTCTAGAACCTAGGATGATTATAAAATGGGAGGATTCTGGCTACGAGCTAGACTAAACGAATAAGAATTTTCAAGACAAAAATAAAATATTTCTAGGAATAAAAATATTTCCGTGGAAAAAGATGAAATAGACACTATTCACCTGATGAAATCCTAAGGGTTAGGGTTTGAATAACCTAAGCCTTTTCGAGAGATCGATATGTCGAAATGACATTCAGTCGAAAGATTTGACGATAATATGTCGTGAAAAGTTAAGTTAACCGATAAAAGTTTTTCTCAAAAAATGTGCAGAAATCAGATGAAATAAAAATGACGAAAAGTACTGTTATGTACTTTGCATTCGTTTATCTATGTTAGGGGAAAACCTGAAGGAAAACACTTATCATCAAAAAATGTTTTTTAGTTTTTCGAAGTTCCAAAGAATGCTTAAAAGTTAATTTGTAAAAGAAAGACGAAATATCCAAAAATATTTGGATTCCGAGAATCGCAGTATTTAAAACTGTCGGACGAATCCCGAAAGCCGAAACCACGAAGCTTCCAAGAGAAGCTTCGTGAATAGTAAGGCAATTAATAAGGAGGTTGGAATAGTAACTTTAGGGGAAAAATGACTAGTTTGCCCCTAGCCTTGGTTTTCTATAAAAGAGAGCCTTAGCTCATTTATTGGTGATTTTGAAAATCACCAACACTTGACAGAGAGAGAGAGAATTCAGATGAGGAGAGAAAGGAAGAGGAAAAGCTAACCGTGTGCAAACGTTTTCCAATGGAAGAAGATTAAAGAAGAAAGGTAATCCAAAACCTAGTTTGATCTAAATTTTCTTTAAGTTTTCTATGTCAATATACATAGCTTAATGAAAATAGGAGAAGAAGATGTTAAAAATGATTTCATATGGTTGGAATCATAAGAAAATGAAGTATGAAGAATAAAAGATTTATTTATAAAAGCTTTCTTAAGGAAGTATGAATTTCATAATGAATTTGAATGATTCGGTGAAATAAGTAAGGAATGGTGTTTTATAACACCAAATTTTAAGAAAAAGTAAAATCATAATCAAAGTATCGATTAAAAATGAAGAACAATCGAAGAATGCGAAGAACACGAAGAACGTTGTTGATGGACAAATTTAAAACCATCGTAGTTAGAACTTGTTGTTGATGGACAATTTTAAAACTATCACGTATAAGTTAGATACTTATTGTTTGGTTAGGAACGATAGAAACGTTCGTGAAGAATGAATTGAACTTAGCTATAACGAAGTTATGGCGATATTTCGTAAAAGACTAACGAAAAGTAGAAAGTATGTAAATGAACCTGAATGTGTAAGGTTTCATAATAATGTAAGAAAATGTAGAAAACATGATTCGTGGACTCAATAACGAACGAATTCTGAGTTCTGATGACCGAATTACCGACAAACGAACGAAGAACGTTAATAACGTAAAACGAACGTAGGATGAAATTTAAGTCAATCGAATGGCATGTTAATGGATTCAGAATGAATTTTTGTCAGAGGAAAGTTAAATGTAAGATAAGGAACAAAATGGCTTTGGAACGACCTCGTTTCGAGTTATAACGAAGAAGTTACGAGATTGCAAAGTAGGCGATTTGTACGCGTTCCAACACATAGAAAAAAAATGCCGAAAAATCGAGTTTTGAATCGCACCGCAACGCCATTTGAACTAGACCGGTAGAACACGCAGCGTCTTTGGCTCCGATGATACTAATTGGAGACTTGTAGCCGCAGCCGCATCAAACCACAAAGGGGCCGCAAGCGCCATGATCTTGGGTGCATGGCAAAACCCAAAATTTAAAGAGCTTTTTATTGCTCAACTCCTGGGAAGTGTAAGGAATGATAATGAACATATAGTTCACATAATATAACACTTAATCAAGTGAATTAAACCTTTATTAAAGGTTGAATGAAAAGATTGAACGGGATTAAAAGACAAAGAATGTAAACGCAACGTACTTACGATGAACGATCGGTCTTAGTGTAACAATTCGGAATTTCAAATTGTAATATTAAATATTTATGGAATTATATAAATATTTATTTGATGTGTTTATTGTTGAAATTTTTGAATAAATATTTTGTTGATGTGATGGTTGCTAGTAAATATTTATGAATTTAAATTTATTAGATAATATTCTAAATTAATTGAATTTATAATTTAGAGAGTTGTAATATAACATGAGATGTTATATTGTTGTTTTAATTTAATAATTTAAAGTGGTATGTTAAATTATTAAATAAAGTTATAATGAAATTATAATTTTGTGAAATTTGTTAAAGTGAAATATTTATTTAAAATATAGTATTTGTAATTAATTTATTTGGTTAATGTTGGATATAGAAATCCAAATAAATAATATGTGATTATAAATTATAAAGTGAATTGTTTATTAAAATAAAATTAAAGTAGTTTAAAATTTTATTTACCCAAACAAGGCTTAAAATACTAAGTCTTTATTTTAAAGACTTTTTGCCAAACAAAGCCTTATAGCTTTTAGATTTTTGAATTTAGAATTTTTAGATAATATAAATAAAATAAATAAAATATAATTATAACCTAAGTGTTATATCTTGTAACTGATATTATAATAAGTATACTTATTATGGCTAGCCTATCAGTTTATTAGGTGGCTTTACGTGATACTGAGAAGGAGGAGAATTCAGAGAACTTGAGAGATAATTTGAGAGAAACCTAAGAATTTCATAGCAACTTCACTGTTTAGCAAGAATTAACAGGTAAATTGAAAGTATTTTCATAACCTTAGTATTACATATACATATATGTTTTAATATGATTTACGTCATGTATTTTCTATCTTCTGTGAATTCAAAGTCTCTTGAATTGTTGTATAAACTAAATTATTGCAATTGTAAGTAATTTTAATGCTAGAGTTTGTGTTTAGATAAGAATTGGTATGCTAATTACAGTTAAAAGTACGAAAAATAACTACAGTGTATATATTTCTCATATGGCTTGTGAAAGTACCAATTTTAGTGGTCAATTTGTATGTTAAACTATAAATTGAGTTTTGATTATGCTAGTCCATTAAGAAACAAAGAGAACGTAGTTTGAACGAAGTGATTTAATGTAGATTTGTGATTACAGTGTAAATTTTTGTGAAGGAACTCAAGAATGGAGTTTTTATATGAAAATATGGAATTTGAGGATTTAAATTAGTTAAAGTTTTTTTAAAATTGTTCTATGTTGATGAATATGTGAGGAAACATGTTTATGATAGTTTTATATTAATTGTATATGTTAATATTACTGTTTTGTGGGTGAAATTCATGTTTGTTGGGCTAAAAATAGAACATTGTTCTTTGCGTTTACGGTTCTGTTCGTTCAGGCACCAGCCAGCAATTGCTACCTGGTGTTAAGCTAGAAAACGGCCCAAATTGCCACGGTCCTGAGAGCTTAGGTATGGCGAATCGCACCATACCAATCCGAGACGGTGGTTTCGCTCATTGTTGTTTGCAGATCTTGAATAATTCTTTATAACTTGGTCTAATGATGTGTTAATGTAATAAACATTTAATATTGAGGTAAAAACATAACCGTGTCATGTCATTGATAATTTCAAAGTTGTAAAACAATTTATAAGTTATGAATGTGATATGTTAGAACTTAGTGATCACAATGAATGGTCGATAAATGTTGTGAAGTTAGCACTCGGAGTTTCTGAAATGTAGTTTCTAAAATGTATATGGTCAAGAAAGACTTGAACTAAAATAACAAGTCAAACTAGAAGATGGTGTTATTTTGATACGTGAATGTTAGTATGTCTAATTGATTGTGGTTCTAAAACTATGTTTAGGTTAACGTAAGTTTTAATATTATAGCTTACGCTTGAGGCAAGTTTCTAAACCTTATATTTTTATATTGAGCAAGTTTCTTACTCTAAATTTTAATTAAGCAAATTCTTGTATTCCTAATCATTATTTGAGCAAGCTATAACTATAACTTTATTCGAACAAGTTTTGAATTCCAATAGTTATTGATATATTCTAACTTGTTTATTGTTAGACAAGTTTATTTAATGTCATTCTTGTATTTTGAATGCAATTTCTTGAATTCCAATTCCTAATGTCGAATTGTCTTATTTCAATTACTTGGCATAAGTTATTCTCATAATGAGCAAGTTTTACTTTTAGCTTGCTATTACTTAATATATATTCAATAATTCATAGCCCTAGCTTAATATTATTCAAGCAAGGTTTATTCTTATTCAATACTTATGCTTTGTGGTTGTTTCTAAGCATGAGTTCAATATATAGTTGGTTCGCTTACGATTATTCATTGTTCCATATTATGTTGTTAGCGATCAACTGTAGTGTTATCAAACTTTTTTGATTCAACTAATCCTTTAGTTGATGTTCGTTAAATTCTAAATTACCTTAAAGCTTATCAAAACCAAACTTTCTTTGGTGCGAACTTATACTCTAAAACTGAGAAGAACAACCCTATTATTGGGGATAATTTACGCATAGCGTTGAAATGTTTGTGCACAATACATTGTACGAAGGGCTGATCCCCCTAAGTACGAGGAGTCCCTATAGTCTTATGACTGTCAAAGTTTAAGTTGAAAGATTACTTATAACTATGGACATAGTTCGTGGTCTTATGACCCTCAATTAAGTATTTCATGATTCTGATTATCATTGATAAAACATTTTGTTCATTTTCATTGTTCTTATTATTTGGCAGTGGTTGCAAAGTTTTATTCATTATCATTTCAAGTGAGCTTTGTTTGCTCACTCTTGCTTATATAACTATTATAGCTAAAGTAGAGAAGGTCGACGTACCTAGCACCAGTAAAGGGAAAGGAAAGATTAACAAGTATTGAAGACTTGTAATATGTTGACATTTTTATTGTCAGACTTTATTTGAATTATTGTAATACAGATTAATTAATTTTCTGAATATGAATGTTTGTACTTAAAGGTTAGATAACCTAGGAGATTTTATTAATGTAATCCTTTAATGGGAAGGTTTATTATCTAATTTTATTATGATTGAGTAGTTAGATGTGAATGTTTTTATTAAGTGAACACTAAATCCTGTGGGAATGAAGTACCTGGATTTGGGGGTGTCACAAGTTGATATCAAAGTCTTAGGTTATGAACCTTAGGTGGGGGGAAAATCCTTAGGAAGTAACATTTGAAAAGATAGTGATGATAAACTCTTACCGAGTTTTAAGGAAGAAGTAATAAAACACTTATATGCTTATGCGATTACAACTTATGTGCTCGTGAGTGTCGAGTAGTAATGATTAATAATTAAAACTTAAAAATTTTGTTGCAAGGATGACTAATGTCTGGGAATCCAGTCAGGCTAGGGAGGAAGTACCTCAGATGCCTAGAGAAGAGGAGTCTCGTGACATTCAGGTGGTTTGGGAACAACTACTTCCACGGGAGTCATGTCCGTTGGTCATAGTGGTTGAAGATGAGGATAATGATGTGAAACGGATGAGGAAGATCCCGTGGAGCTGCCACAGTCAAATGAGGATGACGAGGATGAGGAGGAAGAGATTCCACAGAACTCGATAGCTGCTCGTATGTACGATGAAGTCTACGATCGCAATGTGGAACTTCAGGATACCATCGAGGAGTTGGAGGAGATAGTAGATGAGCAACAGACCTTGATGGCACAAAAGGTTGATGAGATCTAAGACCGAGATGAATGTCTGACTAATGTCGAAGAAAAGTTGGTCCACACTGAAGAAGAGAATGAACAAATGACAGCGGAGATCGCAGAACTGAAGAACAAGCTGAGGGAAGAGTTTACTAAGAGGGCAAGAGACGAAGACGCATACGAGGAAGCTTATCAATGAGCCTGAATAGCAGAGAGAGACGCACAAGCAAAGAGGATGAAGATGGAGGAGATGAATAACGTATTCAACACCATGATTAATCGAGCTTAAGATCGGGTCATGGGTTATCCTATTCAGTCCGAGACGCTGCCATCATTCATATTAGATCGCAAAATAATGTTCCGAATCATGGAGGAAGAGCGTCGTAAGGCTACACAGTATCTTAGTAGGACATCGTAGGGAATGTACTTGTTATGCGATTAATAAAATGTTAAATAATATATAAATCCCAAGTGTTATGTAACCTATGGGATATGATGATGATTTTATCCTGAAACTTTAGTACTTCAAGAAAGTAATGTAAATAGAAGTGATGATATTGTTCTTATGTTTTTAGAAAGATTATGAATGAATAAAGTTATTATTTTATTTTATTCAAAGTGTTATGTGTTATGTGATGATTTCTTTTATGAGATGCAAGCTAATTAGAAAATACTTAAAAGAAATTTAGTAATAATCTAATGAGTGTATTTTAATAGAAAATGCCTCCAAGACGTCAACCACGACAAAGAACCACTGATTGAACCACCAATGACGACAATGTTAATGCTAACCTAGTTCAGCAGCTGGTGACGTTACTGACGGGTGCACTGCAGAATCAACCGCGGAATCAAGCTACAACGTTTAATAACTTCAAGGCGGTTGGACCACCAGAATTCCGCGCGTCCATGAATCCAGTTGAGGCACAGACCTGGATCATGGAGGTAGAGAAAGTATTCGATGTTGCGAGAGTAGGGGAGGATCAGAAGACTGCTTTTGTAACATTCATGTTGAAAGCAGAGGCTAGTTATTGGTGGCAGGCCAATAAAACTCAAGGAGGTCAAGGGGTTATGACTTAGGATAGGTTTAAATAGATATTCTTCGAGACTTATTTCCCAAAGAGTTCGAAGAGTCAGCTAGAGGTACAATTTTTAGAACTGAAGTAGGGTACGATAACAGTATCGGAATATGCCACAAAATTCAACGAGTTGACGAGGTTTGCGCCATATCAAGTCAGCATAGATGAACGCAAGGCTAAGAGATTTGAGTAGGGACTGAAACCCTTGTTATACAGTAGGGTCTCCCTGTTCAAGCTGAAGACATTTGCAGCAGTAATGGAGAAGGCAATTCTCGTTGAAGGTGGAGGTGAGGCAGTAACGAAGTTTAATCAAGAGTAGAAAAAGAAGAAGAATGAAGTGGAGGTCAAGAATGGTGGTAGTGGTAGTGGGAATGGAAACAATAACCTGAAGAAAAAATGGAATGGAAATGTGAGTGCTGGAAATCAGCAGGGTAACCAGCAGAATAAGAAGTTCAAAGCATGTGCTACATGCGGGAAGTTTCATAAAGGTATATGCTTAATGGGGAAACATGTATGCTTTAACTATGGCCAAAAGGGTCACATCGCCCCAAATTGCAATCAACACAAGAAGAATGTTTACTTCAATGTGGGTCCAAGGATCACTTTGCTCGTGAGTGCCTTAAGAAGAAGGCTGGAGAGACAGTAGGAAGCAAGGGAGGTAGCAGTGGAGGTACATGGGCCATTGCTGGACCAACGACATCAAACAAACCCACATCCAGAACCTTCAACGTTACTGTGCAAGATACTGTGCAATCGAAGGATGTGGTGTCAGGTATTAGTTGATGATATTGATATTGATATTGATGATATTGATGCTTATGTATTATTTGATTCGGGTGCTACTTGTTCGTTTATATCTGATGAATTTGCTAAGAGGTTAGGATTGCCTAGTGAAAAATTGAATTTCCCTTTAAACATAGAAATTACGAATAAGGAAGTAATTAATGTTAGGTTCGTATACAAGAACTGTAAGGTGAATATTAAGGGGAATATCATGATGGTAGATTTAATTTCGATTAGACTTGGAGAGTTTGATGTTATTTTGGGAATGGATTGGCTGTTCAATTATGGAGCAGTAATTGATTGCCAAAAGAAATGTATAAACCTTATGACTCCATCAAAGGTAGTTCTCTATGGTAGCAAATCTCCTAGACAAATGAGATGTCTGACGATTATGCAGGACAAGAAGTTGTTGAGTCAAGGCTGTGTGGGTTATTTAGCTTACATAGTCGATACTCAGAAGAAGGGTGTGAAACTGGAAGAGATACCAGTGGTTAGGGAATTTGTAGATGTGTTTCCGGAGGATTTGCCAGGACTTCCGCCTGACCGAGAGATTGAGTTCGTGATCGAGTTAGCACCAGGAACAACACCGATATTGAATGCCCCGTACAGAATGGCTCCGATAGAGATGAAGGAACTGATGGTACAATTGCAAGAACCGTTAGATAACAAGTATATTCAACTAAGCGTATCACCGTGGGGAGCGCCGGTGTTATTCATGAAGAAGAATGATGGGTCGATGCGTCTTTGCATTGATTATAGAGAATTAAACAAAGTCACTATTAAGAATAAATATCCATTGCCAAGAATAGATGACTTGTTTGATCAATTGAAGGGTGCTAGATATTTCTCAAAAATAGATTTGAGAAATGGATATCACCAATTGAAAGTAAGGAAGGAGGATGTACCAAAGACGGAATTCAGAACTCGATATTGACATTACGAGTTTCTGGTGATGTCTTTTGGTTTGACCAATGCCCCTGCTGCATTCATGGATTTGATGAACATGGTGTTTAAATAATTCTTAGACAAGTTTGTGGTAGTATTTATCGACGACATTCTGGTGTATTCTAAAACTTAATAAGAACACGTAGAACATTTACGTTTGACGTTAGAGACACTAAGAAAGGAAAAGTTGTACGCGAAATTCTCTAAGTGCGAATTTTGGTTAAATCGAGTACAATTTTTGGGACATGTGATTGACAAAGATGGGATTTAAGTGGATCCATCAAAAGTTAAAGCCGTAATCAATTGGGAACAACCAAGAACACCATCGGAAGTGAGGAGTTTCTTGGGACTGGCCGGTTATTATAGAAGGTTTATTCAAGATTTTTCCAAGATAGCCACTCCGTTAACAAATTTGACAAGGAAAGCTGTAAAATTTGTTTGGACGGAAAAGTTTGAAGAGAGTTTTCAAGATTTGAAGAAGAAGTTAAGTATGGCACCTGTGTTGTCATTACCAGATAATACGAAAAACATTATGGTGCATAGTGATGCCTCACATAAAGGATTGGGTTGTGTTCTTATGCAGAACGGCAAGGTTATTGCATATCTATCAAGACAGCTGAAGGACTATGAGAAAGGGTATCTGACTCATGATTTAGAGTTGGCTGCAGTAGTATTTTCTCTGAAGATATGGAGACAATATCTCTATGGAGAGAAATGTGAGATCTACACAGATCATAAGAGTCTAAAGTATATTTTCACTTAGAAGGACCTGAACATGAGTCAAAGAAGATGGATGGAATTGATAAAAGATTACAATTGTGAGATCTTTTATCATCCAGGCAAAGTGAATGTGGTTGCAGATGCTTTAAGTAGGAAAGGTTGGGAAAAGTTAATGCTATTAACCACTCAGGAGGAACTTATTTCAGCAATGACAAAGCTATAGTTGGAAATAAAATTTCCAAAAGAATCCGATGAACGACTATTCCAGATAGAAGCTAGTCCAATTTTTGTGGACAAATTTAAGAATGCTCAACTACAAGATGAAGAATGTGGAAGGATCAAAGAGAAAGTGGTTGAGGGTAGTGATGCAAAATACAAGATCGATACCGAAGAGTTACTAAGGTTCGAGGGAAGAATTTGGGTTCCAGCAGTACCAGAGATTAAAGACGAAATCTTGACCGAAGCTCATAACTCAAGATATTCGATTCATCCGGGAAATATAAAAATGTATCAAGATTTTTGGCGATATTTTTGGTAGCCAAATATGAAGAGAGACGTTGCAGAATGCGTTGCAAAGTGCTTGACATGTCAGAGAGTGAAGGCCGAGCATCAAAGACCAAGTGGATTACTTCAGCCATTGGAAATACCGGAATGGAAGTGGGAGCATATCACAATGGATTTTGTTGTAGGTCTTCCAATAACTCAGAAAGGATACGATGCGATATGGGTGATAGTGGATAGATTAACAAAATCATCACACTTTTTGCCCATAAAGATTAGATTTAATCTTGATCAGCTGGCAAAACTATACGTCAAAGAGATCGTATCGAGACATGGAATTCCAGTGTAAATAGTATCAGATAGAGATCCGAGATTCACATCAAATTTTTGGAAGAAACTGCAAGAATGCATGGGAATGCTATTGAGGATGAGTACAACATATCACATGCAAACTGATGGGCAAAGGGAACGAACAATCCAGACGTTAGAAGATATTCTTAGAGCGTGCATCATGGATTTCAAAGGAAACTGCGACGATCATTTACCGTTGGTAGAATTCGCCTATAATAACAGTTACCACGCAAGCATAGGCATGCCGCCTTATGAAGCATTATACGGCAGGAAGTACAGAACTTCACTGTGCTGGGATGAAGTCGGTGAACGCCAATTATTAGGACCAGAATTGGTTGAACATACTGTTGAGGTTGTCAAACTCATCAGAACAAGATTGGTAGCTGCTCAAGACAGATAGAAGGAGTATGCTGATCAACACAGGAAGAATCGCGAATTTGAAGTATGAAATTTCGTTTTCCTAAAAGCTTCTCCTCGGAAGGGGAAAATTCATTTTGGCAAGAAAGGAAAGCTCAACCCAATGTTTATTGGACCTTTCGAGATACTACGAAGAGTGGGAGAAGTGGCTTAAGAGGTAGCTTTACCTCCAGAATTAGAACATGTGCACAATGTTTTTCATGTGTCGGTGTTGCGACCATATAAACCCGATTACAAGCATGTGATCGAGTATGAACCATTGTAGTTCAGTAAAGATTTATCTTATAAAGAGATTCCTATCCAGATTGTCGACAGGAAAGAACAAGTGCTCAGGAATAAAGTGATACCTTCTGTGAAGGTGATATGGAGAAACCACAATGTTGAAGAGGCTACGTGGGAACTCGAATCTGAAATGATAAAAAAATTACCCTGAGTTATTTGTTTAATCGGTGTCTTCAATTCTGGGGACATAATCTTTGTAAGAAGAGGAGAATGTGATGATTTGATTGTTTGAGTTATGATTCTGGGGACAGAATCCTTGTAAGGAGGGAATGATGTAACAATCCGGAATTTCAAATTGTAATACTAAATATTTATGGAATTATATAAATATTTATTTGATGTGTTTATTGTTGAATAAATATTTTGTTGATGTGATGGTTGTTAGTAAATATTTATGAATTTAAATTTATTAGATAATATTCTAAATTAATTGAATTTATAATTTAGAGAGTTGTAATATAACATGAGATGTTATATTGTTGTTTTAATTTAATAATTTAAAGTGGTATGTTAAATTATTAAATAAAGTTATAATGAAATTATAATTTTATGATATTTGTTAAAGTGGAATATTTATTTAAAATATAGTATTTGTAATTAATTTATTTGGTTAATGTTGGATATGGAAATCCAAATAAATAATATGTGATTATAAATTATAAACTGAATTGTTTATTAAAATAAAATTGAAGTAGTTTAAAAATTGATTTACCCAAACAAGGCTTAAAATACTAAGTCTTTATTTTAAAGACTTTTTGCCAAACAAAGCCTTATGGCTTTTGGATTTTTGATTTTTTAATTTTTAGATAATATAAATAAAATAAAGTAATTAATAAATAAAATATAATTATAACCTAAGCGTTATATCTTGTAACTGATATTATAATAAGTATACGTATTATGGCTAGCCTATCAGTTTATTAGGTGGCTTTACGTGATACTGAGAAAGAGGAGAATTCAGAGAACTTGGGAGAGAATTTGAGAGAAACCTAAGAATTTCACAGCAACTTCAGTGTTTAGCAAGAATTAACAGGCAAATTGAAGGTATTTTTATAACCTTAGTATTACATATACATATATGTTTTAATATGTTTTACGTCATGTATTTTCTATCCTCTGTGAATTCAAATTCTCTTGAATTGTTGTATAAACTAAATTATTGCAATTGTAAATAATTGTAATACTAGAGTTTGTGTTTAGATAAAAATTTGTATGCTAATTACAGTTAAAAGTACGAAAAATAACTACACTTTATATTTCTCATATGGCTTGTGAAAGTTTCTTACTCTAAATTTTAATTAAGCAAATTCTTGTATTCCTAATCATTATTTGAGCAAGCTATAACTATAACTTTATTCGAACAAGTTTTGAATTCCAATAGTTATTGATATATTCTAACTTGTTTATTGTTAGACAAGTTTCTTTAATGTCATTCTTGTATTGTGAATGCAATTTCTTGAATTCCAATTCCTAATGTCGAATTGTCTTATTTCAATTACTTGACACAAGTTATTCTCATAATGAGCAAGTTTTACTTTTAGCTTGCTATTACTTAATATATATCCAATAATTCATAGCCCTAGCTTAATATTATTTAAGTAAGGTTTATTGTTATTCAATACTTATGCTTTGTGGTTGTTTCTAAGCATGAGTTTAATATATAGTTGGTTCGCTTACGATTATTCATTGTTCCATATTATGTTGTTAGTGATCAACTATAATGTTATCAAACTTTGTTGATTCAACTAATCCTTTAGTTGATGGTCGTTAAACTCTAAATTAACTTGAATCTTATTCAAACCAAATTTTCTTTGGTGCAGACTTGTACTCTAAAACTGAGAAGAACAACCCTATTATAGGGGATAATTTACGAATAGCATTGAAATATTTGTGCACAATACATTGTACGAAGGGTTGATCCCCCTAAGTACGAAGAGTCCATATAGTCTTATGACTGTTAAAGTATAAGTTGAAAATTACTTATAACTATGGACATAGTTCGTGGTCTTATGACCCTCACTTAAATATTTCATTATTCTGATTATCATTGATAAAACATTTTGTTTAGTTTCATTGTGCCTATTATTTGGCAGTGGTTGCAAAGGTTTATTCATTATCATTTCAAGTGAGCCTTGTTTGCTCACTCTTGTTTATATAACTATTACAGCTAAAGTAGAGAAGGTCGACGTACCTAGCACACGTAAAGGGAAAGGAAAGATGAACAAGTATTGAGGACTTGTAATATGTTGACATTTTTATTGTTAGACTTTATTTGAATTATTGTAATAAAGATTAATTAATTTTCAGCATATGAATGTTTGTACTTACAGGTTAGATAACCTGGGAGATTTTATTAATGTAATCCTTTAATGGGAAGGGTTGTTATCTAATTTTATTATGATTAAGTAGTTAGATGTGAATGTTATTATTAAGTGAACACTAAATCCTGTGGGAATGAAGTACCTGGATTTAGGGGTGTCACACTTAGCATACCATGAACCATATGACTTCGACATTAAGAAAGGATGATTCATGAGCGAGATTTTTGTAATTTAATTCTTAATATTTATTGAAGTAGATAAATATTTTCGATGATTTAATTATTAGATTAAATAATTAATTGATAAATTGATTGTGGTAGATTAATTTAATTATATGTAGATTACATTTATTAAATTAATGATGGAAATTTTATTATTGTTACATTTAGTATAATATGGAGAATTATGTGAGCTTATTGTATTAAAAGAAATATTTAATAAGCCTAATGTTATTTTAATTAATTTAATTATTAATTAGAGAGTTAATAATTTGACATTATTTATTAATGAGAAATTTAATTATGTGACTATGTGAATTTATGAGAATTTATTATATTTTATTTAAAGTAAATTAAATAAGATATTGATTTATTTTATAAAAGGAGTGTGACATTATTTAACTATAGTATAAGAGGTTTTATTAAATTAATGGGGTATAAGCTTTTAAAATGATAGCCAAACATGGCCTTAGTGGGAGTTGAGGAAGTTACCCATGGTGGGAATTGACCACAACAACGTCGATTCCTTCCTTTATTATTATTATTATCGTATTCTTCTTCTCTCTTCATTTCTAAGTTCTACAAGGAAATCACAGAGAGAGAGAGAATTAGAATTTGAGAGAATTGTTAGTTGTTTGATTAATTGAGAAAGTTCATCTCTTTTATCTACACTAAAGGCATGAGTAATCTCCTCCTTCCCAAATTTTAAATTACGTATTAAAGTTTTTATAAAAATGGCTTTCATTCATCTGTAAAGTCTCTGTAATTGGGAAATTGTGTTGTTATATGGATATATGTAATAATTAAGAGTAGTATATATATATATTTTATATATATATATATATATATATATATATTGCATGATTCCCTATCATCGGTTTCATTATATTACAAGTATATGATTGCTTCAAAATTACGAGTTTGGGTTATGGCCATATGGCCCTTATCGTAAATTTAATGTGTCAAACATAAATGTTTTTATAAAATTCCCACTCTTATTTGATTATGCATGTTATTTACGAAGAGACCAAACCTTAAATGAGCGGATTGATTGTTATAACGAATCAAGTAGTGTTAAAATTTTATGTTTTTGTTCAAAATCTTCAAGAACACAAAAAACATTGAAATTTATATATTTTAATCTGTAATTATGTGTTTTAATGGGTTAAAATCATTCTATAGATGTTGAGTAATGTTTATATCTGAATTCTAACATGTGGGTATGATTAAATTAGTGTGTAGTAAAAATAAGAAAAATTGGTTTTTTGGCATGTTTGCGCAATTTTTGTGAATTGAAGAATCAGTTTAGATTTTGAAATCATGCATGCCATGACATGATCTCATGCTTATATGTAAGGCATGCGCATGCTTATTGCACATCTTAGCCATGACATGAAAGCCATGCAAATGCTTGTATGACGAAGACTTAGTACAGTGGTGCCATATGACTCTCTCTCGAAAATTCGAAATGAATTATTTTTTTAAATGTTAAGTCTAGCAATGTGTTAGTAACTTAATGTAATGAACATATAAAATATGTTAGAAGTATAATGAGATATTAAAATAGATACTTAACATGTAAATAACATAATTGCATGTGGATTGAATTATGAAATACATAAGTAGCTTATTATTCATGAAGTGTAATTATGTGACAATAAGTGTGATATTTGACTAAGTATAGTCATAACCAAAGTTTAGAAAAAAGAATGAATTTATGATGGTTAATTATATTATAATTAACTAGAGTTGTGAATGTAAATGATATGTAGGATTTAAATCAAAGAAGCGAGTTTAATTAAAGTGTAATACTACATGCGAGGCAAGTTTCCTACCCCTACTTGTTATCATTGTTCAAGTTTATTATTTACCTTGAGTAAATTCTCATTACTATTATTCAAGTTTGAATTGTTATATTAAAGATTTATTATCCTTTCAAAGTATGAATTTGTTATACAATATTTGTTCTATTGTATACTTCTTGAGATTATTATTCAATTTGAATATCATTATTGTTGAACCTTGTTAGACTAGTGAACCTTATTGATTCGACTAGTCCATAGTTGATGAACGTTCTAAATTTAGAACCCTTATTGAATTATCAAACCAAACTTCCTTTGAGTGTGCGGACTCGAATGTCATTTGAGATGAACAACCACGCAAAAGGATTTACTTATCGTTAGCGTTAAGATATTGTGCATGCATATATGGTACTAAGAAATTTGATCCCCTAAAGTATGAGTAGAAAGGTCCATAGTCTTTATGGTATTAAAGGTTTCAAGTATAACCCTTGATAACCTGGGACATAGTTCAAGGTCTTATGACCCTCGAAATCTTTTGATTCTTGTTATTCATTCTTGATTCAAAAGTTGAGCTTTTATTTGAAGTTATTATTTCTCTCGCATGTTATTATTCATTGTTATATTGTTATACTTGTGGGCAATCGTGCTCACTCTTGCGTAATAATAACATTGCGATTAAAACGAAAAAGAAGACGAACCTTCACTAGTAAAAAAGCAAGGAAAGCTTAGCAAGTAATGAAGATTGATTATTTATGTGATGTAATTAGAATTGATGTTACTTAAGACTTATTGTTTATATTTCCATACGGATGTTTTAAGGTTAGTTTAACACAGGATTTATTATTATTATTAGGATGTTGTAACCCTTAAGGGAAGATTTTATTTCTATCTATTGCATGGTTTGCATTTATTATGGGTAGATAGATAGATGATATTTATCTGATGAACACCAAATCCAGTGGAATTGAAGTACCCGGATTTGGGGTGTCTGAAGTTGGTATCAAAGTTGTAGGTTATGAACCTTAGGTGGGGGACCAACCTTAGGTAGTAGCCTTATAGAAAGAACATAGTGATGGAAAACTCTTATCGAGTTCTAGGAAATGAATTTTTGTAATTCATTAAAGATAATAAAAGACTTTATGTGCTTATGTGTTAAATTATGTGCTCACTAGTACAACTTAGTAACTAAAACTCAAAATTTTGTTGTCAGGATGTCTGACATTGGAGGAACTAGTCGAGCGGGGAGGAGGAACCCAGAGTACCTCTGAGTACCTCTGAGGAGGAGGAGCCAGAGAGACATTCATGTCGTTAGGGAGCAGTTAGTGCAGAGAGTCGTCTCCATTGATCACCAGATTGTTGTTGGTCGGGAGCATGAACTGAGGCAGATCTGAGGAGGATCTGAGGAGAATTTGACGAGGAAGAGGAAGAAGAGGAGTTTCCGACATTCCATTGATCTTTGAGATGTACGACACATTATCTGACCAAGTAAGCATGGGAGTTTCTGAGAGATGATGTGTCTGAGGATCATTGGCGGAGCTATTATTGATTGATTACTCTCGAAAGAGAAGGAGAGAGAGATTTTGACTCTTCACTCACATTTGGGAAATGTAGAATGGGATTTGGTCCATGAGAAAGGTCAAACCAGAAGATAAGACCCCGAGAGAGATAGAAAAGTTGAAGAAGGATCAAGAAGAGAGTTGAGAGAGGCTTGCCATAGAGAGAGGAAATTTGGGTAAGAGAGTCACGTCGTCTTGATCTTTGAGAAGAAGATGGTCGTCATGCAAAGAAAGGCAAAGCTTGGAGAGACATACTCTACACTTAATCATGCGATGGATGAGGCCCAGGATCGAGTTTTGAGGTACCCCATCCGGTTCGAAGGACTTCCATCGTACATCTTTGGATCGCGCGGGACGATGTCTCGTATCATGGAAGAGGGCGTGGCAAGGCTATTGACACCTTGATGAGACGGTGATATAATTTGTTTAATTATGTGAAAGACTTAGTTAGTTTTTTTTATATGTAAATTCGATGTGTTTATGAGCGAAGGAATATTTTAATATTTAAATCTGTGTAGATTCTTTATCTCGAGGATAGATGATGTAAATAGCGGTTATCTTTATCGTTTGATGTTAAAACTTTTAGTTTGAATTAAATATATTAAGTTGTTTGAGATGATGTGTTAAATGATTATATTAAATTGTTGAGTTAAGTCTTAACTATTTAGAGAATTTAATAGAGATTTAATAAGCATATATATTCTTAGTAGAAATATATTGCGCCAAGAAGAAGACAACAACGTCAACTTGACTCGGGAAGAGTCGACAAATAACAACAATAATGCCGATGCTAATCCATTGCAACAATTGGTTAACTTCTTATTTGGAGCAATGAATAATCAACCTCAAGCTCCACCAAATACTACGTTTAAAAGATTTCAAAGGCGGTGGGGACCGCGAATTTAAAGGTTCCATGAAACGATCGAGGCTCAAGCGTGGGTTATGGAAATGGAGAAAGGTTTTCGGCGTTGCTAGGGTTAGAAGACGAGAAGACCGCTTTTGCAACATTTATCTTTGAAGTCTGAAGCTAGCTATTGGTGGCAAGCAAACAAAGTTCGTGGAGGTGAAGGTGTAATTACTTGGGAGAGATTTAAAGAAATGTTTTTGAGATGTACTTTGACCGACTCACGAGAACGGATGGAGGTTCAATTTCTAGAATTGAAGCGAGGGAAATATGGCGTACTGATTATGCGGCTAGATTCAACGAGTTAGCGAGAGTTACCCGTATATCAAGTACTGCAGACGAGAGAAAAGCGAGAAGATTGAACAAGGACTAAAGCCTTGGGTATATATAAAAAGTATCAATGTTTGAGATAAACACTTTTCTTTGGAGTCTTGGAAAAGGCCATCCTCATTTGAAGGTGGAAGCGATCACGGTGACCAAGTATAATCAAGATCGAAGAAGAAGAAGAAGAGTGAAGGTGAAGTAAATAACAAAGGCTAGTGGGAGTAGTGGCAGGAGGTGGAAATTTTAATCGAAGAGAAAGGTGGAATGACAACTCATCATTGGGAATCAACAAGGTAGTGAGGAAGAAAAAGAATCGAAGCATGCGACACTGCGGGAAAGCTCATCTGGGAGTTTGTATGAAAGGAAAAAGAGTGTGCTACAATTGTGGTCGGGAAGGCCACATAGCACCTAAGCTTATCTAAACCAAAGAAGGGTGCTTGTTTCACTTGTGGTTGAAGGACCATCTGGCGAAGGCTATCCTAAGAAGGGATCGGGAGGGTCGGGATTAGGAGAAGCAGGAAACAACGGTGGAAATGCCTTAACTATCAGGACCAACCGCAACAAACCAAATAAAGCCTGCGGGACTTTCAACATGGCGGTGCGAGGATGCGATTCGATCTCGTGATGTGGTGTCGGTATCATTCCGATCAATAAAATTAATGCTTATGTTTTATTTGATTAAGGGTGCTACTTATTCCTTTATATCAGATGACTTTGCTAAGAATTTAGATTTGCCTAAGGATGAATTGGATTACCCATGAACATAGAAATTGCGAATAGAGAAATAATCCTATTGAAAATGCGTATAAGAAGCTGTAGAGTGGATATTAAGGGTAATATCATGAGCGTAGATCTTATCCTATTCGACTTGGGGAATTTGGCGTTATTTTGGGAATGGATTGGTTATTCAATTACTGGAGTTTGTAATTGATTGCCAAAAAAGCGTATTAACCTTATGACCCGTCAAAGGTTGTGTTTTATGGTAGCAAGTCGCCTGAACAAGCGAGTTGTCAGCGATGATGCGGGCGAGGAAGTTATTAAGACAAGGTTGTGTAGGATACTTAGCTTACATAGTCGACGATCGAAAAGAGAATCGAAGGTAGAAGAAATACCGATTGTGAAGGACTTCATCGGCGTATTTCAGACGATTTGCGGGACTTCCACGGGATAGAGGTAGATTTCGTGATCGATTTGGCGCGGAAGCTGCTCAATATCGAAGGCACCATCTTAGAATGGCACCGATGAGATGAAAGAACTAATGGTACAACTACTAAATTATTGGACAAGAAGTACATTCAATAGAGGCGTATATCGTGGGGGGATGTAGGTGTTATTTGTGAAAAAAAGAAGGATGGATCGATGCGACTCTGCATTGACTCTGAGAGAAGCTGAATAAGGTCACGATTAAAACAGATATCCATTCACAGGATCGATGACTGTTTGATCAATTGAAGGGGCGAGATACTTTTCAAGATAGACTTGAAGCGGTTATCATCAAGCTGAAGGTGAGGCGGAGGATGTCTAGAAGGCGGCGTCGAGAGCGCGATATGGTCACTCTCTGAATTTTTAGTAATGTCGTTTGGTCTTACGAATGCTCTGCGGCATTTATGGGACTAATGAATGGTGTGTTCAAGCCGTTTTTGGACAAGTTAAGTAGTGGTATTTATAGATGACATTTTGGTTTATTAGAAAACCAAGGAAGAACATGAAGAGCATTTGAGATTAACATTGGAAGTATTGAGAAGGAAAAGTTGTATGCGAGTTTTGAAATCAGAATTTTGGATTGAGCGAGTACAATTTCTTGAGCGCGTGATCGATAAAAATGGAATTTGGTAGATCCATCAAAAGTCGAAATCAGTGATTATTAATTGGGATCGGTGAGAAGCGCCGTCGAAGTAAGAAGTTTTCTTGGATTGGCGGGATATTATAGAAGGTTCATTCAAGACTTTTCCAAGATCGCAACTCCATTATGAATTTAACTCGAAAAGTTGTGAAATTTGTTTGGACGGAGAAGTGTGAGAAAGTTTTCAAGAATTGAAGAAGAGGTTGAGTCGACACTTTTGTGTTATCTCTTAGGACGATCTGATGAAATTTTTTGTTGTTTATAGTGATGCGTCGCATAAAGGACTTGGTTGTGTCTTGATGCAAAAAGCAAAGTCATTGCGTATGCATCACGACAATTGAAGGATTACGAGAAAGGATATCAGGCCATGACTTGGAGTTAAGCTGCGGTTGTTTTTGCTTTGAAAATTTGGAGCACTTCTCTACGGGGAGAAGTGTGAAATATATCACGGACCACAAAGAGTGCGAAATATATTTTTACGGAAGGATTTGAATATCGTCAAAGAAGATGGTTGGAATTAATTAAGGATTACATTTGTGAGATTTTATACCATCGGGTAAAGCAAATGTGGTTCTTCGAGCGCCTTAAGTAGAAAGGGTCGTGAGAAATTGATGATGTTATTTGCTCGGGAGGGCTAATTTAGAAAATGAAAGCTGGAGTTGGAAGTGAAGTATCCTATGGAGATTGATGAGAAGCTATTTAGGATGCAATCTGGTACAACTCTCTTAGATAAAGTAAAGGAGGCTCGACTTGGGGATGAAGAATAAAAAAAAGGTGACAAAGAAGATATCTGAAGGATGAGGCACCGAAGTTTAAGATGGATAAGGAAGAATCTTTGAGATTTTGAGTAGAATTTGGGTACCTTGATTACAAGAGATTAAGGAAGACATTTTGAGTGAGGCTCATAGTTCACGATATTGATTCACCACTGGTAGTACCAAGATGTACCAAGATCTTTGACAACATTTACGGTGGCGAATTTGAAAGCGTGATGTTGTTGAGAATGTGTTGCCAAGTGTCGACACTGTCGAGAAAGTAAAAGCGAGAACATCGGAGACCAAGTGGATTGCTACAACCGTTGGAGATCCCGAGAATGGAAATGGGAACATATTACAATGGACTTCGTGGTTGGCCTTGAAGCGACTCGAGAAAGGCTACTGACGCGATATGGGTTATCGTTAATGAAGTGATGAAATCCGCACACTTCCTTAGATCAAAATCGATTCAACTTAGATCGGTTGGCGAGGTTATCGTAAAAGAGATTGTTTTGAGGCACGAGTGCCGGTGTCAATTGTTTTTTGATAGAGATCCGCGCTTTACATTGAATTTACGGAAGCGTCTTGAGAATGCATGGGTATGCAATTGCGAATGAGTCTGACATACCACCCTCGAAGACAGACAGAATGAAGCGAAAGAACGATTAGGACATTAGAAGATATGCTAAGAGCTTATGTGATGGACTTTAAAGGAAATTGGGATGATCACCTCTAGAATTAGTAGAGTTCGGCTACAACAACAGTTACCACGCTAGTATTGGCATGCCGCCTTATGAAGCGTTATCTGGTGAAAGTGAGAACTCCACTTTATTGGGATGAAGTTGGCGAAAGGCAATTGCTAGGGCCAAAATTGAGTACAATGAGACAATGAGAAATAGTCAAAGTTATCAGAAACACATTGGTAGCGACTCAAGATAGAGCGAGCGGAAGAAATCTGTTGATCCACATCGTAAAAATATCGAATTTGAATCGGTAGTTATGTTTTCTTGAAGGTCTCTCCTTGGAAGGGAAAGATCGAGTTAGGAAAGAAAGGAAATTGAGCCCAAGATTCATTGGACCATTTGAAGTATCTTTGAGAAGAATCGGAGAAGTTTGCGTATGAGGTAGCCCTACCTCCGGCACTCGAGAATGTCCATGCGTCTTCCATGTTTACATTTACGACCCTACAAACCCGATTACAAGCATGTAATTGAATACGAACCCTACATTTTGAAAAGACTTATCTTCTGAAGAAATTCACTATTCAAATTGTCGATGAGAAAAGAACAAGTTCTAGAAATAAAGTAATACCTTACATTAAGGTAATTTGGAGGAACCACAATATTTGAAGAAGCTACGTGGGAACTCGAAGAGAATATGATGAAGAATTACCCTCATTTATTTACTTAATTATGTGTAAAGCGATTACGGGGACAAAATCTTTGTAGGGGGGGGGAGAATGTAGCAGGTTGAATTTATTGAGTCGTGATTAAGGGGACGAGAATCCTTTTAAGGGGAAAGATGTGATGAGCGAGATTTTTGTAATTTAATTCTTAATATTTATTGAAGTAAATAAATATTTTTGATGATTTAATTATTAGATTAAATAATTAATTGATCTGATTGATTGTGGTAGATTAATTTAATTATATGTGTTACATTTATTAAATTAATGTGGAGAATTTTATTATCGAAGTATGTCATTATGTGAGCTTATTGTATTAAAAGAAATATTTAATAAGCCTAATGTTATTTTAATTAATTTAATTATTAATTAGAGAGTTAATAATTTGACATTATTTATTAATGAGAAATTTAATTATGTGACTATGTGAATTTATGAGAATTTATTATATTTTATTTAAAGTAAATTAAATAAGATATTGATTTATTTTATAAAGGAGTGTGACATTATTTAACTATAGTATAAGAGGTTTTATTAAATTAATGGGGTATAAGCTTAAAAAAATGATAGCCAAACATGGCCTTAGTGGGAGTTGAGGAAGTTACCCATGGTAGGTGGCCTGACCACAACGTCGATTCCTTCCCTTATTATTATTATACGTATTCTTCTTTCTTCATTTTTCTAAGTTCTACAAAAATCACCTGAGAGAGAAAATTAAGAATTTGAGAGAATTGTTAGTTGTTTGATTAATTGAGAAAGTTCATCTCTTCTATCTACACTACTAAGGCTATGAGTAATCTCCTCCTTCCCAAATTTTAAATTACGTATTAAAGTTTTTATAAAAATGGCTTTCATTCATCTTGTAAAGTCTCTGTAATTGGGAAATTGTGTTGTTATATGGATATATATATAATTAATAGTGAGTATATATAGCATATATTATATATATATATATTGCATGATTCCCTATCATCGATTTCATTATATTACAAGTATATGATTGCTTCAAAATTCTAGAGTTTGGGTTATGGCCCATATATGGCCCTTATCGTAAATTTAATGTGTCAAACATAAATGTTTTATAAAATTCCCACTCTTATTTGATTATGCATGTTATTGAAGAAGAGACCAAACCTTAAATGAGCGGATTGGTGTTATACTTGAATCAGTAGTGTTAAATTTTATGTTTTTGTTCAAAATCTTCAAGAACACAAAAAATAGTGAAATTTATATATTTTAATTACTGTAATTATGTGTTTTAATGGGTTAAAATCATTTTATAGATGTTGAGTAATGTTTATATCTGAATTCTAACATGTGGGTATGATTAAATTAAGTGTAGAAATATAAGAAATTGGTAGAAATTGGCATGTTACTGCGATTTTTTGCGAATTGCGAGCATTTTTCAACATCTGCTTGCTAGCAGGCCATGATCTGCATGATTACATGCCATAAATGTAGTATGCATGCATATATGCCATTACATACCGCCAAATGTCCTTGGCAGCAGGCCATCATGCAGTATTGTGAAGATTAATACAAAAGTGGTATATATGGCATGACTCTCTCTCTGAAATATCGAGAAATAAAATTTTTTAAATGTTAAGCCTAGCAAATGTGATAGTAACTTAATTTAATGAACATAAAAATATATTAGAAGTATAATGAGATATTAAAATAGATACTTAACATGTAAATAACATAATTGCATTTGGATTGAATTATGAAATACATAATTAGCTTATTATTTGTGAAAGTGTTATTATGTGACAATAAGTGTGATATTTGACTAAGTATAGTCATAACCAAAGTTTAGATAAAAGAATGAATTTGATGATTAGTTAAGTATATTATAATTAACTAGAGTTGTGAATGTAAATGATATGTAGGATTTAAATCAAAGAAGCGTGTTTAATTAAAGTGTAATCTATGCTTGCGAGGCAAGTTTCCTACCCTACTTATTATCATTGTTCAAGTTTATTATTTACCTTGAGTAAATTCTCATTACTATTATTCAAGTTTGAATTGTTATATTAAAGATTTATTATCCTTTCAAAGTATGAAATTTGTTATACAATATTTGTTCTATTGTATACTTCTTGAGATTATTATTCAATTTGAATATCATTATTGTTGAACCTTGTTAGACTAGTGAACCTTATTGATTCGACTAGTCCATAGTTGATGAACGTTCTAAATTTAGAACCCTTATTGAATTATCAAACCAAACTTCCTTTAGTGCGGACTCGAATGTCAAGCTGAGATGAACAACCTACGCAAAAGGATTTACTTATCGTTAGCGTTAAGATATTGTGCATAGTATGGTACTAAGGGTTGATCCCCTAAATGCAGTAGAAAGGTCCATAGTCTTATATAGTATTAAAGGTTTCAAGTATAACCCTTGATAACCTAGGACATAGTTCAAGGTCTTATGACCCTCGAAATCTTTTGATTCTTGTTATTCATTCTTGATTCAAAAGTTGAGCTTTTATTTGAAGTTATTATTTCTCTCGTATGTTATTATTCATTGTTATATTATTATACTTGTGGGCAATCGTGCTCACTCTTGCGTAATAATAACATTGCGATTAAACGAAAAAAAAGAAGGCGAACCTTCCACTAGTAAAAGCAAGGGCAAGCTTAGCAAGTAATGAAGGTGATTATTTATGTGATGTAATTAGAATTGATGTTACTTAAGACTTATTGTTTATATTTCATACGGATGTTTAAGGTTAGTTTAACACAGGATTGTATTATTATTAGGATGTTGTAACCCTTAAGGGAAGATTTTATTTCTATCTATTGCATGGTTTGCATTTATTATGGGTAGATAGATAGATGATATTTGTATAGTGAACACCAAATCCCGTGGAATTGAAGTACCGGATTTGGGGGTGTCGATTTTGACTCTTCACTCAATGCATTGGGAAATGTAGAATGGGATTTGGTCCACGAGAAGGGTTAAACCGAAGATAAGACCGAGGATATAGAGAAGCTGAAGAAGGAACTGAAGGACAGCTTTAAAAGGCTGATTATAGCAGAGGACGACTAGGTAAGAGAGTCACGTCGTGCTGATCTTGCAGAAGAGGACGGTCGTGCAAAGAAGGTGAAGCTTGGGGAGACATACTCTACACTTAATCATACAATGGATGAGGCCCAGGATCGAGTTTTGAGGTAACCCATCCAGTTCAAAGGACTTCCATCGTACATGCTGGATCGCAGGACGATGTCTTATATCATTGAAGAGGAGCGTGGCAAGGCTATTCAGCACCTTGACAGACATGGATAGAATCTGTTTAATTATGTGAAAGACTTAGTTAGTTTTTATATGTAAATTCCGATGGGTTTATGAACGAAAGAATATTTTAATATTTTAAATCCTGTAGATTCTTTATCTTAGGATAGATGATGTAAATAGCAGTGATGCTATCGTTTGATGTTAAAACTTTTAGTTTGAATGAATATATATCAAGTTATTTGAGATAATGTGTTAAATGAGTATATTAAATTGTTGAGTTAAGTCTTAACTATTTAGAGAATTTAATAGAGATTTAATAAGCATATATCTTAGCAGAAATATGCCGCCAAGAAGAAGGCAACCACGTCAACCAGCTCAAGAAGAGTCAACAAATAACAACAATAACGCCAATGTTAATCCTGTTTAGCAATTGGTTAACTTGCTAGTTGGAGCAATGAATAATCAACCTCAAGCTCCACCAAATACTACGTTTAAAGATTTCAAGGCGGTGGGACCGCCAGAATTTAAAGGTTCCATGAACCCGATCGAGGTTCAAACGTGGGTTATGGAAATGGAGAAGGTTTTCGACATTGCTAGGGTTAGAGAAGACCAGAAGACCGCTTTTGCAATATTTATGCTGAAGTCTAAAGCTAGCAATTGGTGGCAAGCAAACAAAGTTCGTGGAGGTGAAGGTGTAATTACTTGGGAGAGGTTTAAAGAAATGTTTTTCGAGATGTACTTCCCAACCAGCTCACAGGTAAATATGAGCGTACCTGATTATGCGACAAAATTTTGGAATTGAAGCAGGGAAATATGAGCGTACCTGATTATGCGGAAAAATTCAACGAGTTGGCGAGGTTCGCCCCGTATCAAGTTCACACGGACGAGAGAAAGGCTAGAAGATTCGAACAAGGACTAAAGCCTTGGGTATACAGTAAAGTATCAATGTTTCAGATAAACACTTTTCGAGAGATCTTTGGAAAAGGCCATCCTCGCTGAAGGTGGAAGCGATGCGGTGACCAAGTACAATCAAGATCAGAAGAAGAAGAAGAGTGAAGGTGAAGTAAATAATAAGGCTAGTGGAAGTGGCATAGGAGGTGGAAATTTTAATCAGAAGAAAAGGTGGAATGACAACTCATCATCGGGGAATCGGCAAGGTAGTTAGAAGAAAAGAATCGAAGCATACCTGACTTGCGGGAAAGCCCATCTGGGAGTTTGTATGAAAGGAAAAAAAGTGTGCTATAATTGTGGTCAGGAAGGCCACATAGCACCTAACTGTCCTAACCCAAAGAAGGGTGCTTGTTTCACTTGTGGTTCGAAGGACCATCTGGCAAGAGATTGTCCTAAGAAGGGATCGAGAGGGTCAGGATCAGGAGGAAACTGGGGAAACAACAGTGGAAATACCTTAACTATCACCGGACCAACAACAACAAATCGATCGACCGCCCGGACTTTCAACATTACGGTGCAAGATGCAATTCAGTCTCGTGATATGGTTTCGGGTATCATTCTGATCAATAAAGTTAATGCTTAAGTTTTATTTGATTCGGGTGCTACTTGTTCCTTTATATCCGATGACTTTGCCAAGAACTTAGATTTGCCTGAGGATGAATTAGAATATCCCATGAACATAGAAATTGCGAATAAAGAAATAATCCACAAGAAATGCGTACATAAGAACTAGTAGAGTGGATATTAAGGGTAATATCATGAGCGTAGATCTTATCCCTATTTGACTTGGGAAATTTGGCGTTATTTTGGGAATGGGTGGTTATTCAATTACGGGTTGTAATTGATTGCCAAAGAAGCGTATTAACCTTATGACCCCGTCAAAGGTTGTGTTTTATGGTAGCAAGTCACCTAGACAAGCGAGTTGTCTGACGATGATGCAGGCCAGGAAGTTGTTAAGACAAGGTTGTGTAGGATACATAGCTTACATAGTCGACAGTCGAAAAGAGAATCCGAAGGTAGAAGAAATACCGATTGTGAGTGACTTCGTCGACGTATTTCTAGACGATTTACCAGGACTTCCACCAGATAGAGAGGTAGATTTCGTGATCGATTTGGCGCCTGGAACTGCTCCAATATCAAAAGCACCATACTAAGAATGGCACCGATGAGATGAAAGAACTAATGGTACAACTACAAGAATTGTTGGACAAGAAGTACATTCAACCGAAGCGTATTCTCGAGTGGGGGAGCGCCGGTGTTATTTGTGAAAAGAAGGATGGATCGATCGGCTCTACATTGACTCTGAGAGAATTGAATAAGGTCACGATTAAGAACAGATATCCATTCTAGAAGATCGACAACTGTTTGATCAATTGAAGGGAAGCGAGATACTTTTCAAGGTAGACTTGAGAAGCGGTTATCATCAAGCTGAAGGTGAGGCCGAGGAGGATGTCAAGACAGCTGCGTTCGAGAATGCGATATAGTCACTACAAACTTTTAGTAATGTCGTTTGGTCTTACGAATGCTCCTGCAGCATTTATGGGACTAATGAATGGTGTGTTCAAGCCGTTTTTGGACAAGTTCGTAGTGGTATTTATAGATGACATTTTGGTCTATTCAAAAACCAAGGAAGAACATGAAGAGCATTTGAGATTAATATTGGAAGTATTGAGAAGGGAATGGGAATTTTTGAAATGCCAAGTTTTTGAAATGCGAATTTTGGATTGAACGAGTACAATTTCTTTGGCACGTGATCGATAAAAATTGAATTTCGGTAGATCCATCAAAATTAGAAGCCGTGATTAACTGAGATCAGCCAAGAACACCGTCGGAAGTAAGAAGTTTTCGGGATTGGCGAGGATATTATAGAAGATTCATTCAAAACTTTTCCAAGATGTAACTCATTAACTTAATTTAACTCGAAAAGTTGTGAAATTTGTTTGGACGGAGAAGTGTGAGAAAGCTTTCAAGAATTGAAGAAGAGGTTGAGCACAACACTGTGTTGTCTCTTAGGACGATCTGAGAATTTTTTGTTTTTATGGTGATCGTCGCATAAAGGACTTGGGTGTGTCTTTGATGCAAAATAGCAAAGTCATTGGGTATGCATCACGACAATTGAAGGATTATGAGAAGGATATCAGGCACATGACTTGGAGTTAAGCTGCGAGTTGTTTTTGCTTTAAAATTTGGAGGCACTATCTCTACGGGGAGAAGTGTGAAATATATACGGACCACAAGAGTTAAAATATATTTTTTACGGAAGGATTTGAATATGTGTCAAAGAAGATGGTTGGAATTAATTAAGGATTACGATTGTGAGATTTTATACCATCAAGGGTAAAGCAAATGTGGTTCTTGAGCGCCTTAAATAGAAAGGGTCATGAGAAATTGATGATGTTGACTGCTCGGGAGGAGCTAATTGTAGAAATGGAGAAACTGAAGTTGAAAGTGAAGTATCCTATGGAGATTGATGAGAAGCTATTTTAGATGCAATCTGGTACAACTCTACTAGATAAAGTGAAGGAGGCTCAGCTTCAGGACGACGAATGCAAAAAGGTGACAAAGAAGATATCTAAAGGATCTGAACCGAGGTTCAAGATGGATAAGGAAGGAATATACTGAGATTTGAGGGCATAATTTGGGTACCGCCAGTACTAGAGATTAAGGAAGACATTTTGAGTGAGGCTCATAGTTCACGATATTTGATTCACCTTGGTAGTACTGTAAGACCCCAAATTATTAATAAATGAAATTTATTTTCCTCTATTTATTATTTTGAAATAGTAAGGGTTGATTTGATTAATGTGGATAGTTATGGGTAAAATACGCAAATATTTCGAATAAGCAAGTGGTTATAAAATATTCATTATTGTGGGGAATATTCGTTTGGTCGTGGAATATTCATCTTGTGGGAATATTTATGCAATGGTATGATCTTTTTATGGGCCCCATAACGGAAAGCGATTGGATGAAGAAAAGCGACAAGTATAAGTTGTTTATAAATAACGGCGTAGTTATTCACAATTATCTTGTTGGAATACCCCGGTGGTTAAAACACACTAATCTGGCGTTGTTGAGCAAGAGTAGCACAAGTATTGCACCAATTATTGATTCTTACGTAAGAAGGCACTACTCAATAATTATTACTGATAATTACTATTCGATTATTTTATTTTATTGATTCAATAATTGTTGCATTGATATTTTATATTACTGTTGTTTCAATAAATTGTCATTACACAGTATTTTCCATTATCGGAGAAATAATTCATATTATCTGAATAATATTATTGAATAACATTATTGGCAATGTCTAGAAAGTTCTATCTAAGGAGAGGTTTGGTCACCTAATTGCGGCGCTTGAGAAGGAGAGATCCTTATTGGAAGCCCCTCTTTCTGAGGAGCGGCTGATTGCGATCTTGTGATTCTGTAATATTATTTGTGAATAATTAATTATTAATTTATATGATGAGGAAAATATTGATTTTATGTGGATATAGATGGAGAAAATTTTTAAAGTGACAATTGTTGAAAATTGAAATTTTATCTTTATACGATAAAATAATTCATTTAAATATATTATTATATTTTAATAATATAATAATTGTGATATTTTACAATGAATGTGGGATATATGAGTATCTGAGAAAAAGAGTATTTTGTTGCAATAAATATTAAAAGCGAGATTTTTGTGTGTCGGAGACCCATTTCTTATTTGAAATTTGATTATACCTTGTAAAATCGCTTGGTTTGTGGATTTTTGGTCGATTTACATTTGAATTTGAAAAACGATCTTACGCAAAGTTGTAGATAATGGAATTTCCTATGGAAAGTCTCGAGTTTAATTTTTCGATCAAAGAGATAATTATTATGAATTATTGAAGTTAGAAGCTCAAAATAATTGATTTTGAAAGTTTAAAATAATTTAAATAAGAAAAAACGTTTTTTGTGTTTGGTGGGCATCTTTAACACATGTCAAGTTGTTGAATTCAGATGCTTGATGCGTAGGAAGATGTAGAAAAAAATAAATAATATTAATTTATTAAATTTTCAACTTTGGTGTTCTAAGCATTTTCCTATAAATAGGGTGCTTAGGTTAGAATTGAAAATCACACCAGAAACTGAAGTTTTCTCTCTCTATATTATCGAGCGTATTCTTGTGAGTATTTTGAGTATACTTTGAGTATTGCTATACGGTGCAAGTTCAAGTCATAGCCTATATCCGGTGTTTCAACTAGAAGTACTGTCTTTCGAGGTAAGAGATGTTATTTTCTTCGTAAGTGATATTATTTCTTCAATATTATTATGCCGAAATATTGTTTGGAACTTTTTATCAAATTTGGAACTTTTTCATGTCAGAGTTACTATTCATGAGTTATTATTCATTAGTTACCATTCATGAGTTACTATTCACGAGTTACTATTCACGAGTACTATTCACGAAGCGTGATGATGTTTTTTGTGAAATTTCTATCTTTTGGTGTCGGAGTTATTATTCACGTATACGACACTATTCACATATACGACACTATTCACAAATACGACACTATTCACAGAAAAATAAAATTTTCTTTTCTGGGTCCAAGATCGTCTGTTATGATTCCTATCTTGGATTGGATCTATGTTTTGGTCTTCATTCTTGAATTTTACTCCACTCTGATTATTTATGAAGTATTTTTGAACTTGGATTGTGTAAAGTACGAATCCTTAATATTTGTTCTTTTATTTCACTGGATTCGTTTCCTTTAAAATATTTTTCATCATCCTCAGTCCTAAATGATGGTATTACTGAATATCTTTGGCCTGTAGTGCAAAGATGAATGATTTCTTGATCTTTGGCCCGTAGTGCAAAGATGAGCAGTGTTGAGATGAACATGATTGGATTAATAATATCTTTGGCGAGTGCAAAGATGAGCAGTGTTTAGATGAACATGACCGGTCGATGAATATCTTTGGCACTGTGGTGCAAAGATGAATATTTGACTCCAGATATATATTGATTGATGTTACAGGGATAAAATATCGACGATGAACTTTTAAATTCATATATAGAAGATAGTAGTTTGCATTCTCTACTTAACTCTTCTAATGAATTATTATTTCTGCTGCGAAGATTGATTTAAAACTTGTTGTCTATTGTATTCTATTAGATTTTTTCCTGTTGAGGACTAATGATAATTTGTTCTATATTATCTCAGTCATAATGTTCTTTAATGGGCTAGTTGAGCTCACCCTTTTCCTTGTTGTTCCATTTTTCTTCTCAGGAGGTGAGAATGTAGCGAGTACGAGTCGGGGTATGGAATGATGGTTATAGAGAGAGTTGTTTAGTAGTCCTCACCATTTTTGTAAAATAATGTATAAATAATTGTGATGAGGATTTATTTGGGTATGTATATTGTCTATAGGACAATAATTGAATTTAAACTCATAGTTTATATGTTGTATTAATAAAGTTATAGTTATTTCTGTACCATGTATTTGGCGACTCAGAATGGGTTGGATGGAATGGACCTATTTTGGGGGCGTCACAATTGGTATCAGAGCTTAGGGATATGATCTCTGGCGGAAATCGGGGAATAGAACTAGGAGGAGAGGCGAGTAAATCCTTCTTATTAGTGTGTCCTACCTAAGCTTATTTGTTAGTTGGTTAGTATATAGGGATATTATGTGATATATTGATTTCCTTAATTAACCCTTGTTTTATGATGATATTTGAGAATGTCGATTTGAGAATATTAATGATTGGAGTAAATGAGACCGAAGTGGAGATGTCTGTATCTTTACCAACGAGGAGAGCGTGCAACAGTGGTGGCAATGTACCTCATGTGAACAACACCACGAAAGCAGATGATGAGCGAGGGGATGTTTAGAAGCTTTTTGCGTTCATGCAAAATCGAGACGAGGAGACTCGTGTTCAAAATCTGAGGAGGAAATGATAGCAATTCACGGGTGGTCATAGCCAAACAGTTCAAAGAGTTGGGACCACCAGAATTCTAGGGAAAGCTGGATCCGATTAAGGCGGAGACGTGGGTCAAACAAATTACCAAGATATTCGATGTCTTGGGATGCACGGAGAAATAAAAAGTTCCATTCGCTACTTTTATGTTCCGTAACGAGGCAGATTACTGGTGGGAATCTATGAAGCGTACCCATCCAACCGCACTTTCAAAGATGTCATGGGAGACATTTAGAAAGCAGTTCAATGACAAGTACTTCCACGAAAGTATTCGGTCATATGAAGGAAGTGGAGTTTATTAGTGGAGCGAGAATAACATGGCGGTGTCCCGATGACGGCGAAGTTCGCGGAGTTATCGAGTTTGCACCTCATTTGGTGGACAATGAGGAAGCGTATGTACGCGGATGTTTCGAGAGGTTTGAAACCCGGCATACGTCGATTATCTCATTTCTCATAAATTTTCTCTCTATTCAGATGTTGTCAGCGGGGCTCGATTGTTAGAGCGAGATAACGAGAAACGCGTCAACCGAGGGACCATAACGAGGATCATCTAGAAGATAGCGATCATCGAATAATGATAACCGGCGGAGAAAGAAGAAGAACTCGGACAAAAGCGGTAACCACTAAAGGTGGTAATCATGGCCATGAAAATAGAAGAAGCGAGTCGGGAGGAGATTTTAAAAAGAGGAGATTCAACAACGACCATGTGAAGACATCAGCGCCAGTAGCAACTGGTTCCAAGGGAGGAGAAAGACCACCGGTCGTATGTTACAAATGCAATAAAGAGGGACATATCAGCCCAAACTGCCCACAACAGTTTAAGGTATGCTATAATTGTGGAAAAGAAGGCCATATCGCCGAGATTATGCGGTATCAAAACCCGATCCAATGAATGGTGACTCAAAAGAATGTCCCAGAAAAGTCAAAGTCAATGGTTCCTGGAAGAGCGTTTGTCGTGACCGGTCAAAATGCGAGGAACCCGAACGAAATTAGCACGGATTAGTTAATTATAAATTCTTGCGAAGTTTATACCTTACTAGATACCGGTTCTACCCATTCTTTTATCTCTCTTGCTTGCGCTCAACGTTTGAACTTGACTACGGAGAAATTAGACTTTGACCTATTTATGGAGACTCCGTTAGGAGAAACTTTCATTACATCCGTTGTTTAGAAATCTTGCTTGATTTAGGTTGGCACTATCACATTACCTGTTAACCTTATTTTTATAGAGATATTTGCTTTTGATGTGATTTTAAGGTTAACTACTCATCATGCCGAAATTGATTACTTTCGTAAGGTTGTTAGTTTTCATATTCCTAAGCAACCTGTTATTCGAATTCAAGCAATCAAACCATTGTAGTCAAACATTTTCATATCAAGCCATGAAGTCATTCGTTTATTACGGATGTCAAGTTTTCTTAGTCCATGTTATGGATTTGAATAAAGACACGTCAGATTTGAATAATATTCCTGTTGTTATTGATTTTTCCTAACGTATTTTCTGAAGAATTTCTTGGCTTACTCCCAAAGCCTGATATTAAATTTTATATCGACTTTGAACCTGGTACAAAACTCATTTCTAAAATCTCATATCGAATGGCTCTTATTGAACTTCAGGAGTTAAAAATTCAGCTATATAATTTGGTACCTGAGCCTTTATCTGGTGACTTCCTTTGTGGAATGCACCGAAGCCAGACTCTCCGTAGGGGATGCCATATTCGTGCGGTAGTAAACTGATAGGTGTCATTGTGACGCTTATCCAAGATTGGGATGTGAGTCACGGTTGAGAGCAACCTAAGTCAGTAATCAAAATACGTAACTTTCTAGGCTTAGTTGGTTATTATCGGAGATTCGTGGAAAGATTTTCTCAAATCGCTAGTCCATTAACTCAGCTGACTCGTAGAGATACAAAATTCTAATGGAGCAAGGAATGTTGGAAGATCTTCGAAGAACTCAAGAGGAGACTCATTTCAGCACATGTTCTGACCATGCCATCTTGGAAAAGCGAACGTGGTAGCTGACGTATTGAGTAGAAAATCGTATACAAGTACGAGTACGATATTGTCAAAGACTAATTTTGTATAATTTACAAATAATAGAGATGGAGATGAAAACTCTAGGTACCCACGTGATGATATACGAGTATAATCGACTTTAATCGATAAAGTTAAAGTTGTTCAAGCTACACACCGGAGCTGATGAATTTGAAGAAGGAGGTGCAAGAAGTTGTTATTTCAAAAGCGAGAATCGGTGAGGTGAGGAAAGCTCAAACCTTCGATTTATTAATCCATTTGAAATTCTCGATCGAATAGGAACTGTGGCCTATAGACTCGTTTTACCACCAAGTATGACGCGTGTTCATAACGTTTTTCACGTATTGATGTTACGTAAATATGTAGACGACCCGAACCACATCATTGAGTTAGAACCGGACGAGATAGCCGAAGACTTAACGTACGAGGAGGTACCTGTCTAGATCTTGGATAGGAAAGAACATGTCCTATGTACCGAGGTTATACCACAAGTTAAAGTTTTGTAGAGAAACCATGCTATTGAGGAAATGACCTGGGAGTTGAAAACGAAAATGAAAGCGAGGTATTCTCATCCTTTCGAAACACCAGGTACGTACGTCAATTTCGAGGACGAAATTTTATAAGGAGGGGAGGTTGTAAGACCCCAAATTATTAATAAATGAAATTTATTTTCCTCTATTTATTATTTTGAAATAGTAAGGGTTGATTTGATTAATGTGGATAGTTATGGGTAAAATACGCAAATATTTCGAATAAGCAAGTGGTTATAAAATATTCATTATTGTCGGGGAATATTCGTTTGGTCGTGGAATATTCGTATTATCGGGGAATATTCGTACGACGGCGTAGTCTTTTGTGGGCCCCATAACGAAAAGCGATTGGATGAAGAAAACGACAAATATAAGTTGTTTATAAATAACGGCGTAGTTATTCTGATTATCTTTGTTGGAATACCCGGTGGTTAAAACACACTAATACGCGTTGTTGAACAGTAGCACAAGGTATTGCACCAATTATTGATTCTTACGTAAGAAGGCACTACTCAATAATTGTTACAGTAATTACTATTCAGTATTTTATTTTATTGATTCAATAATTGTTGCATTGATATTTTATATTACTGTTGTTTCAATAAATTGTCATTACACAGTATTTTCCATTATCGGAGAAATAATTCATATTATCTGAATAATATTATTGAATAACATTATTGGCAATGTCTAGAAAGTTCTATCTAAGGAGAGGTTTGGTCACCTAATTGCGCGCCAGTAAGGAGAGATCCTTATTGGAAAGCCCTCTTTCACAGGAGCGACTGATTGCGATCTTGTGATCCTGTAATATTATTTGTGAATAATTAATTATTAATTTATATGATGAGGAAAATATTGATTTTATGTGGATATAAATGGAGAAAATTTTTAAAGTGACAATTGTTGAAAATTGAAATTTTATCTTTTTCTGATAAAATAATTCATTTAAATATATTATTATATTTTAATAATATAATAATTGTGATATTTTTACAATGAATGTGGGATATATGAGTATACGAGAAAAAAGAGTATTTTTGTTGCAATAAATATTAAAAACAGATTTTGTGTGTCGGTAGACCCATTTCTTGGTGAAATTTAATTATACCTTGTAAAATCGCTTGGTTTGTGGATTTGGTCAATTTCATTTGGAATTTTGAAAAACTTCTTTACGCAAAGTTGTAGATAATGGAATTTCCTATATGAAAAGTCGCGAGTTTTAATTTTTTGATCAAAGAGATAATTATTATGAATTATTGAAGTTAGAAACTCAGAAATAATTGATTTTGGAAGTTTAAAATAATTTAAATAAGAAAAGGCGTTTTTGTGTTTGGTGGGCATCTTTAACACATGTCAAGTTTTGAATTCGGATGCTTGATGCGTAGGAAGATGTAGAAAAAAAATAAATAATATTAATTTATTAAATTTTCAACTTTGGTGTTCAAGCATTTTCTATAAATAGGGTGCTTAGGTTAGAATTGAAAATCACACGAAGCTGAAGTTTTCTCTCTCTATATTATCGAAGCGTATTCTTGTGAGTATTTTGAGTATACTTTGAGTATTGCTATATCTGGTGCAAGTTCAAGTCATAGCCTATATCCGGTGTTTCAACTAGAAGTCTTGTCTCTTCGAGGTAAGGGATGTTATTTTCTTAAAGTAAGTGATATTATTTCTTCAATATCATTATCTTAGAAATATTGTTTGGAACTTTTTATCAAATTTGGAACTTTTCATATCGAAGTTACTATTCATGAGTTACCATTCATGAGTTACTATTCACGAGTACTATTCACGAAGCGTGATGATGTTTTTTGTGAAATTTTATCTTTTGGTGTCTGAGTTACTATTCATGTATACGACTTTATTCACGATATCTGACCTTATTCACGAATCGACACTATTCACAAAAAAAATTAAATTTTCTTTTAGGAGTCCAAGATCGTCATTATGATTCCTTTCTTGGATTGGATCTATGTTTTGGTCTTCATTCTTGAATTTTACTCCACTCACGATTATTTATGAAGTATTTTTGAACTTGGATTGTGTAAAGTATGAATCCTTAATATTTGTTCTTTTGTTTCTTTGGATTCGTTTCCTTTAAAATATTTTTCATCATCCTCGGTCCTAAATGATGATATTCTTTGAATATCTTTGGCACATAGTGCAAAAAGATGAATAATTTCTTGATGAATATCTTTGGCCCGTAGTGCAAAAGATGAGCAGTGTTGAGATGAACATGAATGATCGATTAATATCTTTGGCCGTAGTGCAAAGATGAACAGGTGTTTAGATGAACATGACCAACTGATGAATATCTTTGGCCTGTAGTGCAAAGATGAATATTTGATTCCAGATATATATTGATTGATGTTATAGGGATAAAATATCGACGATGAACTTTTAAATTCATATATAGAAGATAGAAGTTTGCATTCTCTACTTAACTCTTCTAATGAATTATTATTTCCGCTGCGAAGATTGATTTAAAACTGGTTGTCTATTGTATTCTATTAGATTTTTTCCTGTTGAGGACTAACGATAATTTGTTCTATATTATCTCAGTCATAATGTTCTTTAATGGGCTAGTTGAGCTCACCCTTTTCCTTGTTGTTCCATTTTTCTTCTCAGGAGGTGAGAATGTAGCGAGTACGAGTCGGGGTATGGAATGATGGTTATAGAGAGAGTTGTTTAGTAGTCCTCACCATTTTTGTAAAATAATGTATAAATAATTGTGATGAGGATTTATTTGGGTATGTATATTGTCTAGAAGACAATAATTGAATTTAAACTCATAGTTTATATGTTGTATTAATAAAGTTGTAGTTATTTCTGTACCATGTATTTGGCGACTCAGAATGGGTTGGATGGAATGGACCTATTTTGGGGGCGTCACAAGTACCAAGATGTACCAAGATCTTCGACAACATTTCTAGTGGCCGAATTTGAAACGTGATGTTACAGAATGTGTTGCCAAGTGCCTGACATGTCAGAAAGTAAAAGCAGAACATCAGAGACCAAGTGGATTGCTACAACCGTTGGAGATCCCAGAATGGAAATGGGAACATATTACAATGGACTTCGTGGTTGGCCTTGAAGCGACTTCGAGAAGGTTATGACTTGATATGGGTTATCGTTAATGGTAGCCGAAATCCGCACACTTCCTTCCAGATAAAAATTAGATTCAACTTAGATCAGTTGGCGAGGTTATACGTAAAAGAGATTGTTTCGAGGCACGAAGTTCCGGTGTCAATTGTTTTTGATAGAGATCCGCGCTTCACATCGAATTTACAGAAGCGTCTACGAGGAATGCATGGTATGCGAATTGCGAATGAGTCTGAAAGATACCACCCTCAAACAGATGGAATGAGCGAAAAATAATTCGGACATTAGAAGATTTGCTAAGAGCACATGTGATGGACTTTAAAGGAAATTGGGATGATCACTCACTCAGTTAATAGAGTTGGCTACAACAAGCGGTTACCGCGCTAGTATTGGCATGCCGCCTTATGAAGTGTTATACAACAACAAAGAGAAGAACTCCGCTTTCTTTGGGATGAAGTTGGTGAAAGGCAATTCTTTATGACGAGATTGAGTACAATGAGGCAGTGAAATAATCAAAGTTATCCAAGCACACTGTTGGTAGCGACTCAAGAGCAGAAGAAGAAGAAATACGCTGATCCACATCATAAAAATATCAAATTTGAATCAGGAAGTTATGTTTTCTTGAAGGTCTCTCCTTGGAAGGGAAAGATCAGGTTCGGAAAGAAAGGAAAATTGAGCCCAAGATTCATTGGACCATTTGAAATACTGAGAAGAATCGGAGAAGTTGCGTACGAGGTAGCCCTACCTCCAGCACTCGAGAATGTCCATAACGTCTTCCAAGTTTATGTTTTACGACCCTACAAACCCGATTACAAGCATGTAATTGAATACGAACCCCTATATTTTGAAAAAGACTTATCTTACGAAGAAATTCCTGTTCAAATTGTCGACAGAAAAGAACAAGTTCTCAGAAATAAAATAATACCTTATGTTAAGGTAATTTGGAGGAACCACAACGCTGAAAAAGCTACGTGGGAACTCGAAGTGAATATGATAAAGAATTACCCTCATTTATTTACTTAATTATGTGTAAGCGATTCTGGGGACAAAATCTTTGTAGGGGGGGAGAATGTAATGGGTCGAATTTATTGAGTCGTGATTCTGGGGACAAAATCCTTTTAAGGGGGAAAGATGTGACGAACGAGATTTTTGTAATTTAATTCTTAATATTTATTGAAGTAGATAAATATTTTCGTTCATTTAATTATTAGATTAAATAATTAATTGATGCGTTTGTGGTAGATTAATTTAATTATATGTGTTACATTTATTAAATTAATGTGGGGAATTTTTATTATCGAAGTATGTCATTATGTGAGCTTATTGTATTAAAAGAAATATTTAATAAGCCTAATGTTATTTTAATTAATTTAATTATTAATTAGAGAGTTAATAATTTGACATTATTTATTAATGAGAAATTTAATTATGTGACTATGTGAATTTATGAGAATTTATTATATTTTACTTAAAGTAAATTAAATAAGATATTAATTTATTTTATAAAGGAGTGTGACATTATTTAACTATAGTATAAGAGGTTTTATTAAATTAATGGGGTATAAGCTTTTAAAATGATAGCCAAACATGGCCTTAGTGGGAGTTGAGGGAAGTTACCCATGACTGGGTAACTGACCACAACGCGTCAGTTCCTTCCCTTATTATTATTATTATACGTATTCTTCTTCTCTTCATTTTCTAAGTTCTACAAGGAAATCACACAGAGAGAGAATTAAGAATTTGAGAGAATTGTTAGTTGTTTGATTAATTGAGAAAGTTCATATCTTCTATCTACTCTAAGCTGTGAGTAATCTCCTCCTTCCCAAATTTTAAATTACGTATTAAAGTTTTTATAAAAATGACTTTCATTCATCCTATAAAGTCTCTGTAATTGGGAAATTGTGTTGTTATATGGATATATGTAATAATTCGAGTAGTATAGCATGTTTTATATATAAATTGCATGATTCCTTATCATCAGTTTCATTATATTACACCGTATATAATTGCTTCAAAATTACAGAGTTTGGGTTATGACCATATGGCCCTTATACGTAAATTTAATGTGTCAATCATAAATGTTTTTTATAAAATTCCCACTCTTATATGATTATGCATGTTGTTACGAAGAAACCAAACCTTAAATGAAAGGATTCGGTGTTATAACGAATCCGTAGTGTTAAAATTTTATGTTTTTGTTCAAAATCTTCAAGAACACAAAGAACAGTGAAATTTATATATTTTAATTCTGTAATTATGTATTTTAATGGGTTAAAATCATTCTATAGATGTTGAGTAATATTTATACGAATTATATCATGTGGGTTTGTCTAAATTTGTGTAGAAAATAAGAAATTGGTAGAAATTGGCATGTTCTGCGATTTTTATGACTCGCAATTCTCAGAATGATTTCACAATGGCATACGCCGCCACTCTGAAATTCGTCAGAATGGTTCGCCACAACGCGAAGACTTATTACAAAAGTGGCGCCGTAGCGCCACTCTGCAGAATGTCCAGAAATGAATTATTTTTTAAAATGTTAAGCCTAGCAATGTGTTAGTAACTTAATGTAATGAACATAAAAATATGTTAGAAGTATAATGAGATATTAAAATAGATACTTAACATGTAAATAACATAATTGCATATGGATTGAATTATGAAATACATAAGTAGCTTATTATTCATGAAGTGTTATTATGTGACAATAAGTGTGATATTTGACTAAGTATAGTCATAACCAAAGTTTAGATAAAAGAATGAATTTATGATGTTTAATTATATTATAATTAACTAGAGTTATGAATGTAAATGATATGTAGGATTTAAATCGAAGAACGAGTTTAATTAAAGTGTAATCTACGCACGAGGCAAGTTTCCTACCACTACTTATTATCATTGTTCAAGTTTATTACTTACCTTGAGTAAATTCTCATTACTATTATTCAAGTTCGAATTATTATATTAAAGATTTATTATCCTTTCAAAGTATGAAATTGTTATACAATATTTGTTCTATTGTATACTTCTTGAGATTATTATTCAACTTATATATCATTATTGTTGAACCTTGTTAGACTAGTGAACCTTATTGATTCGACTAGTCCATAGTTGATGAACGTTCTAAATTTCAGAACCCTTATTGAATTATCCAAACCAAACTTCCTTTGGTGCAGACTCGAATGTCAAACTGAGATGAACAACCCGCAAAAGGATTTACTTATGCGTTAAGCGTTAAGATATTGTACTTGCATGATGGTACTAAGGGTGATCCCCCCTAAATGCAGTAGAAAGGTCCATAGTCTTATGGTTGTTAAAAGTTTCAAGTATAACCCTTGATAACCTAGGACATAGTTCAAGGTCGTATGACCCTCAGAAATCTTTTGATGCTTGTTATTCATTCTAGATTCAAAAGTTTAGCTTTTATTTCAGAAGTTATTATTTCTCTCGCATGTTATTATTCATTGTTATATTGTTATACTTGTGGGCAATCGTCCTCACTCTTGCGTAATAATAACATTGCAGTTAAGAACGAAAGAGCAGATGAACCTTCCACTAGTAAAGGCAAGGGCAAGCTTAGCAAAAAATGAAGACTGATTATTTATGTGATGTAATTAGAATTGATGTTACTTAAGACTTATTGTAACATCCCCAGATTCGGGTCCCAAATCACCACGAATCCGGTGTACTATTTTTATAACTATTGCGGAAGATATAAACATAAATTGTTTATACATTAAACATTACACACTATCCCCAAGGTCGAGAACCTTCACATAATACCTAAATCAATATCCTATCAGACATACAAAGCTATTATCATACATTCTTTATTACAACTTTATTGCACATATAATCCAAAGTCATCTTGTCTTGGACTTTTCTTATAATAGATGTATTCGTTATAATCGCAATATTTTATCATGATATAGCAAGGGTGAGCAACAATTTTGCCCAACAAGTATAAGTTCAATTAAGGATATATCATGATCGAAAGAATTGAACAATAAGTTGGCTAACTTTCTACAATATATACATTGCGAAAAGAGCATGAATAAATTTTCATAGTTGAGCGAATAATGAACATGAATAAATCAAGCTGGACCAAATGGTAATGAAGGTGATCGACCTTTCATACACGATGAATACATGAAATGTACTGAGTGAGAATCAATAATTCATAGACATGGTATAATCGGTAATGATTAACCCCAATCATATTTCAAAAATATCAATTCGAGATCGAGTTAGAGAACTTGCATGTACCATTGATTCACAATTCATGCAACCTATATCGCTTTTTCTTAAGACCTAATATAGATAATACCGATCTTCAAATATTAGAATATCATCACAGTATAGTACTGTTAAATACAATTATAATATAACCTAACAAATTACCACATAATCCTATCAGTCTATAAAATACCTAAAATTCGGTATCAAGTCAAACTCTTTCAGTCTGAGTTTAATTCGGTATAATTTCTAACATCCCAAAAAGTCTAGTCAGATAATTCATGAGTCTAATTTCCATAAGACTTTGCCTAAATGCTTTACATTTACCTTAGATAATTTCATTTTCAGATAAAATATTTTTCAATGACTTATAATAATTTTCAGATAATTATTATCATTTATCATGATTTTTCAATCATTAATATCATATTAATATGAATTAAATACTACTTAATTCCATTATCATTAATATTAATTTATTAATAAAATTCATTACAAAATATTAAAAGTCATAAAAAATAACTTCAAATATTTCCTTACACTTTAATATAATTTCAAATGATTTTTAAAGTATTGAAATCATTTTTATGTAATTTATTTAATATAATAATTAAATAAATTAACTATCATTAATATTTAAAAATATTAAAATATCAGTGAAATATATTCCAAATTATTAAAAACCCATTTTAGGCTTTAAAATAATTTTTACAAATTTATTATGAATTTCTAATATTTATTTTCTATTTATTCTATAGTTTTCGTTTAAAGTTGGGGTCCTCCACGAAACACTTGTAGATGGTGATCTACAAGTGCGATTTAGAACCCACTTGGTATTATTAGAACCGTGACTTCCGAGAAACACGTTTTAGGCTTAAAAGCGGTCCATTTGGCACGATATAGTACCCTGAAAACAGGCCACTACCGACTGACCATTACATGCCTTGTAAACATTTTCAGTTTTGGAGTCTTTTACAGAAACGCTTGTATTACGAGATCCACAACTCCGATTGAGGCCCAATCAAACTCGTTCGATCTGTATCTTCTTGAACTATAATTTTCAGTTATCAAATACCAAATTCCAATCTGTCTATGTCCCTGAAATCAGGTCCAAAGTGACTGGTCCGCAAGGTTTTCTTCAACAGTTGGTTCATTTTCCAGATTTGGGGTCCTTAACGGAAACGCTTATAAAACGAAATCTACAAATCGGATTTAGGTCCAATAGGTATCGTTGGATTCGTAATTTCCCAAAATATAGTTTCCATTGATCAAACATCTATTTTGGTTCTGTTTTGGTCCCGGAAAAATGGACAGAAGTGACTGATCAGTAGCTTGTGTTCAACAGTTAAGGTAGTTTGGGATTTAATTCATAACTTGCTCATTTCTTAACATATTTGAGTGATTCCAAATGAGTTTTTCCCTTAACTCATGTATCTAGAATGATAAAATGTTTTAAACCATTAATCACATGAACCCAAAGAATCTAACATAAAAAAATATATATAGCATACAAAGGAAAGCTTTTTCTTAAACCTTTTGGTACAAAACTTGATTTCCTCACTTTGGATCTAACTTTTGATTTCAAAAATACTTTGATACACATATAAAATACCAATACTCATGTAAATCATGAGTTTTAATGATCCATAATAAAAAATTGCTTGGTTCATAAAGATCTAACAAAAGAGCACAAAAAGTGAAAACTTTCATTTTCTTACCTTTTTCTTCTTTCAAGCCTTCTTGATCCTTCAAAGTAGCTTATGATTTTGAGTTGTATGAAGATCCAAGACCCTCCTAGACTCCTATAACTACCGAAATATCTGACCTCCTTTCTCCCTCTATTGTTCTTAGTTTAGACTTAGGTTTAAAAATTAACATAACTTTAGTGTATATCTGATATACATATAACACGTATAATTATAGAATATGTAACTCCCAATATAATTACATATACTTATTATCAATTTAATATATAAGTTACAAAAATTAAAATTTTTAATGCCCTAAGGCTTGTTTGGCAAAACCATATTAAAATAATGACTTAATCATTCCTTAAGCCTTTTGGCAAAAAACAAGATTAAAATAAAATTTCAAAAGCTCTAAGGTTTTGTTTGATAAAATCAAATTAAAACTCTTTTACTAAATATAGTTTATTGTCCCACATTGTTTACTTGGATTTTCATATCCAATCTTAATTAAATAAACTAATTACCACATACTAAATAAATTTCCCACTTAACCAAATATCACAAAATTATAATCTCATTATAATTTTATTTAAAAAATAATATATCACTTTAATTATTAAATTACGACATCAATATAGCAACTCATGTAATCTTTTAACAACTCTAAGCATTTTTAAATTAAATTAGAGTATTATTTAATTCACAAATATATACTAACAACAATCACATAAATAAAATATTTATTTAATTTAATAAATATTTTAAATTACAAATAAAATTTTGGATTGTTACACTTATTGTTTATATTTCCGCACAGGTGTTTAAGGTTAGTTTAACTTGGGATTGTATTATTATTCGGATGTTGTAACCCTTAAGGGGAAGATTTTATTTCTATCTATTGCATGGTTTGCATTTATTATGGGTAATAGATAGATGATATTTGTACAGTAAACACTAAATCCCGTAGAATTGAAGTACCCGGATTTGGGGGTGTCACAATTAACATCTTAAACATTCAACTGAGGGTCTAATGACCATGAACCTTGTCCACAGTTATAAGTAATCTTTCAACTTTAACTTTTACAGTCATACGACTATAATGACTTCGGGGTACTTAGGGGGATCAACCCTTTGTACATGTATTGTAGACAAACATTTCAGCACAAAGTACAAAACTAAGTGTAACCCCTGTAAATGGGGTTGTTCATCTCAGTATTTTGAGTACAAGTCCGCCCCAAAGATAGTTTGGTTTGGATACACTTCAAGGTAATTTGGATTTCAACAGACATCAACTAAGGATTAGTTGAATAAAAGATAATAGCACTATGTTATTGAATAATCATATCTGAATAAACATTTCGTTCTAAGTTCAAGCTTTAGGGATAATCTAATAGCATAACCATTGAATAACACATCATACCTTGCTTTGAATAACATTAAGCTAAGGTTACATCTTAGAATTTAATATCAAGCATGCATAACAACAATAAGCGGAGCGATAAAGTGAGTCGGCGAATAAAGGTACTTGAATGCTAATATAACAAGTTTAGAGTTAGGAAAAACTTGCATAATCATAATAACTATCTCAACAAAAGTGTGGAGATTGGAAGCTTGTATCATCATGAATAACTGGATACAATTAAGTTTCTTAATGGAAATACTTTACTCAATAAAGTATAGCATTTGAAATTTGCATAACAAAGCTTTAGGATTAGAAAACTTGCTCAATGTAAAAAGATAGGGATTTAGAATCTTGCCTTGCGCGTAGATTAAACCATTAATATCCAAATCACAATATCCTATATACATATGTTATCATGACATGATTAGTCATAATCAATGCTACATCACGTATGGTTTAAATGTCTAACCATGAAATCAAATTATATTCCTAAACGATAATAAACTCGTTAGGTATTAACACCATGTTCGTTCAACACATTACAATACTATAATAACAAAATTATTTGGTCTTATAGTATTAGTATTAACTAATTCAGGACTTACGTGCAAGGCGAAGTCATATTAAGGCTGATACGCTAAGTGGCGTCAGCGGTGCCCACAGTTTGAATAATGGTCCGTATTGCTTGGCTGATGATGTGTATTTCCGGTGCGAGGTTTATATAGGGACTAAGACGCTTTGCGCGAAATCAAACACTAACCCGGTATTTGTATTGAAGTCTAGCTGAAATGGCGACTTTTTAGGCGCTAAAGCTAAAAAACTTAATATTTGGGCGTGAATTTTGTATTTGAGGCGTTCGAACTCACAGAAACAAAATGAAGAACAGTGCCAAAGCTACTGTCTTGATTTCTAACAATAATTAACCCCAATTAACATGTATAACTTCACATAAATTAAACATGAACATTGACAATCATCTATATACCAATTACCAACCACTAATCAACAATATCAGAAACTAATTCTTTGAAAATATTGTTTCTAAAACAAAAACTCCATTGTTGATTTATTAAATTACAGTGAATGTAATTCCATGCTTATAACCAAATTAATACCTTTGAAATACAAGTATACCCACATATTAACATGTATAGTTGAATTTCATAGTAGTTCACAATTTATATAATCACATACCAATTTTGTTATTTTGCAAAACATACGTTCAAACATGTTTTTCACTATAAAATAAATTTTCCTTCCGTTATCATGTAATTAGTATACAGTCACACACACACACACACACAAATACACACACACACACACACACACACACACACACACATATATATATATATATATATATATATATATATATATATATATATATATATAGACATGCTAGTGATAACAATTGCAACTATACATACACATGCTTCTCTAACCAATTATACAAACATAGTTTTACAGAGAGTTTTGTAAAAATCTTATACACAATAAAGTTGAAGAACACAGAGACATTAGGTATCATGAAACCATAAATATATATATGTACATATATTAAGGTTAGAGAAACCCACCTTTTTGCTTGCTTACGAATCTTTGTTAACAGTCTTGCTTTGAAAATCATGTTTTCTCTCAAACTCTGAACTTCTTTCTTTTTCTCAAAACTATCTCTAGCCCTTCTTTCTTTTCTCGGTAATAATTTAGACTACTAACAATGTAACTCAACTAATATCCAATACGCGTAACATAAAATGGACATGGCTATAATAAGCCTAATCAATAATAACATCAGTTATAAAATATATAACGTACCACTTATAAATATATATATTATTTATTTAGTTTATTTTATAAACAATTTAAATTTCAAAAATTCAAAAGCCATAGGGCTTTGTTTGGCAAATCCCTTTAAAATAAAATAATTTATATCCTTAAGCTTTGTTTGGGTAAAACTAAATGAAATTACTTTAATTTATTTTATAAACTCTTTATCACATAGTTATTTGTCACACTTTATGTAATAATAATTTATTAAATAAATCACTTAATCACATAACTCAATCCACATAACACATTAATTATTTAATAAATAAATAATTAACTAATCACATTAATTATTTAACAAATAGATAATTAACTAAATCAACTCAATCAAATTGAACAATTATTTATTCAATAATAAACACATCCAATAAATATTTATATAAATTAATAAATATTTATAATTTACACTTAAAAATCCAGAATGTTACATCATTCCCCTCTTATAAGGATTCTGTCCCTAGAATCACAACTCAAACAACATATTTGTTACATTCTTCCCTACTTACAAAGATTCTGTCTCCAGGATCGAAGACACAGATTAAACAAATAACTCAGGGTGCTCTTTGATCATTTTCTCTTCGAGTTCCCACGTAGCTTCATCAGCATTGTGGTTCCTCCATATCACCTTCATAGAAGGTATCCCTTTATTCCTAAGCACTTGTTCTTTCCTGTCAACTATCTGGATAAGAATCTCTTCATAAGACAAATCTTTCTCAAACTACAACGGTTCGTACTCGATCACGTGATTGTAATCGGGTTTATATGGTCGTAACACTGAAATATGAAAAACATTGTGAATATTTTCCAATTCTGGAGGTAAAGCTACCTCGTAAGCTACCTCTCCAACTTTTTGCAGCACTTCAAATGGTCCAATAAACCTCGGGCTTAGTTTTCCCTTCTTTCCGAAACGAATTTTCCCCTTCCAGGGAGAAACTTTTAAGAATGCGTAGCTTCTTACGTCAAATGCACGATCTTGCCTGTGTTGATCAGCATACTTTTTCTCTGTCGGTCATGAGCTGCTACCAATCTTGTCCTGATGAGTTTGATAATCTCCGCAGTTTGTTGCACTAGTTCTGGTCCTAGTAGTTGACGTTCACCAACTTCATCCCAGCACAGTGGAGTTCTACACTTTTTGTCGTATAACGCTTTGTAAGGCGGCATGCCGATGCTCACGTGATAACTATTATTGTAGGTGAATTCCACCAACGGTAATTGTTCTTCCCAGCTTCCTTTGAAATCCATGACGCATGCTCTCAGCATATCTTCCAATGTCTGGATCGTTCGTTCGCTTTGGCCATCTGTTTGTGGATGATAAGTTGTACTCATTCGCAATTGAGTTCCCATGCATTCATGTAGTCTCTTCCAAAAGTTTGACGTGAATCATGGGTCTCTATCGGACATAATTGACACTGACACTCCATGTCTCGAAACGATTTCTTTAATGTACAATCTTGCTAACTGATCAAGATTGAACCTAATCTTTATTGGTAAAACGTGCACTGATTTTGTCAGTCTATCCACTATCACCAAAATTGCATCGCATCCTCTCTGAGTAGTTGGAAGACCCACCGTAAAATCCATCATGATGTGTTCCCACTTCCATTCCGGTATTTCCAACGGTTGAAGTAATCCGCTGGGTCTTTGGTGTTCAGCTTTTACTCTTTGACATGTCAAACATTTTGCCACGCATTCTGCAACGTCCCTTTTCATATTTGGGCACCAAAAATGTTAGCGTAGATCTTGATACATCTTCGTACTTCCTGGATGAATCGAATATCTTGAGCTATGAGCTTCGGTCAAGATTTTGTCTTTCAGCTCTGGTGTTGCTGGAACCCAAATTCTTCCCTCGTACCGTAGTAATCCTTTGACATCGACCTTGTATTTCATATTGCTACCCTCAACCATATTCTCTTTTATCTTCCCAAATTCTTCATCTTATAACTGAGCGTTCTTCACCTTGTCCAGTAAAGTTGGACCTGCTTCTAACTGAAATAGTCGTTCATCGAATTCCTGTGGAAATTTGATTTCCAGGTCTAACTTTGTCTTTGCTGAAATGAGCTCCTCTTGAGTTGTTATCAGCATCAATTTCTCCCGACCTTTCCTGCTTAAATCACCTGCAACCACATTCGCTTTGCCTGGATGATAAAAGATCTCACAATTGTAATCCTTTATCAATTCCATCCATCTTCTCTGACGGATGTTCAGGTCCTTCAGAGTGAAAATATACTTCAGACTTTTGTGGTCTGTGTAGATCTCACATTTCTCTCCATAAAGATAGTGTCTCCATATCTTGAGAGCAAATACTACTGCAGCCAATTCCAAATCATGAGTCGGATAACCTTTCTCATAGTCCTTCAGTTGTCTTGATGCATAGGCAATAACTTTGCCGTTTTGCACAAGAACACAACCTAATCTTTTATATGAGGCATCACTATACACCACAAAATTTCCTATATTATCCGGCAGGGTTAACACAGGTGCCACACATAGCTTATTCTTCAAATCTTGGAAGCTCTCTTCACATTTCTCTGTCCAAACGAATTTCTCAGCTTTCCGTGTCAAATTTGTTAATGCAGTGGCTATCTTGGAAAAATCTTGAATGAATCTTCTATAATAACCGGCCAGCCCCAAGAAACTCCTCACCTCTGAAGGTGTCCTTGGTTGTTCCCAATTGATTACAGCTTCTACTTTTGATGGATCTACTTAAATCCCATCTTTGTCAGTCACATGACCCAAAAATTGTACACGATCGAGCCAAAATTCGCACTTAGAGAATTCTGCATACAACTTTTCCTTTCTTAGTGTCTCCAATGTCAAATGTAAATGTTCCACGTGTTCTTCTTGAGTTTTGGAATACACCAGAATGTCGTCGATAAATACCACTACGAACTTGTCTAAGAATGGTTTAAATACCTTGTTCATCAAATCCATGAACGCAGCAGGTGCATTTGTTAAACCAAAAGACATCACCAGAAACTCGTAATGTCCATAACGAGTTCTGAATGTCGTTCTAGGTATATCCTCCTTTCTTACCTTCAATTGGTGATACCCACTTCTAAAATCTATTTTTGAGAAGCACTTAGCACCCTTCAATTGGTCAAACAAGTCATCTATTCTAGGCAACGGATACCTATTATTAATAGTGACTTTGTTTAACTCCCTATAATTAATGCAAAGATGCATTGATCCGTCCTTCTTCTTCACGAATAATACTGGCGCTCCCCACGGTGATACACTTGGTTGAATATACTTCTTGTCTAGCAGCTCTTGTAGTTGTACCATCAGTTCTTTCATTTCTACCAGAGCCATTCTGTACGGGGCCTTCGATATTGGTGCAGTTCCTGGCTCTAAGTCGATTACGAACTCAATCTCCTTGTCAGGCGGAAGTCCTGGAAAATCTTCCAGAAATACATCTACGAATTCCCTAACCACTGGTATCTCTTCCAGTTCCACACCCTTCTTTTGAGTATCGACTATGTAAGCTAAATAACCCACACAGCCTTGACTCAACAACTTCTTGGCCTGCATAATCGTCAGACATTTCATTTGTCTAGGCGATTTGCTACCATGGAAAACTACCTTTGGCTTTTGAGTCATAAGGTTTACACACTTTTTGTGACAATCAATTCATTGCTCCATATTTGAAATGACCAATCTATTCCCAAAATAACATCAAATTCTCCAAGTCTAATTGGGATTAAATCTACCATCGGTATTCCCTTTAATGTTCACCCTATATAGTTGTTGTATACAAACCTTACAGAATCACATCCCTATTCGCAATTTCTATGTCGGAGGGAAATTCGGTTCTTCTCTAGGCAAATTCATCGAGATATAAACGAGCAAGTAGCTTTAGAATCAAATAATACATAAGCATTAATATCATTGATTGGGATAATACGACATGTACCAGCATCTTTTGATTGCACAACATCTTCCACGATCATGTTAAAAGTTTACATTTGTGGGTTTTGTTTTGATCTTTGTTGGTCAAAGAATGGCCCAAGTACCTCCACTTCTTTGCCTCCCTTACTTCTTGCTGTTTCTTCCACCTTCCTCTGAGGGCATTCACAAGCAAAGTGATCCTTGGATCCGCACGTGAAACATACATTCTTCTTAGGTTGGGTGCAATTTGAGACGATGTGACCCTCCTGACCACAGTTGAAACATGCACGTTTCCCCATCAAGCACATACCCTTATAAAACCTCCCGCATGTAGCACATGCTTCAAACTTCCTAAACTGCTAGTTACCCTGCCGGTTTCCAGTAGTCCCATTTCCGTTCCACTTCCTCTTAAAGTTGTTGTTGTTGTTATTGCCATTTCCATTGCCTCGGCTACCATTCTTCACTTCCACCTCATTCTTCTTCTTCTTCTACTCTTGATTGAATTTTGTCACTGCCTCGCCTCCACCTTCATGAGTACGACCTTCTCCATCATCACGGCAAACGTCTTCATTTGGAGCAGGAAACCCCATTTTGTCTGACCGGGGCTTGATCCTGTTCGAACCTCTTTCCTTACGCACGTCGTCTGTCTTGACGACGATATGGCTCAAACCTCGCCAATTCGTTGAACTTCATGGTATACTCAAATACCGTCATTGTTCCCTGCTTCAGTTCCAAAAATTGAACCTCTAATTGACTCTTCGAACTCTCTGGGAAATAGGTCTCGAAGAATAACTCCTTGAACCTATCCCAGGTCATCACTCCTGGTCCTTCCCAGGTTTTATTGGCCTGCCACCATTAACTAGCTTATGCTTTCAACATGAATGTTGCAAAAGCAGTCTTCTATTCATCCCCTACCCTAGCGACTTCAAATACTTTCTCTATTTCCATAATCCATGTCTGTGCCTCGACCAGATTCATGGATCCACAGAATTCAGGGGGTCTAACCACCTTAAATTCCTTAAACGTTATGCCTTAGTTTTGAGGTTGATTCTGTAACGCTCCTGTTAGTAATGTAACTAGTTGTTGGACGGGATTATCTTCAACATCGTTATTGTTAGTTCTCTCATTGTTTCTCTGTCGGGGTGGTTCACGTCTGGGAGGCATTTTCTGTTAAAACAAAACATCTATTAGACTATTACTCAGCTTCTTTAAGTATTTTCTAATTAACTTTCCTCCATAAAAGAAATAACCACATAACACTTTGAATAAAATAATAACTTTTATTTATTCATCATTACTTCGAAAAACATAAAAACAATAGCATCACTGCTATTTACATTCCTTTCCTGAACTACAAAAGTTACAGGACAACATCATCATTCTCATACCCCATGGTTACATAACACTAGGGATTTACACATTACTTAACATTTATTACGTGCATAACAGGAACATTTCCTACGATGATCTATTAAGATACTCCGTAGCCTTTTGATGCTCTTCTTCCATAACTCGGAACATTATTCGGCGATCTAACACGTATGATGGCAGAGTCTCGAACTGAATTGGATAACCCATGACCCGATCTTGAGCTCGATTAATCACGGTATTGAATACTTTATCCATCTCTTCCATCTTCATCCTTTTTGCTTGTGCGTCCCTTACTGCTCTTCCAGTTCGTTGATAAGCTTCCTCGTATGCATCTTCAGCTCTCGCCCTCTTGGTGGCTTCTTCCTTCAGCTTGTTCTTCAGTTCCATGACCATCTCGATCAGTTGTTCCTTCTCTCCTTCAGTCTGCATCAGCTTCTCTTCAACATTAGTTAGACGTTCATCTCGATCCTGGATGTCATCATCCTTCTGTGTCATTGCAGTCTATTGTTCAGCTACTATCTCCTGCAACTCCTCAACTGTGTCTTAAAGTTCCACGTTACGGTCGTAGACTTCATCATACATACGAGCAACCATCGAGGTTAGTGGAGTCTCTTCCTCCTCATCCTCGTTATCCTCATCCTCTTGTGGCAACTCCACGGGATCCTCCTCATCCGTCTCCACATTATCATCCTCATCTTCAACCACTGTGACCAATGGGGTTGACTCCGGTGGCACTAGTTGTTCCCAAATAACTTGAATGTCGCGAGGCTCATCCTCTATAGGCATCTGAGGTCCTTCCTCCCTAGCCTGACTGGATTCTCCGACATTAGTCATCCTGACAAAAAAGTTTTAAAGTTTTAATTATTAATCATTCTACTCGACACTCACGAGCACATAACTTATAAACACAGAAGCACATAAGTGTGTTATTACTTCTTCCTTAAAACTCGATAAGAGTTCTCTCCACTATCTTTTCAAAGGTTACTTCCTAAGGTTTTTCCCCCCACCTAAGGTTCATAACCTAAAGCTTTGATACCAACTTGTGACACCCCCAAATCCCGGTACTTCATTACCTCAAGATTTGGTGTTCACGTAATCAAAACATTTATTTATAACTACCAAATCATAAATAAAATTGAATAATAAACCTGCCAATATAGGAATTACATAAAATAAAATCTCCCAGGTTATCTAAGCTTTACAAACAATCATTCATGCGGAAAATTTAAAATAAACTTCATTACAATCTTTAAATCAAGGTCTAATAATAAAACTATCAAACTATTACAAGTCTTGATGACTTTTCATCTTTCATCTTTCCATTTCTTTCTGGTCTTGCTAGGTACGTCACCCTTTCCATCTTTTAGTTGTAAGATTTTTTACAGCAAGAGTGAGCAAACAAGGCTCACTTGAAATATCAATAAATAAAACTTTTAAATTCTTTGCCCATTCAGGGGCTCAATAGAACTGAATAATAAGTTCTATTAACTTCTTATACGTTCCTTGCCTATTCAGAGGCTTAAAAGAACTGAAACATTCCTTGCCCATTCAGGAGCTCAATAGAATTGAACAATAAAATCTATTAACATCTTAAACATTCAACTGAGGGTCTAATGACCACGAACCTTGTCCACAGTTATAAGTAATCTTTCAACTTTAACTTTTACAGTCATACGACTATAATGACTTTAGGGTACTTAGGGGGATCAACCCTTAGTACATGTATTTTATACAAACATTTCATGGCAAAGTACAAAACTAAGCATAACTCCTATAAATAGGGTTGTTCATCTCAGTATTTTGAGTACAAGTCCGCCCCAAAGATAGTTTGGCTTGGATACACTTCAAGGTAATTTGGAGTTCAACGGACATCAACTAAGGATTAGTTGAATAAAAGATAATAGCACTATGTTATTGAATAATCATAACTAAATAAACATTTCGTTCTAAGTTCATGCTTTAGGGATAATCTAATAGCATAACCATTGAATAACACATCATACCTTGCTTTGAATAACATTAAGCTAAGGTTACATCTTAGAATTTAATATCAAGCATGCATAACAACAATAACTGGAACGATAAACTGAGTCAATAGAATAAAGGTACTTGAATGCTAATATAACAAGTTTAGAGTTAGGAAAAACTTGCATAATCATAATAACTATCTCAACAAAAGTGTGGAGATCGGAAGCTTGTATCATCATGAATAACTGGATACAATTAAGTTGCTTAATGGAAATACTTTACTCAATAAAGTATAACATATGAAATTTGCATAACGAAGCTTTAGGATTAGAAAACTTGCTCAATGTAAAAAGATAGGGATTTAGAATCTTGCCTTACGCGTAGATTAAACCGTTAATATCCAAATCACAATATCCTATATACATATGTTAACATGACATGATTAGTCATAATCAACGCTACATCACGTATGGTTTAAATGTCTAACCATAAAAACAAATTATATTCCTAAACGATAATAAACTCGTTAGGTATTAACACTATGTTCGTTCAACACATTACAATACTATAATAACAGAATTATTTGGTCTTATAGTATTACTATTAACAATTTCAGACATCTGTGAAAGACATAAGTCATTTTAGAACATTACGCTAATCAGGCCAATATTTCCACAGATTTGAATCGTGGCGTATGATGTGTGGCGATGTGGCGCTCCCGGCAGGAAGTCGTGTACCGATCTTCCACGGCTGAAGTCTGTCAATGTGCAAGCGACTTTTGGCGCTAGAGGCGTTAAAACTTGATTGGAGCGTGAATTTTGACGTTGGGGCGTCGGAACTCACAGAAACAAAATGAAGAACAGAGCCAAAGCTACTGTCTTGATTTCCAATAACAATTAACCGCAATTAACATGTATAACTTCACATAAATTACACATGAACGTTAACAATCATCTATATAACAATTACCAACCACTAATCAACAATATCATAAACTAATTCTTTGAAAATATTGTTTTTAAAACAAAAACTCCATTGTTGATTTATTAAATTATAGTGAACGTAATTCCATGCTTATAACCAAATTAATACCTTTGAAATACATGTATACCCTCATTTTAACATGTATAGTTCAATTTCATAGTAGTTCATAATTTATATAATCACATACCAATTTTGTTATTTTACAAAACATACGTTCAAAAATGTTTTTCACTGTAAAACAAATTTTCCTTCCTTTATCATGTAATTAGTATATAGTCACACACACACACACACATATATATATACACACACACACACACACACACACACACACACATATATATATATATAGACATGCTAGTGATAACAATTGCAACTATACATACACATGCTTCTCTAACCAATTATACAAACATAGTTTTCTGAGAGAGTTTTTGTAAAAATCTTATCTGTGATAAAGTTGAAGAACACGGAGACATTAGGCATCATGAAACCATAAATATATATATGTACATATATTAAGGTTAGAGAAACCCACCTTTTTGCTTGCTTACGAATCTTTGTTAACAAACTTGCTTTTAAAATCATGTTTTCTCTCAAACTCTGAACTTCTTTCTTTTTCTCAAAACTCTCTATAGCCCTTCTTTCTTTTTTCAGTAATAATTTAGACTACTAACAACGTAACTCAACTGATATCCAATACGCGTAACATAAAACGGACATGGCCATAATAAGCCTAATCAATAATAACATCAGTTATAAAATATATAAGTACCACTTATAAATATATATATTATTTATTTAGTTTATTTTATAAACAATTTAAATTTCAAAAATTCAAAAGCCATAGGGCTTTGTTTGGCAAACCCCTTTAAAATAAAATAATTTATATCCTTAAGCTTTGTTTGGGTAAAACTAAATTAAATTACTTTAATTTAGTTTAATAACTCTTTATCACATAGTTATTTGTCACACTTTATGTAATAACAATTTATTAAATAAATCACTTAATCACATAACTCAATCCATATAACACATTAATTATTTAACAAATAAATAATTAACTAATCACATTAATTATTTAACAAATAGATAATTAACTAAATCAACTCAATCGAATTGAACAATTATTTATTCAATAATAAACACATCCAATAAATATTTATATAAATCAATAAATATTTATAATTCACACTTAAAAATCTGGAATGTTACACGAGCAACGTGAATGCAAAATACATAAACAATGTTCGTGAATCATATTCGCATCGTGCAAACATTTTAAGTATGCATTGATTGTTCTTAATAAGTATATTACAACCAAATACACTAATCTATTATAGGACGATTAATTGTCCATCTTAGCCTTGCCTTTATCTCTCTTAGAACTCTCAGTTCGTTCGACTTTAGCTGCAAACATATGGTTCAAGCAAGAATGAGCATAACTAGCTCAGCAAGTCTTAACAAAGAATCATATGAATATCACATTAAAAATTATATGCTTTATTTCCATATCTAAACAATTATCTACGAAGCACTGTGAAACATTTGACTAGTACTTCTCATGTCATATCAACAATTCCAAAGTATATATAATAGCTTAGGAATGATGAACCGGTCAATAGACCATGAACATACTCTTTTCGTTTTCATACTTGAAAAGGATATCTGGCACTAAGGCCATCATCTCGTCTTTACTTACGAGCACTTCTAGGTGATCAATGTGACACCCCCAAATTCGGGTACTTCAATTCCACGGGATTTGGTGTTCACTGTACAAATATCATCTATCTATCTACCCATAATAAATGCAAACCATGCAATAGATAGAAATAATAATAAATCTCCCCTTATGGGGTTACATCAACTACATAATAAATACAATCCCAGGTTACTCTAACCTTAAACATCATCTTGGAATCATAAACAATTAAGTCTTAAACAACATCATTAACTTAAGTCTTAAATAAATACATCATCATATAAAACAACAAGTCTTCATCACTTGTTAACCTTGCCCTTGCCTTTACTAGTAGAGTAAGGTTAAGTCGGTTCTTTCGTTCTTAACTGCAATGTTATTATTACGCAAGAGTGAGCACAAATGCCCACAAGTATAACAATGAAATAACAGTATAATAACATGCGAGTGAATCAAAGACATCTGAATAAAAGCTCAACTTTTGAATCAAGAATGAATAACAAGAATCAAAAGATTTCTGAGGGTCATAAGACCTTGAACTATGTCCTAGGTTATCAAGGGTTATACTTGAAACCTTTAACAGTCATAAGACTATGGACCTTTCTACTCGTACTTAGGGGGATCAGCCCTTAGTACCATACTGTGCACAATATCTTAACGCTAATGCATAAGTAAATCCCTTTGCAGGGTTGTTCATCTCAATTTGACATTCGAGTCCGCACCAAAGTAAGTTTTGTTTGGATAATTCATCAAGGGTTCTAAAATTTAGAACGCTCATCAACTATGGACTAGTCGAATCAATAAGGGTTCGCTAGTCTAATAAGGTTCAATAATAATGATATTCAAATTGAATAATAATCTCAGGAAGTATACAATAGAACAATTATTGTATAACTGAATCATGCTTTGAAAAGATAATCAATCTTTAATATAACATTTGAACTTGAATAATAGTAATGATAATTTACTCGAGGTAAATAATAAACTTGAACAATAATGACAAGTAGGGTTAGGAAACTTGCCTCAAATGCATGTAGGCTAAACAATTACTACTTAGTTCACCACAAATCCTACACACATACCATATGTATTCACGACATTCATTAGTTACATTTTCACTTAATTATTTAATATAAACTCTACTTTATTTAATAAATCATTACCCTTCTAATTTAATTACTTAATTAAATTAGAATATTTTCATTCTCTTACTATTATTACGCTCGAATAAATTATTTCATAATAATTTCCATCGAATATTTATTTTATTCCATAAACATCTCAATTAAAATATTTACTTTATTTTATAAATATTTTAATAATAATTTTCATCGAATATTTATTTTATTCCATAAATATCTCAATTAAAATATTTAATTTATTTTATAAATATTTTAATAATAATTTTCATTAAATATTAATTTATTCCATAATATCTCAATTAAAATATTTAATTTATTTTATAAATATTTTAATAATAATTTTCATCGAATATTTATTTTATTCCATAAATATCTCAATTAAAATATTTAATTTATTTTATAAATATTTTAATAATAATTTTCATCGAATATTTATTTTATTTTATTTTATTTTATTTTTTTATTTTATTTTATTTTATTTTTTATTTATTTTATTTTTTTTTTGACGTAGGAAATACAGTAATGTAGTTTGGTAGCATTACCGGAAATGGGTTACCTGTGCTCATTTTTCTAGTTAGTCATAGATTCTCATAGTCATGAACATAACAAGGCCAAATTAGGCCAAAAATCAATCACACGTAAAATTATACATGAATATGGCCCTAACTTCCAATTAGTTATTTTTTGCTAATTTAGACTTACCCAATCAACGTAATACATATATTATCATTACTTAACCCATCTAGCATGATTTTTAACAAGTTATAACACATAATTTGCAAAATCAACACATTTACTTCCACTGTTCTTGATGTTCTTAAAGGTTTTGAAAATAAAAAAAATGAAAATTGTCACTACGGATTCATTATAACACCGAATCCGTTTATTTAAACTTTGGTCTCTTCGTATCAATATACATAACAACATACGAATATAAAATTTAGGGATAATATACGTTCAATACATGAAATATCACGTATAAGGCCATATGGCCAAAACCCAAACTCTGTAAATTTTGAAATAGCAATTCATAGTATTATGAAACTGATGACATGATAATTCACATAATATATATATAATCAAATACGATTTGATATATCTTAACCCATATATAAACTCATAATCAAACCCTTTTTCAATTACAGAGATTTTACAAAATATATGAAAGCCATTTTTATAAAAACTAAATGACGTAACTTTAAAATTTGGGAAGAATGGATTACCCTTGAATACTCTGCTTAGATTACACAGGGTGACAACAATTCCCAATTTCTCACACTTCTTCACCTTTAATCACAGTATTCACAATCTCTCTCAAAGTTCTCAAACTCTCTCTACCTCTCTGCTTTTTCCAGACTTAGAATAATAATAATAAAAGAAGACGTAATATAACGAGAGGAGAAGAGAAGGCGATGCGCGTGAATGGTCGAGTTAACCCAAACATGGCTAGCTCGCATCCAACCACTACTAGGGCCTTGTTTGGCAACCCTTAATTGATTTAAAGTCATTTAATTTAATATGACTTTATCATATAGTTTGAAAATGTCACACTCCTTATAAAATAAATCCAATATTTTATTTAATATATTTTAAATAAAATATAATAATTTCTCATAAATTCACATAGTCACATAAATAATTTTCTCATTAATAAATAATGTCAAATTATTAATTCTCTAATTAATAATTAAATTAATTAAAATACCAATATGCTTATTAAATATTTCTTTTAATACAATAAGCTCACATAATCACATACTTTGATAATAAAAACTCTCTATATTAATTTAATAAATGTAACACATATAATTAAATTAATTTACCACAATTGCGTCAATTAATTATTTAATCTAATAATTAAATCATTGAAAATATTTATTTAATTTAATAAATATTAAAATTAATTACAAAATTCTCGTTCGTCACATCTTTCCCCCCTTGAAAGGATTATGTCCCTAGAATCACGACTCAATAAATTCGACCCATTACATTCTCCCCCCCTTACAAAGATTCTGTCCCCAGAATCGGTTACACATAATTAAGTAAATAAATGAGGGTAATTCTTCATCATATTATCTTCGAGTTCCCACGTAGCTTCGTTAGTGTTGTGGTTCCTCCAAATTACCTTAACAGAAGGTATACCTTTATTTCTGAGAACTTGTTCTTTTCGGTCGACAATTTGGATAGGAATTTCTTCGTAAGATAAGTCTTTCACAAAATGTAGGGGTTCATATTCAATTACATGCTTGTAATCGACCTTGTAGGGTCGTAATACAGAAACATGGAAGACGTTGTGGACATTCTCGAGTGCTGGAGGTAAGGCTACCTCGTGACCTTTAACTTCTCCGATTCTTCTCAGTACTTCAAAGGGTCCAATGAATCTTGGGCTCAATTTCCCTTTCTTTCCGAACCTGATCTTCCCCTTCCAGGGAGAGACCTTCATGAAAACATAACTACCTGATTCAAACTCGATATTTTTACGATGTGGATCAGCGTATTTCTTCTGTCGATCCTGAGCCGCTACCAGTCGTGCTCGGATCACTTTAACTATTTCTGCCGTCTGTTGTACCAATTCTGGCCCTAGCAATTGTCTTTCACCAACTTCACCCCAGTAAAGCGGAGTTTTGCACTTCTCTCGTAGTATAACGATTCGTAAATGGTATGCCTATACTAGCGTGGTAACTGTTGTTGTAGCCGAACTCTACTAATGGTAGGTGATCATCCCAATTTCCTTTAAAGTCCATCACACAGGCTCTTAGCATATCTTCTAATGTCTGAATTATTCTCTCACTCTGTCCGTCTGTTTGAGGGTGGTAAGCTGTACTCATACGCAATTGCGTACCCATGCATTCCTGAAGATGTTTCCAAAAATTTGATGTGAAACGCGGATCCCTATCTGAAACAATTGATACCGGAACTCCGTGCCTCGAAACAATCTCTTTTACGTATAGCCTTGCCAACTGATCTAAGTTGAATCTTATTTTGATCGGAAGGAAGTGTGCGATTTTCGTCGGTCGGTCAGCGATAACCCATATCGCCGTCGTAGCCTTTACGAGTCGTCGGAAGGCCAACCACGAAGTTCATTGTAATATGTTCCCATTTCCACTGGGATCTCTAACGGTTGTAGTAATCCACTCGGTCTTTGATGTTCCGCTTTTTCACTTTCGGAGTCGACAGTCGACACTTGGCAACACATTCTGCAACATCACGCTTCAAATTTGACCACCAGAAATGTTGTCTAAGATCTTGGTACATCTTGGTACTACCAGGGTGAATCAAATATCGTGAACTATGAGCCTCGCTTAAAATATCTTCCTTAATCTCTTGAACTGGCGGTACCCAAATTCTATTATCAAATCTCAATATTCCTTCCTTATCCATCTTAAATCTTGGTTCGGTTACTTCAGATATCTTCTTTGTCACATTTTTACATTCTTCGTCCTGAAGCTGAGCCTCCTTAACTTTATCCAGTAGGGTTATACCAGATTGCATCTGAAATATTTTCTCATCAATCTCCATAGGATACTTCACTTCCAATTCTAGTTTCTCCATTTCTGCAATTAGCTCGTCCTGAGCAGTCAACATCATCAACTTCTCCCGACCCTTTCTACTTAAGGCATCGGCAACGACATTCGCCTTACCCGGATGGTATAAAATCTCAAAGTCGTAGTCCTTAATTAACTCCAACCACCTTCTTTGACGCATATTCAAGTCCTTCTGCGTGAAAATATATTTCAGACTCTTATGGTCCGTATATATTTCACACTTCTCCCCGTAGAGATAGTGCCTCCAAATTTTCAAAGCAAAAATAACTTTAGCTAACTCCAAGTCAAGGGTCGGATATCCTTTCTCGTAATCCTTCAATTGTCGTGATGCATACGCAATGACTTTGCCGTTTTGCATCAGCACACAACCAAGTCCTTTATGCGATGCATCACTATAAACAACAAAATTTCCTGTATCATCTGGAAGAGATAACACAGGGGCCGTACTCAACCTCTTTTTCAATTCTTGAAAACTTTCCTCACACTTATCCGTCCAAACAAATTTCACAGCTTTTTGAGTTAAATTCGTTAACGGAGTTGCAATCTTGGAAAAGTCTTGTATGAACCTTCTATAATATCCTGCCAATCCAAGAAAACTTCGTACTTCCGATGGCGTCCTCGGCTAATCCCAATTAATCACCGCTTCAACTTTTGATGGATCTACCGAAATTCCATTTTTATCGATCACGTGCCCAAGAAATTGCACTCGTTCAATCCAAAATTCGCATTTCGAAAACTTGGCATACAACTTTTCCCTTCTCAATACTTCCAATGTTAATCTCAAATGCTCTTCGTGTTCTTCTTTGGTTTCGAATAGACCAAAATGTCATCTATAAATACCACTACTGAACTTGTCCAAAAATGGCTTGAACACACCATTCATTAGTCCCATAAATGCTGCAGGAGCATTCGTAAGACCAAACGACATTACTAAAAATTCGTAGTGACCGTATTGTGTTCTGAACGCAGTCTTTGGTACATCCTCCGGCCTCACCTTCAATTGATGATAACCGCTTCTCAAGTCTATCTTGGAAAAGTATCTCGCTCCCTTCAATTGATCAAACAGGTCGTCGATCCTCGGTAATGGATATCTGTTCTTAATCGTGACCTTATTCAGTTCTCTGTAGTCAATGCAGAGTCGCATCGATCCATCCTTCTTTTTCACAAACAACATCGGCGCTCCCCACGGCGATACGCTCGGTTGAATGTACTTCTTGTCCAAAAATTCTTGTAGTTGTACCATTAATTCCTTCAACTCTACTGGTGCCATTCGGTATGGTGCCTTCGATATTGGAGCAGCTTCCGGCGCCAAATCGATTCTGAAATCTACCTCTCTATCTGGTGGAAGTCCCGTAAATCGTGCGGAAATACGTCGTGAAGTTCCTCACAATCGGTATTTCTTCTACCTTCGGATTCTCTTTTCGACTGTCGACTATGTAAGCTAAGTATCCTACACAGCCTTGTCTTAACAACTTCCTGGCCTGCATCATCGTCAGACAACTCGCTTGTCTAGGCGACTTGCTACCATAAAACACAACCTTTGATGGAGTCATAAGGTTAATACGCTTCTTTTGGTAATCAATTACAGCCCCGTAACCCGTAATTGAATAACCAGTCCATTCCCAAAATAACGTCAAATTCCCCAAGTTGAATAGGGATAAGATCTACGTTCATGATATTACCCTTAATTTCCACTCTACAGTTCTTAAACACGTACTTAACATAAATTATCTCCCTATTCGCAATTTCTATATTCATGGGATATTCCAACTCATCCATAAGCAAATCTAAACTACTAGCAAAGTCTTCGGATATAAAGGAACAAGTAGCACCCGAATCAAATAAAACATAAGCAATAATTTCATTGATCGGAATGATACCTGACACCACATCACGAGACCGGATTGCATCTGTGATTGTCATATTGAAAGTGCAGGCGGTCGATCGCTTTGTTGCGGTTGGTCCGGTGATGGTTAAGGCATTTCCTTTGTTATTTCCCGGTTTCCTCCTAATCGACCCTCCGATCCCTTCTTGGGACAATCTCTTGCCAGATGGTCCTTGAACCACAAGTAAAACAAGCACCCTTCTTTGGGTTTGGATAGGTTTGGTGTTATGTGGCCTTCCGTGCCCACAATTGTAGCACACTCTTTTCCTTTCATACAAACTCCCAGATGGGCTTTCCCGCAAGTCGGGCATGCTTTGATTCTTTTCTTCCGACTACCTTGCGATTCCCAGATGATGAGTCAGTCGTTCCACCTTTTCTTCCTGATTGAAATTTCCACCTCTGTGCCACTTCCACCGACCTAGTTATTTCCTTCACCTTCACTCTTCTTCTTCTTTTGATCTTGATTGTACTTGGTCACCGTGATCGCTTCCTCCTTCAAATGAGGATGGCCTTTTTCGATACTCAAAGAACGTGTTTAGCTGAAACATTGATACCTTGTTGTACACCCAAGGCTTTAGTCCTTACTCAAACCGTCTCGCCTTCCTCTCATCCGTGTGAACTTGATACGGGGCGAACCTTGCCAACTCGTTTAATTTAGCCGCATAGTCAAGCACGCTCATATTTCCCTACTTCAACTCTAGAAATTGAACCTCCATCTGGTTCTGTGAACTAGTTGGGAAATACATTTCGAAAAACATCTCTTTAAATCTCTCCCACGTAATTACACCTTCACCTCCTCGCACTTTGTTTGCTTGCCACCAGTAGCTAGCCTCAGACTTTCAAAGATAAACGTTTAAAGCGGTCTTCGGTCTTCTCTAACCCCTAGCAACGTCGAAAACCTTCTCCATTTCCATAACCCACGTTTGAGCCTCGATTGGGCTCATGGAACCTTTGAACTCTGGCGGTCCCACCGCCTTGAAGTCCTTAAATGTTGTGTTTGGTGGAGCTTGAGGTTGGTTACTCATGGCTCCAGTCAGTAAGTTCACCAACTGCTGCACGGGATTATTGTTGGCATAATTGTTATTATTGGTTGACTCTTCCTGAGCCGGTTGACGTTGTTGTCTTCTCCTTGACGGCATTTTTCTGTTAAATAAATGCTTTATTAGAACTTTATTTATTTCTTTAAATAGTTAAGGCATTACTCAACAATTTAACATATCACTTAACACATCATCTCAAACAACTTGATATATTTGCATTCAAATCAAAGTTTTATCATTAAACGATAGCATAACTGCTATTTACATCAACTATCCTGGAATAAAGAATCCACAGGATTTAAAACATTCAAATATTCTTTCATTCATAAACACGTTAGAATTTACATATAAAAACTAATTAAGTCTTTCACATAATTAAACAAATTCTATCACTGTCTGTCAAGGTGCTGAATAGCCTTGCCACGCTCCTCATCCATGATACGAGACATCGTCCTGCGATCCAATATATACGATGGAAGTCCTTCGAACTGGATGGGGTATCTCAAAACTCGATCTTGGGCCTCATCCATTGCATGATTAAGTGTAGAGTATGTTTCCCCAATCTTCGCTTTCTTTGCACGACTATCATCCTCTGCACGATCAGCTCGACGCGATTCTCTTACCCAGCCTTCCTCTGTTATGTTCAACTTTTCGGATGTTTCCTTCAGTTCCTTCTTCAGTTTCTCTATCTCTTCGGTCTTATCTTCAGTTTGACCCTTCTCATAGACCAAATCCCATTCTACATTTGCCAGTCGAGAGGTAAGAGTCGAAATCTCCCTCTCTTTCTGCTCTAGAGTAATATGCTGAAAAACCGCTCACTTAGTCAAATCCTGGACCTCGTCTCACAACTCCACGTTACGGTCGTATAACGTGTCATACATCTCAGCATCAACGGTGTACCGTGGTAACTCCTCTTCTTCCTCTTCCTCTTCCTCAACAAATTCCTCCTAAGGATCCTCCTCAAGATCAGTCTCGGGCTCATGCTCTTGACCAACAATGGTGATCAATGGAGATGACTCCCTCTGTACCAGCTGCTCCCTAACGACATGAATGTCTCGGGGCTCCTCCTCTGTCGGTATTATAGGTACATGGGGTTCTTCCTCCCCAGCTTGACTAGCTTCTCCAACATTCGACATCCTGACAACAAAATTTTAAGTTTTAGTTACTAAGTCGTATCATCTAACGTATACTTAAACACATAAACACATAAGGTCTTTTATTATCTTCAATGAATTACATAAATTCATTTCTTATAACTCGATAAGAGTTTTCCATCACTATCTTCTTTCTATAAGGCTACTACCTAAGGTTGTTCCCCACCTAAGGTTCATAACCTCTGACTTTGATACCAACTTGTGACACCCCAAATCTGGGTACTTCAATTCCACGCGGATTTGGTGTTCATCATACAAATATCATCTATCTATCTACCCATAATAAATGCAAACCATGCAATAGATAGAAATAATAATAAATCTCCCCTTATGGGGTTACATCAACTACATAATAAATACAATCTCAAAGTTACTCTAACCTTAAACATCATCTTTGAATCATAAACAATTAAGTCTTAAACAACATCATTAACTTAAGTCTTAAACAAATACATCATCATATAAAACAACAAGTCTTCATCACTTGTTAACCTTGCCCTTGCATTTACTAGTAGAAGGTTAATGCGGTTCTTTTCGTTCTTAATCGCAATGTTATTATTACGCAAGAGTGAGCACAAATGCCCACAAGTATAACAATGAAATAACAAAGTATAATAACATGCGAGTGAATCAAAGACATCGAATAAAAGCTCAACTTTTGAATCAAGAATGAATAACAAGAATCAAAAGATTTCGAGGGTCATAAGACCTTGAACTATGTCCTAGGTTATCAAGGGTTATACTTGAAACCTTTAATGATCATAAGACTATGGACCATTCTACTGCGTGCTTAGGGGATCACCCTTAGTACCATCATCGTGCACAATATCTTAACGCTAATGCATAAGTAAATCCTTTGCGAGGTTGTTCATCTCAATTTGACATTCGAGTCCGCACCAAAGTAAGTTTTGTTTGGATAATTCATCAAGGGTTCTAAAATTTAGAACGCTCATCAACTATGGACTAGTCGAATCAATAAGGGTTCGCTAGTCTAATAAGGTTCAATAATAATGATATTCAAATTGAATAATAATCTCAAGAAGTATACAATAGAACAATTATTGTATAACTGAATCATGCTTTGAAAAGATAATCAATCTTTAATATAACATTTGAACTTGAATAATAGTAATGATAATTTACTCGAGGTAAATAATAAACTTGAACAATAATGACAAGTAGGGTTAGGAAACTTGCCTCGTGCGTAGGCTAAACGATTACTACTTCCGTTCACCACAAAACCTACACACATATCATATGTATTCACGACATTCATTAGTTACATTTTCACTTAATTATTTAATATAAACTCTACTTTATTTAACAAATCATTACCCTTCTAATTTAATTACTTAATTAAATTAGAATATTTTCATTCTCTTACTATTATTACACTAGAATAAATTATTTCATAATAATTTCCATCGAATATTTATTTTATTCCATAAACATCTCAATTAAAATATTTACTTTATTTTATAAATATTTTAATAATAATTTTCATCGAATATTTATTTTATTCCATAAATATCTTAATTAAAATATTTAATTTATTTTATAAATATTTTAATAATAATTTTCATCAAATATTTATTTTATTCCATAATATCTCAATTAAAATATTTAATTTATTTTATAAATATTTTAATAATAATTTTTATCGAGTATTTATTTTATTCCATAAATATCGCAATTAAAATATTTAATTTATTTTATAAATATTTTAATAATAATTTTCATCAAATATTTATTTTATTCCATAAACATCTCAATTAAAATATTTAATTTATTTTATAAATATTTTAATAATAATTTTCATCAAATATTTATTTTATTCCATAAACATCTCAATTAAAATATTTACTTTATTTTATAAATATTTTAATAATAATTTTCATCGAATATTTATTTTATTTTATTTTTGATTGGCCGGCTACAGTAATGTAGTTTAGTAACGCATACGTAAGCAAGTTACCTGTGCTCATTTTCTCAGTTAGTCAGATTCTGCGATTCATGAACATAACAAGGCTAAATTAGGCCAAAAATCAATCACACGTAAAAGTATACATGAATATGGCCCTAACTTCCAATTAGTTATTTTTACACGAATTTAGACTTACCCAATCACTGTAATACATATATTATCATTACTTAACCCATCTAGCATGATTTTTAACAAGTTATAACACATAATTTGCAAAATCAACACATTTACTTCCACTGTTCTTGATGTTCTTAAAGGTTTTGAAAATAAAAAAAATGAAAATTGTCACTACGGATTCATTATAACACCGAATCCGTTTATTTAAACTTTGGTCTCTTCGTATCAACATACATAACAACATACGAATGTAAAATTTAGGGATAATATACGTTCAATACATGAAATATCATGTATAAGGCCATATGGCCAAAACCCAAACTCTGTAAATTTTGAAATAGCAATTCATAGTATTATATGGCCCGATGACATGATAATTCACATAATATATATAATCAAATACGATTTGATATATCTTAACCCATATATAAACTCATAATCAAACCCTTTTTCAATTACAGAGATTTTACAAAATATATGAAAGCCATTTTTATAAAAACTAAATGACGTAACTTTAAAATTTGGGAAGAATGGATTACCCTGAATACTCGCTTAGATTACGGGGGTGACAACAATTCCCAATTTCTCACACTTCTTCACCTTTAATCACAGATTCACAATCTCTCTCAAAGTTCTCAAACTCTCTACCTCTCTGCTTTTCAGACTTAGAATAATAATAATAAAAGAAGACGTAATATAATGAGAGGAGAAGAGAATCGATGCGGCAGTAATGGTCGATTAACCCAAACATGGCTAATCGCATCCAACCACTACTAGGGCCTTGTTTGGCAACCCTTAATTGATTTAAAGTCATTTAATTTAATACTGACTTTATCATATAGTTTGAAAATGTCACACTCCTTATAAAATAAATCCAATATTTTATTTAATATGTTTTAAATAAAATATAATAATTTCTCATAAATTCACATAGTCACATAAATAATTTTCTCATTAATAAATAATGTCAAATTATTAATTTTCTAATTAATAATTAAATTAATTAAAATACCAATATGCTTATTAAATATTTCTTTTAATACAATAAGCTCACATAATCACATACTTTGATAATAAAAACTCTCTACATTAATTTAATAAATGTAACACATATAATTAAATTAATCTACCACAATAGCGTCAATTAATTATTTAATCTAATAATTAAATCATCGAAAAATATTTATTTAATTCAATAAATATTAATATTAATTACAAAATTCTTGTTCGTCACAATCAACCCATTGTACTCTATGTTAATCAACACTCTTACATTAAATGTATTTACATTCAACATTTGGCAACCTCGCGTGCCCATCGAATAATCGATGAAAAATACTTTTGTTTGTACATAGACAAACTTACCTTCTTATCCATACCAAATACTTGGCATAGGATAGCGTTAACAGTTCTATATCACATGATTTGCTAACAAATCTATTCATTCTTCACTACTTCTCTAGCCGAGTTAAAACAGGCATCGACCATTCATGCATTATATAACATGCATCACATAAAACTTGACTAACACGAAGGTTAGGCAAGCGTTAAGAAAGACTTGCCTTCAAGCGTCTTCGAATAAATAATTCAACAATTCTCAGTGTTTACAGGATCTACATGATATATTCACATAGCACACTGTAATTAGTTATTAAACAAACTAACATTATGGTCATAAGACCTTGAACTATGTCCTAGGTTATCAAGGGTTGTACTTGAAACCTTTAACAATCATAAGACTATAGACCTTTCTACTCGTACTTAGAGGGATCAGCCCTTAGTACCATACTGTGCACAATATCTTAACGCTAACGCATAAGAAATTCCTATACAGGGTTGTTCATCTCAGTTTGACATTCGAGTCCGCACCAAAGGAAGTTTGGTTTGGATAATTCAATAAGGGTTCTGAAATTTAGAACGTTCATCAACTATGGACTAGTTGAAGCAATAAGGACTCACTAGTCTAACAAGGTTCAACAATAAATGATATTTATAATGAATAACAATCTCAATAGGTATACAATAGAACAATTATTGTATAACAGAATCATATTTTGAAAAGATAATAAATCTTTAACATAACAAATGAACTTTATTTATAAACTTGAATGATGATAACAAGTAGGGTTAGAAAACTTGCCTCGTGCGTAGAGTACACATTAATTAAACACGTTCCTTGAATTTAATCCTACATATCATTTCCATTCACAACTATAGTTAATTATAACATAACTAATCATCAAACGTTCATTCTTTTTGTCTAACTTGATTATGACAATACTTAGTCAATTTACAACATTGTCACATAATTTACACTTCACGAATGACAAGCTAATTATGTATTCAATAATTCAATCCACATGCAATTTTTTATTTACATGTTAAGCATCTATTTTAACATCTCATTATACTTCTAACATATTTCTATGTTTATTAAATTAGGTTCATACCACATTGCTAGACTTAACACTTTAAAAATTCATTTCTGAATATTCTCGAGAGTAGTAATTTATGCCACTATTAATTAGTACTTTGTTTTTGTAACATTACCTGTGGAGTCATGGTTTGAGAGACTGGCGTCTAGTGGTGGGAAATATGCACATGAATTAGCAGCAATGTGACGTGGCTACGTGGTATGCACAGACAGCGTTGTAGAATTTGCAGTTCGTGAAAAATTACAGAACATGCCAATTTCTATCAATTTCTTATTTTCTACACGAGTTTAGACATACCCACATGATATAATTCATGCATAATCATTACCCAACATTTATACAATGATTTTAACCCATTAAAACACATAATTACATAATTAAATTATGTAAAATTCACTGTTCTTGATGTTCTTGAAGGTTTTGAACATAAATCATGAAAATTAATACTACGAATTCGTTATAACACCGAATCCGTTCATTTAAGGTTTGGTCTCTTCGTATCAACATGCATAATCAAATAAGAGTGGGAATTTTACAAAAAACATTTATGTTTGACATATTAAAATCACGTATAAGGCCATATGGCCATATTTTATACTCTGTAAGTTTTGAGCAACATAAGCGACATGTTTTATGATACTGATGATATGGTCTACATAATATATATATATATATATATATATATATAATCAAATACGATATGGTAACATTTAACACATACATAAACTCATAATCATACCCTTTCCCAATTATAGAGACTTTACAAAATCTTTGAAAGCCATTTTCATGAAATCTTAAATATGTAACATAGAAATTAGTTTGAAGAAATTACCTAGAGTATAGATTAGAAGGGATGATCAATGATGATCCTTTCACAAATGCTTGTTGATTACACTCTCACAATTTCTCTATGTGAACTCTCAACCTTTCTCTGTTTATTTTCTAGACTTAGAAAAAAATGAAAAAGAAAGAATACGTATAATATAATAAAGGAAAAGAATCGCTGGAGCGAGATAAGTCGATTAACCCAATCATGGGTAACTGCTAATAACTCCCTTTAGGGCCTTGTTTGGCTAGCAAGAATAGGTTTCAAAACCATTTAATTTAATAAATGTGACGCCCCCAAATCCGGGTTACCTGACTCCTGAGTTTGGTGTTCACGATCCACAATATAAATAACATTTAACTACCCATAATATATATAGATAGTATCTTACATAAGTTTTTATCAGAGTTTACTAATAATACATCACCCAGGTTCACTAACCTTAACATTACAAACATACCCTTTAGATATACAAAAAAGGGTTTACAAATACAACATAATAAATATGTTAATCATAACTAGTTTATTACAACGCCTTTGCCTTTATTCTTATGACACCTCCGCCACTTCGTCCCCCTAAATTTGAAATGTTTTATTTAGCAAGGGTGAGCAACAAATTTGCCCATAAGTTAATACATACAATAAATGTATAAGTATTCAAATCACCGGACTATCTATTTTGATAAAATGAAACCAAAGTTCGGGGAACTTTGAAATATATTGAACAAATTGTTATTCAATAACAAGTCTTCTCGTATTCTATCTTTGCATAATAATGTAATGATGAAAAGGTACAACGCTTTCAAGGTTCTACGATATATTCAATTGAATAATCAAGAATTAATTCTACTAATTTGCAAAGTGGATTGTTTTCCGATTTATCTTTGAGTGATCACACAAGATCTTTGAACTTCTCTTCTCGAGTAACTATCAAAGTTATACTTTGATATACCCAGTGTATCGGATAATAGTAAAGATTAAATCATACCCCTCTGCCAAGTATAACAAGTGATCAGCTTATTATACCCTATATTATGCATAATATTTAAGTCGCGCGCAATGATCGAATATACGATTTAATGATATTCCCTTTTTATAAAAGGTTGTTCTTCTCAGTCTCAGAATCAAGATTGTGATTTAACAACGAAATACTGTGATTTCAAATTCTATTTACTTCTCGATCTTAGCAGAAATAATTGGCATCGATCTATCAATAATAATTGAATTCTCTTCTCGAACTTATAAAGTTCTAACTAATATTCGTCTAGCCAGAATAATTAGCTAAGACATTTCTCAGTATAATTTGATAATAAACAGGAATTATCTGTATTGTCAATTCTAACTTCTACAGATATGAATATTCAACAACAGTTATTCTACAAATATATATTTCTGAATCAATAATTCAATTTGAATTATTAAGCATGCACTAATCATAATAATCAACAACAAATTCCACGGATGTGGTGTAATTAGCAATAATTAACCACTATAATAATTGAATAAATTTAACTCAAAGTTGAGTTAGGAAACTTGCCTCTTCCGCTGATTACAGCTACACAAAATACTTATCTGCTTTCGAAAGACCTATAATCAATAATATCGGTCTTACAATTAGCACAATCATTTATAACACATAACACTGTATTTTACAGTCAAACTTCTTCTAGGCACATTATCACATAGCCACATCAGTGTTTATAGCCTATATAAACACATAACAAGTCTAACTATATCGATGCGGTTGGACTTGGTCCATTCTCGTTGTTTCGGTCACACCTATCAAACAATTAACACATTGATTGTCCATTAAACTTGGTCTCTAAGCTTCAATATTAATTTAGATAAGACAATTATCAATTATAATATTTTTCGGAAGCTTTTAATAATTATCAAGCAATTATTACAATTTATAATAATTTTTCAAACATCGGAATCATTTTTAAATGATTTAATTATCAAATAATCTTATCATTATTAATATTTAATAATATTAAAATATTAATAACATACTTGTCAAAATATTAAAGTTATTATCAATAACTTAAAATATTTTTAAATCAACAATATTCCACTTAAATGATTTTTAAAGTAATTAAAATCATTTTTAAATCACCACCATTAATATATAAATATTAATGAAATTATCATCTAAATATTAAAAGTCATTAATTATAACTTAAAATATTTTTAAACTATTTTTCTCATTGTTAAATGATTTTTAAATCAATAAAATCATTTTTAATTCATTTATTTAATATCATAATTAAATAAATCAAATATCATTAATATTAATTTATTAATGAAAATTCTCCAAAATATTGAAAATTATATTTTATAATTTAAAATATTTTCTAACACTTTATTCTCAATTAAAATGATTTTTAAATCATTTAAATCATTTTATCTTATTTATTTAATTTAATAATCAAATAAATATATTATCATTAATATTAAATTATTAATGAAAATTCTCCAAAAATATTAAAAGTTACATTTTATAACTCAAAATATTTTTAAATACATTTTCTTATTTAAAATGATTTTTCATAATATTAAATCATTTTTCTCTAATTTATTTAATACAATAATTAAATAAATTAAATACCTTTAATATTTAAATAATTATAAATATTAAAGAAAAATATTCAATTAGTTAGAAATTATTTTTCATAATTTAAAATAATTTTTAAAACCATTTTGGAAATTTTTAGAATTTATTTCTAATTTTTATTAATTTTAGGAATATTGGAAAATAAAAATAAATAATTAAGTCGCTAAAGCCCTTTAGCGACATAAAGCATCATTATTGTTGTTCTTGAGCTCAAGAACAACGGACATGTAAACTTATCCAATTGATCACCTTTACTGAGGCCTTTAATCTCAAGTATATTCATGATCTCGCAAACTAAGACATTTCTTATGTAGTTCATATGTAATACTACAAGTATAAACCAACAACTTGTTCAAACAATAACAATACTGGCAAGATCTAGAGCTTCAAAGAAGTTATCGGACCCATTCGGGTTTTTCAGCCCTGACAGTTCGAGTTGCCACTTTCAAGATTAATTTAATCTATGTTTCGGTCATGTTTTAAGTGGTTTTATGATTCAAAATTGTAGTCCTCATGTCAAGGTACAATTATGAGACAACATATCGGATAAACAACAATAAAACAACCTCCTTTAATTCTTGGCCAAACGTTGGCGAAACTAAGTTCTTAAGTTTACGGAAATTTCCCGAAAAATGCCAAACCGAGGTAGTAGTCTACTTTGACCACTTTCTCTGTTTGATCGCTAAGTTTATAGGTGATATAAAGACTTCCATTTATAGTACACATGACCAAATACAAGATGTACCAATAAACAACATCAAACACTAAGCAGAATGATGGATCCAGGACACTACAAAATCTTGTCGGTCGTTTTTAAATTTACAGGTTGCCCAGATTTTTAAATCTGTCAACTTTGCCAACATTATTGTTTGACCTAAAATAACTTGAAATCTAGCTATCAAATTGATATTCTACCACTTGAAGATTAAAGACCATATGCCAGGCTACAACTTAAAGCTTTTAAATAACAAAAACAACAAACGAGTAACGATCTGTGGCACCTGACATTAGGTTGTCAGACCACAGATTTTGTTCTTGACAGTTTTTGAAAAACACCATATTAAAGCACTTTGATGCTATGGATATATGTTTGATCATCATAGATCAACATAAAACATCCTCTAGCATTAATCTAAACACATAAACATGAACTCTGTCTTAGCAACATGGATCAAAAATAAAAGTAGGTCTTATACCTTCTTGACCAAACTTTGATCTTGATCTTTCCAATCTATTTTTTGGTGTTTCTAGGATGTATTTGGTGACTGATTTACTAAACAAATTCGGAGGTTTGGGAAGAAGAGAGAGTTGGTAAGAGCAAGAGAGAAAAATGGCCAAATTTATGACTTTTTCTCACTCCTAAATCTATATATATGATGATATGTTGCAAGATCTAATGCTAGCTGTCATTGGGAGGCTGATTTCTGAGATTTTTAGGTCACACAAGTCAACAAAGTTGTTCACCAACTCATGATTTGGCAAAATATACAAATAATCTAATAAAATATCCATAAAGGGCATTTTGACATTTCTTTAATTTTCTAGAATTTCTCATTTGATGAAACCCTTAGGGTTTAGGGTTTGGACAATCTAGGGTTTAGGTTTTGTACCCTTTGGGTCTAAAAATTCTAATTCCATAATTTGCAAATTTAGGGTTTAATTAGAAAAATAAATTTTCTAAAATAAAATTAGGGTTTCTAAAATAGAAATTTAAATTACAAAAATATAATTAGTGATTTCTAATCATATTTATGTTTAACAAACACTTTAGGCATGCTAATAAAAATTAGGGTTGCCTAATTGGGGTTTACAATTCAGATTTTGAAATTAGGGGTTCCGTCTAATTAGGGTTTTCTAAAAGTCTGCTAGGGTTTCTAATCAGGAGATTAGGTTTCTAATCTCATATTTATGTTTAATGAATCCATTAAGTCTACCAATTAGGATTAGGGTTCCTAATTTAAGGTTTACAATCTCAGATATTTAAAATTAGGGTTTTTTTTTTACTACAACACATTAGGGTTTTCTACACCACATTAGGGTTTTCTAAATTTAACATTAGGGTTTTAAATCCCTTTTAGGTTTATTAATATTAAACCTTATCCGATCAATTATTGATCAACATTTCTATCTGATCCAAACACATAATCAACAATACAATTATTTTAATTGTATTTTCTACCTAAATCCTATCCAGAAAATTAGGGTTAGGGTTTTCTAAAGTTGTTAAGCACAACTTTACTCTATTTTCTCGGTCGAAACACATATATGACTAATTCTCGAGACTTGTCTCACTAATTCTCGAAAGACACTATTAATGAGTTAATATTAAATAAAATAAAAAAAAATTTATTAGTAAAATTTTGATTATTGAAATCCCGGGTTATCACATTCACCCCTCCTTAAAAGGATTAAAGTCCTCGGAATCACCGCTTTCTTATTCTCTACAATCTTTTAAAGTTGTATTATCAATTCATTTTTATCAACACAATATTAAATTGTGTCTTAATTTCTAACACGAGACTTGAATCTATAAAAGAAAACAATTCTCGGCTATATTAAACTAATATTACTCGCGTAATTAAATATTAAGCAAAATCATTACTACTTTGCTACCTCGGAGTAGCCATTGCCTCAAATACCGTCATGTTAAATGTACAGGCGGTTGATCTTCTGGTCATCTTGAGTCCTCGGATTGCCAATGTTCCTTCTGGGTCCCTTATTGGCGCTTTTCCTTCTCGGCATTTCTCTTTGGACGAGTTCCTTACGATGGTCGATTCGATCCACGAGCAAAAACAACCTTGTATCTTCTTTGGGTTGGGACAATTGGGTGACATGTGGCCCTCTTGTCGCATGATTATAACAAACCCCTTCCTCTTGAGACAAACACCGGCGTGGTTCTTTCCACAATTCGAGCATGGTTCGCTCCTTCCTATTCCCTTGTTTTTACTACCCGATTGGGTATTCTCGCTCCACTTCCTCTTGTTTGGATTCGCCACCATTGCTTCCACCTTCATTGGTCTTCTTCTTCTTCTCACGATAAAAGCGAGATGTAGCCTCGCTTCCTCCTTGACAATTAATGCTTTCTCCAAAGAGAGCCCATAAGCGTGTTGATCTGCAATACCGCTACCTTGTTGAATATTCTGGTTTCAAATCGGTTCTCGAATCTTCTTGCCTTTCTCGCTTACACGTATCCACGATGAGGTGCAAATCGTGCCAATTAGTTGAATTTAGCGAAGATACTCTGAAATGACATAATTCTCTGCTTAAGTTCCAAGAACTTAACTTCCATCCCGAGCTTGCATATACTCGAAGAAGTAATTCTCAAAGAACAACTCCTTAAATCACGGTCCATGCTACTCTACTCATTGTACCGGCTCTCGCTTGATTCGTCTCCCACCAATAATTGGCTTCTCCTTCATTAGATATGTTGCAAACGCCGTCTTTTGTTCTTACGCCACACCTGCCATGATGATGAACGCTTTCTCCATTTTCTTTACCCAAGTTTGGGCTTCGATTGGATCTGTAGTCCCCTTGAATTACGGCGGTCCCACCGCTTTAAAATCCTTGAAATTAGCCAACTCATCATTTGGTGATTCCTTACTCTTCCCTTGCGTAGAGCCCTATTTTCCATAGCTTGGGCCATCATATTTGCAAAATTTTGCATCGGTCACTTGACCTCCTTCATTATTCTGACAGATTCTTCTCTTTGGTTCCTATTACATCGCCTAGGTGGCATGATCGATTTAAATGAAAATCTTATATTAATATTCTTTCTCTTTACAAATTCTTAACACAATAAGAATTCAACACATAATTTCTCATTTAATAGCATATTTATTCAAATAGCACATAGTACTTATAGTACTAACACATTTTAATATCCTGTTAAAATATTTTAGGATTAACGTTCACAACTTTACAAAAGTTGCAATTCTCAACTTTACACAAAAGTTGACATTCTCCATTTTCAAATTACCATTTTCAGTTCATCAAACTTACCACACTTATGAGTTCATTAACTTGCCACAATTATATTGGTGTATGAACTTATCCTAGTCGAACCTTTGGCGTCCATTCATTTGAGGGTTCAAAACATTTCATATAATTATGAGTCATTAATTTATCATAAGTATGAGTTTTAAGAACTCACAAATTTATCTTAATCTTATATTCATATAGAAAATAAAGATTTTATTCATAAAACATATATTTACATATGTTTACACATTGTCCTCGATATTACAACGCTTAATATCAAAAGCTTCTACCAAAAGATACTACACTTATATCTTAATTATCTAAAGTCAACGCCTTTCTCCGGTCTTCTTCTTTTTGGGACACTTATTGAATCTGTACCCCTGTTTGCCCACTGTGAAAAACATTTCCTCATATTTGGCTTAGGACAATGCAATGAGATATGTCCTTCTGCTTGCGTTAAGCATACATTCTTCCACATCATGCATTCCCCACGTGAGTCTTTCCACACTTAATCTGAAGCTTGCTTCTTCTTGGGGTTTGAATTTCGAGTTGTCATTTGTCTTTGTTCCTTTTCCTTCTTCTTGTCTTTCTTTGGTTCCTTCAGACGATCCTCCACCTTCAGTCTTCATCCTTTCAACCTGCGCCCTGAGCTCATTCCGTTCTTCTGTCATTTCACGTAACGCCCGCTCCGTCTTCCATAACTCCTCCAAAAGAAATACCTTGCTTCGGAGTTCCTGGACTTCCACAGATAGCTGATCTTGTTCACCAACCTTGATCTTATTCTTTAGTTCCACCTTAGCTTGGCTTCGAGACTCGCCTCCTCATCACCACTTAGATACATCTCAGGATAATCGTCATGATCACTCCCAAGATTGATCATTGGTTCATCTTTCCCCACTTCTTCAACAGACTCACTATGTGTTTGGCACCTCGACTCACGCTTTGGTGTGCAGTAGTTAGCATCTCCGTACCCATTTCGTCTTTTCCAGACATCCTACAATCAGTTTAAACAACTTGATTAGTACTTCACCAGTACAAACTTCTCACACTATGTGTCCACATTTCTCACTATCGTTGCACTTTGGCAATCTCTCACTTAGTACTCTATTTGAGTATTCTCTATCTTCGCTTTTGGTTATAATTATAATCCTACCCCACTTAAGGTTTATAACCACCCTACTAGTTTAATACCTTGATCACTACTGACTATTATACCTGTGCGCCCCAAATCCAAGTTACACGACTCCCGAGTTTGGTGTTCACGATCCACAATATAAATAACATTTAACTACCCATAATATATATAGATAGTATCTTACATAAGTTTTTATCAGAGTTTACTAATAATACATCACCCAGGTTCACTAACCTTAACATTACAAACATACCCTTTAGATATACAAAAAAGGTTTACAATACAACATATTAAATATGTTTAACATAACTAGTTTATTACAACGCCTTTGCCTTTATTCTTGCAAACACCTCTTGCCACTTCGTCCCTGGTGAAATGTTTTATTTAGCAAGGGTGAGCAACAAAATTGCCCATGAAGTTAATACATACAATAAATGTATAAGTATTCAAATCACCGGACTATCTATTTTGATAGAATGAAACCAAAGTTCGGGGAACTTTGAAATAAGCTGAACAAATCGTTATTCAATAACAAGTCTTCTCGTATTCTATCTTTGCATAATAATGTAATAATGAAAGGTACAACGCTTTCAAGGTTCTACGATATATTCAATTGAATAATCAAGAATTAATTCTACTAATTTGCAAAGTGGATTGTTTTCGATTTATCTTGAGCGATCACACAAGATCTTTGAACTTCTCTTCTCGAGTAACTATCAAAGTTATACTTTGATATACCCAGTGTATCGAGATAATAGTAAAGATTAAATCATACCCCTCTGCAAGTATAACAAGTGATCGACTTTATTATACCCTATATTATGCATAATATTTAGAAAGTACCTATGATGATCGAATATACGATTTAATGATATTCTTTTTATAAAGGTTGTTCTTTCTAGGTCTCGAGAATCAAGATTTTGATTTAACAACGAAATCTTGTGATTTCAAATTCTATTTACTTCTCGATCTTAGCCGAAATAATTGGCATCGATCTATCAATAATAATTGAATTCTCTTCTCGAACTTATAAAGTTCTAACTAATATTAAATCAGCCGAATAATTAGCTAAGACATTTCTCAATATAATTTGATAAAAAACAAGAATTATACGTATTGTCAATTCTAACTTCTACGTATATGAATATTCAACAACGGTTATTCTACGAATATATATATAATCAATAATTCAATTTAATTTTAATTTCACTAACTGCGAATAATCAACAACAAATTTCTGGATGTGGCATAATTAGCAATAATTAACCACTATAATAATTGAATAAATTTAACTCAAAGTTGAGTTAGGAAACTTGCCTCTTATTTGATTACAATACTACACAAAATACTTATATCTTTGAAAGACCTATAATCAATAATATCGGTCTTACAATTAGCACAATCATTTATAACACGTAACCTTTGTAGTTCACGGTCAAACTTCTTCTAGGCACATTATCACATAGTCACATCGGTGTTTATAGCCTATATAAACACATAACAAGTCTAACTATATTGATGCAGGTTGGACTTTGGTCCATTCTCGGTGTTCGGTCACCTATCAAACAATTAACACATTGATTGTCCATTAAACTTGGTCTCTAAGCTTCAATATTAATTTAGATAACTCAATTATCAATTATAATATTTTTGGAAGCTTTTAATAATTATCAAGCAATTATTATAATTTATAATAATTTTTCAAACATCGGAATCATTTTTAAATGATTTAATTATCAAATAATCTTATCATTATTAATATTTAATAATATTAAAATATTAATAACATACTTGTCAAAATATTAAAGTTATTATCAATAACTTAAAATATTTTAAATCAACAATATTCCACTTAAATGATTTTTAAAGTAATTAAAATCATTTTTAAATCACCACCATTAATATATAAATATTAATGAAATTATCATCTAAATATTAAAAGTCATTAATTATAACTTAAAATATTTTTAAACTATTTTTCTCATTGTTAAATGATTTTTAAATCAATAAAATCATTTTTAATTCATTTATTTAATATCATAATTAAATAAATCAAATATCATTAATATTAATTTATTAATGAAAATTCTCCAAAAATATTGAAAATTATATTTTATAATTTAAAATATTTTCTAACACTTTATTCTCAATTAAAATGATTTTTAAATCATTTAAATCATTTTATCTTATTTATTTAATTTAATAATCAAATAAATATATTATCATTAATATTAAATTATTAATGAAAATTCTCCAAAAATATTAAAAGTTACATTTTATAACTCAAAATATTTTTAAATACATTTTTCTTATTTAAAATGATTTTCATAATATTAAATCATTTTTCTCTAATTTATTTAATACTGATAATTAAATAAATTAAATACCTTTAATATTTAAATAATTATAAATATTAAAGAAAAATATTCAATTGGTCAGAAATTATTTTCCATAATTTAAAATAATTTTTAAAACCATTTTTGGAAATTTTTAGAATTTATTTCTAATTTTTATTAATTTCAGGAATATTCAGAAAATAAAAATAAATAATTAAATCATTTAAAGCCCTTTAGCGACACAAAGCGTCATCATTGGTGTTCTTGAGCTCAAGAACAACGACGGTAAACTTATCCACCGATCACCTTTGACCCGACCTTTAATCTCGGTATATTCATGATCTCGGCAAACTAAGACATTTCTTATGTAGTTCATATGTAATACTACAAGTATAAACCAACAACTTGTTCAAACAATAACAATACGGCAAGATCTAGAGCTTCAAAGAAGTTGTCAGACCCATTCTGGGTTTTTCTGGCCCCTGACAGTTTCGAGTTGCCACTTTCAAGATTAATTTAATCTATGTTCTAGTCATGTTTTAAGTGGTTTTATGATTCAAAATTGTAGTCCTCATGTCAAGGTACAATTATGAGACAACATATCGGATAAACAACAATAAAACAACCTCCTTTAATTGATTGACGTTGGTGAAACTAAGTTCTTAAGTTTCTGGAAATTTCCCAGAAAATGCCAAACTGAGCGAGTAGTCTACTTTGACCACTTTCTCTGTTTGATCTGCTGAGTTTATAGGTGATATAAAGACTTCCATTTATAGTACACATGACCAAATACAAGATGTACCAATAAACAACATCAAACACTAAAGCAATTGGCGGATCAGGACACTACAAAATCTTTCAGGAAAGGTTGTTTTAAATTTACAGGTTGCCAGTTTTTTTCGTCAGTCGACTTGATCATTATTATTTGACCTAAAATAACTTGAAATCTAGCTATCAAATTGATATTCTACCACTTGAAGATTAAAGACCATATGCCAGGCTACAACTTAAAGCTTTTAAATAACAAAAACAACAAACGAGTAACGATCTGTGGCACCTGACATTAGGTTGTCAGACCACAGATTTTGTTCTTGACAGTTTTTGAAAAACACCATATTAAAGCACTTTGATGCTATGGATATATGTTTGATCATCATAGATCAACATAAAACATCCTCTAGCATTAATCTAAACACATAAACATGAACTCTGTCTTAGCAACATGGATCAAAAATAAAAGTAGGTCTTATACCTTATGACCGAACTTTGATCTTGATCTTTCCAATCTATTTTTTGGTGTTTCTAGGATGTATTTGGTGACTGATTTACTAAACAAATTCGGAGGTTTGGGAAGAAGAGAGAGTTGGTAAGAGCAAGAGAGAAAAATGGCCAAATTTATGACTTTTTCTCACTCCTAAATCTATATATATGATGATATGTTGCAAGATCTAATGCTAGCTGTCATTGGGAGGCTGATTTCTGAGATTTTTAGGTCACACAAGTCAACAAAGTTGTTCACCAACTCATGATTTGGCAAAATATACAAATAATCTAATAAAATATCCATAAAGGGCATTTTTGACATTTCCTTAATTTTCTAGAATTTCTCATTTGATGAAACCCTTAGGGTTTAGGGTTTGGACAATCTAGGGTTTAGGTTTTGTACCCTTTAGGTCTAAAAATTCTAATTCCCATAATTTGCAAATTTAGGGTTTAATTAGAAAAATAAATTTTCTAAAATAAAATTAGGGTTTCTAAAATAGAAATTTAAATTACAAAAATATAATTAGTGATTTCTAATCATATTTATGTTTAACAAACACTTTAGGCATGCTAATAAAAATTAGGGTTGCCTAATTGGGGTTTACAATTCCGATTTTGAAATTAGGGTTTCGGCGTCAATTAGGGGTTTTCTAAAATGCTGTTAGGGTTTCTAATCAGGAGATTAGGGTTTCTAATCTCATATTTATGTTTAATGAATCCATTAAGTCTACCAATTAGGATTAGGGTTCCTAATTTAAGGTTTACAATCTCCGATATTTAAAATTAGGGTTTTCTACACATTAGGGTTTCTACACCCACATTAGGGTTTTACACACCACATTAGGGTTTTAATAATATTAAATTTTAGGGTTTTAAATCAATTATTAATATCAACATTTCTATCAATTATTGATCAACAAACATCTGATAATCAATCAACAATACAATTATTTTAATTGTATTTTCTCTAGAATCCTATCAGAAAATTAGGGTTAGGATTTTCTAAAGTTGTTAAGCTCAACTTTACTCTAATTTCTCGGTCGAAACACATATTGACTAATTCTAGAGACTTGTCTCACTAATTCTCGATTACATTATTAGCAGTTAATATTAAATAAAAAAAAAAAAATTTATTAAGTAAAATTTTGATTATTGAAATCCGGGTTATCACAATAAATCTCTTATACTATAGTTTAAAACATGTCACACCCAATTATACAATAACTCAATTATATTATATAATTTAATTTGAATAAAATATAATAATTTCTCATTAATTCACATAGTCATATAATTAATTTTCTCATTAATTATAAAATGATATTAGGCTTATTAAATATTTCTTTTAATTTAATAAGCTCACATAATTACATACTTTGAATAATAAAATTTCTACATTAATTTAATAAATATAACACATATAATTAAATTAATCTATCACAATTGCATCAATTAATTATTTAATCTAATAATTAAATCATCAAAAATATTTATTTAATCCAATAAATATTAAATTTAATTTACAAAAATCTCGTTCGTCACATGCGGCGCCGAACCTGTGCACCAGTTGGCCAAACCACTTTTGTTATTCTTACGAAACTCCCGACTTCCTAATTTGTTCGTTTTACATCCGAATTGACCCATTCGAAAGTCTGCAACTCACAAATTATATCCTTTATGTGTTCGTATAAGAATTTCATATTTTCGAATCTGTTAACTCTGAATTCACCTTTGAGTTCATTTTAAGCGTTCATTTAACGTTTTTGACCGTTCAATACTCATTTTCTTCGTTATAAGTCGGAATGCGACGATTCTTTCGCTAACGACTCTTAATTACCTTATCTCACGTGTTGACTCGAGTTAGGTTCTTTCCTAATGAGGTTATTAACCTAATGCTTTGATACCAACTTGTGATGCCCCCAAATCCGGGTATCTTTCAACCCGACAGATGGTGCTCCACGATACTACAATCCATACAATCATTCCATTGAGATAACAACGAAATGAGTGTAATTACTATCTTTGTATTACATTTGTAATAAATCTTTTCCCTAGTTCATTAACCGAATACATTGGTTGTTCTTCATAAGTATATTACAACCAAATACACTAATCTATTACAAGACGATTAATTGTCCATCTTAGCCTTTCCTTTATCTCTCTTAAAACTCTTAGTTCGTTCGGCATTAGCTGCAAACATATGGTTCAAACAAGAATGAGCATAACTAGCTCAGCAAATCTTAACAAAGAATCATATGAATATCACATTAACAATTATATGCTTTATTTCCATATCTGAACAATTATCTACGAAACACTATGAAACATTTGACTAGTACTTCTCATGTCATAACAACAATTCAAAAGTATATATAATAGCTTAGGAATGATGAATCGGTCAATAGACCATGAACATACTCTTTTCATTTTCATACTTGAAAAGGATATCCGACACTAAGACCATCCACCCGTCTTTACTTACGAGCACTTCAAGGTGATCAGCCTATTGCACTCTATGTTGATCATCACTCTTACGTTAAACGTATTTACATTCAACATTTGGCAACCTCGCGTGCCCATCGAATAATCGATGAAAAATACTTTTGTTTATACATAGACAAACTTACCTTCTCATCCGTACCAAATACTTGGCATAGGATAGCGTTAACAGTTCTATATCACAGGATTTGCCAACAAATCCATTCATTCTTCAATACTTGTCTAGCCAATTTAAAATAGGCATCGACCATTCATGCATTATATAACATGCATCACATAAAAATTGACTAACACGAAGGTTAGGGAAGCATTAAGAAAGACTTGCCTTCAAGCGTCCTCGAATAAATAATTCAACAATTCTCAGTCTTTACAGGATCTACATGATATATTCACATAACACACTGTAATTAGTTATTAAACAAACTAACATTATGGTCTATAACCAACTTCTTTCTCTTCTATGTCTTATTTGAATTAACTTCATTATTAAAGTCGATTCGATTTCCTATACTTTGTTATGTCTCATTAACGTTCTTACGTCATTAACCGACATTCGATCATTATTGGTTAAATACCAACGTCGAACGTCATTCACAATTTACTTATTACGTCATCGCGTTCTTCGTTTAATTTCTATTAAACCTTACTAAATTGTCTAACTTTATCACCTTATAAGTGATTTGAGGTTAGCTTGATTATGTACCTTAAGTATCCTCATTGTCTTACATATGGTCTACATTCAAATGGAACAAAACCTAACTTGGTCAATATTTTTCTACTGTCGGCGCTGTGGTGCGGCATCCCATACATTACAGTGGCGTTGCGACGTCACTCTCCAGAGGTTTTGCTCGGACTCGGCGCTGCGGCGCGAGTCTCCAGACGTTTTTATTTTCTCTCAACCATACATGGCGTACAAGGACGGAAGAAAAAAAACTTTGGTGGTAGGCTGGCAGCGGCACAGAACTCTGCAATACACCGATTGGCCAAACCAATTTTGTTATTATTACGAAACTCCCGGCTTCCTAATTTGTTCGTTTTACATCCGAATTGACCCATTCGAAAGCCTACAACTCACAAATTACATCCTTTATGTGTTCGTATAAGAATTTCAAATTTTCGAATCCGTTAACTCTGAATTTACCTTTGAGTTCATTTTTAAGCATTCGTTTAACGTCTTTGACCGTTCAATACTCGTTTTCTTCGTTATAAGTCGGAATACAACGATTCTTTCGCCAACGACTCTTAATTACCTTATCTCACATGTTGACATTGGAAACCATTGTTTTCAAGTCACACGGTAATTTTGACCTTTAATCCGGGCTTTTTACGTTTTCGACGTTTAACGTCTATTTTCGCAAAATTTGCAATAACTTCATTACTCGTGTTCTATAAGCCAAATCAAATGGAAAAATCCATTGATTCATCATAGTCATCCTAACCAAACATTAGGCACATTCCTTAGCTATGGCGATTTTCAAAACGTTCATTCCTAACTAAGTTAACTTTCAAGATTTTCTACGGTTTTAACTCACGTAAACACTTACGATTTCTATTTGGTCATGACATATCAATGATTTAATCATTAATAGGCATCTTTATTTCTCCTCAATAAACATGCTCCACCAATCTACAATTCTTCTATGAGAAAGAAATCAAAAAAGATGAAGATTACGGTTTATGAGAATTTACCTTTGAAGCAATTAACGTTCTTGATAAACGCCTATTGGTTTGCTTGAAGGTAGAAGGATTAAGCGTTTCTAGCTCTTTCTCTCTCTCAATATGTATTGGTCAAGCTTTGTAAAACCTCAAATGACCAACTCTTGCTTTGTATATATAGGCAACCAACTAAGGGGCAATATGATCCATATGGCACCTCCTTACTACTGCACCTCCTTTGCAACTTTGTCACCAAGTAAAGTACTTGGTGAGCAAGTTGTCTACCTTGCTTGGCCACCAAGTGGCCGGCCCACTCCCTTGTGGATCATCCCATGGGTTGCCCCATGGGTTTTACCAATCCCTTAACCCACATGTTCGACCCGCGATTAACTTTTTGGATTGAGCTTGACATAATTAATATTTGGCCTTGACTTGGGCTTGTATATATAATTCATTGGGCTTACTATTGGTTTAAGTCCAATTAGATTATACTAAACGCTAAACTCATACTCCATTAATACGTCTCGTATTTTATACGTATAACTCACGTATTCTCTTCGTCTAATACTCATATAATAATCGTATTATACGTCGTACCATTCTTCATACTATACTAGTATTTATACTAATATAATACTCATATTCCATACGTATAATATCCGAAACGACTATACGCATTGTATTTCCCTTTCGAAAACCTCTTTCACAAACCCTTAGGTTTTACGTCCGCAAGCGAAAACTTCGTTTGCCATAACATAATTATTATTGGATATTCCATACTATCTTCGTATTCTATCATTACGCGTTTCTCGAAATTTCAAACCCTAGCTCCGAACGAAATCGGATGAATAGTGTTTTTACACAAACATTCTCGGAAAACCTTCGTTTTCGTCTTGATAATTCACAACCATTAATACTAGCACAAAGCCAGAATACTAACCACATCCGTATATTCTAGGTTATAGAACGACCATCGGACATCTTACTCACATAATAAATCAATTAAATTCATTTAATTCACATAATCAAATAAAAAATTAATTCATTAAAAATTCAAAATTTTCGGGCGTTACACCTTAGACGTTGACGAAGGTAGTAAATAAGATATGAATTATCAAGAAAGTTGTAACGAACGGTAATAAGATTAATGAAATTCCGAGTGTAGGTCGGATATAGAATGTTAAAATGAACGTAAGTGTTAAACACTTTAGCCGACGTAAGGGTTGAGTGTACGCGAATATTAAACGGGCAGAACCTACACACCGTGTATGGTTTGACAATAAGGAAATGAAGAATAATGATTGAACCTTTGAACGATTAAGAAACAGAATTAATGACATATAACGTTAAGAAGCCAAGTTAATGATTATAACTTAGATAACGTTCTGAGTCGAAGGAACCGGATGTTATAAGATATGAATAATTTGTTATTGTTCAAAGGAATCAAGTTGGTGTATAATTGTGGTTACTGTTCACTGTGTTAAGAAATATCAAAAATGGAGTTTTGTTGGTTTAAAATCGGTTTTAAAGGATTTAAGTTTTCTGATATTGTTGTTTAGTTGTGTTAAATTAGTATATGTATGGTGGGTAACGTGTATGTGTAATTTGCATAAGTTATACATGTTAATTGGTGTTAGAAGTTAAGATATAGTACCTTTATTCTGTTCTTCATTGTGTGTTCTGTAAGCTCGGAGCCTCAGCGCCAAAATCCACGCCTGACTCTAAATTTCAAGCGCCTACAAATACCAAAGTAAGAATAGAAGCTCAACTTTCTCACTGCAATACGTACTAATGGCACAGGCTTACATATAAATACCATCACCAAGCCGCATGATTCAGGTTAGCGATGAGGTCCGAGAATGACTTTTATTTTGCACAAAAGTTTGTATTTGTTGATGTAATGCAATATGATGATTGTTAAACATGTAATTTTGTTATTATTGTATTATAGTGCTAAGAACGAGCATGTTATTAACACCTAAGAAGTTTTATTATTATTTTATTTATGTAATTTGACTATATGGTTAACTGTAGTAACCCGAGATTTTCTAAATAAAATAAATAAGAAATTTTGGGTATAAATTTTTTTTTATTTAATGACGAGACTAAGTGTCAAGTAAAGTGAACGATAAATGCGAATACATTTATTACTTGAAAAATTAGAAATAATTTTGGAATGATTAATTACCACAAATTATATGGTAATAAATTCCTGTAAGCCAAAATGTTTTTATTAATTATTTTCCATGAAAACATGATTGGAAATAATATATGAAATGATAATTAGATTTATATAATAAATATTTTATTATATGATTTGTTCAGAATAATTAAGTTAACTATTTTAACTTGATTATTGATGCTGTGTACGAAGAATAATTCAGATATGAGATCCAAACCCTGGATTGGGATTGTGATCAAGAGATGAGAATAATAATATTATATTATTGTTATAATGATTTTACAAAGACAATAATTATATATCGTGTATAAATGTGAAATATAATATTGTGCAATGACGGTAAATTAGGTCATAGCATATTACCGTGCTGTGAAACCCTAATTATTAAACTCAGTTATGAGATATTTCTGAGTAGTGACTGTGTATATGAAGTTATTGTGAATAAGAATATCGGTAATTAGAAGAAACCCTAATTACTGTTGTACGTCGATAATTAGGACAAACCCTAATTATTATAACCCTAACCGATTAAAATTAGAAACCGTAACGACTGTGTTAGTAACATACACAGATAATTAAAGAACCACTAATGGTCAATTAGAAACCCTAATTGATGACGTTGAGAAACCCTAATTTTAATTACCGGGTTTAATTTCGATGTTATTATATAAGTGTTTTAATTTACCAAAGGATAGAAGTTAATTGGTAAATTATAAGAATTAAATCTAGTGATTAAATATTACATTTAATTGCCATACACTCTTAAACAAAGCCCAACCATCACCCATAACAAATCAGAAGCAAGAATCAAGAATTTTTGGCAAAAAGGGTATAAGAACACTAAACCTAGAAATCCTTTGATTCGATGTTATTTGATGCAATTGATTGTTTAAAGTTGTGTAATAGAATGTTAATTGATGATATGGGTTGATAAATCAAAGACCCATAACATCAAAGTGCACAAATTTGAAGATTTAAGCAAGTTGAAAAAATCGAATTCATTATTTTTTTCACCAAATGTCGAGGCCATAACTCTTCATTTCGATCATGAGTTTTGTTCTTCAAAAGTTGTTATGTGTAGCCTGATATATGGTCTTTAATCTGCAAAAAGAATCAAGTCCATATCATATATAGATTAGAAGTTATAGATGGTCAAACATGGTTAACCGATCATGATAAACTGCTTTTTGGGCGATGCAGTAATGGGGCATTCTCGTCCACTTTTTATGCTTTAAAAGGTCTGGACTTTTGATATGTTGTAGTGCACTAAGTTAGGAAGCCATAGGCTTTGGAATGACCTCATTCCGACCTCGGATGAGGGAATTACGGTTATTGGAAGGAAATGTGTCAAATTTCTCAAACTCGAAAGTCAGCAATGGATGTGCTATTCGAACACTGTTTTGATTAGTTAATATTTCCAAAACCTTCTAGGCTTTTGGTATGTTATAGTACACCGAATAAGCTTTCCATAGACTCTGAAACGGACTAAATCCGATATCGGAGGAGAGAGTTATGACATTTCAAAGTAGTAGTGTCAAAACTTCCCAACAAGTGCGGTGCAATCCATTTGAACGGAATTTCTGGGCTGATGTGTTTGGAATTTGGAAATGGTTAAAGACTAAAAGTTGTAGCCCCAGAAGTTAGCTTCGCGTGGGCTCAAGAATCGCTCAAAAATGTTTTAAAATGAAAGAGTTATATTTGTTTTAGTTTAAAAGAGGTAAAAAGCTGAAACGAGATTGAAAATCTGTTATGAAGCGTCCACTTTTGACGACTTGTTTGGGCTACCTAATGAACCCGAATTGGGTAATTCGTATTTTTAAAAATAGTCTTACATACCATGTATAACATATCCAAAAATCAGATTAATCGGAGTTATGAGCAATGCGTTAGAAAATCGTAAAGTGAGCTATTGAAAAATTAGTATAAACCAAGTCCCACATCGACTAAATTGAGAACTTCACCATTTTCTAAACCTATAAATAGAAGGGCTTGGCCTTTTTGTTTCATTCACCAACAATAAGGCCTCCAATTTTTTTTTGAAAGGTTTTGTTGTGGGAGAACTTTTATAAAGATCTCCTTAGTTAAATTTTAGGCGTGGAAGTGCGTATTAGGTTTGTGGAATTCGTATTTAGGGTATGTTTCTTATTTAATTTTGTAATGTTATTATTTTTAATTGTTATTTATAGTTTGAATTTTTGAAGTTTAGTTAGTGTTGTTAATAAACTAGTTAGTTTACTATGTTTATTTTGGCTTAGAATTAGTTATGTAAATGAGTTATTTGTGATGACTTTTAATATTTTGTGATGATTTTCATTAATTAATTATTATTAATGATATTAAAGTTATTTAATGATTATATTAAATAATTTAGTTTAAAAATGATTTTAATATTATAAAATCATTTTAAATGAAAAGAAGGTATTTAAAAATATTTTAAGTTATAAAATATAACTTTTAATATTTAAATGATAATTTCATTAATAATTAAATATTAATGATATTAAGATAATATTAATGATATTTAGTTTATTTAATAATTATTATTAAATAAATAGTTTAAAAATGGTTTTACTTATTTAAAACCATTTAAAGAGGATATTAAGGATTTAAAATATTTTAAGTTATAATTAATGACTTTTAATATTTAGATAAATAGTACATTAATATTTAAATATTAATGGTAATTATTTAAAATGATTTTTATTGTTTTAAAAATCATTTAAAGGTAATATAAATGTTTTAAAAATAGTTTGAGTTATTATAAATAACTTTTATATTTTAGCGAATGGTTTCATTAATAGTTTAGTATTAATTAAACTATTAATGATAATGGAATTGTTTAATGTTTAAATCATTTAATTATGATTTCGATATTTGAAAGTTATAATTTACCAAACTAAGTGACTTGAGAACCGATTATGAAGTTACGAATTTGAAGAAGATCACCTATAGTGCAGCTTATATCACTATAGGCCCTTTAGTGACAGATTTGAATTATTTTAAATTTTTCAATTTTCGGAAATTGCGAAAATGATTAAAATAAGATGTCCGATATTTGACAGATGTTGAGGTATAGAATAAGAGTCTTAGACTAAAGATGATTTACCCGATAAAGTCGTCGATCTGGCAACAAAAATATGGGACCTTATAAAAAGAAAGAAAAGACTATCTGTAAGAGCATGGATGAGATATTTGAAAATGTATAAAAATATTTCAAGTATAGAATAGGAACTAAAAAAGTATGATCAATGTGATTATGTGATTAGACTATGTATGTGACTATAATAGGCGAAGATTATGTGCTAAGATATATTGTTCTAATCGAACTAATGATCCGATTATTGATAGGTTGTGATAAAGAGATAAAACCTAAGTTGAGATTTGTAATGTTGAATCGAAAAAGTATCCTACCTTTGCATTTTCTTTATGCAATGGACATGAGTAAGAAGTTTGTAATTATTCTATTCTCGCATACAGATTATATACGCTTTGATTATCAACATGTTAGCTCGGATATATATTCGTTAAGTTGATTTCTAAATGGTTATACAAGTGTCCCCACTTGGATAATCTTGGCATTTATTCACATGTTGATATACCTTTGTCAATTACCCGTATACATATATGTTGAATTACATATTATTGTTGAGCAAGATTAAAACCTTCTGGGTTTGGAACTGTGCATGTATGAACATCCCTATATGGGAAGATTTTTTGCAAAAAGGAGGATAGAGTGAGCGATGAATTTCGCTCAAGTGATGTAGTATTGATCAATACAGGTACAATGGGTGATCACCCTCGCGTGCCGTAAGTTATGACGGTTTGAGGATAGAATTCCGCTAAACCTTTTAGAAAATCAAAAGAATGTTCATAGTATGTTTCTTAAACCCTATTCAAGGGTAGAGCGAGCCAAATTTAAAGAATTTGAAAGATAGTCGTTATGTGAATTTTTTATCAATACAGATTACTTCACAACTTTCAATTCGTTATAGAAGTGTTATGTAAAGAGAATACTTATATTCTTTCAAATTATATATATAATTGTTATTACTTGTTGGGCACTTAAATGCTCATCCTTGCTTAAATTAAATGTTTTCAGTTATGTATGAGCAACCTGAAGGCTCAGGCACGAACAAAGGAAAAGGAAAGCTGATTGAATAAGTGTGTATTATGAGTTAATGGTTATAGTTGTATTGGTATCTATTCAAGTATTGTAAGGAATGTATTTGAAGGTCACGTACCTGGGGAAGTAAACTTTGATGTATGTAAATTAAGTTCGAATGTATTATTATTTAGTATTATTCAGCTTAAAGAAATGGTATCGTGGGGAACCGAGTTCGGGTTTCAAGTACCTGGATTTGGGGTCGTCACAGGTTGGTATCAAAGCTGTTGGTTATGAAGCTTAGGTAGGAATACCTGAGACTAATAACCGCAATGATTAGGATAAGTATTAACTCATATAGAGTTAGTTGGTCGATAAGATTCAAAGATGAATCTTGGCGAGTGTAAAGAGACAGAGTTCCCTAACTCTGATTATAAAGTTAAACAGTAGTAGGGAATAGATTGAGACTAAAAGACTGAAAGTCCAGTTATGAGAGATCGTAAAATAAAACGATCAAGATATAGAATTAAATCGTAATATATACGATGAGATCACCTCGTGATCTGATAAGGCTATGACAGCCAGAAGGAATCAATCTGATGATTGGAAAGTTTACAGCAAGATTGCTGTGTATGAATTGTACTATCAATTGGTACAGATCAAGAAGAGAATTATAAATACGAATAAATTTGTATGGAGAATGGGGTTAGTGTTAGATGGGGATTCAATTGAGGACTCATGTCGGCAGCTGAGTTGTATGATTCTTCGTATGGGAGCTGAATTGTACTTGGTGTAAAAACCACTTAGTTTCGCAATCGATAATCATTGAAATGTCTCGGTCGCGCTATTTGTTATATGCACATTAAGAGGATGACTCCATTCTCGTGTGTATAACAGGTAGATAGGTCATAGAAAGAGAATATAAGATTAAGTACGAGTTCTTAAAAGTCATACTTATGAGACATTCTTGACTCATAATTATATGAAATGTTTATGAACCCCTCAGCGAATGGACGCCAAAGGTCTGACTAGGATAAGTTCTTAAACTCATATGATTGTGGCAATATATGAACTCATAAGAGTGGTTTGATGAACTGGGTATAGTTTTGTGTGAATGGAGTGTTATTGAATACAGGAACAGATAGATTGTTAAGTAAATGATTTTTAGTGAAGGTGTTAGGTTTTCCTAAACTCCTAGTTATGCTAATCTTCAAAATTTTTGACATCAGCTAAAACGCACTACTATGTGCTTTTGAAAACAAAAATGTAGACTCGTAATCATTTTTGAAGCGGGTTTAAAGTACGGATGCCTATGCTACTTATTTCTATTTAGATGCAAATGATTTGAAATATCAAAATTGTTTTTAATTATCACTCATGTACCATGCAACAGTGAGAGATGATAAAAAATGATGAAGTCATCAATGCAGTATTACTTAGTGTTGGATGTGATCTCGGGATCGCCAACCCACTATGGTATGATGTAGTATGATAAAATCACCAAATGACGGAATCCTCAATTTGTAAAGAATGTCGGCATCATGACGTCATTCTCGAAAAAATGTTTTCAAAATTTTAATTTGACAACGGGGTTTGGTTATACTTAAATAATTCGATTGAATTGAATTATTGATATGAGTCTATGCTATTTGAATGCCTAGACTAATGTTTATGAAAACTCAAGTGTTCATTGAAAGAAATTTCCAACCAAATTGTTTTGAGTGCGGAATCCTATGATAAGACCGAGGTGAACGATGTTGTTTGGATAAAATAATCCAATCTAATAGCGTAAATATTCGCTAGGCATGATTAATAACGTTATGCATGGCGTAGGGATACAATAGGTTAATCACCTAAAGTACTATTAATGGTAGTTTACCTTCTTTGTGATTGTAAACATAGCAGGTAATGTTTTGAGGTATGAATACCGTTAAAACTATGTGTTCATGGTCTATATGACCCCTCAGCACAATTTGAAAACTTTTACTCTTGTTAGAGGTGTATTGGGTAGCATGTGATGATATGTGTGAATGTTGTAAGCACAGATAGAGTTAGCCGAGTTATGAGGGAGGTTGGAGCAGAGGGAGATATGTTCAGATAAGACAGTTGAAGGTTGAAATAGAAGCCAAAGACACCAGATATATACCTTGGCTGGGGCTTTAGTCATCACCTTCATGCGATTCAATGCGAGTGGATGGAGCGCTTTTCGAGAGATAGGCATTGATGAGAATTGAATAAATTTATCGTCAATCAAAATAAGAGACAACGATATATAGAACTCTTGATTCTTTGTGTATATATACTATATGTTAATGAGGGGTAACTTATGTATGTAGATGTCCGTGAGAAAGATATGTGGAATAAGAAGGATCATATTCACACCCCGAGCTAATATCGAGGCCAACAGATGAAATAGAAGCTCACTAGGAACCCAAATCGGACGAGGTGGCTATCAAGGAAAAACGAAAGCATCGATCCGAAATGTTTGATTTGACGGATAATGATTGAGACACTAAAGTTGAAGCGCTCAAGCATCAACGGAGGTGCAGATTTGGAGAACAAGGTTTCTTCATTGGAAAGGTTGTGGGAGATAGAAAAGTTGATGCGTCAAAGCGTTAATGGAAACAATGGAAGAGCAGGATAAGCTCAAAATCCAAATTGACGGATGGAGCCTCAAGCGACACATCCGTGAAGGACACACCTCTCCTCGTTGCCGACTATAAGAAAGGTGGATGTTTTAATTGTGGGATGGAAGGACATCGAGCTTAATGAATGTCAGATAAAAAGGCTTGGTAAATAAGTAGTATGGGTTATGTATGTAATATGTGTGACAAGTAATGAACTATTTTTAACTTTTATGTTGGTTAAGATTTTAAATCCAGACTTTTCGTAGTCACAAAGGGATAGTCATTGATTAAAGCGAGGATGTCTTTGTGTAAATATTCTATAAATGAATATGAATCTAAGTTTGAGAAATGAAACGAGATTAATACATTAATCTTATGCAATAAGGTTTAAAATGTAAGAGTATAATTTATGGTTTTATTTAACCAGATAATGCCACCAAGACGTCAAACTCGAAACCAAAGGGTAGAAGGATCTACTAATGCTGGAGAACGACAGCCAGAGGTGATGCAAAACTTTGCAAACATGGTAGCTCAGGCTATGCATCAGGGAATACCAACACCGAGGAACCAAATGGATAAACAGCAAATTTCAAAGACTTTAAAGCCGTAGGACCACCAGAATTCAGAGGATCAGCTGACCCTATAGAAGCCCAAACATGGGTTAACGAGATAGAAAAGGCGTTCGTAATTGATAGAATAGATGAGGGGCAAAAGACTGCTTTTGCCACTTATATGTTGAAAAGGGGAGGCTAACTTTTGGTGGGAGGTAAATAAAACTCGGGCAGGAGAAGAAGAAATTACTTGGGATATGTTTAAGAATTTAATTTTCAAAAATTATCTCTCTGTTAGTATGCAGTCTAGAATGGAGTTGAATTTCCTGGAGTTAAAACAGGAGAACATATTTCACAAGTGAGTATATCGAAAAATTTAATGAGTTGGCTAGGTTTGCTCCACATCAAGTGGATACAGAGGTTAGGAAGGCAAGGAGGTTTGAGTGGGCTTAAAACTTGGCTCTCTGATAAGGTGTCAAGATCGCTAAATCAATACTTTTTAAAGACTCATGGAGAAGGCTATCATTCTTTGAGCAGGAAGTGAGGCCATGAGCCTCTACCATAAGGAGAAGAAGAATAAAAGCAAGTCGGAAGGAACAATAAAGATAGAAAGTAGTTGTGGGAATAGGGGTGAGAAAAGAATGAGGAATTTTTCGAGAAAATGCAAGTAAAGCGAGGAAGGTATAAAGAAGCGGAGTAGCAAAGGCAAGAATCATCGGGAAGAATCACTCTGGCGAGTGTCTCAAGGGCAAGTTTGTATGCTACAAGTGCGGGCAAGAGGGTCATATCTCTCCCAGCCGCCCAACTCAAGGATGATCGATGGATGCTTCATATGTGGATCGATTGAGCATAAGGTGAGGAACTGTCCACAAAGGGAATGGAGGCAGGAACGTAACCACGGGGAGAAGCGAAGTGGGGCGTTAGCAATTTCTCAGACAAACTCAACCAAAGAACTCCAACGAAAGCAACTCAGGGTTTACAACATGACGGTCCAGATACTACGGTAAAATGGAAATGTAACTCCAAGTGCTATTTGAATAACTTATATATCTTATATCGCTTAATCGATAGACAAGTGTTATGATGAATAATTAAAGATCGATTCGATCAAGTATGATCGAGATCTACGCATAATGATTATATGTTATGTACCCTTCAAGCATATGAGTTTTTAAAGCGGTGATTAGGGGACGGAATCCTTATAAGGGAGGTGAATGTAGTAACCGAGATTTTCTAAATAAAATAAATAAGAAATTTTGGGTATAATTTTTTTTTATTTAATAGCGAGACTAAGTGTCAAGTAAAGTGAACGATAAATGCGAATACATTTATTACTTGAAAAATTAGAAATAATTTTGGAATGATTAATTACCACAAATTATATGGTAATAAATTTACGTAGTTTAAATGTTTTTATTAATTATTTTCCATGAAAACATGATTGGAAATAATATATGAAATGATAATTAGATTTATATAATAAATATTTTATTATATGATTTGTTCAGAATAATTAAGTTAACTATTTTAACTTGATTATTGATGCTGTGTACGAAGAATAATTCAGATATGAGATCCAAACCCTGGATTGGGATTGTGATCAAGAGATGAGAATAATAATATTATATTATTGTTATAATGATTTTATAGTACAATAATTATGTATACGTGTAAAAAGTGAAATGTAATATTGTGTAAATGACGGTAAATTAGGTCATAGCATATTACCGCGTCTTGTGAAACCCTAATTATTAAACTCGGTTATGAGATATTTACGAAGTAGTATTTGTGTATATGAAGTTATTGTGAATAAGAATATCGGTAATTAGAAGAAACCCTAATTATCGTTATGCGTCGATAATTAGGACAAACCCTAATTATTATAACCCTAATAGGTTAAAATTAGAAATCAGTAATGACCGTGTTAGTAACATACACGAGATAATTAAAGAACCACTAATGGTCAATTAGAAACCCTAATTGATGACGTTGAGAAACCCTAATTTTAATTACCGGGTTTAATTTCGATGTTATTATATAAGTGTTTTAATTTACCAAAGGATAGAAGTTAATTGGTAAATTATAAGAATTAAATCTAGTGATTAAATATTACATTTAATTGCCATACACTCTTAAACAAAGCCCAACCATCACCCATAACAAATCAGAAGCAAGAATAAAGAATTTTTGGCAAAAAGGGTATAAGAACACTAAACCTAGAAATCCTTTGATTCGATGTTATTTGATGCAATTGATTGTTTAAAGTTGTGTAATAGAATGTTAATTGATGATATGGGTTGATAAATCAAAGACCCATAACATCAAAGTGCACAAATTTGAAGATTTAAGCAAGTTGGAAAAATCGAATTCTGTTATTTTTTTCACCAAATGTCAGAGGCCATAACTCTTCGCTCGATCATGAGTTTTGTTCTTCAAAAGTTGTTATGTGTAGCCTGATATATGGTCTTTAATCTGCAAAAAGAATCAAGTCCATATCATATATAGATTAGAAGTTATAGATGGTCAAACATGGTTGACCGATCATGATAAACTGTTTTTGGGCAGTCTGTAATGGGGGCATTCTCGTCCACTTTTTGTGCTTTAAAAGGTCTGGACTTTTGATATGTTGTAGTGCACTAAGTTAGGAAGCCATAGGCTTTGGAATGACCTCATTGGAGACCTCGGATGAGGGAATTACGGTTATTGGAAGGAAATGTCAAATTTCTCAAAAGCGAAAGTCAAGCGGGATGTGCTATTCGGGACCTGTTTTGATTAGTTAATGTTTCCAAAACCTTCTGGGCTTTTGGTATGTTATAGTACACCGAATAAGCTTTCCATAGACTCAAAGCGGACTAAATCCGATATCGGGGAGAGAGTTATGACATTTCAAAGTAGTAGTGTCAAAACTTCCCAACAAGTGCGGTGCAGTCCATTTGAACGGAATTTACGGGCTGATGTGTTGAATTTGGAAATGGTTAAAGACTAAAAGTTGTAGCCCCAGAAGTTAGCTTCAGCGTGGGCTCAAGAATCGCTCAAAAATGTTTTAAAATGAAAGAGTTATGACTGTTTTAGCGAAAGTGGGTAAAGCTAAAACGAGATTGAAAATCATTATGAAGCGTCCACTTTTGACGCCTTGCTTGTTTGGGCTACCTAATGAACCCGAATTGGGTAATTCGTATTTTTTAAAAATAGTCTTACATACCATGCATAACATATCCAAAAATCAGATTAATCGGAGTTATGAGCAATGCGTTAGAAAATCGCAAAGTGAGCTATTGAAAAATTAGTATAAACCAAGTCCCACATCGACTAAATTGAGAACTTCACCATTTTCTAAACCTATAAATAGAAGGGCTTGGCTTTGTTTCATTCACTAACAATAAGGCCTCCAATTTTTTTGAGGAAGGCTTTGTTGTGGGAGAACTTTTTATAAAGATCTCCTTAGTTAAATTTTAGGCGTGGAAGTGCGTCATTATTAGGTTTGTGGAATTCGTATTTAGGGTATGTTTCTTATTTAATTTTTGTAATGTTATTATTTTTAATTGTTATTTATAGTTTGAATTTTTGAAGTTTAGTTAGTGTTGTTAATAAACTAGTTAGTTTACTATGTTTATTTTGGCTTAGAACCAAGTTATGTAAATGAGTTATTTGTGATGACTTTTAATATTTTGTGATGATTTTCATTAATTAATTATTATTAATGATATTAAAGTTATTTAATGATTATATTAAATAATTTAGTTTAAAAATGATTTTAATATTATAAAAATCATTTTAAATGAAAATAAGGTATTTAAAAATATTTGAAGTTATAAAATATAACTTTTAATATTTAAATGATAATTTCATTAATAATTAAATATTAATGATATTAAGATAATATTAATGATATTTAGTTTATTTAATAATTATTATTAAATAAATAGTTTAAAAATGGTTTTACTTATTTAAAAACCATTTAAAGAGGATATTAAGGATTTAAAAATATTTTAAGTTATAATTAATGACTTTTAATATTTGAATAAATAGTACATTAATATTTAAATATTAATGGTAATTATTTAAAATGATTTTTATTGTTTTAAAAATCATTTAAGGGTAATATAAATGTTTTAAAAATAGTTTGAGTTATTATAAATAACTTTTTTATATTTTAGTAATGGTTTCATTAATAGTTTAGTATTAATTAAACTATTAATGATAATGGAATTGTTTAATGTTTAAATCATTTAATTATGATTTCGATATTTGAAAGTTATAAAATTACCAAAACTATTTGACTTGAGAACCCATTATGAAGTTACGAATTTGAAGAAGATCACCTATAGTAATGAGTTATATCACTATAGGCCCTTTAGTGAATGATTTGAATTATTTTAAATTTTTCAATTTCGGAAATTGCGAAAATGATTAAAATAAGATGTCCGATATCTGAGATGTTGAGGTATAGAATAAGAGTCTTGAGACTCAATTATTTGCAAATAAATAAAGTACATCGATACTGGCAAACAAATGTCGGACCTTATAAAAGAAAGAAAAGACTACATGTAAGAGCATGGATGAGATATTTGAAAAATGTATAAAAAATATTTCAAGTATAGAATAGGAACTAAAAGTATGATCAACGTGATTATGTGATTAGACTATGTCTTTGACTATAATAGGCGGTACTATGTGTTAAGATATATTGTTCTAATCGAACGAATGATCGATTATTGATAGGTTGTGATAAAGAGATAAAACCTAAGTTGAGATTTGAATCGTGAATCAGTAAGTATCCTACCTTTGCATTTTCTTTATGCAATGGACATGAGTAAGAAGTTTCGTAATTATTCTATTTCCTCATGCAGTTATATACGCTTTGATTATCAACATGTTAGCTCGGATATATATTACGTTAAGTTGATTTCTAAATGGTTATACAAGTGTCCCCACTTGGATAATCATGACATTTATTCACATGTTGATATACCTTTGTCAATTACCCGTATACATATACGTCCGAATTACATATTATTGTTGAGCAAGATTAAAACCTTCGGGTTTGGAACTGTGCATGTATGAACATCCCTATATGGGAAGATTTTTTTGCATGGCGCGGATAGAGTGAGCGATGAATTTCGTTCAAGTGATGTAGTATTGATCAATCTGAGGTACAACTGGGTGATCACCCTCCGCGTGCGTGTAAGTTATTATATTGGTTTGAGGATAGAATTCCGCTAAACCTTTTAGAAAATCAAAAGAATGTTCATAGTATGTTTCTTAAACCCTATTCGAGGGTAGAGAGCGAGCCAAATTTAAAGAATTTGAAAGATAGTCGTTATGTGAATTTTTTATCAGTACAGATTACTTCACAACTTTTAATTCGTTGTAGAAGTGTTATGTAAAGAGAATACTTATATTCTTTCAGCTTATATATAATTGCTATTACTTGCTGGGCACTTAAATGCTCATCCTTGCTTAAATTAAATGTTTTCAGTTATGTATGAGCAACCTGAAGGCTCAGGCACGAACAAAGGAAAAAGGAAAGCTGATTGAATAAGTGTGTATTATGAGTTAATGGTTATAGTTGTATTGGTATCTATTCAAGTATTGTAAGGAATGTATTTGAAGGTCACGTACCTGGGGAAGTAAACTTTAATGTATGTAAATTAAGTTCGAATGTATTATTATTTAGTATTATTCAGCTTAAAGAAATGGTATCGTGGGGAACCGAGTTCGGGTTTCAAGTACCTGGATTTGGGGTCGTCACATTAACAATCAAACCATACATGAAATAAATACTTATTGAGTATTTGTAATGACTAATTATATCCTAATGATATGTAATTAGGATATTGTGAATCAAACTATTACGATTTAGCCTACAAGCAAGACAAGTTCTCTAACTCAAACTCGAGTTGTTATTTTTCAAGCACGTTAGTGGATAATTATTGTTGATGATTCCACATCTAATATTATTATTGAATATTCACATTATGGCAAGTTTTCTAACTCTACACTTCCGTTGAGCTAGTTCTATTGTTACATTGAGCAAATTTATTGTTTCTAGTTCGATTACAATTATGCAAATTTCTTAATTTCTTTCAATTCGTGTATTGAACTCAAGTATCTTATCCTTAACTTGTTATTTAGCAAGCAAGTTTCTAAATTCTGATGGACTAACGTTAGACAAGTTTTATCGTTCAATTACTATTTATTATGCATGCTCAATACTCAATTTTAAATAAGATTTCTAACCTTAACTTAATATTGTTCAAGGAAGGTATGTTATGTTATTCAATATTTATGCTATTAAATTATTCCTAAAGTATGAACTTAGTATACAATGTTGATTCAATTATGGTTTATTCCGTAACATAGTGTTATTACCTTTTTATTCAACTAATCCTTGGTTGATGTTCGTTGAATTCCAAATTACCTTAAAACGTATCCAAACCAAACTTACTTTGGTGCAGACTTGTACTCTAAATGCTGAGATGAACAACCCTATTATTAGGGGATAACTTATGTATAGCATTGAAATGTTTGTGCACAATACATTATACGAAGGGCTTATCCCCCTAAGTACGAGGAGTCCCTATAGTCTTATGACTGTTAAATTTTAAGTTGAAAGATTATTTATAACTATGGACATAGTTCGTGGTCTTCTGACCCTCAGCTGAATGAACTCAGAATTTTGATTATCATTGATAGAACCTATTGTTCAGTTCTATTGAGCTTATTAATTGGCAATTGTTGTAAAGATTTTATTCATTACTATTTCAAGTGAGCTTTGTTTGCTCACTCTTGCTTATATAAACATTACAGCTAAAGTTGAGAAGGTCAATGTACCTAGCACCAGTAAAGGAAAGGGAAAGGTGAACAAGTATTGAAGACTTATAATCATATTAACATTTTGTTGTCGAACTTTATTTTTAATGATTGTAATGAAGATATTTAATTTTATGCATTTGAATGATTTTATTTAAAGGTTAGATAACCTGGGAGATTTTTAGTAATGTAATCCTTTAATGAGAAGGTTTATTATTCAATTTTATTATGATTGGGTAGTTAGATATGAATGTTTTATCAAGTGAACACCAAATCTTGAGGGAATGAAGTGTAGGGTTTCGATACGGAAATCAACGCACAACGGAATAAAATTGAACAAAACAATATAATTTCCAAAACCCTAAACAGGATCCATGCGAAAATCAATTAACTCAGTGTAAAGAGATTATACCGAATATGAGAATGCTTCTGAAACGCTTCAAATCTCCAACGTAATTCCCCACGAAACTACGTCTCTGTTGTATCCACACGAACTTCGCACGAACCGTCGCACGATTCTGTAATAAAGGGACTTGCGGTACTAGCCACCGAAGGAACGTGATTCTCAAAAAGTTTTATCTCTAGTCTGTCTCTAAGAGTGGCTATGGTTTTTGAAGTTATGATATTACCCTAAGTGGCTGCTATATATCATACATATAGTAGTTAAAAGGTATTAATCAAAACCTAATTTCATAAAACCCGAATTTATATATATATATTTATATATATATCTTAATTAAGTCTTATTTAATTAATATACATATATACTAATTAACCTTTTAATTTAAATTCGTGATTTAAATATTATTAATCATATTAATATATTTAAATCCTTAAAATTTAAATTAATTCCCTTTTAAATTACGTTATATATGTGTGTGACCCTATAGATTATTATTACGTTGGCAATAATTTTAAAATCATATTATAAAATTAAAAAACAGTGTGCGACATCTAGTAATGCATCACTACTACCCAAGTAATAATAAGATCGATGATTCGATGCAACCTTTTCGTGACCAATGTTTCAATGTAATTGAATCCTTTTAACCTTAATATCCTAGATTAAACTCGAGTCATGGAATGTGTCATACTCTTCATAATTTAATCTAAGTTTTTCTTGATCAATGAGTAGACTATATAAAACAAATCACTATTTGAGCATGACCATGCATTTCATAGTCCTACTCAATCAAGAGGCCTATGGATATCACCCCTAATATATAGGAGGGTTAAATTCCATTTAGATCACTCATATTCCTCACACGATTCATGATGTACCCGATAATCACCTTTAATGTTCACCCTATTAAAGGTGACATTTGATGATATCAAAGTACATAAATTCTCGTGTAGTAATATAGTGATTTCAGGTCAGAGGACCATTACATCATTATCACTATGAGAATCGCTAATGACACTTTGCATACTGTTCCACGTAGAATTCTCAGGGTGGGTCCTTCCAGTACATCATTCTCTAACATGTACCTATGCATTGACTTAATATCTCATATATTTATGACCAATGAGATTTGGTCATCGGTCATCCGATCCACATACTTAGTCTCAATGCATCATTGTTGTCCCATCAACAATGATACTCGACTAAGGACATTTAAGAACAATGATACTAATTGTAATTATATAATCTCATGTTCAAGTCACATACTTGAAACTATATAATTTGTATCACTATTCCAAGGAGTTTTATTATGTTGACATTTATATAATGCAGTAAAAAAAACCATAATAAAATCATACATTTATTCAATCAAATATAATATCAAAACATTAAGCAATTATATCAAATAATTAGCCTCTAGGGCATAAACTCTAACATGAATTACCTGGATTTGGAGGTGTCATAAGTTGGTATCAAAGCCTTAGGTTATGAACCTTAGGTGGGGGAGGGGGGAAAGCCTTAGGAAGTAACCTTTGAAAAGATAGTGGTGATAAAATTTTATCGAGTTTTAAGAAAGAAGTAAGAAAACACTTATGTGCTTATGTGATCACAACTTATGTGCTCGAGAGTGTCGAGTATTAATGATTTATAATTAAAACTTAAAATTTTTGTTGTCAGGATGACTAATGTCGGAGAATCTTGTCAGGCTAGGGAGGAAGGACCTCAGATGCCTAGAGAGGAGGAGTCTCGTGACATTCAGGTGGTTTGGGAACAACTACTGCCACGGGAGTCAGCCCCGTTGGTCACAGTGGTTGAAGACAAGGATGATGATGTGGAAATGGATGATGTAACGACCCCAAAATTCATACAATTTAATTCTCAACTTCAGTCGTTAATAATACATTCAACCTCTAATTTTACATCATTAAGCGATAATACAACCATTGAAATTTGCGGAATAATTAAAATTTTCTATTACAAACTATCCTCGTTCCCAAAACCTTCAACCTTTACATCTAAATATCTCAGAATCATTTTAATACTACAACATTAAAATCTCAGAATCACTTATCTCAGTATTGTTGTTAAAACTCATTGGTTCCATCATTTGATCCAATGTTTTTCAAGAAAATAAAAGTGTAAACATCAGCACGAAGTCAATAAATTTTGAAAGTCTAGCATAGCTAGTAGATTTAGAATACCTATGCTTCCACCATCAACTCCACTTTCTATAATGATCCATTGCTTAATAGGTCTATCTATTCCTATCATCCTCAATACTCCATTCACACTTAATTATACTCAGTTCGTCAAACTTACCACACTTTATGAGTTCAAGAACTTGCCACAATCATATGAGTTTAAGAACTTATCCTAGTCAGACCATAGGCGTCCATTCGCTGAGGGGTTCAAAAATAAACCATATAATTATGAGTCACGAACCTACCATAAGAATGAGTTTTAAGAACTCGCACTTAACCTTATAATATTCTCTAACTATACTCTACCTATCTGTTATACACATGAGAAAAGAATCACCTTCTCAATAGGCATATAGTAAATAACGCGACACAAACATTCCAATGATTATCAATGTGATAAACTGAGTGCAAGCACAAAACCCTCGCCTATACAAAGGTTTGTACAACTCAGCCATCACATGAGTCCTCAATTGGAATCCCACCTAACTATATCTTACTCTTAACTTGCTCTTTGCTCGATACGAATTCCTCGTATCACATTATCTATAACTCCTCATGAGTTATCTCGTACTTTTTCATAGTACACCATCTTCATAGCATTAAGCTATAATTATTCAAACATTATAGACCATCTTTCTTTTATAACTTAAACAGACCACGTCGTGATCTTATTCTATAATCATCTCCCTTAAAATTCTTTTCTTAACTCGTGATCGTTTTGTTTTACGATCCTCTTTCTTTCTATTTTTCATCATTTACGACATTATTCGTTATCTTAGCTTTTGGAGTTAGGAAACTCCCATTTCTTATCTTTATATCTCTTCAAGATTCTTCTTTGAATCTTCTTGTTTATATAACAATTCTTCCTTTAAGAAATTCTAACTTCATTTACATTGCTCAACATTTCATTCAAGTTGTACACTTTCATCATACGTATCCACTTTCTATACTTGGTACACATCGAGTCTCTACCAGTTTCAATATGGTAAGCTGAGTGGTTTCCAATAAACAATCAACAAACTAGGTTCCGAGTTGCTAGTTCGTATATACCTCTGCTCTATGAAGGAATCGTTTAGCCCAGATACCATATATCAACTACGAAAGAGTACAATTGCACCACTTAGATATAACTCTCTATTCTTAACTTCTTTATCATTCTATTTTTTATAGACATTGTCTATTTATTATCATCTTACATCCTTATTATTGGAGACTGTGACGGCCCCGAATCCAGGTCCTAAATCACCTCAGATCTGGTTCGATCATTCTATACAACTATTACTATTTGCGGAAGATATAAACATAAATTGTTTATACATTACATTACACACTATTCCCCAAGGTCGAGTAACCTTAACTTAATACACAATACATAACTTATTCATAACTTATTTAACTTACAACAACATTACCATCATACATTACTATTTCAAATCTAATCGCATACGTAAACTAAAGCTGGAACTGTCTTGGACCTTTCCTTGTATCCAACACGTTCGTCTTAATCTGCAATATTTTATCATGATATAGTAAGGGTGAGCATAAGGATTGCCCAACAAGTTTAAATTCAACAATATAACGATATATCATGATTGAAATGATTTGAATAATTGGTTGGCTATAATTCAACAATATAATTGTGAACTAGCAGGAACAAATTTATGACTGAACAAGTATTATACATGAACAAATATATCTGAAACAACTGGTAATGAAGGTGATCAACCTTTCATACCTGACTTATACATGCAATATGTACAGAGTACAATTATACATGGAAATCAGCAATGATTAACCATAAGCTTATCCGAATGAAACACTCTTAATAGAGTTAAGTAAATACAAACTTACGAAGCAGATTTGATTCTTTGCTACTGTGATTTATATCGCTTTATCCGAAGACCTAATATTAGTAATATAGATCTCCAATATTAGAATAATATCATCACAACATTATACTACTATATATATAAACATAGAATAATCTAAACACATAACACATAACCCTATCAGTCTATAACACACATAAGACTCAGTATCAGGTCAAACTATTGTAGTCTGACTTGAATCCGACAAAAAATTTAACGTCCCGACGGTCTAGTCGGACTTTTATCGAGTCTAAGTTCAATTAAACTCTGACTCAACACTTAACAATTATCTCAGATAATTTTAATAACAGTCAAAATATTTTTCAAAGACTTATAATAATTTTTAAATAATTATTATCATTTATCGCGTATTTTTAATCATTAATAACGTATTTAACTGAATTTAAATATCGCATAATTCTTTTATCATTAATATTTATTTATTATCAAATATTAATGAAATACATCATTAATAATATTATAATATATTTATAATATCACAAAGTATATTTAATACCTTAAAATCATTTAAATATGATTTTTAAACACTTAAATTCATTATCCAGATAATTGCTATTAATATTAAAATATTAATATTTGCATGACAAAATATCAAAAGTTATATTTTATAACTTAAAATATTTTTCTAACACTTAAATAATTTTTATATGATTTTTAAATCATTTATTCTATTTTCCATAATTTATTTAATATATTTATTAAATAAACTAATTATTATTAATGTTAATTAATTAATGAATCTCATCACAAAATATTAAAAGTCACTCAAAATAACTTAAAATATTTTATTTTATCATAATATTATTTTTCATGATTTTTCATGTATTAAAATCATTTTAAATCATTTATTTAATATTATAATTAAATAAATTAAATACCATTATATTCCAAAAATATTAAATATTTATGAAATATACTTAAAATAATTAAAAACTATTTTTGAATTTAAAATAATTTTTCGAGAATTTATTTAGTATTTTTAATAATTAAAATCTATTTATTTCAATTTATTTAATAATTTACGGAAATTAGAAATTAAAAGCTGTCACTAAAAGGGCCTATAATGTGGACCCATCGCTATAGGTGTTCTTGATGTTCTTGGTCATGTTCTTGACTTCATGGTGGGGTTTAAAGGTTATCTAGTTTGATCATCGATAATTTTACATCTAACATGATTACGGGCCGTATTAAACATTGATCGATGTAGGGTTTATGTAATACTACGAATCGGTCATCAACTATGTCATACAACATCACACTTGGAAGATCCGGGCCTCCAAAAATATTCGACAGCATTCTTTCATTTTACGGGTTTTCCGAGAAAATGAAAAACGATCGAAGGTACTAGTTTTCGATCCTTATAACGTGAATCCTGAAACTTTTTTTGGTGAACCATTGGCTCAATACTGTAGACCACATGTCAGGGTACCATAATATATCACCAATATAGTCTAACAACAAATAAGTCACAATATTCAAGTTGGTCAAAGTAAGGGGCAGAAACATGTTCATGAACAAATCTGGGTTTTCCATTTTATTCTTAAGGCAGTTCGGTCAACATAGTTTGACCATACTTTTAAACGAGTCTGTTAACGTTGTAAGTGTTATAATGACTTCTATGTGTAGATAACATACCAGTCTACAAGATAAGACCAACAAAACTACCAAATAAATAATCTATAAGCAAGATCAAGGCCTGCAAAAACGTTGTCAGACAATTTGGAAATTCTGGGTTTTCCAGAAACCATAAATCGTGACCGGTCAACACCTTTTGACCGCTTGTAACATACGATCTAGACATGCTATGACCCTGATTCAAGTTTTAGAATAAAGAACACATGGCATACTATAGATTCATAATATAAAACACATAAAACACTTAACACCCACGGATCTAAAGCTCCTGACATTTGACTGTTAGACCAAACTTTTAAATTTTTTACAGATTTCAAAAATCATCAAAATCATGCATCTAGATGTTATAGATCCTTGATCTATCAACCCAGATCACTTATAGACACCTTATAACACATCTTTAGCCAATCAATTTCAACATATAACACAAGATCACAAGATTTTCGAAATTTAGGGTTCTTACCATTTCTAGCTTAGATTCTGATTTCTGATCTTTGATGTTTGTTCTTGGAGATCTAACACCTGATCTTAGCTTATCTTTTCTCTCTATCTCTTCACTCTCAACCCCGAAAATATAGAGAGAGAAGGGTCTTGGCAATAATGAGGAGTAAAGTAAGTTTTCTTTACTTTATATCTTTGATCCATTTGATTCAATGTATTTGCTATCAAGTTTGCTGATTTTGGACACATGGCTAGGGCTAGGGCTAGGGTTGGTCACCAACCATTTATCTTGGCAAGATTTTCACTCCACCAATTAAAGAATGTGACATAAGGGTAAAGTAGTCATTTTAATTTTATATTTAATGACAAATTGGACAATTAGCCAAACCCTTAGGGTTTAGGGTTTGGTTAAGGTTTAGGGTTTGGAGCATTTAGGGTTTAAGGTTTAGAGCATTTAGGGTTTAGGGTTTAACCTATAACTTCCAAATTAAATTTCTAAAATTTCCAATTTAGGTTTTAAAAATAGAAAATTAATATTTCTAAATTATAATTAGAATTTTTTTAATTACATTAAAATTTCTTGATCATACTTTAAATGTTACTAATTAGAATTAGTATTTCCTAATTAAAATCGCTAATTAAGCAATTAGGGTCAAAATCACGGATTAGGGTTTATAACCCTAAATTAGGGTTTTCTAAATGTGAGATTAGGGTTTGCTAATCAATTAAGCTTTAACCTAATTAATATTATAATAATAACACTTATGCAATATTATTATCCGTTAAGCTCCCAGATAAGGGTTTTAAATTCTGAATTAGGGTTTTGGTTCCGGGCTGAAATTAGGGTTTCGAGCGGGTTTCTAGGGTTTCTTGTTAAGCGCTAGGGTTTTCTAAGCTGAGCGTTGGCGTTCTTAATATATACTTTAGGGTTTATTACGAGATATCGTTTATCTGGTGACCTTGACCCTCAACCACATCTTTGTCTGATATATACGAGAACATAATCATGTTTTCCTTAATCTGAATAATTCACCTAAATCATTCACGAATTTTGAAATCCTCAAAATTCTATCTTAAAAATATCAAGCAGCATACACTTATTTTACATGCAGGTTCTAATTTTGAACCTTAAATCAATTAATAAAAATTTTAAAAATATTCTAAATTCTCGGGTTGTCACAGTTAGGTAACCCCACATTCATATTCCTTATAACTCTGCGAGATTCTTCTTTGAATCCTTTCACGCAAGTTTTAAATCATTCTTATAAATTTCTTAATTACTTCTTATTGTTCAAACTCTATTTGAGCTTATTCGTTCACTATCTTCACCCTTCATCTCTAAGGTTATAGCCTACGGTACTCCTACCTAAGGTTTACAACCTATCGACTTTGATACCAACTGTAACGACCCCAAAATTCATACAATTTAATTCTCGACTTCGGTCATTAATAATACATTCAACCTCTAATTTTACATCATTAAACGATAATACAACCATTTAAATTTGCGGAATAATTAAAATTTTCTATTACAAACTATCCTCGTTCCCAAAACCTTCAACCTTTACATCTAAATATCTCAGAATCATTTTAATACTACAACAGTTTACATTCGCAAAACAATATTACAATTCAACATTAATACATTATTCGAAACATTAGACATGATTTACAAGAATAACAACTTAGCTAGGATATTAAATCTTCATATATCACTTTTGATCCATAACAATCAAGTAGCACATAGTGTTACCTTCAATTCTTGAATCTGCAAAAATGGTTATTTGCAAGAATGAGCTCGACGACTCAACAAAATCTAACGAGTTTTCATGCATCACGTATACATAATAACATGCTCAACATACTGAGAATAATCATAAACAAACATAGCATACATGTTGTAGTTCACATAACAACTATAAAGATTGAGTTCTTACTCGATCAACATTCATAATTCAATCATCATAGTCGTAGATTGACTTTCACATTTCGTACTTTTGACATATATAATACATCATACACTAAAATTTTAAAGTAGATCATCATCAAGTTCACAAGCAAAAGGCGATGACTTGCCTTCACTGACGTTTTACCAACACGCTAATACTTCACGTCCTTACCTGACTACTGCTTTGTAAATGAGATTGATAATAAATAAAATCAATACTCAATCTCATGGTCAAATTTATTCTAAGACCTTACTTTATCTTATTATCCTTTATAATGTCTTTATAGACATCTAACTATTTTATATGCAACTCGGTTTTATTTTTCATTTTCATCACCACACATGCTAGACTATCACACTTGTAGTTTAATTTGCGTATATCACACCATTTTATTATACCACTTTGGTTTCAAAAATGCATATTCAACACATTGTTTACATGTTTAATTTTCCTTCATAAATCAAAAATTACCCTTTTCGATTTCTTTCCATTATTATTCTTGTATTATCATATTTTCATACTTAGATATCAATATTAGCCATTATTTAGACACTTTGTATACAAAGTTTAGAAAACACTATTACTCTTGGGCATTTTATCGAGCACGTTATGTGTACACATTAACTTATCTCAACTCTTGATCTTAAATGGTTAATTATGCATAGAATATGATAACACATATCTATACTCATTACATATGTCAAAACATATTTTTAATCATCAAAATATATCATCACCCAAAATTTTAATTCAAGCGAGAATTATAAAACTCATCTTCACAATTTCTTTAACAAAAGCGTTGTTTTCGTTTCTAACGTAACTCGTTCGTTACATGTCCGTTTTTGTTCCTTCTTATATAGAATTAACCCTTACTCAGTGTACTACAACCTCATCTAGGCCTTAAAGTCAGACCCTTATCCATCTAAACCAGATTCGTAATTCATCAACTAGTCTAGAAAATTTCATTTTACGGACATCCTTAACTAAACAATTTATTTCGGACATGATCCGGTCCATAAAATGGCTCAATCTCGCGAGTCTAGCTAGTAAACTTCCATATCTACAACTGTACAGTTTTAAGTTTCTTCAGATTCAAAACACACGAATTTATATGAATTTTTCAAAGTCGAAACCGTGTGATTTTGATTTTTTGAATGATTATTTTCCTTTGGACCCGACCTTACTAAAAGCAGACATTGCAAGAAATCTACAAAGAGTTTTCATATGATTCCACTTTCGAGAATATAACTTACTTCCATATCTTCGATTTGATATAAGGCTCACTATGACGCCCCCAAAATAGGAATACATCACCTATTCTGAGTCGCCAAATACATGGTACAGAATACAAATACAATCTTAAATATACAACATAAGCTGTGAGTTTTAATACAAATATTATAAATCAGACAATATACAAACTCAAATTCAATATTATTACATTTATTTTCCCACTATTTCTTTGAATAGTGAGGACTACTAATCTGAAACATCTAGGACCATTACTCTTGTTCCCGAGCTAGTCCCATTTACGTTCTCATTTCTTGAAGAAACAAGTGAAAGAAAGAGTGAGCTCAACTAGCCCGAGAAGAAATATTATGACTAAGATAATGCGAATAAATTATCATTAGCCTTCAATGATATAATAGCGATAGAATATAATAGACAACAAGTTTTAGATCAAAAGCGTAGCGGAATAAACAATCCATTAGAAGAGTCGAATAAAATATAAAATCTACTATCTTACATGATTTAAAAAGTTTATCATCAATTTTATATTTGAGACTCGACAATAAATAATCCACATCATTAACTCATGCACGCACTACGGGCCGAGGATATTTTAGTATCACGACCACGAATTATCCATGCACTACGGGCGAAAAGATAATCGTGTTTTCATCAACAGATCTGATCATGCCATAAAATAATTCATCTTTGCACCCTTAGTAGAAGAGAATCCATAGCCATAATCATACCAAAAGCGTCCATCAATGCACTACGGGCCAATGAGGACTTTTACCACATCATTTGTAACATTCTTTGTCATGATTACGAGAATAATCCACTGGTCATAATCATACCAAGTCCATCTATGCACTACTGGGCCACAAATGACTTTCAACAAAATATAAACATGAGGATGATGACAATGATATAAGAATTCAATAAAACAAGTTCAAGAATTAATTTGTCGAGGAACGATAACGTCCAAATTGTCAACATGATATTTCTTTGTGGAGTAAAATTCAAGAATGCTCGGAAGAATATTTCCATGAAGATCTTTGGATGAAGCGCAAATATCGAGGATATTCTACTAATTTCATGGATTATAGAAGTCGATACTTTAACCAATTGATTATAATAAAGAATGGAATAACAAAAGAAATCACCATGAATCGATAGGCCATACATGAGGCGAGTTATTCAACGAGAATAATAAATAACGGAATCGTCCGGTCCGGCGTAAAAGCGTCACTGAATACGATATTCAGCGAGAATAATAAAGGCGGAATTAGTTAGGCGTAAAATGCCTGCAGACAGGATATTCAGCGAGAATAATAAAAGCGGAACCAAGTCCGGCGTGAAACGCATGAACGAGGATATTTCAGCGAGAATAATAAAGGCGAAACCCGGTCCCGTGAACGCAGCATACATGATATTCTAACGAGAATAATAAAAGCGGAACCGGTCGGCGTGAAACGCATGAACATGATATTCCAGCGAGAATATTAAATAACGGAATCAAGTCGCGTAAAAGCGCATGCGAGACGAGGATATTCAACATAATAATAAGGAATGAAATAATAGAAGAATTTCACCAAGTATGCGGTGCTTGCGCATGAGCGGAGTTATTCAACATAATAACAAAGAATGGAATAATGAGAAGTTCTCTTCATGAAGATGAAAGAAGAAATAATACCCTTTCAAATACAACAAATAATATTCCCTACCTTAGAAGAAAGCGGATATAGAAGTGGTGAAGTAGCGAATACTTTTCTTCTTTCTCTATAATTTCTCTCTATAATAATTGCTCTATAGCTTTAGTGAATTGGTGAGAAATGAAGGAAGAATGAGCTTATTTATAGGAAAATATAGTTTTGATAATTGAGCGTTTTGGGGCTCGAAATATTATTACGGTATAATACTTTCCTCTTTTTCTTCACTTTTAATTTAGTCCTGCAAGTATTATCAAACTTACACCAACTCCCCTAATAGTAAATAATGTGAATCAATAGTAAATCATGTGACTCAATAGTTCTAATCATGTGATAAAAACAATTACAGTATAGTACCTCCATCTATACCTCCATTTTTTAACTTAGTCATGCAAGTATTATCAATCTTGCACCACCACCCCTAATAGTATAAGAATATGAATTAATAGCACCCCGTGAATAGTAACTCGTGAATAGTAACTCGTGAATAGTAACTCATGAATAGTGACTCGTGAATAGTACTCCGACACGAAAAGTGCTTCGAATACCCTAGTGAACTCCAGACATCAATTATCATCGAAATAAATGTCAATTTCCACTAACACTAATAAACCCAATACAATGGAACAATCAATTTCATCTTTAATCAACATAACTTATTCATCATTAATATTATAACTCACAATATTTAACAACCAGGTCGTTCCCAGGAAAGAGGGGGCTTTCCGATAAGGATTTCTCCTTATTGGAGCGTAATTAGGTGACCAAACCTCTCCTTGATAGAACTTCTAGACATTGTCAATATTGCAAATAATAATATGAATAACTTTGTCGTCTCAATTATTGATTTAATAATATAACATATTATGCATATGATCTTTGTGACAATAATTGAATCAATAATATGAGAGATATGATGCGACAATTCTGTAGCAATAATTGAGTATAACTAAGTGACTTCTCACGTAAGCATCGATAATCAATACTGAGTGCTACTTATGCAACCACAGCGTATTCTTTGTACTTTTACTACCGGAAGTAGTTCAACAGTTTTAACGGTAACACTTCCGTAGTTATTTTTATAAAAGATAATTCTATCATTTTCTAACTACGACAATACTTCCGTTGTGGGGTCCATTGATGATTGTCTTGACCGTCGTATGAATATTCCCCCGACAAAAAGAATATTCCCAGACCAATCAAATATTTTATAACAACTTGCATACTTTGAAAAATTTATAAATACTACCCACAACTATAACATTATATCAAATCCCACCATAATATTCAAAAAAAATATTTGAGAAATTTAAATCTTTATTCATAAAATCGGGGTTTCACAATCTCCCTCCTTATGAAATTTCGCCCCTCGAAATTTCGTCACGCACTGATATGTCGAAGAGGTGAGGATACCTTGACTTTGTAATAACTAGAGATTTCCTAAATAAAATAAATAAGAAAATTTTGCGTATAATTTTTTTTTTATTTAATAGCGAGAATAAAGTGTCTAGTAATGTGAGCGATAAATATGAATATATTTATTACTTGAAAAATTAGAAATAATTTTGGAATTATTAATTACTACAAATTATATTTTATGGTAATTAATTTACGTAGCGAAATGTTTTTATTAATTATTTTCCATGAAAACATGATTGAAAATAATATATGAAGTGATAATTAGAATTTATATAATATATATTTTATTATATGAATTGTTAGAATATTTAAATCAAGTATTTTAACTTGATATGCGAAAGAGAAGTCAGATATGAGATCCAAACCACGAATTGGAATTGTGATCAAGAGATGAGAATAATAATATTATATTATTGTTATAATGATTTTCTGATACAATAATTTATATCTTGTGTGTATGAGATGAGATAATATTGAGTGATGATGGCGGTTGATTAGGTTATAGCATATTTAAAGTCTTTGTGAAACCCTAATTATTAAACTTAGTTATGAGAAATGGTGAGTAGTATTTGTGTATATGAAGTTTCTTGTGTATATGAAGGATTTTTGTGTATAAGATGTCGGTAATTAGAAGAAAATCCTAATTCTTGCATTGTTTGTCGATAATTAGGACAAACCCTAATTATTACAACCCTAATCGGTTGAAGTTAGAGATCGTAATGGCGTGTTAGAACATACACGAGATAATTAGAGAACCCTAATGGTCAATTAGAAACCCTAATTGATGGCGTTAAGAAACCCTAATTAGAAAACCCTAATTTTTCAATCAAAACCACTAATTTAAAATTATGGGTTTAATTACGATGTTAATGTATAAAAATTTTAATTTACCAAAGGATAGAATTAATTGGTAAATGATAAAATTACCATCTAGTGATTAAATACTACATTTAATTGCTATGTACAAAATGCCCATGAAATTATATGCGAAATTACCAAAATGCCCTTTTGGCTTATTAGTGTATTATTAGTGTATTATTGGAGGAATCTTGCTAGCAAAGCATGGCAAACATACTTACCCTACCAATTAAGCATCCAAGACTCAATTATGCTGATTCAATCAACCATTGAGTAGCATCGATGCATCTAACTTGGTTTATATATAGATTGAGAGAGATAATATATTTTGTACACTAAAATTCATCCAACTCTCATCCTTAAGCTTCTCTCTCTAAAACCTACGAATTATTGTAGCATATCGGTCCCTAAACAAAGCCCAACCATCACAAATAACAAATCAAAAGCATCGAAGCGAAATCAAAAATCAAGCTTGAAAAGGTAGGAAATCCTAAATTCTAGAAATCCTTGATTCGATGTTAATTGATGCAATTGATTGTTTAAAGTAGTGTAATAGAGAGTCTATTAATGTTACGGGTTGTAAAATCATGAACCCATAACATCAAAGTGCTGCAATTTGAAGATTTAAACAAGTTGGAAAAGCAAGATTACATTATTTTTCACCAAATGTCGGAGAGGCTATAACTCTTTGATTCGATCATGAGTTTTGTTGTTTAAAAGTTGTTATAGGTAGCCTAATATGTGGTCTTTAAACTCCAAAGGAATAAGGTCTATATCTATTGTAGATCGGGATTTATAAGCGGTCAAAGTGGGTTGGTGGCATTTGACCATTGCTTTTTCAAAACCAGAAAATATTCTAAGTGTTGAAATATTTTTTTGGAAAATGTCGGGCCTTATATCTCGGTCATCTTTAATGTGTTTTGTGTTCTAAAGGTTGATATGTGTATGCGTTATGTGGTATTTAACCTCCAAAAGAATCGAGGTCCATATATATTACGGATTAAGAGTTATTTAAGGTCAAAAGTGGGTTGGCCGGCATTGACCGAAAAATGCAGGACCGAGAATTTTCGAAGTGTTAATTTTTACGACAAGGTTTGACCATACTTTAGATGCTTGATTTCTTGTTGTTATGATGATGTTAAGTGTTAGAGTTGTAGTCCTACATGTTGTCTACACTTTGGAATTGATAGATCACATAAGCGTTACCACGATCATCAAGTTATAGAGGTCCAAAGTAGGCACCTCGAAGCTGTTCTTCGTGAAGAAACGACTTTGGTAACTACTTTGATGGATGATTTATCCCGAGATCGATGTTTGTTTAGAGGTTATGATTGTTGGATCGTATATTCTTGTATTTCCTCTACAAGACCCAATTTATAGATTGTCAAATTCGTTAAGATGAGAGAGTTATTCACGGTCAAAAGTAGGCCACTCGGTTACCTTATGAAGATCTGGGTAGGCTCAAGAACACCTATAGCGACACTTACGTCACTATAGGGGCCTTTAATGACAGATTTTAATTATTTTAATTTTTGATTTTAGAAAATTAATTTAAAAATTAGAAAAATTAGTTTTTAATTATTAAAAATACCAAATAAATTATGAAAAATTATTTTAAAAGTCGAAAAATAGTTTTAATTATTTTGAGTATATTTCATAAATATTTAATATTTTTGAGATATAAAAGGTATTTATTTATTTAATTATAATATTAAATAAATGATTTAAAAATAGTTTTAATTCATGAAAAATCATGAAAAATTATTTTATGGTATAAGAAAATATTTTGAGTTATTTTTCATGACTTTTAATATTTTGTGATGTATTTCATTAATTAATTTATATTAATGATATTAAAGATATTTAATGATTATATTAAATAATTTAGTTTAATAATGATTTTAATATTATAAAAATCATTTTAAATGAAATTAAAGTATTTAAAAATATTTTAAGTTATAAAATATAACTTTTAATATTTAAAGGATAATTTCATTAATAATTTAATATTAATGATATTAAGATAATATTAGTGATATTTAGTTTATTTAATAATTATTATTAAATAAATAGTTTTAAAATGGTTTTATTTATTTAAAAATCATTTAAAGAAGATATTAAGGATTTAAAAATATTTTAAGTTATAATTAATGACTTTTAATATTTGGATGAATAGTACATTAATATTTATATATTAATGGTGATTATTTAAAAATGATTTTAATTGTTTTAAAAATCATTTAAGGGTAATATAAATGTTTGAGTTATTATAAATAACTTTTATATTTTGGCAATGGTTTCATTAATAGTTTAATATAAATTAATTATGAATGATAATGGAATTGTTTAATGTTTAAGTCATGTAATTATGATTCCGATGTTTGAAAGTGATATCCGGTCAAACTAGCTGACTTGAGAACCGGTTATGAAGTCCAGGATTTGATGAAGAGCACCCATAGTAACAGTTATATCACTAGAAGCCCTTGAGTAATGATTTGAATTATTTTAAATTTTTCAATTTCTAGAAAATTGAAAATGATTAAAAAGTAAAATGTCGATATTCTGAGATGTTGAGGTATAGAATAAGAGTCTTAGACTCGGTATTTGCAGATATAAAGTACAGCCGATGCAGCAAACAAATGTCAGACCCTATAATAGAAAGAAAAGACTACTGTAAGAACATGGATGAGATATTTGAAAAATGTATAAAAGTATAGAATAGAAAGTATGATCACTGCGATTATGTGATGACGTGATTAGACTATGTCTTTGTTGTAATAAAGCGATTACTATGTGTTATGATATATTGTTCTAATCGAGCGAATGATCGATTATTGATAGGTTGTGATAAAGAGATAAAACCTAAGTTGAGATTTGTAATCGTGAATCGAGTGACTATCTTACCTTTGCATTTTCTTTATGCAATGGACATGAGTAAGAAGTTTGAGAATTATTCTATTCTGTCTGATTATATGCGCTTTGATTATCAACATGTTAGCTCGGATATATATTACATTAAGTTGATTTCTAAATGGTTATACAAGTGTCCCCACTTGGATAATCATAGCATTTATTCACATGTTGATATACCTTTGTCAATTACCGTATACATATATGTTGAATTAATATTATTGTTGAGCAAGATTAAAACCTTCCGGGTTTGGAACCGGGCATGTATGAACATCCAGATAATGGGAAAAATTTTTATGCGCCGGCGGACAAAGGGTGGCGATGAATTTCGTTCAAGTTATGTAGTATTGATCAATGCGAGGTACTGTGCGGGTGATCACCCTCCGTGCCGTAAGTTATGACGGTTTTGCGGATGAATTTACGCTAAACCTTTTGAAAATGAAAAAGAATGTTCATAGTATGTTTCTTAAACCCTATTCATGGGTGGAGCCTAATTTCAAGAAATTGAAGAGAGTGGTTATGTGAATCTTTTATCGATCTGATTACTTCACAACTTTTGATTCGTTGTAGAAGTGTTATGTAAAGAGAATACTTATATTCTTTCGACTTATATATATAATTGTTATTACTTCTTTGGGCACTCAAATGCTCATCCTTGCTTAAACTAAATGTTTTTCGATTCACGTACGATCGACTGAAGGCTCGAGAGCGCGAACAAGGGAAAAGAAAAGGCATTGAATGAGATTTAGTATGAGTTAATGGTTATAGTTAGTAAGACAATGGAATCTATTGTCGAGATATTGTAAGGAATGTATTTGAAGGTCACGTGCACTGGGAAATAAACTTTGATGTATGTAAATTAAGTTCGAATGTATTATTATTTAGTATTATTCAGCTTAAAGAAATGGTATCGTGGAGAACCGAGTTCGGGTTTCAAGTATCCGGATTTGGGGTCGCCACAGACTTCATTTCTGATTCTAACTCTTGAGGTATAACCTTTGAGTGTTGAATACGATCCTTCTTATCTATGATTTTAACACGTATCTTCTCATATGTTAAATCTTCTGCTATATCGTCTAGTTCTAATTTAATAATATGGTTCAGGTCGTCCACATATTTACGTAACATCGATACGTAAAAAATGTTATGAACACGCGACATACTTGGCGGTAAAATGAGTCTATAGGCCACAGTTCCTACTCGATCGAGGATTTCAAATGGGCCAATTAAATCAAGGGTTGAGATTTCCTCTCTTCGTCGATTCTTGCTTCTTGAATAACACCCTCTTGAACCTTCTTCATTCATCAGCTCCGGGTGTGTTGCTTGAGCGGATTTAACTTTATCGATTAAAGTCAATTCTAATCGTATATTCGTTATCTTCATGTGGGTTCCTAGAGTCTTTAACTCTATCTTCATCATTTGTAAGTCGTATGAAATGGGTCTTTGTGTTAACAACATCGCACTCGTAAACACATACGATCTTCTACTCAACGCATCAGCTACCACGTTCGCTTTCCCACGATGGTATTGATTGGTACGATCGTAATCTTCAATAGCTCGAGCCAACGTCTTTGGCGCATATTACGTTCATTTTAGTTGAAGAAATATTTGAGGGTTTTAGAAATGGGTTTTGTACTGGGGTCAATACAAAATTCGATTTCACGCTCTAGGGGTAGGCTAAGAAGTCTTCAAGAATACGTAAGGAAATTTATTAACAATAGAAATATCATTCAAAACTGTGACTCTCATCCAAGACTTGGGTAACAGGTCACATTGATACCTATCATCTTGTCATCGTCATTCACAGCGTCGCCTAGATAAAGTCTGGCTTCGGTACATTCCACACAAGGAAGTCAACAACGAAAGGACCGGGGCTCTTTATTTATGGCTTGATAAGACAGTGATTGACTTTAGTGGTTTGGTTGCTTGAATTCGCATAACAGGTTGGTTAGGAATATGAAAGCTAACAACCTTACGAAAAGCTAGATAAGTAACTAACCAATCAATTCCTAAAATCACATCCAAGGCAAGTATTTTCAAAGAGATATGATTGATAGGTAACGTGAAAGTGTCGATTTGAATTAAACAAGATTTAAAAATAGTGGAGGTAACAAAGGTTTCTCCCAACTGAGTTTAAACAGATATATCAAAGTCTAACTTCTCCGGAGTTAGCTTCAAACATTGAGCACAACTAGGTGAAATAAAAGAGTGAGTAGAACCGGTATCTAACACGGTATAGACTTCACAAGAGTTTATGACTAACATACCCGTGATAATTTTATTCAGGTTCCTCATCACGAAAAAAAATGCTCTCTCTGAAACTACCGGCTTTGGCTTGTATGGGACATCCTTTGGCATCACTATCCCAGCTGAAATTGACTTCACAATACGACAAAATCGAGCTAGGTGACCTTCTCTTCCGCAATTAAAACACGCTTTGGATTGCTGCGTACAGTTTGGACGGATGTGTCCCTCCTGTCCGCATTTGAAACATACGATCAGTGTTCGGTCTTCTTCCTTTGAAATGGGTGCTGGTGCCTACGTCTTCTCGTCATTGTTGAACCTTTTTTTCTTGAAATGTCCATTCTTATTGTTTTGGCCATGATTACCACTGAAATGGTTACCATTCATGGCATGATAATTTCCCCCACGATGGTTATCATTGTTCCGATGGTCGTTGCCACCAGTACGATTACTATCATGTTGTTGGTCTTTGCCTTTTGGTTGTCCTGACTCATTATCGCATTCCAATAACTGAGCCCTATTCACAATATCTGAATATAAACAAAGTTTGTGAGAAATGAGGTATTGACGTATATTGGGTTTCAAACCTCTTAAAAACATTCACGTCATTCGCTCCTCATTATCGACCAAATGGGATGCAAACCGAGACAACTGGGCAAACTTAGCCTCGTACTGCGACACGGTCATATTGTTTTGCTCCAGCTTGATGAACTCCACCTCCTTCATGTAACGAATACTTTCGGGAAAGTACTTGTCGTTGAACAGCTCTTGGAACTTCCCCCAAGACATCTTGAGTGCGTTAGTCTGGGAGAATTTTAAATCTGCCTCTTCATGCAACATAAAGGTGGCAAAGGGAACCTTTTGCTCCTCTGAGCATCCCAAGACATCAAATATCTTGGTTATCTACTTTAACCATGTCTCCTCCTTAAGTGGTTCTGGCTTTTCCAAAAACTCCAGTGGTCTCAGCTCCTTGAACTGCTTAGCGGTGACCAACCATGGGTTGCCATTGTTTCCTCCTGAATTATGAACACGAGTCTCTCTCGTCTGGTGTTGCATGCATTCTAAAAAGCTCCTAAACGTACCGTTGTTCATCATTTGGTCAGTGTTGTTATTTACAGGAGGATTATCGCCATCCTATTGCACATTGTCCTGATTATTGATCTGTGGAGACTCAACGGTCTCCTATGCTCCATTGCTATTCTCAACATTCTCGGATGTCATTTTCAAATACTGCCACAAAACAAGGGTTAATTAACATATCACATATTATCCCTATACTCTGATCGACCAATTAAATATTAAAAAACTTAGGTAGGTCATACTAGCGAAGGAATTCCCCGTCTCTCCCCTCCTAGTTCTTATCTCACATCTCAGCCAGGGATCATATCTCTAAGCTTTAATACCCACTGTGACGCCCCCAAAACAGGAATACATCACCTATTCTGAGTCGCCAAATACATGGTACAGAATACAAATACAATCTTAAATATACAACATAAGATGTGAGTTTTAATACAAATATTGTCGTCTAGACAATATAAAAACTCAAATTCAATATTATTACATTTATTTTCCCACTATTTCACTAAACAGTGAGGACTACTAATGCAAACATCTAGGACTATCACTCGTTTCCCAGGCTAGTCCCACTACGTTCTCATTTCAAGAAGAAACGGTGAAAGAGAAAGGGTGAGCTCAACTAGCCCAAGAAGAAATATTATGACTAAGATAATGCGAATAAATTATCATTAGCCTTCAACGATATAACAAGCGATAGAATATAATATACGGCAACAAGTTTTAGATCAAAAGCCGCAATGAATAAACAATCCATTAGAAGAGTCAAGTAAAATATAAAATCTACTATCTTACGTGATTTAAAAGTTTATCATCAATTTTATTTTGAAACTCGACAATAAATAATCCACATCATTAACTCATCCCTGCACTACAGGCCAAGGATATTTTCAGTATCACGACCACGAATTATCCATGCACTATGGGCCAAAGATAATCGTGTTTTCATCAACGGTCCTGATCATGCCATAAAACAATTCATCTTTCCACCCTTGGCCGAAGAGAATCCATAGCCATAATCATACCAAAAACTGTCCATCAATGCACTATGGGCTAATGAGGACTTTTACCACATCATTTGTAACATTACGGTCATGATTACACCGAATAATCCCTGGTCATAATCATACCAAGTCCATCTATGCACTATAGGCCACAGATGACTTTCAACAAAATATAAACATGAGGATGATGACAATGATATAAGAATTCAATAAAACAATTTCAAGAATTAATTTGTCCAGGAACCAATAACGTCCAAATTGTCAACATGATATTTCTTTGTGGAGTAAAATTCAAGAATGCTCAGAAGAATATTTCCATGAAAGATACTGGATGAAGCGCAAATATCAAAGATATTCCACTAATTTCATGGATTATAGAAGTCAAAACTTTAACCAACTGAGTATAATAAAGAATGGAATAACAAAAGAAATCACCATGCATGCGATAGGCCATAGCAGGTGAGTTATTTCAGCAGAATAATAAATAACGGAATCGGGTTTGGCGTAAAAGCGCGCAGACGAGGATTTTCCAGCAGATTAATAAAAGCGGAATCGGGTTCGTATTAAAAAACGCGTGCAAGATATTCCAACAGAATAATAAAGAGCGGAACAGTGCGGCATAGAAACGCATGCAGCGAGGATATTCAATAGAATAATAAAAAGGCGGAACCCGGTCCGGCGTAGAATGCATGAACAGGATATCCAGCGAGAATAATAAATAACGGAATCAGTGCGGCGTAGAACGCATGAGACGAGGATATTCCAGAGAATAATAAATAACGGAATCAGGTCCGGCGTAGAACGCACAGACATGATATTCCAACAGAATAATAAGGAATGAAATAATAGAAGAATTTCAACAAGTATGCGGTACTTCGCATAGACAGGTTATTCCAACATAATAACAAAGAATGGAATAACAGAAGTTCTCTTCATGAAGATGAAAGAAAGAAATAATACCCCTTTCGAATACAACAAATAATATTCCCTACCTTAGAAGAAACTGGATATAGAAGTGGTGAAGTAGCATAATACTTTTCTTCTTTCTCTCTATAATTTCTCTTTATAATAATTGCTCTATAGCTTTAGTGAATTGGTGAGAAATGAAGGAAGAATGAGCTTCTATTTATAGGAAAATATAGTTTCGATAATTGTACGTTTTGGGGCTCGAAATATTACAGTATAATACTTTTCTCTTTTTCTTCACTTTTAATTTATTCCTGCAAGTATTATCAAACTTGCACCAACTCCCCTAATAGTAAATAATGTGAATTAATAGTAAATCATGTGACTCAATAGTTCTAATCATGTGATAAAAACACTTACAGTATAGTGCCTCCATTTATACCTCCATTTTTTAACTTAGTCATGCAAGTATTATCAATCTTGCACGACCACCCCTAATAGTATAAGAATGTGAATCAATAGTACCCCATGAATAGTAACTCGTAAATAGTAACTCGTGAATAGTAACTCGTGAATAGTGACTCATGAATAGTACTCCGACACGAAAAGTGCTTCGAATACCCTAGTGAACAATATAACTTTCAGACATCAATTATCATCGACATAAATGTCAATTTCCACTAACACTAATAATCCCAATACAATGGAACAATCAATTTCATCTTTAATCAACATAACTTATTCATCATTAATATTATAACACATGATATTTAACAACCGTGTCGTTTCGGAAGAAGAGGGGCTTTCAGATAAGGATTTCTCCTTATTGGTAGCATGATTAGGTGACCAAACCTCTCCTTGTGAACTTCTAGACATTATCAATATTGCAAATAATAATATGAATAACTTTGTCGTCTCAATTATTGATTTAATAATATAACATATTATGCAGATGATACTGTGACAATAATTGAATCAATAATATGAGAGATATGATGCATCAATTACTGTAGCAATAATTGAGTATAACTGAGTGACTTCGCATGTAAGCATCAATAATCAATACCGTGTGCTACTATGCAACCACGCGTATTACGGTACTTTTACTACCGAGTAGTTCAACAGTTTTAACGGTAACACTTCTGCCGTTATTTTTATAAAAAGATAAAAATGTCGTTTTCTAACTATGACAATACTTTCGTTGTGGGGTCCACCAATGATTGTGTCATCGTACGAATATTCCCCGACAAAAAGAGTATTCCCTGACCTATCGAATATTTTATAACAACTTGCATACTTTGAAAAATTTACAAATACTACCCACAACTATAACATTATATCAAATCCACACCATAATATTCAAAAAAAATATTTCGAGAAATTTAAATCTTTATTTATAAAATTTGGGGTTTCACACTCACTTTTTAACTCATTATACCAAAAGAGATATGAATTTCACAAGATATGTCCACAATTACTCAAAACCTACGAATTATGTTCTTCAAATTTTCTTTCTTGAATCCTCTTGTTTGATTCTTGATAATCCAAGATTAAACCTATACAAACAAGATTAAACATGATCTACTACCCCTAGAACATAAATCTACCCAAAAAAAATCAAGGATTAAATAAGAGTTTAGAAGTTACCTTCTTCTAGCTTTTTTTTTCTTCTTCTTCTTCTTCCTCTAGCTCATCTCAATTCCTCTATTTCTCTCTATCTCTCTCAATTTCTCAGTACAACTTCTACATAACAATTATCTACATTGTGAAGAACATAAAAATATAATTAAAACAAGGAATTTAGATTATAACTTTATTAGTATGAATTTAAGAGAAAGATGGAGATGATGATGATGGGGCTTGTTTTGTCTTCTCAAAGCTTTCAATTCTTCTTATTTTTCTTCCTCTTCTTCTTCTCCTACAACTCTCTCTAACTCCCTTCTTCTTTCTTTGGTTTGTTTTCTAAAACTAACATACTAACTTGTAGTATATACATATAATATACAATACTAGTAATATATAATATATGTAACTCCTAGTAATTATTAGATATACTAATTACTAGTTAATACATAGGTTACACCAATTTGAACTTGAAAAGCTTAAGACCATGTTTGGTAAATACTCATTATTTTAATTAATCAATAGCTTAACATCAATCAATCTCATCAAATTGTCACATAATTATATTTACTTGTTAATTATAATTTTGTGTAACAATCATCACATAACTCATCTAATTTAATTATCGCAATTAAATTAGAATTATAACATAAAATTATTATATTAATTAAATTAAATACTAAATATTCATTTAATTAATCTGCTACACTTAATTACATTACTCTATAATCAAAACAAAATTTATTTATTTAACTCAATAAATAATTCAATTAAATATTTATATATATTAAAATTAATATATAACATTCTCTTCACATCAATTCACATATTCTACAATATATGACATACACATACTCACCCAACATATCTCATAAATAATACTTTTATTTATAAAATTCTCATTTATAATTTCTAAAAATCTGGAATGTCACAGATGAGGAGGATCCCGTTGAGCTGTCACAGTCGAATGAGGATAACGAGGACGAGGAGGAAGATGTTCCACTAACCTCGATCGCTACTCGTATGTACGTGTTAGAGTTTATGCCCTAAAGGCCAATTATTTGATATAATTGCTTAACATTTTGATATTATATTTGATTGAATAAATGAATAATTTTATTATGGTTTTATTTACTGCATTATATAAATGTTAACATAATAAAATTTAGTTTCAAGTATGTGACTTGAACATGAGATTATATAATTACAATTAGTATCATTGCTCTTAAAAGTCCCTAGTCAAGTATCATTGTTGATAGGACAACAATGATGCATTGAGACTAGTATGTGGATTGACTGATGACCAAATCTCATTAGTCATAAATATATGAGATATTAAGTCAATGCATAGGTATGTGTTAGAGAACGATGTACTGGACAGACCCACCATGAGAATTCTATGTGGAGCATCGAAGTGTCATTATCGATTCTCATAGTGACAATGATGTAATGGTCCTCCGACCTGAAATCACTATATTACTACACGAGAATTTATGTACTTTGATATCATCAAAGGTCACCTTTAATAGGGTGGACTATACAGGTGATTATTGGGTACATCATGAATCGGGTGAGAAATATGAGTGATCTAGATGGAATTTAACCCTCCTATTTATCAGGGGTGATATCCATAGGCCTCTTGATTGAGTAGGACTATGAAATGCATGGCCATGCTCAAATAGTGATTTGTTTCATATAGTCTACTCATTGATTAAGAAAACTCAGATTAAAATATGAAGAGTATGACATATTCCATGACTCGAGTTTAATCTGGGATGTCAAGGTTAAAAGGATTAAATTAGATTGAAACATTGGTCACGGAAAGGTTGTATCGAATCATCGATTTTATTATTACTTGGGTAGCAGTGATGCATTACTAGATGCTGCTCACTATTTATAATTTTATAATATGATTTTAAAATTATTGCCAACGTAATAATAACCTATAGGGTCACACACATAGAACGTAATTAAAAAGGGAATTAATTTAAATTGTAAAGATTTAAATATGTCAATATGATTGATAGTATTTAAATTAATAGGATAATTTATATATAGATATACTAATTAAGTAAGACTTAATTAAATATATATATATATATATATATATATATATATATATATAAATTGAATTAGGATTTTAAAAGGGTTTTGATTAATCCCTTTTAAAAGCTATATATATGATATGTAGTAGTCATTTTAGGGTTAATGATTCATTAACTAATACCCTAGCCGCTCTTAGAGAGAGACTAGAGAGAAACAGTTCCGAAAATCCTCAGCCCTTCGATCCGATCGAGGAGGTGAATACTTAAGCCAAGACTTTGATGACCTTCTAAAGGAATGTGGTATTATATCACAACTCACTCCACCTAGAACACCACAATGGAATGGTGTATCTGAGAGGAGGAATCGCACCTTGTTGGACATGGTACGATCAATGATGAGTCATGCAGATCTTCCAATAAGCTTCCGGGGTCATGCCCTAGAGACCGCTGCATTAACACTTAACCGTGTTCCTACAAAGACGGTTCTGAAGACACCATATGAGATGTGGACTGGGAAACGTCCTAGTATGTCGTTCATAAAGATTTGGGGTTACGAGGCGTTTGTTAAATGTCTGGATTCTGACAAGCTCGGACCCAAATCTGACAAATGTAATTTTGTGTGATAGCTAAAGGACAAAAGGGTATTATTTCTACAAACCTTCTGAGAACAAACTGTTTGTTGCTCGAACTGGTATTTTTCTAGAAAGAGAATTTGTCTCTAAAGGAAACAGTGGGAGAAAGTAGAACTCGAAGAAATTCGAGAACCACAAAATATCATTGAACCTGAGTTGGAACGTGAGCAGGAACCACAAGATATTGTGGAAAGTGAACCTGCTCAAATTACACAAGGCATTCGTAAATCTGGTAGGATACGCCAAGAGCCCGAGAGATATTATGGATATCTTGTGACTCAAAATGGCAATGTGATGCTCATAGATCAAGATGAGCTTGCTTCCTACCAAGAAGCTATAAATGGACCAGATTATGAGAAATGGCTTGAAGCCACGAAATCTGAGATGGACTCCATGTATACTAACCAAGTATGGACTCTGGTTGACCAATGCCCCTGTTGCATTCATGGATTTGTTGAACAGGGTTTTTAAACCATTCATAGACAAGTTTATGGTGGTATTTATCGATGGCATTCTGGTGTATTCCAAAACTCAAGAAGAACACGTGGAACATTTACGTTTAACGTTGGAAACGCTAAGAAAGGAAAAGTTATACGCGAAATTCTCTAAGTGCGAATTTTGGCTTAATCGTGTATAATTTCTTGGGCATGTGATTGACAAAGATGGGATTTCAGTGGATCCATCAAAAGTTGAAGCCGTAATCAATTGAGAACAACTAAGGACACCTTCGGAGGTGAGGAGTTTCTTGGGACTGGTCGGTTATTATAGACGATTTATTCAAGATTTTTCCAAGATAGCCACTCCGCTAACAAATTTGACAAGTAAAGTTGTAAAATTTGTTTGGACGGATAAGTGTGAAGAAAATTTTTAAGATTTAAAGAAAAAGTTAAGTGTGGCACCTGTGTTGTCGTTACCAGATAGTACAGGAAACTTTGTGGTGTATAGTGATGCCTCACATAAAGGATTAGGATGTGTCCTTATGCAGAACAACAAAGTTATTGCATATGCATCAAGGCAACTGAAGGACTATGAGAAGGGATATCTGACTCATGATTTAGAGTTGGCTGTAGTAGTATTTGTTCTGTAGATATAGAGACACTATCTCTGTGGAGAAAAATATGAGATCTACACGGACCATAAGAGTCTGAAGTATATTTTCACTCAGAAAGACCTAAACATGCGTCAAAGAAGAAGGATGGAATTGATAAAAGATTACGGTTGTGAGATCTTTTATCATCCAGGCAAAGAAAATGTGGTTGCAGATGCTTTAAGCAGGAAAGGTCGGGAAAAGTTGATGCTGGTAACCACTCAGGAGGAACTTATTTCAGCAATGACAAAGCTAGAGTTGGAAATAAAATTTCCAAAAGAATCCGATTAACAACTATTTCAGATGGAAGCTAGTCCAACTTTGGTGGACAAAGTTAAGAATGCTCAACTATAAGATGAAGAATGTGGAAAGATCAAAGAGAAGGTGCTTGAGGGTAGTGATGCAAAATACAAGATCGATACCGAACGGTTACTGAGGTTCGAGGGAAGAATTTAGGTTCTAGAAGTACCGGATATTAAAGACAAAATCTTGATCGAAGCTCATAACTCAAGATATTCGAATCATCTAGGAAGTATAAAGATGTATCAGGATTTATGATGACATTTTTGGTGGCCAAACATGAAAAGAGATGTTGCTGAATATGTCGCGAAATGCTTGACGTGTCAAAGATTCAAGGCCGATCATCAAAGACCAAACGGATTACTTCAACCGTTGGAAATACCGGAATGGAAGTGGGAACACATCACAATGGATTTTGTGGTGGGTCTTCCAACTACTCAGAGAGGATGCGATGCGATTTGGGTAATAGTGGACAGACTGACAAAATCGGCACACTTTTTGCCAATAAAGATTAGGTTCAATCTTGATCAGTTGGCAAGATTGTACGATAAAGAGATCGTTTTGAGACATGGAGTGCCAGTGTCAATTGTGTCAGATAGAGATCCGCGATTCATGTCAAACTTCTGGAAGAGACTGCAAGAATGTATTGGAACACAGTTGCGAATGAGTACGGCATACCATCCACAAATAGATGGCCAAAGTGAACAAACAATCCAGACATTGGAAAATATGCTTAGGGCATGCATCATGGATTTCAAAGGGAGCTGAGAAGAACATTTACCGTTGGTGGAATTCGCCTTCAATAACAGTTACCATGCGAACATCGGCATGCCACCTTACGAAGCATTATACGGCAGAAACTGCAGAACTCCACTGTGCTGGGATGAAGTCGGTGAATGCCAACTATTAGGACAAGAACTGGTACAACAAATTGCTGAGGTTGTCAACTCATCAGAACAAGATTGGTAGCTGCTCAAGACAGATAGAAGAAGTATGATGATCAACACAGACAAGATCGTGCATTCGACATAGGAAATTACGTATTCCTAAAAGTTTCTCATTGGAAGGGGAAAATTCGTTTTGGTAAAAAGGGAAAGCTAAGCTCGAGATTTATTGGACCCTTCGAAGTGCTACGAAGTGTGACGCCCCCAAATCCGGGTATCTTCAAACCCGACAGATGGTGCTACACGGTGCTACAGTTCACTTAAATATTCAATTGAAATGCCTCAAAAGAACGGATATGTCTTATATATATATATAAAAAGAATATTAACATACCCCAGGTTCTTTACAACCAATACATTATCTTTGTCATAATATCAATATTATTACTTACAAAACATATACTATTACATAAGCAATCTACGGGTTCTCCTTTGCCTTCCCTTTATCCTTGTCGGATCCATCGATTAAGATTACATCGTTTTAGTTGCATTCATATGGTTCAAGCAAGAATAAGCCTAACTAGCTCAGCAAGTACAACAATTCTAGTAAAATAGCATGCTTGAAACATAGGAATCATATATCTTCAATAACTGGACAATAGTTATAAAGTACTATTGAGAATTCAAAATAGCACTTCTTTTCATTCAAAACATTTTACAACTACAATATTCAGTAAAACATCAATTCCGGTTCTAGACCGTAAGCATTTCATAAGTACTTTGAAAAGGACATCCCGCCACGAAGTCCTTAAATCCGGTATAGCTTACGAGCATGTCTAGGTGATCAGCCTATAGTACTCTATGTTGATAAACACTATATCCATTAAACATGTATACGTTTAAGTTGTGGCAACCTCACGTGCCTGTCGTTCGACGACAAAACAATTTGAGCATACACAATCTACCTTTGAAAAACAACAACAATATTAGTTCGGTAAATCCTTATCAACACTTGATAGAATAACATAGCATACGTCTAGACGAAAGGATTGGCTTTGACATTCCTCAAATACTAACTCATGTGAAGAATAAATGAATCACAAAGACTTTTCCAGATCGAACTGGAACAAGGGTTAGAGTACTTACCTTTAGCGGATGCTACAGATTATAACACGTGCACTGTATGTCTTTAAGGTCTCTACATTAAATGATAGCATAACATAGAACATTAGGTCATGAATGATCATACGTGGTTCCTAAAGAATCTTACCCTACTTCTCAATCTAATTACGTATTAGATTTGTTATTATCGTTTCTGGCTTTCCGTAAGATCATTCTTTCATTTATTTGCAATTGATTTAACTAAACCCTAAGTGTTCATACTTAAGGCTTAATTATGTCTTAACAATGTTTCATTATAATCCTTATCTAATTGGTTATCAACTACTCACCATGTTCTATATATAAACCTTTATTATTGTCTTGGTCTTGAGGATGGTACTGCTATGTATATTCGACTTTACACTTGGAAAGTATACAAGCATCACCTATTGCTACCTAGAACCGGGACTCGTCACTGGCCATTGAGTCTTAGTGTTAATAATGGCGCTTCTGGTGCGACTCTCGAAGGTTATGGTCACTTTAGTGGCTGCAATTTGAGTTTATTGCTTTGAAATTTGGTAGCTTGTATTGCCATTCTGGCACCAAAAACTTTGAACAAATTTTTCAAAGGTTGAAATTCCCGGACTCGTAACTTCTTCGTAGTAAGTCCGAATTGGCTCGTTCAAGAGCCTACGGGTCACAAATTACGTACTCTATGCGTTCATTCAAGAATTTTATATATTCAACTATGTATGCTAAATTTCACCTATTAATCCATTTTTAACAAAAACGATAAATGTTTGTGAACGTTCAACGCTCGTTTCTTCGTTCTAAGTCGAAATCAGGCCATTTTCGAGTCCGCAACTCTACAATGCCAAATATGACTTGGCTCCATCGAAAACCAATGCTTCCAATGTCAAACACAAAATACGACTTCCATTCCGAGAATTTCACGAATTCGACGACAATCGTCCAATCGTGTAAATTCCGGCGAAACCTCAATACTAATCATTCTAAGTGGATTTTAATCAACATGTAGACATTATAAGTTACGTATTACCCCAACTTATTATCAAAGTAGGTTTTGACTTATTCTCATAAGTTAAGGACTTATTTCCCTTATTATCTATAATTCTCATGTTTATGACAACAAAGGCTATTCTTCAAAAGTTCATTAACTTATTTAAGTTCAAGTTGCTTATTCAACTTATTCGGCTTAAGTCCATTGCTTATCCATTTCTCTTATGTGCTTAACATCTATGTTCATTAGTGACACTTCTCTTATCAACCTACCATGATAGAGATAGAAGAGACAAGATCAATTACCTTTGAAGATTATTTCTCCTGCTTTGGAAATCTACAAATGATAAGTTAAGCTCAAAGTGCTTATTTGCTATAACAAATAAGTTGTTTATAAGAGAGTTTTGTTGGATGAAATAACAAACAACAAATAAAAAATGAGCTAGCTATTTATAGAAGTCTCTAAGCTAGGGTATAATGGTCATAAAGCATCCCACCTCCTTAATTAACCTCCTTACTATTCATTACTTGTTGCCCACAACTCTTATCCCTTCCTTGGTCATTAATTAAAGTTCTTGCTCAATACTCCAAGTGCTTGGTTATCACTTCACCCATGGGTTGCCCCATGGATCTTGCTTTACCCATTGGATCATCCTTTGGGCTTAGTAGTTAACTATTATGGGCTTCATGTCATTACTATATGGGCTAAAGAATAATCTCACATAGGTTTACACCTTAATCTTATTAGACTATATTTCATACAAAGTTACCTTAATTCATTTCATTAGGTTTTAATACCTATATTCCCAAATTAAGTCCCCATGTGAATTATTGCGTTTTCCATACTTAGATTATTATTACATAATCCATCTCGCCTTGAAATTCTAACATTACGTATTTCTCGTAAGTTCAAAAAAATAATTCCCGAGCGATAATTGGTGAATAGTAATTTTTCGGAAATGTTCTCAAAAAATATTTATTTTTCGTCTTGGAAATTCAAACACTTTAATTCATTCACATGCTTAAAATACTATGATCTTCCGATATTTCTAGGTTATAGAACGACATACATCTTATTAACATATATAATAACAAATAATATTATTTTATTCATTATTAAATTCTTTCAAGTCTTTTACAAAGGATCCGAATTTCTCAGACGTTACATTCTTCCCCCCTTATAAAGATTCTATCCCCAGAATCTCGCCCTACCTCACTCAAACAGAAGAGAATAATTCTTTCTCATCTTTTCTTCAAGTTCCAATGTTGCTTCCTCCACATCGTGGTTCTTCCATAACACCTTTACTGACGGTATTACCTTATTTCGTAGAACTTACTCTTTTCTACCGATGATTTGAATCGGCATCTCTTCATATGTTAAATCCTTCTCAATCTGAATAGGCTAATATTCTATCACGTGCTTGTAATCCGGTTTGTAAGGGCGTATGCTGAAAGCGTGAAATACATTATGTATTTCGCTCTAGAGTGCGGAGGTAACGCTACCCTATAAGCTACCTCACCTACCCGTTCTAATACCTCAAAAGGTCCTATAAACCTTGGGCTTAGTTTTCCCTTCTTCCCAAAGCGTATCTTTCCTTTCCAGGGAGATACCTTTAGAATCGCGTACGAGAGCCTACTTCAAACTTTCTATTCTCTCGATGTAAGTTTGCGTATTTCTTCTGTCTGTCTTGAGCAGCTATAAGACGCATTCGAATCAACTTCACCACTTCCATTTGTTTTCTTTGCACAGGTTCTGGTCCTAGCATTCGGCGTTCTCCCACTTCATCCCAATACAATGGTGTTCTGCATTTTCTTCCATACAAAGCTTCATATAGCGGCATACCTATACTTGCATGATAACTGTTGTTATACGCAAATTCTACTAATGGTAGATAATCATCCCAACTACCCTTGAAATCCATGACGCAAGATCTCAACATATCTTCTAACGTCTGAATTGTCCTCTCGCTCTGTCCATCGGTTTGTGGATGATAAGCCATACTCAACGTCAACTGCGTCCCCAACTGTTCTTGAAGACTTCTCCAGAAGTTCGATGTGAATCATGGATCACGATCTGACACTATCGAAACAGGTGCTCCATGTCTGGAAATAATTTCCTTAACATAGAGTGTAGCTAACTGATCTAAGTTATACTTAATTCAAATTGGTAAAAAGTGAGCTGACTTTGTCAACCGGTCCACTATTACCCAAATCGCATCATACCCCTTCTGAGTTGTCGGAAGTCCCACCACAAAGTCCATCATGATATGCTCCCACTTCCACTCCGAAATCTCCAATGACTGTAACAAGCCACTCGGTCGTTGATGTTCGGCCTTAACTCTTTGACAATTCAAGCACTTAATCACATATTCGGCTATTTCTCTCTTCATGTTCGACCACTAAAAACTTTGTCGAAGGTCTTGATACATCTTAGTGCTACCAGGATGAATCGAGTACCTCGAACTTTGAGCCTCTTATAAAACTTGTTCCTTTAATCCTGTCTCATTCGGAACCCAAATTCTTCCCTCAAATCATAATAATCCCTCATTATCAAGACTAAACTTAATATCATTTTCATTGGTCAACCGCTTCTTCATCTGGTTACACTCATCAGTTTTGAGCTGCACCTCCTTGACTCTCTCTACGATGGTAGACTGAATCTCCGTCGCAAACAGTCTCTGATCCGCTTCAATTGGCAACTTCACCTCTAACTCCATCCTAGCCATCTCCGTTATTAACTCCGCTTGAGCTGTTAACAAAGATAACTTTTCCCGACCCTTTCTACTCAAGGCGTCGGCCACTACATTTGCTTTTCCAGGGTGATATAGGATTTCACAGTCGTAATCCTTTATCAACTCCAGCCACCTCATCCGTCTCATATTCAACTCCTTTTGTGTGAAGATATATTTTAGACTCTAATGGTTCGTGTATATCTCACACTTTTCCCCATAAAGATAATGTCGACATATCTTTAGGGCAAACACCACCGCAGCAAGTTCCAGATCATGAGTAGGGTAAACTTTCTCATAATCCTTCAACTTCCTAGATGCATACGCAATGACCTTGCCATGCTGCATGAGCATGCAACCCAGACATGAGCACGCAACCCAGTCATTTATGCGAAGCATCGCTATAAACTACGAAATTTCCTGTGTCATCGGGTAATGACAAAACAGGCGCTTCACTCAACTTCTTCTTCCGTTCTTGAAAACTATCTTCGCATTTCTCAGTCCATACGTACTTCACCATCTTCCTCGTCAAGTTAGTCAGCGGAGTAGCTATCTTCTAAAAGTCCTGAATGAACCTTCGATAATAACCCGCTAATCCTAGGAAACTCCGTAGCTTGGTCGGTGTTTTCGGTTGTTCCCAATTCATCACGGCTTCCACCTTCGCTGGATCTACTGAAATCCCCTCATGGTCAATAACATGACCTAAAAACTGAACCCTCTCTAACCAAAATTCACACTTAGTGAACTTTGCATATAACTTCTCCTTTTTAATGTCTCAACACTATTCTTAGGTGTTGACATGATCTTCTAAGCGTCTTAGAGTAGACTAGAATATCATCAATAAACACCACTGACGAACTTGTCTAAATATTGTTTGAACACCACATTCATCATGTCCATAAATGCGTGAGTGCATTAGTCAACCCAAATGACATCACCGAAACTAGTAATGACCATAACAAGTCCTGAATGCTGTCTTTGGTACATCTTCATTCCTAACCTTCAGCTGATGATACCCCGTCCTTAAATCTATGTTGGAAAAATATTTTTCCCCCTTCAACTGATCAAAAAGATCATCGATCCTGGGAAATCAATGGATACTTATTCTTTATCGTTAACTTGTTCAACTCTCGGTAGTCGATACAAAGTCTCAATGATCCGTCCTTCTTCTTGACAAACAGCACCGGTGCTCCCCATGGCGAAACATTTCGGTTGAATGTACTTCATGTCCAACAATTCTTGCAGCTGAACCATCAACTCCTTCATCTCCACTGGTGCCATACGATACGGTGCCCTGAAAACTGGTGCCGCTCCTGGCACAATATCTATTATGAACTCGGTCTCCCTATCCGGCGGAAGACCTGGTAACTCACTTGGAAATACATCCCCGAACTTACTTACTATAGGTATTTGTTCCATGGTCGCTCCCACTCTCTGGGTATCAACCACGTGACACAAATAGCCTACACACCTCTTCCTCAATAATTTCCTAGTTTGTGTCATGGTAAGACAACACGAACGTCCCGGCGATTTATTCCCGTCAAATATTACATGAGATTGGTTTAATGTTTTAATGTTTACGCATTTCTTTTGACAATCTATTATTGCTCCATGATTTATCAACCAATCCATTCCGAGGATTACGTCGAATTCTCCTAACTTTATCGGTATAAGATGTACCGATAATTTACAACCTCTAATGTCTACGCAACAATTTTTATGAATATCTTCAACAGGAATTATCTCCTCGTTTGCTACCTTAATGTTCAAGGGTATAAGCAACTTCTCGGGAAGTAATCCTAGTCGTCTAGCAAAATCATATCCGATAAATGAACAAGTAGCACCCGAATCAAACAACATGTATGCATTTAAGTCGTTGATCGAAATAATACCTGCAAATACGTCCGCCGAAGCCATCGCGTCTCGAACGGTCATATTAAAAGTGCAGACCATCGGACTACCCATTTACTTGGACCCCCAATAGTTAACTTACTACTATTGGCGCCCTTATTCCCGTCCGTCCCCTTCTTTGGGCAGTTCTTTGCCATGTGGTCCGTAGATCCACATACAAAGCACCCATGATTCTTCTTCGGGCTTGGACAGTTTGGCGCAATATGCCCCTCCTGTCCGTAATTATAACACACGGCCTTTCCTTTTGAGACAGACTCCTAGGTGAGTCTTCCCACAGGTTTTACAGGCCTCCATCCTTCTCTTAGGGTCTCCTTGTTTCACTCCGGTATTCCCCGAGCTAACTACCCTCCTTTTATACCCTTTGCCACTCCAGCTGGCACCTTCAATCTTCACTCCTCCATCCACCTTTCCCTTGTTTTTCTTGTCCTTGTGGTATTGGCTCAACTCCTCGCTACCACCTTTGGCAATTATTGCCTTCTCTAACACAATCCAAAAAGAAGTACTTTGGAATACAGAGATACGATTATAGAGCCAGGGTTTTAAGCCCTGCTCGAATCATCGAGCTTTCCTCACCTCGGTATCCACTTGATGTGGAGCGAACCTTGCCAGTTCATTAAACTTGGCGGCATACTGGGGAACCGTCATGTCCCCTTGTTTTAAATCTAAAAATCGCATCTCCATCCTTCCCTGCATGCTTGTGGGAAAGTAGTTCTCGTAGAATATTTCCTTGAACCTCACCCATGTTATAGCATCTATTCCGGCCCTCGCCTGATTGGCCTCCCACCAAAAGTTGGCCTCTCCCTTCATCATGTAGGTTGCAAAGGCAACCTTTTGGGCCTTGTCGACATTTGTTATTACAAATGCCTTCTCAATCTCCCTAACCCACGTTTGGGCTTCGATAGGGTCCATAGTTCCTTTGAACTCCGGCGGACCCAAACTCTTAAAGTCCTTAAATGTAGTAGCTCATACTACACCAGGATTCACGGGGATATTAGCCCTAGTTTGGTTAAAGGTTGCGGTTAAAAGGTTCAAAAATTCTTGCATGGGGTTAATCGGACCTTCCACCGGTTGATTTGTGTTTGCACCTTGGTTACGGGGTACTCTTCTTGGCGGCATTTTGCTGTTACAATAAACACATATTTCGTTATTATGCATTTCTTGTCAGTTAGTTATTATTCCATATTTAAACAATAACTTAAACATTCATTATTCAACATTGTTCAAAAATGAAAACTTATATTAATTCATCGTAGTATAATACTACATCGGTTACATAAAATAGCCTAAACTGGATACATTACTTTCCCGCTATTGCTTTCCAAAAATTGGGATTTACAAAAGACTACCCTTAATTATACAAAAGAGGGCTTTATGTCACTACTAGATACACAAATATGTACATACCTAACTACTCTAACAACTACTCGATCATATCTGCCTTAAGGCATTCTCAAAATCTACCTTGGCAAGACCGGCAATAATATCACGGCTGATAGTATGTCGTGGTATGCGCTTCCTCTCTCTAGGATACCCACTACACTGTGAATGGAAATCCTCATGAGAACTCCTATGAATATAGGACATTCTCCCTATCTTCTATTTCTTGGTCTTTAGCTCACTCATAAGCTCAAAGACCTCTTATTTTAGCTCATGGACTTTATCCTTAGCCAAAACTCTCTCGTCATGTTCCTGTTCCCACATGGACTCCACGTCCCTCTTGTCCTCTATAACCGCTTGGAGCTCGGCCTTCAGCTCCTTGACCTCCTGACAATAGTGTACGTTCCTATCTATCACTGACACAAACAGTGACATCATCGACTCTCCTAGAGTTATCTCTGCTGCTATAGCCACTGGATTAAAGGATACTACCTCCACCTCTTCTTCTATCATGCTGTCAAATACAAACATGAGGTCTAAGCTTTCGGAGTCTCTGGACTCCACCACAACTATCTCAGGATCTGCTGCTATGGGGTTCGGTATGATTTTTATCTTGTTTACCGACCCTTCGCTGACTACCTGTACATCCTTATTTTCACCTGACATGTACAACAACACACAAAGTTGATTAGTAAACGTTAGTAGAATAATAAAAACACATAACATATATAATGCATTTTTATAAGGTTAACTTACAGCTTTTATTCTTTAACTTTTCTTAAAGTTATGACTTAAGGTTTTACTTCCCCCCTTAAGTTTTATAACCTAATGCTTTGATACCAACTTTGTGGCGCCCCCAAATCGGGTATCTTCCAACTTGAGCAGATGGTGTTTACGATTCTTTCTGATTCACATAAACATTCAATTAAAATGCCTCAAAAAGAACGGATATGTCTTATATATATATATATATATATATATATATATCAAAAGAATATTAACATACCCCAGGTTCTTTACAACCAATACATTGTCTTTGTTATAATATCAATATTATTCCTTACAAAACCTATACTATTACATAAGCAATCTACAGGTTCGCCTTTGCCTTCCCTTTATCCTTGCCGGATCCATCGGTCCATTCTTTCTTAGCTACATTCATATGGTTCAAGCAAGAATGAGCCTAACTAGCTCAGCAAGTACAACAATTCTAGTAAAATAGCATGTTTGAAACATAGGAATCGTATATCTTCAATAACTGGACAATAGTTACAAAGTACTATTGAGAATTCAAAATAGCACTTCTTTTCTTTCAAAACGTTTTACAACTACAATATTCAGTAAAACATCTATTCCAGTTCAAAGACCATAAGCATTTCATAAGTACTTTGAAAAGGACATCCCAGCACGAAGTCCGTAAGTCTGGTATAGCTTACGAGCACGTCTAGGTGATCAGCCTATAGTACTCTATGTTGATCAACACTACATTCATTAAACGTGTATACGTTTAAGTTATGGCAACCTCACGTGTCTGTCGTTTGACGACAAAACAATTTGAGCATACACAATCTACCTTTGAAAAACCACAACAATATTAGTTTGGTAAATCCTTATCAACACTTGATAGAATAACATAGCATACGTCTAGCCGAAAGGATTGGCTTTGACATTCCTCAAATACTAACTCATATGAAGAATACATGAATCACAAAAACTTGCCCAGATCAAACTGGAACAAGGGTTAGAGTACTTGCCTTTAGCGTCTGCTACAGATTATAACACGTGCACTGTACGTCTTTAAGGTCTCTACATTAAATATGGTTCTTATGGAATCTTACCCTACTTCTCAATCTAATTACGTATTAGATTTGTTATTATCAGTTCCGGCTTTCTGTAAGATCATTCTTTCATTCATTTGCAATTGATTTAACTAAACCCTAAGTGTTCATACTTAAGGCTTAATTATGTCTTAACAATATTTCATTATAATCCTTGTCCAATTGGTTATCAACTACTCACCATGTTCTATATATAAACCTTCATTATTGTCTTGGTCTTGAAATTTGGCGTTCATTTACTGCTTTTTTACTTAAGTGTCGCTATGTGCGTCACCTATTACTACCTAGAAACCGGACTCGTGAGGTTGCACACAGTCTTAGTGTAATAATGGCGTGGCTGCGCTCAACTCTCGAAGGTTATGTTCACTTTAGTATTTTGCGGTGTGAGTTTATTTGCCTTGAAATTTGGCCTTGACTCTGTGCACCGAAACTTTGGATGATTTTCAAAAGTTGAAATTCCGAACTCGTAACTTCTTCGTTATAAGTCCGAATTGGCTCGTTCAAGAGCCTACGGGTCACAAATTACGTACTCTATGGGTTCATTCAAGAATTTTATCTATTCAACTTTGTTTGCTAAAATTTCACCTATTAATCCAATTTTAACGAAAACGATAAACGTTTGTGAATGTTCAACACTTGTTTCTTCGTTCTAAGTCACAATCCGGCCATTTTTGAGTCCGCAACTCTACAATGCCAAATATGACTTGGCTCCATCGAAAACCAATGCTTCCAATGTCAAACACAAAATACAACTTCCATTCCGAGAATTTCACGAATTCGAAGCGAAACCTCAATACTAATCATTCTAAGTGGATTTTAATCAACATGTAGACATTACAAGTTACGTATTACACCAACATATTATCAAAGTAGGTTTTAACTTATTCTCATAAGTTATGGACTTATTTCCCTTATTATCTATAATTCTCATACTTATGACAACAAAGGTTATTCTTCAAAAGTTCATTAACTTATTTAAGTTCAAGTTGCTTATTCAACTTATTCGGCTTAAGTCCATTGCTTATCCATTTCTCTTATGTGCTTAACATCTAAGTTCATTAGTGACACTTCTCTTATCAACCTACCATGATAGAGATAGAAGAGACAAGATCAATTACCTTTGAAGATTACTTCTCTTGCTTTAGAAATCTATAAATGATATGTTAAGCTCAAAGTGCTTATTTGCTCTAACAAATAAGTTGTTTATAAGAGAGTTTTGTTGGATGAAAATAACAAACAACAAATAAAAAATGAGCTAGCTATTTATAGAAGTCTCTAAGCTAGGGTATAATGGTCATAAAGCATCCCACCTCCTTAATTAACCTCCTTACTATTCATTACTTGTTGCCCACAACTCTTATCCCTTCCTTGGTCATTAATTAAAGTTCTTGCTCAATACTCCAAGTGCTTGGTTACCACTTCACCCATGGCTTGCCCCATGGATCTTGCTTTACCCATTGGATCATCCTTTGGGCTTAGTAGTTAACTATTATGGGCTTTATGTCATTACTATATGGGCTAAAGAATAATCTCACATAGGTTTACACCTTAATCTTATTAGACTATATTTCATACAAAGTTACCTTAATTCATTTCATTAGGTTTTAATACCTATATTCCCAAATTAAGTCCCCATGCGAATTATTGCATTTTCCATACTTAGATTATTATTACATAATCCATCTCGCCTTGAAATTCTAACATTACGTATTTCTCGTAAGTTCAAAAAAATAATTCCCGAGCGATAATTGGTGAATAGTGATTTTTTGTAAATGTTCTCAAAAAATATTTATTTTCGTCTTGGAAATTCAAACACTTTAATTCATTCACATGGTTAAAATACTACGATCTTCCAATATTTCTAGGTTATAGAATGACATACATCTTATTAACACATATAATAACAAATAATATTATTTTATTCATTATTAAATTCTTTCAAGTCTTTTACAAAGGATCCGAATTTCTCGGATGTTACACGAAGAGTAGGAGAAGTGGCTTATGAGGTAGCTCTACCTCCATAGTTGGAAAACATTCACAATGTTTTTTCACGTTTCGGTGTTACAACCGTATAAACACAATTACAAGCACGTGATCGAGTACGAACCATTGCAGTTTGCTAAAGACTTGTCCTATGAAGAGATTCTTATTCAGATAGTTGACAGGAAAGAACAAGTGCTCAAGAATAAAGTGATACCTTCTGTTAAGGTGATATGGAGGAACTACAATGATGAAGAAGCTACGTGGGAACTCGAAGAGAAAATGATGAAAGATTACCCTGAGTTATTTGTTTAATATGTATCTTCGATTCTGGGGACAGAATCTTTGTAAGTAGGGAAGAATGTGACGAATGATTTGTTTGAGTTGTGATTCTGGGGACATAATCCTTATAAGGAGGGAAGGATGTAACAATCCATAATTTTAAATTATAATTTTAAATATTAATTGAGTTATATAAATATTTAATGGATGTGTTTATCGTTGAATAAATACTTGTTCAATTTGATTTGATTTGATTTGGTTAATTATTTGTTAAATAAATAAATAATGAGTTAGGGAAATTAATTGTTATGAGATAGTATTCTAATTTAATTCAATAATTAAGTTAAAGAGTTTATAATGATTAAATGAATTATTATATCGTTCAATAAATTGTTATTAGAATTAATTAAATTAAGTATGAAAACTTAATTAAATAAAGTGTGACAAATAACTATACTATAAGAGAGTTATTAAAATAAATTAAAGGAGTTTAATTTGGTTTTGCCAAGCAAGGCTTAAAGATATTAAGTGTTTAATTTTTAAAAGGTTTTACCAAACGGAGCCTTATGACTTTTGGATTTTTGAATTTTGAATTATTAATAAAATAAATAAAATATAATTATAATCTATACGTTATATTTTGTAATTGATGTTAATTATTAGGTTTATTATGGCCATATCTGTTTTTATTTTACGCAATTGGTTATCAGTTGGGTTTTAGTTTACGCTTACTATTAGTAGCCTAGTCTAATACTGAGAGAAGAAAGAAAAGTTACAGAGAGTTTTGAGAGAGACTTTTCAGAATTTGAGAGAGTTTGAGAGAGAAAAGGCTGGGATTCCAAAGAAAGTTCTGAGTGTTCAAGTGATTCTTAGTGAAAGGATTTTCAAAGCAACAAAAGGTATTTTCCCATAATCTTAACACTATATACGTTTTACGTTCTCTGTGTTCTTGATTGTAATATAAAGTTTTTTAAAAAATTTCTGTAAACCATATTTTTTTAATTGATTATGAAATTATGTGTATTTTTAATGATAAATGTTATAACTAGCATATATATATATATGTATATATATGTGATTGTATGCTAAATTAAGTATATATATATGTGATTGTATATATATATATATATATATATATATATATATATGTGTGTGTGTGTGTGTGTGTTTTAACGACGTGAGTTTCAATTTCTATGTTATATGAATTCTATTTTATCGAATTTTGCTATACAACTGAATTATTGCAATTATAAGTAGTTGTAATGCCAGAGTTTATGTTTAGACAAAGAATAGTATGTTAATTTCGTTTAAAAGAAAGAGAAACTGTTTTTCAGTGTATGTTCTTATGCATGGCTTATGACAATAACAATTTTGATGGTTAAAGTGTATACGAATTATAAAAATTGAACTTTGATTATGTTAATTGGGTATAAAATAAAGATAACCAAATTCAAAGGAATCAAGTTGGTGTATAATTGTGGTTACTGTTCAATGTGTCAAGAAATATCAAAAATGGAGTTTTGTTGGTTTAAAAATACATTTTCAAGGATTTAAGTTTATTGATATTGTTGTTTAGTTGTGTTAAATTAGTATATGTATGGTGGGTAACGTGTATGTGTAATTTGCATAAGTTATACATATTAATTAGTGTTAGAAATTAATATCTGATAGCTTTGTTACATTCTTCTCGTTTGTGTTACGTAAGCTCAAGAACCTCATTGCTAAAATCCGCGCCCCGGCTCTAAATTTCGTGCCTCGGTGGCAGAAAGTCGAATAGAAGCTCAACTTTACATCATATGTGCCTTTTAATGGCACAGGCTTCATCTTCATACGCCATCATCACCGTCTCTTGACGTCGATTAGCGATAGGGTCAGGAATGACTTTTGTTTTGTACAAAAGTTTATATTTGTTGATGTAATGTAATACGATGATTGTTAAACATGTAATTTTGTTATTATGGTATTATTGTGCTAAGAATGATCATGTTATTAACACCTAACAAGTTTTATTATTATTTTATTGATGTAATTTGACTATATGGTTAACAATCAAACCATACATGAAATAAATTCTTATTGAGTATTTGTAATGACTAATTGTATCCTAATGATATGTAATTAGGATATTGTGAATCAAACTATTACGATTTAGCCTACAATCAAGGAAAGTTCTCTAACTCAAACCCGAGTTGTTATTTTTCAAGCACGTTAGTGGATAATTAATGTTGATGATTCCACATCTAATATTATTATTGAATATTCACATTATATCAAGTTTTCTAACTCTACACTTCCGTTGAGCTAGTTCTATTGTTACATTGAGCAAATTTATTGTTTCTAGTTCGATTACAATTATGCAAGTTTCTTAATTTCTTTCAATGTGTGTATTGAACGCAAGTATCTTATCCTTAACTTGTTATTTAGCATGCAAGTTTCTAAATTTTGATGGACTAACATTGAACAAGTTTTATCGTTCAACTATTTATTATGCATGCTCCATACTCTATTTTAAATAATATTTCTAACCTTAGCTTAATATTGTTCAAGCAAGGTATGTTATGTTATTCAATATTTATGCTATTAAATTATTCCTAAAGCATGAACTTAGTATACAATGTTGATTCAGTTATGGTTTATTCCGTAACATAGTGTTATTACTTTTTTATTCAACTAATCCTTAGTTGATGTTCATTGAATTCTAAATTACCTTGAAACGTATCCAAACTAAACTTGCTTTGGTGCGAACTTGTACTCCAAATGCTGAGATGAACAACCCTATTATTAGGGGATTACTTACGCATAGCGTTGAAATGTTTGTGCACAATACATTGTACGAAGGGTTGATCCCGCTAAGTACGAGGAGTCCCTATAGTCTTATGACTATTAAAGTTTAAGTTGAAAGATTACTTATAACTATGGACATAGTTCGTGGTCTTTTGACCCTCAGATGAATGAACTCAGAATTTTGATTATCATTGATAGAACCTATTGTTCAGTTCTATTGAGCCTATTAATTGGCAATTGTTGTAAAGATTTTATTCATTATTATTTAAAGTGAGCTTTGTTTGATCACTCTTGCTTATATAAACATTACAGCTAAAGTTGAGAAGGTCAATGTACCTAGCACCTGTAAAGGAAAGGGAAAGGTGAACAAGTATTGAAGACTTATAATCATGTTGAAATTTTGTTGTCGAACTTTATTTTTAATGATTGTAATGAAGATATTTAATTTTCCGCATTTAAATGATTGTATTTAAAGGTTAGATAACCTGGGAGATTTTTAGTAATGTAATCCTTTAATAGGAAGGTTTATTATTCAATTTTATTATGATTGGGTAGTTAGATATGAATGTTTTATCAAGTGAACACAAAATCTTGAGAGAATAAAGTACCCGGATTTAGGGGTGTCATAAGTTGGTATCGAAGCCTTAGGTTATGAACTTTAGGTGGGGGGGAAAAGCCTTAGGAAGTAACCTTTAAAAAGATAGTGGTGATAAACTCTTATTGGGTTTTAAGGAAGAAGTAAGAAAACACTTATGTACTTATGTGATTATAACTTATGTGCTCGAGAGTGTCGAGTGTTAATGATTAATAATTAAAACTTAAAAATTTTGTTGTCAGGATGACTAATGTCGGAGAATCTAGTCAGGCTAGGGAGGAAGGACCTCAGATGCCTAGAGAGGAGGAGTCTCGTGACATTCAGGTGGTTTGGGAACAAACCATCGCCACGAGAGTCGACTCAGATTGGTCGCGATGGTTGATGACGAGGATGATGATGTAGAAACGGATGAGGAGGATCCCGTTGAGCTGCCACAGTCGAATGAGAATGACGAGGATGAGGAGGAATAGGTTCCACTAACCTCGATCGTTGCTCGTATGTACGATGAAGTCTACGACCGCAATATGGAACTGCTGGATACAGTCGAGGAGTTGGAAGAGATAGTAGCTGAACAACAGACTTCGATGGCACAGAAGGAAGACGAGATCCAGGATCGAGATGAACGTCTGACTAATGTCTAAGAGAATCTGGTTCACACTGAAGGAGAGAATGAACAACTGATCGAGGAGATCACAGAACTAAAGAACAAGCTGTAGGAAGAATCTACTAAGAGGGTAAGAGGCGAAGATGCGTATGAGGAAGCTTTTCAACGAGCCGGGATAGCAGCGAGAGACGCACAAGAAAAGAGGATGACGATGGAGGAGATGAATAATGTATTCAATATCGTGATTAATCGAGCTCAAGATTGGGTCATGGGTTATCCAATTCAGTTCGAGACACTGCCATCATACATATTAGATCGCAGAACAATGTTTCGGATTATGGAGGAAGAATATCGTAAGGCTACGCAGTATCTTAGTAGGACATTGTAGGGAATGTACCTGATATGCAATTAATAAAATGTTAAATAATATGTAAATCCCGAGTGTTATGTAACCTATGGGATATGATGATGCTGTTGTCCTGAAACTTTAGTAGTTCGGGAAAGTAATGTAAATAGCAGTGATGATATTGTTCTTATGTTTTTCAAAAAGATTATGAATGAATAAAAGTTATTATTTTATTTTATTCCAAAGTGTTATGTGTTATGTGATGATTTATTTTATGGGGGCAAGTTAAGTAGAAATTACTTAAAGGAATTGAGTAATAATCTAATAAGTATATTTTAACAGAAATGCCTCCAAGACGTCAACCACGATAGAGAACCACTGAGGGAACCAACAATAATAACCCCGTTCAATAACTAATGACGTTACTAACGGGTGCGTTGCAGAATCAACCGCAGAATCAGGCTACAACTTTTAAGGATTTCAAGGCGGTTGGACCACCAGAATTCTGTGGCTCCATGAATCCAGTTGAGGCACAGACCTGGATCATGGAGATAGAGAAAGTATTCGATGTTGCGAGGGTAGGGGAGAATCAGAAGACTAATTTTGCAACATTTATGTTGAAAGCAGAGGCTAGTTATTAGTGGCAGGCCAATAAAACTCGAGAAGGACAAAGGGTGATGACTTGGGATAGGTTTAAGGAGATATTCTTTGAGACCTATTTCCCAGAGAGTTCAAAGAATCATTTGGAGGTGCAGTTTTTAGAACTAAAGCAGGGAACAATGGTTGTATCGGAATATGCTGCAAAATTCAACGAGTTGGCAAGGGTTGCACCATATTAAGTCAACACGAATGAGCGCAAGACAAAGAGGTTTGAACAGGGACTGAAGCCCTGGTTATATAGTAGGGTCTCCCTGTTCCAGCTGAAGACATTTACAGTAGTACTGGAGAAGGCAATTCTCGCTGAAGGTGGAGGCGAGGCGGTAACAAAGTTCAATCAAGAACATAAAAAGAAGAATAATGAAGTGGAGATTAAGAATGGAGGTGGTGGTAGTGGAAAAGGTAGCAATAATCTGAAGAGAAAATGGAAGGGAAATGTGGGTGCTGGAAATCAGCAAGGTAACCAACATAATAAGAAGTTCGAAGCATGTGCCACATGCGGGAAGTTTCATAAGGGTGTGTGTTTAATGGGGAAACGAGTATGCTTTAACTATGGCCAGGAGGCTCACATCGTCCCAATTTGCAATCAACCCAAGAAGAACGTTTGTTTCACGTGCGGGTCCAAGGATCACTTTGCTCGTGAGTGCCCTAAGAAGAAGGCTGGAGAAACAATAGGAAGCAAGGGAGGTAGTAGTGGAGGTACATGGGCCATTGCTGGACCAACGACTTCAAACAAACCCACAGCCATAACCTTTAACATGATTGTGCAAGATGTTGTGCAATCAAAGGATGTTGTGTTAGGTTTATCCCAATCAATGATATTAATGCTTATGTATTATTTGATTCGGGTGCTACTTGCTCGTTTATATCTGATGAATTTGCTAAGAGGTTATGATTGCCTAGTGAAGAATTGAATTTCCCTTTAAACATAGAAATTGCGAATAAGGAAGTAATTCATGTTAGGTTCGTATACAAGAACTGTAGGGTGAATATTAAGGGGAATATCATGATGGTAGATTTAATTCCGATTAGACTTGGAGAGTTTGATGTTATTTTGGGAATAGATTAGCTGTTCAATTATGGAGCGATAATTGATTGCCAAAAGAAATGTGTAAACCTTATAACTCTGTCAAAGATAGTTTTCTATCGTAGAAAATTGCCTAGACATGCAAAATGTCTTACGATTATGCAGGCCAAGAAGTTGTTGAGTCAAAGTTATGTGGGTTATTTAGCTTACATAGTCGATACTCAGAAGAAGGGTGTGAAACTGGAAGAGATATCAGTGGTTAGGGAATTCGTAGATGTGTTTCAGGAGGATTTGCCAGGACTTCCACCTGACCGAGAGATCGAGTTCGTGATCGACTTAGCGCCAGGAACGTCACCAATATCGAAGGCCCCGTACAGAATGGCTCCTGTAGAGATGAAGGAACTGATGGTACAACTACAGGAGCTGTTAGACAAGAAGTATATTCAACAAGCGTATCATAGGTAGAACCAAGGTGTGTTATTCGTGAAGAAGAAGGATGGGTCAATGCGTCTTTGCATTGATTATAAGGAATTAAACAAAGTCACTATTAAGAATAAATATATATTGCCAAGAATAGATGACTTGTTTGATCAGTTGAAGGGTGCTAAATACTTCTCGAAAATAGATTTGAGAAGTGGGTATCACCAATTGAAGGTAATGAAGTAGTATATACCTCGAACGACATTCAGAACTCGGTATGGACATTACGAGTTTTTGGTGATGTCTTTTGGTTTGACCAATGCCCCTGCTGCATTCATGGATTTGATGAACAGGGTGTTTAATCCATTCTTAGACAAGTTTGTGGTGGTATTTATTGATGACATTCTAGTGTATTCCAAAACTCAAGAAGAACACGTGGAACATTTACGTTTAACATTGGAAACACTAAGAAATGAAAAGTTGTACGCGAAATTCTCTATGTGCGAATTTTGGCTAGATCGTGTACAATTTCTTGGGCATGTGATTGGCAAAGATGGGATTTCAGTGGATCCATCAAAAGTTGAAGCCGTAATCAATTGAGAACAACCAAGGACACCTTTGGAGGTGAGGAGTTTCTTGGGACTGGCCGATTATTATAGATGATTTATTCAAGATTTTTCCAAGATAGCCACTCCACTAACAAATTTGACAAGGAAAGCTGTAAAATTTGTTTGGACGGATTAGTGTGCAAAAGGTTTTCAAGATTTGAAGAAAAAGTTAAGTGTGGCACCTGTATTGTCGTTACTAGATAGTACAGGAAACTTTTTTGTGTAGAGTGATACCTCACATAAAGGATTAGGATGCTGTTAGAGTTTATGCCATAGAGGCCAATTATTTGATATAATTGCTTAATATTTTGATATTATATTTGATTGAATAAATGAATGATTTTATTATGGTTTTATTTAATGCGTTATATAAATGTTAACATAATAAAATTCCTTAGAATAGTGATACAAATTATATAGTTTCAAGTATGTGACTTGAACATGAGATTATATAATTACAATTAGTATCATTGCTCTTAAATGTCCCTAGTCGAGTATCATTGTTGATAGGACACTAATGATGCATTGAGGCTAGTATGTGGATTGACTGATGACCAAATCTCATTGGTCATAAATATATGAGATATTGAGTAAATGCATAGGTATGTGTTGGAGAACGATGTACTGGACAGACCCACCATGAGAATTCTATATGGAGCATTATGCGAAGTGTCATTAGCGATTCTCATAGTGACAATGATGTAATGATCCTCTGACCTGAAATCACTATATTACTACATGAGAATTTATGTACTTTGATATAATCAAATGTCACCTATAATCGGGTGGACTATAAAGGTGATTATTGGGTATATCATGAATCGTGTGAGGAATACGAGTGATCTAGATGGAATTTAACCCTCCTATATATTAGGGGTGATATCCATAGGCCTCTTGATTGAGTAGGACTATGAAATGCATGGTCATGCTCAAATAATGATTTGTTTCATATAGTCTACTCATTGATCAAGAAAAACTCAGATTAAACTATGAAGAGTATGACATATTCCATGACTCGAGTTTAATCTAGGATATCAAGGTTAAAAGGATTAAATTACATTGAAACATTGATCACGAAAAGGTTGCATCGAATCATCGATCTTATTATTACTTGGGTAGTAGTGATGCATTACTAGATGTCGCTCACTGTTTATAATTTTATAATATAATTTAAAATTATTGCCAACGTAATAATAACATATAGGGTCACATACATAGAACATAATTAAAAGGAAATTAATTTAAATTGTAAAGATTTAAATATGTCAATATTATTGATAGTATTTAAATTAATATGATAATTTATATATATATGTTTATTAATTAAGTAATACTTGATTAAGATATATATATATATATATATATATAAATTCAGATTTTATTAAATTAGGTTTTGATTAATTCTTTTTAATCGCTATATATATATGATATGTAGTAGCCATTTAGGGATTATTCATTAACTAAAACCCTAGCAGCTCTTAGAGAGAGACTAGAGAGAAACAGTTATGAAAACTCTCATCCTTGGTGGCTAGTACCACAGTTCCTTTAACTGCAGATCATACGATGGTTCGCAGCGGAGCGTTCATGTGGATACCGTAGAGACGCAGTTTGTTTGAATTGCGTTGGAGATTCGACCACATCGTTTCTAGCTTTCTTAATTGGTATATTTTCTAACCACTGAATTAATTGTTTTTCGCATGGATCCTGTTTAGGGTTTCGAAATTACTTTAAATTGTTCTATTTTCGATGTGCGTTTCTGTGTCGAAACCCTTCACTGTCCTTATGCAGAACGACAAAGTTATTTCATATGCATCAAGGCAACTGAAGGACTATGAGAAGGGATATCCTACTTATGATTTAGAGTTTGCTGCAATAGTATTTGTTCTAAAGATATAGAGACACTATCTCTATGGAGAAAATGTGAGATCTACACGGACCATAAGAGTCTGAAGTATATTTTCACTCAGAAAGACCTGAACATGCGCCAAAGAAGATGAATGGAATTATTAAAAGATTACGATTGTGAGATCTTTTATCATCCAGGCAAAGCAAATGTGGTTGCAGATGCTTTAAGAAGGAAAGGTCGAGAAAAGTTGATGCTGATAACCACTCAGGAAGAACTTATTTCAGCAATGACAAAGCTAGAGTTGGAAATAAAATTTCCAAAAGAATCTGATGAACGACTATTTCAGATGGAAGCTAGTCCAACTTTGGTGGACAAAGTTAAGAATGCTCAACTACAAGATGAAGATTGTGGAAAGATCAAAGAGAAGGTGTTTGAGGGTAGTGATGCAAAATACAAGATAGATACCGAAGGGTTACTGAGGTTCGAGGGAAGAATTTGGGTTCCAGCAGTACCGAAGATTAAAGAAGAAATCTTGACTGAAGCTCATAACTCAAGATATTCGATTTATCCAGGAAGTACAAAGATGTATCAAGATTTACGATGACATTTTTGGTGGCCAAACATGAAAAGAGATGTTGTTGAATATGTCACGAAATGCTTGACATGTAAAAGAGTCAAGGTCGAGCATCAAAGACCAAGCGGATTACTTCAACCGTAGGAAATATCAAAATAGAAGTGGGAACACATCACAATGGATTTTGTGGTGGGTCTTCCAACTACTTAGAGAGGATGCAATGCGATTTGGGTAATAGTGGACAGACTGACAAAATCAGCACACTTTTTGCCAATAAAGATTAGGTTCAATCTTGATCAGTTGGAAAGATTGTATGATAGATCGTTTTGAGACATGGAGTTCCAGTGTCAGTTGTGTCAGATAGAGATCTGTGATTCACGTCAAACTTCTTAAAGAGACTATAAGAATGTATGGGAACACATTTGCGAATGAGTACGACATACCATCCACAAATAGATGGCCAAAGCAAACGAACAATCCAGACTGTTAGGACCAGAACTGATACAACAAACTGCCGACGTTGTTAAACTCATTAGGATAAGATTAGTAGCAGCCCAAGACAGATAGAAAAAGTATGTTGATCAACACAGACAAGATGGTGCATTCGACGTAGGAACTTTTGTATTCCTAAAAGTTTCTCCTTGGAAGGGGAAAATTCGTTTCGGTAAAAAGGGAAAGCTAAGCCTGAGGTTTATTGGACCCTTTAAGTGCTGCGAAGAGTGGGAGAAATGGCTTATGAGGTAGTTCTACCTCCAGAGTTGGAAAACAATCATAATGTTTTTCAAATTTCGGTGTTACAACCATATAAACCCGACTACAAACATGTGATCGAGTATGAACCGTTGCAGTTCGAGAAAGATTTGTCCTATGAAGAGGTTCCTATCCAGATAGTCGACAGGAAAGAACAAGTGCTCAGGAATAAAGTTATACCTTCTGTGAAGGTGATATGGAGGAACCACAACGCTGAAGAAGCTATGTGGGAACTCGAAGAGAAAATATTAAAAGAGTACCCTGAGTTATTTGTTTAATCTGTGTCTTCGATTCTGGGGATAGAATCTTTGTATGTAGGGAAGAATGTAACAAATGATTTGTTTGAGTTGTGATTCTGAGGACAGAATCCTTATAAGGAGGGAATGATGTAAATTTCAGAATTTTAAAGTGTAATATTAAATATTTATTGATTTATATAAATATTTAATGGATATGTTTATTGTTGAATAAACAATTGTTCAATTTGAGTTGATGTGGTTTAGTTAATTATTTGTTGAATAAATAATTAAATAATATATATTAAATATTTATTTGTAATATTAAATATTTATTGAATTATATAAGTATTTAATGGCAATTTGAGTTGATGTGGTTTAGTTAATTATTTGTTGAATAAATAATTAAGGAGCTAAGAAAATTAATTGTTATGAGATTATATACCAATTTAATTTAATAAGTAAGCTAGAGAGCTTATAATTATTTAAATAAATTATAATATTTTAAATGGGAAATTGTAATTTAAAATATTAGTTGTTTAAATAAAATTATAATTATAAAGAAATTATAGTTTTGTGATAATGATTTATGTGTTAAAGTAATTTAATATAGTATTTTAATTGATTAAATTGATTAAATAGATTATTTAATTTAATAGAAGTGTGACAAATAAACTTGCAATAAAGGAGTTGTTAAAATAAATTAAGGGAGTTTAATTCAGTTTTTTCAAACAAGGTCTAATGCCTATTAAGTCTTTAATATAATTGTGTTTTTCCAAACAAGGCAAAAGGATTAATTGGTTATGTTTTTAGTGGTTAGCCAAACAAGCCTTATGGCTTTTGATTTTCAAAACTCAAATAACTGATATCAGTTATAAGTTTTATATTTATATCATATAATAAATATATATTATATCTTATACGTTATATCATAAGACGTAAGAATAGAGGAGAGAGATTAGAGAGAAGAAAAGAAAAACTCAGAGGAACAAGAGAAGAAGAAGAGAATAGAGGAAAAAAGGCTAGAGATTGAAGAAAAAGAAGCTTGAGAATAAAAAGGAATAGCCATCATCATCTTCTTCAAGGTATTTCTCCTATTCTTTTAGTTTTTAAAAGTTTAGTTTTTCTCTTCCCAAATTCTCTATAGAATCCTTGTGTAAACATGAAATTTGTATGTATATGGTTTTATATGATAATCTAGTGTTGTTAAACTATTTTCTTAAGCTATAATTGAGAATAGTCCATGAATTTAGATTATGTATATGGTTGTGAAGAAAAACTATTTTTACAGTGAGTTTTTGTGAATATATATTGTGAAGCTTAAGGTAGAAATTGAGAGTTAATTAGTTGTTTAATTGACAAATTGATCATCTAATTTGATAGAGTATGTATAATTATTGATAAGATGTTTTGAATTAATTGTTTTGGTTGAAAAACAAAATTTACAGTGTTGGTTTTCATCAAAATATAAAAAATGAAGTTTTTGTCAAAAACAGTGAAATTGGATGTTTTAAATTCATTGTTTATGTGGTTGTATGGGTAGAAACATGTTAGAAGTTCTTGAATTATGTTTACATGAAGTTTTTGTATGAATTTCATGTGAATTAGTCTGTTAGAAACGAGCTTGTAGGCCAAATTGGCTTTTTTCTTGCATTTTCTGAAAGTTATCGATCGACAATTGAAGTTTCAGCACACGGCATGGCTGACCAATGAAGATTCTATCGGGCGCCAAGAACGCCTTCACCATGTTGCAGTAGCGGCCAGAGTGTATTCACAGGTGTATGTAGCCATCATCACTGCCAGAATAAGCGTGACCCACAGTATAAACTGTGGCACCGCAGTGTTGAAGTTAAAGCGAGAATCGGTCCGACAATTGTACTTTTTGTACACGAAATTTTAAGAAAAACATTATGTGATGATAGTAGGACTATAAAATATTGATTTTAGTATTTCTATACTATGAATAATTATGTTATTAAAGATTGACTTGTGTTATAACTTGATTATGTGATTAAATAATTAAACATACATGATGTATGTAGTTAGTTAAGTTTGTAAAGTGGTAGTGACTAACTATGTCATGATGACATATATATATATATATATGTATGTATCTAGGGTATTGTGATTTAAATTGATTTGGTTTAGCCTACGAGCAAGGAAAGTTTTCTAATCCTTTATCTTATTGAACTAATTATTGTTTTCAATTCGATTACCTTATAATGATGCAAGCTATCTAAACTTTGGTTTGATGTTGAACAAGTTATTCTTGTATTTCACTTGTTGTTTAGCATGCATAACTAAATTGCTATGCATGTTTATTATTCAATTCTAATTAACCTTGGCTTAGTATTGTTCAAGCAAGGTATGCTATAGTTATTCAAATTGTATGCTATTAGATTATTCGTAATGCATGACTTTAGTTTACTATGATTGATTCAATCACTATTATTCTATAGTATAGTGTTATTGGTCTTATTCAACTACTCCTTAGTTGATGTTCGTTAAATTCCAAATTTCCTTGAAAACTTATCCAAACCAAACTTACTTTGGTGCGAACTTGTATTCTAAATACTGAGATGAACAACTCTTTTAATAGAGGTTTACACTTAGCGTTGAAATGGTTGTGCACAATACATTGTCCGAAGGGTTGATCCCCCTAAGTACGTGGAGTCCTTATAGTCTTATGACTATTAAAGTTAAAGTTGAAAGATTACTTATAACTGTGGACATGATTCATGGTCATTAGACCCTCAGTGAATGTTATAAATTTCAGACAGTTAATAGAATATATTGTTCAGTTCTATTGAGCCTAATATTGGCAATTGATGTAAAAGTTTAAAGATTTATTTATTGTTATTTCAAGTGGGCCTTCTTTGCTCACTCTTGCTCGTAAAATTTCTTATGACTAAAGTTGAAGCCGGTGACGTACCTAGCACCGATGAAGGAAAAGGAAAGATGAACAAGTACTGAAGACTTGTAATAGATTTGATAGTTTTATTATCAGACTTTGGTTTAAAGATTGTAATGAAGTTTATTTAATTTCCACATTTGAATGATTGTTGTTAAAGGTTAGATAACCTGGGATATTTTTATTTAAGTTTTATCCTGTATGGGCAGGTTTTTATTATTCAATTTATTATAATTGGGTAGTTAGAAATGAATGTTTTGATTAAGTGAACACCAAATCTTGTGGAAATGAAGTACCAGGATTTGGGGGTGTCACGAGAGATTCCTATTCAGATAGTTGACAGGAAAGAACAACTGCTCAGGAATAAAGTGATACCTTCTGGGAAGGTGATTTGGAGGAACCATTGCAATTTGCTAAAGACTTCTCTGTGTTCTTGATTGTAATATAAAGTTTTTACAAAATTTTCTGTAAACCATATTTTTTTTAATTGATTATGAAATTATGTGTATTTGTAATGATAATTGGTATAACTAGCATATATATATATGTATATATATGTGATTGTATGCTAAATTACGTATGCAAGAAAGAAATTGGTTTTTAAGGTGAATATATATATATATATATATATATATATATATGTGTGTGTGTGTGTGTGTGTGTGTGTGTGTGTGTGTGTGTGTGTTTCAACGACATGAGTTTCAATTTCTATGTTCTATAAATTCTATTTTTTTCGAATTTTGCTATACAACTGAATTATTGTAATTGTAAGTAGTTGTAATGCTAGAGTTTATGTTTAGACAAAGAATTGTATGTTAATTTCGTTTAAACGAAAGAGAAACTATTTATCAGTGTATGTTCTTATACATGGCTTATGACAATAATAAATTTGATGGTTAAAGTGTATACGAATTGTAAAAATTGAATTGTGATTATGTTAATTTGGTATGAAATAAAGATAACCAAGTTTAAAGGAATCAAGTTGGTGTATAATTGTGGTTACTGTTCACTGTGTCAAGAAATATCAAAAAATGGAGTTTTGTTGGTTTAAAAATAAGTTTTCAAGGATTTAAGTTTTCTGATATTGTTGTGTAGTTGTGTTAACTTAGTTTATGTGTGGTGGGTAACGTGTATGTGTAATTTTCATAAGTTATACATGTTAATTGGTGTTAGAAATTAAGATACAGTAGCTGTGACACCCCCAAATCCCGGTACTTCATTACCTCAAGATTTGGTGTTCACGTAATCAAAATATTCATTTATAAGTACCCAATTATAAATAAAATTGAATAAATAAACCTGCCCATACAGGAATTTCATAAAATAATATCTCCCATGTTATCTAACCTTTACAAACAATCATTCATGCGGAAAATTTAAATAAACTTCATTACACTCTTTAAACCAAAGTCTGATAATAAAACTATCAAAACTATTACAAGTCTTCAGTACGTGTTCATCTTTCCCTTTCCTTTACTGGTGTTAGGTACGTCACCCTTTCCATCTTTAGCTGTAAGGATTTTACAGGCAAGAGTGAGCAAACAAGGCTCACTTGAAATATCAATGAATAAAACTTTTACATTTTTTGCCCATTCAGGGGCTCAATAGAACTGAACAACAAGTTTTATTAACTTCTTAAACATTCCTTGCCCATTCAGTGGCTCAATAGAACTAAATAATAAGTCCTATTAACATCTTGACATTCGTTTCCCATTCAGGGGCTCAGTAGAACTGAACAATGAGTTCTATTAATATTTTAAACATTCACTGAGGGTCTAATGACCACAAACCTTGTCCATAGTTATAAGTAATATTTCAACTTAAACTTTTATGGTCATATGACCATAATGACTTTAAGGTACTTATGGGGATCAACCCTTCGTACATGTATTGTATACAAACATTTCAGCGCAAAGTACAAAACTAAGCGTAACCCCTATAATTTGGGTTGTTCATCTCAGTATTTTGAGTACAAGTCCGCCCCAAAGATAGTTTGGTTTGGATACACTTCAAGGTAATTTGGAGTTTAACGGACATCAACTAAGGATTAGTTGAATAAAAGATAATAACACTATGTTATTGAATGATCATACTGAATAAACATTTCGTTCTAAGTTCATGCGTTAGGAATAATCTAATAGCATAACAATTGAATAATCTATCATACCTTGCTTTGAACAACATTAAGCTAAGGTTACAACTTAGAATTTAATATCAAGTATGCGTAATAAACAATAATTGGAATGATAAACCTGAGTCAACTAATAAAGGTACTTGCATGCTAATATAACAAGTTTAGAGTTAGGAAAAACTTGCATAATCATAATAACTATCTCAACAAAAGTGTGGAGTGGGAAGCTTGTATCATCATGAAATAACTGGATACCATTAAATTGCTTAAATGGAAATACTTTACTCAATAAAGTATAGCATATGAAATTTGCATAACGAAGCTTTAGGATTAGAAAATTTGCTCAATGTAAAAAGATAGGGATTTAGAATCTTTCCTTGTGCGTAGATTAAACCGTTATAATCCAAACCACAATTATCATATATACATATATTAACATGACATAATCAACAAGAATACATACTATATCTCTACATCAATGTATGCTTTGATTATAAATTGCATTATCAAATTCTATCCATTAAAACTAATAACAATATTTGTTAATTAGTAATTTATGTTCACTCATAGTATTAATATACTATAATACTAGAAATACATAATCAACATTTATCATATATCATTCCTTTAAAATATCAGACTTTTGTGCAAGACAAAAGTCGTTTTCAATTTCTATTAAGTAGGCCATGGCGGCCACATTTTGAATCAGGGCGCACATTGGTATGACGATATGGCGCCCGGCCGAGAGATATATATAGGGATTCTCATTGCTTATAAAGAAAGTCTCGGCGCCCCACAGAAAGTTCTATCAAGGCGACATTTATTTAGCGCTAAAGGCGAGATTTGATATTTGAGCGTGAATTTTGATTTGGGCGCCAAACTCACATGTAACAAAAATGAAGAACAGAGCCAAAGCTACTGTCTTAAATCTTAACAATGATTCACCCAAAACAACATGTATAACTAATATAAATTAAACATAATTGCTAACAATCATCCATATACCAATTACCAACCACTAATTAACAATATCATAGACTAATTCTTTGAAAACACTGTGTTTTAAAAATTAAACTCCATTGATGAAATATCAATTTACAGTGAACGTAATTTACACTGTTATCAACCAATTTTGATTCCTTTGACATACAAGTATACTAATATATATCCCAATTAACATGTATAGTCCAATTTCTCAGTTAGCATACCAATATATATATATATATATATATATATATATATATATAACCTTTGATAAATTCTACACCCAAGTTCGTACTCACATGTTTCCACTGTAAAAGAAAACAATTTCTTAAATACGTAATTTAGCATACCATCATATTTATATATTAAGCATACAATTATATACAAATATATATATGCTAGTATAACAATTACCAACACATAGTTTATAAAAATTTTGTAAAAACTTATACACAGTGAAGTTGAAGAACACAGACTATCAAATTCACAGTAAGTATATGGCGTAAAACATATATGATTACATATACATAAATTAAGGTTATAAGCACCTACCTTTTTGTTGTTAAGAAACACTTGTTTACAAAATCTGTTTTGAAAAATCACGCACTTGGCTTCTTCTCAAACTCTACGAATTTTTTCTTTCTCTTTTCTTACTTCTCTCAAAGAATAGACTAGGTACTAACATCGAGCGTAAAATCGATAATCATATACGTAAAATAAATCATTATGGCAATATTAAGCCTATTTATTCTTATCGATTACCAACATATAACGATAATCTTATAAATATAAATATATTTTATTTATATATTTGTTTTATTCTATTAATAATATAATTTAAAATTAACAAGAATTTCAAAAGCCATAAGGCCTTGTTTGGGAAAAAGCATTTATAAAATAAAGGATTACTATACTTACACCTTGTTTGGCAAAACTAAATTAAAATTACTTTAATTTATTTTAATAACTCTTTATCACATAGTAATTTGTCGCTTTATTTAATAACAATTTATTAAATAAATCACTTAATCACATAACTCAATCCACATAACACATTAATTATTTAACAAATAAATAATTAACTAATCACATTAATTATTTAACAAATAAATAATTAACTAAATAAACTCAATCAAATTGAACAATTACTTATTCAAAAACACATCCAATAAATATTTATATAAATCAATAAATATTTATAAATTACACTTAAAAATCTGGAATGTTACAGTAGCATTGTTTTGTTCTTCATTGTGTGTTACAGAAGCTCTGAGCCTCGGTACCAAAATCTGCTATGACTCTAAATTTAGCGCCTCAAATACCAAAGTCGAGCGAATCTCAACTTTCGCGCACACTGCAATGACCAATGGCTGGGCCGCCTTGACCATCAAATACGCCATCACCAGTTAGGTTAGCGATGAGAGTTCAGAATAACTTTTTGTTTTGAACAAAAGTTTGTATTTGTTGATGTAATGCAATATGATGATTGTTAAACATGTAATTTTGTTATTATGATATTATAGTGCTAGGAACGAGCATGTTATTAACACCTAACAAGTATTATTATTATTTTATTGATGTAATTTGACTATATGGTTAACAATCAAACCATACATTGAATAAATACTTATTGAGTATTTGTAATGACTAATTGTATCCTAATGATATGTAATTAGGATATTGTGAATCAAACTATTTTGATTTAGCCTACAAACAAGGCAAGTTCTCTAACTCAAACTCGAGTTGTTATTTTTCAAGCACATTAGTTGATAATTATTGTTGATGATTCCACATCTAATATTATTATTGAATATTCACATTATGGCAAGTTTTCTAACTCTACACTTCCGTTGAGCTAGTTCTATTGTTACATTGAGCAAATTTATTGTTTCTAGTTCGATTACAATTATGCAAGTTTCTTAATTTCTTTCAATTTGTGTATTGAACGCAAGTATCTTATCCTTAACTTGTTATTTAGCATGCAAGTTTCTAAATTCTGATGGACTAACGTTGAACAAGTTTTATCATTCATTTACTATTTATTATGCATGCTCCATACTCAATTTTAAATAAGATTTCTAACCTTAGCTTAATATTGTTCAAGCAAGGTATTTTATGTTATTCAATATTTATGCTATTAAATTATTCCTAAAGTATGAACTTAGTATACAATGTTGATTCAATTATGGTTTATTCCATAACATAGTGTTATTACCTTTTTATTCAACTAATCCTTTGTTGATGTTCGTTGAATTCCAAATTACCTTGAAACGTATCCAAACCAAAATTACTTTGGTGCGGACTTGTACTCTAAATGCTGAGATGAACAACCCTATTATTATGGGATAACTTACGTATAGCGTTGAAATATTTGTGCACAATACATTGTACGAAGGGTTGATCCCCCTAAGTACGAGGAATCCCTATAGTCTTATGACTATTAAAGTTTAAGTTGAAAGATTACTTATAACTATGGACATAGTTCGTGGTCTTCTGACCCTCAGATGAATGAACTCAGAATTTTGATTATCATTGATAGAACCTATTTGTAAGACCCCGAAATTTTTTTAAATAAAAAGGAATTTCCTTTATTTATTATTTTGAAATAGTAAGGGTGGATTTGATTAATGTGGTTAGTTATGGGTAAAATGCGCAAATATTTTAAATAAGCAAGTGGTGATATAATATTCATTATTGTCGGAGAATATTCGTTTGGTCGTGGAATATTCGCATCTTTTCGGGGAATATTAAATGACGGCCTTTGACCGTGTGTGGGCCCCATAACGGAAAGCGATTGGAGGAAGAAAACGACAAAAATAAGTTGTTTAAAAATAGCGGCGTAGTTATTACTAGATTTTAATTGTTGGAATACCCGTTGGTTAAAACACGATGTCTGGCGTTATTGCACAAGCGATAGCACCGGTATTGCACCAATTATTGATTCTTACGTAAGAAGGCACTACTCAATAATGGTTACGTAATTCTTATTCGATATTTTATTTTATTGATTCAATAATTGCTGCGTTGATATTTTTTATTGCTGTTGTTTCAATAATTGTCATTACACAGTATATTTCATTATCGAAGCAATAATTCATATTATCTGAATAATATTATTAGATAACATTATTGGCAATGTCTAGAAAGTTCATCTAAGGAGAGGTTTGGTCACCTAATTACAGCCATTAGTAAGGAGAAATTCTTATTGGAAAGCCCCCTCTTTCCTGGGAACTGCCTGGTTGTCAATATTGTGATTCTGTAATATTATTTGTGAATAATTAATTATTGATTCATATGATGAGGAAAATATTGATTTTATGTGGATATAGACGGAGAAAATTTTATAGTGACAATTGTTGAAAATTAATATTTTATCTTTTTCTGATAAAATAATTCATTTAAATATATTATTTTAATAATATATTAACGATGATATTTTTACGATGAATGTGGGATATATGAGTATATGTGGAGGAGGAGTATTTTTGTTACCAAAAATGTTTAAAACATATTAAACATGTCGGTGGACCCCATTTATTGACTGAAATTTGATTATAGCCTGTAAAATCGCCCATTTGTGGATTTCGGTCAATTTCTGTTTGAAATTTGGAAAAACTTTCTTCTATAAAGTTGTAGAGAATTGAATTTCCTATAAAAATACGCGAGATTTGAATTTTCTTGCAAAAGGGCTATTTATTGTGAATTATTGAAGTTCCGAAGCTCCGAAATAATTGATTTTTGGAAGTTTAAAATAATTTAAATAAGCAAAACGTTTTTTAAATGTTTTTGGGCATCTTTAACATGTGTTGATGGCTGAGATCAGATTGTCTAGATGGGCGAGAGAATTTATTAAATATATTAATATTATATTAAATTTTTCGCTTTGGTGTTCTAAGCAATTTCTATAAATAGGTGCTTAGGTTAGAATTGAAAATCACACCGTAAACTCAAGTTTTCTCTCTATATTATCGGTTTATTCTTGTGAGTATTTTGAGTATACTTTGAGTATTGCTATACGGTGCAAGTTCAAGTCATAGCCTATATTCGATTGTTTCAACTAGAAATCTTGTCTTTCGAGGTAAGGGATGTTATTTTCTTCTCAAATGATATTATTTCTTCAATATCATTATGCTGAAATATTGGTTGGAACTTTTTATCAAATTTGGAACTTTTTTCATGTCGGGGTTACTATTCATGAGTTATTATTCATGAGTTACTATTCACGAGTTACTATTCACGAGTACTATTCACGAAGCGTGAAGATGTTTTTTGTGAAATTTCTATCTTTTGGTGTCGGAGTTACTATTCACGATACTAAGACTATTCACGATACCAGACTATTCACTTAATACGGTGATTATTCACCAAAAAATGAAATTTCTTCTTTTTTGTCCAAAATAGCTATTCAGTATACTAGCTTTGATTGTATCCATGTTTTGATCATTCTTGAATTTTACACCACTATGATTATTTTTGAGGTATTTTTGGACGTGGATAAAACAAAGTACGAATCCTTAATCCTTAATCCTTGTCATTTTGTTTTCACCGGATTCGCTTTTTTTAAAAAAATATTTTCATCATCCTCGGTCTTAAATGATGATATTATTGAATATCTTTGGCACGTAGTGCAAAGATGAATGATTTATGATGAATATCTTTGGCGATGAGTGCAAAGATGAATGATTTCGATGAATATCTTTGGCCCGTAGTGCAAAAGATGAATGATTTTTGATGAATATCTTTGGCCCAGAGGCAAAAGATGAAGCAGTGTTTAGATGAACATGATTAATGGTGAATGTCCTTGGCACATGTAATGCAAGGATGAATATTTGATCCCGGATATATATTGATTGATGTTATGGAGGATAAAAAAAATAGACGATGAACTTTAAAATTCTTACATAGAAGATAGTAGTTTGCATTCTCTACTTAACTCTTCTAATGAATTATTATTTCCGCTGCGAATATTGATTTAAAACTTGTTGTCTATTGTATTCTATTATATTTTTTCCTGTTGAAGACTAACGATAATTTTGTTGTATATTATCTTAGTCATAATATTCTTTACTGGGCTAGTCGAGCTCACCCTTTTCCTTTTTGTTCCATTTTTCTTCTCAGGAGGCGAGAATATAGCGAGTACGAGTCGGGGTATGGAATGAAAATTCTAGGGAGAGTTGTTTAGTAATCCTCACCATTTTTGTAAAATAATGTATCAATAAATGTGATGAGGATTTATTTGCGTGTGGATATTGTCTGGATGGCAATATCTGTATTTAAACTCACAGTTTATATGTAGTTATTTCTGTACCATGTATTTGGCGACTCGTAATGGGTTGGATGGAATGGACCTATTTTGGGGGCGCCACGGTTGGTATCGAGCTTAGGGATATGATCTCCATGAGATCGGGGAATAGAACTAGGAGGGAGAGGCGAGTAAATCCTTCGCTAGTGTGTCCTACCTAAGCTTATTTGTTAGTTGGTTAGTATATAGGGATATTATATGATATATTGATTTCCTTAATTAACCCTTGTTTTATGGCAATGATTTGAGAATATCGATCGAGAATATTAACAATTGGAAATGAGACGGTGGAGATGCTCTGTACTTACAACGAGGAGAACGTGCAACAACAGTGACTATGTACCTCCCTGTGAACAACACCTTTGTCTGCGAGATGATGAATGAGGGGATGTTTAGAAGCTTTTTGTAGTTCATGCAAAATCGCATTTGAGGAGACTCGTGTTCAAAATCTGGGAGGAAATGATAGCAATTCACGGGTGTTCACGTACCAAGCAGATTCAAAGAGTTAGGACCACTGCGATTGCGGGGAAAGCGAACCGATTAAGGCGGAGACGTGGGTCAAACAAATTACCAAGATATTCGATGTCTTGGGATGCGGAGGAACAGAAAGTTCCATTCGCTACTTTTTATGTAAAGAACGAGGCAGATTCATTGGTGGGAATTGTGAAGCGTACTCCATCCAAATTGCACTCAAAGATGTCTTGGGAGACGTTTCAGAAACTATTTAATGACAAATACTTTCCCGAAAGTGTTCGTCATATGAAGGAAGTGGAGTTTATTAGATGGAGCGAGAACAACATGACGGTGTCTCGATGAGGCGAAGTTTCATGAGTTGTCGTGTTTGCACCTCATTTGGTGGAAAATGAGGAACGAATGACGCCGTATGTTTCGAGGGTCTAAAACCCGAGATTCGACAATATCTTATTTCTCATAAATTTTCTTTATATTCAGATGTTGTAAACAGGGCTCAATTATTAGAGCGTGATAACGAGTACGTTCAACCGAGGGACCATAACCAGGATCATATCAAGATAGCAGATCATCGTAATAACGATAACCAGCGGAGAAAGAAGAATACGGACAAAGGCGGTAACCACTCTGGTGGTAATCGTGGCCATGAAAATAGAAGAAGCGAGTCAAGGAGGAGATTTTAAAAGAGGAGATTCAACAACGACCATGTGAAGACGTCGGTGCCAAGAGTAAATTGGTTCCAAGGAGGAGAAAGACCACCGGTCAGATATGTTACAAATGCGGAGAGAGGGAGATATCACCCAAACCGCCCACAACAGTTCGGGTATGCTATAATTGTGGAAAGGAAGGACATATATCTCGAGAGTGTCTGAGAAGCGAAACCAAGTCCAATGAGATGGTGACTCAAAAGGATGTCCCGAAAAAGTCAAAGTCAACGGTTTTAGAAGGCGTTTGTCGTGACCAATAAAATGCAAGGAACCCGAACGAAGTTTAGCACGGGTTAGTTAATTATAAATTCTTACGAAGTTTATACCTTACTAGATACCTGGTTCTACCCATTCTTTTATCTCTTTGCTTGCGCTCAACATTTGAATTTGACTACGGAGAAATTAGACTTTGACCTATCTGTGGAGACTCAGTTAAGAGAAACTTTTATTACATCCGTTGTTTAGAAATCTTGCTTGATTCAAAGTTGGCACTATCACATTACCCGTTAACCTTATTTCTATAGAGATATTTGTTTTTGATGTGATTTTAAGGTTAACTACTCATCATGCCAAAATTGATTATTTTTCGTAAGGTTGTTAGTTTTCATATTCTTAAGCAACCCGTTATTCAATTCAAGCAACCAAACCAATCAAGTCAAACTCTTTCATATTAAATTATAAAGCCATTTGTTTATTGAAAAGCAGAATGTCAAGCTTTCTTAGTCCATGTTATGGATTTGAATAAAGACACGCCGATTTGAATAATATTCTGTTGTTATTGATTTTTCCCGACGTATTTCTCAAGAATTTCTTGGCCTACTCCCGAGCATGATATTGAATTAGTATCGACTTTAAATCCCAGACAAAACCCATTTCTAAAATCTCATATCGAATGGCTCCTATTGAACTTCAGAGTTAAAAACCCAACTGTAGAAGTTGATACCGAGCCTCTATCGGTGACTGACTTTGTGGAATGCAAAGCCGACTCTCCGTAGGGGGGACACCATATTCGTGCGATAGTAAACTGATAGGTGTCATTGTAACGTGCTATCCAAGATTGGGATGTGAGTCACAGTTGAGAACAACCTAAGTCGGTAATCAAAATATGTAGCTTTCTAGGCTTAGTTGGTTATTATCGGAGATTCGTTAAAGGATATTCTCGAATCGCTATTCCATTAACGCAGCTGACTCGTAGAGATACAAAATTCGAATGGAGTAAAGAATGTGGGAAGAGCTTCGAAGAACTCAAGAGGAGACTCATTTCAAAGACATGTTCGACCATGCCATCCTGGAAAGTTTAACGTGGTAGCCGACGTGTTGAGTAGAAGATCGTGATACAAGCGAAAGTACGATATTGTCAAAAAAACTAATTTCGTATAATTTACAAATAATAGAGATGGAGATGAAAACTCTAGGTACCCACGTGATGATATACGAGTATAATCGACTTTAATCGATAAAGTTAAAGTTGTTCAAGCTACACAACCGAAATGTTGAATTTGAAGAAGGAGGCAAGAAGTTGTTATTTCAAAAGCGAGAATCGGTGAGGTGAGGAAAACTCAAACCTTCGATTTATTAATCCATTTGAAATTCTCGATCGAATAGGAACTATGGCCTATAGACTCGTTTTACCGCCAAGTATGACGCGTGTTCATAACGTTTTTCACGTATCGATGTTACGTAAATATGTGGACGAATTCAACCACGCTATTGAAGTTAGAACCAGGACAAGATAGTCAAGACTTAACGACGAGGAGGTACTGTCAAGATCTTGGATAGGAAAGAACATGTCCTATGTACCGAGGTTATACCACAAGTTAAAGTTTTGTGGAGAAACCATGCTATAGAGGAAATGACCTGAGAGTTGGAAACGAAAATGAAAGCGAGGTATTTTCATCTTTTCAAACACAGTACGTCGACGTCAATTTCGAGGAGGACGAAATTTCATAAGGAGGGAGGTTGTAAGACCGAGATATTTTTTAAATAAAAAGGAATTTCCTTTATTTATTATTTTGAAATAGTAAGGTGGATTTGATTAATGTGGTTAGTTATGGGTAAAATGCATAAATATTTTAAATAAGCAAGTGGTGATATAATATTCATTATTGTCGGAGAATATTCGTTTGGTCGTGGAATATTCAGTACTATCTGGGAATATTTAAATTTACAGCGATGACATGTGTGGGCCCCATAACGGAAAGCGATTGGAGGAAGAAAACGACAAAAATAAGTTGTTTAAAAATAACTGGCGTAGTTGTTACCATTTACCTTCGTTGGAATACCGGTGGTTAAAACACGATGTCTGGCGTTATTATTGCACAAGAAGATTACCAGTATTGCACCAATTATTGATTCTTACGTAAGAAGGCACTACTCAATAATGGTTACGATGAATTCTTCAAGGTATTTTATTTTATTGATTCAATAATTCTTTGCGTTGATATTTTATATTCTTTGTTGTTTCAATAATTGTCATTACACAATATTTTTCATTATCGAAGCAATAATTCATATTATCTGAATAATATTATTAGATAACATTATTGGCAATGTCTAGAAAGTTACATCTAAGGAGAGGTTTGGTCACCTAATTGCTTGGCCAGAAGAAGGAGAAATTCTTATTGAAAGCCCCTCTTCCTGAAGGCGCTTAGTTGTCAATATTGTGATTTTGTAATATTATTTGTGAATAATTAATTATTGATTCATATGATGAGGAAAATATTGATTTTATGTGGATATAGAGCGGAGAAAATTTTTATAGTGACAATTGTTGAAAATTAACATTTTATCTTTTTACGATAAAATAATTTATTTAAATATATTATTTTAATAATATATTAACGATGATATTTTTACGATGAATGTGGGATATATGACTATATATGGAGAAGGAGTATTTTTGTTACCAAAATGTTTAAAACATATTAAACATGTCGGTGGACCCCATTTATCGATTTGAAATTTGATCAGAAGCACAGTAAAATCGCCCATTTGTGGATTTTGGTAAATTTCGCATTTTGGAATTTGAAAAACTTTCTTACGTAAAGTTGTAGAGAATTGCATTTCCTATAAAAACACGCAAGATTTGAATTTTCTGGTAAAAGGGCTATTTATTGTGAATTATTGAAGTTCCGAAGCTCCGAAATAATTGATTTTTGGAAGTTTAAAATAATTTAAATAAGAAAAACGTTTTTTAAATGTTTTTGGGCATCTTTAACATGTGTTGATGACTAAGATCAGATTGTCTAGATGGGCGTAGAGAATTTATTAAATATATTAATAATATATTAAATTTTCGCTTTGGTGTTCTAAGCAATTTCTATAAATAGTGCTTAGGTTAGAATTGAAAATCACACCGTAAATCAAGTTTTCTCTCTATATTATCGAGCGTATTCTTGAGAGTATTTTGAGTATACTTTGAGTATTGCTATACGGTGCAAGTTAAAGTCATAGCCTATATCCGGTGTTTCAACTAGAAGTACTGTCTTTTGAGGTAAGGGATGTTATTTTCTTCTCAAATGATATTATTTCTTCAATATCATTATGCTGAAATATTGGTTGGAACTTTTTATCAAATTTGGAACTTTTTCATGTCGGGGTTACTATTCATGAGTTACTATTCATGAGTTACTATTCACGAGTACTATTCACGAAGCGTGAAGATGTTTATTTGTGAAATTTCTATCTTTTGGTGTCGGAGTTACTATTCACGTATACGGCACTATTCACCAAAAAATGAAATTTCTTCTTTTTGTCCAAAATATCTATTCTGTATACTAGCTTTGATTGTATCCATGTTTTGATCATTCTTGAATTTTACACCACTATGATTATTTTTGAGGTATTTTTGGACGTGGATAAAACAAAGTACGAATCCTTAATCCTTAATCCTTGTCATTTTGTTTCACTGGATTCGTTTTTTAAAAAAATATTTTTCATCATCCTCAGTCTTAAATGATGATATTATTGAATATCTTTGGCCTGTAGTGCAAAGATGAATGATTTATGATGAATATCTTTGGCTAGTAGTGCAAAGATGAATGATTTCTGATGAATATCTTTGGCCCGTAGTGCAAAGATGAATGATTTTTGATGAATATCTTTGGCCCGTAGTGCAAAGATGAACAGGTGTTTAGATGAACATGACCAACTGGTGAATGTCCAATTCGTAATGCAAGGATGAATATTTGATCCCGATATATATTGATTGATGTTACGGAGGATAAAAAAAATAGACGATGAACTTTAAAATTCTTACATAGAAGATAGTAGTTTGCATTCTCTACTTAACTCTTCTAATGAATTATTATTTCCGCTGCGAATATTGATTTAAAACTTGTTGTCTATTGTATTCTATTATATTTTTTCTGTTGAAGACTAACGATAATTTTGTTGTATATTATCTTAGTCATAATATTCTTTCTTGGGCTAGTCGAGCTCACCCTTTTCCTTTTTGTTCCATTTTTCTTCTCGTGAGGCGAGAATATAGCGAAAGTACGAGCCTGGGGGTATGGAATGAAAATTAGGGAGAGTTGTTTAGTAATCCTCACCATTTTGTAAAATAATGTATCAATAAATGTGATGAGGATTTATTTGCGTGTGGATATTGTCTGGATGGCAATATCTGTATTTAAACTCACAGTTTATATGTAGTTATTTCTGTACCATGTATTTGGCGACTCAGAATGGGTTGGATGGAATGGACCTATTTTGGGGGCGTCACAGTTGGTATCAGAGCTTAGGGATATGATCTCTGGCGGAGATCGGGGAATAGAACTAGGAGGGGAGAGACGAGTAAATCCTTCGCTAGTGTGTCCTACCTAAGCTTATTTGTTAGTTGGTTAGTATATAGGGATATTATATGATATATTGATTTCCTTAATTAACCCTTGTTTTATGACAGTATTTGAGAATGTCGACTGAGAATATTAACAGTGGAAATGAGACCGTGGAGATGCCTGTACTTACCAACGAGGAGAACGTGCAACAGGCTGACTATGTACCTCCTGTGAACAACACCACTGTGCAGATGATGAATGAGGGGATGTTTAGAAGCTTTTTGTAGTTCATGCAAAATCAGACGAGGGAGACTCGTGTTCAAAATACAGGAGGAAATGATAGCAATTCACGGGTGTTCACAGCCAAGCAGTTCAAAGAGTTAGGACCACCAAAATTCTGGGGAAAGCCGGATCCGATTAAGGCGGAGACGTGGGTCAAACAAATTACCAAGATATTCGATGTCTTGGGATGCACGGAGGAACAGAAAGTTCCATTCGCTACTTTTATGTTAGAACGAGGCGATTCTTGGTGGGAATTGTGAAGGCGTATCCATCCAATTTGCGACTCAAAGATGTCTTGGGAGACGTTTCAGAACTATTTAATGACAAATACTTTCCGAAAGTGTTCGCTCATATGAAGGAAGTGGAGTTTATTAGATCGGAGCAGAACAACATGGCGGTGTCTCTCAAGATGAGGCGAAGTTTATGAGTTGTCCAGTTTGCACCTCATTTGGTGGAAAATGAGGAACGAATGACTCAGATGTTTTCGAGGGGTCTAAAACCCGAGATTCGGACAATATCTTATTTCTCATAAATTTTCTTTATATTCGGATGTTGTAAACATGGCTCAATTATTAGAGCGTGATAACGAAAGTACATTCAACCGAGGGACCATAACTGTGGATCATCTCAAGATAAGAAGTCATCGTAATAACGATAACCAAATGGAGAAAGAAGAATACTGGACAAAGGTGGTAACCACTCTGGTGGTAATCGTGGCCATGAAAATAGAAGAAGCGAGTCGGGGAGGAGATTTTAAATAGAGGAGATTAAACAACCGACCATGTGAAGACGGCGCCGTGAGAGTAATTGGTTCCAAGGAGGAGAAAGACCACCTAGGTCAGTATGTTACAAATGCGGAGAGAGAGGAGATATCACCAAAGCGCCCACAAGCAGTTCGGTATGCTATAATTGTGGAAAGGAAGGACATATAGCTCGAGAGTGTACTGATAGCGAAACCAAGTCCACGGAGATGGTGACTCAAAAGGATGTCCCGAGAAAAGTCAAAGTCAATCTGCCTTGAAGAGCGTTTGTCGTGACTCCATTAAAATGCGAGGAACCCGAACGAGTTTAGCACGGGTTAGTTAATTATAAATTTCTTGTGAAGTTTATACCTTACTAGATCTGGGTTCTACCCATTCTTTTATCTCTCTTGCTTGCGGCCAACATTTGAATTTGACTACGGAGAAATTAGACTTTGACCTATCTGTGGAGACTCGTTAAGAGAAACTTTTATTACATCCGTTGTTTAGAAATCTTGCTTGATTCAGTTGGCACTATCACATTACCGTTAACCTTATTTCTATAGAGATATTTGTTTTGATGTGATTTTAAGGTTAACTACTCATCATGCCAAAATTGATTATTTTCGTAAGGTTGTTAGTTTTCATATTCTTAAGCAAACTCGTTATTCAATTCAAGCAACCAAACCATTGAAGTCAAACTCTTTCATATTAAATTATAAAGCCATTTGTTTATTGAAAACGAATGTCAAGCTTTCTTAGTCCATGTTATGGATTTGAATAAAGACACGCCGATTTGAATAATATTCTGTTGTTATTGATTTTTCCCGATTTATTTCTGAAGAATTTCTTGGCCTACTCCTCGAAGCGTGATATTGAATTTGTATAGAATTTAAATCCGATACAAAACCCATTTCTAAAATCTCATATCGAATGGCTCCTATTGAACTTCGTGGAGTTAAAAACCCAATTGTAGAAGTTGATACCGAGCCTCTATCTCGGTGACTTCCTTTGTGGAATGCAAGCCGATCTCGTAGGGGACACCATATTTCATGCGATAGTAAACTGATAGGTGTCATTGTAACGTGCTATCCAAGATTGGGATGTGAGTCACAGTTGAGAACAACCTAAGTCGGTAATCAAAATATGTAGCTTTCTAGGCTTAGTTGGTTATTATCGGAGATTCGTTGAAGGATATTCTCGAATCGCTATTCCATTAACGCAGCTGACTCGTAGAGATACAAAATTCGAATGGAGTAAAGAATGTGGGAAGAGCTTCAAAGAACTCAAGAGGAGACTCATTTCAGCACATGTTCTGACCATGCCATCCTGGAAAAGCTAACGTGGTAGCTGACGTGTTGAGTAGAAGATCGTATACAAGTACGAGTACGATATTGTCAAAAAACTAATTTCGTATAATTTACAAATAATAGAGATGGAGATGAAAACTCTAGGTACCCACGTGATGATATACGAGTATAATCGACTTTAATCGATAAAGTTAAAGCTGTTCAAGCTACACACCGGAGCTGTTGAATTTGAAGAAGGAGGTGCAAGAAGTTGTTATTTCAAAAGCGAGAATCGGTGAGGTGAGGAAAACTAAAACCTTCGATTTATTAATCCATTTGAAATTCTCGATCGAATAGGAACCGTGGCCTATAGACTCGCTTTTTATCGCCAAGTATGACGCTGCGTGTTCATAACGCTTTTCACGATCGATGTTACGTAAATATGTGGACGACCAACCCGTCATTGAGTTAGAATCGACAAGATAGTCAAGACTTAACGACGAGGAGGTACTCACAAGATCTTGGATAGGAAAGAACATGTCCTATGTACCGAGGTTATACCACAAGTTAAAGTTTTGTGGAGAAACCATGCTATAGAGGAAATGACCTGAGAGTTGGAAACGAAAATGAAAGCGAGGTATTTTCATCTTTTCAAAACACCAGGTACGTACGTCAATTTCGAGGACGAAATTTCATAAGGAGGGGAGGTTGTAAGACCCCGATATTTTTTTAAATAAAAAGGAATTTCCTTTATTTATTATTTTGAAATAGTAAGGGTGGATTTGATTAATGTGGTTAGTTATGGGTAAAATGCGCAAATATTTTAAATAAGCAAGTGGTGATATAATATTCATTATTGTCGGAGAATATTCGTTTTGGTCGTGGAATATTAGATCTTTGTGGGAATATTAGATTTACCACAAGACCCATGTGTGGGCCCCATAACGAAAGCGATTGGAGGAAGAAAACGACAAAAATAAGTTGTTTAAAAATAACTACAGTAGTTGTTACTAGTTTAATCGTTGGAATACCTTGGTTAAAACACGATGAATACGCGTTATCGCACAAAGAAGACTATGCAGTATTGCACCAATTATTGATTCTTACGTAAGAAGGCACTACTCAATAATGGTTACGTAATTACCGCTCAAAGATTTTATTTTATTGATTCAATAATTGTCTGCGTTGATATTTTATATTGTTTGTTGTTTCAATAATTGTCATTACACAAGATTTTTCATTATCGAAGCAATAATTCATATTATCTGAATAATATTATTAGATAACATTATTGGCAATGTCTAGAAAGTTCGTCTAAGGAGAGGTTTGGTCACCTAATTACGCTTAGTAAGGAGAAATTCTTATTGAAAGCCCCTCTTTCCTCGGGCTCGCCCTCGTTGTCAATATTGTGATTCTCGTAATATTATTTGTGAATAATTAATTATTGATTCATATGATGAGGAAAATATTGATTTTATGTGGATATAGCGGAGAAATTTTTATAGTGACAATTGTTGAAAATTAATATTTTATCTTTTTCTCGATAAAATAATTCATTTAAATATATTATTTTAATAATATATTAACGATGATATTTTTACGATGAATGTGGGATATATGAGTATATGTGGAGGAGGAGTATTTTGTTACCAAAATGTTTAAAACATATTAAACATGCTTCGGTGGACCCCATTTATCGATCGAAATTTGATTATAACTTTGTAAAATCGCCCATTTGTAAATTTTTGGTCAATTTACATTTTGAATTTAGAAAAACTTTCTTCTATAAAGTTGTAGAGAATTGAATTTCCTATAAAATTCGCGAGATTTGAATTTTTCCGCAAAAGGGCTATTTATTGTGAATTATTGAAGTTCAAGCAATCAAATAATTGATTTTGGAAGTTTAAAATAATTTAAATAAGCAAAACATTTTTTAAATGTTTTGGGCATCTTTAACATGTGTTGATGGTCGAGATCAGATTGTCTAGATGGGCGAGAGAATTTATTAAATATATTAATATTATATTAAATTTTCTCGCTTTGGTGTTCTAAGCAATTTCCTATAAATAAGTGCTTAGGTTAGAATTGAAAATCACACCGTAAACTCGAAGTTTTCTCTCTATATTATCGAGCATATTCTTGTGAGTATTTTGAGTATACTTTGAGTATTGCTATACTGATTGCAAGTTCAAGTCATAGCCTATATCCAGGTGTTTCAACTAGAAGTCTTCGTCTTTCGAGGTAAGTGGATGTTATTTTCTTCTCAAATGATATTATTTCTTCAATATCATTATTTGAAATATTGGTTGGAACTTTTTATCAAATTTGGAACTTTTTCATGTCGGGGTTACTTATTCATAAGTTACTATTCACGAGTTACTATTCACGAGTACTATTCATTAAGCGAAGCGTGAAGATTTTTTTTTGTGAAATTTCTATCTTTTGGTGTCGAGTTACTATTCACGATATCGGTGACTATTCATGAATACGACACTATTCACCAAAAAATGAAATTTCTTCTTTTTGTCCAAAATATCTATTCTGTATACTAGCTTTGATTGTATCCATGTTTTGATCATTCTTGAATTTTACACCACTATGATTATTTTTGAGGTATTTTTGGACGTGGATAAAACAAAGTACGAATCCTTAATCCTTAATCCTTGTCATTTTGTTTCATCGATTCGCTTTTTTTAAAAAATATTTTTCATCATCCTCGCCTTAAATGATGATATTATTGAATATCTTTGGCACCAGAAGTAAAAGATGATTGATTTATGATGAATATCTTTGGCGATGGTGCAAAGATGAATGATTTCGATGAATATCTTTGGCCCGTAGTGCAAAGATGAATGATTTTCGATGAATATCTTTGGCCAGTAGTGCAAAGATGAGCAGTGTTTAGATGAACATGACTAATTGGTGAATGTCCTTGGCCTCGTAATGCAAGGATGAATATTTGATCCAGATATATATTGATTGATGTTACGGGGGATAAAAAAAAAATAGACGATGAACTTTAAAATTCATACATAGAAGATAGTAGTTTGCATTCTCTACTTAACTCTTCTAATGAATTATTATTTCACCATGCGAATATTGATTTAAAACTTGTTGTCTATTGTATTCTATTATATTTTTCCGTTGAAGACTAACGATAATTTTGTTGTATATTATCTTAGTCATAATATTCTTTATTGGGCTAGTCGAGCTCACCCTTTTCCTTTTTGTTCCATTTTTCTTCTCGTGAGGCTAGAATATAAATGAGTGCGAGCCTGGGGTATGGAATGAAAATTCTAGGAGAGTTGTTTAGTAATCCTCACCATTTTTGTAAAATAATGTATCAATAAATGTGATGAGGATTTATTTGCGTGTGGATATTGTCTAGATGGCAATATCTGTATTTAAACTCACAGTTTATATGTAGTTATTTCTGTACCATGTATTTGGCGACTCAGAATGGGTTGGATGGAATGGACCTATTTTGGGGGCGTCACACTATTGTTCAGTTCTATTGAGCCTATTAATTAGCAATTGTTGTAAAGATTTTATTCATTATTATTTCAAGTGAGCTTTGGTTGATCACTCTTGCTTATATAAACATTACAGCTAAAGTTGAGAAGGTCAATATACCTAGCACTAGTAAAGGAAAGGGAAAGGTGAACAAGTATTGAAGACTTGTAATCATGTTGACATTTTGTTGTCGGACTTTGTTTTTAATGATTGTAATGAAGATATTTAATTTTCCTCATTTGAATGATACTCCCTCCATTCCTATATGTAGGTCATTTTAGACTCTCTTTTTTTATTCCTAATTATTTGTCGTTTGTGATTATCTAGGAGAATTGATTACTATTTTTCCCAAATTGTCCCTTATTACTCAAACCAATCTTTTGATCCATATTTATGAGATAAGTGAGGTGAAGGGCATTATAGACAATTGATACTATAGTCTATGCTTTTTAATCATTTCCTTAATTCTTGTGCACATGTGTAAAACGACCTATATTAAGGAACGGATGGAGTAGTATTTAAAGGTTAGATAACCTAGGAGATTTTTAGTAATGTAATCCTTTAATGGAAGGTTTATTATTCAATTTTATTATGATTGGGTAGTTAGATATGAATGTTTTATCAAGTGAACACCAAATCTTGAGGGAATAAAGTACCCGGATTTGGGGGTATCACATAGGATAAGGAATAAATCTTGAGGTATGGCATTTAGTTGCCAGAAAGCCATAAGGAATAAGAAATTGACATAACGAACATTATAGCTTTAATGGTTCAGATAAGTTAAGTTAAGTTTAGGTTGTGGTACAATCGTAATCTTTGATGGTTGACATAAGGGAGCTGGGCTAAACAATTCCTTCAGAGAGCGGAGGTATATATATAAGACCCTGAATTTTATGAAATAAAAGTATTCAATTTTCTTATAATTATTATTCTATTTAGTAAATGGTTAAATTGATAAAAGGTTAAAGTTAATGGTGATATGTGAAAATTTTACAAAGCAAGTTGTCATAAAATATTCATTTGGTCAAAGAATATTCTTTTTGTCGAGGAATATCTGTACGACGGCACAATCATTGGTGGACCCCACAACAGAATAATTTTCGGATTTAGAAAACGACAGAAATAACCTTTTTATAAAAATAACGACAAGACTTTTATCGCTAATCTGTTGAAATACCCGATGATAAAGTGCGAAGAATACGCGATGATTGCACAGAAGAGCAGACACCAGTATTATACAAAGATCTTTGATTATTGATGCTTACGTAAGAAGTCACTCAGTTTTATTCAATTATTGCAACAGTTATTGATGTATAGTATCTCATATTATTGATTCAATTATTGTCAAAGTATCATCTACACAATATTTTATATTATTAAATCAATAATTGAGACGACAAAGTTATTCATATTATTATTTGCATTATTGACAATGTTTAGAATATTCTGTCGAGGAAAGGGTTTGGTCACCTAATTGCGCGCAAATAAGGAGAAGTCCTTATCGTAAAGCCCCCTCTTTCCAGGGAATGATCTGGTTGTTAATATTGTGAGTTATAATATTAATGATGAATAAATATTATTAAAAATGTGTTTAGTGAAGTCAAGTGAATTCAGATAAATAGAGAGTTTTTTTATGAAGTATTTGTTGTATTCTAGACCAACTCCTCCGGATCTACAGTTCGAAGAGAGGAATCTAGACAAACAATTCTCTGTTTCTTCCAATAAAATTTATGAATGGAACATTGATGGTTTTAGTGAACAAGAAATTTTAAATAAATTAAATTATATGTCCATGGTTGATAATAGCTATATTACTAAATTCAACAATCTAACTCAACCAGACATCGTCGAATTGATAGCTAGTGGATTTACTGGTATTCTTAGATCTTGGTGGGAAAAACATCTCACAGAAGATACTAGGTTATCTATAATCCATGATGTCCAGTTGGATGATGACGGCAACCCCATCTTTGATGAAGATATTGGTGTTGGTCCGCCTGATGGAGTTAATACTCTAATTTTCACCATAATTAAACATTTTGTTGGAACTCCTAGTAACATCACAGAAAGAATTCACGATCAGTTAAGTAACCTCACTTGTCCCACTCTAAGTGATTTTAGATGGTACAAAGATGTGTTTACTTCTCGAGTCATGATGCGTAATGATAGTAACAAACCGTTCTGGAAAGAAAAATTCGTTAATGGTTTACCATCATTATTCGCTCATAAGGTTCGCGAAGAATTAAGTAAAAATCTTGGCTACATTGATTATGATAATCTTACCTATGGTGATATTATAAGTTATATTCAAAAAATTGGTTTAAAAATGTGTATTGATTTTAAACTAGCCAAACAAGCTGGTAAAGATAAAAATAAAGCCAAATATGAGTTAGAAACTTTTTTCGAATAATATGATTTACCCCTTGTTGCTCCCTCTAGAAGAAAGCTCAGGCATAAACATATTGAGTCTCGTAAGAGTCACAAACATCATAAAAGAAAACATAGTCAAAACAAAAATAAAAATCAAGATAATTATTATACTAAACCAAAGACATCTAGTAAAAAATCAACTAACAAACCCAAGAAGTTTGATAAAAGTAAAATTGTTTGCCATAATTGTGGGCAGAAAGGGCACTACAAAAATGAGTGTAAAATAAAACAAAAGTTATCTTAGCTGAATGTTTCGAATGAAGATACTGAACATCTATTAGAGTTAATAAGAATAGAGAACAACATCAGTAATGATGAAGGTTCTGATATTCCTTATTCTTCTAATAACAGTTCTTGCAACGATGAATCAGATAATGATAATGAAGTTACTATATGTGCTAAAAATTGTAATGAAAACTGTTGTGTTAAAAAATTAAACGTACTTACCAAAGAGGATGAAGAAAGATCTTTGTTGATTGATTTAATTAGTAAAATTACTGACCCTGGATTAAAAATTCAATACACAAAACAGTTGAAAGATTTGTTAACTAAAGATAAAGGGGTAAAGGACAAGATTTTTAAAGCTAAAGAAAAGCCTATATTTAGACTTAATAAAACTGTTGAAAGATTTAAATCTCCAGTTAAAGAAGTTACCCTTCCTAAATTAAATCAAGAAGTTAATAAACTTAAAAGAGAAGTGTCTAATTTAAGATTAGATATTTCCAACTTAAGAAAAGAGATTGAAGATGAAAAAATCTGATCTTCAGGTACATAATTCTTCTTCTAGTGATGAAGATCATGGTGAACCAGAATCATCAGGTACTAAGGAAGAGCCTGATCTTTTTATTTAAGGTCTCTCCCTTAAACGTATTAAAGATATCACCATCCAAAAATGGTATATCTCTATTAACTTAGTTATCGATAAAACTTTCTCAATACAACTCCCTGCCTTAGTTGATACTGGTGTTGATCTGAATTGTATTCAGGAAGGTCTTATCCCTACTAAGTATTATAAGAAAACAAGTGAAAAACTAAATTCTGCTAACGGTAGTCAGATGGAAATAAAATATAAATTACCTAAAGTTCATATCTGTCAAGATAATATATGTTTTAAAACTTCATTTGTTTTAATTCGCAATCTTACAGATAAGATCATCCTAGGAATACCATTTATATATTTATTATATCCATTTACTACCAGTAATAAAGGATTAATGTAACGCTCGAGAAAATCGGATTTTTGAGAATTAAATTTTTATTTTTATTAAAGGGATTTAATTGATTATTTATGGAGCAAACTAATCGAACGACGTTCTCTGACCTAGAAATGTCAGAACATCGTAGGATTTTGGCTACGTGGTAGAATTAAAGTGTTTGAATTTCCAAGACGAAAATAAAGGCTTTCCGAGAAATTTTCTGAAAAATACTATTCACGCATTTCTGCTCGAGAATTATTTTTGAACTTCCGAGAAATACATAACGATAGAATATTGATGTGAGATGGAATATCCAATAATATTTTAGTTATGGAAAACGTAATATTTCGCCTGTGGACTTAAAACCTAATGTTTAGGAAATGTGACTTTCGAGAAGGAATTTAAATGTATGTAATGAATTAAGCGATGATCGTATTATACGTATGTATTGTGCGAGGTAAGGAATACGAATACTATATGAGTTATTATACGAGTACATATGAATAATGGTATGTCGTATATGTTGACTAAGTATACAAATTAGAGTACGAGAATTATACGTATAATATATGTTATAAGGCTTTAAGCCAAAAGAAATGAATTGGTAGGATTGTGTAGGAAGTATTAAAGTCCAATATGATTTATTGGTTAAGTCCAATAGAATTAATAAGCAAGCCTAAGGATTTGTAATGTAAAGCCCAAAGTAAATTAATGTAAGCCCAAAATGATTAAGTTAAGTTAATTAAGCTAGAGCCCAAAGTAAGAACCAATGGGTTATGAGATGGTTTAAACCCATGGAGCAAACCATGGATGATCCAAGGTGATGAACAAGTAAACGTAGAGGCTAAGTAAGTGTGGTGAGCACACAAAGTGCTTAAGTGATAAACAAGTAGCTTAATGGCTAAGTTAAGTAGTAACCAAGAAATAAGAGTGGTGAGCAAGTGTTGTGGGGAACAAGTTTACTTAATGCTTATGCAATGAATAGTTAGGAGGTGGAAGGTCCTAATGACCCTTATGCCCTCACTTTGAGATGCCTATAAATACCAAGCTTAATTTCATTTGTTGGTTGTTCAAAATTCATCCAACTCCTCTCAAGCTAAACAACTTATTTGGTTGAGAGAATAAGTACATATACGTTATACTTCCTTTGTTAGATTTTCAACCAACAACTTATAGCTTATTGGTTTGAGAGAAAAATCTAGAAGTTAGCCTTTGTTAATTCAAGGAGCAAAAAGGAGATTAAGGATTAGCAAGAGAACATCAAAGGGTAAGCCATCTTTAACCATATATCTCTTTCTCTTCCATTGTTAGATAAAGGGGTATTGGTAGAACTAGCATGCTAAAGAATGGTAAGAATGAATGGTTAATGGACTTAAGTCGTAATACGTTATGAATAAGTCATTTATACTTATATAAGTTAAGAACTTGTGAAGAACAATAATGAACGTAAAAAAACTTGTAAGAACTTGTAACATGTTTACATTAATAAAGTTAGTACGATAATAAGAAGCAAGAATAATGGTTAGAAGTCTTTAACCATAATAAGTCATATGAAAAGAAGACCTAAGTCATGAGAAATGGAAAAATAAGTAATTTACATTTTCATAAGTTACAAACTCACAATGAACTAGTAATAACTTATTATGTTTATAAGTTAATGAAGCATGTATGACAAGATATTAGTATTATGTATTGAATCCAATTGAAATGGTTTAAAAATCACAAGTAAAGAAGTTTTGCTGGAATTCAAACGATTAGACGATAATCGTCGAATTCGAGAAATTCTCAGAATGGAAGTCGAATTTTGATATTGAACTTGGAAACATTGGTTTTCATTGGAGACAAGTCTTATTTGGCATTATAGAGTTGCAGACTCAAAAATGACCGGATTCTGACTTAAAACAAAGAAACGAGCGTTGAACGTTCATGAACGTTTATCGTTTTCGTAAAAAATGGACTAATAGGTGAATTTTTAGCAAACGAAGTCGAATAAATAAAATTCTTGCATGAACACGTAGAGTACGTGATTTATGAACCGTAGGCTCTTGAACGAGCCAATTTGGACTTATAACAAAGAAGTTACGAAGCCAGAAATCTCACATAATGAAAAATTTGTCAAAATTGTTCGTGGAATGAGTCGCGCTTACCATGACGCGACTCCAAGCCAATATCCAGCCGGCAATACCAAAGCAAGCCTCACTGTTAGTTCATCTTTGAAAGTGTGATAGATAACACTAGGACTCTCATGTACTACTTACTGAAGTCCGATGTTTTGATTTTAGGCGTGGTGGTCTTGCTTGTACAAAGAAGAAAAGATGGCGCTACAGCGCCAGCCCTAGGGTTTGCATAGAGAGGATTAGTTATGAAGATAAAAAGAAAGGCAATGAAGTAATACAAACTTAATGAACATGAAGTAACATTGTTAAGTCATGATTAAACCCCTAGTAAAAGCACTTAGGGTTAAAATAAGTCAATTGAAGATGAATGCAAACGATGTGAAATAAGTCCTAAACCAAAGACGATCGAGCTTCGACTAAAAATAAAGTTAGTGAGCCGCGATGAAGGACACTTAACTCGAACCGAGTTGTATTAATGAAATAACTTCAGAACGATGTAAAAGAATGATGGAAAGCCGGAACCAATAAATAACAAATCTAATACGGGATTAAATTGAGAAGTAGGGCAAGATTCTTTAGGAACTCTGTATGTTCATTAATGACCTGATATGGTATATTATGTGGTTATGTGTTGTAGAGACCGTAAGGACTCAAAGGAAACGTAATTATACTCTAGCAGACGTTGAAGGCAAGTTTTTCTTAAACACTTGTCTAACCTTCGTGTTAGCCAGGTTTTCAAATGATTCAAATTATGAGATGCATGTATGGTTTTGAAGAAAGAGTCGATGCCAGTTTTAGCTCGGCTAGACTAATCTTGATAGATTGATTGAATTGTTTATAAGTCTTTCAATATAGAATTTCTAACGCTATCCTATGCCAACTAATTGGTACGGATTCAAGGTAAGCCTGAATATGAATAAACAAATTTATTTTCATCGAGTATTCGATGGGAACGTGAGGTTGCCACAACTTAAACGTATACATGTTTAATGGATGTAGAGTTGATCAACATAGAGTACTATAGGCTGATCACCTAGAAGTGCTCGTAAGATATGCCGGACTTACGGACTTCGTGTCGGGTTGTCCTTTTCAAAGAGACTATAAGACGTTCACGTCTTGAACCAGAATTGATGAATTACAGATTATTGTTATTGCAAAATGTTTTGAAGGAAAAGAAACGCTATTTTAAGTTATTGATAGTACTTCATAACTATCATCCAGTTATTGAAGATATACGATTCCTACGTTTCAAGCATGCTTTTAAAATGAAATTGTTGTACTTCACGAGCTTGTTATGCTCACACTTGCTTAAACCATATGAATGCAACTTAGGCGATATGGACCAAAGAATTTGACAAGGATAAGAAGAAGGCTAAAGCGAACTTGTAGATTACCTATGTAATAGTATAGGTTTGTAATGATAATATTTGATATTATGACAGAACAAATGTAACAGTTATAAAGAACCTGGGTAATGGTAGTATTGTTTTGGAATATATATAAGACATATTCATTCTTTTGAGGCTTTTTCAATTGAATGTTTGTGTGAATGTAGTAGACCGTGGAGCACCACCATCTGTCGAGTTGGAAGAGGCCCGGATTTGGGGGCGTCACAGGTTAGTATCAAAGCATTAGGTTATAAAACTTAAGGGGGGAAGAACCTTAGGCTAATAACCTCGTTAAGGAAGAGAAGTTCGAAGGAAGTAAACACAAGCTTTACTTAAGATGAATGAGTTAATAAGGTATTGAGGAAACTCTGTACCGAAAAGATTTAAAAGATGGAAAGTAACCCTAAATAAATTAAATGTTATTTGTGCTTATACTATTGTGTGTTATGTACTAATCAACATATGTGTTATTGTAAGATGTTGATCGATAGTTTGATGTATAGAGATATACCCGCGGTGAGCGAAGAGCTTGTGAACCGAGTAGAGCTCGTACCTATGCTTGCATGTAGAAAGTATTATAAGTGATTCTAGAGAGTTGGGAGGCGGAGAGGAGTACTTTTCCGAGGAAGACTACTCCGAGGGAGAGATGGATATATAGTCATACCTTAGTATGATGAATGATATTGAGGAAGAAAGAGAGGTAACATCGGTTACTACGGTGGTACCTACATTGAGTCATCACCTCCGGATCCAATGGAAGCATTATATCTGGCGGTATTGACAAGAATGTCAAACTGAATGCAGGTTATGTAAACAAAATGAAGAGATTAGTTATCTTTATGAAGCTAAGAGTCGGAGAATGCGATTTTGAGTTGAGCATGAGGAAAAGGTACTTATGATAAATAAGGCTAGGGATTTTAAAAGGAGGTCGATGAGCTTCAGAAAGAAGCGGGGAGAAGGATCGGAAGATAGCCCGGATGTCTTACATCTATGAGAGCGCTCATAAAGATTTCAAGATAAATGTTGCTTGTTATTCCAATGAGTCAGGACAGACCCGTCATACTATTAGTCGGGATACTGTAGCGATGATTGCGAATGAGAAACACGAGGATGCTTTTATGCATTATTAGAATGGTAGAGTTATAAATATATGAGTAGTAGCGTAAAACCCTCTTTTGTTTAAAAGGGTAGTCTTTTTGTAAATCCCAACTTTTGTGAAGTTCAATTACGGGATCAAAATGTAATAGCTTTTGGCTATGAAAACAGTTGTAAATAGTTTCAAATTATAAAGAAGAATATGAATATAAAGAAGTTTTTATTAAATGTGCTTTGTATGGTATGAGTTGTATGTGGGGAATAATAATGAAGTAAGTAAATAGATAATACTGAAATTTTATTTATTTAATCTAAATAATGCCGCCTAGGAGAAGATAACGTAATCAGGAAGCAGAATCATGTAATAATAATGAAGGGGGTCTGAACAACCCTATGCAAGAGTTCGTTAATTTATTAATGACTGCATTGAACCAAATCGGGGGTAGAGTACCCGCGGAACCTATTGTAGCTTGAATGACTACCTTTAAAGAATTTCAAAGCGTAGGTCTACCGGAGTTCAAAGGAACGACGGACCCAATAGAGGCCCAGACCTGGGTAAAAGAAATAGAGAAGGTGTTTGTTATTACAAATGTAGTTGAGGCGCAAAGGATTTATTTTGCAACTTACATAACGCAAGGGAAAGCCAACCTTAGGTGGGAGGCTCACCAGGGTGGGGCTAGAATAGATGTGGAAGCATGGGAACAATTTAAGAAGGTTTTCTTTGAGAATTATTTCCCTACAAATATGTGAGGGAGGATAGAGATTGAATTCTTAAAACTTAAGCAAGGGAATATGATATTTCCCCTAGATGATGAGGCCAAATGATTTGGCAAGGTTTATTTCAAATCAAGTGGACACGGAGGAGGTGAAGGTTCGTAGGTTGGAGCAGGGCCTGAAACCCTAGCTCTTTAGTGGGATTTTGGTGATCTAGAGTGTTTCCTATGGGATCATTATGGAGAAAGTGATTATAACAGAAGGAGGTAGTGAGGCGTGGACTCAATACCACAAAGAGAGGAAGAATGAGAGCAAGGGAGAGAGAGGAATCAAGATAGAGAATGCCAATGGCAATATGCCAAGAAGAAAGAATTATAACTCCAAGAATACTGGAGTGGGACAAGGGGATCCTAAGCGTAGGATCAGAGCGTATAAAAGACGTGGAAAGACTCATCTAGGAGTCTGTCTAAAAGGGAGTATAAATACCTTTGAAATATTAAGGTAGAGGAAGAGGAAATAACTTTTGTTAATTGTATTCGTGGAAATGATTTCATGGATAATAAAGTTGAGAGAATTTGGGGAAATTCTCGATATAAACGGGTTGATTAACCATAGAGCTATAATAAATAGTTATAAGAAAAGTGTGAATTTTAAGTTTTTCAGAAAACCCAATGTAGTAAATTGTGATAAAAAAACCAGCAACATTATTATTGTCTAACCAAGTAAGTTAGTAGGATGTTAAGGAGAGGATGAGTTGTTACGATTTATGTATCGACTAACGTAATAAGAATAAGTTAGCGAGTTAATAATAAATACCCATGGCCCAGGATCGATGATCTATTTGATCATTGAAGAGGGGCAAAGAATTTTTCCAAAGATAGATTTGTGTACGGGGTATAGTCGGTTGGAAGTAAAAAAGAAAGAGGAGGTACCATTAGCATCACAGGATTTAAGAGAAAGGTTAATTCTACACTGTATTGTCTTTATCGGATGATACTGGGAATTTTGTAGTGTATCTCGATGTTCAGATAGATGACATGATTGCGTTTCTTATAGCATGGCAATGTCATTGTGTATATCATCACATGAGTTAGAGGATTATGAGGATGTCTATCCTACTTATGATCTAGAATTGACAGTTGTAGTTTTTGAATTAAAAATCTGAAGATAGTAATTATACGAAGAGAAAAGTGAGATATACAAGGACTCAAAGAGTCTGAGGTATACCTCCACACGAAGGAGTTGAATATCAGAGAGAAGAGGATATCTTAGATATTCAAGGAATATCATTCTAGGCGCATTAAGTAGGAAGGGTAAGGAAAACTATCGATGTTAAGACTCGAATGAGTTATAAGTAGGAGTGGAGGTAAGGAAACCTAATGAAATCGAAATGTTCAAAACGACTCAATCCACAATAATGGAAAGTTAATAAGTACAATTAGGTAAGTATAAGTGAATGAAGAAGATGATGCAGGATAAGTAGAAGACTAAGTATAGTCTTATCTTGAGGGAGGAATTTGAGTTCCATATAAGTCCGAGTTAAAAGGATAACTAAGATGATATAAAAATAGCGAAATGTGTTAGTAAGTGTTTAACTTCCAACTCAAATTGTTAACAGGAAGTGATAAGTCATGTGTAAAAAGATAATGCCTTCGATGAAGGTAAAATGGAAGAACCCCAATGTCGAAGAAGCATTGTGGGAATTCAATATTAAAATAAAGGAAAATTATCCTCTGTGGTGTAGGTATTATTAGCGAGATTCTGGGGACAGAATCCTTATATGGAGGGAAGAATGTAACGCCCGAGAAAATCGGATTTTTGAGAATTAAATTTTTATTTTTATTAAAGGAATTTAATTGATTATTTATGGAGCAAGCTAATTGAACGTCGTTTCTCGACCTAGAAATGTCGAACATCGTAGGATTTTGGTTACGTGGTAGAATTAAAGTGTTTGAATTTCCAAGACGAAAATAAAAGCTTCCGAGAAATTTTATGAAAAACACTATTTACGCATTTACGCTTTCGGAATTATTTTTGAACTTCCGAGAAATACGTGAATAATAGAATATTGATGTGAGATGGAATATCCAATAATATTTCAGTTATGGAAAACGTAATATTTCGCCTGTGGACTTAAAACCTAACGTTTAGGAAATGTGACTTTCGAGAAGGAATTTAAATGTATGTAATGAATTAAGCGATGATAGTATTATACGTAGGTATTGTGCAAGGTAAGGAATACGAATAATATATGAGTTATTATACGAGTACGTATGAATAATGGTATGTCGTATATGTTGACTAAGTATACGAATTAGAGTACGAGAATTATACGTATAATATATGTTATAAGGGTTTAAGCCAAAAGAAATGAATTGGTAAGATTGTGTAGGAAGTATTAAAGTCCAATATGATTTATTGGTTAAGTCCAATAGAATTAATAAGCAAGCCTAAGGATTTGTAATGTAAAGCCCAAAGTAAATTAATGTAAGCCCAAAATGATTAAGTTAAGTTAATTAAGCTAAAGCCCAAAGTAAGAACCAATGGGTTATGAGATGGTTTAACCCCATGGAGCAAACCATGGATGATCCAAGGTGATGAACAAGTAAACTTAGAGGCTAAGTAAGTGTGGTGAGCACACAAAGTGCTTAAGTGATAAACAAGTAGCTTAATGGCTAAGTTAAGTAGTAACCAAGAAATAAGAGTGGTGAGCAAGTGTTGTGGGGAGCAAGTTTACTTAATGCTTAAGCAATGAATAGTAAGGAAGTGGAAGGTCCTAATGACCCTTATGCCCTCACTTTGAGATGCCTATAAATACCAAGCTTCATTTCATTTGTTGGTTGTTCAAAATTCATCCAACTCCTCTCAAGCTAAACAAATTATTTGGTTGAGAGAATAAGTACATATAAGTTATACTTCCTTTGTTAGATTTTCAACCAACAACTTATAGCTTATTGGTTTGAGAGAAAAAGCTAGAAGTTAGCCTTTGTTAATTCAAGGAGCAAAAAGGAGATTAAGGATTAGCAAGAGAACATCAAAGGGTAAGCCATCTTTAACCATATTTCTCTTTCTCTTCCATTGTTAGAGAAAGGGGTATTGGTAGAACTAACATGCTAAAGAAGGGTAAGAATGAATGGTTAATGGACTTAAGTCGTAATACGTTATGAATAAGTCATTTATACTTATATAAGTTAAGAACTTGTGAAGAACAATAATGAACGTACAATAACTTGTAAGAACTTGTAACATGTTTACATTAATAAAGTTAGTACGATAATAATAAGCAAGAATAATGGTTAGAAGTCTATAACCATAATAAGTCATATGAAAAGAATACATAAGTCATGAGAAATGGAAACATAAGTAATTTACATTTTTATAAGTTACAAACTCACAACGAACTAGTAATAACTTATTATGTTTATAAGTTAATGAAGCATGTATGTCATGATATTAGTATGATGGATTGAATCCAATTGAAATGGTTTAAAAATCACAAGTAACGAAGTTTTGCCGGAATTCAAACGATTAGAAGATAATCGTCGAATTCGTGAAATTCTCGGAATGGAAGTCGAATTTTGATATTGAACTTGGAAACATTGGTTTTCATTGGAGACAAGTCTTATTTGGCATTATAGAGTTGCGGACTCAAAAACGGCCGGATTCCGACTTAGAACGAAGAAACGAGCGTTGAACGTTCACGAACGTTTATCGTTTTCGTTAAAAATGGACTAATAGGTGAATTTTTAGCAAACAAAGTCGAATAAATAAAATTCTTGTATGAACACGTAGAGTACGTGATTTGTGAACCGTAGGTTTTTGAATGAGCCAATTCGGACTTATAACAAAGAAGTTACGAAGCCGAAAATCTCACATAATGAAAAATATGTCAAAATTGTATGTGGCACAGAGTCCGCGCCGCGGCACGACTCCAAGCCAATTATCCGCCGTCGCAGCGCTAAAGGAAGCCTTAGCCCCTATTAGTTCATACTTGTGTCACAACAGAGATAACACTAGGACTCATGTGCATTAGGCCGAAGTCGATCTTTTGATTCTAATGAAAAGGCATAGTGCAACATAAAGAAGAAAAAGTTGGTCTTTAAATTGCAAACCTAGGGTTTGCATAGAGAGGATTGGTTATGAAGATAAAAAGAAAGGCAATGAAGTAATACAAACTTAATGAACATGAAGTAACATTGTTAAGTCATGATTAAACCCCAAGTAAGATCACTTAGGGTTAAAATAAGTCAATTGAAGATGAATGCAAACGATGTAAAATAAGTCCTAAACCAAAGACGATCGAGCTTCGACTAAAAATAAAGTTAGTGAGCCGCGATGAAGGACACTTAACTCGAACCGAGTTGTATTAATGAAATAACTTCAGAACGATGTAAAAGAATGATGGAAAGCCGGAACCAATAAATAACAAATCTAATACGGGATTAGATTGAGAAGTAGGACAAGATTCTTTAGGAACTATGTATGTTCATTAATGACCTGATATGGTATATTATGTGGTTATGTGTTGTAAAGATTGTAAGGACTCAAAGGAAATGTAATTATACTGTAGCAGACGTTGAAGGCAAGTTTTTCTTAAACGCTTGTCTAATCTTCGTGTTAGCCAGGTTTTCAAATGATTCAAATTATGAGATGCATGTATGGTTTTGAAGAAAGAGTAGATGCCAATTTTAGCTCGGTTAGACTAATCTTGATAGATTGATTGAACTGTTTACAAGTCTTTCAATATAGAATTGCTAACGCTATCCTACGCCAACTAATTGGTACGGATTCAAGGTAAGCCTGAATATGAATAATCAAATGTATTATCATCGAGTAGTCCATGGGCATGTGAGGTTGCCACAACATAAATGTATACACGTTTAATGGATGTAGTGTTGATCAACATAGAGTACTATAGGCTGATCACCTAGAAGTGCTCGTAAGATATATCGGACTTACAGACTTCGTGTCGGGTTTTCTTTTTCAAAGAGACTATAAGACGTTCACGTCTTGAACCAGAATTGATGAATTACAGATTATTGTTATTGCAAAATGTTTTGAAGGAAAAGAAACACTATTTTAAGTTATTGATAGTACTTCATAACTATCATCCAGTTATTGAAGATATATGATTCCTACGTTTCCAGCATGCTTTTAAAATGAAATTGTTGTACTTGTTGAGCTTGTTATGCTCACTCTTGCTTGAACCATATGAATGCAGCTTAGACCGAATGGACTGAAGAATTCGACAAGGATAAAAAGAAGGCTAAAGAGAACTTGTAGATTACCTATGTAATAGTATAGGTTTGTAATTATAATATTTGATATTATGACAGAACAAATGTAACGGTTATGAAGAACCTGGGGAATGGTAGTATTATTTTGGAATATATATAAGACATATTCGTTCTTTTGAGGCATTTCATTTGAATGTTTGTGTTAACTGTAGCACCGTGGAGCACCATCTGTCGGGTTGGAAGAGGCCCGGATTTGGGGGCGTCACAATTAAGCTGTGAGCATTTGGGTAAGAAAATAACATTTAAATTTCTTATTAAGCCCAGAGAAAGAGATTTGAGATTTATCCAAAATGAATTTATTTCCAATTCTTTAAATATGTTAAACTGCAAATCTGCTCATTTAAACTTCTTAAAGGAAGAGATTAAATATAAGAAGGTTGAAGAATAACTTAAGAGTAAAAGAGTTCAAAATAAAATTTATGATTTAAAGACTTATTTAAATGATAATCTATGTTCTGATTCTCCTAATGCCTCCTGGCATCGGAAAAAACATGTAGTAAGACTCCCTTATGCTAAAGAATTTAAAGAACACCTGATTCCCACTAAAGCTAGACCCATACAAATGAGTCATGATCAAATGGAGTTATGTAAGAAAGAAATTAAAGATCTTCTTAATAAAGGATTAATTAGACATAGTAAATCCCCTTGGTCTTGCCCTGCCTTTTATGTTAATAATGAAGCAGAAAAGGAGAGAGGTGTTCCTCGTCTAGTTATTAATTACAAACCATTGAACAAAGTTCTTGAATGGATTAGGTACCCATTACCCAATAAGGAAGATCTCCTTAGTGGGTTAACTGTTGCCACCATTTTCAGTTAGTTTGACCTAAAATTAGAATTTTGGCAAGTTGTCTTTCACCCAAAAGATAGGTACAAAACGGCTTTCACTACCCCATTCGGTCATTATGAATGAAACGTTCAGTCATTTGATTTAAAAAATGCCCCCAGTGAATTTCAAAATATCCTCAATGATATCCTGAATCCCTTCAGTCATTTCATCATTGTTTATATCGATGATAGCCTTGTTTTTTCTAAATCCATTGAAGAACCTAAAAAACACTTGAATTCATTTTTCAAGACAGTTAAGACCAATGGTCTTTTTCTTTCCCCTTCCAAATGCAGTCTATTTCAGACTAAAGTTCGGTTTCTTGGTCTAAATATTTATCATGGACTTATTCAGCCTATTGATAGAGCTATTCAATTTGCCGACAGATTCCTAGATAAAATTACTGACAAGACCCAACTGCAAAGATTTCTAGACTCGCTCAATTACATTGGAAAGTTCTATGAAAATCTCAGGAAGATTTGAAAACCTCTCTTTCAGCGTTGGAAACTAATCCTCCCCCTTGGACTGACGTTCATACTTCTGTCGTCCAGCAAGTCAAAAAATATTTTAAGGTTTTGCCTTGTCTTGGCATCTCTAAAGATTCAGCCTTTAAAATTGTTGAAACGGATGCCTCCAACATTGGATTCGGAGGTATCCTCAAGCAAAAGTTAACCCCTACTTCTTCTGAACAAATTATCCGATTTTATTCCGGTGCATGGAATCTTACACAATTAAATTACAGTACTATTAAAAAAGAAATTCTTTCTTTAGTCCTATGTATTAATAAATTTCAAAGTGACTTGCTAAATAAAAAGGTTCTAGTTAGGATAGATTGCAAATCTGCAAAATTCATTTTAGAAAAAGATGTTGAAAATTTGACCTCTAAACAGTCTTTCGCTAGATGGCAGGCTTTGTTAAGAATTTTTGATTTTGAGATTGAATATATTAAAGGAAGTAACAATTCAATCCCAGATTTTCTTACTCGTGAATTTATTAACACAAGTACCATATCATCACTATGAGTGTGCGAGGAGTTTCTTCCTCTCGAAGTCAGGGATGCCCTTCAGGCCTAAGTAATCAATCAAAAGGAACTTTGGTTCCTCATCCAGTCAACCCAGTTCCTCAACCCAACCCAGTTAGTAAACTTTAGGTCCTTGGTACTATTCCCAAGCCCTACTCATCTGTCTTAGCCAGTAACCATAAACTAGTTGATCCTTTCTGTAATCAAACAAGGCCTTCTTCCTCAAACCCCAATAACCCCTCTTCTCAATACATTCTTCAATGGGAACATCATCTGTTTCATATTGAACCCCATATGAAGCCAAAAGATGACTCAATTAAGCTTGCTGCCCAATATTTTCCTTCTAGGTGGAATTTTGTGCCTTGGGCTCCTTATAAATCCCTTGTGTATTATAAGGATATCCTTCTTGAAACCAAGTCAATCTTCATCAAACCTATTTATACTAGGGATGATGAATCTAAAGTTCTCTACCATTCACTATATATTAAACAAATTATTCTCTCCACCGAGTGGGGAAATCATCCCTCTGATCTTAAGTAGCTATCTAATCAGGGTAACTCATATTGTTATTATGATTATATAGAGGCCTGGAAAAAGATCTTCCTCTATCAAAATGAATCGCATAGTCACTCGTGGTTCTTATAATTTGACCACAAATTTAAAAGTCCAATCCCCTTTTGGTTTATTCTTTGGTGGTCGAGATTTGGGTCTTTTTTTGACCTTCTCCCTGACCCTCTTCAGATCAGTCATTTTTGCAACCATAATTAATATTAATCAAAGTTTGAAGGTGTCCTGTTTTCCTTCAATTTATTAGTAAATATAAGATTCCTTGGATTTTTAAATAGCAGAATGTCATTCTATCTCCATCTGAAGTTACAACTTTTCAATCTCCACCGACGGGTTGTCTGACTACTCAAACCACCGTTTCCCCAATTACTTATGTTTCCCGTCAATGCTTTGTCAAATAGTGGGACAAATTTGGTGTCGATAGGATTATAGGTCAAGTTCAAAAAGAATTTCCCTCAGTCCCTATCTCGGTTCTTCCAGTCAGCTCGATCCCTGCCAAAGGATTGTCCAGTAAATCATCAAAGCCAGCAAAATCTGGTTCAGTAGTGTCCCCATCGCCTATTAATTTTACCAATGTCAATAAATGTTCAACTGCAGAATTAAAGATTCTTGATGATGATATTCACAATAGAATTGATAAGTTACATGAAGAAGTTGAAGCTTCAGAGAATTCCTCTTCTTTCTCCAGAAATGCCAGTTCTAGTAAATATGAAGATGATGAAGATGACGATGATCCATACGGAACAACCGATCTTCATGATGCTCAGGACCCATTCGCCTGACATCTTAAATCACATGCACCTGCTCCTGCAGCCACTAAGTCAAAAGATACTCCTGCTTTCCACCGAAAGCAACACTCAGTCACAAGCACCTGCTCCTGCAACCACTTAGTTAATAGATGCATCTTCTTTTCCATCGAAAGTTGTTTTTGCCATATGAATCGGTCTAAAGTTTCCAAAAGCGTCTATGCATGGTAAAAAAATTCAGCATTGTTTTACTGTTCATCAATAGTAAATATTGTCTGTAATTATTTACTTTTGTAATAGTAAACTTGTTACAGTTCTTTCCTTATTCAATAAAAGGAACTTGAACTTAGTTAGGCAGTCAGACTTAAAAAAACTCAGAGTTCCTTCTCTGACGAATCTTTGGACTCTCTCCCTTCTCTCTTCATCTACTTCTTAATGTTCTAAGTAAATTGTAAGTCACTTTTATTTTTTGTACTTATAAATATTTTGATTATCAGTAAAAACTTTACAATTTTTAGTAATTCAATTGTGTTTGAATGAACCACTTTGATTCTTAATTTTATAACTCCACTTTAGCCTCTAAATGGTATCATATATATATATATATATATATATATATATATAAGTTTTGTTTTTATTATTATTATAATAGTAATAAAACAGAAAATGTTTTATATAAAATACAATAGTTTTTATAAAGTTATTCGTTTTATTAGATTATAAATAGAATATATTATATTTTATTTAAAGTTTTCGTTTTATTAGAATATTTTATTGCATAATGATGCATAGTAAAATCAAAAAAATTCAGCCGATTTTGCGCCCGTGATTCTTCCCTACTGTGTATCCAAATAGTATCATCTCATTCTCCTATAAATAGGATGCTCAGTTTAGAAAAGAAAATCACACCAGAATCAGATAATTTTTTTTCCTATAATATTGAGTGTATTTCTTTTGAGTTAAAAAAACTTTAAGTGTAGCAAATAGTGCAAGTTTTTCTTCAAGAATATCTCCGATATACCAGTCATAAATACTCTCCTTTTAAGGTAAGGGGTGTTATTTATTTGATATTCGCTTATGACATTATTTTTTGTATTCGTAAGGAATTTTATTTTCATTCAATATTCGTAAGGAATATTATTTTCGTTCACTTTTCGTAAGGAATATTATTTTCGTTCAACAGTTGTAAGGGATATTATTTTTGTTCAATATTCGTAAGAATAATATTTTCTTCCATACTCTATAGTATGTAAGTAATATTATTTCATTTCATATTCCAAATTCTATACTTATGTTGATAAGTATTGTTTCTATACTCCTTGAAATTAGTAGAATATCCTTGAAATTTGCGTTTCATCTAGTATCCTTCCACTAAAATATTTTTCTGAACATTTTTGTTAAATTTTAATCTTTTCATGTCGGAGTTCTATTCATAGGCACTATTCATACATATAACACTATTCATACGTACAACACTATTCATACGTACGGTACTATTTATACGTATGACATTATTTACGAAGTACTATTCACGGGGTTCTATTCTTGAAGTACTATTCACGGGGTACTATTCACCCGGGGTACTATTCACGACAGAAAATTGACTTCTTTTATGTCCAAATTATTTTTGATACATGAATATTATTCTTGAATTTTACTTCACAAAGTAGCTATCAAGTTGACAATTTGGACATTCTTGAACTCTGGATAAATTGAATTATAAATCTTTAAAATTGATCCTTAATCTCACTTGATTGATTTCTTATATCATCGTCATCATCCTCATGCTTATATTGTGATGAAAGTCATCTTTGGCCCGTAGTGCATAGATGGACTGTTGATTGGTATGATTATGACCAGGAATTATGTATTGGTATAATCATGACCTGTAATGTTACAAATGATGTGGTAAAAGTCATCATTGGCCAGTAGTGCATTGATGGACAGTTGTTGGTATGATCATGACCATGGGTTCTCTTCGGTCAAGGGTGCAAAGATGAATTGTTGTTTGGCATGATCATGACCACTGGTGATAATAACGAATATCCTTGGCCCATAGTGCATGGATAATTCATGGATGTGATAATAACGAATGTCATTGGCCCGTAGTACATGTATAATTCGCGGATGTGATACTAACGAATATCATTGGCCCGTAGTGCATCGATAATTTGGTGATGTGGATTATTTATTTTACAAACAAATGATGTGGTAAAAATCCTCTTTGGCTTACGTGCAAAGATGGATTGTTGATTATTGATTTTACAGTTGTATATCTTTGGCTTACGTGCAAAGATAGACTGTTGATTATTGGTTTTACAATTGTATGTCTTTGGCTAGTAGTACAAAGATGGACTGTTGATTTACCTGATTATAAATATGAATTATGAATTTAACTATAACCTTTGGTGGTTCAGGTGAAGACAGGTCATGAGAGTTCTCTTTATCTTGGGTACAACAAAGAACTGTTGATGAGTATTACAGGAATGAAATATAAACGATGGACTTTTAATTTGGAGGAGGTAGTAGACATTATGTTCTACTTGACTCTTTTAATGGATTGTTGATTTCGCTGCAATTATGGTTAAAAATTTTATCATCTACCATATATTCTAAATATCTGATATATTACTGATGAAGGCTATTGATAAATTAATTATCTTAGTCATAATATTCTTCACTGAGCTATTTGTGCTCACCATTTTGCTTCACAATTCCTTTCAGGTATTAAGAGTGTAGTTGGGTTTAGGACTGATCAAAAAGCGGATAAAACTGAATTACTGAACCGAACCGAACCGAATTTTTTTAACCGTATTTTTCGATTATTCGGGTATTTTTTGTAATTCAGTTATATCCGATTTTATTTCTGATTTTCGGGTTCTGGTTTGGTTTTTAATTTTTGGTTATTCGGTTAACCGAATTACCGAATTAGAAAAAAAAAATAAAACTTGAAAATTAAAACAGTAATCTGATCTCATTCTATTCTATGTCTATATGACAGTCTCTCTCTCTCAAAACCCAAATCTCTCATCTCGTCTCTGGTCTCTCATCTCATATATGACATCTCTCACTACTCAAAACCCAAATCCATCGCTCAACTCTCGGATCTCAATATCCTTAACCCTCATCTATTAGATCTCGATCTCATCTCTTAGATCGATCTTAGATCTGTTCCTTATCCTGTGGGATCTTCAATGGCAACCTTAGCCCCATCATCATCATCATCAGATTTCTACCCCTTCAACAGCCTGGTCAGAGTTCTACCCCTTCAAGATGCAGCAGCAGTAAAGGGCATGTTGGTGAGGTTCGTACATCAAGCTGAGCAGCACTTTTGGACATTTATTCCCTTAATCAACACATTCATGAACCCAATTTAATAAAGTTTATTCAATTCCTGTATTACGAGGCTTGTTTATGACAAAGAATGAAATCCCATAGTTATATCTCTGCAATCCCGTGATAGATTTTCTCTCAATTACAAAATTTTAGCCAAACAGTCCCTAATGTTAAATAGGTCATCATAAATATAGCATGAAAACCTTTTATTTTGGTTATTTACCGAATAACCGAATTATAAATTCGGTTATTCGGTAATTCGGTTATCAGTTAATTCGGGTAACAATTTAGATATTAAAAATGTGTTAATTTTGGTTTTCGGTTATAATCGAATAGCTTATTCGGTTCAGTTATAACCGAATTGCTCACCCCTAGTTGGGTCAAGCGGGGATAACAGGGGAATAATGTGATGGTCCGAGACTGTGGAAGTTTCTCAATACATTATAAAATTGCATGACATGCAATATATAATTGTATTGAGGACCTAAGATGGGTATGTCGTATATTATACGTCACTTAATAATTAATTTTGGTGAAAAACAATAGGGTGATGAGAACTAAACTTTGAAAGCGTCAAAATGCACTCCATTAGAATGAGTAGAGCATAAATCTTCTCATGTTCCTTTGGAGACTTGAACTATTTACTGTTGTATTTTATAGGTCATTGTAATAATTTGAGTATGAATATTATTGTATTATATATGTAACAATATTTGTATTGAAACTCACAGTATATGTGTTGTCGTATTTTGCACAACAGTTGTATAAAATGAAGTTTGTATTTGAATTCTGTATCGTGTATCTGGCAACCCAAGATGGGTTGTGTGGACCTATTTTTGGGGCATCACAATATACGAAACTGGCAACCGATCTAACTCACTGTGAAAGAAAGTGTAGATGAGACGAGAAATTAGTTTATTGGTTATTTGTGGGAAACCACTCAGAGTACCATATTGACTACTAGTAAGGACTCGATGTGTGCTGAGTCCTAGAAAAGTTATAAGAAAAAGATAAGAATGTAAATCATAAAAGATGATGATCGTATGAGCAAGACATCTCCGTATGTTATAACGCCGTAAAGCGGTAAAGAAAGCTGGTCGTGTAAACTTAAATTGGAAGAACGTGAACCCTAAGAAGTTTAAACCAATGCCTAAGTCAAATATATATGACTAATTGGTGCATGTTATTCCTTATGTGATATATATAGGGATTGCGATGAGCAATTCAGCGTTAACTGTAAGATGTAGTTGTGCGTAAGGCAAGTTTCCTAACTCCATTCATATTTTTAATTAATGCTAGTTTCTTAAAACTTTCTCAGATGTTGAACATGAGAAGTTTTATATATGTGCGAATGTGTGATATTTGTACAAGGTGGTAGAATGTATGAGGCCTTAGGCCACGATTTTAAAACTTCAGTGTTTCTATGAGATGAACTGTTCTGTGGTTGAATTGTTCAATATGAAAATGTTCTGTTTATTCATGAACCGTTATTGTTAAGTTTGTGCTAATGATTCTAGCCAGATAGAATGTGTATGAAAAAGGTAGAAGAAAGAAAGTATTACAAAATGAATGTGATTAATGTTTTAAAATGATAAGAATCAGAATTATTCCTATTATTCAAGCTGCTTCATAACCTTTGTTCGGTTATTGAAGTTCTAAAGGAATGTTTAAATTCTAGAGGTTGTTTATTCAGCTGCTATGATTTTCTGAGCAATTGAATGCTCACACTTGCTTTAAATGAAAAAAAAATTCAGCGTAAGAGTAAAAGAACTTAAGGATCCCGTAAAGATCAAGCTGATCGGTATCTAGACAAAGTGTCATTCAGTATATGAATGAGCGTGAAGATCAAGCTAAGACTTGTAATGAAGAATAATTTAATGAACTGTTATGTATCCTTGGTGGCGGATGAAAGTCACTCTTGTAAGATATAAAGAATAATGTAATTATCATTATTTGTAATGAACGAGGTTATAAGGTATTAGAACTTGGGATTTGAGAATGTATGTTGTTATATTTAACTATATAATGATGTATGTTTGGAAAGAGATGGGACCGTGACAGACGAAAATCGAGTGTGAAAATAGACCGGATTTCGGGGCGTTACAACTAATTTTAGCATCAAATAAGCCTTATACAAATATATTTCACTGTAAATTACTATAAACATGATTTCTTCACATGTATCATATTTTCATGGATTAATCAACTCTAAATCACGTACAAATCATATAAAAATAGTTTATAAACACAATTTAACATATATAAATCATATATTCAACAATTATCATTAAAATCAATTTACAGAGAAATACAATATATTTTTCAGTGAAGAACATAAACAACTAATTAGAAGTTAGATTACTACCTTCAAGCTCTTGTTTAATTAACAAAGATGATAGAATATCCTTGTTTTCCCAAATTCACAAACAGTTTCTCTTCTTCTTTCTCTCTTTTTTCTCTGTTTTTCTCATTTTCTTACGTACATATAAAACTGATATATGATATATAATATAATATAACTAATATACATATAAATATACAATATAAATGTATATCTTATATTTAATAGGTATTATATCAAATGTCAGTTATTATTTTTTTTAAATTCAAAAGCCACTAAGGCTTGTTTTGCAAAACTGAATCAAAATAAGAATTTAAAAGCCTTAAGGCTTTATTTGGTAAAACTAAATTAAATCTCTTTTCATTTATTTTAATAACTCATTTACTATATAGTTTAATTGTCATACTTTATTTAATTAAATTCTAATATTCAAATTCAATTAAATTAAAGTTAATATTAACTTATTAAATCAAATTGCCACATAAATCAAATTCTACATAATTATAATTTTATTATAAATTATAATTTTATTTAATAAATTAGTAAATCCCTAATTTAATTATTAAATTAAATTAGAAAACCATTATAATTATTCAATAATTCATTTAATCATTCTTGACTCTTTAATTTAATTATTAAATTAAATTAGAATATTACCATTATCTAATATGATAATTAGTTAATAACTCATTTAATTTAATTAACTCATTAAATTAGAACTTCAACCCACAAAATTACTAATCATCAACTTAATTAATATATATTACACTTAATTAAGTTAGTCCACCACAATTCATGAATTATTTATTTAATTAACAAATAAATAAATAAATAAATCAAATATTTATTTAACTAATAAACACGTCAATTAAAATATTTATTTAATTCAATAAATATTTTAAATTACATATAAAAATTCTGGATTGTTACAAATGGGGCACAACCGCCCAATATCTAATAGAGGCCTATCAACAGAGATAACGAGCCCATCCAAAGAAATCTATGATGTCTACATCATCCAATCGATCAATCTTCTATAACTCCTCCTGAGTCGCTGCCAAATGGAACATCAGGTCGATACAAAGGGGGATCTGCTCCGGTAAAACTATTAGAATATGGGCCACCTAAGGGGCTAGTACCTAAGCTGGATGGATCAAAAGAATCTGCCTCTGACGGATCTCTGCCCAAAAGTCGGATGAAAAAGTGTGCCCGATCCAACCTCTGGGTAAAGTTATCAATCTGCTCCAAATGAGTGGGTTCTCTGACACATGCGATCCAGTCTGTCATCATCACCTCACATTCCAACAAATGGAGAGACTGATTACGGTGGAACCAGTGCTCGGATAAAGCCCGCAAATAACCCCAAGGGCAGCGACGGGGAGGAATAGAGAAGAAGGCCTCGAAACCCCAAGATTGAATGATGGCCTGATACTTCAGATGAAGGGTCTGGAACAAGGAATGAATACTAAACCAACTCCCCCTGGGCTGAGTAAGGCCGGGAATCTGCATCAAATTGAAAATCAAGATTAAGCCATTATTCCAAAAGTGGGAAAAGGAAGATAATCCAGAACAAAAGCTTATATTACCTCATTTGCATGGTGATAGATTGAAGGGTGGCATCTCAAATCCTCCAAAAGATCTGGAATCATCAAGCTGATAGCTGGAAGCTCCCGATGTGCGGTGGTAAAAGAATAATGAGAGGAGTCCACAACAGGAACATCCTCCTCATCATCCCCAAAGATCCTACCTATCAACCCTGGGATAGATTTAATCATCGACTCACCAACCGAACGAGGTTGTCAGGCTAGACGAGGCCGAGGGACATCAGAATCTCTCCTGCTCACACCTGCGGAGACCCTGTGAGAGCTGCTCGGTATATCTGAATCCATAACCTGAACAAAATCTCCAAATCACCTTAGAAATGGTGAGGTAAGTTTCTAACTTAAAGCTTATTACACTTAAATCATTTCTTAATACCTATTTTAAGTCCTAAAGCATGTATTAAGTTAACATGCATCCCCAGTAGAGTTAAAATTGCATGTTTATTAAATTCTTAGGCTCGTGAAAAAAATTCATTTGTCCTCTTTGTAAAATGGACTATCCACATACATATAGGCATAATTAGGTGGCCATTCAGTAGCACACTGACCCAATATCAAAGATATGGATATTAAACATTAAAAGTAAGTTACAATGGCAGCCAAATTACCAAGTGCATTTTTTTGAAAAATCCGTGCTCGTTTGTCCTCAAATAGGATAAATAAATTAGCAAAAAAGGGTGCTAAATGATTGACTCAAAAATTAGTTTTTTCACATCAATACGTTCAGCATGGTAAAATATGTGCATTTACTAAGTTTAATAATTTTATCAAGTCATATGAGCATGCATATTCACTTTATTGTGTTTAGAAGAATTTTATATGAAATCTAACGTTCTAACGGTCAAAACTTAAAAAGAAAAGATGTACATATTACCAGAGTTGTGCGAAACGATTGTACGATGATGGATTTTGCAAAAAGCAGCCCGAACTTAGTAGATCTAAAGAAGAATTTTTGGATTTTCTATAAAGTTCAAGTTGAAAATGAATTATGAAAGGAACGGGGGAACTAAATAAACCCACGGGGAGTAGCGGGTCTACCTGCGGCCACCCAGGGTGGTTCCCACCCCCTCTGACTTGATCAAATTTGATTTACAACGAAATTCCTGGAAGTTGAAAAGTTAAATCAGGGAAAAAGATTCTACGCGATTGAGCATAAAAGGCCTAAAAGCCTGAATTCAGGTACCAAACTTCTAATGAAAGAAAATCTTCACGTAAGTCATTGGTATTAAACCTAATGTGGGGTTTAGAAAGCCAATGATAGAGATTATCACGATTTTTCCGTCCTGCATGGTTAGTAACATGAATGTGAAATTTTGAGTGGTTATAGATGCCCCTATTTATCATGTTTATCTACTGTAATGGAATGAACATGATAAAGATTACTAAACACTTGAAATATGAAAAGATTAAATGTTGTCATGCAATACAACATAATATGATGTTATGGACTTTGAACATTTTTGTTTGGAGTTACTTCCAACGGTATTCTATCACTGACTACTCCTGCTATTTCTGTTGGCGATGGAGTTGTCAATGATGATCTCCACTGAACTGTCTTGATGTCCATCAAGCCAAACCCCGGTGACAAACCTGAGAAATCAAGCCGAACCCCGGTGACAACCCCAGCAGATCAAGCCAAACCCCGGTGAGAACCCGAGAAGATCAAGCCAAACCCCGGTGATAACCCCAGGAAATCAAGCCAAACCCCGGTGATAACCCCGGGAGATCAATTCAAACACCGATGATAACCCGAGAAATCAAGACAAACCCAAGCAACAACCCCAAGAGATCAAGACAAATCCAGTGACAACCCCAGGAGATCAAATAAAATCTTGGAGACAACCCCGGGAAATCATCAAATCAACCTTGAATATAGATAGGAAGCACTAGCAGTCAAACCTCGGAGATAACCCCGAGGAAGACAGATGCCACCACGTCAAGCCCG